>OX276435.1:7507500-10007500 GCA_946251915.1 Abrostola triplasia
AGCAAAGTAAAATTTAATCTAGAAATTAGAAGAATACGATACGAGCGTACAAAATGCAAGGGATTGGCAAGCCATTTTACGTTTATTTTAGTCATACAAACCGCAAAATAGCCAATAAATAATTATTTGTGCGAATATTAATCTTATATAAGCTATCCCAAAGCGATAAAGAAAAGGAATAAAACTCGCTAGGAGAAGTAACGCACAATATAAAGGACGGCCTTGGCCTAGTTCTGTGAGGCACAAACAATGTCTTATACAGCCGAGAGGCGCTGGCGTGCGCCACGAAAGTATGTTGTTATAAGAACCACATCTCATCGGATCCCTAATTAGGTTAAAACTTGTATTTTTACATTTCTTTACAACTCCAATCGACCTTGTAGGTGTCTCGAATTTAGACTTATTTCGCTATATTAAATCTTGTGTACACAAGAGACTTTGTAATCAGCTTTAGGTTTGCTACAATACTTTGCTCTATAAGGTATCTAATTGGTGGCGTAATTGTACTTGTAAAATGAATGCCATAGTCAATTATGTATTGTTTCCATGGCGCGGAATAGGGTTGGTAAATTTTGCAAAGCATAGTCACGCAGCAGAGGCCGCATTAAGTTGTTGTTCGTCATTTTGGGCTAATGCCAACAGTGGTGAATCGTTACTGTGTATATTTTCGATGAGACGTTCTACTTCTAGCTTATTTATGTCATGCGTAGAACAGACTATGCAAAATAATGGTTTTCTTGAATAAGCAATGGTTTTATTCTGGCTAGAGTTCCAGCTCGTTGGTATCGTTAACCTTGTTACTATGTACGTTCTATATTTATCTTTTTTTGTATAACAGTAGGCAGTTCACTCGGGGGGAGTTCGATAGACAATGTCCGAGGACTTGGACTCGATCAGCGAGGAAGAACGAAGCTTGTTCCGACCCTTCACAAGAGAGTCACTGGCCGCTATCGAAGCCCGCATAGCAGAGGAGCATGCCAAGCAAAAGGAACTCGAGAAAAAGCGAGCGGAAGGCGAGGTTAGTATCCACCTTGTTGCGCTGTTTGAGTGCCTTCGGATTTACAACACGAGTGCCGAGTACAAAAAGAAAAAAGAAGTTAACAATGTAATTGAATAGGTACAATACAAAGTTATGACTTCGACACGAGTGATACAGCTGTAGCTAGCACACAAAGACATCACTGTAACAAACGTTTGTGTAGCACACTAGAGAGCGACACAAACAAACAAGTTAAAGTCTTATGGATAATTTTTAAATTATTCCAGAACGATTTGGGGCGGACGAAAAAGAAAAAAGAAGTAAGAATGCTTGCTTGCCCCTTTTACCTTTTTACGGCTCGTTTTTATTAGAGAACTTTTTCAGCAAGTTATCGCTTTCACCAACGAAATTTATTTCAACATAAGATATTGCAAGCTCCCACCAACATTGGCGCCACATTCAATCAGTGCGATAACTTGTAGTGCATTCTGATTTATGCATATTTACCGCATTCAAAGCATTATCCTTAAACACATCGCTTTGTTGGCAGAGTATTTGTAAAGGACTGTGTTTACAAGTTTAAGTATGACTTGGAGGCACACGTGACTTGACGAGTACGTAAGAGCTAAACTTACAGTAGATCAAAACGAAGGCTTGTTATGTTTATTTGCATTTCGACAAAGTAAGTCTTAAACAGTACCCCATTAACCGATCAATAAATTCACGATGAAATGCATAAACCGAATACTAATTCCCACCACTCATTAAAATAAAGTCCCTCCACCAACTAGATACAGAAACAAGTAATGTCCTTATTTAGATTATAGTAAAGCCTTTAGCCAACCTTTACCCGGTAATAGAGATTGAGATACTGTTTTACGTAGTCAATGACCCTTTAATCCAAAATAACTTTTAATAGGTTAACATCGATTACTGAGTCCTCTATGTTTGATTCTCGGATGACATGTAAATCTTATAACTGCAGTTAATATAAGCGTTAGTGATCGAAGTACACCAGCACATAACATTCACCATTATCAAGCATTGCACAGGACTGGCTCACATCATCATCGACTGCCGTCATCTAGGTCTAGCATGGTGGCATCACCTAGCTAGCGTTTAGTGCATAATAGTTTACACTAAATAATAATATTACAGATGGATATGAATTTTTTTTTGGTTATGATTCGTATTTTGTAACATTTTGGGCTTACGCTAGTCACGCCTCCTATTCTGAGACCGTTTTCGAATCGACGCCAGTCAGATAAACAATTCGGTGTTCCACACCGGCGAGGCATTCGGAAGTACTTGTATATTCGGAATGGTAACATAATAGTGGCGAATGTTTGAAACAACTGCTTTTAGTAATGCCAGATACGCATCATAGTCACACAGACAGCAGCACTACACTATGAAATTAGCTTGATACGCCTTCACAAGACATGCCACTCAGTAACCGACTCCGTAACAACACTAGTTGTGTCAACAGTATTGTTGCGAGTACCTAGCGCATTATTATGCTCATGACATGGACTGTTCAATTAGGCTTACAGTAGGCTAGCTTGTTTTACAGTCATTCAAATGATGGAATGACAGCGTAAGTAAATGGCAAAGACAAATGGAGGACAGAACGGTAATTGTTTGACCTAGGTGCCCGAGAAATATATTCGTTGGCCAAATGCCGATCAAAGACCGTTGCATAGTCGGGTAAATTATAGCTTTGGTAACTGAAGTCATGCAGCTAACAAGCGTCAAATCACGATGACTTTGCAAATAAAATATGCAAATCATTCCACTTGAACAATATTTGTAGTTCAATTTTAAAGTTTGATTGATATTAATAGGCAAGGTTGTCTGGATCGGCTATTGGCTTTAGAGTAGCAGATACACATGTTTACTAGCGTGATATAAAGTGTTGTGTTGTGACATAGGTGCGTTACGATGACGAGGACGAGGACGAAGGTCCTCAGCCGGACGCGACCCTGGAGCAGGGCCTGCCGCTGCCGGTGCGAATGCAGGGCACCTTCCCGGCGGAAGTGTCCTCCATACCCCTCGAGGACATCGATCCCTTCTATCATAACCAGAGAGTACGTATTTATGACGGCGAGTTGGAGCGGTACCAAAACATTTTCAAGCTGTTTATGTAATATTTGAGGAAAAGGGAAACAGTGATGGGGTGGTTGGCATTTTCCATTTTCTGGAATTCTGTTATTACTTAGTACCAGCTTACTTTCTGACTTATAAAGGCCGCGTTCAGTTTCATACTTCGCGAATGCATAGTTCTTATCTATCCAAATATAAATTACGAAGATTTAAACATCATAATATTCCTTGAGAAAAGTCAGAAAAATCGTTTCTTAATCTTCAACTCAGAAACTCTGACATTATATTACCAAATCTCCGAAGACAGTAAATTGCTCTAACAAAAACAATAATCAATGTAGCGACCTACACGAGTTATGTAAAAACTACAAATATATACGCTTTATATAGTATACAGTATACACACACAGATACATACACATAGAGTCGGTGTATGTGTGTATCATTACGTCAATATTGACAAAAAAACTTTGGAACGTAAAAAACCAGTTACCGGAATGTATGTTGTTTATATATAGGTACTCAGCGCGGTCAAATTATGATTTCAATATCAATACAATATCGTAGGAATTTTATTTAATTAAATTCATAAAACTTGATTCGATTATATAATACTGGACTTCATCATCATCATGAGCCGGAACACGACCACTGTAGATCAAAGGCCTCTCCGTTAGCACGCTACAATGAACAACAACTTGCCATTTGCAGCCACGGTAACCACGTACTGAACTGCGCATTGCACTACGTACTAGATTTAATTTTATCTTATCAACTTAATCGTTAAGTCTACCTCGTGGTCAAGTGGTCGCTACGCAAATCTGCTAAGCAGAAGGTTTGGGTTCGACACCCGCGTCGGGCAGTGTTAGATAATTCTCAGAAGCAGGACAATGTCTGGACTTATGCCAGTTTAATGGCAATAGGCTCGCCTTCTATAACATTAGGACCTGTAACATAACTGGCAAAATGTGGGTGTGTCTCCTGACCGGTTTGCGGTCACGGCGGCGTTTCTCAGCTTAGACGAGTTAACTACGCAGCAGAAATTATAATGCTTAATTATGCGATGGGACGGTAGGCCTTCCGAAGCCCGGAGAGATCTCGACATGTGAAAACGGTCACCCATCGCATGACTAACCGCGGTGAGCACGGCTTAACCTCGCAGATCGTCTGATCTGCGCGGTATCCACATTGCTATGAGCCCCCCACGTGCAAGTATATGAGTAGGGGTGGTTACCTCCGCATTTCAGCAATTTAAGTGGAAGTGAGAAGTCGCACTCGCTCTCCGCGCGCCGCGTCTCGCTTCCACATCGTAAACTGGCATTTTTATGAGTTTATGGTAAGGGGGCTTGGTTGTATTATCAAGATTTTAATAACCTCACAAACACGTCTTCTCTTACTTTCTGTATTTTAAGTAAACTATTATATTAAAATGTAGGTATCAAAAGTATTCTTTATTTGACTTACGTCATACTAAAGTACCAAATCCAAACCGGTCATTTTTTGCTTCTTTAAAATTGTCTGTCATCATGATTCGGTCATTATTATTCGAGTTAGTGATAAGCTATGATACTGCAAGTCATCACACATCAGTATAATTATGCTGATAGCATTGGTTTTGTGATAAAACAAAAAAAATGATATTTATCAACAACTTAATATATGCTTATCTTCATAATACACCACGAAACACGTTTATGTATCTATGTGTATAAACTTTCTTAAAAACAAATAACAGACTGGGACATTGTAAGATACTTTAAACACTTTGATTTCGACGTCTAACTTAGCTGGTTCGACTCCCAGATATGGCCATATTTTTTATCATTTAAATATCTCTACAGTATCTGAGCGTTAAGACCGTGATACACGAGAAAAATATCCTATCGAGTAGAAGAATTGTTTTAAATTTTGAATAGAAATATGAGTTACTAGTGGTTATAATATCGATGAATGTTGCCAACGTAACATGTTAATCTGAGGCCTAAGAACATACTAAAATAGATCCGTTATCACTAACATACCTCATTTATCCAAATGTGCCATCTAAATATAATGAAGAGCTTCCATATAACATCACGCCCGTATTCCCCGAAGGGGTAGGCAGATGTGCGCATATAGTACACCCACATTTCGCCAGTTAAGTTTTTGAGGTCTCAATGTAATAGGGGGCGAGCCTATTGCCATCAACCGGGCACAAATTCAGACTCCGTGCTGCTACTGAGAATCACTTAATGGAACAACCCAGTAACACTTTGCCCGACCCTGGATTCGAACCCAGGACCTCGTCCTCAGCAGACCGCGCTCGCGCTTAACCACTAGATCACCGAGGCAGTCGGAGAGCTGCCTACCGCCAAAAGTACAGTTTACTGACCCCTAGGCGATAACAAAGAACTAATATTATGGCCGCCGTGGTTAGTGAACTGTTTCTTTGCGTGAAGTCATTACGCAATATTTCATTTGTGTTATAGATATTAAGCATTTTACTCCAATACTGACTGCCTCGTTGGTCTAGTGGTTGCTAAGCGCGACTGCTGAGCACGAGATCCTGGGTTCGAATCCCGGGTCGGGCAAAGTGTTATTGGGTTTTTCCATTAGGTAATTCTCAGTAGCAGCACGGAGTCTGGATTTGTGCCCGGTTGTTGGCAATAGGCTCGCCCCCTATTACATTGGGACCTAAAACATAACTGGCGAAATGTGGGTGTACTATATGTGCACCTCTACCTACCCCTTCGGGGAATACAGGCGTGATGTTATGTACTCCAATAGGATATGAATTATGATATTAAAATGAACAAGGACGTATGTTAAGAAACAACGGGTTTACAATGTTAAATACGCAGTTTAAATTGATACTGATGAAACCGGTTTCTTGTAAATATAATCTGTCGTTTTTATCTACAAAAACGAGTATTAACATACTTAAATGCCACCTAAATAAAACTTTGCATACAAGTAAAGACCGGCTAGATTGTATGAACTTCATGCAATCTAGAGGTTGATTTATATAAACATATGTGTGCTTATGTTTTGGTACCGCTCGTCACGTGGATCAGTCACGCATAAGAAGATATCATACATCTACGGAAGCCGTTGCATGCATACGATATAGATATCTACAATAATTATGATCCGTATCTTAATCGTATAATCGTATATTTTTTTTATAGATATATATAGATTTACATTACAATATATACAAATTAATCTACGTGAAAATCAAATAATGTATACAAATGAAAAATATAATAATTAAGCATCGAAGTATGCCTCCTCATCACTGTCGACTAGGGTGCCCAAAAGGCTGGCGGCATTGCCACGTTGAATGGCAATTCATTGGCCTAAAAACAAGCCAGCCCTTTGGTCACGTGAAGAGTCGACCAACCGTTTTGACAGGTCTTAAAATAAGAGACGATAGCTTAATTAAATCATTAGGAGAAATTCACATGTGGGTTTTTTAAAGCTTGTTATGCGTGACTGTAGATATGTATTCTTTTATTTCATGGAAAACTTGTACTAACGTCCGAATTTTGTTGCAGACCTTCGTAGTCATAAGCAAGGGTAAAGATATCTTCAGATTTTCGGCAACCAACGCCTTATGGATACTAGACCCATTCAATCCTATAAGAAGAGTGGCGATATACATTCTAGTACATCCTTTGTTCTCGTTGTTTATTATTACCACAATTCTAGTCAACTGTATTCTTATGATAATGCCTACGACGCCAACCGTCGAGAGTACTGAGTAAGTATATATTTCGTTACATTAATTTTTTCAACATCTAAGTTAGATTGATTCGATTACAAATTTCAATTTGCAATTTTGAAATACCACCGGACTACAGAACATATCCTTAATTAGGTTCTAGAATATATTATGTAGAGTGCACGCTAGTTTCAAAATTGTTAGTGTTTCAGCTAGTTTTCCAATTGATATAATCAATATAGTTATCGGACGTAAATTATTAGAAATTATTATAGTAAACTATTGGAAAACATTATAACTAACATGTATATTTTATACATAGTAATCCTGAATCGCTTTAGACAGGCGTATAGAGAAAAATACTATTCTCCCTGGCTGTAACGAACTAAATTCATTTCCATTTGTTCAATACCTACTGTATATTAAACTCAAAATAGATGCCATTAAAATTATACATAACTAAAAAGTATAGTGTGTGGAAAACGATCAAGATTTCATAACATAAAATATGGAAATTACGATTGTGTTAGCCGACTTCTCCCAACATACAGATCATTAGAATCACCACGCCTTATCAAATACAAATCTCCTCATTTATTGTACATATCTACATCCGTATTATTATTAAATTTAGAGGTATTATGACTGATATTTATTATACATATAATCCATATAATATATTGTACTTACATTATTTAGAAATAACGTTTTTATTCATACTTTAACCTACATCTCCTACAAGTTGAGATGCTGTATCGTATCTCATATAATAGAAATGTTTTTTATTATTTTACGAGTGGCATTCCTCAGTGGAGGTGAATTTTTCCAGAGTTATCTTTACCGGGATCTACACGTTTGAATCAGCGGTGAAAGTAATGGCCAGGGGTTTCATACTACAGCCATTCACATACCTTAGAGATGCATGGAATTGGCTTGACTTCGTAGTTATAGCTTTAGCGTGAGTAGTAGACAATTTTATTGAATTATGTAGAAAGTTAAACTCGTTGAATTGTAGATTATATATCGGTATATTTGATGTGTCATTTATAGTTCTTAATAGAGCAATATTTATTAACTTAGAAGATATTGTTGACAAATTTATTAAGTACAATAATTATGAATTTGATTGTAGACAAAAATGAAGGCAACGAGAGAACGTTTCCTGATAATTAAAGAGAGTTAGTTATGATGACTTAGATTTGATGTGTGTAGTGTTGTAGTGAAGTATATTAACGTAGATTTTGTTGTTGTGGGTGTCTGTTTCCAGTTATGTGACGATGGGCATAGATCTCGGCAACTTGGCCGCTCTCAGAACGTTCAGGGTACTCCGAGCGCTGAAGACTGTGGCCATCGTACCGGGTAATCAGATTATATTATGTATTTTGATACTATTTAGAATTTAAACGACATAGAAGTAAATTGTTTATAGGTAGGTGTTAGACACAACAGTTGATACTGCTAGACAGCGTAGATGAATAACGATTTTCCAAATATATTTTTCTATTGATAGAATTCTGAAATTACAATATTTTATTAATGAATCATTTTTATACCAATAAAATATTTAAATGCTTCTTGGACGACTTAAAATGTAACAACATCTGAGACTATCCCCTCGCAGGTTTGAAGACGATCGTCGGCGCCGTCATAGAGTCAGTGAAGAATCTGAGAGATGTGATAATCCTCACAATGTTTTCACTGTCCGTGTTTGCGCTGATGGGCCTACAAATATACATGGGAGTGTTGACGCAGAAATGTATCAAGGTGTTCCCGGAAGACGGCTCCTGGGGTAACCTCACCGATGAGAACTGGGAGAGGTTCTGCCAGAATGAAAGTAAGGCATTTAGTTAGGCATGCTCGAACTTGTTACTACTTCAAGCCCTAATCAGGGCGAAACTTTAAAAAAATTCCAGATATTCCTCTAATATTCATAGAATGACGTCATTTCAAACCTGAATAATATTTAACAGAATCATATTTGACAAAAAATATGGATTCCGTGACAGCAAGGTACGCAGGTCATATCATGAATTGTATCTACTTTGTAACGTGATGGTATGATACATTTTTTTTCATTTTTTTTTTTTTTCATTTTTTTAATAAGTCGCCCCACACTAGAAATTTCTCCTGTGTCGTGGGTGCGTTTCACAAACATGAAATATCACATACACTAACACCCAGACTCGAGACAAACATCTGTGGTTGGCACAAAGTTTTGCCCCGTGCGGGAATCGAACCCGCAACCCTCAGCGCAGTAGTCCAATCGCTTAGCCACTGCGCTAATCAGGTCGTCGTTACTAATTTTATTATACTAATGTCTCTACTAGTGCCCATCCCCCCAGGGTATAAAAAAGTTACGACGTTAAAATTTCCATCTTCTATTTTACATTGGTACTAAATCATTCATACATTTTCAGCCAACTGGTATGGGGGTGGAGGG
The DNA here is from genome assembly GCA_946251915.1 of Abrostola triplasia. Lineage (NCBI taxonomy): Eukaryota > Metazoa > Arthropoda > Insecta > Lepidoptera > Noctuidae > Abrostola > Abrostola triplasia. The sequence continues at coordinate 7,516,726 of OX276435.1, forward strand.
GAATATCCACTTTGTGGAAATTCATCAGGAGCAGGGTAAGGAAATACATCGAAATCGCGCGTATTTTTTAAAAATCCCCTGCTTATAAATACTAATACATTGTACTGTTTTTAGTCAATGTGAACCCGGGTACATGTGTCTGCAAGGCTATGGTCCAAACCCTAACTACGGCTACACGAGTTTCGACACATTTGGCTGGGCATTCTTGTCAGCTTTCCGACTTATGACTCAGGATTATTGGGAAAATTTATATCAATTGGTAAGCTACTTGTATCTTTAGATGCATAGATATCGGCGATAGATATTAGCTTACCTGTTCTACGTAATCCTCTTCGCGATAATTACGATATGCCTTCGTACTCCACGTGTCATGTAATGTAAATGACTTTCTAATCTTGTGTGCCGTTTTTAGCATCGATTATTGTTTAGGTTCCATATTTCTCTTTTTACTAAAAATATCTGGAAGTTTTAGACTATTGTAACACTTTTACTACCTATATAATAACTTTCGTAAGTTTTATCTATATTGTTTACTACATATACCGGTTATACTCACGTTTGTATTGTCCGAGTTCGAAACTAGTCTAGCATCCTTGAATACACACGTGGGTATAACCGGAATATAAAGTAAATAATTCTGTAACAGCAGGTTTTAACGCTGGTTTATTTATAGGTGCTCAGGTCGGCGGGGTCATGGCACGTGTTGTTCTTCGTAGTGATCATCTTCTTGGGTTCTTTCTATCTCGTGAACTTGATCTTGGCCATTGTCGCCATGTCATACGACGAGTTGCAAAAGAAAGCTGAAGAAGAGGAGCAAGCCGAGGAGGAGGCGCTTAGGGTAAGAGAGATAGAACGAAGAGAGTTTAGAAGGGGAAGGAGGAAATGTCTATTATTAAAGCAATTTCGTTTTTATTTTAATTAAAAGCTTCGAATTTATTCTGGTACTTGACCCAATTTAAGTACTTCACTTCGATGAAATAATTGCCTGTTTCTCTAACAATACTCTCATTAAATAATACATATTATAGGAAGCAGAACAAAAAGCAGCAGCACGAGCAGACAAACAAGAGGCACGGGAGGCGCATGCGCGAGAGCAAGCAGCAGCCGCTGAGGCCGCGGCGTACGCAGAAGCACACCCCGCCAAGTCCCCTAGCGACTTCTCGTGTCAAAGCTACGAGCTGTTCGTGAACCAGGAGCGAGGCAACCAGGACGACAATACGCGGGAGCGCATGTCCCTCCGTAGCGACCCCTTCCAGGACTCGGTGAGCACTCAGCCCACGCACAAGCCCACCGCCACCGAACCGCACCACGACTCCGCACGCCGACCCAGGAAGGTCAGCATGGTGAGTATGAGCCGCTCTTCACGCATCATCTCGCTGACAATGATTCTTGACCTTCTGCTAATCGATCTAACCTTCACCTTTAACTACGGTTATTCAATTCCTCACCAAGCCATCTTAACAATATTTATGTATCTTTGGTAAACCTGTTTTTGATATCCTAAAAACTTCAACGACTTTCAAGTATTAAAAAAAACATGTGCGAAAGCAACTAGTTTCAAATTGTAATGAATTATTGTCAGTCGAGCAGTTTCTTTTCAACTTGACTCTAAGAAGTTCACGCTGCTTCATGCAAATAGTCTATCGGTTTCTGTAAAAGAAGATTCCAATCCACTCTTGTCTCACTCTCATCATCATTGAGCACTTTCAATAACTTACTCAAGTTGAAAAGAACTATTTTATTATATGTGTTTACTGCTAAGCTTCCAATTATTTTGTTTCTGCCGTTTATGTCCAATGTTCTTCTTGTGCTAGTGCAAATATGCAGATGAAATTGATGTTTTAGATCTATTGATTTTTATTCTTCTTTTATCGTAATCTGAATATTTGCAACGTCTAAGATTATTTTGGTTTTGTCTGCAACGCTATGTGATCCTAAATCATGACTGAATATTTCTCTTGAAGCATGCGTATTTGTTACCTAATCTCTGTTGGAAGCTCTCTTTTCTCTAAAGGTATATCTATGTAACAATCTGTTTTAACATTTATCTGTGCTCTTGCCACTTCTTCTGAAACATGCGGTTCATTTGACCCCAAACATTAATTCACCTCATAGGCATTAATTACATCCACACATGTACAGCACAGATAGATGCATTAAAAAATGAAAAATAGTTGATACATTACATATTTCCTCAATTAGATCTAGCTCTTCTGTTTTAAAACATTATTAGAAAGCACGAACGATCAACTAGACGTCTTGTTTTGTTCCAGTATTGCAAGAATTATTAATAACTTTCATTTAATAGTTTTTAGTGGAACAGTTAATGTTCGCATGATACCTAGAATTTACATGTATATTTGCTCATTGAATGATGCACTGTAGTAAAACTTTAGTCCTTCAGTTGGTCTCCAATAATATTTCTTCCATATAAACGCTGCTGATTAAAAATAAGGGCGTGATTGAAAACATAAGAAATTCGCTATCAACACTTGTAATTGCATATTGAATAAAGAAACATAGGATCAATACTAAGAAATAATATTGGAGAGAATGAATCTATTGTCATGGTAGATTGTTTCTTTTGCAATGTGAGTGTTTAAGAACGGGCCGGGCCGAAACTGAACGTATCGACGATGAAGAGGTAGGTTCAGTCAAAATATATTATAAAACTGGTCATATTAATATTGAAGTAACATTTAATTCCTCAATTTCGATTAGCGACATGCGGAGGCTTCAATATTGGGACGAACAAAGGAACAGTCGTCATGACTATAGATGTAGATAAAATGAAGTACATAGCTACGATAGGACTATGATATAGTCGTATGCAAATATGCATGTGAACCCCACATTACTTCATGTGTTTATAAACAAAGTTACTTGACTAACTGTAGCTTTCACTCATTGCTACTTTTTATCGTATTTCGTTCTACAATAAGAGTTTTGTACAGCATCCTCACTTAATTCACCCTTTAAATTCTTTCATACACGGATGCTTATCTGAAAGGAAAATTCTTGTTGTAAATATATGTATATTAGGCCTTTTGAATATTCTCGTCTAAAGCTACACACATTCGTAGATTCCAACTAAACCTCTCGTATCACAAGAGTTATTTTGTTTCTATCACGCGTACTGCTTCTACGCTGCAACGTTCAGTTTGTATTGTATGGCATTTGGTTTTGTTTTAGTTTGTTGTCTGTGTAATATGGCGATGCCTATTATCCGTCCTTTTATCCTATTTGTTGGATGCTAGATATTTAATCGTTATTTTCTTAAAATGTAATAAATTCAAAATTTTGTTTGTGTATTGAAGGTCCCCCACCCTGAACGCATAAATAAAATCGGCCAGTTACCATATGGGCCACTGCGCGAAGGCTCACAGGTTTGTCCTTCAATCCTCATTGGTGTTTGTGCTCCCCTTCCTCTTCCTTTACAATAGGATTAACTCCACTTTTATTTTCTCTGTTTAGCTCTTTATCCTCTGACTTGACTATTAGCGATAACCTATATCTTCCACATTATTTTGCAGTGATTCATATTATTTGACATTTTTATAAGGTAACAATTTTGTTTTGTATTCCCTTCTTATTCTAGTAGACCATTATACGCACCGATCATTTACTTTATTTCATACTTCACTTCTTTCATATTTTCCACGTTCCTCAATTTCTGTCTTTTATTTCTCGCTATTGTTTATCAGCACATGAAAGTAAATAAGTCATCAACATTATAGAGAAATTCAGGACAACTACTTCAAAAAGCGTCAGCTAAAGCCTCTGCAGCCGGTATAGTAGACAGATAGTGAAATTAACTGAGAGAACAATAGTGTGGTCGAATTAAGCTACTCGGTCTAAATTGAGGAAAACTATGTAAATGCAGGGTAACTGAAAATTGTTAAATTCATAAATGAAACTGGTAGGATTAAATGTTTTTGAGAAATGTGTCAGTATTTTGAGACAGTAGTATGGCCGCAGGCTTCCTTATCACTGCCTGGGTCGCCGTTCAATTTGCGCCGAGGGTCGCGGGGATCGCACCAGATGGCTTTGCGGCCAAACGGCCGGTCGAGGTACCCGCCGGGAGCTGACCGCAAGCCGCTGGTGCTGTCCACGTACCTGGACGCTCAGGAACACCTGCCCTACGCCGACGACTCCAACGCCGTCACCCCCATGTCCGAAGAGAACGGTGCTATCATTATACCAGTATACTACGCTAATTTAGGTCAGTATTTAAAGTTGACCAATTTACTTTATTGGATTAGGCTTACATAACATTTATATTGTTAATAATAAACTCTTGACAATTTTGATAATGAACATCAATCACACAGTGAAAACCCACAATTGTCGTGAACGTGGTGCTAGTGTTAATAGATTGGTTGTAATAAAAGATACTAAAAAAAAACAAATTATGGTGTCTTAACGAATTCAACATGTTACAGGGTCTCGTCATTCATCGTATACGTCGCACCAGTCGCGGCTGTCGTACACATCGCACGGCGACCTGCTGGGCGGCGGCAAGGCGCAGACGAAGGAGGCGAGGTTACGCAACCGCTCAGCGTCGAGGAACCACAGCGTGACGTCACAGCCACACCCCTACCCGCTGCCTGGACAAGACTTCTCATTAGCTTCCAGACCGCTCAGGGAATACGTAAGTAATGCAAAGTTATCTAGTTATATGACTGGTTGGTGGCTTGAGACCTATAATTTCAGCTTGTAATAGTTTTACTACGGACCTCTTTTCTTATACAGAAGATAAGAATGCTTGTCTTTTGTAAAGGTAATGTAGTGCCCGTCAAGATTTACGTTGCTTTTATGTAGGAAGCTAATTTACATGCTTTGATTTATAATTAGCTGGAAACTGACGCAAGATGAAGGTATCTGAGCACAATGTTCACTATACCATCGGGCCACGCATACGAGTACCTCGACCCGCGCCGCCGTCCCAACCATACCGCGCGCCTTCCATGAGCTAACGCAGTCAACCTTCTCCTGTATTCCAAATTACTGTGACTGGTTTCCTGGCAGCAGACCAGAACTATTATTGACGCAAAAACTGTACGCTATATCGTTACTCAGTAGAAAAAAAAGCGGTTGGACATAAATCACAGAGAAATAGGATACAAATAATTTTTCCGACTTGTATGTTTCAGGAAATGAGCACGACTGAATGCACAGACGAGGCTGGCAAAGTGTTGAAGCCTTCCACAGACAATCCGTTCATAGAATCGTCGCAACAGCCTAATGTCGTCGATATGAGAGGTAACGAAGTGTATTAATGATGTCGTAGCTATTTTAAATAACAGGTACAGTGACTAATATATTTATCTGATATCTGATAAATCAATTCACATACAACTTTGGGAATGTAACAGCTGTCACATTGATGAACAAGAGCCATTTTAGTTAAAGGTTTGGTGTTAATTATTTGCGATTAAATATTTTTTTAGTAACCATAGGTATTTTAAGTCTGAATCAGGTTTGGTATTCTCAATAAGTTTGCGTTATTTATATGTCGCCCCTTAACGTTTTGACTGATATGTTGCAGACGTGATGGTACTGAACGAAATCATCGAGCAAGCAGGACGTCAGAGCCGCGCAAGTGACCAGAACGGTATGACCAACACATACACTATTCATGCCGATGCCTTCGGAACAACGCTATCTCTTCGCATTCAAAATTTATTTTACATACGTTCAATGTTTCTACAATCTTGCTTCTTAATACCTACAGTTTCAAACAACATTAATTAACCAAATTAACTTGTACACGAACACTAACAGATCACACTTGACCGGTATTTGCTCATTATGCAACAAAAAGGCATAATTGGCAAAAGGAAACGATTTAACTTACAATTTTATTGTGGATGTCATTTATTGGCGATGCCTACAGCCGTTCGAACTAGTATTGCACCCGCACGCACAATTAGTTGAAGAAAAATAATACTGAAATAGGCAAATTAGTGGTTTGGCACAATGTTATGACACCGAAAATCTCTTTGGGAAAGGGGAGGGAATTGACTAAAGTTTCCATATTTGGTTGAGACGGAGAAAATCTACTTTAAAAACAAGTGGAAGTAGTTGAGTCAGTAATAGGAGATTTTTCTTCGACTGCCCACGAGTGAACCGTAGTTGCCTCTACATCCTACTTTGCGTACATACATTATCCTACAATGTTGATTACACTGACACATTGTTCTACACTTAGATGTATCCATTGCCTACGTAGTACGTACTGTAGTTTAAAGCTTATTCCACGTTGTATATTCCTATCCTTATTTACCAGCACCGCATTTGTTTGACAATGTTTTAATAGCTTTGATTTGTGTTTTCTATGCATGCATTGTAACTGCTTAAATCGAATTAACTAATATTAATGAGAATATTTGTTTCATGCTGTAAAACATTAATAATGTAATTATGAATCTAAGTATATCATACAAAAAGCTTCAGATAATTGCTTAGATCACTATGGGATAGCCACGATATTCATATTTTTTGGTCAGCAAAAGTCAGAATCGAACAGACGAGCTCAGTAACATTCATGAGTATCTCGTAGTTAAGCAAGTAATACGTATGCTTAAAAGCATTCAAATGTATTGGAGAATTAGTCACCGCTAGTAATGTTGTGTTGAGTTTGTTTTGCACGAGGTTACCTGACACTGTGGTGTGACATTCCTGTGGAGAGACCTCGACCAGCACCTGAGTGCCACGAGTTTGCGCATCCTCCGAGTTATCTGTAGATAAATGACAGCCAGCAAAATTGCAAAAAATATGGATATTGGTGTCTAGAATAGTTTAAGATAATTCCAATAAAAGAATGAATTGTCAAAAACAATGTTGAAATGCACAAACAAAATCAAACTTTTATTGGAAACAAATTTTGATTGTTATAAAAATAATGAGCGAATACTAACAAAAATTATTTCTCTCTCTCTCTCTCTCTCGAACACACACACACGCATTCTGCCGGTTAACGGGACGCAACAGTGTCAGTATACTACTTCCCAACAGCGGAAGACGATGAGGATGGGCCCACGTTCAAGGAGAAACTGCTCGAGTTCCTGATGAAGGGAATAGACTTCTTCTGTGTGTGGGACTGCTGTTGGTTGTGGCTGGAGTTTCAGAAGTACGTGGCGCTGCTCGTGTTCGATCCGTTCGTGGAGTTGTTCATCACACTGTGTATCGTGGTTAACACGCTGTTCATGGCTCTCGACCACCACGACATGGACAAAGACATGGAAAGGGCGCTCAAAAGTGGCAATTATGTGAGTATCGTCTAGCATGTGCAGTATCTTCGGGTAAAGAAATTAATGCCTTCAACGATATTGTAAATAAGACATCACAATAAGATTAATGATTTAATATTATTTCATTGGACTATTTTAGTAATTTTCATTTATCCTATAAACTATTGATATCACATAAGGTGATGAGTGAAGTTATGATAATGATGAAACTACATTGTTTTATGGTTCTTTCCAGTTTTTCACTGCGACATTCGGAATAGAAGCAATGCTAAAATTAATAGCTATGAGCCCAAAGTACTACTTCCAAGAAGGCTGGAATATATTTGACTTTATCATTGTGGCCTTATCACTGTTGGAGTTGGGATTGGAAGGCGTTCAGGGTTTGTCTGTGTTGCGTTCCTTTCGTTTGGTATGTATTGCTCTTATATTATCACCTATTTCTAACAAGTTCCATGAATCAAAACCATTCATTTGTCTTTGTCAATACTCGATACTATCTGACTCTTGTATCTCTACAAGTTAATTTGCTATACCTACCTTTGATGTTTTATCCTGCTTGATATACTTCTTTGTATGTTTACTTTCATGTCATAATGAACTACTCATCCGGTCTCCGCCCCATACATCACCCCTACTGTTAAGACTGACTCTAATATTAATATACTTTATATATAAATGGTGAAATATTTTCAGCTACGTGTATTTAAACTGGCCAAGTCTTGGCCGGCGCTAAACCTAATTATATCCATAATGGGTAGGACGGTGGGAGCTTTAGGGAACTTGACCTTTGTACTTTGCATCATTATATTCATATTCGCGGTGATGGGGATGCAGTTATTTGGCAAGAACTACACAGGTTCTAATTTAAAAGAAAATTTAGCATCTCTAATTAAAGAATTAAGCTTCATTATTAATTATTCAGCTTCACACAACAGAATTTTTTACACTGGGCTTGATTCAACATTATTTTCATGACGGACTGATGAGTCCCCGCTGTGGCTTTATAACACGGAATGTGGCTCAGAAACGCAGGCGAGCCTGAATCGAGACACGTTATAAAGCTATGCCACGCAGCTTCAAATCATAATTTAAGCTTTGCATCGAGTAACATAGATTTGACTTGCAGCTTCGCTTACGAAGGGTACTTTGATGCATCAGGTCGTCTACTGATGGGATCTATGTCGTTATAAGAGACAGAAACAAAATCTGAACATAATACATGTAACAGTTGATAAATATGTTATCGATCCAAAAGCTCTCACGATAAAAACTAACATAAATCCCACTCATACAGAAATAACTCTGTGCACATCGATAGGTAACTCAAGCACACATTTGCTAATCTAAGAGGCCCCCAATCACTCACGGCACCGCACTGCAACTCCTTGAGACACGAGTGAGTGATCGAGGGCCGTGGAAGGGTTCCGCAGTAGCATAGGTGAAGCGCCGGTAAGCGAGCTTGTGTGACGCCTTGTATCACAATTTGTAATTGCAGCTTCGAGTATTCAAATTGGCAAAGTCATGGCCGACACTTAATTTACTCATCTCCATAATGGGTAGGACAATGGGTGCCTTGGGCAACCTGACCTTCGTATTGTGCATCATTATTTTCATATTTGCCGTGATGGGTATGCAACTATTCGGGAAAAATTACGTGGGTAAGTGTAATTGGTGGCAGTGTTGCATGTACATTGGTGTTTGATTGGAGATGTTGACTGTTGGTTCGCGCGGAGAGCCCGATGCACTGCCACAAATATATTTCAACAGACCTGTGATTGTTTCAACGTCATGTTGGGAATTTCTTTTGCCAGCTTTCGTCTACGTTACGTGTTGGCACATGTATTCAAAATTATGTTTTCCTATTGAATTTGCATCTGTAATATTTTCTGTTATTCTTCCGAAGTTGTCTGTTGTAAAAAGAAAAATTTAAGTTTAATAACTGTTCTTTCCTTTTGGTCTGAATTTCTGCCTATCTTCTTCTTTAGATTTTTTATCATTTTCATTCTTTAAAGAATAGTATAATACTACTTTAGTAAACGAATTCTGTAGATATTTTCTGCAATATTTTTTTCGTTTATGCTATGTTGTCAGTGTTTAATGACCCAGCATTTCAATAATTCAATTCGTAAATTGAACGGTCACTGTACTGTTGAAGTATGTTTATTGTTTCGTTAACTTTTAAAGTGTGGATGACGTAATCATAATTATTAAAGTTTTGCTTTTAAATAAATAAATCTTGCGGCGTTTAGAATTATGTTGATGCGTTGACAACATTAATGGAAACAAGTGTTAATTGAAAATTTTTTTTTATGACTTTTAAGAAATAATCATACATTATTTTGAATATTCTGGAATCTGGAAACAGATTCAATTCACATAGTAAATATATTGCAACAAAAAAATCCCTTTCCTGAACTTCTTTTTTTATAAGGGAATTTTAAGTATAATATTATTTATGAAAACGTTTTTTAGAATGTTGAATACATTCTAAAAAACGTATATGAAAAATCTGTTTAAAATACCAAAATTAAGTAAAATAAAACTGTGTAGGTTAAAACTAATTAGGAAAACGCTTAACAAATTCTAAACGAGCCGTGTCCAATGTCCATGCTTAGTGAGTCCACACTTTAACTGGGGCTCGCCGTCGCTGTTTGAATAGTGAATATTGTGTTTATGTGCGTCACACTGTTGTGCTCATTAGACGATTGGTAAGATTTGATGTGTCCCCTTCCAAGTGAGCCTGATACCCTCAAAGTATGTACAGTCCTCTTTCTAAAAGCCCCTTAGAAAAGGCGCCTCACTTGTGAGACATTACGCTAGCTACCTTTCATGTTTCCTTTATACATCTTTTCTTTGGACATTTTCAATATCTTTACGTTTCTTAAGCCTTCCGTCAGCGCTATATTTATGTCTCTAATGATCTATAGTAGCATGCTGTTATAGTAAGTACAATGTTGGAGTTTTACGGCTTGATATTTACTAGACCAGTAGCGTAGAGAATTGCACGACTAAGAGCTTTAGGATCACAGAATATTAGACAAATAATTATAGTATACTATAACACAATATTTGCAAACTTCACATATAAAGGTGCTTGTTATAAAAGTCGCAGTGTGGAATTAAAGAGACCGCTTCCTCCATTTGATAGTGTGAGGAAATCGTGATTTTAATACAAGTATAATGACTTAATTACACACTGCGAGATTTAGCATTTCGTGATGTACTAGACCGCTAATAGCTACGCTAAATACCTATATATAAATAGATATCAAAATATATCTCTTTACTTACATGTATCTATTCAAATATATATAAAATAAGTATTTATGTTATTCAAATCCTACCATACTGTGCATTGTTGTGCTGTATTGTGATTGTCCTTCACTTAGATGTCGTAGCATATACAACTAAACACATAGTTATAAAGAAACCCTGAAAGTAAAGAAGGCATATTTTTATACCGTTGATCTGTGAAGTTTTATGCCAACCCTAGCTCGTCGTGTCCATATTAATGTGTATGTATGTATACGCAGATTACGTAGACCGTTTCCCGGACGGTGACCTCCCTCGATGGAACTTTACGGACTTTATGCACAGCTTCATGATAGTGTTCCGCGTGCTCTGTGGAGAGTGGATAGAAAGTATGTGGGACTGTATGCTGGTGGGCGATGTCTCTTGTATCCCCTTCTTCTTGGCTACCGTCGTCATTGGCAATCTTGTGGTCAGTATGAAAGAATTATCGGTTATTGTCATTAATGTATGTTTTGTCATTGATTTGTTATCTAAAGATCCCTTCAGTTAAATGTAGTAATAGTAAGCATTACTAAGTAAACTAATTTTGTGGATTTTACCATATTACGAAACCTTCATATATTTTTTGTGTAAAAAAACAAAACGTCCTGATGTCATTCCTGAACTTATTGTTATACTTTAATATACCTTCATACATACCTACCTATATGTAATAGGAATCTGTTACAAAACTAACGGAGCTCCTCCTCAGTAATCAGCAGAATATTTCAAGAGTCTATATTTCAGGTACTTAACCTTTTCTTGGCCCTGTTACTGTCAAATTTCGGCTCATCGAGTCTGTCGACGCCAACTGCCGACCAGGACACCAATAAGATAGCGGAGGCCTTCAACAGAATATCAAGGTTCATAGACTGGGTGAAAAGAAACGTTGCCGATATACTCAAGCTACTGAAGAACAAGTTGACCAATCAGATAGCGATCCACGCACCCGGTAAGATGTGTGTCTGGTCGCCCCCTTGTTGTGGCATGTCGATGTACCTCTATGTATTTTGTACCTATGTAGATACTGTATGTAACCCCTCCTAGAGAAGTGGCAAAGCGCTAGACGAATAGAAATCGAATAGAATAATAAATGGATTGACACCGTGTACGTAATGTTACGACCATGTTACCTATGATGTACGTCAATGCAATTAACCAATAGCTGCGCCCCGTGGTGTTACTCGACACATTTTTTCGGGGTGAAAAGTAGTCTATGTGTTAATCCAGGGTGTCAGCTAGCCCCATATGAAATTTAATCTAAATCGGTGTAGCCGTTTGAGCGTGAAGAGGTAATAAACATACAAATCTGACGACCTGTTTAGCGCAGAGGCTAAGCGATTGGACTGCTGCGCTAGGGGTTGCGGGTTCGATTCCCGCACGGGGCAAAACTTTGTGCGAACCACAGATGTTTGTCCCGAGTCTGGGTGTTTGTGTATGTGATATTTCATGTTTGTGAAACGCACCCACGATACAGGAGAAATTCCTAGTGTGGGGCGACGTTTTTAAAAAAAAAAAAAAAAAAAAAAAAAAAAAAAAAAAAAAAAAAAAAAAAAAAAATACACTCACAAACTTCTGCCTTTATAATATTAGTGTGATTCTATTCGCCTAGCGTTTTTCTACTCATCTAGGGTCCCTGTCTTATTTGTTCCGGCTTTTATATCCAACTACGCAGTCGACAATGAACCTGTAGTTTTAAAAGAACCGATCGACGACATATAAAGTCTAACTACTGAAAAAAAAGCAATTGAATGATTGCAATTATCAAGTGTTGTACAATCAATTCGTTTGTTTCTAGTTAATTCTGTAATCAGAGACAAAAATAAATTCTATGTACAAATTGTTGCGTGAATTCTGATCGATGTTGTAGCATGACTTGTGGTTCAAACATTTGAAGTAGCATGGTGTATGTAATAAAGTTTTTGACTTGCGTGTTTATATTTTTGAACACTGTGCGTTGCCTGCGCTCTAGCGATCCAAGTGTAGAAAGCAGACCCTTTATATAAATGTCGTGTGTTTGACTCCTCGTTACACTGTTACTTCTCCATTTTGTATCTATTCCTTTCATTTCATACAATCATTAGTAATTAAAAACTATATTTTGAGTTGCACCAACTGACGTCACCGTCAAACTATCCAGTCAAGTAGTAAATTATCTACTACCTATATAGCTCGATATCACTTAAATACTTTAGACGAATACTTTACACGGAGAGAATATTTTTTAATATATTTCTGCAGCATATTTGTCAGATTCCGTTATTAATACATGATATATTTCATGTCTGTACATCTTCTAAAATTAGTCCAGCATTATTTTCAAACTTGGCGGTAACGTTACGTGGTGTAACCCAGGTCATTAGGAAAACAGTACCAGACCAATAAAAGCCGTTATTAATCCACCCCCTTACCCTCTACCGCGACTCGCTTTCATAACGTAAACTCTCCTGTTTTTAGAGTTCACGGTAGGGGGCCAGATATCCAAAAGCCTGATAAACCTGTGGTGCGTGTAATAAATTGCTTATCGAACTGATTATAATGAGTTTATAATGAGATAATCAGTTGCTAGCGCGCGTTATCGGCCTTTTCAAATCCTTGATCCGTGCTCAAACAGTGTAATCATACACACGATAGAGTAGTTAATACTCTTTCAAGTCTCCCATACATAATAAACCTCAGTCCTCACACGCCCGTAGGTACTAACTTCAGTTGAAATTGGCCTATAATTTTGCGGTTAAGGCTAGTATGTTGTCGCCTTTTCCTTTACTGGGGAAATCCTCATGGATTTCCTCCTTCATGGGGCGGACGTAGGGGTAATACTCTTACCGGCTAAAACCCCAGGGTGTCCTAGCTACGTTACGTTGCGGAATGCGGGTTCTGTGTCTACTGCACCGCAATCCTCAATAGGTCCCGAACCCCCGCCCCGCCTCTTTACAGGGGGTCTCATTCAGTAAGTTATCGCCTAAAATATGATAAATTCTTCCAACGTAAGAAAATGTGGAAAGTTACGGAAGGCCACAAATTAAAACAAAAATCATGAGGTACCTACAAAAAACCTCTTATTTACGCTTACGTAAAAAATATATGTGTAATTTATATTATTTAAGGCTTTTATGTGTGTTTGCATGAACATTGTGTGTACCTACTGTCAATATAAACATTTATCTGTTTCATGTCATTTTCTATCATTGTATTGCACCTTTGATGTTGTCGCTGTATTTATGTATTGACCATCTATGTGTATATGTGTACTTGTTAATATATTTAAATACAGATACATTCTCCTGTAAGTTTAGTTGTTAATTGTTATGTTTGATGAAGACATCGTTTACTTAACCTTTGCTAAACTTAACTACAAAATATTGTCATAATTGTAATAAATCAAAAAGTTTAACTTCACATTTTATATTTGTATTCATGATCATTCTGCACAGAGGATTTAGAGACAAAATGTATTCAATAATACTGTTATATACGAGCTGTCTAAGTTTTTTCTACCTGGTCTGATTTCTATGCTTGGTCGTGGAACCGCCGTGAACGCACCGTGGGCACAACATGCGACATGTAGGCTTAAAGGCGGCTTTGTGTGGCCGCTGTGTCTCCTCAGAGCGCGTCGACAACGAACTGGAGCTCGGCACAGACCTCGACGATGCCGTGCTGTACAAAGACAAGAAACTCAAAGACCAAGTAGAAGTAGCTATAGGTGATGGTATGGAATTCACGATACCAGGTAAAGTAACACATTCTGAAATAAAGATATTTTTTTTAAATTATACAGTTGATTATAAAGATATATATCTTTCAGGTGACAATAAATACAAGAAAGGAAAAATGCTATTGAATAATATTAACGCGATTACAGATAATCATAGAGACAACCGGTTAGATTGTGAATTGAATCATCATGGATATCCCATACAGGTATAATTTGCTGAAATCAATCTTAAATTCACACAATTTAGCTATTACACCATATTCAATATTCTCTTTATTGTTTAGGACGACGATACTATAAGTCAAAAATCGTACGGCAGTCATAAGATCAGGTCATTCAAAGATGAAAGTCATAAAGGCTCTGCAGACACGATAGACGGTGAAGAGAAGAAGGATGCCAGCAAAGAAGAATTAGGATTAGAGGAAGGTCAGTAATATGACCGTACGTGATTTATAAAACTCATAAAAGATTGAGTTAATTGTAATAAATTATTATTTGTGTAAATAGAAATGGTTGAAGAAGAGGAAGATGGGAAGCTAGACGGGGGTCTGGGCAAGACGGACATTATAGTGGCAGCCGACGAAGAAGTAGTGGATGACAGTCCTGCGGATTGCTGTCCCGAGCCGTGCTACGCGAAGTTCCCATTCCTCGCCGGAGACGACGAGTCGCCTTTCTGGCAAGGCTGGGGCATGCTCCGACTAAAAACGTTCAAACTCATTGAGAACACGTATTTTGAAACGGCTGTGATTACAATGATTTTGCTCAGTAGTTTGGCTTTGGTAAGTGCTCCTCAAACTTCTTAAAATCAGATTTTATATATCAATGTAAGTTCATCAATACATGTTTTAATTTTTGTGCAGGCTTTAGAAGACGTAAATTTACCACATCGGCCGATTCTTCAAGATATCTTGTATTATATGGATCGTATCTTCACCGTCATTTTCTTCATTGAGATGTTAATCAAGTGGCTTGCCCTCGGCTTCCAGAAGTACTTCACTAACGCTTGGTGTTGGCTTGACTTCATTATTGTCATGGTAATATATTGTTTTATTACTTGTATTATACTCGTAAAACATGTACTAAAAGTTTTGTTGCAGGATTTACTCGAACAATCTCAAGAAATATTTTATTAAGCTATGTAAAAGCAAAATCAGAGTTAAATGTAAGTTAAGTCTGAAAGTTAGTACTTCTGCTTCTCAACATGTTTTAGATGAAGAAAGCAAGCATAATTATCGTGTCCTGGACTTAATTAATATTAGGTGTAAGATCTATATTGAATGATAAAGTAAACATGATTGGTGTGGCGTTAGTTGTCGCTCGTAAACCACGGCGCGGTGATGGCGGGCGCGGACGACATCCCGGCGTTCCGTTCAATGCGCACATTGCGCGCGCTGCGGCCGCTCCGCGCGGTCTCTCGCTGGGAGGGCATGCGCGTGAGTACGCGCCACCAGTCGTGACTCGTGGCTCTCTGTGTCGGTACTGTTGCGTTGCACATCGAAACAATATAACTTCCAACTTTTTCAAATTATTACTTGTTAATGTCAATTTTCGAAGATTTAAATGTTAAATAATCGATGCAATGAGAAAACCAGAATATTTAAACATAAAATGATCTGGTTTCCAAAATCTATAAATAAATGAATTAATAGTCTTGCCAAAGCCAAAAGCTTTCTACTTTATTGCCTTGTTGTGGTAGATTTGCAACGCAACTCA
Source organism: Abrostola triplasia (assembly GCA_946251915.1). Lineage (NCBI taxonomy): Eukaryota > Metazoa > Arthropoda > Insecta > Lepidoptera > Noctuidae > Abrostola > Abrostola triplasia. The sequence goes on from OX276435.1 coordinate 7,532,698, forward strand.
AAGCGTGCAGCTTTGATTGTTCGATGTCTATGGCAGTGGAAACTCCGATCAGCCTCACCTCGCTGCCTCGAGCTCTCGATGTCGTACTGTTTGTTAATGGATACTGCTTCTATGTGACTCTTACCCACAACCCTGCTACCAGATATTTTACCTAAGGCCAGTAAAGTGAAGACCTGCCTTCACAGTGACTTGAAATCCTATATTTTCAAGTGCATGAACCAACACGACTTCTTTATCTGTGTTGTTGTACGAGATGGTGCCGTTTTCAGGTAAAAATAATGTTCTTAAATATGGTAATAAAAAACTGTTTGCACTGAAAATGGCACATTGTCTTGAATGCTGTCGATGTCAAAGCATAATATATATATATTACTTTGTTCTTAACATGTGATGACGCTTTACTTTTGGGACCTCAAAGAATTCATGATAAATAATAACACTGAACGTATTTATACAAATTCTTTGATGTCCTGAAATTAGTGTTGGTGTACAAATGTATTTAACATGAGATATCCACTTCTCCTAGTTGGTATTGGGCTAACATCTGCGTCTATTAGCACGTCGTCGCCATTTCTGTCAATTTTCAGTCCTTAGTTTTGTTATACGGGTCGTATTTCTTCAACCACATTATGCGTTGGTCACGTCAAATATTAACAGCATTCGCTAAAACTGGTCTTATTTTATTGTCTTTTCTAGGTCCGGCGGTAACGTCTTCAATGTTCTTGTATAATAAAATGGTTGAAATATAAATTGTCTCAAAATGCAACCCTTGATTTCATCAGGTCTCGCTTATAAACTTCGTAGCGGCGCTTTGTGGCGCCGGCGGCATTCAGGCGTTCAAAACGATGCGAACGCTGCGCGCACTGCGCCCGCTCAGAGCCATGAGCCGTATGCAAGGCATGAGGGTACGTACCGCCCTGCGCCGCCGACACACTCCTCCACACCTATCGCTCATCCATCCACCACACACTTCGCTCCACACTTCACATTCACATTTCTATTTCAATTTCTACAATCATTATTAAATAATATTTCCAACATTCGAGTATCGGCTCCTTTTTTCGATATTTCCGCATCAATCACTTGATCTTATTAGTTTTAAATTGTTAATTTGGACAGTTGTTACCAATTCATTGGCAGTAGTCGATTATCGATTTAATTATTATTAGTGAATCATTTTGAAGTGGTCGGTGGCACCCCTGAATGGCTTAGTATCATCACTGTTCGTCATAAACCTCTTATTAAATGGTTCAATTGGATTATCTTAGGCGAGATGTTCATCCATGTTTTGGTCTACTTTTCTATTGGTCTTTTTATTATTAGCTAGACTAGAGTTTTGTTATTACTTAGTTAATTGGAATGCTAATTTATATTCTGCACCTTAGATTTTATTCTTCTTGTATCTTCATCGTACGAGCGGCAAGTCGCATGTGTTAATACTACTAATTACATTGTGGATGGCTAACTTAGTCGATAAGGTAAGAGTAGTGTAGTTTATATATTGCTTCTATTTGTGCTTCAGTGTATCGATGTTATGTAAATATATTCATTGTACTTAGATTCTTGTACCGACTTCATTCTCGTCCAATTTCATACATAATCAACCAATGAAGGAAAATAATCATACTAACTGCTATATGGAACTGCACTTTACTGAAGAACTAATGTCCTTGCTTGGAATCAATAAGCCTATTAACAAATGCACGCCATTAATAAGTCAGAAGAGTGTTTCACTAACACTCGTTCATTTTGAATGTAAATTCCTTATTTACTTGGCTTCCTTGGGACGTGGTACTGACGTGTGGGTGTGGTGGCAGGTGGTGGTGAACGCGCTCGTGCAGGCGATCCCGTCCATCTTCAACGTGTTGTTGGTGTGTCTTATCTTCTGGCTCATCTTCGCCATCATGGGTGTTCAGCTGTTCGCTGGAAAATACTTCAAGGTAAATAATCCATGAAAGCCCTTGTACCCATAGTAACGGAATATGATACTAAATGAATATATCACAGAATATAGCATAATATGTCTGGAATAATTTTGTCACTTCCTCATAGTTATTTGGTTCAAGTACAGCGTTCTAACAAAAACAGTAATGCATTACTTTGGTTCTGTAAAGTGTACATTGTATCCTCATTTATTACATCATGTTTTCAGTGCGTGGATCTGAACCACACAACGTTGAGTCATGAGATCATCCCGGACCGGAACGCGTGCATCTTAGAGAACTACACCTGGGAGAATTCTCCGATGAACTTCGACCACGTGGGCAAGGCATACCTGTGTCTCTTCCAAGTGGCCACCTTCAAAGGCTGGATTCAGATCATGAACGATGCTATAGATTCCAGAGAGGTATGTTCGACTATCTATTCATATATATTTGTTTAACTCCATACCAAATGCTTTAACAGAACGAATTATATTGGCTTGATTTCTTCCTTCAGGTGGGACGCCAACCAATCCGCGAGACTAACATCTACATGTACCTATACTTCGTATTCTTCATCATATTCGGCTCATTCTTCACTCTCAACCTGTTCATCGGTGTGATCATCGACAACTTTAACGAACAGAAGAAGAAAGCCGGCGGCAGTCTTGAGATGTTCATGACTGAGGATCAGAAGAAATACTACAACGCGATGAAGAAAATGGGCTCTAAGAAACCACTGAAAGCTATTCCTAGACCGAAGGTAAGATCATAAAATAATTTAGGGATAAATTCCACCTCAAACTTATTACCTATATATTATTGTATAATATGAAATAAATCATACCTACAATAAATTAATATCATTGTCTTTCAAGACTAAACACATTAACGTATTAATAAATCCCAGAAGTGTGGATAAAATCAGTAAGTATATTAATAGTAATATCAATTTTATAAAAAATTACATAATGGGTTACTTTTATGCCTTTGTTCTTGTCGTCATATGTGCTCATAACAAACACTTTGTTTATGTTCCAGTGGCGACCGCAGGCGATTGTATTCGAGATAGTGACAGACAAGAAGTTCGACATGATCATCATGTTGTTCATCGGCTTGAACATGTTGACGATGACGCTCGACCACTACCAGCAGTCAGAGACGTTTAGCACAGTCCTAGACTATCTCAACATGATATTCATCGTGATATTCAGTTCAGAGTGCCTACTTAAAATGTTCGCCTTACGCTACCATTACTTCGTTGAGCCTTGGAACTTGTTCGATTTCGTAGTAGTCAATTTCTCAATTCTTAGTAAGTATTCTGACTTATTTACTTAAATAACCTAAATTTTTTTGATACTGTATATAGTTTGCTAACGCTTTTCATTTCTTTTCCCAGGTTTGGTATTGAGTGATATTATAGAAAAATATTTCGTGTCCCCGACTTTACTGAGAGTCGTAAGAGTGGCGAAAGTCGGTCGAGTGTTACGTCTCGTGAAAGGTGCGAAGGGTATCAGGACGTTATTGTTCGCGTTGGCGATGTCACTGCCTGCTCTATTCAACATTTGTTTGTTGCTGTTCCTCGTGATGTTCATCTTTGCCATCTTTGGGATGTCGTTCTTCATGCACGTCAAAGACAAAGGTGGCCTCGACGACGTGTACAACTTCAAGACTTTCGTGCAGAGTATGATCCTGCTATTTCAGGTCAGTTGTCTTTCATCGATCTATACTAATATCTATAACAATACTCTCGATGTTGATAACATGGTGTGTTGTAGATGTCGACGTCCGCTGGGTGGGACGGCGTACTGGACGGCATCATCAACGAGGAAGAGTGTGACCTGCCAGACAACGAGCGAGGCTACCCCGGCAACTGCGGCTCTGCCACTATCGGCATCACCTACTTGCTGTCCTACCTCGTAATATCTTTCCTCATTGTCATCAACATGTACATCGCCGTCATTCTCGAGAACTACTCGCAGGTAATTAGAGATATTTTGTTATGTACCTACATATTATTTATGCTACTTAAAGTAAGTAAATAAACATCTTTAAACAAAAGTAAATACTTAAGAAAATATATAAATATGTTAAACTAAGTGAGTTCAATTATGTCAACAGGCGACGGAGGACGTGCAAGAGGGTCTGACGGACGACGACTATGACATGTACTACGAGATATGGCAGCGGTTCGACCCAGATGGCACGCAGTACATTCGCTACGACCAGCTGTCAGACTTCCTGGATGTACTGGAGCCACCGCTTCAGATCCACAAGCCCAACAAATACAAAATCATATCGATGGACATCCCGATATGTCGCGGCGACATGATGTTCTGCGTGGACATCCTCGACGCGCTCACCAAGGACTTCTTCGCGAGAAAGGGAAACCCGATCGAGGATCCCGGCGACCTGGAGGTGGGGCGGCCCGACGAGGTGGGCTACGAGCCCGTGTCGTCCACGCTGTGGAGGCAACGCGAGGAGTACTGCGCGCGCCTCATCCAGCACGCGTGGCGTCGCCACCGGCGCGCGCACGACGAGCCGGGCGGAGGCGCGCCGCCGCACGACGACGGCGCGGAGGGCGCGCCTACGGCCGTGCTGCTGGACGCCGTCACGCCCAACGGGCACCGCGTGGTGCTGCAGGCGGGCGGCGCGGCCCCACGCGCGCCCGACGCCGCGCCGCCGCCCGCGCCGGTCTGACCCGCGCTGGCGCTCGCGCTGCTGCCCGCGCTGGTCGACGACGCGCCGCTGCCGCTGCCCGCACCGCTGCCCGAGCTCCTGAGCCCACCCAAGCGCACTTAATTATTGTTTACGCTAGACGTGTCGCGTGTACATATAGCGGGCGGGAGCGACGCGCGCGACCGGCGCCGCCGCGCGTCCGCGCCGCGTCCACCTGGACGTTGTTCTTTCGCGTTCTAGAGACGTTCGACGTGTTTACTGGAGTGTTTTGTATTCGCGTGGCCGAAGCTTAGTGATCGTTTGTTTTGCGACCGATGTTCGCGCGCGTTCACCGTGTTATGTCGTTCCGATCCGTATCCGTTCGCGTGTTCGTGTTCGGACTCGTTCCCGGTGAGTGGAGCCTGCGACCGGAGTGGATCGTTTTCGCGAGCGTGCCCTTTTTTATTCGTCACTAGTGATGTAATGTAAGGTATTGGATAAAATTGAGGAAACTCTAAAAGCTTATTTTTGTATTCGATGAATATCACTGTCTATCTGTAAAATTCTAAAACAGAGCTGTACTTATAAATATTGTGAAGTTCAATTATTTGTTACCGATTGTGAGATATCATTTAATTCCCCGAAATGGTGTCGAGCAATAGCACAACTAGTTGTTACCGGGTACTGGTGTGTGCAGTGTGTGGTGCCAGTAGCGGTGCGGCGGAGGCGACGCGCAGTGACTCGCTTGTTACGTTCAGCTTGCAGTTGCCACTATCACCGCAGCATCGATGTAGCACTGACGTTACTCGTACGACTCAGCCTTTGTTTACATTACATACATTAACGTCAACGACTCGCCCGCGTTATCGGGCGTTAGTATAATCGTATCTAATAGACGCTTAAGAGAAGCAATGGCTACGCCGATTCATATCAATTTTGTCCGTATAGTTTTTAATAGTTCCAATTTGTAAGCTTCTCACCGTACCGAAACGACGCGAGGTCGCGTCTATCTATACGAGGTCGGCTGCCGTCGACACCTCGGATATAAGAGAGTTTAGAGAAATTTTTGCAACGTTATCTATATAAGCTTAACAAATCAGCTGTGAAATCGGTACCAGAATTCACTTCCGTCCTAATTCAGTACGCATCATAGGAATCGAGCCATTTTATGTAACGCGCACTTTCCACATTACCTAGTTAATGTAATTGCCTTCCCCTGATTACATTAGCTGCGGGCTCCGCGCCCCCGCGGCCCGGGACCTGCGGCCGGCCCCGCGGGTCGCTGCCCCGCCGGCTGTGGGCTGTTGTATCTAAATGGACATTTGACTTTACGGCACGACATCCGAAACACAGAAAACGTCACTTCCTACTGTTCCCAACAGTTGTAAACAAGACAAAATGTTTGTTATAGCACAAGATAGCCACGAGACTTTTTGATTTCTTACAATTTGTTCTTTTTTATAACAGCTGCGAATAGTGAAAAGTGATGTAGTGTGCGGGCAGGGCTCCCGGTGACGTCACGCCGGTCCAGCGGCCGCGGCGGACGCGCGCTCCGCTATATAGTACCTATACCAGATAATTGCGAGCGGGCTGGTACTGCTTCGACGAGTGTTGCTCTTGCAGATTACATTTTGACGATGTCGATAATGTTTAACGTTCATTCACAATGTACAACCGATTCGGCTACTTGAAAGACATCACTGTATTTAGCAATAAGATAATATTGATATACCTAAGAGATCGAACGTCCCTTACCGAGTAAGGTAGATATTATTGAAGTATTGTTTATTTTTCGATTGACATCTCTCTAGATAGACGGAGGTGGAGCAGCGGAGGCCGCTCCGGCCCCGAACGTTGCCGTTCCCTCACGACGGTTCACTTCTGTGACAGTATTGTCTTTTCTAGCACAACAGACTAATGAATCATTCAATTTTTGTAATTTAACTTTGGAAGTGGTCAATTTTCTACTACTCTGTAAATATTGAGAGCTTATTGCCGGGTAGATCCCAAACCGCACGTCGCAACACGTAATTTATATTATTATGTCTACTATCTATTGATATCAGCGATACGTAATAAGCTTGAAGCAATAACGTTAACGTGTGCTCGACGAGAGGTTTCGCTTTTCATTACCTTGTATGGAACATGTCACCGAATAGTTGTGTGTCGGTTATTTTCAATTCGTTTACATAAAATGTGAAAAAGTTCTGAAGTGCAAGACAATTCTAAGTGTTGCAGTTTAAAGAGTCAGTGTATCGTAAACTAAATGAGACGCTTACCGTTTTGCACATATTTTGCAATAATTATGGTTACAAGATAATGATTATGTAGATAATTTTATAAATAAATTGTGCGGGGAGTGGGCGAGCGTGTTTCCCCATCGCTAGCGCACGCTCCGCGCACCGCCTCGTGGGCGTCGCGTCGCGTCGCGTGAGTCGCGCACGGCCTGACGACACTGTGTTGCGTTCCCTCTCATTGCGTTATGTTACGTCTAACGTTACCTTTACGTTCAACACAAGAGTAACTTATCTGAGAGCCGTGTGGAGCGATTCACGCTCTGTCCTTTAATATATATAATATTATATTGCGCTTTGGAAGACTGATCGGATAAGATGATCTTGAACATTTGTTTTAATGTCCTTGTTAACGTGTTTGTAAAAATCTAAAGTCAAAAACTGTAACTTAAAATCATATAAGTATTCTAAGTTTAGAAGTATCATTTAACTCGACAATACTGGTATTCTCACCTAGTTAGTGCTGTGTTAACACTTGCCTATGTACACCAATTGTTGATTACTAGCTGTATTATAGTGAATGTGAATATACCTATGGTTAGCCAGTAAACGTTTTAACAAGCTAGATTATTATTTGCCGTGCAATAAAGTCAGTCAAGAAATCAGAATTTATTTAATCGGGGATTTCTTTTAATGTAAACGAAAGCGAATTTATTTACAAAAGTAAGTAGTTAGGGTTCGGAATCCTATTTCCCAAATAAGATGTAAAGCGGCACCTATAGCCCGGTGACTGGTCCACGTACCTACCTAATCAAATTCTGATTTCTTTCTATTTCTAAGTCTTTTTGTTATCACAAAAATGCAATGAATATGTATAAGCATTTGTGTGATAAAAGAACTACAGTCTAAGTGTATTTATGATTTGAATCTCCTTTAGCGTTAGTAACAGCTTGAAGAGTTCCATACGGCTCCGTACGACATGGGACTATCAAAATGTCGTCACTTTATGTTGGTGAAACCAAAGTTATATCTACTATTAGGCATATTTGCACAAAGAAGTTGTGTTTAATTAAGTTTAGACAATAAGTTATAATATCATTGTATTGTTTATTTTAACTATACTTATGACAAAAAAGTGAGTTCAGTTTGCTGAATGATAGAGGTTTAATTGAGTATTTATTATATATATTGTTGAAGTTTGTACAAAATAAATTAAGTAAACGATAAAATATAGAACTTGACTGCTTTGTTTGGTGGTTTTATTTTAACACGGCGCCCACAACCGAGCCAGATTAAGTTCGTAGCAAAATGCTACAATTGCTACAGGTGTCGTAGTGTTTGCTACGCCATGTTACGTCGCTGGTCCCGGACGTAAAAATGTAAGTATATACCTATGATTGGTAAATAAGTAAGTACACACACCTATTTAACCTAAACAACCATATAATGGTATGAGCGATGTCCCGCTACGAAAATAATTATCGATAATAACAGGGAGCATAGCTTAACGCTGGCTGCACACTACACATACTTTATGTTTCGTTACAAAGTTAGTAACATCGGAAACAATGTAATCATAGATTATTATTATTGAATATTAGTACTTCACAATAAAATACAAAATAATGTGAATTATTTAAAATATAATCAACATCAGCCGGAATACGTCCACTGTTGAACAGAGGCCTCCCCTTAGGTATGGGGGCGCGGTTGGTTGCCATAATCCCCACACTTGGCAAGCGGCCTGAGGATCGCAGTATTGGAGGTAAAGTTACAGAGGGCGCTGCTGCCCATCTTCTGGATTTTCCCTTAGTCCCCTCAGAAACCAACGGGAGGGAAGGAGGTGGTCAATTGTGGGCCGGAGACTAATCGGCATTTAAATTATAAACGAGAACATAAAAGAAAGGAAACGAAACATTATATACTCCTCTTATTAGATATCGATTGACCTCAGAATGAAGTATCTGCTATCTACATAGTTATGTAATAAACGACGAATTGTTCCTCAACAACCCCCCGCCCTGACCTCGACCCCAATAAGGGCACAGCGTAGGCACTCGACACGCGAGGCCAGCGCAAATAAAACGGCATTGTCTATTTTTATTTATGTTTTTTATTAATAATATACAAAACTTTCCTATACATTTTTATAAATTACAAAATGTCATGAAGTTTTTGGTTATACTAGTATGTACCTAACAACCTAACTAGGGCGGCAAAATATAATATTCATTTAGTCTTTATTCACTTGTGTTGATTTTACATTGATATAGAAAACATTCCGAATAACTAAGTCGCGCCCTGGAACAAAAATATCACGTTTTAATAGGGTAGCAGTAGTCATTATTGCAATTGTTGGGTCTAGAGATCTTCGAGTGCCATTAACCTCTGATAATCCACTTAATCCTTAACATATAACTCGCTGACAGGCTAATTATACATACACGCCTGTTTTCCCTGAAGGGGTAGGCAGACAGTGTACCTACAGTACACCCACATTTAGCCAGTCATGATATAAGTGCTATGTCATAGGGGGCGAGACTATTGAAATCAATTGGGCACAAATTCAGACTCCGTGCTGCTAATAACAATATCGGAAATATCGGAAAACCCCAGTAACACTGCCCGACCCACGACTTCATGCTCTGTAGTCCCGCTTAGATACCACTAAACCAATGAGACAGTCTTTTATGGCATAAGAAGTTTACACTTTGGCGAGTGGGAGTCTGGATTCGTGCGAAATTAGTGGAAATAGGCTCCCCCCTATCCCCTCCAACACAACGGGACCTTGGGCTGAATGTGGGTGTAATGTACCGTACAAGTCTGCCTTCTTTTTTAAGGACTATAGATCTCTCTCAGTCAGCGTATATATCGGAGAGATCGGCGATTGAACCTTTGTGATTTACATAATGTTTGATTTTTTGATTTCATGACGGTAAAATGCAGCTACGTTAAAGAATTTTCTTGAGGCCAATATTTTTTTATACTATAAAGAAGTATATAGGTAACCAAATTGGTTCTTGCTGGGCTTTGAGCCTACAATTAGTAAATCTTCTGCATAAACCACTGAGCCATCAGGAAATAAGATAAAATAATAATTACATAAACTTGTCACACCAATTTCAAACTAGTAATACATTTTAGAGTAGGATACACTTACCATTCTATTGCTAGGCTTTACTAGGTCTTGTTGGAGATGGGGCCAGAGCATCCCTGCGACAACAAACAACTTCTTGTAGGTACTGACCTCACGTCCTAAGCTACCAAGGAGTTGTGAAATGCGTATCTACTGGCTACCCACTAAATAAGCTGTTCTAAATGGACTATCGACTCTACATCTCAATATTTTAATCATCTTTAATTGTTACGAATATAATCATGTTTTAACAATCTACGTATAAAAACGATTGGTTTTATTAAAAAAGCCGATGGCACCAGTAATGGACTCGCCCAGTATTTCCGACAATTTTACTGTAATTTTTAATATATTAATTCCGTGGTCTGATACTTAATATTTTGAATGTCAGTCGTGACTATATGTACCTACATTTATGAGATTAGGAATTAGATAAAATTATGTATGAGAACTTTTTCGTGTCCATGTCTTACAAGACGATTAGACTATGTAGCATGATGTACCTACATACATTAGACTTCATTAATCAGCTTGGCGCTACGTCTCGTATGCATGTTATCACCTTTAGTTTATACGAAAAGTATTGAACACGTAGTAACGTGGAAATCGTGGAGAATTGTCAATATTTAACAAGACATAGACGTTTTAGTGTATAGTCATAGAGTGGAGCCATATTTTTAGAATTTTTGTGTCTTAATGTTGTCATACAAATCCAACACTTTAACAGTGATTGAGAAGTAAATTGAATCTATGAATCGGTGAGATATATCCCATATTATGTTAGGTACTTATAAATTTCATAAGTTGCTGGGATATTGATCTGACATTTCATTTCGATCTTGTTAAGTATTAAGTGGCAAAGAAATCACACACTAGTAAGATTTTTTTCTTTTCTTTTTTTTTTTAATTTGTTACCACAATATCTGTCCACTCACCAGCCAGTGTTCGACTGTGGACGAAGGGTCTGATGGTGGGAGGGATAGGACAAAGGTAAATAACAAACTTCCTTTCGATGTTACTATTTTTATTTATTTTTATTTCCATCTTAGTCTTACTTAAGACAAGTGTGTCCTTAACATAGGCACACATACAAGATGCTCGTCAATACATAGGTATATTAACCATATAAATATCTATACAGCATCTATATGTACAATAGTATGTGTGTACCGTTCGAAGCCCTCCGCATTAAGTAGAAACATTGTCAAATAGTCCGAACGGGTCGGGGGCCTCCTACACTAGGGTACAGCGTTCACTATGTGAACTCGTACAGCAAGCATCTTATTTATTTAGTTTACGACATTAACTGGCAGTGCAACTGACTTGTGCACGTTTCGTACCACAATTCACAGATTATTATTCTTCATTAATGACAGATATGTAGCGCGAGAGTTATTTTACAAAAAAGCTGACTGTCGCGAATCGAAACATCTTCAAAAATATTTTTTGTATTTGTACGACTTGGCTCCGTTACGATATATTCCCGAAAGGCTTAATAATGTCAAAATATTTGTGAACACGTCACCATACTATGCTTTTAAAAAGTTACGGGCAAATATTTCGCGGCTCCAACTCATAATTAGTAAACCTTTACAATACCAGTCGTTAATTTTTATTGGAAACATTTATAATTACTTATTTATTAGAATTATTTGAAGAGTGAGCAGCGCGGGACGTCGAGCGCCGCGTCTGTTGTGGGCTGGCCACTACCGGGAACAGACTGGGGAGCGAGCGTCTGCCGCGCGTTAAATTATAACTTGATCACAGAATTAAAACATACTAAGTGCTGAACTAACAGTTTTATATTGATATACAGTATTCTAATAACAAAAATAGGATTTTTGGTAAAAATATTTTTTTGTTTCTTCTTAACCGATAATCGTTATTATATCATATTGTGCTATTTTTTTATTAAAAGACTCGTTATCGAGGATAAAATCGACAATCGAAACAAACCACCGCTATGTGAACTTATAATACATCGCAATATTTTACATTACCATGAAAATGAGGTCGTAATTATACAAAGATTCAAACCTTTACTACACTAAGCGATTTACACGACGCTAAGACGATTTAAAATATCAAAAATGATTAATATTAAAAATTATAAATTCTAAGTTTACAGTCGAAAAAATATAAAATGAACTCTATTAAATTATAACAGGAGATCTGAACGTTTATAATGTGAGACTTAATGTTACCAGTTGTAGCAGTTTATATGCGGGTATGTTGGGAGTACCTAGCTCGGAACTAAACGCTGCCAGCACGAAATCACATCATAATCGACTCGATAACGCTCTCTATAGGATACACGATTAGAGGTCCACGACTCCACAGGGTACACTTATTGTCGTATACATATTTCTTTTCTATTCAATTCCTGTAACTGAAACATTTTTGCTTGTAAACATCAGTTCCAAAAAACATTCAATAAAAATCATACAACCATCATATATTAAGCAGAGTCGGGGACCGCCTAACCTACCAGTAGCGTAAGGCCTTCTCAACAATCAACTTTACAACAAACAAATCAAAGTATATTAACAATGTATAACATTAAATCATATTACATTCTTCCGTTTCATTTATTATGATGATTTTTGGAGAACCGCGTTACGCGGGAAATCTATTTTAATTCAGCAATTCAGAATTGTCACAAAAATAGCCAGTTGAAGAATAAAATACAATAATATCTATTCGGTTTTGTAAAAGTACATTTTATTCTTCAACAAAAAATATTAATAATTTTCCTCAAAGGTCGCGTCAACCATTCAACATTGCATTTTAAAGGCATTTCCATAATAATAAAGAACGATGTACAGTCAACGTCAAAACACGAACTAAACGAATTATAATATATAATTAAAAAACAAATTATATTTTTTTATATATCCCTTTTAGTATTTTTATATCTTTTTTTTATATTTTATTCTGATTAGTTTTGATGTTGACTGTACATTTGAATTGAAGATGTTTATACATTAAATTGTTATGTGTAATGAGATCTACGCTCTCACTTGTTATATTAGTCATACACGCTCATTGGAAATCTCAGAACCCTTATGTTAAGAACGGCCCTATAATCAACATTTATTTTCACGGGCGAAGTCTTGTGTAACCGAGTTATTCAAGTTGTGGTAAGTTTAATTACGTTGTAGACCTGTTATAAGCGATTAACGAAATGAAAATGTGTAATCTGTCAAGTTTAAACCAAAATGTTTGAGAAAACTCCCATTGAAAACTCTTTTCATGATGTAATGAAAATATCACTGATAATATTTTTTCAATAGGCGACAAATATTTTAGTTTAAATCTGGTTAAGGCAACAATGTAAAGAAAACAATTTAAATTGTGTTGTGTGTGTGTTCTTTCTCGATACATTTATTTAATAGTTTTTTTTAGAATAACAGCGACGTCGCCCGTGATTGAGTAGTACCAAACAGACCGCGGTTACCTTAACATTACTCTCTAAGTATAATACATAAATACACTGCTCATATAACAAGCCTTGACCACTCTTGTCCTTCACTGTACTTTGTTACTCCAAAGGTGGTTAAAATGTCTTAAGGAAGAGTGTATTAACAGTAATGTGTTAGTTTATTGGACAGAACTTGAGTTAGAGGAGTATATTCATGTTATTTATCAGGTTAGAGCTGGATACAGAGCGAAACAGATGTTTAAAGATTGTGGGGGCGCCACTTTCTTTGTGGAACCATTAACAACTGTCAATATTGACAGAATTTTCTAAGGGATTATTTTAGTTCCACTTTTCGCCACCATGATATATATCTATGTCGAACTGTACCCTACACACATCTTCAGTCTCCTTCCTTTTATTACTGATTAGCTTTGAACTAATATTATCATTGAAAACACACAGTACAGAGTTAATTTGAGACATCACTAACTTGCTTCCTCTCGCTCGCCATCAACACGTCTGCACAAGAGTGAGCGAGACAAAACGAGGTCGCACAGTTTTAATTAACGGAGCTTTATTGTGCATCCAATCAGAATGGAGGATTAGTATTTGTAATAAAAGGCCGGTATGCGAACAATAAACCTTTAGATTAATTTAAAAAGTAATTGTCATAACTCGATCAGTACACAAATTACGGTGTAACCGTAGTATTTATTAACTTGAAACATTATCTAATTAATAGAATCCTGACTAATTCAGTTGCATGAACAAATAATTGTCTGGTCCAGAAATGGATAATTCTATTAATTTTAAAAATCTATGTACATTTTAATACGTTTTTAAACATCGTTTTTTATATTTATTTATGATATTTTTTTTAGATGTTTAGTGCGATTTTCTTGAAACAAGGTAAAGGGATAAGGATCAAAATAATCATGATTCACACAAACAAAAAATAGCCCGTGCTTTAAGAATATTAATAATTAGATATAAATAATTATAGCAATGGTATGAGTCATCACACTAGTTACTTTTATTGAGATGGTTATTATTAAATCTAAATTAGAATTTTTTAGAGTATTTTTTAATTTTGATGTAATAGAACTATCAACAACATCAGATAAAACCTAATTCAGTAAACAAAATATAATTTTATCATACCAGATCTTATCTGCTATTGTCCGTTCATTCATTCTGGTACAAAAGCGTTATACTGAATTTGAAGCTATAAGGTGGGTCCCGGTACAAATTATAGTAAATATAATGTGATTAAGTTCGCAGCTTTAGTCTATACGTGACAGAGACAAGAGCGTGACGCGGGAGTTGTAGTGTGAGAGCTCCACACGCTGACAAGTGGCGCCCAACGTGGGGCGGGCGCGCGTGTGAGTGTGTGTATGTGGGCGGTGCGTAGTGTGTATTGTTTATGTCTGCGTGTGTGTGTGTTATGGAGAGAAGGCAAGATTACTCTGTGTAGTCCCAGCAGTCCTTCTCGTAGCCCTCGTGTACGTGCTCCAGCAGCACCTTGCGCCGGCTGTCGCAATATCTGTCGAAATTGTACAGTATTAGTAAAATACTGGTATTTAGCAGTTATTTGCACATCAATAGACACTTGCCATGATATGATTGCATGAATTTGAGATATTGTGATGAGTATTACCTATCACAAAATCATTTACTCTAGTACAGGCTCCAGACTCACTAAGGAATTATACACTGTATTATCCACTACGTGCATCAAGACATCGTCTGCGTAGAAAAAAAAACATATCTTTTCCAAGGTTTACTTACCTTAAGTCTACTCTAAAGGTCCATTCTAAATACTGGAGATTTTTTTTTATCGGTTGGATAGTACCGGAGATTACCGCGTACATACAAACAAACAAATTTTACCTCTTAGTACAGAGATATAATATTAACCTTAATAAAAAGGGAGAAACAAGAGCTATTGTACCTATACTTATCCTGGACTTTCTGTTTGATGTCGGCCAGGTTCTCACTAGTGATGTCCCGCTCCAGGTACTCGGACAGCGTCTCGGTGGCCGACTCCAGGTCGCGCTGGTTGTCCTCGAAGATCACGGACTGGTTGTTCTTGCGCAGGTAGTACGCGAACACGTAGGTGTACATCAACGTCTGCCGGCACTGGCATAGGATATCCACCGCCTTCTTCAGGAATTGCACCTATTTACAGATTACCTTGTACAATTATTGTCACATTAGATTTTTCCTCGTCCGTGGGTGGGTTAAGAATACAATTGGGTATTTGACACCACCAATCAATTGACGTATTTTTTATGAGTTGTCATTACGCTATTCCTCTAAAGATTTTGTATGATAATATTAGGTTATGACGTCACTATTATACCATCTCAATTCACTATTTATTGAAATTAAAGCAAGCAATAAAAAATCTGATTTTACTGTCAACTGAAAATTGATTAGGTTTTCAGGGCTATAATCAACCTTTTTATTAGAGAAGTAGTGTCTTGAAATTATTGTTTAATTAATGGTGTCATCTACACAATTACATATATTACGACTTTTATGAGTGTGACTCTGTGTAAACTATTTACTTTGGTTTAGTTCTGCTTCGTGAATACACACGTAATTTCAACCAGAGTAAATAAGAATTGTTATATGTTTACTCAACCCCTCTGCCGTCCCTTCGTCGCCGTTTCCAGGAAAGCGAGTCATAGACGGTGTAACCGGCGCGGCTCAATGAGTGACAATAGGCTCGCCACTTAGTACATACGTGAGCGTCCAAGCAAAAGACGTCCAGTTTTCGGCATTTAGTCTCCCCGATATACGCTAAGTATTGTACAATTAGGTGAAAGAATTGCATTTTATGATTTTAACTGATTATTATATAATGCTCAATTATTTACAAGTTGATATAGTAAAAAAAACTACTATTCTAGATACCGAATCTAGGCTTAACTTAATGCCGCAATACTAGACCCTTTATGCTTGGACGCCTATACACCCCTATTTTTTAATTAGTACAATAACTTCAAGGGCTCATTGGGACAGTTCATAATGAACCCAGTTATTCAAGGAAAAGCGCAGGGTAAGGAGCGTGGTTTGAGCTTAGACGCGAGTTTTCCGGGATGTATCAATGATGGCCGAATACGTGAACAAATACAAATATACTACGCGTACTATTTTCTGGTACCAATTGTAATCTATGTTGTTTCCGTTACGATTCTAATAATTATTACTAATTTTGGAAGAAAATTTTGAGATGCCGATTTTTTTTGACTAGTTAAATACGATGAGTAACGGGTACTGAGAGCCCCATTTCTTTTATTGTACTAATTAAAAAATAGCCGTGTATATAATGAATTTTAGGCGAGATGATAATATGCAAAATTAACGTAGATTCATTCATAATGATTTTCGTGACCTTCGAAAACTTGACTGTAAACATATTACAGATATCACATACATGCTTTAACTATAATGTTACTGTTTTACAAAAATAAATACATATAATTTATTACATACATACATAAAGCCACGCCTATTTCCCAGAGGGGTAGGCTCATTATTCCTAACATTAAATACTCGGATCTTGTGCCTAACTATAACACATAAAAGTTTCTTTATAACAGAAAAATGTAATACTTACATAAGTATATATCTTTTGAATGGACTTTGGAATTGGTTCACGTCGATTAGTGTTTGCATGTACACGAAACAAAAGCACAACTCAATATTCGAGTTCTGATACCATAATACCTAATACTATTCACCTACCTATACATAAACGACCATATATTTATTTAGGCGGTTTACCTTTGGTAGTTTCCTGCTACCATTTGATAAACTAATCAGTTTTCTGAGAAACGCATACAACATGAGCAATTTTCTTTGTGCTAAGTTGGCACACACACTTTAAAAAAAAATAGTTTATTTCTGTAACTATCATTTTACAAATATTATGCTGAGGCTGGAACTACCCAGGAAGCATTGGTAATGCTTGTGTTGGATGGTTCCTTACTTGTAATATCATTGACCGTATGTATGATAGCAACTGTACTTAGTTCACGTTGGCTTCTAACTTAAAACTCGCCAACTACGCAGAATTTATTACACAAGTCTGCGGGCAAACACAGGTTTAGTTCATTCCCTCACACTCATTGACAGACATAACCTGAGATTAACATGACTTCCGAAGCACGGCAGTCTCGCCATATGAAAAACAACCGACCATCACAAGACTGACCGCGGCGAGAGCTGCTTAACCTCTCAAATACTCTGACCTGCGCAGTAACTATGTAGCCACGAATCCCTCAATAGCATGTAGTGAATTAAGCCTAGTGTACGTGTGTCACTGAAGCAAACCCACCTCGATCCAGCTCATGTTGTGCTGCTGCATCTCCTCCATCTTCTCCTTGACGGAGGCGTAGAGCTTGGACTCGAAGCGCAGCGACTGCATGTGGTTCATGTAGCGGTTGCAGTAGAACAGGTAGCGCTGCAGCGCGGCCCGCGACCGCTCCTGCGCGTCGCGCGCTGCCTTCGCCTCGTCCTCGTCGTACCTGGGAAGAATAAGAGGAATTACAATCGTATATTGATTTGGAAGGAGATTTTAAGGATACTATTCTTTTCTTAAAAAAAAGTAGTTGAAAGTGCGAGTACACAGCAGTATTTTTATTTATACTGCTTGTGCTTTTAGCACAGAGGCGGATTTAATGTCGTTGGGCATTAGGGTGATGAAGAGTTTTACAGTACAATATACATTTATTTATTTATTTATTAACAATTTATGTACACACAATATAAAAAGTAAAAAAAAAAAAGAATAAGAGAAACATGAAGTACAAAGGTACTATAAATACATATACTATAAATATTGTTGTAAACATTAATGTAATGAACGTTTCTTTTATTACAATTTCTTCATTCAATTCTCAGTGCATCTACTAAAAGGTTGTATATTCTGACCCTAAACGCATACACCTCCATTCCGTTGTGGTGGAAAATACCTAAACACAAACTAGTTACAATATACATACATAGATACGACCAGCTGAAAATCAGTGCTATACCATATATGTACCTATATCTTGTGATTGTTTAGTATGCTTGTATTCTATATTATGTGTGGTTGAATAAATGGTTAACATGGTTTATTATACATTACTAGAAGCAGTACGTTACCTGTTACAGTTGTACCAGCTGCTGCCGTGCGGCTCCCAGGGCCCGAGGCACACCCAGCAGAAGTCCGCCTTGCAGTTCTGGTTCTTGCACACCATGTGGTTGCAGCCGCCGTCCTTCTCGATCGTCACGTTGCACTTGGGGCACTCCTTCGTGTTCGCCGCTATCCAGTTGGACGTTTCCGAATCGTCGTCGCATTTCTATAGACAAACATATGTACATAGTAGTCACATAAATTTATTTTCAAAAAAATGTCGTTCTATTCTATGAATTACTCCTGTATCGTGGGTGCGTTTCATAAAAATGAAATATTACAGACACAAAAACCCAAACTCGAGACAAACATCTGCGGATCATACATAACATAGGTTCTTGATATGCAAAGAGGGCTTTCCATTGCAATAGGAGAAATATAGACTATATTTTTATACCGTTAAATTCGAAAAAGTTTCCTGTCTCATAAACACAGAAATTATTGTCAATTTGCCTAGAAATTAATTAGAATAACCTTAGATCTTACATGTACCACGAATGAGAATCGAATCCACGTATGTATATGAATGAGATCATCAACATTGTCATACAAACTCCTTATAGAATGTACTATGAGGCTTTGACCTAATTTTCTTTGCAATAATGTCGCAATGACATGGAATCTGTTGTATAATGATAATGAGAGGTAATAATAATACCCTTTATTGTTCATTAACCGTTACCACGAATAAAGTGAAAATCGATAGTTTAACGAGTCCTTTAAAAGGTAACCATGGAAATTCTTGGCCTAACATGTTACAAGAATGCCACTTTAAATATACACATATAACTAGTCTCAACTTTAACAACACATAGCCTACATTATTTATTATTATCACAACATAACGCAATTACAGTATACGCAACCAAAGCGACGTGTTTAATTCATTATGGATTTATATTAAAATATATGTCATAATAATAATAACAGCCTAAGAGAAGGATTGATCACCACGCTAGCCCACAGCGCGTTGGCGATTTTAAATAATTAAATCCAGTTTCCTCACGATGTTTTCCGCCACCGTTAGTCAGTGGTGTCATAGAATAACTAAGAAAGTATTTATAACATTGAAAAAGTCACAGTGATACTTGCCCGGGTATACAAATCCGGTATGTTAACCACTAAGCCACCACGACTATGTCATGACTAGAAATAGTATATTGTAAAAGGGCGTGAATTTGATTGATTTAAAAAATACAACGCGTAAAAGGCGTGTAGTAAATTAGTAAGGATTCCATTCGCAGATTATAAGAGCCATTAAGTTAGAGGGCGAACTTAAAGCCATACAAGTATGTGAGACTTTACTTTTTACATTCATCCTACTCGGGGTTTTGAATTGCAACCGGATATAGAAAACCGGTTACAGAATCTTTGTCTTTAGGAAACCTAAGTTAAATGAAACGCTGTTGTTATAAATAAACGTAACTAGGAATCAACCTACATAGAGTATATGCACTATCCTTCCTTACTTGTAGAAATAGACAATCTTAAGCAATAGATTAAACTATACCTATCACTGTCGTTAAAATGTCAAAGAATAGAGATGTCAAGTCTTAATTTTTTATCTAGTTTTTTACGGGGCTTTAGCCAATCTAGGTGACTTTGCCAGCCCCATGCGAATACGCGATCCTATAGCAAGAGCTAAGGGGTCTTACCTCACCTTACCCCTAATCATGCCACGAGTAGCTTCAGAATTTGTCGAAACTCAGGCGACAACGTCTTTGACAGTATGATAGGTAACTTGAAACATATTTTGACATTGTTTATAAGTAAGAGGGTATATCTTCTTTATCTATATTCTATTCTTAATTCTTTATTGCACACATAACTTAAATATCGAATAACAATATGAAATTTGATGTACAAGGGCGAGCTGAACTCATAATTGAGTTCTCTTACAGCAAACCGTTGAGTCATGTTAGATCCATACCTTGATCCACTTCCTGAGGAGGCAGCAGCGCACGGGGTCGTGCCAGTTCTCCCCGCAGGCGAAGCAGAACGTGTGTCCGCAGCGGCACGTCACCGGCGCCGCCTCCACGTACGCCACCTTGATCGCGTTGCTGCAGTCCGGGGACGGACACCAGCGCAGCAGCCGGTTGCACTGGACACAAATATACATACAGTTGCATATTTCCTTTAGGAATACAGAAAACTGTACAATGGACGAACTATACTGTTAACGGTTTAAAATGGTTTTATTTCTCAAGATTATAATCACTTCGACGAGAAATAATCGTTTAAGCTATTGCCTGTCACCTCAAGTCTCAATATACCTACAAATTTATGCGAATAAGGTCAATTATTGTTCGAAAGGAAATAATGCAAGACGAGTTTAGTCGTTATCACTTGTATTTTGATAAATAAATACAATTTATGCTGTTAATCTGTAATCCATAGTGTGTCATATTTATTACTCTTATCTATCTATACCGCCATTTAAGGTTGTCATTATTATTTTGGTAGTCCTGAAGTGGCTTACTATTAAATACTCATTAATGAGCAAGTGGTGGCAAGTGGCAACACAACTCGCTGCTTGCCAGGTACAATTAAGCACGATACTAAACTAAAATAATTTCAAAAGAGACGGTAAATTATACGCAATTATAATTCAATTTCCATGAACAGTAATGTGTACACCTAACAAACAGCCTAGCTTGGAGAAGTGGCACACTCTCACAGACTACACGCACATAAAGCACATTGTGTCGCACTTCGCACGGTGGGTGACGAATACCGCAGCCTCTCTCTTATAAAAAGTTCTGTGTCAGCAGACCTCGGACACTCAAACAACATTCGTTACAATACAAAGATGAAAATTCTAACAGTACCTATATAAACAAGATTACATATATGTTATCACACTTATGAATGAGTTAAGACAGCCTGACATTTGTAATGTAGGCTAAGTTTCCAATGCTGCTTAGTAGTTCAGAGATAGTCAAGCTGGTAACTTGACCTACATTCATGATCATCATCATCTCTCAGCCTATCGCGGTCCACTGCTGAACATAGACCTCTGATTCATCATCAGCCGGAACATGTCCACTAGAGAAGTGACAGAAGACGCTGCTGCCCATTTTCTGGATTATCTCCTTACCTTAGTCGCCTCTTACGACACCCACGGGAGAAAAAGGGGGTGGTCAATTCATTTTGTTTCTCGGCCACTGATTGACATCCATTAAATCGTTGCAGTCCAATTGACAGCAAACTGAGTTCGGGTGCTAAATATACCAAAGAGACGGGAAGTGGCCATTCTGTACGTAGTACTATAAGGTATTATATATAAATGTAGGTATATCTAACAACTGACCTCAACAAAACTGTTGGTGATGATGTGTTGATACTTGAGCTTGACGCGCGGGTCGCGTACCAGTCGCATGACGGTCGCGTCGTCCACGAGGATGTCGCACGCGTGTGCCGCGCACGCTATTGTCTGACCCTGGGTAACACATAACAACAATTATAATTTAGACTTAAATGGAGAACTTGGTGTAAGTGTTACTCTCATAGTTTATAGATGATAGTCTTAATTCGTGTGTGGCAACCCTATTCGATTTGTAGGGCTAGCTACTCAGGCTGTTAATAAGCATATTTAAACAGGAAGAATATTCTGTCGATTTCGCGATATCTACCACGAAGTTAACTTTAAAAATAACCTTTATAACATAACATAACATAACATCACGCCTGTATTCCCCGAAGGGGAAGGCAGAGGTGCACATATAGTACACCCACATTTCGCCAGTTATGTTTTAGGTCCCAATGTAATAGGGGGCGAGCCTATTGCCATCAACCGGGCACAAATCCAGACTCCGTGCTGTTACTGAGAATTACCTAATGGAAAAACCCAGTAACACTTTGCCCGACCCGGGATTCGAACCCAGGATCTCATGCTCAGCAGTCGCGCTTAGCAACCACTAGACCAACAAGGCAGTCAAATAACCTTTATAAGCAAAATATATGGACTCACATTATTGAGCTCTTTAACTAACTTTATTGACAATTCGTTTTACTTATAGCATTTAAAACGATATCAAATGCAAATCTCAATAAAATATAAAAATAGAACATCAACAATAACATAATTTTAATTCATTAATCGTATCACTACACGCGCTAAATGATAGCTGTCTAGATAATGTAAATGAGTAATACAGAAGTTTCACTGGCAAACAATGCGCGGCAACAAAGACGTGTATCTTTCTACAATAGAGGCCGAACGCGCTCCCAGACGATATCTGACACTATAGTACACCAATTAGCTATATTCTCGTTGATTCATGCGTAAACCTGGTATGACTCATTAGACAAATATCTTCTTAGTAAGAATTTGAGCAAGGGGTATGGAAGAAAAGTAAATATCCCTAGTAGGTAACCTGTGAAGACAATAAGGTTGAAAATAAACAGTAAAACTTACAAGGCCCTCCTCCATTATTTTAGTGGTTAAATATTCGCACCAACACTGTGTGCAAAATCTGTGGCCGCACTCCAGACCTGTCATCAGCTGTAAAAACAAAAACATTTAGAAAAAAAAGGATTTATCAAATCGGTTCATAAAATGACGGAGTTATGAGTTTACATATATAAATAAAACCGACGAAATGAAAACCTCTATTTCTAAAGTCGGTTAAAAAGCAAGAAAATTTCTTTCATATTTTTGGTCATGTAATGTCAAGTGAAGTAGCGTCAACAGCAAAAATCTCTGATAACACAATTTAATTGTGTTTGTGGTAAGTAGTTTACTGATAACATTGTTATGCATGTCCCACCAAATGATCGTAAACATTAGATGTTGATTCTCTATTCAATATAGCTGTTTACTATTCAATAAAACCTGTTTTGATGAAAGAAAATTGTACACATGATGATTCAAAGTAATTTGTAAATAAAATACTAGAAATGTACTGTGATATGTGAGATAAGAAATAGTTGGATACTATCTATCACACTAATATTATAGAGGCGAAAGTTTGTGAGTGTGTGTGTTTATATGTTTTTTACTTCTACATGCTCAGCTAAACCATTTCTGATAAAAATTGGTATGGAGTAGCGGACACCCTGAATTAACACATAGGCTACTTTTTATCCCGAAATAAAGGTAGCCGGTAACACCGTGGGGCGCATCTAGTACTTACCCTTTTGCAATAACATAAGAAATTTTGATTATAGACAGTCTGTTTAGCCAATTTACTATTATTGATATGACAAATGGTGGCTGCAGTAAACTGTTGGATTGTAAATAAGGTTTTGCTTACAATGCTATCCTTATCGTAACTAAATAGAATCGAAATCTAATCGATTGACAAACTGTATTAAAGCTTGTTGTTGTTTGCTTGTTACGTTATAACAAAATAGCAATATTGAATACATTAACATTACGCTGGAATTAATTGAAATCTGGAAGAGAACACGAAAACTGCAGAAATATAAATAAAACCCAGGATCAAATAAAAAAATACTATGTTTTGAGTTTGTAAAGGGGGCATTCTATATCCCTCTCGCGCTAAACGCTATATTATATGTATACGAGGTGAAGTGTAAATTAATATGGAATTACAGACCATTACGTCATCATACAATAGTCCCATCTGTCACTATAAAATTTCAAATGCTTATAATTTTAAAATTTTTGCCATATGTACATATACTCAAGGTGAATAACCTTGCATTGTTGTTGTAGATTATGTTATCAATATCCTTTGAAAACACCAGATAATAATAGGTAATAATTAAAAACAAATCACTTACAGAAGTTGGTAGGACTGAAAAACATATTTCGCATTCTTCTGTCCCTGATGTTGATATCCGTCTGGGCAACTAGAACAATTATTGTTACATAAATATAATTATATTAAGTATTGAATGATAAATCACATACTCTACTGCTGAGTATTTGTTACCACTATTTATTCAAATTGTTATGCATAATTATGTGGTATTATTCAATGTCTACATGTGAAAAAACTTTAACTAATGGCTTAAGTATTCATTTTAGAATAATCTAAAATTATTTACTCTTTTATTAATAAACTCAGGTTCATTTATTTATACTTAATGCACATTTGTACAAAGGCGGACTGAATGACTAAAAACTCTTCCTTCAACTTCTTAAGGAAGCTTAAATAAGTTTTAAGTTAACTACTTCTTAGTACTTCTCAGGGAAACAGGCGTGACTTTATGTATGTATGTACTTCTTAGTCTATCGCCTCCTCTATTTTTTTACGTGCAAAGAACAGCGACTGGCATAATTTAATCAATTGTTAAACACTGACAATTTTTATTAGTAAGGGGGCAAGAGTTTACCAGTAGTACATTCAGAAATCTGCAGCCAGCAGTAAACTGAGTAAGCCAACAGTTGAATTGATTACAAACCAAACTATTCAAATAAATAAATAAAATAAGTGCCTTTTATCAATCCATATTGTGAAATGCAATCTTTGCGTGATATCCCTACTAATATTATAAATGTGAAAGTTTGTAAGTATGGATGGATGTTTGTTACTCTTTCACGTAAAAACTACTGAATGTATTTCATGAAATTTCATATGGAGGTAGCTAATACCCTGGATTAACACATAAGCTACTTTTTATTCCGAAAAAATTTAGCGGGTAACACCGCGGGGCGCAGCTAGTAATAATAATAGTAGCCTTTGCCCAGAAGTGGACAGTAACAGACTGGAGTTACCTATTTTAATAAATCAACACATTGTGTATACAAAAAGAAGAGTTAACTTATTTTATACATCTTATATTAATTTCCATGACATTCATAAAGCAATGACATCGCTGCATACCCCTTTTGAAAATAGGACAGCCAGTAAGTATGTCAATAAAGCTGATTAGTACAAAATCAATATTATTGAAAACACATTTGATTAAGCAATGACACAAAATTAATTGCAAACTTGGTTGATTGATTATTGCTATGACATTAAATTAGTTTATGTACCTACTTAACTTTGTATTGTTTCTAGAAAGAGAGAAAGTTATGCAAATAAAAACATCATCATAAGCCAGAAGACATCTACTGTTGAATAAAGGGCTCCCCGTTAGGTAAGGGGGGGTTTGCCAATATCCCTATGCTTGGCAAGCGGCTTGGGTATCACAGTATTGGAAGTGAAGTTACAGAAGATGACATCTTCAACATCACATTGTGTCAGCCCATCTTCTGGATTTTCCCTTAATCACCTCTTACAACACCCAGGGGAGGAAAGGGGGTGGTCTATTCTGGGTCAGATAAACCAAACACTAATTTAATTCCTTGACCCAAAAGATTTACTGTGAGTTTATATAAAATGTCACTGGATTTCCCAAAACCAAGTTCACAAAAACATCTTTACTTCCACAGAAAGTGGCACGACACTAGTATTCTAGATAC
Organism: Abrostola triplasia; assembly: GCA_946251915.1. Classification (NCBI taxonomy): domain Eukaryota; kingdom Metazoa; phylum Arthropoda; class Insecta; order Lepidoptera; family Noctuidae; genus Abrostola; species Abrostola triplasia. The sequence continues at coordinate 7,558,635 of OX276435.1, forward strand.
TTCCTAGTATCAGAATCATATGATAGACTTGCATATTTGATGAACCATGAATATTTAATTAATACATATACTACCCGGGGCTTAAGACCTCACCTCTATTTTTAGGCTGACAGTATGTTCAACATAACCTTGAATAAAAATTAGAAAGTTCATTCTTAATCTTCATCACACTGATTTATTTTTAGACTACAAATTAATGTTTAGACACAGTAATTAAAGCAGCATACAAAGAACTAGTTTGTACTGTTGTGTTTGTTTTCCCTAAGATGTTTGTTGTTGATGTGCGCATCAATTACACAACTCGCAAGCAACTCAATAAAACCGTTTTAATGTAAATGATTGTACTGTATGTTATAGAACATTTATGGCAAAATGCATACCATTATTTACTTTTATGTACCTATAAAAGCAGACAGCAATGTAATCTGTAGGACATTGATATGAATAAAAATAATCCAGCAAAAAACCTTGTAACACTGCAGTGATGTAAGATACACAATCTAACAAGCATAAACAATAAAATATAAACAATAGTGAAAGTTATATATCAATCATACCTTTGGCCTTTGTATGACTGGTTTTCTGAATGGATTAATGACTCTAGCCTCAGAGAACAACTGGTCTTGGTCCCCATCATAGAATCTTTCCATGAGCTTTTCCTTGTCCCATTTAAAATGGTTTAAAAGTATGCGGGTTGTTGTTGCTGGTATCTGGAAAGAGGTTGCATGTTACCAAAACAAATACAGGCAATGTTTTGATAATAAATAGTAATGAATAATCAGGTCTAGGATACTAAAACATGACACAAATATAATAATAAATAGGTTATATGCTGTTTGATGATTTTTACTTATATATTTTATACACAAACAGTTAACTGCCTTAGCATCAGGTAATGACCTAACTAGTCACTGTTATGAGTCACTTATTCTCCATAAGAAATACCTTTGTTGCTTTATTTTCACTCATTCAATGTGTAAATATTTTCTTAACAAATATTAACATTTTCTGTAGACATGTTTAATTAGATTATATGCAATATGAGTATTAACAAGGAAAATGTGTATTTAGGTATATTTTATATGGAATCTAGGTTTGTGGCACAAGAGTGATCTATCATGTTGTATGCATTACCCAACTTTATTGGTAACTATAACGAGGTAACATAACATTTCACCATATCAAACACCAGTAAATTGGAATGCCACACAAAAGAATCTACTGAAGTACAAAAGTGTACGAGTAACCTCATTCGATTAGTCCATTGTTTACCACTAACATACTGACCTCGACAACAGTGTTCACTTCTTTGATGCAGTCTACCATATGCTGAACGATTTCCTCCGTAGATAACACCTCGTATCGATATTCCTCAAGCTCCGTTTGTCGTTCCCGTGTACTGTGTGTCTCAACGTCCATTGCAAAGTCGACATCGTCTCCGCTAGACTCATTCCCAGAATCCACATCGTCCTTTGTGTCATCTTCGGAGTCCATCGCCGAAACTTTGACTAAATATGTATACTAGATAATAAGGGTGCAGCCAGAGTACGTCTAATGATGAAATAATTACACCTAAGATTTAGGAAAGGTCAACAATGAAGAAAATAGTTCACCCGCGGGCTGCCAAAACCTCTGACGTATGGACAGCCTAGGGTTACCAAGTTCAAAATTTGAAATCCCCAAATGAAATTATTACGCCATTACATAAAAATACTCAGTAAAAATAATTTCAATAGAGTATAAAAATGAGTGAAAGTATACATTTGTTCAAATTTGAAAATAAACGTATAATAAATAATTGCGATTTATCTGAATGCCTAAAGTTACTAAACATGTATGTTTCTGTATTGCCTTTCTTAAAGGTATGCTGACGTTATTATGATCATGTTCCAGCCAGAAATGAATATTCGCTTGTTTGTTAGAGCGCCTTCATACTAGCGTTACTCCGTCGTAAACGTTTAATGAAGGTATTAAAAGCGCATACGCTGCGTTATTACTTAAATTTAAGTAAATAATAATAATTCCTAAAATATAACGTGATCGAGTTGTGCCTGTCCTACCAACACGTATTTGAAGCGTCCATTGTAGAAAAATACTAGTCTGTAGAGGCTCTAACAGCTTCACGTACTACTCACATGATTATACAATGGCCCATGTTGGCTCAAATGTCTGAATCATGATAAAAATATAGATTTAAAGAATGCCTTACAATGTAATATAGGATAAATAACATAAAGGCTAGTCTCAGCTGAGATAATCCGTCGTGACCGAAATTCGGTCAGGAGACTATTATTATCCAACACATAAATAATAGTATCAAATCAAACTCAATGAAAATAAGTAATATATTTATTTGTGTAATAACATAATGCTACCCAAACAAAAACAAACAGAACATACTTTCGGTCCATACATCCACTTTAGTAATATTAATCTGGAACCTAGATAATTTGGATGTAAATCCAATAACAATATTATTTTTCTGTAGTACATTATAATTACTTCTTTAATCATTAATAGACTGATCACATCATACCATGTTGAATTCCCTCACTTCATAATTATCACCACATTTTAAATAATTACAACACCTAAATCAAGATCTTATTGCATGTCTGCATTCACAAACAGATCCCTAGGAGGTTGGCCGACAGATACAGGGATAACAAAAAACATAATACAATTGTTGGTATTATCATTTCAGTGATTTATAGCTGTAAAGGTATAATTTATGAATTGGTAATTATAGGTTTTATCAGATAATACTTGATGCCCTTAAATCGTTATTAAAAGGAAACTATTATTATATATTATTTCATGGCTTTCAGTAGCTTAGTTGGTAAGACTTGTGCTACATTTTTGCGAAGGTTCATATCGCACTTGTCCATCATTTTCCAAATTTCCTTTATAAATTTTTACATTACAAATTAAGTTATCAAATAATCCAACTCATTTTGAATTGATTCAAACTGAAGAAATATTGAATAAAGCTCTGGGTGGGTTAATTCAATTTCAGTCTCTTTCTTTTCTTTAGCTAATAATAAATAAGCCTTAGAAACCTTAGACTTCTTTCTATACTCAGAACTTAATTCTGCATTCAATTTCCAGGAGAAATTCAATGAATCATTAGTATCATCACTTGCTATAGAACTAATATTATTAAGTGTTGCCCTTGTTTCTGATGACCACACTTTAACTATGGAATCTGATTTTTCATTTTTCAATCCTATGGATTTCAAATCATTTTTCAGGTCAATTGGCATAAAAATATACTTTAGCATTCTTTTAAACATGTATTGTAAAGTTTTGATACTTAAAATTAGGTTTTCTTGATCGACGCTAAATATTTTTTCTAGCTTTTGCCTCTCATCTTCAGTAAATATCTCCGAATTCTGAACTTTTAATTTTGCAACAATTCTACGGAGGAATTGTTCGAATCTGTTTTCATCCAGTTGATTAATAACAGCGATCCCCTTACTCAAGCTGAAATAGAAATTGTAATTAAATATTTTTGTACATGTATACATTACAGTAAATACATGATATTTAAAATCTATGATTACAAGAGACACAAAAATTAAGGTTTACTTTAATTTACCTGGGAGATATCCTTAACCACGAACAGTCCATTTTGTCTGTTTACGTTTCAGATGTAATACCTACTATTTGTCGAAAATGTAGGGATATTAGTAAATTGCCTAGTACATTACAGAAAATGATTACAGACACAATACAAGAGATAGAGAAGAGAATAATCAACAAATAAAGTTGACTTTCATGAATACATGTCATAAAATATGTTGCCAGGTTCAAAATATTTATTTTACCATAATTCTTACTTATGTTGTGTCTCACTGGTTGTGCGTATAATAACTAGTACTAAATATAATAGTCACATAGCAATAGTACACCAGTTTAATAAGGGGTGACTCTAATGCCATTATCAACCCTAGAATCCATGCAGCTGCCGACGATTACGCTTTGCTCAACCCAGAAATCGAACCCAGGTATTCTACTTCTTTATCCATGCTGCACACTCAGCATTCTCAGCAATTGCAGCTGTGGTTCCCGTCACCATCTGGCACGTAAATACAACACTAAGCAACTGTCAGCGACTGTGTTTGCACTAGGATAAGTCGCTTCCTATGGTCCTAGGCAATCTGACACATCACTAGTCCTAGGTAAGTCCTAGTGTTCCTAGGCTATAATTGTTTTATTGTAGAATCATTATAGGTACATTAGTAGTTACGTAACATTTGGGAATAGACGAGGATTGAAAAAAATAAGTAAATGGTCAACGTTATTTTTATGGGAACTATGGGAACGGGAACTATACTAGATGAACAAGTCAATTCTATAAACCAATTGGTTATCAGATATGAACATCGTATTTAACATGTCAAAACCGACTGCCTCGTTAGTCACCAACAGGGCAGTCAGTGTCTGACAATAAATTGTAACGGTGTAATAGGGTGTAATGGTCGCAATGAGCGACTGCTTCGCTCGACGACTTGAGTTCATGTTCCGGTTTGGGCCATGTCAGTGCGTTTTTTTAAGACAATTCTCCGAAAAAGCACGAATTCTGGATTTGTGCCCGAATTATGAAAAATAATATTATGCAACTAGTTACCTAATGCGTATAGTGATATCTAGGTCCCTACAGATTTTTTGATAGTCTAAAAGACAGGGATTAACCATTTTCGTCATCAGCATTGAAGACTACTCAGAATAATAATTATATTAATCACCGTAGTTTAATTGAACAGACACTTTGAGTTTAGTCACTAGCTTACTTTAATAGTAAAGTCATTGAGTAAAGTAGTATTATTGCGTTACGTTAGTCACTCATTCAATAATAGCATAACAGTTGCTTAGTAGTTGAATAGAAATATGATGCAATGTTAAATAAAATTACGAAAATATTCTAGCAAGGTTAGCAATATCGTCATCGTATGAGTAGTGCTTATTGTTTGAGATTTAACCACACATACACATTACTTTGAATTTAATTGATATTTGGTTACATTTTTTATATGAAAGGACTGTGTGGTGTTTGTGCGAATTGAAGTGTAATGTCAAAATTTGAAAAACGTCACGTTAAATTGTCAAGTTCATTGAAATGTGTATGATGGCGTGGAATTGAGGCAGGTTATAAAAAAACATATAATGGCCTTTAAAGTGAACAGAGTACCTGAACATATTGACTTTCCAAAGGAGGAGGAGGGAATTTTGAGATTTTGGAAAGAGATCGATGCATTTCATAGTTGTCTAAAACAGTCGAAAAATAAACCCAGGTAAGGTTACATTATCATTTATTATCCAAAAACGTTCTTCTTAAATCCTAAACTGATATTAAAAATTGTATGATACCTAATAGATTATCGCTGGGTCATGTATGCATTGGGGTTTAGTCAGCAAGTTGGTTTTTCCCACCATATGGTAATAAACTGATTCAATACATGAATTTGGATGTGCCAATATCTTGTTTTATATGTTTTTAATCTATAAAAAGATAAGCGATATTTATTTGATGACATACGCACTAAACATCTCGTCTTATTATTTAGGACAAGTCTAATTTTAGTACACAGGGGCATTGCAAATGTATTAAGGTGACAATACTATTTCAAGCACACTTTAAAATAATTTAATATTAATATTATCTGTACCTACTTCTTTACCAGTTTCCAGCTTCTTTACCAACAGTTGATTTATTTAACAGGTATTCATTTTATGATGGGCCTCCCTTTGCGACTGGACTTCCGCATTATGGTCATATACTTGCCGGTACTATTAAGGATGTGGTCACAAGATACGCTCACCAACAGGTACTTTAAAGATCTTTTTAGGTAATAATAGTATGTACTCTTCCTTATGTAGTTTTTAAATTTAAATGTAATAATATTAGAACAAGTAAGTATTAATATGCATACTTCCTGTGTAAAAGATACCACTCGGTTTTGAGATAAAACTGAAACTACTTGTTTGACAGATCCATTATAGTTTTAATATTAATTTAGATGTACCCTCCCACATTATTTATTTAAAAAGTGAAGAGAATTTCTGTACATATAACAACCGAGTCCTACTACTTATTAGTTGTTTCAACTGCCTGTCTGATTTATAACTTATAATAAAATTACTTTATTATAGGGATATCACGTAGAAAGAAGATTTGGTTGGGATTGTCATGGCCTGCCAGTGGAGTTTGAAATTGATAAAGCACTGGGCATCAAGGGGCCTGAAGATGTTATGAAAATGGGCATTGACAAATACAATGCGGAGTGCCGTAAAATTGTTATGAAGTATGCAGGGGAATGGGAGATGATCATTACGCGAATGGGTCGATGGATCGGTAAGTTACATTGATATAATTTACATTGATTGAATCTCTAAATTTTATCATGGGCATTCTAAAACATAGAATTTTGTTATAGATTTCAAGAATGATTATAAAACCCTTTACCCTTGGTTTATGGAATCTATTTGGTGGGTATTCAAGGAGCTGTTCAACAAAGGCTTGGTTTATCAAGGTGTTAAGGTAATGCCTTACTCCACTGCTTGTTCCACACCACTGTCTAACTTTGAATCTGGACAGAATTACAAGGATGTGGTAGATCCTGCAGTTGTAGTCTCATTTCCTACTGCTGAAGGGTTTGCTCTGCTTGCTTGGACCACCACTCCATGGACACTACCTAGTAACTTAGCACTTTGTGTAAATCCCAAGCTCACCTATTTAAAAGTAAAGGAAAAGAGTACTGGTAACTGCTATGTACTTCAAGAAACAAGGTTACCTGCTATATTTAAGAATGTTGAGGACTTTGACATTCTTGAGAAGTTCCCTGGTGAAAAACTTAGAGGAATAAAATACACGCCTATATTTGATTACTTTGTTGATCTATGTCCCAATGCTTTTCAAGTATTGGTTGATGGTTACGTCACTGATGATTCTGGTACTGGCATCGTACATCAAGCTCCATACTTCGGTGAGGACGATTTTAGGGTTTGCCTTGCCGCGGGAATTATTGTAAGGGATCAGGAGATTATATGTCCGGTTGATTCCAGTGGGAGATTTATGGAGCCAGTTAAAGACTTTTTGGGACAGTATGTTAAGGATGCAGACAAAAATATTATAGCTAATTTAAAGGCGCGTAACCGACTTGTTCAACTAGGACAAGTTAAACATAGTTATCCCTTCTGTTGGCGTTCAGAAACACCGCTCATCTACAAGGCAGTGCCTTCGTGGTTTGTTCGAGTTGAGCAAATGAATCAAGATCTTTTGAAATCTTGTGAAGCGACATATTGGGTTCCAGAATATGTAAAAGAGAAGAGATTTAGAAATTGGCTTAAAGAAGCTCGTGATTGGGCCATAAGTCGTAATAGATACTGGGGTACACCGATTCCATTATGGATTTCGAGCGATAGGCAGGAAATAGTATGTGTTGGTAGCATTGCCGAGTTAGAAGCTTTGACTGGGCAAGAAATCAAAGACTTGCATAGGGAAAGCATTGATCATTTGGAGATCCCATCTTCACGACCGGGGCAGCCGCCACTTAAAAGAGTGTCTGAAGTCTTTGACTGCTGGTTTGAATCAGGTTCAATGCCCTACGCGCAATGTCATTACCCGTTTGAGAATAAGAAAGAGTTTGATGATATTTTCCCCGCAAACTTTATCGCAGAAGGTATTGATCAGACACGAGGGTGGTTTTACACTCTTATTGTACTCTCAACCGCACTCTTCAAGAAGCCACCCTTTAAGAACTTAATTGCAAACGGCTTGGTCTTAGCATCCGACGGCCAAAAAATGTCCAAGAGGAAAAAGAATTATCCTGATCCTCTAGAAGTTGTTAAGAAGTATGGAGCTGACGCCTTGCGTCTGTACCTTGTTAATTCTCCAGTAGTTAAAGCCGAAAATCTTCGATTTAAAGAAGAAGGTGTTAGAGATATTATTAAAGATGTATTTTTGCCATGGTACAACGCTTTTAGATTCCTAATGCAAAATGTTGAAAGAATTGTCCAAGAAGATAAGATCGACTATAGATTTAATGAAAAGGCGGTAAGAGAAAATGTAATGGATAAATGGATTACTTCGTTCACACAATCTCTTATCCAATTTGTGAAAAAAGAGATGGCAGCATATAGATTGTACACTGTAGTGCCGAGGTTAACGAAGTTCATAGACCATCTTACTAACTGGTATGTAAGAATGAACAGGAAGAGGCTGAAGGGAGAAAATGGGATCAAAGATTGTCAAGTAGCGTTAGATACGCTGTTTGGAGTCTTATTTGATATGGTGCGAGTTATGGCACCGTTTACTCCTTTCCTAACAGAATTGATGTACAAGACTCTCCGTCAACTCTTATCTGGTGACTCTCTCGAAAGTGTGCACTTCAACATGATAACCGATCCGAAGACAGAATTAGTCAACAATGACATTGAGAGAGCCGTACAAAGAATGCAGGCTGTGATCGAATTAGGACGTGTAGTAAGAGACAGGAAAACTGTGCCAATTAAATATCCTTTGCCAGAAATGATCGTGATTCACCGCGACCCAGTATACTTGGACGACGTGAAATCATTGGAAAGGTATGTGTTGGAAGAATTGAATATTAAGAAGGTGTACTTAACAAGTGACAAAGAAAAATATGGAATTACTCTACGAGCCGAGCCAGATCACAAAATTCTTGGGACTAGACTTAAAGGTGATTTTAAGGCTATTACTCAGGCGTTAAAGAACCTTAATAATCAGCAATGTGAAAAGCTTATTGCTGATGGATTTATTGAGTTACTTGGACATCGCATTGAGGTCTCTGAAGTAAGGATGATATTCCAGGCTGAAGGCAATGATCAATACGAGGCGCACAGTGACAACGACGTTCTGATCCTTCTTAATGTTACTCCTGATCAGGACATGCTGGACGAAGGTTTCGCTAGAGAAATCATCAATCGAGTTCAGAAGTTACGAAAGAAAGCGCATTTAGTACCGACAGATGACGTAAACATCTACTTCGACGTGAGCAAGACCAGTGACATTCTACGTATCATTAATTTACATCGCGAGTTTATTGAAAGCACAGTGAAAGCGCCACTCATCTCCATTGATCAGATTAAATCCTCTATGCCTGTTGTTATTGAAGAGACGCAAGAATTAAAAGGGTCGTCTCTGAAATTAGTTATTACATGGAGAAAAGAAGTTGAGCTGCCCGCAAATCCTTGGGCGAATATAGTTCTTCAAGGTCTTACACCTCGGTTTGGAGTCTCGACTAAACAAGGTAGTATTATACTTAAGGATAAAACCAATAAATTCATAAGCTTAGACAAACTTTATAATGAGATAACAGTTCTGTTTGGGCTGTATGGTATGAAGTTCAAGTTGTGGTGTAATGGGGCGGAAGTAAAAGACACTACGAATTTGAATTCTAAAACTCTGATCGTATCTCCTGCCAAACCTGTAGATTGCGAATCAAGCAACAGTCCATTTTGCAAATTCATTAACATTGCAAATGGCACGAAGTCAGCTACTTTGTTCTTAGAAAATCCTGTGGGGAAGCTGACGTTAAATCAGGATGAAGCTCTGAACTTTGTCACTGAATACTTGGGAATTAAGGCAGGTGATGTCAACAAAAAATTATTTCAACTTTAAAGACTGTTTAAGACTCACACATAATAATGTACCTCAGAATTGGATGGAGTAGTTAATTTTATTGATGCTAAACATAATTCTAATGCAGTATAGTCTTCCGTGTTGTTTGCTATACTCGAATACGATTCTTGTAGAAATATCGTAGGTTTTATTTGCGTGCCGTATTATTCTTGGCAAAGCGGTCATTCTTTATGGTGGTGTCTGTAGCCTACTTTTATGTGTATTTTTTTTTATTTTGAAGTAAAATGACTATAAAAACGTAGGTAGGTACCTCCAATGGTAGCCGTTCAAGAACCACTTTCCCATCTGTAAAGGCATTTACACAAAAATGTGGGTTATGGCACTACTTTCAGGGTCGGGTTTTCAATCAATTTTTATCGGAGGAATTAATTTGACGTTTTGGCAGTATTTCTTTACAAAAACTATCAAAATGTAGAACTTATCCTTGAAATAAAAGCTTGGGCGATTTAAAAATCGACTCTGTCTTCGTTATTTATTAGTGATGCGTCTCACTTGTCTTATCTAATAAATTATTGTTGAACACTATTTTTTCTTTTATCACAGACCGAACCATACCTATACCTTAATTATAGATAATGATAAATATTATACATAAAGATCTGCCTCTTCACTTGCAGCTTGTCACGTGCAATGTTAGACGACGTGGTTAGCGCAGTGGCTAAGCGATTGGACTGCTGCGCTTGGGGTTGCGGGTTCGATTCCCACACGGGACAAAAATTTGTGTAATCCGCAGATGTAAGTCCTGAGTCTGGGTGGTTGTGTATGTTTTATTTCATGTTAGTAAACGCACCCGCGATAGAGGAGTAATTCTTAGTGTGGGGCGACGTCTTTTTTTCTATAAATAAGACATTGTCAGGAATAAAACGATATATATGAGTTAAACTTTATTTTAAATGTTTTCTTTATAAATAAAACAAAATAAGCATTGAACATTGTTCATTCAACTAGTATATCGTAACAGGTGTAGTGAATTACAACTCATTTGAAATCAGTGTAGCTTTATTGAGAACACATAATTTAGTACCAAATACAACAGGAAGTAGGTACGTATGCATAGTGAAGTTATGTGACGCCGTCTGCGAGTTTGCGCGTTACAGTACGTTATGATTGTATTATTTGAAATGAATTTAATATACAATTTCGAATACATCATTACTGCCAGGTCTAAATATTCATTGTATTTGGATAGCAAAGAGAAACAATGTTCAAAAAATTAAACTCCAACAAATTACTTAGTGCCACTCCAGTCTCCAGATAAACAATGTATATGAATTTATTTATGTTCACAGATATTGATTACAATAATTGACTTGTTTGAACAGGTGTGTTATAACCGGCGATCATCACGAATCTTATTAGAACTACATGTTTGCAACGCATGCGTATTGTGCGAATTCATTAATAAAGCCTAAATTTGGTAACATACTATACTGAATTTAATATTTTATTTAGCAGCTATACATTTGTTTGATATTTGATAGAATAAACTTTGGTGTTCACGTCATTAACCTAAACAATATTACAAATAGTTAACCAAAGTAAAACAACGAAACCAATGTCTTTTACTTCACTCAGAATAGGGTTTCATTTAAACGAGAATGTTATATTTAGTCAACGGATTTAATAATATGACTAACATCAATATTATGTATTATTTGCTAAAGTAATGATTATTTCTAACGTGTTAGTAAGATACATGGGATTGTGGTTGTTATCTTGCTAAACTTCACTAATTAAACAATTATTAAATTTTACAATATACATAAATAAAAATGTAATATTAAAGTTTGTTAATATATTGGAAAAATCGCTATAATTTGTTTAGCTTATCACTGTATGTATCACAAGCGTAGTTTAGATACAGAACACATTGCAGGATAGATTCCAAAAATAATTTTGTTATTTCCTTTACCACAAGCGTATAATACTGTTAAAATAAAGCACAGGAAAGTACACAAAATATATTATGATTATTTATAATTTTATTGCTTCGTTTAGAAATGCTTTCATGGAACAATATATTGCTTCAAAAATAACATGAACATATAATCTCGAATACATCACATAGAATACATAGATAATATAATACTTACTACTAGAAGTATAAGGTGCCGTATATGGGGATTAACTATAGCGCCGACCAATTGAGTGTACGAGCCACGTGATTAAATAGTTTTAAACATGTTACAGTAAGCCAACGACGATTTACATAGGGAGAAATTGATATATACTTATGTATTTAACAAATTATATTTTATTATGCGTCAACAAGTTATATGCACTCACATCATAAGCTAAATCTTTTAAAAGAGCTAAATTGTTATCTAGTAAAGGCTTCGACGTCGTCAGTTGTCGGATTCATAAGTTAGCATCGAGTTCGTTATTGCACTTTACAAATACTATACATACACCACATCATACAATAATGTTACGCACACGTGTTCCCCGAGCCGCGCGTCGCGGGTCACGGCGCGCGACGCGGGAGCCTCGAGTGTCACACGCATGCGCACTCCGCTGGCCAGCTCGACTGACAGCGAGTGCAAATAAATAAATTATATATTTATCTAGGACATGTTTATTAAGTTAAAAATAGCGAATATTTCACACTAGAAATAACTAAAGATTCATTAACATTTTAAATACATTATAAGATACAACATCGCCTACTCAGTGACTAGTCTAACGGCGTATAATGATCATCATACTCGTAACATTTGAATAGCAACAACGATAAATAGGTACATCACAAGGGGGCGCAAGGCTACGCGCAGCGCGCCGGACCACGATTATACAGCGTCTACCTACAACAAAATACACAACACTCAGAATTATAAGTAATAAAACTAGACAGCGACTTAACATAACAAAGACTGATTCACATAATCTTACCGCGCTTGAACTCTCTTTAGTGAGTGTTAGTAATGCGGTTGATGAGGCAACGGCGAGTCTCGCTCCGGCAACTTTCGCACTTTCATCGTACCGTCCGCGCCGCACGAAAACAGACGGCCAGCGTTGTCTGGGAAGAATAGAAATACTTAGAATGGACGTACTCCGATAAATAATTATAATTTTATATTGAACTTCTTGTAATAATAACCTAATAAAGTAACTCTATTATTTTTTTAACTTATCCTAATTTTGTTAATATGCGGATAATGTAGTGGGCTGCAATATTGTTACCACTATTTAAGTACATTATTTTTTGTAACCATTATGTATTGTAGCTGTTTATTGTCCCACAATAAATAAATAAACTCTACAAGAATCAGATATTTAGGATCTTTCTTAAATGATTTAGGGACAAGATGATACAAGTAGTAGTTTTCTCTATAATATGGACCATGTAGGGTGGCTTATCTATCTTCATCATACTACTAGTGGGTAAGTAAGTACATATGTAAGCATACCGATATGTATTTGTGTGACACCCTGGCCGATGTGCTTGAAGAAAGAGCTCCTGGCGTGTTCCCCGGCGAACGTGTACAGTAGCTGGTGCGTGGTCAACGAGAACACCTGCAAGAAATAATAAAAATGTTTATCGAGCAATATGATTGGTATAAACCACAGTAGATGACATTAACAAAACGATTTAAATTATGAAATGGAAATTAGTCTGCCGATCGGTTAGATAAATAGCGTAATCGCCGTAGATTCAGTAGTGTAACATGTGGACTGTTGAAGGTATCCATTTATTATTAACGTGAGGAAAATGCATGGCGTTTTCTCCGTCTCTGAGAACTGACGGGGTATATGAGACTCAACACCAGCCCGGCCGCGACCGTAAAAGCTGTAGCCTACCTTGATGTCCCCGTCGGCGGCGCCGATGGCGTAGTAGTCCTCCCTCGGCGACAGCGCCACGCACTTGATGGGCGCGTGGTGCGCGTGCAGGCGGTGGCGCACGGCGCGCGCGCGCAGGTCCCACACCAGCACGTCCCCGCGCCGCCCGCACGACACCAGCGCGCCCAGCGAGCCCGCCCACGACACGCACGCCGCGCCGCCCTCGTGACACGTCCACGCTGCACACAAAGGGACACTCGTCTTCATCGTGTTTCTATATATGTTAACTGCACAATATATTATTTCATACAATATATACATATCGTTTTTTTTTTTTTTTAATATACATATCTACAAATAACACGAAACTTATACTCACAAACTACTAAAGCTTTCTTGATAGGCATCAGGGTATCCCATATGGCAACGTTTTTACTTTCCGAACTGTGTCCAGCTGCAAAATGATAAAAAAAAAAATTTTAGAAAATATTAACTTTTGCGTTCAGGAATAATAAAAAAATATTGATTTAACTCACCTGTAGCAACTAAACTGCAAGAACCGAGAAAAACGAAATCGCTAATCCCTTTACTATGACACTGATGGGTCTGTAACAAACATAGATGTTCTGTGAAATTGTTGGACATAGCTATTATAGAAAGTTTATTTATTTTCAACAGGGACACCAACAGCATCTATATGACACTTTGTAATTTATAAATATTTAACATGTAGGGAACTAATATAGATGACAATTACAGGTATATACAACACTTAAAAAAAACTCAGTAACCATCTTAAACTTAGCTAAAAAGTTCAACATTTATCGTCACTTTCAAACCACGAACTTTTTGAGTGTTTAATACTAATAATATGCCTTTGTATGCTAAGAAGTTTCTAAATAGCCACACTTCTTCTTCTTAAATTTAAGAGCTTTGCTTTTGTCAATGAAGCAAACGCTACTGTTCTCTATTTTCAGCATTCGATTTGACAGCTTGGTACGTCTCAACTCCTACCTCCTCCTTAACTTGTTGAATAAAACTACGCCTTGGCCTTCCCCTTCCCCTTCTACCTAATAACTCTAGAAGGTTATACCCACACACGAGTATAAAAAAATAAAGAGAAACATCAAATCTTTAGGAAAACTTACAAAGAATGGTCTAGGCGAAGCATGGGAGTGTCCGGGCTGGTGGGGAGCCGGGTGCAGTTGCCACATGGCCAAGTTCCCGTCGGCGTCGGACGCGGCGAACTTGTTCCCGTAGTCCGAGAAGCGTACGCGCGTCACCTTGGCGAAGGCGCCCGGCGCACGCGGCGACCACACGCAGGACGGGTGGCCCCACTCCCAAAGCTGGACTGAGCCGTCCGCGCCGCCTGTCAGGTCTGCAACACCAGTTTATTTGTTAATTAATATTGTAAGCAAAGGTATAATTGGACTGATATGCTTTGTTAAATAAAAATCATTCATAACAACGTCCATGGTCAGAAGTAATGCAGATAAATTTGCAACTCTTTAGCACGTCTTCTTCTATAGTTCATATAATAATATAGCTTCAATAAAGGAGGTTAGATAATAAATATCTAGTTTGCATGATGACTTTTATTTGGAAATGAATAATTCAATGAAAATATAATTTTGACTTACACAATGGTTGCGAAGGATGTGCAGCCATCCTTTTGATATTGTCAATTTTGTGTTTCAGCACCTAAGTAGAACATTTTCGTTACAAACATCTTTACAAAAATGTATACTAAGTAGAACGGTTACTAATTAGTTCTTCACAGACATCAAACATGCTTCACATAATCGCTACAAAATGTGTTACAGACAACGCAACATACAATTTAGCAATAGAAAAACAATGGGAAAACTTAAAATAATTCAGAAACATCGGCCGGAAAACATCTACTAATAAACGGACCTCGGACGTAAATAAAAACGTGGCCTAAACAAAATAAAATCCGCTGATGTATGAAACCACTGAAAATTAAAACATGAAAAACAATCTGGCACAACTATTAACATGTGAACAGCCTACTGGACTATCGTGGGATGAAAAACCAAAAATAAAAAGAAATCATCATGGTAGACGACTAAATAATAATCGAAATAATAAATGAACATCGAGCTAGAAATAAATCGTTGAGTGCGACCGCTGGCTAGGGGTGTGATGTGAACGCAACTGGCATGGGGCAGGCTAGGGTTGTCACTGACCGGTTTCATGAGAAGCTTCGACCGATGCAGCACCAGCCGACAGTATTTCGGGTCGTGGCAACCCGGGAACTGTAGACCTTTCACCTGCGACCAACACTCTGTTATACCGAACCGTACACTCACACATACATGTTTTACGCACTTTTTACAAATTATACAGACTAATGTATTATACTAGACTCGTATAATTAACGAAAGTCTCAAAACTTACCTCATTTTTCGAATTACCTTTACATAGTTATTATTTACTGGTACGAACGGAACAGACAAGTTAGTTATAAATACCTATACGTATATACTGAAGAACGACACGACGTTTTTGAAGAGATACAATTCAGGAAGACCATCTACCTAGTTAATGACTCGCTTAGCCTAGTTATTAAGCGATACACATAGATTCAGATATCGATATCTGCGCATGTTGTGGGATAGTAGAGAAGATCTGTTTATAAACCCATACTCGCCATTAGCAGTTGTATTATGTTTATTGCTAATGTTGCCAGTGCAAGAAAAATGTAAACAAATACGGACGAGTCCTCTGGGATTGCCAGATATAACAAATACGACCATGTTTTTATATTTATATGATCTCTTTCTTCAACTTGACAATATCAATATGTCTCAGAATGTAATCTCAGTTAAGTATAATTTTAGAGATTATTATAACAATAGAGATTGATTAGGAAAGAAAGAAAGCGCAAATAAAGCGCGAGGCGGCACGAAACAATATAACAAGTACAGACACGCACACAATAACCACACCACGTTAATATTTGAACCAGCATATTAAGACACTACTGGATGTATAAATGTAGCATATAAAAATAATGATTAAATACTTATTTTGTACCTGTTTAGTTAGAAATTGACAAAATAACTGCTATGTAATTGATTCAATTATAGAATTTATAATATTTATATTGACAGGCATCTTAAAATATTCCTCAATGGTTAACATTTCACACGTTCAGATACAGCCGTTATTATTGTATCAATATTAGGGAGTTCCTACCTATATACATATATAATTATTATACATATATAATATTGCTTGCAATTACAAAATACTTTCGTATGACCATACTATACAGTCATAAACTTTAGCAGCATAAGAACTTTACGATTGTACTGAAATAACCATACATTGATACACCCAGTAGGTCCGCATAGTGCATTAGTTATTACGTGCACGTACTGTAACGATATACGCTTCTAGGCCGGTCGGTACACAGCTTGAACGCCGCTCCTGTTAGGGATAGTTATATTTACACCATGTTATTGTTAGTCTTCTAATTAATCCCATTATATTAGGTGTTTTACTTATAATAAGACTTTGTTGCATTCAATAAGAAAATACAGCTAGCAACCGCACTTGGAATCAGAAGAATTAAAAATAAAGTTTAGGATTATGAATAATAATCTTCTAGGTACTCATCATCAGCCGGAAGACGTCACCGTTGAACAAAGGCCTCCCCCTTAGATAGGGGGGGGGGGGGGTGTTACCATAATCCCCAAGCTTGGCAAGCGGCTTGGGGATGGCAGTATTGGTGGTGAAGTTAATGCTGCTGCCCATCTTTTGGATTCTTGCCTTCTGGGCATTAGGCACGATAAATTCAAGTAGCATAAAAGTTCTAAACGTGGAAGCTAGTCGTATTTTCATTTTAATTAATGAGTAATTATTGTTCGGTTAGGATTAGTGTAATACCCTTCTGTAAGAAGCCAACTCATTCTACAAGCTACTGTTACCATAGTTATATATGTTTAGAGGTTACTTAATCCCCTTAATTGTTATTTTGTTACAAGGCCATAAAATTTAAGTATTATTAGTACACTATACTAGTGTCTTAGCAGTTATTTACAATGTACTATCATGCAATATATTTACATACTCTTATCTGATACCCTTCACTTGATAAACAATAACTCACACATCTTATCGTTTTGGATTAAACTGTCTTTCAAACTGCTATATTTTAGGCTCATGTCACTTATTCTTTTATTAATACTGATAAGTATAACTTTTAATGCAGACCACTATCAAACATTTTCTTTTTCTTCTTGATCGCAAGAGTATAGGTAGCAACATTCAAAACAGGCTTACATTTTGAATTGGGTAGGAGGCGGGGGGGGGACTTCGTTAGTATACTGTTTAAAGTAATTGAGGCTTTTCGTAATTTTTTTCCGACTGCCAAAGAAGGGTTTGTGTGGAATGTTTAATACTCTTGGATAAGCAGTAAATATAGTACCATTTTCAGGTAATTTAAAGTAGGTAATATGTGTTTAATAAATTTGTTATATAAATAAAGGGAGTGCAATACTTACAACACTGGCTCCTCGTCCCGTCTGACTGGCCATGCCGACGGGCACTTGAGGCGCGTTGGGGTTCAGCGGAGAGCTGTTACCAGTCCCTGGTACTGAGCCACTGTTAGGTCTGCGTAGACGAATAATATGTGATATAATATATATATAAATAAATGCGAAATCTTACTTGTGCGGCATAAAGTTGCAGGAAACTGTGCTTCTTTGGCAGGTTATGATGCATTTCTAGTGCAGAAGTCACAGCCTTTGCAAGGTCTAAGGTGCTTTGGGATATAAGAAAACTTCATCATATTGGCGCAGAGGCTAAGCGATTCGACTGCTGCGATAAGGGTTGCGGGTTGGATTCCCACACGGGCCAAAAATTTGTACGATCCACAGATGTAGTCCCGAGTTTGGATGTTAGTTTATGTATGTATGTATGTAATATGTTATGTTTGTGAAACGCACCCATGATACTGGAGAAATTCCTAGTGTTACGTTTTCAAACGCAAAATATTCATGAATGTAAGGTAAAAGCCCATACTTGTCGTGGTGCTGTATGAGCAGGAAGCCGGTGTCGGGCAGCGCGGCGGGGTCGGCGGCCAGCGCCAGCAGGTCCAGCTCGCACTCGTCCTCGGCCCACCACGCGCCCGCGCGCAGCAGCAGCGACACGTCCATCTCCTGCACCTCGCGGGCCGTGGCCACGGCCAGCAGGCAGCCGCCCACCTGTGCCACGGACAGGGTAATGTATATCAAGTCGTTTTGCGATAATTAAAGCTAAATAAAGGCACACGACAAAAAAGTCATCATTATCATTATAGCCGGAAGATGTTCACTGTTCAACAAAGTCCTCCCCCTAAACGCCACAAAAAAATTAGTTACCATAAATCCTTCAAAGCAAAAATAATATTACAATTTTAAAGTCGTTTTGTGTCTATTATTATCATCTGGCCGATTTATAACGTTTGTTAATTTGATGTTTTAACTTTTATTATTGAGAACTTCTGATATAGATGAGAAATACGTAATTTCCGTCACTTTAAAATCATCTTGGGCTGTTTTTTTACGTCGTCATCATCAGACTATCTGCGTTTACTGCTAGACATAGGCCTCTTCTATGGTACGCCTCATAATTTTACAGAATAAAGCTATATTATACGGGTAGTATTACCTATATATTATGTAAGTATGAACAAGGAATATTAAAATAATAGTTAAATATACCTTATTGAGACAGAAGGCAGCGATAGAATCCTGTTCCTTATGTATGATGCGCACTGGGTTGTGCAGCTCCAGATCACGGTCGCGCTGTGACTGCGGGATGCAGCCGCCGCGCGCCTCTCCCGCCATCGTCTCCGCTGATACTGACTGCGTCCGACGCCGGGAGAATACCGCCCGGATGAATAGGTCCTGGGAGATACACAAGTTTTATAGCATACTAGCGGCTAGCTCTGACTTCACTATGATATAATCTGTAACTTAGACGACCTGATTAGTGCAGTGGCTAAGTGATTGGACTGCTGCGCTAAGGGTTGCGGGTTCGATTCCCGCACGGGGCAAAACTTTGTGCGAACCACAGATATTTGTACCGAGTCTGGGTGTTAGTGTATGTGATATTTCATGTTTGTGAAACGCACCCACGACACAGGAGAAATTCCTAGTGTGGGGCGACGTTTTTTTAAACAAAAAAAAAAAAAAAAAAAAAACTTAAATAGACCGTAAAACGGGGTGAATCGAAACTTACGAGTAGATAGAAACAAAGCTTTGGAACTGATTTTATAGGACACCGACTATAGGTTATTACAATTAAGGACACTTTGACGACCTGATTAGCGCAGTGGCTAAGTGATTGGACTGCTGCGCTAAGGGTTGCGGGTTCGATTCCCGCACGGGGCAAAACTTTGTGCGACCCACAGATGTTTGTCCCGAGTCTGGATGTTTGTGTATGTGATATTTCATGTTTGTGAAACGCACCCACGACACAGGAGAAATTCCTAGTGTGGGGCGACGTTTTTTTTTTTTTTTTTAAAAAAAAAAAAAACTTAAAATTGTATTCAAGTCAACAAACTAGAGTAATTTTTGAGAACTAACTGTAATAAATTGAAAAAGTGTAATTAACTAAAAACTATTCGGCCTTAACTGTTCCAAAGTTTCTATTTACCCTTGAGTATAAATACACCCCGTTTCACCGGTACATAATGTATAGCCACCGTGTATTTAGAATAATATACCTTTCAAATGGTGAAAGATGGATTCGGAGATGACCGTCTGCATACAAAAATACTCACAAAAATCTCTTTTTATAATACTAAGTATTGATTGTTGAGCAAGGGATTGTTTAGAAAATAGTGTTATGATGTCCCGTTAGATAAGAAACGTAAGCGCGGCATTTTCCGTACTTGGATTGGGTTATTGTACGTTTAGACTAGGCAAAGGACAACATTATTTCCATAGTAATACAGTAACTGTAATTAAAGAGGTGTATATAACTTGTAAGGTATATTCATCTACCTGAACCGGTTCTTGCCGCACGAGGAAGCTCCAAAGACGACGTGCTGGCGCTGCGCTAAATAGAACTGAATTGAACGGAGTATTATGCTTCTCTAATAGACATCTGAAACAAAAAAAATACTGCTCAAAAGATGGCCAAGAAACAAAGGCTAAGAAAACAAATAAAATAAATTAAAAATAATATAAATTTCTAATAAATAAAATAAAAATACAACTATAAATCATTGTTAATTTAAAGGGCACAATGGCGGTCTTTCAATAGCGCCATTTCAATATTACTTTTGTAGGTTAAGATCTATATTCGTTGAATGTAGTCTTAAAACCAATAAAGTGTTAAACAGAACTAATGAACTAAATAGTATCTTTCGTTTTTAATTTTAATTGACGAAAATTGTCCCAATGTTATTCTAGGCCAAGTACGAGTTAATTCTCGGCCTAGATCATTGGCGCTCTTTGGGGCTACATTCAGTACAGGATCCCCATTGGCTGTAATACCTGATTTGAACACCAACCAACCAAGTCACATCCTTCGTTCAACAGTCACGTACCTGTACTTGTTGATAGGCGGCCCTGAGGGCAGCTGCTCGGGGAAGCAGCCGGGGATGTAGTCGGGCGGCGGCGCGCGCGCCTCCAGCGTCTCCGTCAGCTGCTGCTGCCACTGGTCCACGCGCCGCAGTGCACCATGGACCATCGGACTCGTTGTGGCCAATTCTTGGTAGAACAGAACACGGTGTTTTATTACAACCTTAAGCTATTTTGTGTAAGAAATACCCTTAACCGACGAGCAAAAATAAGGAATGTGATGAGAGTGAATTAGGCGAAAGAAATATGCCAGTATCGTGGCAAATGGAAATCCATAGTCTCCGCCGAGCGACACCAGGCCTCGAATTGACCACCCCTTTGAACCATCCTATGGGTGTCATAAGAGACGACTAAAGGGAAATGCAGAAGACGGTTAGCAGCGTCTTTTGTAACTTCACCGCCAATACAGCGATCCCCTAACCGCCTGGCAAGCGTGGGGATTATGGCAAACCCACCTCCTCACTCTATTGGGGAAGCCATCGTTCATCGTCTTTGCCTACACCTCTGGAAAACATGCGTGACTTTATGTATGTATAAGACATTGTATTTCTACTTGTGTTTGTGTGGTGTGACTTTCCTTTCTGAATGAAAGTTTTTCTATTCTATATAATTTTGTAAAGATACTTCTTAAGACAACATACCAGACATCTCAATGCCGCACAGTTGTAGGAAATTCTGCAGTTTTTGCTGCGCGAGCCGCAGTACAGCGATGCGCATCACCAGCCACGAGTACGAGTCGGGGTCCGAGTGCTCGGAGTTCGTCATCTTACGGCGCTTTTCAGATCTAGGATTAAGTTTTACAGCACTTTGAGATACGTGTAGGCGTATAATTCTCGACTTATGTTAGGTATTTAGCAGTATTTGATAAGAATGGTTATTTATTCGCAAATTATGACAACGGTAGTGGGAGAATATGGTCTAATAATAATAATAAAAGTCAACATTGTTATAGCGTAGTGTCTTTTGCCATAATCGAAATCGACTCTATTTACACACAATTAATTTATTGGATTAGTAAGCCAGAAACACTGGTAAACAAACCTAGTTTAGGCAGGCCGCTACACCATACTTAGTATTATAAGCTATAGTATACAAATGGACGAAAACGTCATATTTCCAATACACTTTTTTATCAGCCTTTGTTTTTTTTTCTTCTTTATTCTGTCGTATGCCAAAGTGGACCAATCTCTCCTGTATGCAAGCAGCTCGTCATGCCACCATCGTCTGGGTCTGTCGCGATGACGCCGTATATTTTGTGGGATCCAGTAGGTAAAATATTTACTTTAATAAACTTTATTTAATATCATGACATGTGTCTTACTAAGTAGTAGAATCAAGTGACCAACATACTTGGTATTGCTGGTATCGAATATGTCGTCATCGTCGGCCTCACTGCCGCTCTCGTCCACGTCCTCCGCACCTGACTCCGCTGAATCGTAATCATAGTTCTCCGGGTCCTGCTCAGCTGTCGGCTGAAAGTTAACGATCAATTACTTATTAGTTAGTAGAACGGTGTTTGAAGGTTACTGAGTGTACTGGTAGGAGAACATCGTAGCTATTCTGGGTGAAACCAGCACCCTCACTATGAACTGTTAAAGCAGGACATTTTCCTTAGTGGAAGCGGGTCGCTGCCTCGTTGGTCTAGTGGTTGCTAAGTGCGATTACTGAGCACGAGGTCCTGGGTTCGAATCCCAGGTCGGACAAAGTATTACTAGGTTTTTCCATTATTAATTTCCATAATTCTTAGTAGCAGCACGAAGTTTGGATTTGTGCCCAGTTGATGGCAATAGGCTCGCCATCTATTACATTGGTACCTAAAAAAAAACATAACTGGCGAAATGTGGGTGTACTAAATAGTGCACCTCTGCCTACCCCTTCGGGGAATACAGGCGTGATGTTATGTTTACAAGTAACTTACTAATATCAGTGCCTGATAGCGTTCAGGACAACGGATAGACTGGCCTAACGTTAAAATATCAGCATTAAGTTATTAAGATTGGATTGCGAACTTACCTTAGTAAGCAGATACGTTAGTATACTGCAGTGTGGCGGCACAAACTGCTCTCTGTAGGTCGGACGGCCCTCTTGTATGTTCTTGTGCGGTGCAGTGGGACCCAGACCTAGGAGGCGCATGTTGAGCAGCGCGCGCTTCTCTCGCAGCGAAGACCATACCGATGTGCCTTCTGGACGTTCGACTAGCTTCGGCTGAGGAATAATAAAGGATAGTTATATTTTGTGTTATTTTACATAACTTAGTGATTATAATTTTGTAGGTAATTAGTATTTGATGATTTTTATTGATCGAAGTGTAAACTGTCTGAACCATAGTCTTCAATCGTAATCATTTGCTTCATTTTCTCTTGTGTCTGCCTAAGGTCGATTGGTAGAAAAATCTTACAATCATTAAGACCGCCTTTGTACATGAACATAAGCATGGAGTATTTAATAAATAAATGCAATCATTCAGTCGAAGTTATGTACAGAAATATACCTCATATATAAATATATATATATCATACAGATACTAACCTGCATGGACGGAGCTGGAGCAGTAGCGAGCAGCCTCTTCACACCACCACCGAACAGTCTCGCATGGTCGGGTGCGACGGGCGCATGCGCGGACAGCCGGTATAATAAATGCGCATCGCGGGCGGCTGCCGCCCAGCCCAGTAGTGCTAAGTAGACCGCACAGAACGCTTCTGCTAGAAGAACTGCTAGACGAGGAGCGTCTTCTTCTTCTGCAGCACGAAGAGCTAGCCCGCGCAATGCTGATACTCCTGGACCACAAATATATGAAAGGTAAGAAACTAAATGTATTTGTGGATATATTAGGAATTAAAGGACCTCATGTGAACAGCATGTATAAATAACAACAGTGGACGAATAGACCGATTTATTAATCGAAATAATATAAAATCGATTATCGATTACTACGATATCGATTATTATTACAGCAACGATAAATGTATGCTATGTTTTACTTGAAGTTACTCGTAGAATAAAAGAACATACCGGGCCATTTGTTCGGAGTAGTTGTGACTGTAAGCTCATCAGTAGAATGACGCCGTTGTCGCGTTAATATCTGACTGGTACCCGGAGTTTCAGCTATTATACTGTTAAAACAGAAACTACATATTAGAACCATTCTTTTATTGAATAAATTACTATTATTACAACTTCATTACTTTTCTACAAGGTTTAAGTTATGTATACAAGCATTTACAGTAAATAAACAATAGAATATCATTAGAAGACTGACTTCATAGGAAACAAAAATAGTCTTCACAATCAGTAGTCTTTACAGGTATATTATTCACTACATATTAAGGCGACTTTACCTACAGTACGGCCGACATATCTTGGCGATTCTGAAGTTAGCCGATTAGCTGCGCAATGGACCTTTTAGGAACAAAATTGTCTACTGCGCAGTTAATCTGGCTAACTTCAGGATCGCCAAGATACGTCGGCCTTACAGTAGTGTATACTATATAGTATATTCGGGAATCACCGACTAATTTCAGCCTTAACTCATGAGCTAGTGACGCGGAGTAGCGAGCCAAATTGCTACTTGACAAGTATAGACGAATAATAATAATTACATTTTATATACAGTTGTCTTACCAATCATGATGATGCGCATGCTTCAAGCTGAACGTGTCAGAGTCGCACAGGCTCTGGTAGATGCAGGCGGACAACGCGACTGCCAGCTCTCTCAACGTGTGAAGTATCCTGGTGGCTGAACCGCCGGGGATGCCCAGCTCGCCTATAGTGCCCAACATGTCGTGGGCTACAGACTGGAAGTAATAAAAGATAAATTATATGACTGGACTAGGAAATTAATTAGAGTTTCCGAGCTCAGTGATTGCAGGACAATATTTTGAGGTTGTAAAAACTAATGGATGGAAAATGGACTCGTAAATGTTAGAATGATTCTTGAATTTGTATTAAATCTCTATCTAACGTGTCTATACGCGCGGAAAATGGTATACATTTTCATTACATTGAAATGCGATCGTGTTTTCATTTAATAAGCCATTGGGAACTTAAATTATTAAAGTAACTATACATATTATGTCGAAGAGGTACATGACGAAGAGGTAAGGGGTAGTGGATCAATCCTGTACCTGCAAATGTCTGACAGGATCTGCAACAACAGTGTTGTTGGTGGCGACAGCTGCAGCCAACAGCGGTAAGGTTGTTGGGAAAGGCAACGGAGACAGCAGTTGTTGGTGTTGCTTGTCTTGGCCTAGTTCTTGAAGAAGGAGTACCAGTTCCATTCGCACTGAGGCCAGACCGCCGCCGCCCGCGCCATGTAAACTGCAGTACGATAGGAGTGTGCGTAGGAGAGTCTCGTTCGCTGTGTGAGAAATTTAAGGTATATACTAAATATATACTATAATAAGGTACATACTAAAACAATAGCGATATAATGATTTGGTTTATTTGGTTCGATAAATATATATATTTACTAGCTGTTGCCCGCGACTTCGTCTGCGTGAATTTCGTAGTATGAAAAATAGATGTTGGCCGATTCTCAGACCTACTCAATATGCTCAGAAAATTTCATAAGAATCGGTCAAGCCGTTTCGGAGGAGTACGGGCACGAAAACTGTGACACGAGAATTTTATATATAAGATATATATATTTTTGGTTTTGACGTCAGCTACCTATCTAGTTAAGATTAAGAAAATTTGAAGTTGTCAACATAGGTTTTGTATTTAGGTAAATATTTATAGCAACAGACCTTTAATAGTTTAATACAATATCAAAGAATACTGTACATAAATGGTATGTTTTGGTATTTGTGGTTGACGGCAGACGGCATCGATACTCATAACTAAGTAGTCATATCTTCGTGAAATAATTATTTAGTAAGTCAATTTAAGTAATCATTAACGACTCTGTGCGGCAGTAAGTCTGTATAGCGAACGAACCTTTGAGCCACTTCTTCCTATTGAGCGCGCGCTGCACCTTGGCCTCGAAGTCGGCCTTCTCCCGCACGAGCAGCTGGTGCAGCGTGGGCCGCTCGGGCAGCGGGGCCAGCTCGGGCTCCGCGCACAGCAGCGCGCCGCCGCCGCCGCCGCCCGCCGCCAGGTACCCGCACAGGCGGCGCAGCGCCTCCACCTCCCGCTCCAGCCAGATGTACAGCTGGTAGCGCAGGTGCCCGCCTGGGACAATGGAAGTGCTCACATACTGTATAGTGCACATATAAGGGCAAGTAAGGAGTACCCTTAACCGACGAGCGAGTATGAGGAATGTGATGCGTGTGAATGAGACAAAAGAAGTATGCCAGGATCATGAGCAAATAGAAATCTGTGGTCTCTGTCTACCCTTTTGGGAAACAAGCGTGTCTTAATGTATGTATGTACATATTAAGTCAATGGGAATTGTAACATACTGTAAACTTGTACAGTGTACATGTTAGGTGGGCTGAAAATTCGGAATGAATTTAGGAATAGATGGTGTTACTAAAATGAAATCCATATGATTTTTAGTTATCACTAATCTTTAAAAGATACGAATAGTATAACTTCAAGTAATAAAAAACTGTTATAACAAGAAAAATTACATTAAATTAAAGTCAAATCTCGTGTCACTAAATTACCTATCACCACATAATTTTAAAATATTAAAGAATATAAAGTCTCATACCATCAACTTCAAACCCGGTAGCCAAAGTGCTCAATTCCTCCATCAATATCTTCAGGCAGGCGACGAACTTGAGTTGTTGAGCCATGATGTCAACAGATGGCGCTTCCTCCGATTCCTTCTCCGACGTGCTATTTGCTGGAGGCTCTTCTTTCTTGTCCATTTTCATTTCTAGTGGTGGAGTAGATGCGCCGGATTCGTCCGATCTTTGTAACACAAATCAATAATTAGATATTTTTTTATTTATGAGTTTTTATTTGTAATTAATTACGGTACAGTAAAATAAGGAAGATACGAATTAATGCCTAAGCATTTCAATATTATATGCTTGCCTTGTTTCAAGTTAAAGTCTCAAAAGATCCCGTGATAAGACATATTGGAAATGTAACAAAACCACATGTGGGTTCAGAATGCATTATTTTTGTTTCATTTGAGAAACAGACTGCTCACCCCTTATCGTCATCTTCATCATCCCAGCTGAGGACCAGTTCATCAGCTTTGTTTGAAGTCACAGGAGCTCCCCAATCCACATCTACTGCCGGTGCGCCCCAGTCCATATTAGTCGGTTCTTCCTCTGTTAATAAATAGTTTATATCAATGTCATTTTTCGGCAATCTTAAACAATTCCAATGTTGCCAACAAAAATTTATAGTTAAAAAATGTTTTTTACTAATTTTGTTAATTTATACGATGGTAAACAAATAGTCTATTAAGCATACTTAAAGAAGTAAGGAGCGCTGTAATCAAAAATAAATGACAAATAATATTAATTACATAAATATTGTTTTGGTTCGGGTTAAAGTAACTTACACATATAATTACATACATAGAGGAATATAAATTACAATAATACCATTATAAAACAAATAACAGAAGCAACAAAACCACAAAACAAAACATAAATCAGCGGACGTACAAACGGACGTGATTGTTGCGTACTTTTGGCAGTGTCGTGGTCCCCGAGGTGGCCGGTGTGGATCCCCGCGTGGTCGGCGGCGGGCGCGTGCGCGCGCGGGCGCTCGTCGCGCACGCGCGCCGGCAGCTTGGACAGCACCTCCAGCGCCAGCGCCGGGCAGCCCGCCTTGAAGTGCCCGTGCGCCGTCTGGAAGTACAGGCGCCGCTCCAGCCGCGTGATGCCTTCCTCGGGCTCTTGTTGGAGGAGGGCTAGAGTTCCACCCTGCGAGTTACATGATACTTTGAGGTTATATTGCTATCTTAAACAAAACATCAAGTATGTACTATAATTGCATCATTTGTGTGGACAAACGGTACTCCGTTTACCTTTACAAGATATGATACAGTAACAAAATGATATTACTGTATTGATCATTTTGCGCTACAAAATCCAGGCTGCGCAGCGCAGCTTAGACAGCTTTTATATATTTTATAATCTGTGGCAGTCAAATATATTACCTGGCTGGGCAAATTGTGTCGCTTCAACCTAGGGTGGGTGCGCAGGTACACGTAGAAGTTGAACACGCTCGGCATGGGCTCGTTGTCCCTTGCGGCGTGCAGGCGGCCGGCGGGGCTCAGTAGCGTGTCTAAGGCCTCGCCGTAGCGCTTGAGTTCCCACAGCGCCATGGAGCGTACGAAGGGGTCGGGGTGTGCGCGCTCTAAGTCTACCTCGCCGTCGTCTGTTTCGCCGCTGTAAGTTAAATATGTAGCGTTCTAAGAGGCCTTTGTTCAACAGTGGACGTCTTCCCGCTGATGATGATGAAGTTAAATATAGGTCAAATAACACTTCAAACAGAGAAAATACTCAACAATTTATTTAAAATACCTATATTTTAGATTTAAATTTCGCCCAACGAGATCCAGACTGAGTTCAGTCATTAGTCACATTATATAAATGAATTAAGATCAACTGCTGGAGAGCAATTGCTAATCATAATTTTAAGACGCCAATCTAAAATCGCATCGAAATCGATCTATCCGTTTGGGAGCTGTGGTGCCACAGAAACACGAATACACAGGTTAAACACCCCTCTTTTTTCCTCGGGGGTAAAAATATACTTAATAAATAAAATATATTACTTGAGTGTGTATCTTACAACTTACCCTAATATTTCGTCCATCAACAGTTTTTTCAAGCTAGTTGGCAGTGTGTTGTCCGCTTCGTACAACCGCGCTACCACCATGGCTAGTTGTAAATCTCCCAAGCGCGTTATTAGTACCTAGAAATACCAGTTTACTATCAACCTTTTTTAAAGAAGGTTAGGTCGTTAGGGTAAAGTTGTATGCAATGCCGTTGTTGCCGGATATGTGTTAAACAAGCTAAGAGTGTTTATTTGGTTGTGAGCTGGCAACGTCGCTTTTTGGAAGGAATTTAAGTAACTAAGACACTTTTAAAATTCTCGTTTCTATCTTAAATGCTTTGATTATCCTATGTGTAAAAATAATTTTATAATCAAGCCACTTAATTATTAGTTAGTGAAATCAATAATAGTTAAATATTTTTTTGGTCGAGTTTATAAAATGGTAAGTTACAAACCTCTAACGCATCTTTCAGAGCTCCTCCCAGCAAGAAGAAAGCGGCCGCGTGTTCAAACCGTTGCTTGCCGAGTAAGACGAACGCATTCTTTAATGCCGCTTTACGCCAACGATCTTCGGTGAAGTCATTGGCGAAGAACTACAAACAAAGAGAGAAGTAACAATAATTTAGAAAATAAAAATGTCTACTTCATACATTTAACTGTATGCGTAATGCTTGCCGTCGCACAGAGATAGACCGATCAAGTACGATGGTAGTGTGCTTGAACAACGAGGGTGCGCCTGAAGACTACGATATGGTTACATACATAATATTCAGCCTAATAAAAATCTAAAAATATTACTAGTATGTAACATATTGCCACTTTAAAAACTAGTGGTTTATGAATAGTTATAAAGTTCTGTAAGAGAAAATATGCAAGAGCGTCTACTATCCCGTGTTAGGTTTTAATGTTGTAGACTTAATGTACTAAACTGTTACTATGTTAATTATTGTAATTGGTGTTACGCCGTTTTAATTAACTATAAATAAAAAAATAAGTTATATGACCTACCGCGGTCATTTTTTCATCTCTATTGGACCGGAACAGTCCCCATAGCAGCATTCTTTTCTTCATAGCGAGGTAGTAAAGCGCGGCATCCATTGGGTCTTGCTTCTGCATGTATGACGCGCGAGCCAGCTTCTCCATACAAGTGCGGAGTAACTCGCCGCGTATCCACCAACCGACACCTGTGATTGAGATAGTTGGTTAATTCATTGTGTCATCATCTGCCTAACTCGGTACCTGAATTTTAAGTGTAGCTGGTTTTTATCAATATTTTAATTTAAAAATATTAATTACTATTCCGCACAGCGCTGGAGAAGGGGGTAAAATTATGACTAATAAGTTAAAATTGCGGAATCTCTTAAAGTATGGGTTCAATGTGTGACGGTAAAAAATACTATGTACATATTTCTTCACAAATTTGTCTTAGGGCCGATTTTTCAATTCGGAAGACAAATTTTCATTTTGCAAAATTATCTGACGATAAGGAAATCGGCCATTGAACACCTATTTTAATAATAGTTTTGATACCAAATTATAGTCTTTTTAACTTACCAAGTTCTCTCATAGTCGACCATTTAGGCTGTCCCTTAGTGTAGCCAGGTATTAGCGCGAGCAGTTGTTCATGAGTCTCGGAGTGGAACGCCCACACAAGGTTGCAGGTGCCGACGCCCGTGCGCTGCACGTTGGCGCGCTGCGCGAGGGGCAGGCAGCGGAGCAGGTAGCCGTAGTGCTTCATCGCGAGTAAGAAGCGAAGACCGCAGTCATCGAGGGAATCTAGTAAGGAATTTTATTTTGATTTTGAAAGTTGTTTTGGTTTAAATGAGAGCTTTGCTCAGGTAGTGAAGAGTGCTAGATTTTTAATTTTCAACTTCTTCGGATGCCCGAGTTCAAATGATTATTTGTCCCATAATCGATTCATTGACTGTTGATTGCGAATTCAATTCATCAAACTTATAAACCTCAGTACCTTTGTAGATCTTTATGGTGTTTTTATTATTCAATTGTGTGTGACTATATAAAACGATAAAAAAGAAAACTTACCCGGTAAAATCTCTTGTCCAGTCGCCTGCGCAATGTCAACGCGAGCATTAGATGCAAGTCGTTCTGCAAAGTCAGCGTCACAAGTGGATACTGTGTCCGCCAACGCTAGCAAGTGCATCTGATCCAGAGAACTGAGACCCGGTAAGTGTGTGTGCGTTAGTAGACGAGACAGTATGCGACCTGCAAAAAGATATTGAACCTTAAATAAACTATCATAGAGCATATATTAGAAGTAACGCATTGTTGGTATAGTTCGTCTCATACCTTGTCTTGGTCCAAAGTGTGATAGTGGTTGTCTCTCAGGCATTGAAGGGCGTCTATCGACACCTTCCTCTTCGCCTAGCAACAAGGCATCGAGGTCTTCATCTGTATCCATGGTGCCTTCGAATAATTCGTTATAATCCTGTGAATTTTAAACAGGCTTATCAGTATAGCTTGAAACTGAGGCTACTACTACTCTTCATAAAATACTGTAAGTTTATATATATTATAATCAATTAAATTTAATAAATACAGAAAACTTTCTGCAGAAAATAAAGGTTTCAACAAATCTTAACATAAAAAGTTACCTTAGCTTCTTGTATAGTGGACGGATGGTGAGGAGATTCCTTGTCGGCGACAAGCAATGTCCATAAAGGCAGCGGCGGCACAGACGTAATCTCAGCGTAGTCTAACTGGACGTCTTCCGTTATCTGTATTGGTTCACATGTTAGATGAAATAATATTTTTTATCCTACATTTAAAAATGTTTCATAATTCGTTTAATTTGAGATATTGCCTGAACACATATATCAACAGCATCTGCAGGTTGCAGGTTTACACATCATAGAGACTATAAAAAAATCTTGACTGCAACGTTAGTTGTCCTGCAGTGCTAAAGGTGATATTATAAATGTCTTGGAGATATTCTTTAACAATGCTAGAAATGAAGGCGATGAAATTCAGGAGCTATAAAGAATAAGACAGCATAATCAGCGCGTGTATATAAAAGCGACACTTACCTGTGCGACGCCGTCTAGCGGCGAAGCGGCGCCGGCGGCGAACGACACAGACAGCGTGCGCGAACGCGACCAGCCGCGCTGCAACACACGTGCGACATGCAACAGCGGCGCGACTTTTAATCGCAAGTGTGACATTCTTATGTCGACATTAAATTGATGTGGGCTTATTTCTCTCATGCGAACTCTTGTGATAGATTATTTATTATGATTGCCAATGTGACTGTCTATGTCAAAGAATAATGAAATTTCTTACTAAAAGGCATGCGAGTTCTCATGGGTAAAGCTAGTGTTTAAGTATTAAATCCTACCTAAGTTATGTAAATATTATTGGGCTACGCAATTTTCAAAAAATCTATTAACTTCAACATCATCTAAATATTGCCTATGAGTGAATAACCATTTCATTATATCATAATTCTTTAGTTTATTTAGTATTTCACTCCATCACAAATCAGTAAGCAAACCAATCTAAAAATCAGATTCAATCGTCACAGTTTAGTAATCAATTATATAAATTACTTTTTATTTATTAATTTCACACCATTTTTTGTAATTGTGTAAGCGAAATGCCCCAAAAATGTTATATAAAAATCACGACACATAATACAGTACATTTAACACACAACAATAAAATCCATAATATATAATATCAAAAACAAATAGCGACGAAATAATTTTAGAGCAATAAAAAAGTCATGCTAAATAGAGCTTTATTTAATAAGACTTAAGGCACATTTTTGAAGCGATATTAATTTATTAATCGTGAATTAGATATTTGTTGAGTTATATTGCGTGCTTATGTTAATTGTGTAAAGGTTACGAGTCGCCTTTAATGTGCACTGTGAGTAGTCATTAAGTGCTCGTTAGAAATTGCTATCGACTGCTATGCTGCTAGATGCTATCTAATGACGTCATGATGCTGTTTATTCACTCGATTCGAACTAACGGTTGACAGCTGCACATATTTAGGAGGATTAATGTGTAAATAGACTTTACCTGTCTCGATAAACTATCTTCGTCACCTTGAGAACTGCGTCCAGTGTATGTTCCACCGATGCATCTACAGAATTAAATAATTTAAGAACTGTTTTATTTGGAACGATTTGTATAATCATTATATAAATACTGTATATTTTGAGTATTTTGAAGTAATGTTGTGATAGTTTTCTATAAAATATACTTGAACGTGCAAACACCATCAATATGTCTACCAGCCACGCAAATCACAATAGATTGATTGGTTGTATTTGGGTGACAACTTACGTAAAGTGCTGGCAAATTGGTTATTTTTTGGTATTTGGTATTTATTGCTTCCACTGTACACTACTTTTCCACAATTTTCAAACGATATTTTGAAAGATAATTAAATACTAACTATACAGGATGTAGACGCTGTATATATAGTTTATATTTCTTTACGCTAAGAATCAACCGTTACCTGACTAAATGAGCGAGGATAGCTTTAACCCATCGTATTTTCCCGCTGTTGAGCAACTCCATAAGTTGCTTCGGATGATACTGAGGCAGCACCGGGCAGGCCATTTGTGAGGCCTCAAACAATCCATAGTCCGGCATGTAGTCCAACAGTGGCTGAGAAAAAGGGTTCAATTATATATTAACGAAGCATAGAAATTGTTACCACAGCTTGTAGTTTTATCTGTGGACCTGGGTGACGATAACATACACCTGAACCAAACGTTGCTTTGGAAAGTTTAACTGCTGTGTAGTAGCAATTGTTTGCTTCGTTTAGTTTACTCGAAAATCATGTAAAATTTGATGTAAGCATGCAGCTGCTTGCGTCTTGTATTGGGGATAATACCTATATATATTATTGTCAATGAATAATAATAATAATATTATGTGGTTTACCTGTGGTTGGTCCGGCTGGGTTTTGTTCCGTCTCCTAGCGTCCCGCTCCAACAGTTGCAGGTTGATCGAGGACACGCGCTGCAGGTGCGGCGCGGAGATGCGCAGGTCCGAGTCGCGGAGGGCACGGGACTCACTGCCTTCTTCCAGTTCCTGAACGAGACATGTGTAATGTTAGACATGTGTAGTGTAATTTTATTAACTGCTCTTAGTATAATGGACAACAGGTTTATGACGTCATCAAGGACAGATTACAAGTTACTTTTTTTTACAAAAATCGCCGCTCACACTAAGTATTTCTCCTGTGTAGTGAGTTTCACAAACATGAAATATCACATACACAAACACCCAGACTCGGGAAATACATGTGAGGATCGCTAATTTTTTGTTACAATTAAAACTATTTACTTATGTATTATGGGATCCTTAGTAACCGGAACTTATATGTCTTAATGTGTATGTACAGTTCAGTATATACCTGGTATATAACCATTCTAGTTTTAATTGGGCTATTGATAATGATCATACCTGTGTACCCATCAATCCGGATGCCGTCTGTGGATTCTCAGGCTTCCACTGCGAGTAGACGTGCATCTCCGAATCCATCCCCACTACTAGAATACCGTCTCGGACCCAAGAGATCTGCATCGGTAACGGTGGCAAGCCATCGGCGGTCTTTAGCTCGATACGCCGGAGTTGCATCCATCTTATCTCTTCGACGAATAACGGCGCAGCTAGCGAAGACGCTTTGCGCAAGATTGGACGGTTGTTGCTTATCGATTCTTTCATCGCCTATAACAATATAATGTATGGCTTAGAATAGGAGGAAAACAACTCAAAATAAAATGTAAACACTATCATTTTGGCCATTGACTTATTAGTTATTAGCTCGATTTATAGACGGTACCAATATAAGTTGGTTAATAGTATTAAAAAAAATGTGTAAACATATGTTTACCTTCAAATTAGCTTGCGCCAGATCGCTAGACACTGGCGTGAACAACAGCACTCTAGACCCAACAGCCACAGTCAATATGTGCGAGCCGTCTTCCTTCGACACCCAGTCCAGTTGCACCAAATGTTTCTGAGTCAACGGACACGTGTTGCCGTTCTCCATGATGCTCTTCCGTAAGGACTGAAGAGTACTGAAGGACGGTACAGCGAGGAGACCAGCTGATTTACCCGTGTCGCCTTCTCCGTTGCGACTGCTGCGACTCTCGTCTGATGAAAGCGTTTGGAGCACCTAAACGGTAAAAGGTTACTTTAGATTTCATTAGTAACTTAAGTTGATATTTTGGAACATCAATATTTGGACTACCTGAATTGGTTTCAGCTAGCGTTTTTCTCTATAATTCTAAATATATTCTCACTTATGTAACTGTCGACGCAAAGCAAGGCTTTGTAAAAAGTTAAAAGTTTGTCAGAAGTCTTAATTATTATTATGAGTTACATCAAACTACCCGCAATTCCGGACCTCATTATATCCCTCAGGTCAAACGAGGCCAAAAGTTTCAAAATGTAACCTTTAAATGCACTACTTTAACAAGACTATTTCCATACCTGATTTAGCCTCTGTTTCTTCTGCATGAACGACGTATCATGTAGATACGACAGGTCAATCTGCGTGTCAGTACACACGCCGACCCTAGGCAGGCTGACATTCCTCAGCGGTATCGTGTCTTCTAAGAGCCACTCCGCGCCGCCGGTACTCTCGCACTCGTACACACACACGCACAGGTTTACGAAGCGCGCGTCGGAGCTGTTGCTGTTGGTGGTGGTGCCGCCTTTAGGGCGGGTGAAGGAGCGTCCGCATTTGTATGCGCACGCAATGCGGCCGGAGTACGCTGCGCTTATGTGGAGAGGTTGACCTGATAACAAGGGACATAAATTAATAAAAGATATATAGCGGTTAACTTACTGTTAAATATAATTTAACAGTACCCTTCACAGATGAGCGTGGTACAGAATTTAATGAGACGACAGAGGTATGCAAGAATCGTAGGAAATGGAGTTCCATGTTAGCCCTATAAGAAACAGGCGTGACTTTATGTATATACACATGTATATTTCATTAAGAATATGTAGCAGCTAGAATCATATTTTCAGTTTTTTAGGAAACGTAGGTATGCCTTACCTGGAATGTCTATCGCAGATTCTTGATCTTTGTTCATCATCTCCCATTCCTTCCATGTATATTCAAAGTCCTCGTCTTGTTTCTTCGTAACGTGACATTTCCAGAATCTATAATAAACTCACTTTTATAAAACATATTACATTAGTTACGTCTGCCGTGATATAATCGAATATTGAAGTAGTGTTTGACTTGCATTATGAAACATCAATGAATGTAATAACTTAAATATTTGATTACAAACTACATAGGGACTAGTTCCCCCTTACTTATAAAAAAATAATACGTTGAAACATAGATCAAATTATACCAATCACTGTCATTTACACGTCAAATAATAGATATCAATTGATTTGAGAGCCGTTTTATCATGGTTTTAAGTAAGAGGGTTAAGTCTTACCTTAGTGTGCTGTCGGAACAAGCAGTGGCCATGATGTAGGGAGCTAAACATGCGGGGTAGATAGACGCGGAGCTGAGGTGACCTGCGGCAGGCGTAGCGTGGATGACATCCACGCCGTCGGGAAGGGACAAGGGGCACTCACATACCTGCAAAGAAAAGATAATGAAGTTCCTTCTCTTACTCTTAATAAAAATACCAAGAAGGTACGTTTTAACCGAACCCCAAACAAATAAAATGTAGTGATTATTACGTCTATGTAATCTTAACTAAATAATAAATATACATAGGAAATATTTTATTATTTAGTCTATTAGGTAACACTATTTAATGTCCTTTTCCCCTAAAATGAGCAAGTGGGATTTTAACCGAAATAGAGTCTAGCAACAGTCTAATACCAATATTTACTTTATTGTAAACATACCTTCTTTGTGGATATAGAGATATGTGAATGCGCATGTGAGTGAGTCGGTGCGCGATCGTTATCCATTGATACGGAGTTCTTGCGCGACTCGCCTTCGTCCTCCTGAACAAGAGCGCTATCTGGTACGTACATCATACTGTTTGTCAGGTCATCTGTGGAAGATAATAGACAAAAACTATAACATTAACAGTTGAGATTATGTTTACTGAATTTAATTTGTAAAAGTGTGATTAAAAACAAAACGATGTCCCAATCTTCTTCCTCCAAATTTTGCTTATGATGGGAAATAATAATAAGAAAAAAGCTACAGTGCGAAAGTCTAGTTTAATCTCAGAGTAAACTACAGCATTATAAACTCTATGCTTCAGAAATAAGATATAATATTACTTTATCAAACTATGTACCTTAAATTAAATACATTACTAGAGTTCTTACCATTAGGATCAGCCTGTGAGGACACAGTAAGCCTCCACATATGCACGGTGGATCCTCCATCAGTCCTCTCCAGCACCACAATGTAGAACGGTTCGTTGAACACGGCCGCTTTACGCAAGTCTACTATGGCTTCCATTCCGGCTTCAGTTATGGTGTTTACGTCACAGTTATCAAGACCTGAGTCTGCCTGTTCTGGCTCCACGGATGTGCGTTCGCCTGGTGAATTTAATTTTTAATATTAGTAAAATAAAAATGTTTATTTTCATAAACTTTAATGAGTCTACATATATTTTTTTTTTTATTTATTTATTTATTTGATTCAGGCAACAAAGGCCCATATTAAAAATACAATAATACTATACAAAAATAACAAAATATAAAATACTATACATAAACAATTAAACTATATAAAAACTATATAAACCAATCACAGCGTCGGCGTCGTATATCACGCGGTATCAGGTATCCGGCCACGAAATCGCCGGAAAATAACGCCTTTCGGCCAAAATTCCGGAGAAGTGAATTTTGAAAGATGCTCAGTAGGCACTCTCACCACAAAAGAATTAAAATTCACGTTGTGACGAGATTCCAACCTCACAACCCTCAAAATCCAATTCGTCTTAATCTTGATGTACTCTACAATCTCTTCGGCCTTTGTAGAGTACTGCAGCCTGGACACGTACAGCGGCGTCACTGGTACAGCGGGACGCAGCAAATGATTCGGTCCGGTCGGTGCAGTGCCACACTTGTTTTGGGTCGGCTTCTTTTTCTTCTTCTGTACCACGATGAAGCCATCCTTGTCGGCCTGCTCCGTCGGCTGTATCCTGTTATCCTTATGATAGGCGGATATACAGCGTTTCTGCTTGGCCCCCTTTTCAAGTGGTCGCTTTATCTGCAATGCAGCTGTTTTCTCAGCGACAATATCGGCGTAGGCTCGTGCAGGGGTCATCGTACCTACGTGTGGCGTCACAGCGGCCGGTGCAGAGGCGCGGGCGACGGCGGCGGCGAGCGTAGCTTCGTCAGCGGTATCGGCAGCTAGCGACTTGCTAGTGTTCGCCGACTCAAAACTGCCGATTGAGGTATTTTGTGCTCCGCGACGAGTGTTCACCTTTGAGGCCTCAGGTGACCTAATTACTGAGCCAACGTTGCGCAATGATGTAACTTCAGCACGCAGCTCAGCAATGACGTTGTCTGAAGCCTCCATTCTGGACCGCATTATGGTCATCTCGGCTTTCAACGATGTGATGTCCTTCAGCAGTCTCGTTACATCGACGTGATCGAACGTGACGGGGGGCAGTTTACTTAGCTCCTTTGCCACGAAGTCGGGAACGTCGTCTGGATCGGTCTTCTTCAACATATCAATAATATCTTGAAGACTCTTTTCGGTGCCATCTCTGCGGCGAGACGGCATCTGGTCCAGTTTTCCAAGAGACTGGAACAGTAGCAGCTTGGCACTGCTGACATCTTCCTCCTTGAAATTAGATCGGCATATTTGCAGTATACTCACCTCATCCATGTAGTCAATTGCATGGACAAGGAACGCCAACAATTCGTTTACTATAAGTTTTTTGGAACTCATAGTGTGACCGTGCAGCGGCTATGGCCGCGCAAAACGCGAATAAAATAATTCGTGCCGTGTACAATGGAGACGCGTCCGTAGTCGAGCGCGCATCGCACTGCACGATATATAAACCCTTCATGATTTACCATAGTCCATGACATTTGTTTAATCGTTGTAAGATTTAAAATTGTATTCGATTCTGAGCTGTACTCAAATGAAAATAAAGCCCCCTATTAGTATTTACTTGTCAGGGTCGTAATAACGATATAAAGACGTAACTAAGAAATAACAGATTCCTAGTATATATTCCGACAAAAAAGAACTTAATTGAGTTTCATATCTTAAACGTCATGTCACCTTGTCATTTACATACAAATATAACATTGAAGAGAGAATTTTTATTTTTTTTAACGATTTAGTTCTTTTAAGTTTGAATTTGACGACCAATGACGACCTGATTGGAGCAGTGGCTAAGCGATTGGACCGCTGAGCTTGTTGCGGGTTCGATTCCCGCACGGGGCAAAAATTTGTGTAGACCACAGATGTTTGTCCCGAGTCTGGGTGTTTGTGTATGTGATATTTCATGTTTGTGAAACGCACCCACGACACAGGAGAAATTCCTAGTGGGGCGACGTTTTTTTAAAAAAAAAAAAAAAAAATTTCTTCTGGTAGTAACTAGTGTTTAAGGTCCTATTATTGACCAAAATCCACCTACCAGTAATAAGTTGTTCTTGGAACACATGCAGCAGCTGCGTGTTGTGCCAGTCGTGCGTGGCGTCGGCGATCGCGTGCAGCTGGATGATGGCCCCGGGCCGCGCCGTCGACTGCTGCGACACGATCTTGATGCGATCGTGGAGCGGAATACCGCCACCTTCTTCTAGCGTGGATTCGGATGACGTCGACATAGTGTCGTGTTGCTGATTGGTGGAATAATTATTTGATTAGTACATCATTTAATTGAATAAGATCATTATTAAATTAGTGACACTTATATTTGTTATTTAATAAATGAGTGCAATTACAAACGTTTCCTACTGAAACTGTATAATTGTTCTACATAAAAAATAATTACCGTTACATCTTTATGGCGTCTCTCCGAGGTGGCTATTTCGGCGAGCAGTGTGCGCGCATCTATCACAGCTTGGAACACCCTCAGGCTTTCGCCGTCACTCGCCACGAAACACGCCGAAGGGGAGTTTGATAGATTTCCGAGAGTTGTACTGAAAGAATATCAAAGATAAGGTAATGTTACAATTATATTTTCAGATACAATAATTATCAACTTCGTAATATAAACAATAACTTAAAAATGTTATTTATGAAGTAGTCATAGTTCAAACTACTTTTCAAAAAGTCAAGAGGATTTAAAAACTAAGCGCTGTCGCATATTATTATCTTAAAGTGTGCTTAAGATGTTCAGAATTCCTGCACGTTGTCCGCCCGTACCTGGGCAGCAGGGTGGGCAGCCAGGCCACGTTGCTGAAGGCGGACAGATGCGGCGAGTTGACCCTGGCCAGCTCGGCCACGCCGCCCGACTTGCCCAGCGGCCCCACGCACTCCACGCGCCACATGATGAGCTCCGAGCACAGCCCGCCCGCCGCCGCGTCGTCGTCGTACTTGTGGTGGTCGCGCTCGCTGTCTGGGGGACAATGTACATACATAAAGTCACGCCTGTTTCCCTGTGGGGTAGGCAGAGGCCACGGATTTTCATATACTTAAGTAACGATAACTTATTGCCACCGCGGGCCTCTGCTCGAGTCGACAGTCTGCCCTCCTCGCCCGCAGAGTGCCTCCGCGCCACCGCAAGCTTATATACCACGATAGAGAATAAGTCTAATTTCCCTGTATTGTGTATACTCCTATTGTGAATGTACCCAATAAAGTGTATTATACAGTAACATTACACATATTAATATGATATCAATTTAGTGTCAGAACTAAATCAGCTTTAACGGCCGAATCCGAAGCCGAGTTTCCGCGTCAGTCTTCATTCACTTCCATATAAGATTGGTAGTCGTGTATTAGACAAGGAGATACACCCTATAAGAAATCCTTAGGGAATATGCTATCTTGCAGTCAGAAAGCAGTATACATCACATTACATAGGGCCGTCGTTTTATCTAAGAGCAATACAACAAAACAAATACTTTTTTGCGAGTAAAGCTCACATTATGTTTAGTTAAAGATAAAATTTAAAAAAATGTGATCAGTACACTGCATGGTATCTTACCAGATATATTATGATGGCTTGTTGTTAGAAGTAACGGTAATACTGGATGGCATGTGATGTCGTTAACTCTAAATCTATGGCCGGACGCTCTTGACGCGTGACCTATTGATAGCACCTGTAACAATGTTAGTGAATAGTGAAAATATTTCAATTTAAGAGTCATAAGTATATGAAATCAGGATTCCTTGAATGGGTTTTAACTCGTTTACTAAAATTACTATTACTGATTCTCCTAAATACTTATAGAAATATAATATCACTAAATTATTATTATTAATAGGCTGGAATGTCCCACTGCTGGGTAAAGGCCTCCCCACTCTCTTCCCACATCTCCCTATTACCAGCTGCCAACTAACTTATTAAAAGTAGTTTATTGTATTGGATTTAGGCCCGACTTTATGTATGTTATTAGTATTTCTATGTTCAGTGTCAAGAATCGATTTAAAACTATTAGTTAACAATTTAAATCGATTAAGAACTCATATATCGTCGTTGCGACTTTAAGACCTCTTATGTGTCACTTTTGGCAAAACCACTTTTTTACGCCAGCCTTTTTCATATTTTGAAGCTCTATCGAATACAAAAACTCTCATGTGTATACGACAATTTAATCGTCATTTGTTTACCAATTTCAAGATCTACAATGTGTTTCCTAATAAAATGTTGTCGATTTTCTCATAAAGTTGAATTTTACACATAAGAGGTCTTAAAGTCGCAACGACGATATTTTTTTATTTAAATTTCATCGTACCTGAGAGAACTTAGACTTGTCATCGAAGGTCAACTGCCAGAGGTTGAGGGTCCCATTAGTGTGGTTGGTGACCATAGATATGACGGGCGCGGAGTCCAACACATCCCCTTCTTGGTTCTCGCCGAGGTCTTCAGTCGCTACACTGGTCTTACGCTGCATTTCATTATTGTTTTCTTCACGTGGGCCTGTGCGAAAGCATGTTTTATGAGAAAAGGATAGGATGGTTTAAATAATGTTTTGATCTTGAAAGTTGTTAAGTAACATTAAACTGAATATATAGAATATGCTTTAATGTACACCAAAATGTTAATAGATGTGCTTATAGGTACTAAAAAAAACCGGCCAAGTGCGAGTCAGACTCGCGCACAAAGGGTTTCGTACCATAACCTATAAAAACAGCTGTAAAACTTGCTGTATGGGAGACCCTGTTTTTTACAGAAATACATCATCTGTGAAAATTTCTACTGCCTAACTATCACGGTTTATGAGATACAGCCTGGTAACAGACGGACGGACGAACGGACAGCGGAGTCTTAGTAATAGGGTCCCGTTTTACCCTATAGGTACGGTAACCTAATAAAACAATTAGATATTATACCATTCTCCTGCGTTTCATTTTGTTCTTCACCCTGAGGCCACTCAGCTTCTTCCTTCTCTTCCTGGACGCTCGCTAATGGCGTCGTAACTGTTTCCGGCTGTTGTTGTCCCACTAACACAACCCAAATACATTAGTATCAATCTAGGTAAAAGTTCACAAAATGAGAAACAGAGGAAACTGACCTACACTGTCCAAATTGCCTTGATCAGAATTAGTATCACTTGTTGTCATACTTAAAATCGCATACAAGTGACGTGGCAGCAAAAAGTTTAATATACGACGTAAACAAAGAATACAATACACTATTATTTTAAAAGAAGAAGTTAAATATAGATTTAGGTATCGTTTAACGGGAAAGTACAATGAGTGCATTAAAAAATAGTGTTAGAGCAAGTTAATACTGACTAGGCATGACGGGCTTGGTCCGGTGGCGCACGTAGAGCGGCTGCGCGGCGGCGTGGTAGAGCGCGGCGGGCGTGCACATGGTGGTGGCGTCGCCCAGCGGGAAGGCGGACGGGATGCGCGCTGAGAACGACACCTGCGCCTGGCGGATCGCGCCCGCTTGCAGCTCGTCCAGCCATTCGCATACCCTGTTGGGCGTGTTCAATGATTACGTGGAAAGACAATTAAAAGGAAATCTAATTAAATTTATTTGGAACAATAAACAGTACAACAAATGAACAAATACAATGCATTTATAAAAAAACTTAAGGAGTATGCTTTCTTCTTATTCTTTCTTATGTAAGCTTCTTCTGCATCCAAGTTATATCTCGTAGTTATGATGTCGTGGAAAATGGCAAAAATGATGCTTCTGACACTTCGACAACTGGGGTTTATTAAAGGAACTTGTTAACCATGTCACTTAAATTTAGCAGTAGGACCTGTCCTAAATATTTATTTGTTCCTTCTTTTGCTTATGTGACATCTCTGTGTCATTTACGAAAAATTACACTGTAAATCATAAAAAAAAAAACATACAAAACTAGTCCCAACTCTGATACACACAGCCTATGACATTCAACCGGTCAATGTACTCACCATATAAGAAAGCTGCCATCAACAGGGTGTATAGAGAACAGTAGGTCAGGACTCTGATGCCAGTCCCGCAGCAACGACTCTATCTTAGCGTCGAGCGAGTCCGGCAGGTGCGTACACGTCACATCCGTAGCTATCGAGTTTATTGACGTCGTGTTTGACAAGCTTGGATGACTGTGGTTGCCGCTAGCTATATACGAAAAAAAAAATTACAGGTTTGTTCTATAATGTGTGTAATAAATTATATTTTAGTGTTATTAGTTTATTAAAAGTGTAGTTTAAGTATGTATGTGATAATGTATACAATATTCTGTAAAGAATGTATAATTGTATACCTTACGAAACTTGTCCAGGCAGACTGTATTACAAGAGACAATGAAAACTACATAGGTATCCTGTAGCATTAAAATAATTATAACAACACAATAATGTTCCTAGTTACATTAACCCCTTATGAATTATCATTATTAATTTAAGCTCTTAATCAATACAGGCTTAGTATATGTGTATAAAGAACATTAATTTTGTCTCTAGGTAATTCTCCAGCATAAAATCTCCTCTCATTCATAATCAGTAGTACATCGTTATCTGCATTACTACCATGTTATTTCTTTGCGAATCAAAAGCTTCTAGAAAACGTCGTACAATACTCATAAAAGCTTTACTTTATGACCGTTACATAAGCATTCAATTTACCTGGTTGTTCATCACTATTGCTGTTATCTTCCGATTGCATTTTAGTTAAATGTTGACTAGGCCGTCGATGTCCTAGATCGCAGCGTGAAATAAAGTTAGCAATAAGGCTAATACATAAGCGGTATATGCTCAACATTATAAGCACAATGATATAAATGCTACTATGGATATACATTAATAGATACCATAAGATATACCAGTAATCCAATGCCAATATATAAAGATACTATAACGTTTTACGTACATGAGAATACAGACAAAAATACACCTTATGAGTTTACTGTTAAGCTCGTAATCGCTTAAACTGGCACATTGATTTAAGTAAAGCTGATAGGCACATTATATTGATGAAAGCATGTTAATCAAGGTTTGTAATGGTATTGTTATTAAAATATTAGTTAAGAACTCATTTATTGCAAATTAGTATAACCAGATTCAAATATCTGTTTATGGTAATCAAGGGCTTCAAAAGGTACAGACTACTGAAGTAAATGAGCGATAAGTATCTAGATAATATATTAGGA
This sequence comes from Abrostola triplasia, assembly GCA_946251915.1. Taxonomy (NCBI): domain Eukaryota; kingdom Metazoa; phylum Arthropoda; class Insecta; order Lepidoptera; family Noctuidae; genus Abrostola; species Abrostola triplasia. The sequence goes on from OX276435.1 coordinate 7,603,055, forward strand.
GACAGACACCAAGAGATTTCATTTTTAGACACTTAAAGGTTTGACAAGTTTATTATTTTAAGCTATTTTTTCATTGAAAAGCATTTGTGAGCCCAAACTATCCACAGATATTTTCATCTAGGTGTTAGTCAACTGCATTATATAGTTTTAAATAAGTTAGGCTTATATAATCACACTCACTTTCATGCTCTCCTTCCGGATGCGCGGTGTGATCCGAACCCGAGCCACCCTCATCTGTTTCTTCTTTGTCTAAAATCTACAACAAACAACACGGTTTAATAAAAAAAACTGCGTAGTTTTATGTCGAGATTGTAAGCCCTTATACTTTATACACCCACTATGGTCTAATATCATCATCATCAGCCGAAAGACGTCTACTACTGAACAAAGGCTTCGCTCTGAGAACGGAGGGGGGGGGGGGGGGGGTATGCAATAATAGTCAAACTTTTAAAATCAACATGTTTGTAGATTCGAGACTAACTCAAAGCAGTTATTATCGAGAAATGAAGCGAAAATCATAGTGTTACATCACTGATTCAAACATCTAGGAGGCTACAAAATGTCAAGCTAATTCAGCAGTAGAAGTTGTCGTTTCTATAAAAACAACCGATAAGAAACTCCTTAGTTACTCTTCTATAACTCCATAAACTTTAAAAGAATAAGAAATTACTTTTTTTGTGAGGTCGTGCAGTATGGCTTCGGCTTGGCTGGTGAAGTGCATCTCTTTGTTGTGAAGCCAGTGCAGGATGAAGCGACCCCCTCCAGCTAGTGATGGTACCAGAGGAATATCCGTCTCCGCGTTAATTGAAGCTGCCAGGTGGAAGTGAAGACCTGTGGGCAGATTGTATTGGTTAATCGATTGTACAAACCCCATTTATTTCTTAAACAAAATTTAGTACAGCATTTAGCCATTCAACCACAGTAAGTCAAAGATAAAACTATATGTTGAAAACCATAAACATTAAAAGAGAGCGAAATTAATAGTACGATTGCAAGTCCCAAACCACGACGAAAATAAAATGTCATTGTGTTTGAATTCTTTATGCATTATTTTACAAATTCAATATTAAAATTCAAAAACAGCAATTTAACACCAGGGACACTATCAATAATCAATTATTAACAATCAAAAATAATAGTCAATAAAACATAATTTAAATTAGTTATGTAGAAGTAGTGGTTAAAGTATCTAGATTTAAGCGAAACATTTTTCTTATTATAAACTATAATAATTATGTCGCTTTAAAATAGATGTACAAATAGTACAATTACATAGTAATAATAATGCAGTATGCGACTTCGTAATTTTGAAATAAGGTTTAAATCCAATTAAATCACGTATTGCTTGACGACTTCTTGGCATAATAGACTGTGTATTACCCATTAAATTTATACTGCTCATAAACTCTAGTAGACGCATACGATAAATTACCATTTCAAATGTTCACAAGAAACCTAGCTATCCTTCTTATTATCCCTACTAATATTATAAACGCGAAAGTTTGTAAGTATGGATGGATGTTTGTTACTCTTTCACGTAAAAATTACTGAATGGATTTTAATAAAATTTTATATGGAGGTAGCTGACACCCTAGATTAAAACACATAGGCTACTCTTTTTATCCCGAAAAAATGTAGCGGGTAACACCGCGGGGCGCAGCTAGTGAGTTATATAAGTACTGGTAGTGTACATATATTTACCTCCAGTATAGGAACTTGCGTGGTAAGGGTTATGGAAGTCGTGCGCGCTGTACGTCGAAGGCAACGTGGGTATAGGAGCGCCGGGCTGCTTGGACGACTGGGCCGTCCGTCTGATGTGGAAACATGTCCTGCAACAAGAAATAGTATTATGGTGCTATTCATATGTATCACAATGTTTCTACTTCAATATCATGGACGTTGATTAGAGAACTAGTAGGTTCGGTAGGTAGTAGGTCAAAAAAATGTGTTCGCTTTTAGTCAACACGGTACAAAGATTAAACGGTATAAAGAAAAGTTATTTTCATCCACCGATGTCCGATTTGTATAGGATTTCATAGAAATCGGACAGTGATAACCGACGTTGAGACACGAAATCGTCGATTATATATCAATTTGCGAACGGTTCAATTTGATTAATTATCATAAACAAGGGCAGGATTGAATTCATATATTTTTACTTAGACAACCGTGCAGAATTGAATTTTTAAACTTTATATATATACAATATTGATGATGCGTAAATACTGTCCAGAGCATTCCGTTCATATCCGACTATTGTACATTAAACATAAATTATGCTCATATTGCGTGTTGCACATAAATAACTCATGCGCAACGAGCATAAATCTGTTATATGAATCATGAAGGAAAGCTAGCATTCAAGGTCGGTTAGACAATAGAAGAGGACAGTTAACGTTTATGATAAACGTGATTCTAAATGTTTGTCGAAATTTTGTTGTGCGTAATCTTTTAGGAATGTTTAGCGTCACATTTGTGCATATAAATAAATGACAAACTGTCCGTTCAAGGCTCATTTTAGCAATAAATTGGCCTACTTTAATAGTTAAGCAAAGTATGTCGATTGTAGTAATTTGGTGACAAATAATTTAGAGAATGAAATAAACAAAAAAAATGTATGCTGGTTATTGTCTCTGCCTCAATATTTTGATATTCACTAGCAGAAGTAATTTTAAACATTACTTTGAAACTAAATCGAAATGAGATTCTGAAAATTCTTAAATTGGATTTATATCGATATGTTACTGACTTCATGTGTTTCAGACGTTGCATGAACCGGTGCTTGTGTCGGTGCGTGGCCCGCTGGCGGCGCGGCGGCGAGCGCGAGTGTGACGTCACGCAGCCCCCGCCCCACTCGTCCTCGGGCAGCAGCGTCTCCGCCCACACGCGGCAGATGTTGTCCACGCATGACGTCACCAACACGTTGCCCACACTACCCCTGGATTAGGAACAAAGATCTTACATTACTGGTTTTGGTACCTTATTTATGTAAGCTTATAGGTACGCCGAACGAATATTTATACCAAAACATATTTTAGTTTGCTACAGATGGTCTTTGGTAAAATTTGAAATAATAAGACGATTGATTTATCTATATATATAATTATATATATTTAGATATCCTAATTATAAAAATATTATCACCATATAATTAAAAAATTAACTAAGCAATTTATTTTTTAATATGAAGGAGGCCTATATTTAAAAATAGTTTTCCTTACATAAAACTTTTCTAGTAGACATATTTCCATGTAAGAGAGAAAACTAATGTAAAGAATCAATTATGCATTGTATAACCAACTTACTTGGGCATATATTTGCTGGTCTTACGCCATGACAGATGTGTGACAGCTCGCGGATGTGCTACGTAAATAAACGTGTAGTTCAACTCCGGCGGAGAGTGATCATTGTGGGTTTGGACCAGCACTGAAATTTAAAAAAAACATTGTTAAAAGATGCAATATAACACATACTTAAAGCACTGTATGCACCGTAGATAAAGCCTTATTAAATAGTCTCAAATAACATACATAGATGATAAAGACAAATGATCAGTATTTGATGATTTTTTGCATTAGAACGGTTAGACTTAAAGTTTTATGATGCGATAAAAATAATAATAATATGCCATAATACTGATAGTGTTATATAGTTAGACACTTCATGTAAACGCAGACAGGTGACCAGCTGGAGGCGGTAATGCTGGGATCCGAACACAACATTTGATAATGATAATATGATTAACGATGATTTTTAGTAGTATATGAATCGCTGCATATGATAAATTTGTATAAAACAAGACAGTGTAGTTTTTACTTTACTATCAAGGATTACGCTGTTCCTAATACGTAACACTAGCAAACAGGGCGATGTCACAATATTGTGCAATATAAAAATCCTAATTTTAAATCAGTGATAAGCTGAGCTGAAATAAAAATAATGATAAAAAAGATTCAAACATGCATATTATATGAAGAATGTGATTACAGTCTATGAGGCGGAAGGAGTGTGTATGTCAAGATCACAAAAGCATAACATCACGCCTGTATTTTCCGAAAGAGTAGGCAGACACACATTTCGTCAGTAATGTTTTAGGTGCTAATGTAATAGCGCCGTAGGCGAGCCTATTGCCATCAACCGGGCACAAATCCAGACTCCGTGCTGCTACTCAGAATTACCAAATGGAAAAACTCAGTGAAATGTTGCCCGATCCAGGATTTGGGCTTAACGACCACTAGATCAACGAGGTTGTTAGATAAAGACATATTTCCATTTGTTGAGCAAATGGAAATCTATCATCACCTAACCCTCTGCGAAACAGGCGCAACTTAATGTGTGAATGTAAACGTTTATCCACATTCCTCATTTTTAATGTAAGCCAGAGTAACCCAAAGAATTTAATACTCCAAACATAAAAACGCGGCACACCGCGATGCATATCGTATTTTAAATTAACGCGATGAAGTAATGATGTCATTTTCCTTTAGAGGATTACGACGGCAATTATCGCGCATTGTACCGTCGTACTATTGAATAACGAGGTACAATTAGTTAAACCAGTTTTACTAAATAAGCCAGATACTTACTACTATGTAACTATTTGTAGAGAGCGTTTTATCTAAGCGATCTCCATTAAACGCTACACTTATTTTAGTGCAATAACGATCTAATTTAGATAAATATATTCAAAGCTGATGCATGCCTACAGATTTTTTTGTATCATTGCTATTATAAGTATCAGACTTGCTTGTTTTACATAAAGTCACGCCTGTTTCCCTTAGGGGTAGGCAGAGTCAAAGGATATAGAGGCTTGTTGTTCTTGCAAAATTTTCTTCTTTTCGTGTGTGATTAAGAAACAAACGTAACTCTTTACACTAGGTCATGAAGAAGAGTCTCAGCGCCTCAAATCAAAAGGACTTCTTTAGTTAACATCGAATTCATCTGAATTGCACAGGGTTATTAAGGGCTGAAGATAATGATTAAGAAAAAGCATGTTTTTACAAGGAACTTTATTAAAAATCCTTATTAATATTATAAACGTGAAAGTTTGTATGTATGGATGGATGTTTGTTACTCTTTCACGTAAAACTATTGAATGGATTTTAATAAAATTTCGGAGGTAGCTGTCACCTGAATTAACAGAATTAACAGGCTACTTTTTATCACGAAAAAATGTAGCGGGTAACACCGCGGGGCGCAGCTAGTAGGGAATAATAACAATCGATAGAAATCACGAACCTAAGCAAAGATTGTTTTTTTAGTAAATATATTTTATTACCTTTGTTTTGGTACCAGATCTTGACGAGTCTATCATTGATGCCAGATGTTGCGAATAGGACGCCGTCCGGTGAGAACGCGAGATGATGCGCCGGAGTGGCTGTGTGACATTGCCACACGCATATCCACCCCTGAAATAACAAAATAATATAACATTTATATTTTTATTTTACTACCATGATAGGCCTTTGCCCTAATGTGAGTAGATAAGTATTAAATATTGGTGTACCTGTTGAAAAATAAAAAAAAATGATAACTGCCAGATTAGTCGTCGTAGCAATTTACGCCAAAATAAGCACTTGGAATATACATTGTGCAGTTCTCAGAAATGGTTGTGTTATATCCAGGATTCTAGATTTAAGTTACTAAATACCTAGTAGTACGTTTTTCGTAGATGCATTTGTCTTCCACGAAAACGAATATTTGTCCCTTTTCTTTTTGTAACAGCCTGTGTTGTCCCACTGCAGGGCAAAGGCCTCCCTTTCATTCTTCCACTTTATTCGGTCCGTCATTGGCGGGATATATTCAATTCGTTTAATAAACTTGTGATTATAACAAAACAACACCACTCATATACAAAGATATGGAAAAACAGATCAATTCCACATGTTTGTGAACAGAATTAAACCGCTTTAACACCTTTGGTGTGTTAATTAATACATGAACAACATCGCTTACATGAACACGTAGGTTCACAATTTCTGTGAACAATCATCATCCATGTTAGTTCTATTATAGACACGAAGGTTTATGTTAATACAACTTAGTTATGCTTAAAACTTGATACATAACATTAATATAACGCAAAATATATAAGATAGAAACTTAGTCTAATAGGAACTACTAGTCAATAGTTTCGATATCAAATGTTAGCGCTATTTCGCCATCTTTTACTGGGAAGTTGAGAGTGACGATACTTAAGTAGGTACGTCCGGCGCACCCTGGACGGATAACCTCGCTACCATCCTTGTTGACTGACCAATTACTATACCACGGCATGACCTATTCCACGCGGCTATTGCCGATACGTAAAAGTCATTTTTCAAAGGTAAATACATATCAAAAAGGGCAAATAAAAGTACTAATTTTCGATTAGATAGGTGTGCAGCAATATTCAGTGCTTTATAATAACGAAGTTGTAGAATTTTATAATATTTTGTCAACTGAGTTATAGGTAATAGACTAATAGTAGATAATATTATATTGTATTTCGACTGATATTAAAAATCGATACGCAGATAACAATTCAATATCATAATAGTTTCAACTATTAGATGTAACTTGGATAATATCGTTTCCTTGTATTAAAAAACCAACGTAAAGTATGGTAATACCAACGTTTGTGTAGGTACTTTGGGCGATGCCACAACCCTGCGTTGAACGTCACAACTTAAAAATCCACGAAAATTAATAACAAAACCTGTATTGTAGTGTGACGTCACTTTTGTGAAACGACAGCGCAAAAGTGTTGCGCCCTCGCCCTTCGTTAAAATCGCGACACAACGTCAACGCATAACAAAAATATACGCGTGATTATAATGTGTAAGTGTAGTAAACATTAATTGATCATTATTATTCATACTAAATATAGTTGTGGAGACCATAATAGATAAACAAAACAAAGATAACGGCGGACGGTGGAGCGAATTGTTGTACGTTTTTATCTTATCGGAGTATCACAATCTGCGCTCAACTTACCGGTTCGTCCTCCTCGGCCTGCCTCGGCTTGTCATCCTTGTCGCCACCGATTTGAAATGTCACACCTGAACTCGCTAGAAACAAATGAAAGTGCGAAGTATGTCAGTCATAATAATATCAACACGCATAATATGTACACAGATCGATCATTGTGGTGACGTTTGTCTCGGCGGTGTAGTTCTCTCGACAGCATAAACAAGTTTCGTCGAAGCTATACGGTAACATACATAAGGGCCGAGGATTCGAACCTTGGACTTCAAGCTTGGTTTTCGCAGCTGAGATTTCAGTGGGGTCAATGAAAATTAATAACAAAAAACATTATAGAAATCCAGGACTAACAGCAAAAGAATATACGTAGAATAATTCCTAATCAAGTTTTTCTATGAATTATAATTCCATTGAAATTCTGAGATTAAGATTATTAAACAAATAGTTTAAATTCTCTCACGACATGCGCGTATAACTATTATAGCGTAGTAATTATTTATTAATAACTATCGTTAGTTCTTCACTCTATTACAGATATGCGATACATTCTTTACTTCCGCATTAATAATATTTCTGTATAGTCATGTATGAAAAAATTGACATTCCATTTAAAACATATCGTAAACCTATCCATTTTATTCCATTAGAACATAGTGAGAGTAATGACTGCCTCGTTGGTCTAGTGGTCTCAAAGCGCAACCGCTGAGCATGAGGTCCTGCGTTTGAATCCTAGGTGGGGAAAGAGTTTATGCCCGGTTGATGGCAATGGGCTCACCACCTTAGTTATGTCATTTTATAGGTCACAATGTCATCATTGGGACTTATAAAATAACATAACTGGAGCACCTAGTCTGCCTACCCCTTCCGAAAATACAGGCGTGATGGTATTTATTTATTTGTTATGTTATGAGAGTAAAGAGTAAGATAGAATAGAGTAATGTAGGTACTGAGATATAAAACGAGTTCACTATACCTGCCTGTTATCAATGCCAAATAAGTATTTCAAATTGCCAATGATAGGGAAAACATTTCATAACACAAGCCACACATCTTTGTTCGAAGTCAAATGTTGGTCTTAATAATAGGATAGGTACTTGTAACATCTACATATGTAAAGTTTGCAAGAAGGGAACTACGTAACACAATATTTGTGATTGTCCTAAATCACGATATCTAATTTGATTTACTGATAAGGTTGCGTGAACAATGATACCACTTGTAACAAGTGGGTAAAGCGTCTCAAATTGATAAACGGGAAGAAAACAATATCTCACGTTGGCTGTCATCTTGATAGAGCGACGCTTGGTGCCACAATTGCAGTATCTTGCCGCCGGTTAGCAGCCGGGTGCCCTCGAGATTCCATGATAGTGCAGTGATCGGCCCATCCGCTACCAACTTCCCGGTTTGCACCCAGCGGTATTCCAGGCCCTGAACAGACACGTGATGTGTTGAATTGGATAATGAATCAGAGTATGAATACAGTTTTATATGACAGATAGATGGCCAATTGCATTCATACAGTCAATTGGCGGTACGCCATCGAGAATCGTCGAGGTTCAGGGACCTATTATATAACATGTAGGTATAACTGATAAAAAAACTATATAGCTATACACAAATGTTTGAATCGAGATTTCGCTGACGTAACTCTAAGCCTCATTAAAGTTCGACTCCTGACAATACGTCGTTAATCTAAAGAGTAATTTGATGAATCTCTTTTATGTTTGTTTCATGAGACATGGCGAATATTTTACTCGAGTATATATAAAAGTTAGTGGAAATATTACTGGTTCTGTTTGGTTTGGTAATTGAAAAGCGTCGAAACGGCCTTGGTTAAAACGACATGCTTAAATACCTAAACAAGACGAAATGTAGGTACATATAGGTACCGTCGGCAATAAACATATCAAGATATAGTATAAATAACTTATTTATCCTTAGGAAGTTTACTATTTGTTGAACTGTGATACTACTATAGTTGAATAACATCAATAAAAATGTCATATGAACTTATTGCTAGTACTCAGAGGGCAAGTATAAACAATGATAGGAAAATTAACACTGCAATATGTGTGATATAGAATAATCTATACATTATTTTTGCTACTCATCTGGCATTCTGTAATTGAGACAATGACAATATGGTACAAATAAATGAATATTTTTGTTATATGAATTTATTGCTTCTGTCATGTTCAAAGTCTTGTAAAGTTTATTTTTACAATTTATAAAAAAACATGTTTTCAAAAAATACTTTTTATAAATTGTAAAAAAGTTAATAGTGTCACACAGTTTAGTTTAACTGACTTGAATATATCTATTTGATAACAATGCACATTATATGTCATTATAATCCAACTTAATCTTTCCTGTAATCTTACTAATCATTCATGTATATAACATTATCAGGATGTGTACAGTATCTGTATGGCAAAACTAAAAAGACTCAAAATAAAAATCATTTCTAGAGTAATGTCCAATACTGCCAAATTTTTTTTAAGTTTAGTTTATTTAAAATGATATACTTACATGAGTGGTAGCTGCTGAATGTATTAATGGTGTTGGTTCAAATATACACACTTCAGCCCCATAAGATGCAGCAATCTTTCCAGTATCTGTGCTGCAGTCCAATGACCCAATACGGACATAACCATGGATCGCTCCGGGTATAATCTGTACTCTTTCAAAGTTGGATGCTAAGATCACTATATTACATCCTGCTGCGTAGGCCTGGAAACAAAAATATTTTATGAATACATTACACAGTTGTATAGAGCAAAAATTATTCAAGAAAGTAAACACAAATCAGTAATTTACTACGACACTCAGTGTTAAAAAGGTGGTGTAAAGGACCTTTGAAAGTGACACTTATACACATTATTATGTATGTGTGGAATTTTTGCAGTTTGCATACGTGTAGTTACAATGACATGTTATATTGATATATGAGTATTCAATATTAGCACACTGCAATTTATCATGTTTTGTAAACTACATAATATAACTTTAAAATTAGAACAGTAAGTAGTTGTGCAAGAAGTGCTATGTTATTTTTTCTTTTTACTATAGCAGTATAGGTAACTGCCAATTCATGTATTTGGTGGTTCTAAATTGATAAAATTGATATTTAAATTAGATTGTCAATAAACATTGTTTAGAGGAATAGTAGGTAATACAATCAGGGATTTGAAACATTATTCAAAATATTGAGTCCCTGAATACAACAAGAAAATTGCCTATTCATATTAGAGACAGTTAATCCATTAAAATATCAAGTATTTTAACCATCCATACTCATAGTTAATAGGTCAAAATAATTGAATTTAACCTGACATAATACATTTTATAATAATCAATAATTTGACTAAATTGAAGATAAAATATTGTTGGAATATCTTAAATGCTTCATTCTTTTAACTCTGTGTATGTTTTTATAAATGAACATACATAACATGTAAATGCACCCAATCATATTTTTACCTTTACATTGATTGATATTAGGGTCAGTGGGTCATCTTAGGGACTCATCTCTTTTAAATTTTAGTATTTGTTTTTGTCATTGTTGAACATTATAACAATATATTTAGTCAACATTTTAGATTACATAAGGTCACAGTGAAAATCTAAGTATCAGAAAAATAAACAGAAAACTATATTCAGACAAAAGTTACTCAATATAATGATTTTAACAATCTTGATAAATTTGAATACCAACTACATTACTAATAAAATGTTACTGCAAATCATAGATTTATGTAAGAACTAGGTAAGTAAACCTGTGAAATAACACAGTTATTAAAGTCGCCTTAAGTAATATTGTTATTTAAATATCTATAAATGAAAGATGCAAATTAGCATTCAAGGAAACTCATTCTATTTGTATGAAACTCTGTAACTAATGCTAAGTAATGAGGTAGAATTCATTCACAAACAAAAGAAGATAATACTATTTAGTGTCCAAACGAAAATGTTTTGCTTATCAAACTAGGCTAAATTAGATTTTCCTGTTTGGAACATTACTTCTCAATTAGGTACTACTTTAGTCGCACCGGATTTAAAGTCACGAGATCTGGCAGTCAACAATTATATATACATTAGTCGATGTACTTACTGTAAAAGGTATTCCTTCGACAGAACCAACAGCAAAACATTGATCTCCTGAATTACAGGCACCACTTAACACTTGGTGACAGTTCATAATGAACTAATAAAACAAAAAATATCTTCGCTATACGAATCCCAGATAACTGAACGTTACTGGCATGCCTTTATTAAAGTAATACATAATTAACAAAAGAAATAAACCTTCTAAACATTTCAAGATCTAATTATTTTTTAATAATTATCACGAATATTTCTCTGACACCTCACATCGAACGTGAGAGAATGACGTAGAGGAAGAAAGAGATAAAAAATGTTAACTACGTTCAGAATAGTTTATATAAGTTTTAACAATCGATAAGCTTGAAGGGTGTTTTTAAATGTTGTGTATAGTTTGGGTTACTTTTTTATATGAGATTATTAGTCTTAGAAGAACAAAATAATATAATAATTATTACTGATATATGATTAAAACTTATGTCTTGTTGGTATGAAATATGATTACAAATAAGATTTTACATTTTGAACTTTGGTTTCTGATCACACCTTGTCCATATGTCTCTTGTGTTACCAAGTTTAAAAATAAATTAAACATTTTCATTTTTTTAAATTAATTTACTGAAACTGAAGTTAACAGAAAATAAGATTACTAAGCAAGTATCATGTCATTTATTTTACTACAACATTAGATTTTAAATAAAATGTAAAAGTATTAATCACAAGACCTAATCTATTTTCAATTAAATAAATATTTGTGGTCTGTTGACAGATAAAGTACTGAGACTGACTGACAACTTTGACGTTAGTTCTTATAGATAAGTATGTGCATGTATGCCAACGCTTTATCGTTGAACGAGTTGTTTTTTGTGTATTGATCTGTTTAAAAGAATCAAGGACACACTGGATGATATTTTAATTGAAGGACAATATTCCAAATTACCAGTGACATAAAAGTGACTGTACTCATAAATTGTGTTCTAAGGTGGAGAAGTCAACATTTCCTGGTAAGTCTTCTTACACTTTCGTACAGATCAATATTTATTATTTACGCAAAGTAAGATGAATAGAAAAAAAGTTTAATGAAAGGCTTGTTCGGTAAGGTCTTACTTTTTCATCTGTCGTGTCTAGTTACTATACATACAATCTAGACTCTTAAATTATACTTACTATAGTAGCTAAACATAATATCTTTGTTAGCTGCATATAAGAGTCAATTGCGTAAATTACATTGAAATGCGAAAAGATGATTGGCGAGCTACCATCTACGCAATCCAATAATTGTTTACTATTAGGTAGTAATAATGTATGTTGTATTATCTAAACAAGTTTCATAGTCATTTGTAGTATTGGTCACTGCATGAAAATTAAATGAGTAGTAGGTAGTTCCTTCAGTCATATTTAATTACATTAATAAGAGGAACTTGGATCTGTTACTTACACTGTTTTTTCTTCTATATTAAATTGCAGTACATACAATATTATTAGTGTACAGTCTAATTAAAATATTTTGAATGATAATTAAGTTACAGCAATATCAGTGTGTTGAATCAGCTGCAGAGCATAATTAAATAATCACCCACTTGTATACATATATGACATTTTAGTGTAAGCCCATAAATGCTAGACTACCTATCTGAACACATTGTTTATTTATTTTAGCCATGATCATCCCACTGCAGGGCTAAGGCCACACACATTGTTTTAGATAAATGTATATTTATAACAAAACACACAGTCCACAGTGAAATACCAATAATAGTATTCATAAATCATTGTTTTGACTTGATTAAAGCCATGAATGGCATTTTATCTAATTATTCATTACAAACATGATATCAATTTGCATTAATGTGATATCTTTGAATCACTGGCCTCTGTTTCCCGCTGGTACTGATCATGAATATAATATTATTTTTGACCAGACGCATGTTCTTAATTGAGTCTAATAACTTGCCATACAGATGTGCTTATGAAATTTACTATTGACCAAACCGAATTCAAGAGAATATGAACCTTATAACTCAGTTTAGATGAGCATTTCAAAGATTTTTTCTACGAACATCGTACCATAGGTGTACTGTGTGTATGAGGTCATCCATAATTTTTCTGTACCATCTGCTGAGGTAATTGAGATAAAACCATGGAAGTTTTGGTCACTTGTGTATTCTGTTAATACATACATACTTGAAGATAGTTTAGCAGATTGCTCATAATCATGGACATTTTTTATCCTATTGTATTATTATCATGACAATGATTGTATATTATACCATTATTTAAAAGTGTTTAGATGTTTTACAAAATTCATATTAATTACAGTATTGGATATTATGAACAGAAGCCATAATAGCTTTAAGTATAAAGTAAACATTGACACTGGTTTATTAACATTGTGCTGTTGGTTTCCAAGAAGATATTAGGCGCAAGATAATGAGTAAGCCCAAATTAAACAAAATATTTGAAGTAATCTAATCATATATGTGCCTACAACAATGTATATTGTAAAAATTGGGCTGGACAGTGTGCTCAATTAATTGCACTAGTTATTACATTGGAAGGATGAGACACTTGTGTGTGTTGGACTGTTGGTGATATACAAGTTTATAGACTTCTTATAAAAGAGAACCCTGTCTACTTCACCAGGGCTTACTACATACATACATAACGTCACACCTGTTTCCCAAAATGGTAGGCAGGAGACCACGGATCTCCGACATGCTTCATTCTTGCACTTCTTTCGCCTCATACACACTTGTTGGTGAAGTTCTCCTCACTATTAAGGTTTTAACAAATGTTTATTATAAGGTCTTTGACCCTTAAATGTTCTTAGAGGATGTCTGGATATTAATCTTAGTAGTAAATGAATGAGATTCGATAGTAAACAGTTATTAAAATTACCTGACTAAATATTTTAGTTTATTCTGTACACTAATTAATTAACAACTTACATATGTATATGTCACAGTATACTGTAGGTACATTATTTGTTCCCAAAAAATCCTTAGACTAATACAAACTAATTCCTTGGTAGATTTGTCTATTATTATTCAATTTTTGATAATAATCATTTATTTATACTAAATACACACTTTCGTACAAGGGCGGACTTCTGACATGTACCATTGTATAAAAGTCCTTTAATAAATATAGAGAAAAAAAAGGCGGACTTAATGTCACATAGGTATTTTCTACTAGTCAACCTTAGGGTGATAAATCTCTTGTTTGGCGCCAAAAATTGGAAAACGTTAATTATGTTCATATTAGCAAGTCGACTATTGATAAATTGGTGAGATTTCGGTACACACATCTGTTATCGTCTGTACGCACACAGTATCAACAAACCTTTGACTCTTACTACTAACGCCGGATGATAAGCAGTTTCATCTTCATGATTCTATGTTTTTCTTTGACTGCTAAACAATCGAACCAATTCATTTACATCGTCGCGCTACAATGCGGTTTGTCTATGAAGTAAACCATGATATAGTTTAATTGCTTTGATGATAACGCCCACTTTATGCTGAACTACAATCGGTTACATATTATCTTAATGTAAGGGCGCAGTCATACACAAGGCAATCAGTTAAATCGTTGCAAATCGGATTCTATTGCGCTTTTCATTTTGCTTCCAAGCGTAGCAAATGTTTGTACATCTGTAATAAGCCACGTGGTTTTCCACTAGACTAATTGGTATTTGTTTGTTAAAAAGAGAGAAAGAGTTGAGTAGATGCGCGTTTTTAAAGTAGTGCTGGTTCTAGTTCAATGTACGAGTATGTACCTCACTATTTTATTCTGATTGCCCTGTAAGTTTTGGTATGGCTGACCAAAGTATTACCTCGTATGAATATTATTCACGGAAAAGCAAGCACAATCTTTACAACACTTCAAATAAGTTTATACGATTTGACTCAAGGTTAACCGGCAGCTGTTTAACTGGTGTGACCGCGCGTTTAGACTACCCGCATCGTGAGATTAAGTTTCAAGAACTTTTTATTTATCAGGAAGATAAATTTAATCGATAAATATTATTATATAAAGGTATATCATTGTTTAAGTTTATTTTTGATAAGTACAAAAACAAAAAAACTAACATTTATCGCTCTGTAGTTCAACCAGTAAGGCACCAGGCACTTTACATTTGGCAATCATTTTCATAACTTTATAGTTATACATACGAGTAGTATAACTATGTTTCATTATTAGTTTAAATAACTTCTAAAACTATAACAAAAGAGCCCTATTTTTTATAAACTTTTTGTGTCAAAGAGCTTTACAAGTCAACAGTAAAATTGGAAAATATCCCGACGCCGCGCCGGAACCTGCCAAGTTTATAATGGATGTCAAAGCACAGCTACACTGTACAGCAACCGTATTGAAAATCAATATTATATGCACTGGAAATAGCACATCATCCCGCGCCGGTTGGCCAAGTTTGTAAATTAACCAATAGTTGCACAGAGTGCACTCGGCGACCGTTGACTACGTGGGGGTCCATCTATTTTCGTAACAGCGCTTCCCCGGCCTGCTAGTCCCTCCCAATTACCGCCTTGAATTCCCACAAAGAATGGACGAACAAGCTTTTAAAACCATAGATGTTTTGCCGACCAATAATTTTTAATTTGTTGTGTTACATACGTTTTTATCTTCGTTGACCACTCTGAACGGTTAAGTGAGGTCGTAAACCTCATAATTGTTTGTTTTAAAAACTGTTGACGGGAATTAAGAGTAATTATTTCTGACTAATGTATTTAGTGTTGGTGCCTCTATTAAATATTAACAGAACGGGCGTCATTACAACTGTTTAGCGTTCATGTCCTTTATCGGTCATTATGTAAATCCGATTATTATTTGTACATAACAATGTACATTTGATAAGAATATTTATGTATTCATTAGTAGGCGAAGTATTGTTCGAGAGTTAAACATGTTACTAATATAATTGGTACCTAACTATAATTGATTCTGCAAAAAAAATATTATGCACCAGGATCGCCAGGAACTATAATAATTTCACAGTGTAGGGAAGCACATTACATAAAGAATACATTTAATCGAAAATAAAACCAATGACCAGTGATGAGTTATAGCTAGATTGCAGGCAAAGCCGCAATGAAAACTATTGAATTTATTACTCCTCTATATCACCCAGGCTGTGTGCTGTACAGGGTGGATGTACCAATAAAAGCTTTATTGCCTTTACGCTCTTAACTATATGAGAAAGTTGAAAGGTCAGCTGGGACCTCATCTTGCTCGTTTACCCGATCCTTAACCGCTGTTCTTATCTCAAACAATTTTTGGTTTTCCGGACAATAGTGTTTCTGAGCGCGTGTCTTATCGTGCCGCTGTGTAAACTGAATGATGCTAAAGTATTTGCCTAGTGCGTATTGTCTTCATAATTTTTATCACAGACTTGTTCTTATCTTCAGGATTTTACATGAATTGATAATAATGAAATCCAATTACATTTAATTCGTAGACGCACTTCATTTCAATTGAACAAGAGGACTATAACACTATAAGGTCCACCATTTTTCTTACCAGATTTAAAGGGCACACTACCTTAGAATATGCGTCCACAAAAAGTTACCTAATTGAATATTTTGTCCCTAGTCAACGTATTATTATGACTATGGTGCTGAACTGAACATTTTATGCTCTTTAGAGTTATTTTAAGATTTCTCTGTTCATAATTTTAAGTAGGTTAGGTACCTATTGGGTTTTATAATACCTATCTATTTTGCTTGATAACAAAACGTAGTTCTGTTTAAGTTCGTATCTAAACTAACTAGGGACTAGGGTAATGGTTAAAACGACATAAATTCTCAATTTACTCCTTTTCACAATAATACCGCATTGCAGGTAAACACAATCTCACCTTATCTTGAAGTTGGTCCGAATATAACTTATTAAGTAGCGTACCTATTTTCAGTTCAGGCCTGTATTCCGCAGTTTAAGATCGCAGCTTCAGATTTAAATTCCGAGAAGCAACAGAAAGAGCATCTGACGTCACAAAGATTTGAAACTTTACGGCCAGACAGAGTTGAATGCAATGCCATTAGTGTTAAATGATACTGTAGCTCGTAATAATACAATATTGTTTTCATAACGATTAAAGCCAAATGCTAATATACACGCATCATGTTATTTATCAACAGATACGTTACGCTGGAATGTAACCGGATCTACACGCAGGTAAAACATGTTTCCGCGTTTCGTTGGCACACGTCACAAACTCACCCTTCGTTTTTTCCTGTTAAGTAGGTATTCATCTCGTGTAAAAGATCCCATGATACCTTTTACCCGACGTCTATTTCTTACTCTAATGGTTTTCGTTTCCGTGACAAATTGGACCAGTCCACTAGGTGCTGATTTTGGCAGATAAATTTTCGACCTTTTATTAAGTCCGAGGTTTTCCGATTTCAATTTTAGTGTACAAGGGCGAATTGAGGTCTTACATCTATATCAGATTCAGTGCTTCTAGATTGACCGTATGATTTGTACTGTGGGTACGCTTGCGTTTCTGCGCAGTGCCGCAGTTTGATTAATGTGAAAGCTGAATAAAAGTAGAAATCAATGTAACACGTGTGGTTAGTGGTAAAATCGTCATTCACAATACCGATGGGAGAGATCTTGTGACGATGTAGTTCGATGCAAGAATAGATTAATTATTATCTGCTTCATACTCTGATATGATTTTTCTGAAATGTCTAAATCTGGTCAATTATTATAGCGTGATATATCAACAGCTTAAACTTTCGCATTCTGTAACGTTAGAATTGCTCTAGTTCAGCTACTAATATAGCTAAAACCCTTGATGTTCTCTGGTACATTCCGAAGTGAACTGCTATTATTCAACTCGTGTGCTGACCAGAATTTCATTTCGATATGGTAATAAAATGATGTCATATCACTATGTCTTTGTTCCAGAAAAATATAGGCAGAAATGTCTTGCATATATTACTATTTACATGTACACGGTACAAGTCGAAACCTTGGTTAGAAACGTGACAATATATCTAACAAACTAGAATTTTCCAAAAAAAGAACGTTGATTCTAATAATAATAATAAACTTTATTTCTAGTAAAATTCTCATATAGGTAACAGTGTTCTTACTAATATTGAATCTTAAAAATAAAACATGTCGTGCTAGTAATGCCGCAGAGATAACATAACATAACATCACGCCTGTATTCCCCGAAGGGGTAGGCAGAGGTGCACATTTAGTACACCCACATTTCGCCAGTTATGTTTTAGGTCCCAATGTAATAGGGGGCGAGCCTATTGCCATCAACCGGGCACAAATCCAGACTCCGTGCTGCTACTGAGAATTACCTAATGGAAAAACCCAGTAACACTTTGCCCGACCCGGGATTCGAACCCAGGACCTCGTGCTCAGCAGTCGCACTTAGCGACCACTAGACCAACGAGGCAGTCATTCCGCCGCAGAGATTCTACTACTAAAAATGTTAAGATAATTTAAAACGTACGAAAGGTAGGTACTAAAATAAGTATTATCAAATTAGATTCTCTGTAATACATTTCCATTAGGCTAGTCTGCTAATGCCCAAATCGAGGCAAACTCTCCTGAGAATCACAGTATGGATTACTAATGTGTTCTTAAGAGTAAATACAAACATGTGATACGAACGTGTGTGCTGCGTACGATATTACTCGAAACCTGTGGAAAATTGTAGCGAACGTAAAACGCTCATTAAACTTTCATTTCGCATTAGCGTAGTCTCGCTTTTACCATCAACACTACTCTATTACCTCTATATCTCAGGTAGAACACGTGTTTGTGACGTCACACACATAAAGTTATAGCATTGTACTAGTTTCTATTAAAGTTTAAACATGATGAAGGTTAGGTTAGCAACCGTTTGGCCGTATTAAATTCTAACAATACCCTTATACTTATCTCGGCTTTTAACAAAACATTTTCTTGTTTACTCAACTTTATTTTGCGAGTATTTTTGTTGATGCTAATTATAGCTCGGGATTAGTCTCTACGCGAATATAATAAGCTTTTCATTCATTTATTCTTTTAATCCAAGATTTCTGGAAGACTCGAGGCCACAGGAAAATATTATTGGAATATAAGGAATATATTAACTATGTATACTTAACTTTACTATAACTTAAACTAATGTCTAAAGACGTGTCGGTTGTACTTATTCAGCGTGTAATGTTATTGCTTTATTATTTTTGTACATGTCGTTGACCTACTTGGCTCTCAGAGCTCTGCAGTAGAAAATGACGGCAGACAGACGGGCGCCCCGAGACGCTCAAACACCAGATAATGGTATCACGCCCACGCGCTAGACTAGACCGCTTTTCTTGTGAAAAGCCTGTGTTCATTGCTCTAAGTAGAGCTTGAGGATAGCATTTATTTATATGCGAGTGGTTGGTTTGTATGACGGATTCTGGGATCCCAGTATTACTTGAAATAGTCAATTGAATGCATAAACTATTTTTACTGTTATTATTTCATTTATGCGTACATTTTATTTGCTATTATATCTAGAACGACATTCGCGGAAATTACAATACGGACTTGAAATCTTTTAATAGGGTATTAATGGTGTTCATAATGGGCTTTCGAGATGAAGCGACGAGCAGCTAGGGGTGAGAGGTAGGGGTTCCCGCAATGGATCGCGACCCACATTTCCGAACGGTTCTTTATATGTTAGCGCCCCTGACACATTGACTCACATTCGAATCGTTCGACCTGTTTTCACTCTGCACCATCTCACGGATTACGTTTGATCGTTATGACTTGTATTACAGAAACGTAAGTGTCTTTTAATGGTTTCTAATAAATGCTAGAACCATAAATTGTTTATTTACTATCATTTCTAAATTTAAGGAAAACGAAGTAAATAATGAATACAGTTACAGTAGACGGATTAAATGTTAAAATAAATAAAGACTCAAGTTAGAAATAAAAAGAAATAATACGAAAGAGAATTTCACAAAAAAATTGCGAGTTGTCGAGTACCTCTTAAGGCTGTCTGAGAGTGTCTCAGAAGAGTCAAAATTCACCGAATTTATGAAAAAGTTTTAATCGAGTTTTCTCCATCTTGTTTATAGCAAAAATATGTTTGGATGCTATCCTTAGTAATATTTAGTATCCATTTAAGCAATCCTACTCTGTCTCAATATCAAAATGTAAAACTATTGTATATTGAATAAAATATTTAGTCATATCTGTATCAGATAAAAATATAAACGGTTTGTGTCTCTTGTAAAGTGTTATTATGTGATAAGAAATTGTTTTTATTAAGCTCAAGGGATTAAAGATTGGAAGGGTTAAACGTTTATTCTCTATACTACGTTAGTAATACGGTATATTCCAGAGATGATAATAATAGCGATTTCTGAGGCAATAGTCTTGAAGTTTCTTAACTGGAATAAGCTAAGCCAGTGTCTCGTGTCGTCACTGGTACGGCAAACGGCGAGGATGCGCGCGCACCCGCTTCGATCCAACCAGCCAGACATTTGAATGAAAAGATCGGTCACTCACTGAGCGTGTGGCGTCAACGTGCGCGTCCTCAATGACTATGATATTACGTTTTCCTTTATATTTTTACCAATAAACTTTATTAAGGTTTCCATGTAAAGACAGATATCTTTATTTTAGTTGTGAAGTATGAAGTACCTCGGTAAATCAATGTTTCTAAGTAATACAAGTGAACACACTCGTCAGTATTCGGTGGCTATCCTAATTTCCAGTTCGTTTCACAATTTCTAGCGCCATCAGGCATCATGTGTTCGCATAAAGTAATCAGCCCCAGATTGCACGATTTTTGCTATCCAAAGCTACTCTAGCTCGGTGTGCTCAGAATTTAATAACGTCGCCGGATAACCAAAGAATAAAGTGAAGGCAGTCCGAGTTGGATGTATCTCATTATCTAACTGTTTGTACACAGCATTGTTCAACGATTTTATCATAATTAATTGGCACGCGATAATACATTGTTTTCTGATAGTAGGTATCTTACAAATTGTTATTACGTTCCATTGGGGTAATAGGCAGGATTATTTCGTTCTTGATGTTTAGAATAAACGCGTTTGAATATTGCTTAAAAACTCTTTAATTATTAACTTAACTATACTAGCCTGCGCCGTGTGGTGTCCGGCATGGAGTAGACCTCACCCGTACTCTCTGTGGGTGTCGTAAGAGGCGACTAAAGAATATTTTTGGGGGATGGGATAGGTATGGTTTCCCATACTGCGGTTGCCAACTTGCTTGCCCACCGTGATGACTATGGTATAAAACCCCATGAAAAATAGCCAAAGAAAGCGGCTCCCATTTCCGGCCCTACTATTCCAGGTACTGATAACTGGTAGTGGTTGGGTGCCGAAAACTGGAGAGCGGTCCTTGTGGTGTACCCTGGAGTCCTACGTCCAACAACGTACTGCAGCAATTTATATTATGTTATTTACATACAGGTACTCAATTATCTTGTATTTCCGATATTAAATGTAGATATTGTATTTATTAAATGATCAAAGAGGTTTCCAAGTTTAAAGCAATATTGGTATGTTTTTATAATAAACGGCGTACAGAAATAGATTTTAAATTATGATAGCAATAAGTTTTCATCCGCTGTAAAATGAAACAGTCATTACCGCATCAATGGAGTTTGTTTTATTTCGGCCTTGAGGCGCGAATTCAACGTCTTTGTAAGGGAATATAATAACACGCGATAAATAACCATTACTGGTACCTTAGGCATTTTGTTCCATATTGCAGCCGCTAATTTTATTTTATATTCTACACTGACATTATTAAATAAAGAAGAATGTTTCAATGCACACCTAAATCGTGGTTGATTGTACTCTAAGATTTTATTTATTTATTTAACTCATACCTTGGCATGTATATTTATTATTACACGCTTAATAACCTAATGGTGAATGTAAATGAGACAGTAGAGTAAACCCGTGCATAATTAACATACTCGTCTGATGCAAATACTGAGTAATTTGTGGCCAAAATGTCTGATGTAAATTTAACTGCCGCTGATATTTTGTTAAATCTTTTGCTTCATGAACAAAAGGAAAACACTGTAGTGGATAAATTAGGTATTAACACTAGAAGCCATAGATTAAGTAAAAGAACTTAGTTATAAAAGTCTTAAAGACACAAGTATCAAAAATCACTTAACAAGATGTCTGATACATATCTAAGGCACAAAAACCATCGTTTAATGACGTAGCATGTCAAGTTGGAACTTTAATCGTTAATCACGATGTCGCCGCCTTTACTTGATCAAATGAAAATTCGAATCTTATATTTTTCAGATGGGTATGTAAAGACTAACTTTTGATTGTAAACATAACATAATTTCACGATCACGCATGTATTTCCCGATGGCGTAGGCAGAGGTGCAAATATTGTACACCCACATTTCGCCAGTTATGTTTTTCGGTCCCAATGTAATAGGGGACGAGCCTATTGCCATCAACCGGGCACAAATCCAGACTCCGTTCTGCCACTGAGAATTACCTAATGGAAAAACCCAGTAACACTTTGCCCGACCCGGGATTCGAACCCAGGACCTCGTGATCAGCAGTCGCGCTTAGCAACCACTAGACCAACGAGGTAGTCGACTTTTGATTGTACAATTTATAGTTGGAAAATACGTCCTATAGAACTTCGATCTACTTAAAACAAGAACAAAAATCGTAATTTCTTATTTTCTACGATTATTTATACGATAAAAGTTTTCCATTTAAGATGTTCGTCAATATGAAGTAACCAAACATATTTCATAATGCGGGGTCATGTCTAAAAAAGGAGTCTATCTATCACTGACATATAACGTCATTATAGAATAGCTCTAGTCTATCTTTAGAATCGGTGACGAAGGTTAATTATATAAATAATGGGAGTTGGACTGTGCCAGATGTAATTTATACGGCAAATTATTACTGATGTACTTATATGTATCCTTACTATTATAAATGCTATACTGAGTTTGTCAGTCTGTTTTTTACCTCATTTCGTTTAAACCACTAAACCGATCGTAATGAAGTTTATAATAATGATCACATCGTCACGATGGACTTATATCTAAGGCAAGCTGAATCGGTTTCATGTGTAATCGAGTTTACTCATCACTTCACCCTCGTATTTTTTATTTAGATGTTGCCGCAGACGAACACAATCTCACATTGAAAAACATCCAGACTCGCACATGAACAATTGAACATATCCACTGCTAAA
Source organism: Abrostola triplasia (assembly GCA_946251915.1). Classification (NCBI taxonomy): domain Eukaryota; kingdom Metazoa; phylum Arthropoda; class Insecta; order Lepidoptera; family Noctuidae; genus Abrostola; species Abrostola triplasia. Next base: position 7,626,353 of record OX276435.1, read on the forward strand.
ATCTTCGTCTATTTGTTTTTGCATAATAGACGTGCAAGCCCTTTTACTGGTATTATTCGATATTCGTATGTAGTATTCATCTCATCTTTAATGAATACCTAGGGTACGTATTACGTAGTCAGTCAAGTCTTTTTACTATAATATTCGGCCTTTGTCGTGTGTCTTTGTCAACATATTATTTTACTTGTATCTGTATCCTGTAATTGACATAAAGCTTGTCTCCTGTAGAATACAAAACTATGAGCTATTAATATCGAAATACTACATGTGCTGTTCATATAAAATACTCCCTACTAATATTATAAACGCGAAAGTTTGTAAGTATGGATGGATGTTTGTTACTCTTTCACGGTCAAGCGGCTAGACCGATTTTGAAGAAATTTATACATATAGAGGTAGCTGACACCCTGGATTAACACATAGGCTACTTTATATCCGGAAAAAATGTAGCGGGTAACACCGCGGAGCGCAGCTAGTATAAAATATTTTTCTTTGATCTTGTAATATCGTAAAAAAATATCATCTAGGCTTAGGTACTAGTTTGCCGTACAATGTTGCCGCAAAGCTGCTGGAATACCGTAACGGAACTCTATGCTGTAAATGTGTTCTGGAACGACCTAATAAGGTCGGTAGTACACTGCGCTCGGTTGCAATTCCGACATGCTTGCAGCACGTGTCGGTGCGTCCGATTGCCAATAGTGTTCTAGCTATTTAATGTATAGATATTTCCCTTTTAGTGTGCGCTCACATCTAACTTTGTTATCAGTTGAGCTAATGGTTGTGCAGGCCTATCTGGCCGACAACATCACTTCCTTTGCCTAATGTTATGTTAAAAACAACAAAGCTTTAAATGTATTTTCTACGTTCAAACAAGTGGGAGGCGATAAAAGTCCTTACTCCTCACTGGTCACTTAACGGATATTGGGTAATGTCCTTCGAGACGATACCTTTTAAGTATATTTACCTGTGGTACCTGTGTGGGCGTAAACTTGAATTTTCACTTACATCCACGCTATACATCCCTTTGTTCTTTCGCTAATAATTTTATTAGTAAATATTTGCGTTCTTTATTACTATTATAAACAACACTAGAATCTTCTGAATTAACTAATGAAGTCTTTAGGTAACATTGTAGGTATATATTATTTTATTTATTTATTTATTTAAACTTAAGTACAGTTGTGTACAAGGCGGACTTAATGCCTGAAGCATTTTCTACCAGTCTAACCTTCTTTTCTTTATTCAAACTATATTATAAAAGGACGCTAAAAATTTATTTCGGAGTTACATCCCCGCATAGACAACAAAGATACCCATTCTTTGTGTATGGCAACGTTATTTCTATTAAATGGAAACTGTTTAATTTTAGCAATTCGCACCACTAAAAATACCTTGAAATCCAAACTCGTACTTAAAATAGAATAATAAAAATAACATCTACTAAAAGGACAGATATAAACGAAACATTTATAAATGTCCTCTAAATAACTGGTACAAAAAGTAATACTAACTGAGTACTTTCTCCGCCTCTCTAACGTGGGTTGAATCCGTGGGAAGAAATCGGTTTGATTTCATGCCCACCAGTTTCCGAGAATCAACTAAGTATTTTCTGTAAGACTAATAAATGATTTATTCTGAGAAATTCAAATGGATGAATGAATCTAAGACTCTTGTAGCTTCATACATGGACGTACGTACTATGTTTAGGGTTGTGTTAGCGGTCGGGTTAAGTCTTGCACGTAACAGGTACTAAGGGAACAAGCAACAGTAAGCGTAAACCGCATAGAGGTTATCATTATAATTATATTAATAGAAATCAACTAATACATGAATGTCTGGGAAATCACACTCGTACAAGCTCGTTGATTAATCATTTCTATCCTTCTGCAGCGATAAAATAATCGATATGACAAAATATGTATGTTGCTACATAACGTAGCACGTGTATAAATGAAAATTAATTATAGCACAATTTTGTGACTGTATTTTGTCATTGACAACATAGACTTATCTTTGGCTAGGTATCTCACCTATGGTATAGCCAAATATAAGTTACTTCCACGTGTATTTAGTACGTCTATGTTGTCTGACCTTTCTCATGAGACTACATTTACTGCCTGCGGCATCGACAGGGTTAATTAGCTATTTATTTATGTGTCTCGTGTATACATCTCTATATTCTATATTATACTTTCGATAGATATGGAAATGTATGGAGTATAAAGCAATTGCCTGATTTAAATATGTATATATTTCTTACAGCTGGATCTTAAAGTTACTGAATATTAATACAGAATTTTCAACTTGATGTTATTGTGGATAACATAAACTTGGTAGAATAAATTTTGTGAGAGTTATGGATTATAGACACAATATGTTCTTAGCATTTAATTAACCTCTATATTCAAGAGCTTCATGGAAAGACAATAAAATAGAATAATTTTGGTATGTCGCAAAATAAATAATTGATTCCTAATTACTTTATAACTTTTTTTGATTACCACGACCTTCTTTATCATCATCGGCATTCCGACTTCACCCACTTCAAGGCACCACCCATCTCTCCGCCGAACAGCCTTCCTTTCTTTTCCCAGCTCTATCATCAATCTGTAAAAACCCTGGAAACATAGCTATTACAGTATCATTTGCATACGTTGAAGTTTCCTTTAAACAACAAGCATCGTCCGGTATAACTTAATAACGAAAAGTTTTAAAACATGTTATAAGTCGAAGTCTATGCGTGGAACTTTTATAATGTAGCATCTCCTTCATAACGTCTGGGTTGACATAGATGTGTGCTAGAAAAATATATGAAGGAGGTACAAAGTAATCCGGAATATTCCACGAAGCGTGGGTTATAAATAGCTATAAATGGTCCCAAGGTGCAGTTTGTTAAACTACTCCATGAGCTCATTTCACACTCGTGTCATTTATTGGCCTCTTACGATTTACGCATGAAGTTAACAGCTTTCAAGAACTACTGTTTCAATACCGACTAAAATTTGGTAGTAAAACATAATGACGTTATGGGATTTAGCCTTTTGTATGTGTTTGTCCTGGTTTACTACATTTTATCCAGGTATAATCCTGCCACCTTACTATGAACTCGAGCAGGACAGTTTACGTTGTTAAAGCGAGACGCCGTATTACTAATATAATGCCGTATGATAATATTATAAAAATAAAAACAAATAGCTAAAAAGGAAAACTGTTTATCATATTTACTCCAGTAAATTAAAGCGATTTAACCCTTAAAATTTTACGTCCGACTTTGTCCGACTTTTGCTGTATATTCATTTTATCAAACTAGTGTGTGTGATATCACCCGCGGCGTGCAACGTTCACCAAGGTGTGTCTGTATTAGATTAGCGCTCCGGCAGGCTAGAATTAATGAACACTATTACGTATACGGAGTTGCGAATATTACTAAACGGAACAGCTTTGTAAACGTGCACGTTTATCCACAACATGCAGGTTATCATCTGATGATTAAAGACCTAGTCTAAGCACGCGCTATAGGTTAAGGACACTGCTTAAATCAAGTGCTTCACACGTGTTTCAAGCCTCGCAATGTAAGGGCTTGGATTTAGACAGACATAACTATTTAATACTAATTATTAGCCTACCCTTTTCGAAACTATTCGGGGGAATCCTACAGGCCACATAAAATGTCGGCTATCCGACGGCCTTAACTCCAGTTTGATGATTAGTCTAATTGCTTTTAGATTTATTGTACTCGTTAGCATATCTTTGTCCACAAAGGGAAAGGTATTATCGAAATAGGCCTACAATTGCAACTCACTTTAATTATGTTTATTACACTCCTTTACGCAAAAATTGGACAGATTTGATAAGTTTTGAGTAATATAGCTATGCTCCGCAAATTAAATTGAAGCACCTCTAGGTAAGTTATAAATATGTTCTTGTTTTATTTTCGCAAATCTCCATATTTATATCAGTATCCTCAAATTCACGTGCCTGCTAAAGGCCATTTGAATCCCGAATGTGATATTATAAATAAAACGTACGTCTAAAAACAGTTAATACCTTTGACGACGTCAGACTTTTTTGTAGAGCTGCAAAGTCAAAAGGATTAGGTTTCCCTTCTCAAGCCGAATCTCAGCGACGTTGATAAATTACGTATCGATATTTTTACCGTAAGAGTAGACTTAGATGTTTCACTACTAGATATAATACTGTCAGTATTCGATTGGTTCTGTAAGACTGCTATTTAGTTTCTGTGGTGTCAGGCGATCAAATGAATCTATTTAGTGGAAGTCTAAGTTGGCGGTGCGGTGCTCTGCGTCCAGACTGGATGAAGTTCTGCAGAACACAATTAAAACAAAGTCCGCCTGGGGGTTACGTCACCTCTCTTACTGTTCTGCATTATAGAACAAGGCACGTAATGAACTGATATGTGCATTTCGCTTTTACAAACACATACTTAACAGGTATTACGTAGTATGTGAGATGGTATGGAGGATGCTAAGGTATAGTTGACTGAAGGTTAACTAAAAACTTTGTGCAATTAAGAAGTTTTGTCTATTACCTTAACCAAATACATGTATAGTTCTCTATCTGACAGATCAGTGTCTAAATCCAAATACCAGTTATCGATTTCAGACATTAAAAATACAATAGTGCGCTAGCTCAAGGTTCTGACTTAGTAATGACTTCGGATATTGTGCTCGATATGAGATGAACGGAAAACATTCGCATTTTTTATTACTGTTGCCATCAACACAATTGGTACCGAGAATTGTATTACCGGCGCTTGAGAAGTGCAATCTTCGATGTATTCCATGAAATGAACATAATGGTCTTCTAAACGAATTTTCGGTTACGGCTATCACATCTGAGACTAACCAATTACACAGAAGGTAGTATAGTGTGAAAGTATACGCGCAAACAGGTGCACTCCGTCTCTCTCATAGTCTGATGGAACGGTAGACATTGACCGGAGACATCAGGCGGCTTAACGTGCCTTCCAAAGCACGGAAGGGTCTCGAAATGTTAAAACAGTCACTCTTCGTTAGACTGACCGCGGTAAGCACAGCTTAACTTCACAGATCGACTGATATGCGAGATAACCACATAGCTACGAACCCCTCAAGTATTCAATGTACTCATTATTGTTATCAACATGAATCCCTAATCACTTTTGTCTTCAGTTACGCTTCAAAAGTGCTAATTGTAGCCTAATAGTCAAGATTACCGACGATGTCAAAATTCTCATATTACACGGAGTAATGGCTGCCCGACTTCCGTGACCCTTTGGGAAACCAAGTTGTTGCTGTCCGTCTCTCTACATTATTAAGTTATAGATGCTATTTTTAAGGGAACGACCGATTTTGACTGTTATCCGAAACTATATTAATATCAGATTTAATATGTTAATGTGGCTTGTGTTGCCCACTCAATTCTATTTTCGGCACACAATCATGTATTTCTTGTATGAATAGTAAAAGTAATGACTTACGCCTGATGAAACTTTAATTTGAAATATGAAAATTGCCGCATTCAAACAATGGTTCTTACTTGTTCTAAAAACAATTTTGACGATTTATGTTTTTGTAGGTTTCCACCCTTACTTATCATGTCACTTTATTAGGACACAGTTATCCTCGAGATGTCGGTACATTACGGTAATGACTTTAAATCGAATATTCGCAAATCGTTTCGAAATTGTTTGGAAGCGGATTGATATCGGGTTTACATGTGAGGGGCGAGGCTGCGCGCGCACCCTACTTCTCTGTAGCGCTACGAGCGCCTCAGTCGCGTCTGAGCTACGTGAACTATCGACTGCTACGCCGTAGCACTACGATAACAAACTGTCAGTATATTCATATACCGTCAGAGTGAATCAGTGACGTGATCTCGAAGGAGACTTGAGATTTTATTGAGAAAGGGGTCAAAGGTAATGTATTATTATAGAGTAATTTCAATTTATGTCGAGTTTTGCCGTTCCAGCTATATTGGTTTCGTAATATCTAGCGAAACCACATTCTCTTTTACCGATGGAAAGTTACGAAATGAATGCGCTAGGATCGTGCCTATTAGGAGAGAAACCAATATTGGAACGTTTTATGGATTCAATATACGTTTTATGAGGTTTAATAAGATATAAGTAGTCAAGTATGTGATGCATATTTTAGTTCCAAATGACCTAGAATAATAGGTCGAGACATAAAGTGAACTTAGGTTAATTTGACGATTGTAAAAAAATCTTCTATTCACCGTTGTTGTCGCCTTATATTTCATATTATAAAAAGGCAGTATTACAGTTGTCTGTTAACATTATAAACCGCAAAGGTAATTTGGAGCCAAATTTAATTGTTACATTATACTAATAGAACCCGATTCTACCAATTTAAGTTACAATATAGTTTGAAGCTTCAATGTTAATATGAAATGTTGTAAGTTAACATCGACGAAGGTCCAGTTGACAGGTAATCAACAGTACAATGGAGCCAGTAAAGAACATTATCCTCTGCGCGGAGTAATACACAAATTCCCTTTGTTCATCGTAATCAATTTCGGCCTGCATACGATTACAAAGGAGTATTTCATTTTAAAACTATGATGTTCTAAATATTTTTTTGACGTTTTCTGTGATCTTCATTTGTTTGGTGGATTATCCCCCTTATAAATTGTCAGTGTTGAACAATTGATTAAATTATACTTGTCACTGTCTTTTGCATGTCAAAGAATAGAGATCTCAATAGGCTTAACAAGTTATCTTAAAACATATGTTAGCATCGTTTATAAGTAAGGGTGAGTTCTTACCGATTCCCTGAAAGCCGATACGAAATATGGTGCCGTTAGTTTAACTTGCATTGTCTGGGTTCTATAAATGGAAAATTACATCGAAAACAATTAAAGAATCGCCTCAATATAATTAGGTATTTTACCTCTCCACGGTGGGCACTGTAAAAAAGTAATAAAGTATACTTTCCACTTGTAATCCCGCTTTCCACGAAAGTCGTAAAAGTCGACAGCGGGAAGAGTGGGAGGGTACTATAGCATTAGTAGATAGGCTAGTAAGTTATTGAATAGTGCAATCATATTGAGATTTTTATCAAGTAGCGTATTTATGCTTTTACGGTTGGGTTTTGTATCATTTTAAACAAAAACTCGATTTATCAGAGAGAATTATCGATAATTATTGTAACAAGGTTTTAGTTTTTTTAACAATAACAAGGTATTAGTTTCATAGTCCAATTTAGTCAGTATGTATAGTACCACAAACCCCTTAATTTCACCCTGCCTGTTACGTATTTAACTCTGATAAATATTTATTTAAACCTCGAGTTTCGCAGGTTTGTGTTTAATATTATGTAACATTGTATTCAAGGTTCAATTCAAACAGAATTAAATAAACATTTTGTATAACAATAGACACTATCCGATTAACTGTAAGTGGTTTTGTAACGGTAGGTATGCCTAGATCCGCTTTTCAAGGCGGTGTAAATTATTAAACATGTAACTTCTGTGCGGGTCTTGTGGGATTGCGCCTTTATGTTATACATACATAACATCACGCCTGTATTCCCCGAAGGGGTAGGCAGAGGTGCATATTTAGTACACCCACATTTCGCCAGTTATGTTTTTTAGGTCCCAATGTAATAGGGGGCGAGCCTATTGCCATCAACCGGGCACAAATTCAGACTCCGTGCTGCTACTGAGAATTACCTAATGGAAAAACCCAGTATCACTTTGCCCGAACCGGGATTCGAACCCAGGACCTCGTGCTTAGCAGTCACGCTTAGCTACCACTAGACCAACGAGGCAGTCATATTTATGTTTTATGTTATATTTATGTTTTAATACACACGCGCAGACACCCATGTACACTCTCACAGACACAGTGGGAGTTATGTAAGCTACCAATAAGGTACATCATATTCATATGGTACATCCAGATTAAAAAGAGAATAAATGTATTCATAGAATGATTTCTTTAGTCATTATTGTGACATTCTTTTGTTATTCTGTTTGTCGCAGGTGTTAAGAATAGCCTGGGAGGTTAATTTTATCATTGAAGGATCGTTATTACTTCGACGAGAATGAATGAATGAAATTATTCTATTAAATGACAGATTCCAAAATATTGAGAGTATTCATAGCGTAAACAAAAACAATTTAAACAGTTATCATTTATGAAGAAAAATAAGCGGCTTTTTATTCCATAGCTTCCAACAAGCGAGTCGTTTCTCCCAATTTACTGGATTTAATCTCTCAGCCGCCGCTTACGTCATTAACAGAAATAAGTGGCATTCTTAACCGCAAACGACAGTATAATCACTTGAATACAGGAACTGATTGTGTCAATATACTCGTGCATAGGTACTTTTTATTCATATCGTTACTGGGTGGGTGTACTTTATCACGCACGCGGAGACCTTTACTCCCATCGGGATTACGACCCTTGACATTATATACTCATATAAAATGTTAGCAGAAAGGATTGCAAACTATTGTTATAAGTTTTCTATTACAGCGTAAAACTTATATTGGAATACTATTGTGTGTGTACGCCTCACGGACATATTGCCGTCATATGAAGTTCTTAGATAGCCAACATTATGTAATCGCTCAACTATATTCTTCGTATTTTCGTTTTCAATGGATTCTGGCATGAAGTGAGTATTAGGCTTCTTACCTATAGAGAGTTTTTTTTATTGGAGTTACGTCGAATAGATTTAGATGAACTAAAATAGAAATACATTATTTAAGGTTCGTATGTTAATGAAAATTAGTTAATCAAATGATGAAATATGATAATTCCATAATGCTAACAAGATCTTGGTACCCTGACATTTAACGCCCACAACCCCGGTTTTATTGTTAATTCCGTATGAATTCAGCAGCACAGTTTCGCTGAAATTCGGCGATTTCCATCATTGTTCTATTCTCCAAATAGCTTCCGCTTCACTGTAAATGCCAACCTGCGCAGATATAAGTAGAATAGTGTTTAATGAAACCAAACGCGTCACAATAGGCAGATGTTATCAACCGAAACAAAAACCGCTCGGCCTAAATTACATTTGTTTGACGCTCACACTTCACGCGCCACAGAATATTATACCTTTTTATATTCAAACAAAAACCTTCGTTCATATAAAATTAAACCAAGGTGATTTACATATTGCTGGATCTTCATTTATCGCCGGCGTACAGACTCTAATATGACCTTTATACCGAGCTCAGCCAGATTAATGGCTATTCAAAGACAATTTTGAATAGCTAAGCTATTAATCTTAGCCTAGTAATCAATGTACAAAGATAGTACGTATGTAGTAATTATCGGAACTAATGAACCCGAATTGATATTATCTTTGATGTTGTGCGAGTGGTTATTGAAGCGAAATGTCCATTTGTGTGAAGCCGTAACGATGCGCGCATTGATGATTGCCAATTTACTTTTACTCTGTATATATGTATAAAGTTCTTTAGCACTCATTCATAACATCACGCCTGTATTCCCCGAAGGGGTAGGCAGAGATGCACATTTAGTACACCCACATTTCGCCAGTTATGTTTTAGGTCCCAATGTAATAGGGGGCGAGCCTATTGCCATCAACCGGGCACAAATCCAGACTCCGTGCTGTTACTGAGAATTACCTAATGGAAAATCCCAGTAACACTTTGCCCGACCCGGGATTCGAACCCAGGACCTCGTGCTCAGCAGTCGCGCTTAGCTACCACTAGACCAACGAGGCAGTCATTCATCTGAATAAAAGTGACTTAAATGAATGTTTTATTACCATATGTTAATGCAGACTAGCTCGAGTTCTGTGAAGGGCTCATAACGCCCGGCCAAATGGAATATTCCAATTAGCACCTTCATAATTATAATTTAGGTTTGTTTTAATGTGTTCTAAACTCGTATTTTACAGTGACTTGTACGATTGCTCCGGACGGTAGCCTAACTAAAGCTGTGTTTAGATAGCGAATAATAATAATAAACTTAGCTTTAAATGTGTGCAAGAAATAAGGAGAAAGCTAAGCAGGTGCCCGAGTGGCTTGCGTACTTAGGTAAAATGTGAGTGACGCAATTTGACTGTAGATAGGGACTCGAAGCTCGCCGAGATAATGAAAACTGATGTGAGCCCTTGCCCCTGCAGGCTTTACTCAGCCTTATCTAGAGAAAATAGGTGGATATAAGGGTACTTAGGTTTACGTACTAGGTATTTTTGTTGTACATTTCCTGGTACCACTTCAAGTGAGAACTATTTTTTCTCTCTTTTAATGTTGTGACCGATTTGAGGGTTTTCTAGTTATTATACTAAAAGTCATACAAAAGTTTTTTACAAAAAGCTGTCTTCTTATTAGTTCGACGGTGAACCTTAATTTAATTTAGTAAGTAACAAACTATTTTATAAAGATAATGATGTATATTAAACATAAATTGTCCCTATAATTGTAACATAAATGTAATTTTATTATTATAAACCATCAAAGCTTAATGTTTTAGAATAGACCGAGATTTCATGGAAATAAAGATGGTTTATATAAATGAAAGGACCCGTATTATTATCGTACACGTATATTTAACAGAATGAAAAATTAATTAAATTACTTTTCAGACCCAAAGGTCGTATAAAATTATTAGAACTCGTTCATAAGCATGCAAATTTTAATATCGTTGTAATGAGTGACGAGAGGGTCCGCCCCCGTTCGCGTATACGTAACGCTCAGATGTCTCTATATTGTATTTCCTTTATATATACATGACGGGATATCTCTTCTCATATAAGCATTACATCTACGTCATCAAAGGAGTATATCCAATAGAGGAACAAATAGGGTATTATTGCACACCCAAGTTTTAGTGGACCATCATTATAAAATGATTAATTGTGACTATGGGCAAAACCCCCATGAAGAGTAGCCAGAACGGCACCCAGTTCCCGGCCGCCCTCCTAATCCAGGTAACTGGTAGGAGAGAAAACGGGAGAGCGGGCCTTGTGGCGTACCCTGAGGACGGCCTACGTCCAGTGTACTTCAATAGGCTGGGTGATATGACGAAATTGTGATCATCATCATCATCATCATCAGCTTTTAAATGGCCCACTGCTGGGCATAAGCCTCCTCCCCTAAGCGCCACTGATTCCTATTTTGGGCCTTTTGCATCCAGGTCTTTCCCTGTACAGCAACAACATCATCAGTCCACCTTGCTGCACGAAATTGTGATAGGTTAAATAAAAACAGATTAGTTGGAATTGTGATGCATTCCATTTTTTTCCGGCTACTACAGAGAAACACGTCGCGTAAAACAATGTACACAATGAATTCGCGTATACTCGAGTTCACTCGACTCAATCAAAGTTGGAACACGTGTTATCTGCGTTATCAGCGCGGTGCCGACACAGTTGATTTGTGACTAAGCTTTACTTGTGAACATCAACACATGTGGCGTATTAGAAACTAAACTGCATAAATATATTCTAAAGCACCTCTTCACGGAATCACGTTTAAGAGGAAAATAAATAAACGTCCACGCGATTCTGTTCCAAGATCCCTGAATAGAAACTCAAAAATTGCTATCCTGTTTTAAAAAAAAACGTCGCCCCACACTAGAAATTTCTCCTGTGTCATGGGTGCGTTTCACAAACATGAAATATCACATACACAAACACCCAGACCCGGGACAAGCATCTGAGGTTCGCACAAATTTTCGCCCCGTGCGGAAATCGAACCAAAAGCCCAGCAGTCCAATCGCTCAGCCACTGCGACAATTAGGTCGTCAATTCAAATCTAAGTTTCAGAGATCCTCATTAGATAACTGTAAAAAACGCCTCTGCATAAGGAAATCCTATCTACCTATCAGCCATTATCGGCTAACTTTTTAGCAAGTTTCTGGGACGTCCCATTCTTATTAAGCGTTAATTCCGTCTGTGCTCGTCGTCTGACCCACTTACAGACATCTGATCCTATAACATTTACTAGTTCTAACTTAGCTCTTATATTTCATGATCAACATTATCATATTTCCTTCGAGTTTTAAATAATGCCCCTGCACACCAAAGCCACCAACCTACTGTCAAGTCGTAAGATAAAAATGATACAACAAACAGACGGATTCTCAAATTTTAAAGCATTAGTGCACACATAATAAGCTTAATATTTCAATTACGTTAATGTGTAGCGCTACGGCGTAGATCCCTTAGCTTGTTCAAAGCGCTACGCTGCGCTACGAGAACATAAAGCTAAGCAAACTTTGTAAACGTTCCTTTACGATCCATTGTTATCTTCTGTGAACATTTCGCTACTATAAATAAACTTTTTATAGCTATTTTTAATTCGAAGTGGGTGAATATTATTTCTGTTTCGTGAATTAATGACCGTTGTCATGAAAAACGAAACAGTACATGACCTGAATTTTTAATCCGGATGATGGTATACATTATTTATGTCTTGGGAGATTAATGTGCTTTTACTTAATGTAACATCTGTGTAACATGTTATTCAATACGTTTGTATTGGCTTGAGGATGACAGCCATACTTGTCGCCTGTCAAATTAGATATAAACAGCCTTCATGACATGTTTTCTTGCTACCTCTCAATACCACGACTGATACTTATTTTATGTCGCTATTTATGGGCTGTGTGATCGATTTTAGTCAAGTCACAACATGCTAGTATACTTGTGAAGTTTTAAATTACGGTCAACAGTATGGTCGTGTTAATGACACGACAGGTATTGACACTGCAAAGGAGGTTATTGTTCCTACACCCGCGACAGTATATGGCTAAAATTCTAAATGTAGCGTGAATGTAGTGTTTGCACGACAACTAGGTTCAGTTTGTTGTTTTACTATCAACTTTACATCAGGTTAAAATAATACGAACATTTTTTTCAACATTAATTAAATTTACAGAAATCCTGGAAATGATAACGGTGTTACTAATCTCAATCTAGAAATACATTAAGTTAAATACTGTAAGTTCTCGTTCTAGGAAATAAACGGTGTAAGATAACGCCGGAAAGATTCCCCCCCGACCGTCGGGTGGACAGAATTACAAGGCTAAACGTTAATAGATTATCAACTATCCATTAATAGGGTGAGAGCGGTCAGTCGCCGGACTCGCCGGTCATAGTGCACATTAAGCTGTACCACCGTAATAGGGTTATTGTTGAACTAGCCAGCCATTACATAATGTTACTTACGGTTCTCGCGACCGTATCGATCCGTTAATGTGGCACCGTGCCAATAACAAACTCGTCTACCCTACTCTCCGCTGTTCTAGAAGAGCGACTTGCGCCCGATGATAAAAGTTTCGGTGTTAAAACTGTTTTATAACTGTGAGTGCTTTTTACTGGCCTGTGTCTGCTACACGTACGGAATAATTATTTTGTAACGACCCGCCTGCTTCCAACTTTTAAAACTTTGAAATTTGTTACTTGAGAAGCGTCCAACTGTAGACCTGTCGACCACACACCGCTTTAGGCGCGGACTTGAACTAATACCCTCATCATAAACGAGGATCATACCGGCAGTAACTAAGCCCCGTATTAAGTCTATTAACATCTCTATTCTTGGGCATGCTAACGACAGAGGCGGGTATAATTTAGTCTATAGTTTACCTTGTCTTTTTTTACCTATAGGGCGATATTGTTTAATTTAAAATATTATTTACGTCACGTCTATTACGTGTTCACGTATACGTCTTCCGTTAACTATATTATGCAAGAAGCTTATCCAATCGTACATATTTAATGTAACTTCGATCGATGGCAACAAGAATGTCAATGAACAGGGTAATGACATGATAGTCCGTAATGATACTGACCGGACTAAAAAATAAATAAATAGTACGTCATATACATAATGGGATGGTCAATAATACGTAGCTCCGTAAACATACGGTTTACTACATAAATAGGTATATGTAGGTCATGCAAATATTTATCTCGTATTCGGGATCTTTCCCGCAAATTTCGCGCAGAAAAACACGGTTAGTAACCTTATTCTTAGAAACGAATAAAATTATTACTGAAATGTGAAATCATGGCCCGTTTCACGTATAGTAGGAACGAAACGTGTATAAATCGTTCTCACTTTAAAATATAACTAGGTATCAATGGCAGAGAGAGGTATTATACATTTCTTCTTACCATTGCGAAAAGCAATCTCATTCGATTCAAGTTTAATAAATACTATCTTTCTTTTCAGATAACTAGCGCGAGGATAGACGTGACGTCACTACCATGGCATTCGCTGGGCTTAAGAAACAAATCAACAAGGCTAATCAGGTGAGAGAGTTTATTATTAAAAGTTCTTTCTTTCTTGAGTAGAATTACGGAGCGAGATTAAAAACTTTTTATGAAACTTTTACGGATTATGCCGTCATGAACCGCGAATATCAGGCGTTTTCCTTGAACTTTGATCACGTTTTGCTGCTTATAATGCTAATTGAATACTTATAAGTGTTGTTAAATACTTATATTATTTATTACATAATTCATTTCTATTCAAGAAAGAAGGTAGAAGAAATGTGCGATTATAAATTATTCTCCTAGTAAAAGACAAAACGTCTGTACACTTTTCGGGTATTATGGACGGATAATATAATATAAGGTTCGTTATCGAAATTGTTAAAACGAAACTATGGTGTCCTTGAGATCACCCAGAATAAAACATAAGATGTTATACCTACATCTACATATCTCTTTTGTAAAAATTACACACACTGTATTTATTAGCAGGGAACGGAACCTGGGTGCGCAAGTTCGCATCTGTCTACTGTTTATTCACTGACATCTGTGACGCTGTTCAATTTTCATTTTACATGGTGCCGTTGTGTTGGACCGATTTTAATCAACACAACATATTTTGCATTTTATGAAAGTATATTTGGTATTCGCTGCTTCTGTGAATTTTCAATATTTCAGTTCGCGGAATTCAAAATATTTGTACTGTATATTTATTTTAATTGACATGGCAAAAATATTGACAAATTATAAAGCAGGAGAGCCCAATGTCCTGCAGTGAACTGAGATAGGCCGATGATGTTGATGATGATGGTGAAAGCAGACTTTAAGTAGATTTTGCACAGATTTCTTTTTTGGTTATCAGAAATGAAGTCAATTGAAACAAACTAAACCATCATTGACGAAACAAAAATTACGTTTCAACGAAAATTTTACTCCAATCAAAATAACATAATTATAATAAAGAAATAGTTATAAATAATTTATTGTATAAACCCTTTTAAAAGCAGTATACCTTAACTCTAATACCATAGCTATAGTACCTACGTTTGAGAAGGAAAATAATACGGCATCGTTTAACAATACGAAACAAATAGCTTTTTGCTCTAGGGAATAGAGAAAAGTGGAAGATGAGATTGGAATCCTTCAAAAGTTATCTATATCTCAACTCTCGTAAAGAATGCCAATGAACAATCATTGAACAGTGTACAAAGAACTGATGTGTATTTTTAATAGTAATGATTTTAAGAAGTAAATATTTATTTAATTGAAGTATTCACATTAAACGTCTTTGAGTGCGGCTGTAGTTATTTGAAATAGTTGTATCAAACTTCTCGTTAGGATTTACTGTGTTGTAATGTTTGTGCTAAGTTAATTAAGATAAGCTTAGGAACATTAATAAGGTCGTTAAGGTTCAATTTTGTTGTTCAAATCAGACTTATACATATATCATTTTTATCACACACTACGCAGTCCAAGCTCAGGAAACAGCTAGTGGCGCGTTCGCGTGTTTAAGAATTAATCCTCCAGTTTTCTTTTTACTTTTGTATACAACAACACAAAGTCAATAACGCCAATGCAGGGAACATTTATCACGCGACCGAAGTTCGCACTTGACCGGGCTTTTTAAATTCAATTTTCAGTAGTCAGCTTTTCACCTCGCGACATGTTATAGCATCGATTTGGCTGAAATATTTTTCAATTAACCGGCTGGATGCGCGCGAGGTTTATTAAAGTTAATAACCATACCATTCCTGACATTGTTTTCTCTGAATACAATATTTAGATAATATAACAATTCCGCCATTTTGAAAGCTTAGTTTCCTTTCGCCAACGTTCTGTTTCCTGTTAATGAATGAGTTGTTTCACAGTTTCCGAGTATTACTCAGTGAAATCCGGTTCATTATTTATTTCATCGCCTTAAACCTGATGAAAAATAGACTGAGGGCAGCTCGACCTTCGGGGAAACTGCCCGAGCTCGAAAGCACGTACCTACTGTGTAATGAATTCATGAAAAGATTCAGGATTACGATAGCACTTGCTATGAAGTTGACTGAAACTGCACTCCTTGAAGAGTTTATTTCACTGTAGTTACAGATATAATAATAATCGTTTGAATGTGTTAAAATAAAGTTCCATTATTGTTGTCCTATATATTTTAAAGCAACGAGATTTATAGTTGAAATGCTTCATTCAATCAAATGTCAATGATTAAATAAGAAAAGTGAATGATTATGTATTTAAGAAACAACCTACATACACCCCTACAACCCAAAGAAATTGGGAGTGAGACAGGAATAGAGAACAGTAAAACTTATGTAAGCCAAAGTTGATCCGACACACAGACGGGTATTTTAGGTGATATATATTGTATTAATTCTTTCTTTAGATTGTAGTTTTGTTTGGCATATAGCGGTCGATTAAGTCGAGTATATTCAAGGAGTAGCTTCGGGTTGGGTTACGCTTGAAAGACTATACTCTACTTAATGCAGGAAGCCAAGCAAATTGGGCCGTGATTGATGGCCTGACAGATTCTGTAATGGCAAATCTTTGTAACAGACACTATCTCTTGTAAAATATACGCAACAAAATTGACGTGTTCCGTCTACTTACTTGAACCTTGCATTATATGTACTCAAAATAAGTCTACGCCAATAATAAACCTGAAAATTATAGGCCTAAAGTGAAATTGGTGTCCTAGCTAATGAAAGTCACGCGCAGAACTGCGTAAACATTGTCAAAGGAGAAAAATATTATTTTAGGTTAGCTTTAATTCGTTTTTACGCAGGTAATAACAGACAGAATTTAATAACCTCGCCACCGAATATTTAACCGCATAATTACCTACCTACAGAGGGAGGCATAAACACCACAAATTTTCAACTTTAATTGTCAGAATTTCTTTAAAGAAAACGCTTGGAGTTCTTTACTTTTGGATATAAATTCTTTCATCGTGTGTCTTGGTGTGTAAGCTTATCGTAGCTATCGTTTTGGAGTGACGTTTCAAATTTTCCTTATTTCGGTTTAGATCCCTCGGTTTTTGAATAAATTGTCCGTTGTTGTCCAGTGACCGCTGTTTATGTTTGTTTTTACGACAGTTACCGGACCACAAAACATTTCGTCGCTATAAATGGTCCTATCTGCTCACATTGCAGGTTTTTTTGTCATAAAAAGTACTATAAAAAATAAACCAATCACCAAGGTCCAAGTGTTGTTATTTTTCTAGAATATTTTCTCTTGTCCTCCTTTTTAGATCTTTAAAAATATAAAGTAGATCGTATATATTTAATTTCTCATGGGTTATAACAATTTTGTATTAGACTTTTAATATTTTAAATATTAAATAAGCATTGTTATTACCGTTAGTTTTTTTAAAGTAACATAATTGTTTTCTTCGAAACAGTTTGTTGCAATTTTTGCTCAAAATGCCTCTAAATCACTAACCATTCAATATTAAATTAAAGAAATTGCATGACTATATAGAAAATTCCTTACAAATGACTATACAATTGAATGTCGACTGGATAAACGCCTGACCTCATTTTCAATTTCTACAAAATATAGTTACCGACCGGCGTTAAACGCAATTTACGATTATCTTCGTCACACATGTGCGGTGATTTCGACAGCTTAACCCAAATAATTCGCTTCCTCTAATGTTGATATTTACCATCGTATAAGGAGGAGGCTTACCCAGCAGTGGGTCATATAAAAGCTGCTGATGATGATGATAGGTATATCTTGGGCAAAATGTATTAATCACACTGACATCTTGAAGGTTGCTCTACATGTCACATTATGTCCGGCCCTAAATAGGTACCTTTGGTCGCATGGTGCAAAGGTACATTTTACTTTATAATGTTAGTTATTTGTAGCCTGTTATGTCTTTAAGTTAGACTAATGATTTACTTTTGTGATTGGGTTTTGATTTTTACAAACACAAACGTCAGATTCCTAAAATACCTACTTGATGGCGTGGTTTCCTTAACTAAATCTAAAAATAAAACACAAAATCAACTACAGATGCAACAATAAGATAAAAAATGTTTTATTCCATACAAAGTTAACGATTTCTCATGAAATTTTGACCCACTAACATAATTTTACATTGTAATATGGTTGCCATTCTTCTGTATCCATATTATCTGTCTGTCGCATCTATTTAGTACCTTTGCGTTATTTACTAAACTTGTATATGCATCTTTTCCGCAATCCATAGTACCTTAGTTTGCCCATCTGTCCTCTGGACTACATACACTTCATCTTCCTAATGTAGGAGGTACCACTCATGTAGATAAAGTATAAATATATACTGTTCTATAAATAACTAACCTCGGCTACAACGTTCTATATGCCAGTGCATTATCGCAGTCTTCAATCAGTATAATGTCACTTCTATATTCACAATGATAAAAATAAACCTTATAATATTTACGAGTACCTGCTCTATAAATATGTATTATACCTGTTTTATACTATTTGTAAAACCTTAATTCTTTAGATATATCATTATAAGTGATTTTCTCACGAATTCACCATAAAACCAGTAGTAACCTGTCTCCTGTTACGGTAATCGTATTAGGATAAAACAAATGGCATAAAAATCTCGCCTGATCTCACCTTGGGTGCTAGAAGGACGGAATGTGTGCGTAGAGGGGTTGGCCGTGACCTAGCCTGCCCTATATCGAAGAGTCGCCCCAATTATTACGGCCTTCGTCGCTTCTCCCGAGTCCTGCGACATTGAAGCGAGATTATGTTAGCAAAATCGATTTAATGGAGTTTAGGATGCGTTATTACGTAGTATAGGAACCGTTTTAATAGTATCAAGATATTACATAATATGCGCAGTTATTAGAGATCCCATACTCTAACAGTTAAATTATAGGCCTTAATAATAAGCATATATTAGGAGTTATATTATATATTGAATCCGATATTATCATAAACTGACGTTCTCTTTTGAACGAAGACCATGTTATTAAGTTCGCTATAGTATAATGGAAGCATTGAAGGCATTAATGCTAGTTAAAATTACGGACTAATTACAGTTTTCACGGCATATACATCGTATACCCAGACTTTATTGCGGTTGATTTCTAGTCTAAACATTCAGCCGCAGAATACTAAATACTCTACTCTACATAAAGCCGGTCTGACCTCCATCACCCAGATACTGGGTAATAAATAGAGTACCCTGATGTTAGGCTTTCAAGCTCTTGACTATCTGTAACAAATGTCAAAGATGTATGACAACCGACGGCCTTGCGTAGTATATGAGGAAATCTTCACAGCGTGTTTGATACCCTGTACACTCATGTGCCTGAATGATCATAAAGAAGAGTCTTAATTGTATGTTGAAAGTAGCGATGATATACATTAATGTTGTTAAATTAGGTAGCATGATTATCAATTATGAAATGAGATGGAACAAAGCTTCTCTACGAATCGTCAATTTTTTGATCATCGTAAAGTAGTCCACCGAAACCGCAAACTTGGTTTACGAGACTGTCCCTGTTTTTACGACGACCGCAAGCCATGACAAGGATCATGTTGCTCTCTAACAAGGTCTATGTTGAATGTTCCAGCTATCTACAACCATTTACTCTATTATTGTAGTAAATTGAAAGTTGTAGCTGTAGGCAAAATTAGTTTTAATTGGTTGAAACTACGAATACTTCGGTCAGAAGGTATTCTGACCGAAGTATTCGCAGACTGTCTTGTGAGATGTATTTATGTTTATGCAATTATGATTGTAGTAACTCGACAAACAAGCTTCTTCTTTGTATCGGCGTTCATTGTCACGGGGAAATAGGTCATGTCGTGATTTAGACATTGGCCAATCAACAAGGATTGTAGCAAGGCTGACTGCCCAGGGTGCGCTGGATATACCTAGGTATAAGAGCTCATACGCACTGTCCGGTTGACACAGCCGGACAGCTGCCCGCAAGCACAGATTTGTACTAAGTATTCATTTTCGTGCGCACTGCGATGCGGGTAACAGCCGTAAGCAGCCGTCCGGCTCTTCACTCGCGAAGGTTTTCTACTTGCACTCCAACGACAATGGAGATCGACTTACTACTCGAATTACTTATCATAAGGAAAATACACATTTCAAATAGCATTTTGTGAAACGAAACGATATGAAATTCAATAGCCATTCTATGTAACAGTTTTAACAGACAATTTACTTTAATTCGTGAATTTCACTAAGTAAACCGTGTCTATCTTAATAATTATTATTTGAACTGTGAACCCAAAATATTTAATGGTAAGCAAATAACTAGAAAATGTCGACTCAAAGTTATTCAGCCTAAAGCGAAATGAGCTAGCTCATAATATTTTATATTAGGCATTACCTAGACATTTTCAGTGTATTTATAAATATTTAAATTACGTCTCCATTTTAGAAAATGTGTATTTTAACTTAAACGAGTAGGCTAATTAGTTTCATGGAATTGCGTCTAGATAGCCTGTCTGTTTAAGTTATTCTAAGTTTAATTGAATATTTAGCAGGTATGTCTGTCAGTCGAATGCGATACGACTTGTTAATCGACACGAAACGAGTGACACACACAGCAAACATATATTATTCCAAATACATGATATCAAAGTAAATATTTTTGTAGATAGCAGTAGACGCTTCATAACACGCCAACCAATTACTAATGACATATTTCTACTGCGGGCACGCTTCGTATAGATACAAAGATCTTTGATACACTTCAATTATGCATTTCTATCTTTATGATAATGACTGAAACTAATCATATCTTATGACTGGTAAGCGGAAAGCAATGAATATCATTGGTTTAGATTAATATAAAGCGTGATATGAGTGTGCATAGATATTATTGAATTCCTAATGAAATATTAAATACATAAATATTTCTCGCGTGCAGGGATAGAACCTATAACTCCTAGCGCAACAGTCAATCACATGGTCAATTGGTCAGCGTCTCCGCACCAATCGGGATTAATAATTCTTTTAAACTTTATTTATTAATCTACTGATTGCAATGGCACAAAGCCGTTTACGCAGAAGTTTCCCCGATATTACAATTTGTGTAGAGTGAGCACAATTCGGCCAAGGCTAGACCTCGACCCAAGCTTTTGTTCGCGCAACCCTCCCAATACTTCCGCGGTTTATCCTTTGTATAAAACTTTTATAAACAGTAAAATGCAACGCATTAACGTTTCTACTCTTTATACTGGTTCTTTAACTTTGAACAACCTTTTTCGATCTATACAAAAACGTAACTTCTTTTCGAATTTGTAATGTTAAATAAGATGAAATAACGCCGCTGGTCCCCAAGGGGCCATTATCATTCATAGGTCCCACTCCCGCAATTTAATAAATAGTGTCTCAAAGTAGATATTTTGTTTCAGTATGTCACAGAAAAGATGGGAGGTGCCGAAGGCACAAAATTGGATTTGGACTTCGTGGAAATGGAAAGAGTAAGTACCTAAAAACAGGCAATACATATTTCATTTTATGATTACGCAACAACAACCATTTTTACAGTTCGTTTCATGACATCAACCTAACTGACGTTCTAAAAAATCCTTAAACATTATTTATTATTTTTTTAGAAAACAGACGTCACCTGCGAACTGGTAGAAGAATTACAAACGAAGACTAAGGAGTTCCTGCAGCCGAACCCTACGGCGCGAGCTAAGATGGCAGCTGTCAAAGGCATCAGCAAACTGAGCGGGCAAGCCAAGAGCAACACGTACCCTCAGCCAGAGGGCGTGCTCGGCGACTGTATGCTGCTGTACGGAAAGAAACTTGGAGAGGATACGGTCTTCTGTAAGTTTTGCTCTAATGATCTTGAATATTTTTCAGCTCTAATTGACGATTTTGAAACACATTTTGTCATTGAAACCACAGATGGACACGGTATGGCGGCAGGGACTCACTGGCGTTTGCCGGGCGGGCGCGTCTCTCGAACGAGCGCGCGGCGCTAACGCAGCGTGCACGCAGCGTGAGCGCCGCGTGCGCGTTGCGTGACGACGGAACGCTGCGCTAGCATCGCGCAAACGCCAATATTTTTTGTTTTGTTTTTGTTAGCTTTCCGTTCCGTTCTATCGTTTCGCGGTCACGTGCTCGCGGCGCTCACGTACTATACGTGTTGCGTTAACGCCGCGCGCTCGTTTAAAAGACGCGCATGCCCGACCTACGCCGGAATGATAGTGGCTGAAAATTGACCGAAACTGTTTTATCGTGGTCTGGTTTATTTAAGTTTAATCTTAAATTAAACAAGTGAATTAATACTATCAGCTACTATCGTCTGGCGTATGTTGGAAGAGCCTAACGAGGGAAACGTAGTCACCTACTGTGAAACTATTGCTATATTTTGTTAATCTGTCACATTATTTTATGTGGCTTTGAATGATGCTAATTCCCGTAGTTAGTACCTTTTATTTTTTTCTATCAGAACAATATGAACACGGTTCTGACGTAGAGAACGTTAGTAGTTTAACAATAATATATTAAAAGTAGATTGTAACCTTCTTAGCGAATTGTCTAATCGAGATGGGTGAGGCTCTGAAGCAGATGGCTGACGTAAAATACTCTCTTGATGACAATATCAAGCAGAACTTCTTGGAACCTCTTCATCACCTGCAGACCAAAGATCTCAAGGAAGTCATGGTGAGTTATTTGATATTTTTCTTTTTTTACGAATTAGGAGTGTCAAAGAAATAAATTACACCAAAATCCGAAATCTTCTCACAAATTATCCTTTTGGACGTAGCCTATACAGAAGTTTGAAGCCTCTATGTTATAAAAATAATGTGACTGTTATAAAACTATCCTGCAATATTAAATGGATAATTTATTATATGTTAACATATTACAAGATTGGTTTTACTATAGGTAAAGATTATAATAATAATCTATAATAACCAAAAACTGAAACTCATTATTTTCTCACAGCATCACCGAAAGAAACTACAAGGCCGCCGGTTGGACTTTGACTGCAAACGGCGAAGACAAGCTAAAGGTGATTATCATTTATAATCCTCGTCATCAGTTATCCTTCTTTTTAAATTGGTTTGCCTCTATCTACTTTTATTTTACTTCAATTTTTCTAAGTTCTTTATTTTTCTTTTTCCGAATGTATTGGCCAGGCCCCGGTAGGGCCAGCCCTTACATGAGCCCAAGTCACAACACACCAAGACAGGGTACGTGGGGAAATAACTGATAAACTAAACACACAATAGGCCTGTAGTGCAAGCTAACACGCCACTCAAAGCCTCATTAGATTCTATTCAAATCGTATAATGGACGCTCGTTTTTTTTCATGTTTTTGTTCCCGTCCTACGTCTGCGTCGCTCCTAACCATCATTCATTACCTGAGTATTATTTTCGTCGTTTGGTTTGTATGCACCTTTTGTTTTTTATTTTTCGTTTTGTTTTGACTAACTTTTCGTACTTGTACATACGTATTGTTGTGTGCCCGTGTGCATATCGTACGTCTGTGAAGCGTCCATACATCAGGTGCTCACATTGCAGACGACGAGATCCGACAGGCGGAGGAGAAGTTCGCCGAGTCACTTCAACTCGCCCAAATTGGCATGTTCAACCTCCTTGACAATGACGTAAGTGGAACGTGGAATCAGTGATTTCAATTGAAACGTAAAAGCTCTGTATTCTATATACTACTGGTATGAAATTTGCAGGTTGAGCAGGTAGCACAGCTTACTTACTTCGCCGAAGGGCTTTTGGAGTATCACCAGCAATGCACGGAAATCCTGAAAGGACTCGTGTCTACGCTCATGGAAAAGTAAGATTTACCTAATTGAGTGCATTTTTGTTCGCTACACCATACTATATTTTTGGTACTTAGGTATATAAATTACTACAATATGTGAATGTAAAACTTTTCCAGGAAGGAGGAAGCGGTGAACCGTCCCAAGATGGAGTTCGTACCGAAGACCTTAGCAGACCTCCACATCGAGGGCATCCACGACTTGAACAATGGTAGGCGGTACGGTTCCACCCAAAGTTTGTCCCGCCCCCGCCAACACATCCCTCCCTCATCCTCCGTCGGCGACCTTAGCACTTCTGATCCCTTCAGGGCTTGGGAAGCACCCTCACCCAATCGTACCCACGCCAGGCCAGCGCCAGGGTTCAAACCGCACCCAGCGCCACGGAACCAATTCAATGGAAGGGACCCCTGGACAGGTGACTTTGGTTTTATTTGCTGGGTTATTTTCTGTTCGGTTTTGGTTGTGGATTGCGGGATACGGTGGCGGTATATTAAGCGGGTGACGGATAAATAAGTTTGTTTTAAGCAGTCCATGGTCGAAATCAGACTAACGCACACGATCACACATCATTGAGGACATTGGCACGCTTCGGGCACATCAAGTTCCATGGCGCTCGTTAGGACGGTGGAGTTGTAACACACATACCATAAATACATAACTAACACAGTGCACAGAGCAATACAAATGAAATGTCTTGGGACGGGAATTTACTTTAAATATTGGAAAATACTAGCACATTGCGTTATACACATTCAATGTACAGGACTACACCATTACATATTTGACGTTCAAGTATATTAAGCGTCTAGATGACCTATTTTCTGTGACTATAAACTAACGTATGGGATTTATAGGAAAAACAATATATTAAAACATAATAAAATCTCTCTTTTATATAATATTTTATAATTGTATAATGTTACTAATTTTAAAACTTGAAATTGTAAATAACTCAAAAATAACGATGTTGGTAGTTTGCTTCCACGTATTTATTATAAATTATTCATATTAAGTTATTTATATTATTATACTGTCACTAACAATTCATGTATAGAATTTCAATATTTCGGTAACAAATTATTTAAATAGATTTGGACAATTTGGACATTGGTGAAATTACTGAATTCGACAATTTTTCTACCGAGAATCTATGCCGAGTGGTCCGGCCTAGAATTGACCACCCCCTTTTCTCCCGTGGGTGTCGTAAGAGGCGACTAAGGGAAAAT
Organism: Abrostola triplasia; assembly: GCA_946251915.1. Lineage (NCBI taxonomy): Eukaryota > Metazoa > Arthropoda > Insecta > Lepidoptera > Noctuidae > Abrostola > Abrostola triplasia. The sequence goes on from OX276435.1 coordinate 7,651,569, forward strand.
CCAGAAGACAGGCAGCAGCGTCTTCTGTAACTTTACCACCAATACTGCGATCCCCAAGCCGCCTGCCAAGCGTGGGGATTATGGCAACCCACCCCTTTTAAGGGGGAGGCCTTTGTTTATCAGTGGACGTCTTCCGGCTGATGATAACTACTGAGAATTACGCAATTCGAGCCTGCTAGTTTGACATAGCCATAGTAATTCTAGTGCTTGGAGGGAATAGAAAACCAATGCGAAGTGCATCGCCGGTTAATCAAGTCTTAACAGACGACGATGCGAACCGAATATTGACTCGTCCTTGAGTCTGCCATTGGGCAAGTTTATTATTTAATAGTGTCTGACAAGACATATTTAATAGTTAAATTAGAAACCTGTGAATTAACAAGTTTTAAATATTGGCTTTCGACCACGGTCGGTGGAAATCGGTCGAAACGTTAAGCTAGCATTTAAAACATGTGTTCGCGTTAATTCCCGCGATTGCAATACAATTCTATTATAATCATGTAATGCTATAGTTTAAAAGTTAGTAAGACATATTTAAGTTTAAAGTTCAGAAGAATAACGCATTTTAATGTTTGCTAACTTAATACATATTTTCTGTACATACTGTAGTGACAGTGGCGCCATTAGTTTCACAGTTATCCACTATAAAACGAACTGTACCGAAAAATCTTTTGTATTAAACTTTCTGGGTTAAAAATATTGTAGCATAACATTTATTATTATTTAAGCTTCTCTTATTTTGTTTATAACAGCAACACTTACAGGCGTGGTACGATTATTGACAACTTTTCTTACAGGTTGCCGAAAATCCTACTCCTTTATCCCCCCTCCTTATTTAGAATTACCTTTATAATCATATTAATAATAATATGTGTGTTTTAGCAAATAGTGTTGCCAAGATACGTAGTACTCTTTTTCATATTGCAATTGTTTAACTGTAAAAACGGTTTAAACGTCGGTAAAATATTCTGGATTGTAAACTTCGACTTCGACTCGATTTCATTTCAAAAATTCTTATGTATTTTTTTGTATTCGATAGTATAAGTTACTTGGCAACACTAATTGTCGATAATTTATGTGTTCTCTACATAGAATTATTATAAATGTTACTCTCTATTTTAATATATATATGTTTAGAAATGTCTCTGGTAGGAAAACAAGTGTGGTATGATTTCTTCTTCCTGTCTCTTCGAGTAGTCGATATTTGATGTTTCTTCTATCTTGCTGAAGATGTTCGCTGTTCAGTCCCCTACAGACGAGCTGTCTGACATGCACATCGCGTCAGCTAAACAACATTTACACAAATCTGAATTCGGGACTATAATATTTAACAGTTTCATTTAAGCACGTTACAAATGAAAATTATTAACATTAAATTTATATCCTGCTAAGATATTTTGATTAATGATTCGTATAATTTACACGTGTAACTGGGTTATTGTTACCATTTAAAATGGCAATCACAATAAAAAGAAATAAGCTATGTGAACTTAAAGTATGGATAGCAGCAACATTATCAATATTAGCATTGAGTATATGATTTGTTCACGTGCGAAGCTGGTTCTCACGCCGGCACCCCGGAGCATAAGCCGCCGTCGAACCTGGAACTGTTCCCGGGCTCGGGCAACGCGCAACGCTCAACCAACGGTAACACGCGCACACACACATAACATAATAATATGAGAGATTGCAACTAATTTTCTTACCTGACTGTACTAGATTATTTTCCTTTTTTCAACATCTTAATGATATTAATACTGAATAAAACAAAGTTTATACAGTGTTATAAAGTTAAGTTTTTTTATTGTCCTTTTTAAATCACTTTTATTGCACTTCGATTAATCAACAAAATTTAAACAAATAATTTAGTTTCATAGTAGTTCGCAATCAAATTACATGTATTTTTTTAGCTGTCCATATATTTAGGCAAACGAATTTTATTAAAAAAAATATCCAATGCAATCTTTGTTACTCACAACACATTTACACGAATCGTATAGATAGTCAACTTAAATAGTACTATGAAAATGCTTACGTAATATATTAGAACCGTACTCAATATACATGAAGCTTTTACCTAGACAAAAAACACAAGCGTACGTAGATTATTATTTTATGTTTGCTTACTGAACGTTGCTTAATTATGTGACGTCCTTCTAAAGTACCTGTGAAAAATGTGATTATTTTAGCTAAAACTTGGCTACTTCATAGTGCATACAATATTAAAAAAATACGCCTTAATACCTTTGCAATGCATGTCAAAGCCATAAATTAAAAAAAACCTCATCGCCACGTGTGACGTTTAGTAGTTTGCGTGTGAATGTAAAACAATAGAGCATGTCATTGTGCTTTTAAGAATAACTTCTTTAAAATAAGCATTGCCGTGTGGTCATGTCAATTTCATGTAACATAAACAGTAATGTCAGACTGTCATTGCATCGAGGAAGAGTATCAAAAACCATACATTACATACTAAAGCGTTCAAAAAATAGCTGTCAACCCGCCATTTTGTATTGCTATCCTGCTCGTATTCATTAGGTGTGAGCAAGATCGTTATACAAACACAAATTTCATATCAGCATTGATTGGAGTTATGAATATCATTATATTGAAGTTTTTAGTAGATACTGCGCGGCATTGTTAAGCTAGATTCTTTATCAACCTTATTTTAATAGATTTTGGCTCAGTATTATTTAGTCTGAATGCTTTTTAGGTTACTAAGCCTGACTGATTTTTAATCTAGTCCAAACACTAGCTCTCTCCCTGCACGTAGTATCTACTATCGAAGGTACACTCTTCAGCATCAACAAACCTATCAGAATTTTATGTTTTGGCCACTGGCCATATACAGTATAAATATTTATAACAATTTATATTATTTTCAACAGGTAAGTAAGTAGGTATATAATAAAAGGACAAATTTGTGTTGAGGACTGTACTTTCGTTTTAAGCTTTTTAATCCCAAAGCACACGCCAAACTTTTTGCAATTGCGATTGCCGAAGTTAGCAAAGGAATCTTTAGGAAAAAAACGATAAAAAAAAAGTCGAACAAAAATTTAGAACAAGTTTAGAACAAATTCAAATTCCCCGCGCTATTTAATTAAAATATACCTACCGAGTGTCAAACACCAATAACCTTATAATACATACAAAGACAATCGCAGCTGCTAAGTACCGTGTACCTTTGGGCATTAGGCGCAAAAGGTAGAAGCAATTAGTACTAAAGCCATTGGCCCCACAGCGTCGCCATTGCCGTCGCCAGTGAAGTCCCCCGCACGGACCCCCGTGGCCCCCAACAAGACCCCCTGCTGCACCGCTCTCTATGACTTCGAGCCGGAGAACCAGGGCGAGCTGGGATTCAAGGTAACTTTTTAACATCATTTAAGAGCTGACAAAAAAATACATAACAATAATAATTGTATTTCGTGAAATTACATCCATTTTTTTAAACATAGAAAATCCTCTCAGTAGCTGCCCGCTACGCCAAAATAAAACCCATCAGAAAGATCTACTAATATTTTTAAGTGCTCTTCATTTCAATGCACGACCATTCTTAGCAATTTAATACAAGATGTACCTACAGAAAATCTGTATTGTAAACTCTTAAGAGATAATTTGTAAATTACTAAAATTGGTATTTATTTTGTCTGAATAAGCCAGAAGAAAGGTGTTATAAAAAAAACGAAAACAGTTTAAATACCATATTGTCTTTGATTTTCAGGAGAACGACGTGATCACGCTGATCAACAAGGTGGACGACAACTGGTTCGAGGGCTCGGTCAACGGCAAGACCGGCTACTTCCCGATCAGCTACGTGCAGGTCACCGTGCCCTTACCCAACATGTAAACCCCCACCCGACACAACACCTAACCACCAACGTATTCATTCATTCCTTATCTGCAGACGTAACACATACATATACATATAAAGAACACCAAACTTGATGCAGATGCGATACTTCGAGATATTATATTTGAAGTCTTCGTGGAATCTCAAGTAGAAGATATCTTTGTAATGCCAAGTCGGTCCAACCTTTGTAAAGGTGTGTTACAGTTACTCATTCGTTATGACGTCACGTTTCGCAGTATTACGTAGATTCGAAACTATTATTGTGTCAAAAGCTCAATGGCAAGCTATTTATACCCCTTTAATTATACTATATAGTTTGATGGATTGTATTATTTTATCGGTTCAAACTTGTCTTCCGATGGATTTTGTCATCAATTTCACGTAGCATAATTTCTTTGAATATCCATCACGTCTGTTTCGCAATCATAATACTCAAAATATTAACAATCCTGCGAACTTTTCAGGTATATGAAAATAATATTTACAAAGACTCTCTAGATGTAAACATCTTAAATATCTCAAGGAGATAATGCTACGAATTCTTCTTTAAATTATTTTTATTGTACCTACCAACTGGTTGCATTTATTGCCAAAATAAGTAATTATTTAATATTAAAATTATTGTAATAGAAATCATTGTAATCATGTTGCCATTTTACTTCATGACGATTTATATTAGTAATGAGTTGGGAGTAAATTGCCGTTTATTTATGTTTTAAGTATTTTTAGTTTTTAAAGTGACTCACGCCAAATATACCAACATCATAAATGGAGTAGCTTTGCTCAGTGGCAAAAGACGAAGAATCATATTGATTGATAATATCTAGAGAATGAAGTGATGTCCACATTAATAACGACAGGCTGTGGGTATTTCCAGTGGCAAGTGTGCCGAACAACGTTGCATTCCAAGTACATACAGCTCAACTTTATCAATGTGGACGGTAAATGAGATTGATAATTTTAAGCAAAGTGATAGGTCAATGTCAATCGCAATACATTATTGCTGAGGGCTCTCTGCCGCGACGCAGCAAACATTCTGTAAAGTGATATTTTTAAAGTAACGTTTGTATATTAGTTAAATATCGTGCATCTATTTTTGTAGGTGCAGCACCCTTTGTATAGTATCCTATGTTGACGGACGTTTAGTTTATTATTCTTATTTGTACCGTACACGAAAGGCACAGGAGCGATATATTAGGACTATTATATACTAGTTAACACTTGCGATTAGATTTTATAGTTGAATGTTTGCGGGTAATTATTTAACTAAATGGAGAAAGTATACAGTGTAACGTATATTATACAATTAGTATGAGATAATAAGAGATGGAGTCGTAAGAGTTGTTGAATTATTGCCAGGTATCATGGCGTTTCGATGTTTGATGTATTATTGGCATGCTATTATAAAACATATTATAATGTAATTGTGATAACTATAGTTGTCAAGCTGTTGGTGCGGTGTCCTACCATGTTTTTTTTTTACAAACTTTTATTTACATTTACATTGTGTATGATTTGATCACGGCCGTATTGATTTATTTATCACGTTTCGACATTTCGCATAATAACTCCTTTAGTCATTACATTACCTAAGCTACATATTTTAACTATATTTTAATGTGTATGATTGATACCAAAAATATCGAAATTAGTAATTGTACATGGCCTCTGTTCAATAGTAATGTTTAATGTAATTTAATTAAATGCACTTGTGAACTAAGATCTTAAATCGTCATATTCACTTTGTCCAATATTGGTGTTGCAGTAATATTGAACTTAAGTAATTTATAATAAATTCATTGTATCATTGTCGTAAACGGACCCCATTGTATCACTTTTCTGGCATACAAAAGACAATACCTAGATCTAATGTTAGTTGTATGTAAGTTCATAAATAATTGTTCTATCTTCAAGTGTCTCTTAATATAAGTATTTTGAGTAAATAATATATTCATCAATGTTACGGGGATATGATGTTTCAATGTTTAATGTGAGTTGTCGCGACGTGGCCAGCATCAGCATCAGAAGATGCGTTCGCAAACCATATCGCTGTGAACTTCTCAATAATATACAAAACGTTTAATCGAATGCTGAACGATCTTAACACTATCCTACAGAAAGGAATTAGACTGTTGTTGTTTTAAATGTGTAAAAATTCTAATAGCTTGAGATGTGTGTGATTGTAATGAGAGATTTGAACATTATTCGGTGTTCGATAAACAAGCGATATTACAGAGGCTTACTAAAAACTAAAAGGCGAGTTTAAAAAACTTTGCTTTTAAAATCTACACTTATAAATACTTTGATAATGGTGCTTTAAATCCACGTCTTAAATGATACAAATTATTAAAGCCAGTATAATAATTTGTAAATTTAAGTGTTGCCAGTTAATTTTGCGCTATGAAGCTTAATAATCATGTTAGTGGCCTTTCTAGCGTTTAACGACAGAACAATATTTAATTTGGCAGTTTTCTAATATCCAAAGTCCGTTCTCATGCCCAAGTAAGAGGCTCGTTTATCAGACACCTATTTTGTAGTTGCCCTTTACTGTGTTGCTTCACTTGTTACGTATGTCGAATCATTGGCTGAATGGTAATGGTACTTGTACCTACAATTATTCCCTTTTAAAAATAAAACAATAATATACGTACTTGTGTTTTGTTGGTTGGTCCTAAAAACGTATTGTTCTAAAAATACTGGCCTTTAGATAGTGTTTCCGCAAGTGAATTGTTTTCGTCGACAAGTAACATTACCTTGAATGGTGATTTGTTAGCATACCAAAGTATATTATTACGTGTCAGATATCACTATCATTATATTCGCTCCCAAAATATTTTGCTGTTGATACGACCTACGTCTGATATGGTGTACTATTCCTGTTCATGTTACTGTAATCTTAAAATACTGTAATTTCATAGATTTAAACTTGACGATTTACGAGATGTAATGCAAATATTATTGATTTGTATTAAAAATTTATCCCGAAACTTATTGCTCGTTTTCGCCTCCTAATAAAATGTTAACAATTAAACACTTATTATAGTTTTATTTCTTTCAACACACGCACACCTCGCAACTTTACCGTCCATTAGGCTTCAAATTGGATTATTCAATACCTAATAATGTGTTCGTATATTCCTAAGCCATCGGTCCATGCCCATTGCCCAATCCATAAAAATCTGCCTACCTATATTTTGAAGATAAAATTGTGACTACGCCGTATAATATTGTGAGGCGGATGATGGTGCCATGCCGCATGATCAAATCCTCGGAAAAATTAAATAAATATATAAAAAAGCTTACCTTATTTATTATGATAACAATATCAATTCTGGATAAAATACCTATACTCGAGATAACAACTGTCTAGGTAACTTCTGGAGTTCCCTATGCTGCTTAGGTATTAGATAAGATATAAGCAAGTGCTTAGTATAGATATGAATACCTATGTGTAGGTATTTATGTAAAAGTCAACTTACAAATTACGGAGAAGTTTCCACTGCTAAGCAAGTTTACCCCACACCCTATAATTATAGAATAATAATAACAACCCATATCTGTCCAACTGCAGTGATTCTGCAATGCATGAATCGCGCTATACTAGCATGCTACGGGTGGGCTATTTCAGATAATTAAATTCAGGATGTTTTTTGTCACTGTTACTAGTGTCTGGGAATATGTAAAAAATATCTACGACATCAAAAACATTGATTCTTGCCTGTGTTTGATCCTGCACCCTTGTCAACAAATCCGGTCTGCGACAACGGGACATAATATATTATGATTTGTCCATAATTATTATTTGAGATTACTTTGACATTATTTCGAAGGTGTTTTTTACTATACAGAGTGTATTTTCCTAATATGTTTAGATGTCAGAATCTGAACCAGCAAAAGGAAAGTGAAAAATAGTATAAATCGAGATGATTCAATTTCCATAGCCTTGTCTTAATTTTGGATAAAAAATACATAAAACAATAGGGTAATTAAGAATCGGGAAGTCATAACACGTAGCAAAACAAAGGATGCAGATAGTGTTATTTATAATGTATTCTTTAGAAAAATAAATTATTATTATCCTCATTAGATTCAAAATAAGAATACTAACCACCGATGTTTATTGTAAAACCTGCTAAACAGCGCGTGACGGCCTTGCCATTACATTCTTGACAGCTGAGTTTTGCAAAATTGCAGACGTTAGTCAATATTAATTAATTAATCTCAAGAAATACTGCGTTACCTACTATAAGTAGGACAGCGAATGTAGATTAATGAAGATTCAAGTTTGTTCTGTATTCTGCGGATATAAGTATAGATACTATATCTTTGTGGCATTCGCTGTCCCACTGTTTTATAACAGGACATGCCGAAAACTTATGTATTTAATTATATCTTGAAATGAATTAAAGTATATAAACAATACACGAGGGGCAAACATTGAACTATATTACTACCTGTGGGAGCAATAGGTGTTCAATATATTTTCCTGCCTGTCGTACACCGCTGCCTGCCCGTTTAGCGATTTTAGAAATGATACTGCCCCACCCAGGTACTAAGAGTAGGTAATACAATTTTAGTCAATTCAGAAAGATATGTAAATAATGAGCATGGATAGTAATTAGAATCTATTTTCAGTAATGTATTCGAATATCTAAATTAATTATTCTGAAAAATAATGTACCTACTTGAACAAAATTCTTACTGTGTTGTGTGATAACTTGGTAACTTATTGTAAATATTGTACTCAGAACTAATATGATCAATAAGGCGAAGTGTCGACGGTTGGAGTTTAATTGAACACGTAAGGTAAAATAAATAAACTATTCGGAGGTGAAAGATCTTTATTAATTGAAAAGGTGTTTTAATCAGATACTATTACTGGAATGATTAGAATTAGAGAGAGAGAATATTGATTGAAATTGGATATAGGTCATATTGAATTACTGTTAAGTTATTGAATTGGATCATTATGCGCCGCCTCGGAGACGCAGAACCAAGTGCAGGGTCGACTCTTTCTGTATGTTGTAGTCAGAAAGAGTACGTCCGTCTTCAAGCTGTTTACCAGCAAAGATGAGACGCTGTTGGTCAGGAGGTATTCCTTCCTTATCCTGAATTTTAGCTTTAACATTTTCAATTGTATCAGATGGTTCAACTTCAAGCGTAATGGTCTTTCCTGTCAAGGTCTTTACAAAAATCTGCATACCGCCTCTAAGACGGAGAACTAAATGCAATGTAGATTCTTTTTGAATATTATAATCGGAAAGAGTGCGCCCGTCTTCCAATTGTTTACCGGCGAAGATAAGACGTTGCTGATCAGGAGGAATTCCTTCCTTATCTTGGATCTTGGCCTTGACATTTTCAATGGTGTCTGATGGCTCAACCTCAAGGGTGATTGTCTTGCCTGTGAGGGTCTTGACAAAAATCTGCATACCACCACGGAGACGCAAGACCAAGTGTAGGGTAGATTCTTTTTGGATATTATAGTCAGACAATGTGCGACCATCCTCCAGCTGTTTGCCAGCAAAAATCAACCTCTGCTGATCAGGTGGGATTCCCTCCTTGTCTTGAATTTTAGCCTTTACATTTTCAATGGTATCGGAAGGCTCAACTTCGAGGGTAATTGTCTTACCAGTGAGGGTCTTGACAAAAATCTGCATACCACCTCTGAGACGTAGCACAAGGTGAAGTGTGGATTCCTTTTGGATGTTGTAGTCAGATAATGTGCGGCCATCTTCCAGCTGTTTTCCAGCAAAAATCAACCTCTGCTGGTCAGGAGGAATACCTTCTTTGTCCTGTATTTTGGCCTTAACATTCTCAATTGTATCTGAGGGCTCAACCTCAAGCGTTATTGTCTTGCCTGTAAGGGTTTTAACAAAGATTTGCATACCACCACGGAGACGCAAGACCAGATGGAGAGTGGATTCTTTTTGGATGTTGTAGTCAGACAATGTGCGACCATCTTCAAGCTGTTTGCCAGCAAAAATTAACCTCTGCTGGTCTGGGGGGATACCTTCCTTGTCTTGAATTTTAGCTTTTACATTCTCAATAGTGTCTGATGGCTCTACCTCGAGGGTGATTGTCTTGCCAGTGAGCGTCTTGACAAAGATTTGCATACCACCTCGCAGACGGAGCACAAGGTGAAGGGTAGATTCCTTTTGGATGTTGTAGTCTGACAATGTGCGGCCATCTTCCAGCTGTTTGCCAGCAAAAATTAACCTTTGCTGGTCTGGGGGGATCCCTTCCTTGTCTTGAATTTTAGCCTTTACGTTTTCAATAGTATCAGAAGGCTCAACTTCGAGGGTGATTGTCTTGCCAGTGAGAGTCTTAACGAAGATCTGCATACCGCCTCGGAGACGGAGCACAAGGTGAAGGGTGGATTCTTTCTGAATGTTATAATCTGAGAGTGTGCGGCCATCTTCAAGCTGTTTGCCAGCAAAAATCAGCCTCTGCTGGTCTGGGGGGATCCCTTCCTTGTCTTGAATTTTAGCCTTTACATTTTCAATAGTATCTGAAGGCTCAACCTCAAGGGTTATGGTCTTGCCAGTGAGTGTCTTGACAAAAATCTGCATACCACCGCGAAGACGTAGTACCAGATGCAGGGTCGATTCCTTTTGGATGTTGTAATCAGACAGTGTACGACCGTCTTCCAATTGCTTTCCGGCGAAGATCAGTCGCTGCTGATCTGGGGGAATGCCTTCTTTGTCTTGAATTTTAGCTTTTACATTTTCAATAGTATCGGATGGCTCAACTTCAAGCGTGATAGTTTTACCCGTCAGCGTTTTCACGAAAATCTGCATTATAATGGCTGCAACAATAGAGGATAACTATTTAGAGGACTACAAAAACTATGAATTTGGTTGAAGTGTCTGTTTAGAAGGCTTTCGAACTAGGACAAAGAACAAAGAAAGTTCGCGATCACAAAATGGCGTCGTTGAAAGTATCGTCGAAATACAAAACTACAATGACAACGTCATTTTAATAACAAAATACATGGGAACATTGTAAAAGCTCGTTGATAATATAATGAACTTACCAATTTAATACTTATCAGAAATAAATAGACTTGTGAGATCTTATTTTATACACAATACACTGTTTAGACAACGCGAGTCAAACTCAAATTAAAATAAAATTTATTGATTTGCAGATTCGCAAATTCCTAACACGAAAATATTTTTTTTTATTATCTTGGTTTGGGTATAGTGTCTTTTTAACAGATCAAAATTAATTTAACAATTTGTTTTGTGTCAATTATATTTATTCTTCCGTTGTTAGTAATGCCTTGAATTAATATTATTGAATATCATCTTTTTTTTATCGTATGGTTGATGAACAGCTTGGTGTCAGTCGTCAGATTTTAAACCGACTGTAGGCCTCTGATATTCTGGACTTACCTAGTCGATTTACATGCTACATATCATGTCTATTTATTAGATGACCCATAAAAAGTAATAAAATACATAAAATTAATTGCCTAAACCATCCTTAACATTACAATTTAGTGCATAAACTGGCATGATCAGTGACAAAGTGAATATATAAAGCGAATGTTAGTGGAATATCGGGAAGAATGTGAATATACTTCGACAATATCGAAAATGTTCTACAAAGTCAAGTGTGGAGTACCCTTAATCGATAAGTTTGCATGAGGAATGTGATACAAGAAAATGAGGCAAAAGAAGTATGTCAAGATCGTCGCAATATATGGTATTCCGTGGTCTCTGCCTATCCCTCTGAGAAGTAGGTTACTATTATTATTTATTTATTGCACTATGTAGTTTTACAGTGTGACTTTATGTATGTATTTAAGTAAACATTGGTTCATTAATGACAAACAATAGTGTATAATAACAAACAATAATTATGATGATAAAAAGTTTGTGAAAATGAATAAAACAATAGGTCCTATGATAGATCGATCACCTTTGAGCTCTTGGTTGACTTATTTGTGTAAAGACAGAGAAAAGTGTTTTGGAAATTAGAGCGAGATCTTCTTGGCTGAACAAGGGTGTAGGACTTCGCTAACATCGAGTTGTAGAAAGCAATAATTTATTTATCAGACATCATTACACACATCACATGGAATATCCACCTTTCGGACAAATATTGTCGTAAATTTTAACTCTGCGTGGGCAACACTGATTTCTATTTGTCAAGCGTATGATAGAACAATTCTATTTATTTTATAATCTGTGGACGCGGGCGTATCGAATGAAAATTGACTTGAAAATTAATAGGAACAATATTTTTATCATAAAACTAGGAATAATAGAAATCGTACAGTTTTAGTCATTAAAAGTTTAGTTGTTTAATATTGGTTCCTTTGGTTAATGCGGATATACTTCAAATTAGCGGCTTTCAATTACTATCACCTTATTTTTTTTCTTTTGTAAACACGTTTGTTATATTCCCTAAAAAAATAGTATCATACGGTTCCTGAATAAACTATGAGTCACTGGTTTTACTTTAACGTCTACAAGTGAAGTGTTTCGGATTCGAATTGTTTGTGTTTTGAAAGATGGCCGATTTAATTCGTGCTATGGGGGCGCCAATTGGACCCCCTGTAAAGGATAAGTTGGGGTCACCATCAACGGAATCCGAAGATGGGGGCGGTGATATCGCCGAGCTGGCGGCTGATTTGGAGCTGGACGAAGCGGACGGACCTAGCACCAATGGTAAGAATTACATTTCATTGCCATTCTGCTGAGACTTTATTTTTAAGTGTTTTCCTCTGTTTGATGTTGGCATATTGTCATGATATCAGGCGAAAGACAGGCAGTGCTTGCTCCACCTGAGACTGAGTGGTACCACGGCCGGCTGGATAGATACACCTCAGAGGAAAGACTGTGGGCTGCTGGGAAGCTTGGAAGCTATTTAGGTAAATCAAGAAAATGTTTCATATTAAAATGCTCTGGTTGCAGAAATGTTAATATTTAAAATAGACATTATGAAGTACATCAAAATATTACCAGTTTTAGAACTAATAGACTGTATGATAGCTTTATGCAGCTATTTGTAATTAGCAATTTATCTATGAATCACTTATAATGGATACTTACTCAAAATTCCTAAAGAATTTCTCCTGTACCAAGAATAATAATTATACCAATCCAAATATCTTAGAAAAGATTTATAATATTAGGTTACTACCATATGAAATCATTGCCACTGGCTGTCATAACACCTACTGTCCTTTTTAATTTAATTTGATGAATATTTAAACAATTTTTTGAGAACTCACAACTGTCTATATAAAAAAAGTATATTTAAATAACATATTTTTGTAACAAAAATTGTAAAGATTTAAATTATTTGTCAACAATAAAATGATACTACTTAAATTATAATTTTGTATATAGAATGTGAAAGCTGTTACATTTGTGTAAACCTAATTTAAACAGAGTATAGTTGGATTGTATAGGTATAAAAAGTAGACAAAGAGTAATGAAACATTTCCCATGGTGTTTTCTATGTGAGAGTGTTATGCAATTAAAATGAATTGTTTCCTACACTCAGTAAAACAATGTATATTTGTAATTTTCACTTGTAACAAAGATGTACCTGAATGCTTTAGCACACCAGTTGTACTATTGAATTTTATGTTCAATCAATGGTTATTCTCTGGTATAGACAAGTAATTTGTGGTCCCAATGTGGCTAAAATAACCCAAAGAGGACAACTTTTAATTTATTAATTATATTTTAAGAAATTGATGTGGTATATTTAATTTTTTCCTTAATACATTAAATGATTTAGGTAATAGCAAGGTTTGGAACTGATGGTGCAGAATAATTTGTATATTCAAATAAATATTGTCTTGAGCTATCCTCTATTTAGTTCTCCTTCTTTGTACATATATTATGAGATTAGAACAGTCAGGCAAAACATCCTCATTAAGGAATCTAGACTAACATGTATTCTATACTAAATTACATGTTTCAGTTCGAGAGAGTGATCGAAAACCAGGATCCTATGTATTGAGTTACTTGGGTCGCACGGGGATCAATCATTTCAGGTAAATAAGCTTTGTTGCTAACATTGTGTTTCCTTATATTACTTTTATATTTAATTTAGTGAATAATAACAGGTAATGCCACAAGCACATTATTAATTATGATTATCAATAATCCTGTTTTTAGTTCATACTTATTTTCAAGTAATTTATATTTTTTTTTAACCACTTGTTATTTAGTGACTGCCTCATTGGTCTAGTGGTCGCTAAGCGTGACTCTTGGGCGCGAGATTCTGAGTTTGGATCCCTGGTCAGGCAGTGTATTGCGTTTTTCCGTCAGGTAATTCTCAGTAGTAGCACAGAGTCTGGAATTATGCCTGGTTGATGGCAATAGGCCCCTATTATATTGGACCTTATATCATAACTAGCCCAATATAGGTGTACTATAGGTACACCTCTGCCTACTCTTTCGGGGAATACAGGCGTGATGTTTTGTTACATAGGTAACTCTTAACCATTAAATAATGACCTTACTGATGTACAGAATAACAGCGGTATGCGGCGACTACTATATTGGAGGGCGTCAGTTCGACTCCCTGACGGAACTAGTTGGCTTTTACAGCCACTGCTCCGACCTGCTCAAGAGAGAACGCCTTGTGGAGCCAGTGCCGCCACCCGAACCCGTCAACGACAAGAAGGTAGCTTACCTTGTTACATATGAAATATTCTGAGGAACAATAGTATATTATAGAAACAAGAAAATAATTCTCATACATTTGTATAAAAGTTTTGGATCAATTGCATGTGCAGAAATACATTTCGTCTCTGTAGTTTAATCATTGAGACGTGACCAAAAGTATATTGTCTGATCTACAAACGAGCATAATTCATGTATTTTAATTCGTAACTAATGATTGCTAATGCTATTTAAAAAAGAAAGTACAACATTTTACGTTTTTTATTAGAGGGTAGTAGCTATACTGCCGTACACCAAGATGCCCGACACCGACGAGTTAACCTTCCAGAAGGGTGACATATTCTTTGTGCACAACGACATGGGTGATGGCTGGCTCTGGGTGACCGCTCATAGGTAAGAAAGTATTTAGTTTATCGTTAAACTTACGCAAAACTAAACTTAGCTTCGTTTTAAGGTCGAATTGGAGAGCAGCCGATTAGTATTTCGATTACCCACTTACATTTCACACATGTTACATACAAGACTTACACAATAACGTAAGATTCATATCAATTTGTGTGGTCTCAGCTCAGTATAAGCTGTGCGCAGGACATAAGACTGATCTTCAGCTGGCCCCTGCCATTAGAGCTACAGATAAAAAAGTCGACCCTTTTTGTTTTAAGATATTCGTCGAAGATTTATTTCAGCCTATATACTGTTTCATCTGTGTTTTATGTCTGTAACTAAGATAGATGATGCGTTGATTTACATTAACAAATATATTCCTAAAAGTCGATAGTTCTTGATAGTTCGCCTTGGAATCAATACATCCGTGTTATGTCCGACTTCTCGTATCCTGTTATTAAACGTACAACTAACGCGTAGTTCCCTTGTACAACAATTATATTTAGAAAGTGTCTACAATACCCTTTACTGTTGCTATTCATTGGCAGGTCAAAGGTCGTTGCAGCGTAGGAAGTCGCACCGGATAAGATTAGATATGGAATAGTATTTTTTTAAGATAATATTGTATGGTGTAGGATATGGTGATTAGTTAGGTTCCAAAAAGGATATTCAATTGATATTCTTGTGGACCATAACTTTTTTATTTTGTTTATCTTAAGTTAGTTCAGTTGAATAATAGATTATTGTTTTTTTTCTATGTTCAAGAAATAAGAGTTTAAACATCTTGCACACTGATCCCTATTATTGTTAGCTTACTGGTTCCGTTGTTTGTATCCTCACTCACAAGACAAAAAAACAACAAATCAAATCAGACACCAAGCTGTAGACGGAATAGATAGCATGTTTACACATGTTTTTGTAAACAATGCCCTTTTGCCTTTTTTATATAACGAATGATCACAGACATTGCTTCACCTAGCTCTTTCAACAGTTAAGTGTAAACAAGGCAAAGGTTTTATTTATTTCCCTCTTCAGCATGAGCTAATTATATGCGACACGTCATGCTATGGTGTAAAGATTGTCAACAAATATGGTAGCGGGAATGACGGCCCAAGGTACGCCGGACGTACTTATGTATCATCACTCGTGTTGGCTCTAATTACAATGCATTTATTTAGTCTCGGGTTTTTCTTGTAGAACATTCTTTGGTGTTCGGGAGTTTAGGAAAATTGTTCATTAATTGTATTGCCGAAGCAAATATTATATTGCTTAACCGAGGAAAATAATTAGTCAAACAATTATAGCATTAATTACTCCTACAATTGTTATTATTCTCATTTAAATCAAAGTTTGTAAAAATAACCTGTTTGTTATGCCTATTAAATGTTACTATAATAGTTTCGTACTGAAAAGTTCTATGCAGATCAGTCGAATCATGAGGCACCCATTCTTCAATCAGTTTTTTTATTCTACCGATTGGCTGCAAATCTTCAAGGTCAATATTGTAGGTATGCTAACGTCAAAATATGATATTCTGAGCAGTTTCTGGTGCGTGAGTGTCACGTCGGAACATGTATTCGAAATTTTTTGCCGCATCCATCTAATGTTTCCCACATTAGATGGATACGGCAAAAATTTTACAATTTACAATGATATAAAAAAAAACATTACAATACAAATATAGATCATAATTATATATAATGAGGATTTATGGGACGCAGAATATATTTTTTAGCTAATGTACCCATTGATGTACAATAATTTCCTTGTTAGCACTATGCTTGTAGGTAGGAAAACTACACTTAAGTTCAGTGACAAACATTTATTTATGAAGTATCAATAATAATTAAGTATGTATTATGAGTAGGTATATTTATTTCTTCAATACCTAATAGGTACTCGTCGTAGTATTTACCAATAAATAATCTTTCTTTGGTTCAGAACTGGAGAACAAGGAATGATCTTCAGAGAGTTGGTTGAGGATCTTGACCCGTCAATCGACCCGAACACTGTCTTCTCCTGGTTCCATCCTAACTGCACGAAAAGTGAAGCAGTAGACATGTTAGTCAAGGCTGGCCCAGGGAGCTTTCTCGTCAGACCCTCGGACAACTCACCCGGGGACTACTCCTTGTTCTTCCATATCAATAACCAAATCCAAAGGTTCAGGATAGAGAAGAAAGGTGTGAGGTACCTCATGGGTGGTCGCACCTTCGAATGTTTGGACGCCGTCATCAATAGGTACAGGAAGGAGCAGATCGTCGAAGGGCACACTTTAGGCCAACCGGTAAGTTGGTGATTTACTCCACATATCCCCTGTAATTGTTTAAGTAAATAATGTTCTGTCATTATCATACTTTTATACATATTCAGTTAAGTAAGATTGAATGTGACAGAACACTGTTTAACTTAAATAGTTGTTAGTAAGGTGTTTGTTTCCATCAAGCTTATTTTTTCCTGCCTTTATTAAACAATAGTTTTAAGTCATGAAAAAAACTTGTAAAAGGGCCAAGGTCTTCATATTAAAAACGGTTTATATTTTTGAACCACGCAATACTTGAATGCATAAGTTATTAGGAGTTGCACTCAAGAAAACTTTGCATATGCAAATGGTACGGAGATAGTTATCGCAAATATGAATGGTTTTAAACATTCTGATATTTGATAAGATAATTGAATATCAAACATTGTTTTTGCGATACTGTACTTTTGTTTTTTTTATCTGCATGTCGTTTTTAAAAGCAACATAATAGGAAGACGGAATAGACAACAATGCTGCGCAATTATACTATCTTTGATAACTATTTTGCGGTAAAGTATTGTATATTTACGTAAATAAAGTCATATATAATGTTATATATATAAATATTCTCGTTATTTCAGTAACATAAGCTTTTAGGACAAGTTTTAAACTGTTTATAATCTGTATCTACTTATATTATACTGTAGGTTATAAGCCCAATTTCGTTTGCAGTGTCTTTACACATACAATTTACTCTTCCACTTTAGATTTCCAAATTAGGTACTTTTCTACCAACATTTTGAAGTCATCTTAATAAACACTCATTTCATAAATGTTGCGATTAAGTCTGTCTGGTATTTTTACTATGAAATTTTGTCACAACATTGCAGAAAGATAGACATCAGTCCACTAACCAAGTTATAATGCTAATATTATTTTATCAGCTGATCGCCGAAGGTCATGTCATAGAGCCGCAACAAAGCACAACAGGCGCTGCCGCCGAGAAGATTTACGCGACATTACGCGAATGCCGCGACCAGATAGGCCTTAAGAAGACAAAGGGCATCAAACACCAGGGTTACCTGAACAAAAAGTCTGATAAAGGAGCCAAGAAGTGGAAGGCGTTGTACTTTGTACTGCTGCAAGAAGGGACTGACACGCATTTGTACTTCTACGACTCACCGAAGAGGACGAAACCGAAGGGCCTGATTGATCTGTCATGCGCATACCTATATCAGGTATAGAATATCTTGAGTTTTATAGTGCCGAAGTATTTTTGTTTTTTTTAACATTTGTTTTTAGTTTGACTGAGACAATATTTTGACGTCAGTTGTCCTACATTAAAGAAAAGAGTTTAGTTATTCATCATAATAATTACAATACAAGCTAACCCAGAACCCGATTGATCTTTATTTGCTGTACACACTTATAATTGGGTCCTTAACATGCAATATGGACATCGATGATGCAAAAAACACGTGTGGATTGGCTTAACGTTTCTATAATAAAACATCGTCTTACAAGTTACGACTTATTTACTATAAATACATAATAGGAAGTAAGATTAGTCACACACTACATCTAGCTTCTTGTCCTCAGGTTCATGAGTCACTGTGGGAGCGAGAGTTCTGTTTCCAACTAGTGGAGCGCGCGCTGCCATGTCTATCGACGCACACGTTCCTCGCCGCTAACTCGGCGACCGAGGAGCGCGCGTGGATGGACGCGCTTAGGCCGCTCTGTGTGCCGCAGCAGGCGAGACACCAATGCAAGGTATGACGTATTTATGTATCACTTTGTTCACAAGCTAGTTTGTTTTTGCTGTACTTTTTTATAAGCTTAAGGTTGGTGAATAGAACCATTTATCGCTCTACCTGTTTGTCTGGTAAATTAATTTTGGTTTACCCATTTTTTTTTGCCAAAAACTTAGTTGTTATTAGTGTTAGTTTAACAAATACTGAGGTGAAAATATGACACTTCAGGGTTTCTGGTTCAAGCAAACACAACTTTGGGAATAACAGGAAAAAAATGTGTGTATTTAATTATTTTTATTTATGTAAATCACATTTGCCCGAACTAGGAATAAGGATCTACAAACTATTTACCCTGTCTGTTCCCTGGCGCCCGTAGACGCAACTATTGAATTTAACATGGCTGAGGTATTCTCCAGTACCTTTATCACCCGTCCCCGTGCAGGTGGCGCGCGTGGTGTGGCTGCGCGCGCTGCGCGTGCGCTGCCTGACGGCGCACCGGCTGCCCGCCCGCCTGGCGCCGCGCCCGCACCTGCGCCTGGCGCTGGGCGCCGCGCCCGTGGCCAGCACCAAGCCGCGCCCCTCGCCCGACCCGCACTGGGACGACGAGTTCGTGTTCGAGTCAGTACCATACGACTAGTACCTTTATTATATATCCCCTTTATAGGTGCACATAGGTTTTACATTGCAATGGGACTTTATTTGTAAATTATGAGATATGTAGTTTAGTTCTACGTCCTTATAAAATTCGTTTAACTTACATGAAATCCCTAGGGGGGAAGAATCTCACTACAATTGCAGCTTCAACAAACGGTTTTTAAAAGATAAAATTGTTAAAAATCTATAAATAATTTTAATTATATAATAACAAAAAGCGACGTAACCAACCCGCAACCGAGTGAACTTTTATTTAAAATTATATTTTTGTTCACCAGTGACGTGCCTCCCGATGTGACTTCGTTCACTATCACAGTCCACAACACTGGGAAAAGAGGAAAGGAATCCGAAGTAAGACACCTTCAATAGTTTATTCATTTGCCGGTTATTCATCTATAAATAATATGAACAATAACGAAAATGTATCTCTAGGTAGCAGAATTAACGATTGAGCTAGCAAACCTCGCGAATGGTGAAGAGATCGAAGAGTGGTACCCTCTGGCGGGGATGACACCTATAGGAGAGTGGGGATCTTTGAGACTGCGTATCAGGTGTGTACTCCATTTCTACCACTAGTGTTCTAACTCCTAACCCTAAGACAATTTCCATGTCCCTCCTTGATTCAGATTTTATGTTAATAAAATAATTTTCCCTTAGTCGCCTCTTATGACACCCACAGGAAGAAAGGGTGTGGTCAATTCTAGGCCGGATACTACTCGGCAAATTAAGCACACATATAGTATGCTTATTATTATTTTCTATAGATACATGCAAGAGCTGGTAATGCCTCGCGAGGAATACAACCCGCTGCGTCAGTTGTTGTTGGAGCCGGGTTTGCCTGCGGTTAAGGCGTTGGCGGATTTGTGCCGCACGGATAGACAACCTTTGGCCACTTGTAAGTTTTGTATATGTTTGTAAATACTGCATATCATTTTAAAGATGGTCACATGAACCTCAACCGTAGGGTGGTAAACCATGTTTTTGGTCGACTGTACCACGTGCACACACTGTCACTCAATGATGGGCAACCGCAGACTGAACAGCACAGTGCGTATAGCAACCGTTCGGCTGGCCGTCACTCGGCCCGCAACTCTCGGAGCAACCGGAGCGTACTGCGGGTCTCGGGTACCCGCAATTAGTATTACGTACATAATTGTGCTTGCGGGTAACCATACAGTGCGTATGAGCTTTTTATAGCTTCGGATTTGGCCCTCTACGCACTTTTGGAAAATTTACCCTGTGTACCTTTTTCATGTTCTGTGTAGTACCGTTACGGGGATCTGTTGTGAAAAATAAATATATACAATGTTCGTATAAACTGTTCAGCCCTGCTCCACGCGTTCACGGAGTGCGGGCGCGGCGCGGAGCTGGCCCGCGAGCTGGTGAGCGCCGAGGTGGCGCGCGAGACGGACCACCGCGCCATGTTCCGCGCCGCCTCGCTCGCCACCGCGCTCGTCGACGAGTTCATGCGCGCGCACTGCAAGCCCTTCCTGCAGGTACTGTACTACACCGTCACAGTCGGAGTGCGGGCGCGGCGCGGAGCTGGCCCGCGAGCTGGTGAGCGCCGAGGTGGCGCGCGAGACGGACCACCGCGCCATGTTCCGCGCCGCCTCGCTCGCCACCGCGCTCGTCGACGAGTTCATGCGCGCGCACTGCAAGCCCTTCCTGCAGGTACTGTACTACACCGTCACAGTCGGAGTGCGGGCGCGGCGCGGAGCTGGCCCGCGAGCTGGTGAGCGCCGAGGTGGCGCGCGAGACGGACCACCGCGCCATGTTCCGCGCCGCCTCGCTCGCCACCGCGCTCGTCGACGAGTTCATGCGCGCGCACTGCAAGCCCTTCCTGCAGGTACTGTACTACACCGTCACAGTCGGAGTGCGGGCGCGGCGCGGAGCTGGCCCGCGAGCTGGTGAGCGCCGAGGTGGCGCGCGAGACGGACCACCGCGCCATGTTCCGCGCCGCCTCGCTCGCCACCGCGCTCGTCGACGAGTTCATGCGCGCGCACTGCAAGCCCTTCCTGCAGGTACTGTACTACACCGTCACAGTCGGAGTGCGGGCGCGGCGCGGAGCTGGCCCGCGAGCTGGTGAGCGCCGAGGTGGCGCGCGAGACGGACCACCGCGCCATGTTCCGCGCCGCCTCGCTCGCCACCGCGCTCGTCGACGAGTTCATGCGCGCGCACTGCAAGCCCTTCCTGCAGGTACTGTACTACACCGTCACAGTCGGAGTGCGGGCGCGGCGCGGAGCTGGCCCGCGAGCTGGTGAGCGCCGAGGTGGCGCGCGAGACGGACCACCGCGCCATGTTCCGCGCCGCCTCGCTCGCCACCGCGCTCGTCGACGAGTTCATGCGCGCGCACTGCAAGCCCTTCCTGCAGGTACTGTACTACACCGTCACAGTCGGAGTGCGGGCGCGGCGCGGAGCTGGCCCGCGAGCTGGTGAGCGCCGAGGTGGCGCGCGAGACGGACCACCGCGCCATGTTCCGCGCCGCCTCGCTCGCCACCGCGCTCGTCGACGAGTTCATGCGCGCGCACTGCAAGCCCTTCCTGCAGGTACTGTACTACACCGTCACAGTCGGAGTGCGGGCGCGGCGCGGAGCTGGCCCGCGAGCTGGTGAGCGCCGAGGTGGCGCGCGAGACGGACCACCGCGCCATGTTCCGCGCCGCCTCGCTCGCCACCGCGCTCGTCGACGAGTTCATGCGCGCGCACTGCAAGCCCTTCCTGCAGGTACTGTACTACACCGTTACAGTCTTACAGTCGGAGTGCGGGCGTACACTGGAGTAAATGGAACGCAGGAGCAAATACGGATAAAATGTTGAAGAGGATGTTTATTCCGTTTGACTGTACTGACCACACACGCACGCACGCATGCACGCTTACGCACAGACACGCACACACACACACACGCACACACACACACATTTATTTATAACGAAATTGACCTTCCTAAGTGCCCCGAATGTATATTATTAACAGGGTCCGTTGTGAGCGCGGAAGATACCATCAATACATTACTCAGCGATAAATTTTTGTTTCAGGCGGCTATTTCTGAAACAGTTCAGAGATTAATAGATGCAAAACAGTCGGCCGAATTGAATCCAACTAAAATGGACTCCCCCGACGACGCGTGCAACAATGCCGAATTTCTTCTTATGATTCTAGATCAGGTAACTTACAATTCTATTCTAAAAGTGTTCGTGGATCGTATCGATCACGTGGTTCGTTAGTCAAAGTATTCTCATACTGTACGCAGTCTATAAATTACTAATGTGTAACAAATTATTTGCTTATTATACCATGCTATAATAAGCAAATAAGTCTACCTCATTGGTCTAGTGACGAGGTTCTGGGTTCGAATCCCGTGTCGGGTAGTGTTACTGGGTTTTTCCATTAGGCAATTCTCAGTATCAGCACGGAACCTGGATTTGTGCCCGGTTGATGGCAATAGGCTCGCCCTCTATTACATTGGCCTAAAAAAAACATAACTGGCGAAATGCGTGCACCATTGCCTACCCTTTCGGGGAATACAGGCGTGAAGTAATGTTATGTTACCATGATATATTTAGTACAAGGAGTTTACTTCCCTCCCCCCAGATAACCCTGTCGATCTTCACGTCCCCCGAGGCGTGCCCGCGGCCGGTGCGCTACCTGTGCGGCTGCCTGCAGCGCGCCGCCGTGGCCAAGTGGCCCAACGAGAGGTTCGTGCGCACCCGGGTCGTGTCAGGTACGTTAAATTCATATTACAACTAATCTTCGCCCGTCTATCACACAGACACCGTATAAACTTTCTCATGGTCACAATGTTTTTACTTTATTTTGACTAAAAAAGAAGCAGTTACTAAACGTCCAATCTAGATTGTAGTCTTGTCCGTACCTATACAAAAAATCACGTCTACGCGTAGGTGTATGTTGTCCATACAAAAAATTACATCATTATTTAAATTGTTTATATAGTGTACAATATGGATAAATATATCCATCTCTATACTTATAATCTCTAATAATGTCGTGTTGTGTGAATGTAGGTTTCATCTTCCTGCGGCTGATTTGCCCAGCGCTGGTGGAGCCGCGCGCGTGGGCATTGGTGTCGGCGGCACCGCCTGCGCATGCGCAACGCTCTCTGCTGATGGTGGCTAAGTGCCTTCAAAACCTCGCCAACCTCATAGAGTTCGGTGCCAAGGTTAGTTATACTCTCATTATTTTATTTATACACTTCATTGATACCTACTTATATACATACCTTCCTATATACCTATCTTTGGACAAGAATAATCTGCTTAAAATATTAGGCCATGTTGATAATATTAGCTTTAAGAGCTCTTGTTTGCGCTCAATCTCACGCTTTTAACTAAAGGTACCCCCCACTTGTAACATTCCTTCATGTCTGTAACAAAGTGGCGTATCTATTTCATACTAATCTCCCGAAGAAACGGTGTTACGGCAAAATGTTACCAGTGTGGACGCACCTCTAGAAATACCAACATTTATTTAGGTATATTTAATTTATTTGTAGGTGTTAATAAACATAAAAAATACTATATTTGCAGGAGCCGTACATGGAAGTAGTCAATCCGTTTATTTTGAAGAACAAGGAGCGTATGGTTGTGTTCTTAGACCAGCTGAGTAACGTTCCCGATCCAGGGAACCCGCCGCCTGCCACTAATAACAACTTTGATATTGGTAAGTTCATATTATGAAGTGTGTACTTTGATACCTTTCCGGACAAAGGGTGTTAAAGAAACCTGTAGAATCTTAAACAGGATTTGAAAATTATAAAGAAACTATAAAGAATATTATATAATTTAAATTGTTTGTACACAACCTTACTCAGGTCTTATTCTTATTTTTCAAATTAATATATCTACCAGACAAACCTTGGCAGATAGATTTAAATAAAGTGAATTGCACGAAAATAAGAGGTTTATTTGAAATGGAACTAAAAATACATAAATATTTTTTTTATAATAAAAATATCAACTTAACTAAATTAACTTTAACAACTATATTATTTACACAGCGAAAGACTTAGCAACGCTCCACCACATATGCGTGTCCCATCTCACGGAACTTCAAGGGTTGGCCCGGACACAACCAGCTATACGGAAACTGGTGACAGTCACCGAAATGCTCACCAAACACAAGCACAAGTATCTCGAGATGATCAGATAGGATACGACTACTAAATAACAGGTAAAAATTACTATACTACATTAACTTAACAGTTTATATGTCCATATTAATCCTCTGGACCACTATGGAAACTAATATAGGAATGAAGGGCAGATGGCTTTGAAAGGAACTCTTACATCTTAGTGATCTTGGCTTAAGCTTGTCTTCTTCTTATCGTATGAACAACCATATCGGATGAAAAACCTGGTTTCAGAGTTTAAACTGCCTGCTAACTTGGTTTTATACACCATTGAAATATCTTTTAGGTGTGCCAGTTCCCTCACTATGTTTTGATTCACCGTTTTAGCAACTGATAACTAATTTATAATACGCACAGAAATTCGAAATTACATTGGTGTGTTTAACTTGCGACTTTGACTTGGCAGTCCAACGGTTATATCACTCGGCTATCAGGGATTTAAGCTGGTGAGTCACTTTCGTCTGATATCTTTCGAGTTTATCGAAAGCTCTATACTATTTATCTTCATAGGTAGCTTCAGGAATTCCCCAAGCATAAAAGACGGCGGCATACGTGTTATTTTTATTTGATTGATTTGTATTTAATATTTTTTTTATTCGTTCCAGGGTAACAAGAAGTAATTGTATCGGACAAACGGTAAAGGTAGCGGGTAGACATAAGTCCTCCGCCGTAGAACCAAGGAATTTTCCATAGTCGTTCATGCATAGTCATTGTTAGCTTTATCTTGTATTACTTTATCAACAAGTACGCATTCTACATGTTTGTTTAGAAGCTTATTCGTGCCAAAAGTTACGTTATTATGTGCGTATTTAAATACCCTTCCAATATTTAACCTTTATTAAAATGCAATTTAATTTAAAGAGAAAATTAACAAAAAAAACGGCTCTCTAGTATTTTAAGACCTATTTATTGATTAAATGTGAATCAAGTAAATGAGACGAAGTTTTTTATAAGTTAACTTGAGCATTTATATTAGTTTTAAGATTAATCTTAGCGTAAACAAATATGCTCTATTTATATATTTAGACTTTCAGTATTTATTTTTATTAAGAGGTAATTCTTTTACTAACGTAGCAGGCGATTATTGTGCTGTAAATACAATAATATAGTGTTCATTAGCGTTCAGAATCTGCCAGCAATAATAAACTTAAGATCGTCGTATACATGAGAATACCTCTTACTGAAAATGCTTTAAATCCGTAAAGATTAGATTTAATATTAATAATCTTTTTATACTATTCAATTGTATTTTGTACTTTGAAGTCTGCACAGGTTTGGGGTAACTAGATACCGCAAGCCGCCAGTCAAGCGTACTTTGTACTAACATGCTCCATTTTTTATGGTGTGAAGTCATGTAAATGAAACCACATTTTAGCCAATAGTGCTATTTCAATTGAAACAATTTATCTTACGCTATATACATCACTGAATGATTCTTTTGTCACAGCGGATTAGCATAAATTGACTGTTGGTTGCATACTTATGCATAAGCGGCATCTAGTTACTCGTAAGTCTGTGGTAGTCCGACTTATTTTAGTAGTGTATCAAGATGTAGATAACTCTAGGAGTAATGATCGACCATCATTCTTAAGACACAATATACTAGGTATTTGTATGAATGTGATAGACGTGGGTCGTGGTCGTGGTAGACGGATGTTGTTTGCAAAATTTACAATTTTGAATATTGCACTTACAATAATTGCTGTGCACCTCGACTATATTGAGTCTCTGTGATAATGTCTGAATATACATTTTCGTGAAATTACGCATTTCAATATGTGATTATTGGTTTTATTGACATTTTAATTCTGACATTTTTAGATTTTATTACTGTTTTAGTATGCCTACTAATTTGTTTGATTTATTTATACTGCGGATGTAACTTTTCTGCTCTAAACTGTTTGACTTCTATTCTGTATGTTGGTACGAGTTACATCGATGTAAGTCAATCAGTCAGTGGTGTATAAAATAGCCAGTTCGTAGAGAAACTGACTGCCCAGGGTGCGCCGGACAAACCATAAGGTTACTGTCTGTCATTATTGGTTATTAACTTACATTTTGTACTTCGTAACAAGCCTTATTGAGTTTGCTAAAATCTGTAATACATTTAGAGTAAATATAATTTCGATTAAAGTGTATGCAGACGATTATTATTTGGATGAAGAAAACTGATGGATCACAATATCTTCCTTTTTAATAAAAAGTAAATTAGACAAATGTGTAGACACGACCGACTTGAACTCGTTCTTCCTCCCTTCCTCAAACTTCTTGCTCAAAACGTGTTGTTAGACAGTTTATATTTCTAGTGCCATATATTCTGAATTTATTAGCACTTGCTTTATTAATCACAAATTTATCAAGCTTCTAAAAATTACTGTCGTTTTCTATTTAACTTTAAGGATGCAACTTTAAAGATTTATAATTTCATAGAACATTTAAACTTAAACAGCAGCATTTTTAAAAGAACGCATTTTTCTGCCGATCGTATAAATTTGCATTGCTTTTATTTTTATAGAATTTTATTATAATATTTTTAATGGACATGATTTATTATTCTTATTAATACAGAATGTTGCACCTGTTCCGCCTGACTTTTATTATTACGACGCAATGGTTTTTATACAAAGCTGCAGCGGGTGGTGGATTATTTTCAAAGTGACTGTAATAGGTAATAACGCGCATCAATGCATCGAAGTTCGTTTATTTATTTAGAGATAGCTTGTAGGACTAGTGGATGTGACGTTGTCGTCGTATTTAAGTGTGTTTAGCTTACGATAGGACTATGTCTAGACTGAATTAAGCCCAATTAGACATGTTAGTATTACGTATTATGCACTAGATTTTCCACAAAATTGTAACGAAAAGTGATAAGAATTGCAATATTTGGCCCATTTGATAAAAAATTTGTACTGAAATTCAGAGATTATATCCATAGCATAGGAGTTGATATTGTTAATATTTTGAAACATTTTACAATGCTTATGTTTATTTTATTACAATTTTTAATGCATATTGAGAAAGTATAAGCTTATTGGAATTGTTATGTTAGTACAGATTGACAAACAATCAAACTAAGTTAACTGATGAGATCATATTGGATTTGGTTTATATGATTTATTTGCGTGAGTCATGTTTATCATAATTATGTTAGTAGTACGTATAATTTAATGCAGTATTTGTAATCATGTTTATTATTCACAGTTTTATGATTGCACAGTTTGTAAAGTGATTGCACTGGTTAATATCTGCATATCACTTAGCTGATGCTCACACTTGCTATATGTATTTATACCAGAACTTTATTATTATATTACATTTGTTCTCAGTTATGGTGAATTTATTACAAGGTATATTGTAATGGTTAGTAATACATTTTGTGACTGTTTTGTAATCTCTTTATATTCTATCCCTTAGCATTTTCTATTTTTAGAAACCCAGACACATATAAAAATAAAATTACATAAAAATTACTGTTTTATTTCACACTCTTGCCAATTAAGTATATTCACATTACTATAAGTTGATCCCTGGCTTTTATCTGGCTATGCTACTTACAAACTACATTGAATTTTCTTCAGTAGTAATAATAGCAGAAATTCTTTGTGCAACCTAACAAGTGTAGCTGCAGTACCATACTAATATTTCAAAAGATTATTCATAGACATTATACAATGTACCTACATTACAAACTAGAACTAATCATAAAAAAAAGCAGTGAATAGAGTCACTAGAATTTAAATTAATAATATAATCACTCTAGGAATCTCCGAAGGGGACCAGTAGGTCTCAATTATCAAAAGTACTTTAATTAAGAGGGTACACTAACATTTCCCTTTGCATTGTAATGTAAATAGCTGGTGACACTATTGCAGTGCATTGGGCTAATAAATTGTATTGTGATGATGCAGGAGAACAATGATCATACTATGTCAGATACAATATAGAAACTGGAACAACATCCTAATATTGATATCATCATTGTGCCTTAATAATTAACCTTTCCAAAGGGCAAATAAAATAATATTTATCTTATTAAAGGATTTATTTACAAGTGATAAAAAATAGGTTGTTAATTATAAATTTATGTGAGGAACAATATACTGAATGCCATCACAATGCAGCTTACAGCAACATAAGGAGATTTTCTTTCACCAATTCTTGCACACTTCCAAAATGTACCAAATAAACTGAAAGTATAAATGTTCATACTTAATTGAAAGTACAATTCATAAAATAGACTCAAGTTTTCACATAGTAAGCAGTTGTAACTAAAACCGCAGTACGCGGTATCTGCTAATGATGAACTTTATAGTATTTAAGGTTAGTAAGAATGAAATAAATTGTACATACCCAGTTTTATTGCGATCCATAATACTAGGGAAGAATGATCTCAGGTAGGCACAGGTGCATATTAACAGCAATATTACAGATAGTAAACTTTGGAAATTAAAAATTGCACTCTGAAACAAAGTCAAAACAAGTGTTTAGATAGAAATACCAAAACAACATCAATGTAACCACAATAGCGCTTAATCATACCATATTTACTTTAATGTAGGTTTTGAAATAACAATAAGAAGAGGGCTTTTATTAAAAACAACTAATTTAATTGAAATTATTTGTAAATAAGTAAGCAATAATCCCGATTCGTGTGACATATAGCTGACAAGTGACAAGATATTTGACAGAAGCTACTTGACAACTCACCAGTCATTTCGTTCAGTACCTAATTGTAAGAGATGATGTTACTAAAGTACGTAAATAATGTCTACCTTGTAAATTGTGCTCTTAATTTTTGGTACCTAATACGTGATAAGCGTAACCTCAACCGATGAACGAGTCCGACTCCATGCTGGGTATTAAGAATTGACGCTAGGATCTTCCACTCAACGTACGTGCTTTGCGACCACTAAGCTAACGAGCAGTTGGTATGACAGAACATCTACGCTATAAAGGTAGTTATCCCACTTGGTACAAGTAGTTATGTACCCGTAACTCTAACTTTATCGGTGACGAGTGACACAGCCCTACTATCTGCTATATTAAGTTACACGCGTTTTATGTAGAATAACTTGAGACGATGGCTGAGTGGGACGCAAGGCATAAATCAATTTTGATAACCGGAGGTGCTTCAGGACTTGGTGCTGAGTATGCTCGGGTTTTTCTAAACGATGGAGCTAAGGTAAAAAACATTTTTTTTTATTTATCTATCCATTTATTTCAAGCATCAAGGCAAGGTTATTTCAGGTCAAGGCTACTTATTATGAATAAGTGTATACATAGATAAAAATTATAGCTGTACAGTGGCTTTACCTTCCATTGGTTGACCTATTTGCCAGTGTATGTTCATAATAAATCACTAAGTATATTAACTACTTGCAGGCATGTAAGGGTCTGTAGGACTATATTGTTTTAGAATAGTGTTTGCTTTGATGCAATTCAGTTAAGGTTCTTAAATTGATAGTTAAACCGAATTCTAGGTAGGACAGTGTGAATAATTTATTATTATACTTAATTAGCCCTCACGAACGGCTGAGTGTGAGGTACTGGGTTCGATTCCCGGGTCGAGCAAAACGTTATTGGGCCCATTATATAAGTAATTCTCAGCAGCAACAAGTCAGGATTTAGCCCGTAGCAAGCCTGGTTTAGAGGGCGAGCCTATTGCCATTAACATGCTCGATCTCCAATACATTGGGACCTGTAACATAACAGGCAAAATGTGGGAGGGAGCACTACTCTATCGCGGAATACAGGTGTGATAGTACCTATATATTATATTAGGTATGTTATTTGTTTATACCCTTATCAGTTTTATACTACCAATATTTAATTAACTTTCTATAATTCTACTTAGAATGTAGCTGTATTAGACATTGCTGAAGACCTCGGGAAGGCTACGGTCGAGCGTCTGAACAAGCTTTACGGTAATAAGACGCTGTTCGTTAAATGCGATATAAGCAAAGAAGAGGAAATAACGAATGCGTTTGACTATGTACTATCCCAGTTCAAACAAATTGATGTCATCGTCAACAACGCTGGCATTATGAACGATGCTGCGCTTATGTGGAGGACTGCCTGTGATGTTAATTGGGTACGTACCTTCATGAAGGTAACTTGTGTTTAAAATAAGGGGTTTAAACAATGATATTTCACTGAATTCAAGAAACAAAGGATACATACTCGTATGACTTATTTTATTACATATTTTTAGACATTGGTGATAGATTGATGAAGTGTTCGGAATAGTAGGTACAATATAAAAGCAAGGTCAGAAAAAATTGAACGATAAGATATCTATTGAAATGTTTTGATATTAATTTTTTATAATACGCTTCTATGGGTATCTACCTACTTATTTCAAGTTAGCGATATTCAGGTTGTACGTGTTTATACCTTATTCATGGGTAAATTCATGGCGAGCTATTCTTCTCACTTCCATTGGTACTTGGCTGCGCTAGTGTCAAACTCACATATTTTAAGATACGAAAGTAAAAACTCACCATGAATTAAGAGGTTCTGAAATTAACTTTTTAGGAAAGCTCTAGCTCAAGCTGCGATATTGTTACCCCATAGATATCCTACTTCCTACTAATATTATAAATGTGAAAGTTTGTGAGTATGGATGTATGGATGTGTGGATGTTTGTTACTCTTTCACGCATAAACGGCTGGACCGATTTGGTTGAAATTTGGTATGTAGATAGGTTATACCCTGGATTAACATATAGGCTACTTTTTATCCCGAAAAAATGTCGCGGGTAACACCGCGGGGCGCAGCTAGTATATTATAATAATGACCGGTTAAGAATCAAGTTAATCTATTACTTCACAGCAAGGACTGGTTTCATTTACTATGAAAGGCGTCAAGCATATGAGAAAAGACGAAGGTGGAGCTGGCGGGACTATAGTCAATATCTCTTCAAAAGCAGCTTTGATTCCATTCCAACCTCTACCCATATATAGCGGATCGAAATTAGCTGTGCTACATTTCAGTCAAACTTTAGCGGTGAGTTTCATTTTATTAGGTGCCCTTATTATGCTATTCTGAATTTCGGACAAAACTGCCTTATAATAGCATAACTTTTGTTTCAGATGGACCCATTCTATAAAAACACAGGCATAAGGATTTTGACCTTTTGTTTTGGAGCTACAGAAACGCCTTTACTCCATGATTTAGAATTGAAGACGTATGATCCACATCTTGGGAAGAAGTTAGCATCTTCAATAGAAAAAAAAGAAAGACCAACTCAAAAGTAAGTATGATTTTTACCAATTATAAATTATTATGGGGTAAAGGGATTTTATATACTTGAGAACTAAGTAGGACCTAAAGTATTCTAATAACTGCCACTCATGAACACAACCGAGAAGCATCGAACGAAAGAGAGTCCTTTACCCTGCAGTAACACACAGCTGCAGTTTACATATAGGCTTCTTTTTATAAATTAATAATACTCTTTAACATATACAATATGCAAATGCAAGTTACATAATTAAAGTGAAAAAATATTATTTTTTGGTTTCAGGGTGGAGTTTACAGTTAGAGCTTTTGTTGACATGTTTAGAAATGGTTCACCAGGTACAGTTTGGTTGTCTGTTGTTGACAAACCAGTTCAAGATATTACACCCCTTATAAATCGTATTTTTGAAGTGTCAGAAAAGTTGTGACTAAAGATAAAATTCACATACATCCTATATTTGGATAGTTTTTAAGATTTGTTCATTGATTGGTCTACCGAAATGAGCTGGAGATGAAGATTTATGAAATAAATGATATTATTTTACAAAATACGTACATATTTTACTTACACCATTATCTCGTTAATTTTTTTTAATAAGCCGCCCCACACTGCGAATTTCTACTGTATCGTAGGTGTGTTTCAAAAACATGAAATATCACATACACGAACACCCAGACTCGGAACAAACATCTGCGGATCACATCAATTTTTGTTCCGTGCGGGAATCGAACCTGCAACCCCTAGCGCAACAGTCCAATCGCTTAGATACTGCGCCAATAAGGTCGTTATTGACATTGTTCTAATATTCTAATCACACATTTTATATAGTTACAATAGAATAATATGGCTAGTCAAATAAAAGTTTATAGGTATTATGATCGATAAATAAATTACTTTAACTATATGGCATGGTTTATGGTCTGCGAATTGTCATTGCCCACAGTCTTGTCAATTGCAAGTTGACACATGACAGTTGTGACAATTGACATTGATGGTATAATGTTTTACGTGGTTGTTGATACGATTATAATTAAATTTATAAATAATTAGTAAAGACAATTCTATTTTTTAAACGACTTCACCAGCTAGTTAGTGACATTGCTACTTGAACATGAATGAAACTAACAACGCGTTGGTGGAAAAAATTATAAAAGATTTAAATCATGTTCTTTTCAAACCTGGATTGTAAATATTTACTTTGAATTGGCAAAATTTCAATTACAGTTTTCAATACAAAGAACATGGGTGCTAATTTTATAAATTTTGCAGAACTGAATTCGACGTAGTTCCTGTGGAGTCAAATAGGAATAAGTCCCCAGTTTTGTATGTAGAGACATCTGTTGGGTTGGAGTCCTGGTGTGTGAAGCATGTTTACATGCAATGCTACAATGAGCTCATGGACAACTATTTGACTCATCCGAAGCGAAGACTAAGCAAGCCATCAAATCTCAACTATAAGCGTCTAACAGCTCTTCTAAATGCCACTCTACTCTTGAATCCCGATATAACTACATTATGGAACAAGAGGAGAGAAATGATGAAACAGAATTTCCTAGAGTGGGTATCGGAGCTGCAGTTTGCTAGATTAGTAATATCAAGAAAGCCAAAATGTAATGATGCTTTTATGTACAGACGGTGGATATTAGAAGATGTTTTAAAAGGTATTGTTTATTATCTCAATAGTTACTTCAATATGTTACGTACAAGATGATGCCGTAACGACATCAAAAGTAGTAAGCTAATAAACAAAATTAGTTGTGTTCGGTTGTTGTTCCTTGAGATTTTTGAGTACTCTAATTTTGTACCAGCTGTGTTAATACATTAATTTATAATATTAATTTTATCCACAATTTCTGTTTTCAGAGGAGGTAGTGCATCCATATCAATTTATTGATGTTTTAATTGATGAAGAAATAAGTGTTTGTAACATGGCTGCGGACAAGTGCCCCAATAACTATCACTGCTGGGACCATCGCAGGTGGTTTATGATCACTTTATGGAATATTAGATATGATTTTGACTGCAGCCTACTATACTTTAATGAATACAAATTTATACAGCGATGGACATCAAACCATGTGTCAGACTACAGCTGCTTCCACTACCGCCAGTTCTGCCTAAAAAAACTATATTATTTTGATGAACGATGGACAGAGTTTGAGAGCCTGTTGAATGTTAACTTACGTGATAATTTACAAAAGGTGATCGCTGCACATGTACCAAATGACCCAACCGTCAAACCTAGCAAGACTTTAAAAAAAACAATTGAAGAGGATGACTTTATTGCTCTTGTGTTAGGTCATCGTCCCAGCAATTGCAAGTGCTATGTTCCTTATTACGTCACATGTCGAAAACTCGAACTTTTATTCTACGAATTAGTCCAGAATGATGAAATGTTAAAGTTTTACAAGTATCATGAGACACTGTGGTATCATCGAAGATTTATTGTGCATGAAATACTAGCTGCCATGTATGATCACTTAGAAATAGAACGTAAGAATGGTAAACTTGACAGAAAAAATATAGAGGCTAAACCTGGTGAACTGCACAACAAATGTCAAAACTGTCTTGATGGGGAGTTAAAGGAACACCAGGGAAAGGTTGATAAGTATGATGTTCAGTGGGTGTACCATAGTCCACTGTTCAAAGTGTTGATCAAGTACGAGAAGGAATTTATAAAGGACAGACGAAAAGATTCCGACAAATATGCGGATAGGCATGAACACTACTTGAAGTATGTCGAGGGTCTCAACGGCTTCATATAGAGTGTATTAGCAATTTTAATTGTCAAAGTAATCTGTCTTTTACCAACTAAAAACAAATACCAGTTAACGAGAATACCTGGCATTCGGTCAGAATTTCAACTATATCACATACATATACCTCATATTATTCTGAAGAACTGCTATTAATATATATTTAGTTTTAACTACATCAATACAATACCTTTAACAGTTGTTAATTGTCCGAATATTGTAGGTATGTATATAACCATTTTTAATATTATAATGTATTTTCAAATTACTGCATTTGTCTGGTATTTATTTATATTTATATACAAAATTATAGTACTGATGTAGTAGGTAAATTAAAGTATTTAATATGTTAGCTTGTTTGTAGCAACAAAAAGTAGTAAAAATGCTAATTAAGTCGCTAGAAAGCGTTGTAGTCAGCAATCGATGACATTGTATGTAGAACTATAGATCTCTGTATATTTTCTAAATGTAGGTACATAACTATATGAAAGTCTTTGTAACAGCGATGTAAGTGAATGCTATTGTGTAAATGTCAATTTACTTTGTAAATAGTAGATATTAAATTGTGGCCGAAGTTTGTGAATAATCTACCAGAGACAACATCCCTAAACTGTCCAAAGAACTCTTCTCATACCTCTTTGGTAACCGGTCGTGTAAACTTCACTTGTGCGATTCAGGATATAATGACGGTGACGTCATTGACGACACGTGGTGAATCACACTGCATCGAATAAATTAGAAAACAAATGACTGAATCGAATCAATATAGTTAGTGACATTTAATAGGTGTCTTTACCTCATTATGATAATTATAATAAACGATAAATTGTATGAATGTGAATTAATACAGATAAATTTAAATTGTTTCATATTGGTATCATGCACAGTTAATAAAGTAAGTTTAGTTTATTTTTTAGATAGAAATAAATTTTCAATGCAAGTGCAATTTTAGTATAATTTCAATTATTTATGCAATCAAAATGTATCGAAACTTACTAAAAATTCTAAAATTAGGGTAAAACTGATTATTCGCTGATTACCCCCATAAATTAAATTGTTGTTTTCTAAGAAGTTCTCAAAAAAATCTTATTGCAGTTTTAGAGATTTAAAAGTCTGAAATATTGAAATCACTTGAATAAATATTTTTAGCAACACTTAGTTCTTATTAAGATTGTTTTAAGTGTCTGAAACTTAAAAACTAATTAAATGATAAATGATTTTATTTCTGTAAATAGGTTTCAAAAAAACACTTTTACACGTCATTTTTTTTTTAAACTAGATGGCATCGGCATTTCCTAACTGACTACCACTGAGAAGAAATACCGAAACAAACTCAGGGGTTAAGGTCTCTTTTAAAGTCAATTGTTTATAGAGTTTGCAAGGAATCTGCTATCTATGGATATAAAAAGAAAAACATGACCCTGTCTTTGCCCTCAAGAAATCTGGTAATAAAAAAGCAATGTTTAAAATAATACATGCGATATATTTTGTCTTTGTTATACTTGTTATGAATACAGACAGTCTGAAAGAGACAAAATACTGCCTGTTGCTACTGCTTTTTTTTGTTACTAAAGGGGTTTTATAATAGCTAAATATTTTATTTATTTATATAACATATTTACCAAATGTTTGTCCCTAAGTATTTAATTTTGTGTGACTCCCTAATTTAATAGATTTGCTTAGAATGAAAAGACACTAAATACATTTTAATAAAATTTGTAAAGTATACGTACTTGTTTTTTATTGTATGTTTTAAGTTTTAAAACTACTGATAGTCTAGT
Source organism: Abrostola triplasia (assembly GCA_946251915.1). Classification (NCBI taxonomy): domain Eukaryota; kingdom Metazoa; phylum Arthropoda; class Insecta; order Lepidoptera; family Noctuidae; genus Abrostola; species Abrostola triplasia. The sequence goes on from OX276435.1 coordinate 7,688,016, forward strand.
GGTATGACCGTCGGACTGCTAAAGGCCGCAAGCTGGAACCCACGTACCAATGTCTTTTCGAATAGGTGCATTGTGCGTTATAAATTAGTTATCAGTTGCTAAAAACGGTGATGGAAAACATCGTGAGAAAACTGGCACACCTGAGAGATCTTCGAACGGTCAAAGAATCTCATTTTTTTCCACTTTATGGATTTATACACCGATGTAAAGCCATGTCAGAGGCCTACAGGAGGCGGTTTAAACTCTGACACCAGGATGTTCATCAACCATATGATAAGAAGAAGATTTTATGGTTCACGTCGGCGTCTTGTAACATTGAAATTATAATGAATATGAATGTGTAATAATTATAAAATAAGGGCGTGATTCTGACATGAATAAACTAAACTCCGGACACATTTGTCCGGAGTTATACATGTTTATTTATACACAATAGTCATATTTATTTCTAGCGGGGATTGAGTCCATAAACCGTGAGGCATTAGGGAACAGTGCAGGTTTTCTCTATAGAAAACAACCGTTACCTTTAAATAAATGAATCCCTACTAATATTATAAACGCGAAAGTTTCTGAGTATGGATGGATGTACCCTTTCACGTAAAAACTACTGAATGGATTTTAATGAAATTTCATATGGAAGCAGCTGACATCCTGGATTTCCACATAGACTACTTTTTATCCCTACATATGATACAATGTAGTGGGTAACACCGCGGGGCGCAGCTAGATAGCTGCATACGTATTCAGGAGGTTTGTACACACACTTTATTCCTGCCAAAACTGCGTGAAATTTCATATTAGGCATTCATTTTTGTATTCATACGTAGACAATATTTCAGTGTTTATAAAATTAAGTAGGTCTGTCATTTATGCGATCTTGTAATTTGTCTCAGCCCTCTTACCATGAACTCTTAAAGCACAACAGTTAATGTGGAAGTGAGACACCGCATTACACTGCACATAGCAGCGTCTCGCTTCCACATCGTAAACTGTTCTACTTTAAGAGTTTTTGTGAGGAGGCACCGCATACCGTACTAGCACAAGGACTCCACACTCGATTGTGTGTGTGGGTGTCGTTTTTATTTTATTTTATTTGTAAGGGACAAAAAACAGTTACACGTTAAAATGTTTACAATAAGTTCATACATTGATATTACAAACATGTAACCGACAACATTGTCCACATATTATTGAGGGAAAAAAAATAGAAGTAAGAGACAAAACGTATACAATCACAAATTTGTTCGTGATAGCTGACATAATTAAAATTTTACTTGTCTACATTAGCATCAATCCATTTTAGATAGTATATCTATTGCCTTTTTTTTTAAAGTTGATTCGAGAGAGTGAGTCGTTAGATGGTTTAGTTAGCAGTCATAGAACCACAGCGCCAATCGAGCAATTAAAAGTTCAATTAATACATAACATCACGCCTTTATTCCCCGAAGGGGTAGGCAGAGGTGCAAATTTAGTACACTCACATTTCGCCAGTTGTTTTAGGTCCCAATGTAATAGGGGGCGAGCCTATTGCCATCAACCGGGCACAAATCCAGACTCCGTGCTGGTACTGAGAATTACCTAATGGAAAAACCCAGTAACACTTTGCCCGACCCGGGATTCGAACCCAGGACCTCGTGCTCAGCAGTCGCGCTTAGCTACCACTAGACCAACGAGGCAGTCAAGCTCAATTAATATATAAGTTTTTTCCTATTATCTCCTATATAAACCGGTTATACTCACGTCAATATTCGGCAATGTCCGACTAGTTTTGGACTAACGGAGCCCTTATTCATAAGCAGGTGACAGGTGAGTATAACCGGTATATATAGGAGATAATACGGATAACACTCACAAAAGTTAATATAGTAAAGTTTTTTCCTCCTTACACTAGGCCTCCTTTATCGTAGATGCGGTTCACTGACATGAAATATCACATACACAAACACCCAGACTCGGGACAAACATATCTCCAAATCTTACAATTCTTTTTCCCGAACAGGGTTCAAATCCAAGTTAAAACGCTCAGCCGCTGCACCAATCAGACGTTACAAATTTAAATAATTAACTAATTATTGTATTTATTATACAAATTAATTTCCAGGAAGTTTGAAAACCTGTTTAATGTTCCCAAGACGAAATGTGTTTTGCGCTTGAATGCATTTCAGTCCCCATTACATAGTTTTTGCGGCCGCGTTACGCTTCGTAGCACTTCGTAGCCAAGTTCTCGTAGCCGTAGCGTCTCTTAGATCTCCACTAATGAAGGCGTAACTTTCAGAATTCACTTTTATTTTATTTTATGTTAGTCGTTTGGTATTTTAGTTGGTTGAATGTGTTTATTTTGTTATGTTTTGGTTTATTTGTATATAGACTTAATTTAAATGGCTCAAGAGGGGGTTGTGAGGCTGCCGTACATTCCCTGTCAACTTTTTTAAATTGTGGGAAAGGTGAGGTCGTAGTGAAGGTCGACATAAAAAATGCGTTTAATTCTGTTAACAGGGACTCCTTGTTGGCAGAAGTCAAAAATGAAATCCCTAAAATTTATAGTTATCTTTGGCAATGTTATAGAAACCCATCAAAATTAGTCTATAAAGACAATCTCTTGGAATCTGCTGTTGGCTGCCAACAAGGGGATCCTCTTGGGCCAGTTATTTTCAGCCTAGCTATTCATCCAATAATTAAACAGTTAAATTCAAAATTCAATGTATGGTACCTGGATGATGGAACTCTAGGAGGTGACGTAGAGACAGTTTTAAAAGATCTAGAGTTTCTAAAGGACAAATTAAATTCTATTGGTTTGGATCTTAATCTTTCAAAATGTGAAATTTTTATCTCGGACACTACCGACAGACAAGACACGTTAACAAAATTTAATGCAATAGCTCCCAATATTAAAATTATAAATAGAAGTTCTCTACGTCTCCTAGGGTCTCCTATTTTGGAAGAATCCTACCCCGAATTTATAGAAGAAAAAATTCAAAATTTCAATATGATTTCGGACAGACTTTATAAAATTACCATGCATTCGGCCATAACTTTGATTCGATATTGCTGTTTTGGACCCAAATTTACTTACAATCTCCGATCAACCGCATTGTGGAAGCATACCCATCTTTTGGACAAAATTGATCAAATTATCCGGACCACTCTAACGTCGATTCTAAACATGTCCTTGGACGACCGAGCGTGGTCCCAAGCTACGCTTCCAGTCCGTTTGGGTGGTTTAGGAGTTCGTACAGTTTCAAGTTTAGGTTTACCGGCATTTCTCTCCTCAGTCCACAGTACCGAAAAATTAACCAGAAGAATTCTAGCTTCTTGTCTGGTTGATTTTGAGGTATCGTGCTTGACTGAGGCAGTAACAGCTTGGAAAATAGCTTGCCCAAATACTGATCTCCCGAACCAGCTTTTCTCCCAGAGGCAGTGGGACGAGCCGCTCTGCAGATTGATACGGAAGGAATTGATTAATACGTCAATCAATACTGCTGAGCGCGCTCGTCTGCTGGCTGTGGGCGAATGGGAGTCGGGCCTTTGGTTACAGGCACTTCCGTCGCCCAACATTGGAACAATGTTGGACGACAACACATTCCGCGTGGCTACTAGTTTACGCTTAGGGGCTCCAAGTGTTGCACCTCATCGATGTCACTGTGGTGAAGCAGTCGACAGCCTCGGACGGCATGGTCTATCCTGCAGTAGGAGTGCTGGTCGCATACCGAGACACGCTAACTTAAATGACATCATCCGTCGTGCTCTTGTCACCGCCGGCGTACCAGCCGTACTAGAACCAAATGGCTTGGTACGTGACGATGGAAAGAGACCAGATGGTATGTCGTTGTTACCCTGGAAATTGGGAAGGCCTTTGGTGTGGGACGCAACGTGCGTCGATACCCTTGCACCTTCTCATGTTTCTGGCTCGGCAATTTGCGCTGGCACTGCTGCTGCTGCTGCGGAGACCCTCAAACGGCGGAAATACAATAACCTGATAGGTAATTGTATTTTTGAGCCGTTTGGGGTTGAAACATTTGGGCCATGGGGTCCGAGCGCTCGTGCTTTGTTTAAAGAGTTAGCAAAGCGCCTAGTCGACTCCACACGTGACCAAAGGGCTGGTTCATTTTTTGGCCAAAGAATTAGCATTGCCATTCAACGTGGCAATGCTGCCAGTCTTTTGGGCACGTTACCGGTTGACATCGATGGGGATGAATTCTTTGATGCTTTTTAACTTTTTATTTTTGTATATATTGTTTTTATTTTGTATTAGAATTAAGTTGTATATATTTGTAAAATAGTATGTTTCCAGTCCAATTAATTCACTGTATATATTATATGATTATTATTTAAATGGTGATTATAGGTACATTATAGGTATGTCATACTATTCGATTTTTATCTGTCTAGCGATTTGTCTCTTGTCTAATTGAGCTATTACTTTTTTTTTTTACTAGCCTGGAATGTCCCACTGCTGGGCAAAGGCCTCCCTACTCTCTAAATATATGGCGAAGTTGTATGTTGAAGTCTTAGACAGCATTAAGTTGCCATGTTTTAGCTTAGTAATATACTAAATAAAATAATATTTTTCTTATACTATACTTATATTATACTACGTATGAAAAGTACAGTATAAAAAATATTATTATGTTTTGGAAAATTTATCATTATCTTACAGAAATTCAATATTTAAATCATAGATTTTCTTGGCAATGATAAAATTATGTATTACGCTTGTGAAAATTAGGCCGAACTCAGAGACGTTTAATGATTACTAAACTATCACTATGTAAAGGTTTTCTTTGTAAAGTCTTTGTTAGTGTGACTTTAAGTAATTATTAACGTCTCCGAGTGCGGCCGTTAGCATCATTGCCAAGGAAATCTATGATTTAAATATCGAATTTCAGTAAGATCGATAAATTTTCCGAAATAAAATAATATTTTTCTTATACTGTACTTTTCATACTTACACAACGCAAACATTCCACATCGCCAATGCACCAATAATAATTACGTTACTAAATACAGCGAGCGAGTTAACCCGAGTCCTCGTGTCCCCCCTGTTGAGCAACACATGTTGAACGTAATGCACTAGTACTAGGGTACTAGGACTTAACAGGTGCATACGCATTACGCATCGCCCCCGATGTGGGTCAGGAGGCTCGCACGCGTACCGCTACCAATATAACCCACAAACAAAAGAATATACAGAAAACTATCACCACACACTCAATTATAAACTTTAACACAATTAGATAAGACGCAATTTCTGATGCACCTGTATCTATATGTAACATTTTGTCGTCGTGCGACACGTGACGTCACAGTCGTGTCGCGCGTTCGCGGTCTCGGTACGATCGATATTCGAATCGGATTCGGTCGTCCCCGCGAAAGGTCGGAAAGGGCCGAGTGACGCGCCACCACGTGCAAGTTACGTAATGATAGGTACAACTCATTGACAAAGATTATTTGAGTAACCAACGCTTTGTTGCAAACAAACAATCGGATGCAATACAGGCTTTAAAACGAACAACGAAACTGCGAAGGTAATTTTTAATTAATTTAGACTATTTTAGTGTTTTTAATTACTTTAGTTTTATAGAGTTGCTTATACTCGTAAATTGTTAAGTAAACATTAACACCAAATCAAATAAAAATATCAAAAATACGGTTACTTACCTAAAACAATAAAAAACAATCATATTTCACAAAAACACATGTGTTATTCTTGATCTCTGAACCAACATTTGATGAATGACTTCAAAAATATTCATCTAAATAAAATTCAATTTCTCCGAGCCTCTCTGTTCTGCACTTTTCGATTGGAATTCTTTGTCCCGCAGAATATTTCGAGCTATCCCAGCTTTATTGTTTACCTTTCATGTTGACTAAAATACAGTTTCTTGAAGACACCGCTATCTCTGATATTGGATTGTGAAGAAAACTATTCGCGTAAAATACATACGAGTACCTATCGGTCAGTCATTAGTTGGAACAAGCTTCTGAAAATTGCGATATCCATTACTAGATTTTGCCCGCCTTAAGTATCCTATGTTCTTTCTCGGGTCTTAAACTTTCTACCTGCGAAAATTCATCAAAATCTGTTCAGCGGTTTAGTCGTGAAGGCGTATCGTTTACATCACATTTATAATATTAGTATGGATAAAAATAAAATAATTTATCAATCAAACAAGTTAGCTTAACTGTTAGTGTATGGAGTATAAAGTAATTATGTAACCGCGCAAATTATATTACAAAACATAACATCACGCCTGTATTCCCCGAAGGGGTAGGCAGAGGTGCACATACGGTACACCCACATTTCGCCAGTTATGTTTTTAGGTTCCAATGTAACAAGGGGCGAGCCTATTGCCATTAACCGGGCAAAAATCCAGACTCCGTGCTGTTACTAAGAATTACCTAATGGAAAAACTCAGTAACATTTTGCCCGACCCGGGATTTGAATCCAGGACTTCGTGCTCAGCAGTCGTGCTTCACAACCACTAGACCACCAAGGCAGTCCCTCATGAAATCAATAAATAATGGTTCATAGTATAATAGCTCGATAAATCTCTAAGCCTACAATACTCGTAGACTCTAGTAGCCTATCGCCATAAGGCTTATTATAAGCCTCTTCCTTATTCAATTTGACGCAAATTAAGTATATAGTGTCCCTCTACTGAGAGGTGGTTTAAGTAGTGTATGTGCTTGCGTTAGACCGTTTTTTTTGTTATTTTACATAAACTATCTATTGGTACGATTGAGGTAGAGACGCGGGTTGCCCACACTATTAAATTCTCATTTAGCACCCTTGCGGCCTTGGTGGATACATGACTAAGTTGAAATATAAAATAAAAATCGAAACCTTTAACTTGTATGTCAGTATATATAATAATAAAATAACAATAACAGCCTATAACTGTCCCACTGCAGGGCAAAGGCCTCTTCTCGTATAGAGAAGGATTGAGCATTGATCACCACGCTAGCTCACTGCGGGTGGCTATTTCAGATTATTAAATCCAGGTGTCCTCACGATGTTTTCCGTCACTGTTAGTCAGTGGTGTCTTAGAATAAGTAGGAAAGTATTCATAACATTGATAAATATGTCAGTAAATCGTGAAAAAAATACAATTCAGTTAAGTTTAATCACAATCTTACAGATATATCTACTTTTTATGTTATGGAGTCTAATTCCAAGAAAATCAAAGATTTCAGACAAAAGCACATTTTAACTTTAATTTATTTACAACAGTTTTCTAATTAGAACTAATTAGGCTGCTAATAAAATAAAATCTACATTTTTTTACAAGCAAACAGGATTTTTAGTATTTATATTTGCAAAAGAAATGAAAATAAACATTTTTAACACTAAGAAAAAAATGGCTAGTACGTACTCCGCCCGTACTCTACGTATTAAGCTAATTATGAATACTTAATTTGAGTTCATAAAGGCATGATACACAAAGACAGTGTAGTCGGAAGTGGTAGGTTAGTACATGCACGCCCGTGGCGTCTCGCGACGTGCAATGAATTTATAACCCATTAGTTGCAAGCCTTGACTCCGTGATTAAATTCCTATTGAGATGTATAATGTAATTTTGCACTCAGAACCTACTTATAAATAACACATCAAATTATACCTACAAAACCTTTGAAACTATTAACAATTTAAATAAAAAGAATCCGACGAATTGTAAACCTCCTTTTTTTAAGTCGGTTAAAAAATGTGCCAAAAAACTCCGCGTCAAAGAGACTGGTTATGTAAGAGCTACGCAGGAAGCCAAGAATAGCCTCGTAGCAGCGTACTACGCAACGCGTAGCACAATACAAATTTGTAGCAGATCGTAGCTTAACTTTCAAGGTGCAAATAAGATCGTAGCAAGTTTACCTTGTAACTATTATTAACCTGTTCGTTGGGTGCAAGGTCTTGGCCACAAATACCCCTCCTTCGAGTTTGGTAAATATAGTCATGCAGACGTAGTAAGAGGCACCCGAGGGACAATAATACGGCAATCTTAGAACCTATAGTCTACAGTACAACTGCCTGCTACGCTGAACATAATCGTAATGTATCGTATACGACGTGTGCATTGTAGGAGTTTATTGTTTAAAGTGTTAAGCTAGTCAATGTTTTAGAAATTCGATGAAGGTAATACTCGAGTTATGTTCTCGATTTCGAGGTCATAATTTTTTTTTTATATTCAAGTTTAGCGTAGATTTTACAAGTATGGTGTTCTTAAGACACGTTGATAATGCAGTTTTGCCTTCGTAAATCGTCATTTGTGTCGGATTCTTTTTTATAATGAGTCAAAAATTGGAGAGTTACTTCTGAAACTCGTTTTAAACTTAGTTTACAATCCGCTCGCGAATAAAAAGTGCGAAGGCAGTTTGCGCACTAACAATCCTTGGGTCTTGGCCAACACCTGCGTCTAAAGGAGTCGAGTTCGTTAGCGGTCATTAAAACTGCATCTGTAAGGACTAGGGCAGTGCAATAATTGCATCAAGTTTAACCGGGCTCGATCGATGTGAGGGTATTTACCTCGCCGGGCGAAAATAATCCGGGTACCGGTGATGTCAGAAGGCTTGCGGTGCGCATGCGTGAGGACGCTAGTAGGTACTAGTGGGCATAGTGGATTGCCGGGCGTCAGTCGGTCGCCGGCCGCGCGTTGAGCCGGGCGCGCGTGTGCTACTAATGGCGCCCCGTGGCGGCCGGTGAGGCGCCGGCCCCGCCGACCGCCTCGGGTCGACGGGCCAGCCAGGCCAGACGGGCGTTCGTCCCATCATGTCCTTGCTCAGCGTCACAGGTATATAGTGCTGTGTGCCGGTTAAGATGGTGCTAACCCGCTTTGTGTTAAGATATACGAGAGTTACGCAGCAATTTGTGGTCGTTATGGACGCGTATTGAATATGTCCAGGTACTTATGGTGGTCAGGGCTGAGGACTTGACTGCGGCTTCGTAGTTCGACGAGCCAATAGCCACGTTACATTGATGATTCTTAAGAAAAACATGTTTTACTGTAAGAAACGATTTTCACACACAGAACACATTGTTGGTAGCTATGACCGATGCTTTAATGTGTTTCCGAGAAGTTTTTGTCTAACCGATATCAGATAAATAAAGTTTGATTGCCAGTTTCGATATATTAGTTTGTTTTGCGTGGGTTACGTTCGTGTATCAGCGTGTGACAACTGTGTGCTATTGGTTATAAAGGTTATAGTCAAGGCTCTCGTTGTATCATGCGCTCCACGGTAACAGAGATTTCATTGACGTGCGTCACATTACCACCAAAGATATAATGTTAAAAAAACCGTATATAAACGCTTTACCACTTATTTTCAAGAGAATTTCGCTAAACGTAAATTTGGTTATCCATTGCGCTCTATTAACGTGTTTTGTTTATGCTTTTACGTGTTACCGGCCGTGTATGCCGCGACAATTTGAAGAATCGTGTTGTAGGCTGTATTTAGACGTCTTCGCGATATTGAAGAAAGGCCGCATTATCTGAAGTGAGGTGGTTAATTCAATAGTGCTAGAGTGAGCGCATCGGTCGGCGAACCACGCAGGGATCTAAGCCTAGCTATAGCTGTACTGTAACACAATATTCTGCCCCATTTAATGCGGATGTAGGTCGTGACCATAACAAGATACCTTTCTGTAACTAAAAGAAGTTACTGCATAGTAGTTTGGAACTGTTAGTTCATTGATACTTAAATACACTAACCGGCACAAAATATGGCCCTTTTAATTGTTTTTGTGGTTATTGAAAAAACGCGTTGTTTTATTAATGTATGATTTACGTTTTCTATTAAATTATAAAATTGTATTTATTTACAAGGTTATTTACAGTTATTTACACACGTTAAAAAAGAAATATATACAAAAGAAAAAAAATAAAACCAAAAATTATGCATCTAAGTATTAAGTATCTATTAAATTGATTGAAGTGAAAGGAAGAAGACGAACCCGCCACAACCATTTATAGGAATAAAATTTGTTGTAATTTCTGGGAGCCTATTTTCATTCATACGATAAAATTATTGTTAGCCAGTTGGAAAAAGTGGGTACCATTGGTTGGCCCTGTTTCGAATCTGCAACTTTAAGCATATTACGCCTCTCTAAGTCTAAGTTTTACAACCTATCTAAACCTTAAATTCACCTCGACACCTATCTTGGTATGTTCCCGATATATATATGATATTAAATAAATAATAAGATATTAAAATAAATAAAAAAACGTAATACGAGGTTAGCAAGGCTCAAGAAACACACTACGTGTTTCTCTTAAAAGTTTATCAAATAAATCATTCTCAAAATGAATTCTCATATAATTCTTAAATCCAAAAAAGTGCTTACAGTAAGCGCTTAGTATACTCACGTATATTTAAATTCGGTCAGTGATAAAAAATCACCATGTATTTAACAAATCTGTGAATTTAAATCGATAAAACAAAAGCCGCATGTCAAACTCATTATTCCTTTTGTATTATCTCGATAGGTCTTCCTGTACATTAATGCTATCTTTTGTTTCCTTTTGAGTGCGCTTCTAATCCCGCCTCCCCATAAAATAAGTGGGATTCCCTACATAATGAATGTAGACAAAGTAAATGATGCCAGCAAAAAGCGTTCCAATCTCTTCATTTATTTACTCTGATTACATTTTTTTTGGAAAGATCTGAAATGATGGAATTTTAAGAATTCCATTACACGTGAATCCGGTGCGTATCTTTTGGAGTTGTCATTGCGTTGATTAATCCATTCAAGTGAGTTACATGGTTGAATGTATGTTCACACGCCTACACGTACGCAGCGAGGTATTGCCGATGTCGTTAGCTGCGTGTTACGTATTTTTAGCCTCATTTAATTCTGACATCGTACTAGGTTAACATTAATCAAAATGAGTGTCATAATATGGATGTTTGTTTACGTCTAGTTGTGGTTTTGATTACAAGTAGGTAACTGTCTGATTTATTCCAAGTTGTCGTGCAATCTAAAATCAAAATTCTATCTGACATGACTGATGATGATGGCAATATTTATGCCCACTGTTATTGTGTATGTATGTTTTAATTTTTCTTACTTACTTGGTTATAAAATTTTGTCTCTAAAACAAACCTTAATATATCGTAAAAAGCAACTGTAACTAATTACAACTGGTAATCTATATAAATCATAATAACATTTTAATGGAGCTACCACGTAGCTTTGTGCTGTATACAAGTAACAATATTTCTCAGTATTGATACATAGTACGTACGTATAGATTATTTAGTATTCACACGTAAATATTTTTTTTTTAACTAGCCTGATCGGTGTCCCACTGCTGGGCAAAGGCCTCCTCATTATTTCTCCACAAAACCCTGTCCAATGCCATTTCAGGCCACGTCTTTCCCGCAATAATATATTAAGTATTGTAATTTAGAAAACATTGGTTCATTCGTATCAGACTTCGCCATATCTAAGTAAATTGTAAGGAAACAGACAGAGACCAATCACGTGGAAAATTTATTATATTAGGTACGCAATTGTTTTTATCGTTCGCCGTACTTACACAGCACAGCATTAAACATCAATTGTTTGTACCTAATACCATGGGGTAAAGGGGTAATGTATTATTATAAGGAATATAATAAACATAATTGAATACCATGACATTTTTAAAACGAGATTTTAATCTCGAATTGCTATTATAAATAAAACAAAAAATGCCTATAAAATAATACATTAAAATCTTTATTAATTTGATTAAATTGCACTGTGAAGTGCGAAGAAGAAAGCTAAGCCCTGTGAGAAAGAGACAGAGAGCTACAGAGAGTTCGTAGAATCAGATTTTATGGATACCAATTTGCAAGGCTATTAAATAAAAAGTATTCACTTTACAAACGAAAAGAAGAAATATAGATATATATAACCACTTGCATTATAAGCAATAAAAGCCTTAGTATACCATCCCTACTAATAAGTATTATAATCGCGAAATTTGTAAGTATGGCAGGATGTTTGTTACTCTTTCACGTAAAAACTACTGAATAGATTTTAATGAAATTTCACATGGAGGTAGCTGACACCTTCGATTAACACATAGGATACTTTTTATCCATAAAAAAATTTGTGAGTAACACCGCAGGGCGCAGCTAGTAAACGACGAAAGCCTTAGTATACCATATCTCATTTGTTGTTTCTTGAGTACAACGAACGTAAGACACAAGACATTTCCTTAGTAAAGGGTCCTATAAAAACTATGCGTTCATGATATTTAAGACTACTCTCTGAAATCTAAACTTCTCTACCATTTTGTATCAGAATATTAGATTCTCTTGCGCTATAGTAAAGCGCTTCCTAGCGTAAATCTATACGGAGATGTAAATTACCGATATTGGTGAGAGCGGTCTCTAAGCTCAGCTTAGTGGATGCTGCAACAGGTTACTATAGCATTAAAGGGAAGGTTGAGCATTGGGGTACTTAGGTAGGTATGTACTGAACAAAATCAATTTAAGTTATATTTGTGATGGAAACAGATCCGATAGATAAATCCAGGTTTACTTAATACTGAACACTACGATTCTACACTAGAAAACTAAGTATCACACATTTTAAATTGTAATAACTTTTTAAGTTAGTAAAGAGGACTAAAATAAAAAAATCTAAATAAAAATGACTCCGATGATTGCAATGACTTTAAAAGCTAATAAAATTTGCCAAGAAACTTCTATAACATAAACTAAAAAAATATAACATCACGCCGGTATACCCCGAAGGGGTAGGCTGAGGTGTACTTATTGTACACCCACCTTTTGCCAGATATGTAATAGGGGGCGAGAGTCTAATTTCTACAGTTTAGAAAAATTTAAATGTTAACAGTGTAGTATTAGTATTTGAAGGCCAGTCCTTCAGAAATTAGAGATGCTTTTTATAAATTGTTGTAGATAACATTAGATATAGGTAGAAAATATATTCTCCACAATTTACGTCACATAAAAGAATTTATGCAAGAAAAAGAAACGCGGCAATCGTTTACACCTAGTTCACGAGCTCGCGTGATAATTTTTGATTATCGAATGCTCTATCGTTTTTTTTGGTCACACAACAAAAGGAAAATGCAAATGTGTGTGTTAAGTTAGCTATTAACACACACTAGATAGACACTCTTAATATCTAGCCCTCTTACACAATTGGCAAAATGCTTGTAGATTAGAAATCGATTAGAATGGTAGATGACATGTTCCGACTTGTCAGTAGAGTAAATGGCATAAATGTCAATCTCAATTCCCATATATTCATCACTCTATTCGATTTCCAATCGTCACGCGTTTTGCCACTTTACAATTCAACTCGTTTGTACCGAAAATAATAATCTTGTTTACATATATTTGAATACTACACCATTTAAGGAGTAAGTTGCTATCACTTACAACAGTTTATCGCGTACTCGGCGAAATCCAATCCAATCAATATTTACCAAGACAGATATTAAATGCCGAACGTATTTCGAGTCCAAAGGTTGAATCCCTTGAGGAATCGTAAAAACATAATGTATCCACATACAGGACATGTATTTATACAGTCGGGGACAAAATAGATTAGACATAAGCCTTATTAATACCCAGTAAAAAATTGTTGTCTCGGCAACTTTCAAGAGAGTATCTCTTTAAGCTGTAGTGTATATTATTATGCCTTTATTTTTCAAAGGACAAGCAGATATTTGTATTCATTTACACTCTACATTTTGCCATATATATTATTAGTTCCATGTACACAGTATGTGAACTTATGGCCTTTATTCCCTGATAGGCCCGTAGGCACTATTCTGTCATACTTTGACCGTGTATGGGGTATGAGTTTTAGCCAGACGTGTGATTATGTACTGTAATAAATCCTTATTCTATCTCCATTAACATGTCACATAATTTCATTAATATTTTAGCATATTTTTCAAACCAATTTGTGCCCGGTTGATGGCAATAGGCTCGCCCCCTATTACATTGGGACCTAAAAACATAACTGGCGAAATGTGGGTGTACTGTGTGTGCACCTCTGCCTACCCCTCCGGGGAATACAGGCGTGATGTTATGTGTGTATGTGTATTTTTTAAACAAAAAACCTGTATTTAAAATCTGCACATTTTACTAAGTACTTCAAACAGCTCTATAGAAAACATTGAAATTAGCTAACTGTATTCATTTTTACCTGTGACTGTACGTTGTTATTTCGCGTGTTTCGCAAACGTTTTACCATTAATATCCACGATTTATACATGCTACCAATACCGTTGTGTAATGCTGTAACTTCGCTTGTACTGATCTATGTGTATTTGAATAGATTACTCTGTGATTATGTGTGCTTCTGGTTTCATATTTGACGGGTACATGTTACTATCTATTTGTTTACGAGTTTGTGATTGTTATGTTAGTTAATTTGCCTTAATTTTGCGCAGAGCTACTATTATAGCTTTGATCTTCGCAAAGAAATCTAAAAAACTTTTCGAAACTGAATATATTTAACTGCACTTATGTTTTTTTTGGTGTAGAATAAAGAGAAATCTATCTATCTATAAGGTCGCTTCCACATCGTAAACGGTCCTGATTTAAAAGTTCATGGTAAGCGGACATGTGGCATTGGTTGTTTATAAATAACCAAGTTTCCTATATCAATGTCCGCAGACTTGTTATTAAAAAGCTCTAATTTATATTATCATGCATAATAATTACTAGTATGTATGTAACCGTGAATATTACTGTTATTGATAGCTATTTTCGATGAACAAACTTTCGTTATTTTAGTATCAGATGATTGAAAGTAGTCGATTATGCTTTGTACTATGAAATACATTGTAAAGCTAGTTTTTTAATACGAACAAGTGTACTATTTAAATTAGTACAATAATTACTTACGTGGCACTTACGAGAGTCGTGGTGGCCTAGTGGTTAACATACCGGATTTGTATGCACAGGATTGCAGGTTCAAACCCGGGCAAGTATCAATGTGACTTTTCCAATGTTATAAATACTTTCTTAGTTATTCTAAGACACCACTGACTAACGGTGACGGATAACATCGTGAGGAAACCTGGATTTAATTATCTGTAATCGCTAACACGCAGTGAGCTAGCGTGGTGATCAATGCTCAATCCTTCTCTATACGAGAAGAGGCCTTTGCCCTGCAGTGGAACAGTTAAAGGCTGTTATTATTATATATTACTTACATTTAATTATTAGATATTGATCTAAATGATACAGGCAAGGACAGCCTTGTTCGTGGAGTGGTCGCAAGTGCGAGTATTGAGTATGTGGTCCTGGGTTCTTTGTAATTTGGCAGCAGCGGAGTGTAGGTTGGCACGCCTCCCACCAGGTGGACCGACGATATCGTCGGAATTGCAGGCAACCGGTGGATGCAATTAGCAAGCTGTGTCGTTCATTGTGGCGTTCTAAGGACGAGGCCTTTGTTCAACAGTGGACGTCTCGGAGTGCACCTGTGTTTGCGCGCATACTTGTGCACTATAATATCTTCTGGGTAGTTGGCTAGTCTTAGATGAGACTGGCCGACGTGAACGAAATTCGGTCTGGAGGACATTATTATAATAGCAAGTAACTAATTAATAATGTATGATTAATCGAAGTATAACTGACATGTATAATAGAAACTTTAAAATATTCTCAGACTAATCCCTACTAATATTATAAACGCGAAAGTTTGTAAGTATGGATGGATTTTTGTTACTTCGACGTAAAACCTACTGAATGGATTTTAATGAAATTTCTTATGGAGGTAGCTGACACCCTGGATTAACACATGCGGTACTTTTTATCCCGAAAAATGTAGCAGGTAACATCGCGGGGCGCAACTAGTAATTAATAAATTTTAAAAATTCGAAACTACATTTTTGAATGCATATATGTTCTTACTTTAAATTTTAAGAAGAGATGAAGTTATGTTTTTCAACTAGTAAAGCTACTTGTGTTACTAACTGCAATAATAGTGACAGCTGTATTTAGGTTCCATATAATAGGGGTGACCTTATCACCTTCTTATCAGATACAGTGACCAAATAGGAGGGGATAATATGGGAGCTAAAAGCTTTGAATACGTATTAAACAGTTTTACAAATCGATGCAACACAACGGTAATGTCTCTTGTATTGTGAGTGTCATCATCAGTCGGAAGACGTCCACTGTTGAACAACTGTCTCCCCCTTAGAACGACAACTTGTCAATTGCATCCAGTTTAGAAATTCATCATCACCATCATTAACCGCAAGACGTTCACTATTGAACAAGGGCCTCCCCCGTTTGGATATTAATTGTTACAAATTATTATAAGCAAGGCAATTTACAGGCAAATTTTTTTAGGCAAATTACTTTGATGTTTTAGGTATAAGCTTGTTTGTTTTGTATTTCGTGGTAACTGTTATTGACTCAGGAGATAATATCTACCATCCATGTAGCGCTTCGCAGAAGTTCTACAAATAGGCTCATTCCACATCTTCCCACGGGTATCGGTGAAGGCGACTAAGGGATTATTCCTGGAGAATGGATAAAGACACACCTACATATAACAGACTTGTATGTAGGTACGTACCTGTGAATAATCTACCGCGGAGCTGGGTTTACCTTATTCTCGGTTTGATTAAATATTAGATAATTATATTAGTCACAGTCCGAAATTCTGTCTGCCCGTTTTTTAATCGCAGAGTTGAAACTTAGCAAAAGCTATAAAAAAATGGTTCAAAATTAATAAAAAGAGAACTACAATTTTCATATTAGATAAAAAAATATAAAAAAAACGAAAAGTATGAAAATTATACTTGGGTTTTTCCATTAGGTAATTCTCAGTAGCAGCACCGGAGTCCAGATTTGTGACCCGTTGATGGCAATGGGCCTCTATTACATTGGGGCCCATATTATAACTGGCGAAATGTAGGTGTCTACAGTCACCACTGCCTACCCCTATGGGGAATACAAGCGTAATGCTATGTATAAAAAGACCATTAAAATATTCTATACTTTTTGTGCCTTTTAGTGTCGTAATTAATAGAAAGAGAGAGATGTTTATTTACAAAGGATTTAGTTACTTTATAAACATTTCTGGTAGCAAATTTGTCATAAAATCTACCTTTGAAGCTAGGCTTTGAATCTGATGAGCGTGCAAACTTCATAAGTGAATTTGCTTTGATTCTAATATTGCATCAGCGCACAAAATGAAACACAAGTTCCGTCTAAAATGTGCGAATCATTTTATAATGTTATTACTTCTATGGAAATGGTTGTATGGACCGTTTTCTACACATCACACTAATATTATAAAGGCGAAAGTTTGTGAGTGTGTTTGTTACGTCTTCACACTCAAACGGCTAGACCGATTTTGATGAAATTTCATATGGAGGTAGCTGACACCCTGGATTAACACATAGTCTTTATCATACTTTTTATCCCGAAACAATGTAGCGGGTAACACCGCGGGGCGCAGCTAGTGTTATTATAAAGTAAAGTAACCTTTTGTTGAAATATATAACTGTATCTAACTACAAAGCCCTTTTTGTAGTGTTACGCAAAGGAATTTCAGGAGCATGGTTCCCTTGTAATGTTTTGATGTTTTCTAAGATCTCTGTGAACTGTGTAATAATAGACCTAAGTAATTAATATCGTGAGCTGCTGCTGGGAAGTTTGTTGTGCTATGTCTCGGTAGGTAAAGGATATATTTTCCTCAAAATATGCCATGTTGACATACAGAGCAACATTTATATTTCGTATGTTGCGTTAAGTATGCCCAGTGGTATCCGGCGTACAATTGACCACCCCCTTTCCTCCCATGGGTGTCTTAAGCGGCGACCAGGGGAAAATCCAGAAGATGGGCAGCAGTGTCTTCTGTCACCACCAATACTGCGATCCTCAAGGCGCTAGCCAAGCGTGGGGGTTATAGCAAACCCACCACTCCAAAGGATCTTTGTTCAACAGTGGACGTGTTCCGGCTAATGATGATGAAGAAGTTAATCTGTTTATTTTCTTCAGTTAAGTCTCGTCTAACATTGTTTGTCTTGAAATGATGTGTAGTATAAGAAAGGTGTATGAGCTTCAGACATATAATTATATGCTATAGAGCATTGTTTCAAGACTTGCCTGCTCGGCGGTGTCACATAAGCCCGTACTGACATATTAAACAGATGTTTACAGTTTACGTTAGAAGCGATCGCGAATTTCATTACTAGCTTTAAAAGAAAGAAAGAAAGAAAGAAAGAAAATATTTTTAATCACGTGAGTAAAACGCATATAACAAAAAGAAAAAAAATAAAAACGTAAAAAAAAATTAACATGAAGGGGGTATATGCGTCCCACGCACGTAATACGGCCCTCGCTCAGCATTAATGCTGCGACCCCGTGCAAGACAAAGTCTCAGCGCTGATTTTCAGCGATAGCCGATCCTAACAATATGACGTCAAACCGGTGCAAATAGATAAAACATAAATATATATATAAAATCTGTACAGAGAGAATAAATAAATAATGTATATATATATGGCAACATTCCGTTGAAATGGAGGTCGTACAAAGTATTGCAGATTAATTTATTTATCTGTGCCATTTGGCTGTCAGAAATATTATAAAACAGGCATTAAATCGAGTTATTAACAATTACGCAGATTATGATGTAATAGATAATGGCGACCGACGCTTCCAGAGCAGAACTTTATTGTGGTGATTTGTGACTGTGTAAGTGTGTAGTGTGAGAGTAGTAAATTGCGAATTGTGAGTGTATAAGTTTTGTAAGTAATAATATGTGATCAAACCAGAAGTTATAAAATGTGTTGGTATCAAGACAGTGAGTAAAGATTGCAATGGATTTAAAACCAGATAACCCAGGAAAATGCGTATTCATATATACCAACGGGTTTAAAAGAGCCTAAACTAGGCATAAAGCAAATGCAAATCATACACAATAAATGCAAAATTTGAAATTATAATAATATGAAAATTAATTGTTGGCGAATTAAAAGGATTGACATTGTCTTAAAATAGGATTCAATTATTATATTACGGAGGAAATTATTATGAAAATTGGGACATAAAAAAATTGGTAACATTAGAAATTGATCTTTCAGATAAAAGAATATAGAATAAAAAAATAGAGGAAGGAGGAAACAATGAGACCTGAAGAGCAGCTCAAATCTACCCAAGATTATGTTTCCAAAAACAGCCCACGCCATAGGAGATCTCTACACCAAAGCATGTATGCCATGACCCCAAAGGTATGTATGAACACCAAACAAATTATTTATTAAGGCTAGTTTGTTCAAATAACAATATCTTTTTGAGTTGGTATTTGAAAGGCTGTTTTGTTTTCAGGCGTCGCAATGGTGGAGGGAGATCATTCCAACAGCGTGTGGCTGCAAACTTGAAACACCCTCTGAATGCTGTAGTACGATGGATTGGTACCAGTAGTGGGCATACCATGCACCGAACAGCTTGCTTTGAATGGAAGTGCTTCCAGGTTAGCTTGTTATAGAGGTATTCTGGTTTTTGAGTACTTATAATACCAAACAGTAAATTGGCCAAGTGAAGCTTCCTCCTGGCAGCCATCTTTAATAAATTAAGCTCATTTATGTACGGAGTCACATGGCTCCTTCTAGGAATGCTCGTACAGAAACGAACACAGGCATTTTGAATCCTCTGGATAACTTGCTCCGTCCTTGAAAGAAGGCATGGTCCGTACACTGTATCGCAGTAGTTTAACTTGGATAGAATGAGACTGTCAACAAGCTGTTTGCGCAAGGGGATGCTTAGGTATTTTCTTATTCCGTACAGAACCTTTAATCTGTAAAAACATGCCCGTAGAACATTATTTACATGTGCCTCGAATCTCAGTTCAGAATCCATAATTATCCCAAGATTGCATGCCTGCTCGACTCTCTCAATACTCTCACCCATGACAATAAGTGCAGGATTGGCTGACAAAATTGAACGCACTTGCTTCCTAGAACCCAGAACCATAAATTTAGATTTTAGGGGGTTAAGAATCAGGGAGTTTTCCTCCGACCATGCAACCACTCTATGCAAATCTTCGTTGATTTTCCGCACAGCCAAAGATGTTTCATCAGGCTTGAAAGAGATGTACAATTGTATATCATCAGCGTACATATGGTAATTACAATGATCAAAGGACTTAGTGATATCCGCACTATATATGATGTACAACAAAGGCCCCAAGATCGACCCCTGAGGGACACCCCTTGACACGCGGAGGGGGGTGGATGACACCCTTGACCCATCCTCCCTATGCAATTCTACAAACTGAGACCGGTCGGAAAGGTAGCTTCTAAACCACTCTACTGCATCTTTGTCGAAGCCATAGAAAGCCAACTTGGACAACAATAGAGTGGTGTTAATTGAGTCAAAAGCGCGGGAATAGTCTAGCAGGGCCAGGATTGTACCCTCCCCCCTATCGCGTGCTTCAAGGACATTCCCCACGACATCTGCCAGAGCCGTTGCAGTACCCCTACCCTGTCTGAACCCTGATTGCAAGTCAGGTAGTATTTTGTTCGTCTCCAGGAAACTTGTTACCTGAGAGTAGACTACCCGCTCCAAGACCTTGGAAAGGCAAGGCAGAATACTTTAGCGTTTAAAAGCGTTTATTTGAATTGTATTAGCACCAGATATTGACAATTATGGCGCCGTACATTTGTCAACAAAAAAACTGTTGGACGCTTAAATAGACACATTAAAAAAATATAGTAGGTATCGTGTCTTTTTATCAGTTTTCTATTTTGTAAAATATCTAATGATGTTCATTATTGCGTGGGTGGCGCTTAAAGTGATTGTTTTCATCAAAAGAAAAAAACGTAGGCGTTCCTTTCGCTCCTTTGTTCCATTGTGAACCCATAAGATTGTCAGTTTTTGCATGAATTATAAAACACGGAGATATCTGAACACAGGGGGTATTTATCACGATATTGTTCTGCGCGGTTCGTTATTCCCTCATTGTTCATTCTGATTTCTGTTGAATAAAGCATCACGATTTCAAGATGTCTATTACAATAAAAAATATATTTCGAATAGCAAAAATATGCTCTGTTGGAAGTATAGCAGGATCGTAGCAAATTGAAATCCGTGGTTCCTGCTTACCTCAGGGAAGCAGGCGTGACTTAATGTAGGTAGTATGTAAAAATATATTCTGAAGATTTCAGATAGTATTTTACAATTATTTAAAATTAGATACTTCATTTTTTTATCATCAATGCACCAAGTTATAATATTTAAACGCTTCAATGATCCTTTTCTGTAATAATTTCTTGGATAAGTGATTGGTAAACACAATAAGTCGTTCGATTTTGCTAGTGTCGTTAACATTTGAGTAAAAACTCTTCAATGACCTAATGAACATTAGAAATCGTAGTTCTCTGTTAATATTGCTCGCCAAGAAGGAACGTTTTGTTCACATTAGAAGGAGCTTTATCTTGCCAATTGCCGCTTCTTGCGCGGCAACTGAGAAGTCGTCGCGCGAACGGCAAGGCAACTTTGATAATCAAGTTATTCAAAATGACCTTATGAAGTCGCATAGCTAATTTGATTTTCAAATTCAATCTGTACAGACGGGGGTCCTAAACTTGACATTTTTCCATAAATTTGTAAACTTTTACGCGTTATATTCCTACGTTAATCCTGTATTGAAAATTTAAATTTCTTGCAAAATGAATATTTGAATTGTATTATCTTCGAGTTGAAGAAACAAAACAGCGAGTTGTTTTTTGGAGGTAGATGGATAAATATTGACATTCAATTGTTTTATTGACTTAACCTTGTTCTGGTGATTGTATAACATTAAAGTCTCGCATATATTTAAAAGTGTACACTTCTAGAAATTTTGTTACAGTATTGCAATACTTAATTGTTATCATAATATTTAAATTGGTTTTTGGAACTTCACTTTGGAGTGGAGGAGGGAGGGAGGCTGCCATAATCCCCACGCTTGACAGACGCAGACGAAGACGCTGCTGCCCATCTTCTGGATTTTCCCTTAGTTGCCTCTTACGACACCCACGGGAAGATAGGGGGTGGTCTAGGCCTACCATTTAGCAAACTTCACTTTACCTTATGAATATGGTTTACACTAAGTTACGAGTATATCTAGTATAGATTGGTAATCATAGGACTTATTTATATGCCAAATAGGTTTTGCCCGCGGCTTCGCCCGCTTTAGTCGTCTATATCCTTTCTCGGGTCTCAAACTTTCTACATGCCAAATTTCATAAAAAAAAGTGGTTTAGTCGTGGAGGCATAACAGATAGACAGACAGTTACTTTCACATTTATGATATTAAGTATGGATATTGGTTCATAAAATGATGATTTCTAATATCTTTGTATGACAGCTGCCGCAACCTTACAGAACAGTCTCGGCATCCCTATTCTATTTATATCGTTGTGGTGGTCTTAAATTGATTAAATCTATTTTGAATTCGGAGACAGTCGTCAGATTTCCCTAGAGAGCGGCGTTCGTACTTAGGTTTCAATAACTGTGACATGATCGTGACTGCTGATAGACCTGTCCCTTTACTATGAACTCTGTACTACACGGCACGTAGCGGCGTCACACTTTCACATCGGAAAATGTTACGTTTTAAGAGCTCATGGTAAGGGGCAGTTGCTTGTAAATATTATGTACGAAAAACATAACATAACATCACGCCTGTATTCCCCGAAGGGTAGGCAGAGGTGCACATATAGTACACCCACATTTCGCCAGTTATGTTTTAGGTCCCAATGTAATAGGGGGCGAGGTGAATATTGTGTATGTGTGGTATCTTAACATTGTATTTTTAATGAAGATGTATAAAGGAATTCACCATCTCTCCATACTCCCCGCATAGGAAGAGAATTTTGTCATTAACCATATACACACACGCATGCGCGTGCCAACACACTCGAAAACACACAGACATAAGAACTGTTACTATAGAATGTTCGAATGAAATTTATGTTCGTCTTAAACAATTAAAACAAAAGATTGTTTAGTAACATGTATCAATGCAGGTTATATAACAATTCATTGGTATATTACGTAGACGTGATATAACTAAGAGTTTAACACGTTCATTATTTAAGCGTTAAATTTATCTTATAATTAACCTCACACACACAAACAAACACACGCACTCACACACACACACACACACTCACACACACACACACACACACACACACACACACGCACGCACGCACGCACGCACGCACGCACGCACGCACGCACGCACGCACGCACGCAAACACACTCATCACACATTAACAATTGATCTCATTATTAAGTAATTTCCTTAATTATTCTCAGTAATTAATTTACTTTTTAGATTTAAACACTACTGTTGGAACACTATCCCCATATTGGAGGTGGGCGCTAACAGTTGCGACACAGTTTTCCTAACTAATGTAACTATGCACAATTAATATTGTTAACTCGTTTTTGTTCTTATAAATGATTTTGATTTTGAACCTACTGTACGCATTCAGTACATTCTCAGTACACAATTCAAATTCAGAAAGAGTCTCTGTCAAAGGTTTAAAAGTTTTGTCTTCTTCTGTCAAATGTGAAATGGCTGACGATAGAAAGAGATAAATCTGTGTCTCCTCCTATAAAATATTTACTGGGCCATCAGAGTAAAGTACAGGTGATGACAACGTGCCAGTGTGCCGGAAAAAGTACCAAGTCATGTTATTAATACAAAATTAGAACACCCTTCTCATTGCACGTTCATAAATCAGTTACACCATTTTCCTTTTTTAAATCCGTACGTATTTTCGGCCAGTTTTTGTTTTGATTACGTGGGCGTATTTTTGTTATCAGCGTTCATTATAATAGTGATGAATTAGCATTGTTGTTTTTAGTAAAATCGACTAAGGTTGAAACGAATATTGTGTTCTATTTATCGTGGAGTGTAACATTGTTCTCCTGACCGAATTTCGGTCACTGCAACCTATCTCTTAAGCGATAGCCAACTACGCAAGAAACATTTTAGTGCACAATTATGCGCGCAAACACAGGTGCACTCCCTATTCCCGCACTCTCATAGTCCGATGGGACGGTAGACTGACGCGATCGGAGAGAGATCAGGTGCAGGAGCATCAGTTTAACTTGCCTTCCGAAGCACGGAACATATTATATCTATTACAGCCTATTTTGTTCCGATATTGATATTTTCAACAATTTTTTTAGTCTATACTTTCTCAAAACAGTCATTTCTTAAATAGCTGTATATCTTCCTCTCTGGTCTCAGCGCTTGTATTACGCCACGACCAAAGACAGGTGTACTAGTAAAACTATGTCAAGATGGACCATTTTTAATCGTGTCGTCGTGAGTGATGGGGGGCACTTGAGCGGATTCCCGCGGCTAAATACTGAATTAAGACGGCGTAGTTGAGACGTTTATTGGACGCTCGCTTAGTTATTGTGTCTACAGAATTATGAGGATAGATCATACAATACGAGTCGGCCGAAACGTCGTGAAAATAGGTATTTATACCGTTAATTATGTACGCGGTTAAGACCCGTTAACTCTTATTGTATGATTTAGACAAACGGCGGAAATCTAAAAACTTATAACTTCGTTTTTTTGGAATCTTTTGGCATAAATAAGGGCACTTATTGCGTACGCGACTGAGAGAGAAGAGTGGGATATTGCATACGTAAATACAGTTTTAATAATAATACACAACTAATTGGCTCCAATGATCATTTACTATTGATAAGCTACGTACACACATACTTACACTAAAACTGACAAATCAGCAGACGACACAAAAATATTAGTCTCTCATGGGAATCGAATCCCTGACCTATAAAACATAGATCTACATAACATTGCGGCAATGCGGATCTTAAAAAATATTAATGAAAGGTAAAATATTATTACGTAGGCTCAGAATAGCCGACGTATTCAATACAATATCAACATAGGTATATCGTGTGGAGGTAATTGCAAAATGGCGGGCATTGAATACATTATAGGTTTTAGTGCCACCTGTGGATTGATGTGTAATCTGTGTCAATTGAATGTGCTATAAAAGTAAACAGTTTCATGAGTAGATTTTGTATTGACAAACGTTTACACAAAGTTAGTGAAATGCAATAAATTGTAGCTTTTTCTTTAGAAAATCAATTTTAATAACTTACTGGCTGATAATAACATGTAGCAAATACACATTTACATATTTGGATAAAATAGTTATTCTATTTTATCCAAATATGTAAATCAGAACAAACAAGTTAGATATTCGATTTTATAATTCCAAAGAGGTATTAAATCGGTTAGAAAGTACGAATGGAAATTTAAAAAATGCAAATCGATGTTTTTAAAGTTAACAATGCAGGAGATAAAAAAAATAAAATGGGCCGGTTGTTTAAAAATCGAGTGTTCCAAATTCAAATTACATGTCTTGCCCTCTTTTAATATTTAGGTTTTGGCGGGATGGTGTAGTTCAATTATATGCCTAACTGTTTTCAATAAAATTATATGATCGTTTCTGCCGGGAACTCTGACCTTTACCCGGGGAATCGTGGATTGAATGTCACGAGCGTTGCCTACGCTCTAGAACGTTCCGTGGGTGAGCGAGGAGTCCTACGGCTAACTTGTGTAGGCAGTTTGTGATTCCCATTAATATTTTTCACGCCTACACTTGGTTTAAACTTTGTCGTCATCATTAATTGTGTACACTATTTTTAAAACTTATATTCTAAGCTGAATATGCAGAACTTATTGAACTCTAATCACGCCTTTACGAAACAAATTATAATTATTAGGTAGTGAATGGGACTAGTATTTCAGTAGGTAGAGCAAAATCCCGTAGTTTGTTACTTCTTCTTCTTCTTATCATACGATAAGAAGAAGAAGTTGATAAGCAACCTCGTGACAGAGTTTAAACCGCCTGTAGGCCTCTGGCATGGCTTTACACACCGTTAAAAAAAATTGTTACTGAAAATATTAATACACTTTAATAAGTATGTATTAATATTCCATCACATAGGTACCTATATCGTCACTGTAACCACACAGAATTCTAGAAATCTCTATGCAATCCCGTGTTGGGTATCAAAAATACTCATATTCAAATTCTCCATAACAATTCACTGAGTCCTCGACTTCGAGCTCGACATTTGTGTATTTCTATTGGTCCTCGTAGTATTGATATATAGGTACATTTTGGTCTGGAAGCTGAGGCATCCAACATTTTTACATACGGATTTTCCTTACAAATGGAACTGCAAAGGCAGAAAAGATTTGAACGTGCACCACAACGTATAAAAAGTCTCACAAAATGTATTCAAAGAGGGAGCCAAAGGCTTACTCGGTGCCCGCTCTCTGATCAGACACAAAAACAGAACTAGCGAAAACAACTTAAGAATTTGGTACTGCAAATAAAGTTATTTGCAGTACCAAATTTTTAAGTTGTTTATTTATTCTTTTATCATCTATACTAATATTATAAAGCTGAAGAGTTTGTTTGTTTGTTTGTTTGTTTGTTTGTTTGTTTGTTTGTTTGTTTACTTGAACGCGCTAATCTCAGGAACTACTGGTCCGATTTGAAAATTTCTTTCGGTGTTAGATAGCCCGTTTATCGAGGAAGGCTATAGGCTATATATCATCACGCTACGGTCAATAGGAGCGGAGCACCAATGAATAATGTTTCAAAATCGGGTTGATTTTTTTCCATTCGACAGCTTCCCCTGCGTGCGCTGCGTAAACGGTTTAAGATTCGCCAAAGTCATGTAGGACAGAATTGTTCTTCCGTAAAAGTTCTAAAAAAAAGTCCACGACAGCATATGTCTATCTTTTAAGGTTGGCTCACTATAACCATTTTTATGCTTACCAAATTTGTTCAAAAATAATGCGTTATTTGCAAAGGTGTTTTTATAAACATGAATATAAATCCATATATCCAAATAAATACGTTATTCATCACAAGTGTTTAATTAAAAACAAAATTGCCCTTTATCTATACTAATATTATAAAGCTGAAGAGTTTGTTTGTTTGTTTGTTTGTTTGTTTGTTTACTTGAACGCGCTAATCTCAGGAACTACTGGTCCGATTTGAAAATTTCTTTCGGTGTTAGATAGCCCGTTTATCGAGGAAGGCTATAGGCTATATATCATCACGCTACGGTCAATAGGAGCGGAGCACCAATGAATAATGTTTCAAAATCGGGTTGATTTTTTTCCATTCGACAGCTTCCCCTGCGTGCGCTGCGTAAACGGTTTAAGATTCGCCAAAGTCATGTAGGACAGAATTGTTCTTCCGTAAAAGTTCTAAAAAAAAGTCCACGACAGCATATGTCTATCTTTTAAGGTTGGCTCACTATAACCATTTTTATGCTTACCAAATTTGTTCAAAAATAATGCGTTATTTGCAAAGGTGTTTTTATAAACATGAATATAAATCCATATATCCAAATAAATACGTTATTCATCACAAGTGTTTAATTAAAAACAAAATTGCCCTTTATCTATACTAATATTATAAAGCTGAAGAGTTTGTTTGTTTGTTTGTTTGTTTGTTTGTTTGTTTGTTTGTTTGTTTACTTGAACGCGCTAATCTCAGGAACTACTGGTCCGATTTGAAAATTTCTTTCGGTGTTAGATAGCCCGTTTATCGAGGAAGGCTATAGGCTATATATCATCACGCTACGGTCAATAGGAGCGGAGCACCAATGAATAATGTTTCAAAATCGGGTTGATTTTTTTCCATTCGACAGCTTCCCCTGCGTGCGCTGCGTAAACGGTTTAAGATTCGCCAAAGTCATGTAGGACAGAATTGTTCTTCCGTAAAAGTTCTAAAAAAAAGTCCACGACAGCATATGTCTATCTTTTAAGGTTGGCTCACTATAACCATTTTTATGCTTACCAAATTTGTTCAAAAATAATGCGTTATTTGCAAAGGTGTTTTTATAAACATGAATATAAATCCATATATCCAAATAAATACGTTATTCATCACAAGTGTTTAATTAAAAACAAAATTGCCCTTTATCTATACTAATATTATAAAGCTGAAGAGTTTGTTTGTTTGTTTGTTTGTTTGTTTGTTTACTTGAACGCGCTAATCTCAGGAACTACTGGTCCGATTTGAAAATTTCTTTCGGTGTTAGATAGCCCGTTTATCGAGGAAGGCTATAGGTTATATATCATCACGCTACGGTCAATAGGAGCGGAGCACCAATGAATAATGTTTCAAAATCGGGTTGATATTTTTCCATTCGACAGCTTCCCCTGCGTGCGCTGCGTAAACGGTTTAAGATTCGCCAAAGTCATGTAGGACAGAATTGTTCTTCCGTAAAAGTTCTAAAAAAAAGTCCACGACAGCATATGTCTATCTTTTAAGGTTGGCTCACTATAACCATTTTTATGCTTACCAAATTTGTTCAAAAATAATGCGTTATTTGCAAAGGTGTTTTTATAAACATGAATATAAATCCATATATCCAAATAAATACGTTATTCATCACAAGTGTTTAATTAAAAACAAAATTGCCCTTTATCTATACTAATATTATAAAGCTGAAGAGTTTGTTTGTTTGTTTGTTTGTTTGTTTGTTTGTTTGTTTACTTGAACGCGCTAATCTCAGGAACTACTGGTCCGATTTGAAAATTTCTTTCGGTGTTAGATAGCCCGTTTATCGAGGAAGGCTATAGGCTATATATCATCACGCTACGGTCAATAGGAGCGGAGCACCAATGAATAATGTTTCAAAATCGGGTTGATATTTTTCCATTCGACAGCTTCCCCTGCGTGCGCTGCGTAAACGGTTTAAGATTCGCCAAAGTCATGTAGGACAGAATTGTTCTTCCGTAAAAGTTCTAAAAAAAAGTCCACGACAGCATATGTCTATCTTTTAAGGTTGGCTCACTATAACCATTTTTATGCTTACCAAATTTGTTCAAAAATAATGCGTTATTTGCAAAGGTGTTTTTATAAACATGAATATAAATCCATATATCCAAATAAATACGTTATTCATCACAAGTGTTTAATTAAAAACAAAATTGCCCTTTATCTATACTAATATTATAAAGCTGAAGAGTTTGTTTGTTTGTTTGTTTGTTTGTTTGTTTACTTGAACGCGCTAATCTCAGGAACTACTGGTCCGATTTGAAAATTTCTTTCGGTGTTAGATAGCCCGTTTATCGAGGAAGGCTATAGGCTATATATCATCACGCTACGGTCAATAGGAGCGGAGCACCAATGAATAATGTTTCAAAATCGGGTTGATATTTTTCCATTCGACAGCTTCCCCTGCGTGCGCTGCGTAAACGGTTTAAGATTCGCCAAAGTCATGTAGGACAGAATTGTTCTTCCGTAAAAGTTCTAAAAAAAAGTCCACGACAGCATATGTCTATCTTTTAAGGTTGGCTCACTATAACCATTTTTATGCTTACCAAATTTGTTCAAAAATAATGCGTTATTTGCAAAGGTGTTTTTATAAACATGAATATAAATCCATATATCCAAATAAATACGTTATTCATCACAAGTGTTTAATTAAAAACAAAATTGCCCTTTATCTATACTAATATTATAAAGCTGAAGAGTTTGTTTGTTTGTTTGTTTGTTTGTTTGTTTGTTTGTTTACTTGAACGCGCTAATCTCAGGAACTACTGGTCCGATTTGAAAATTTCTTTCGGTGTTAGATAGCCCGTTTATCGAGGAAGGCTATAGGCTATATATCATCACGCTACGGTCAATAGGAGCGGAGCACCAATGAATAATGTTTCAAAATCGGGTTGATATTTTTCCATTCGACAGCTTCCCCTGCGTGCGCTGCGTAAACGGTTTAAGATTCGCCAAAGTCATGTAGGACAGAATTGTTCTTCCGTAAAAGTTCTAAAAAAAAGTCCACGACAGCATATGTCTATCTTTT
The DNA here is from genome assembly GCA_946251915.1 of Abrostola triplasia. Classification (NCBI taxonomy): domain Eukaryota; kingdom Metazoa; phylum Arthropoda; class Insecta; order Lepidoptera; family Noctuidae; genus Abrostola; species Abrostola triplasia. The sequence goes on from OX276435.1 coordinate 7,717,887, forward strand.
AAGGTTGGCTCACTATAACCATTTTTATGCTTACCAAATTTGTTCAAAAATAATGCGTTATTTGCAAAGGTGTTTTTATAAACATGAATATAAATCCATATATCCAAATAAATACGTTATTCATCACAAGTGTTTAATTAAAAACAAAATTGCCCTTTATCTATACTAATATTATAAAGCTGAAGAGTTTGTTTGTTTGTTTGTTTGTTTGTTTGTTTGTTTGTTTACTTGAACGCGCTAATCTCAGGAACTACTGGTCCGATTTGAAAATTTCTTTCGGTGTTAGATAGCCCGTTTATCGAGGAAGGCTATAGGCTATATATCATCACGCTACGGTCAATAGGAGCGGAGCACCAATGAATAATGTTTCAAAATCGGGTTGATATTTTTCCATTCGACAGCTTCCCCTGCGTGCGCTGCGTAAACGGTTTAAGATTCGCCAAAGTCATGTAGGACAGAATTGTTCTTCCGTAAAAGTTCTAAAAAAAAGTCCACGACAGCATATGTCTATCTTTTAAGGTTGGCTCACTATAACCATTTTTATGCTTACCAAATTTGTTCAAAAATAATGCGTTATTTGCAAAGGTGTTTTTATAAACATGAATATAAATCCATATATCCAAATAAATACGTTATTCATCACAAGTGTTTAATTAAAAACAAAATTGCCCTTTATCTATACTAATATTATAAAGCTGAAGAGTTTGTTTGTTTGTTTGTTTGTTTGTTTGTTTACTTGAACGCGCTAATCTCAGGAACTACTGGTCCGATTTGAAAATTTCTTTCGGTGTTAGATAGCCCGTTTATCGAGGAAGGCTATAGGCTATATATCATCACGCTACGGTCAATAGGAGCGGAGCACCAATGAATAATGTTTCAAAATCGGGTTGATATTTTTCCATTCGACAGCTTCCCCTGCGTGCGCTGCGTAAACGGTTTAAGATTCGCCAAAGTCATGTAGGACAGAATTGTTCTTCCGTAAAAGTTCTAAAAAAAAGTCCACGACAGCATATGTCTATCTTTTAAGGTTGGCTCACTATAACCATTTTTATGCTTACCAAATTTGTTCAAAAATAATGCGTTATTTGCAAAGGTGTTTTTATAAACATGAATATAAATCCATATATCCAAATAAATACGTTATTCATCACAAGTGTTTAATTAAAAACAAAATTGCCCTTTATCTATACTAATATTATAAAGCTGAAGAGTTTGTTTGTTTGTTTGTTTGTTTGTTTGTTTACTTGAACGCGCTAATCTCAGGAACTACTGGTCCGATTTGAAAATTTCTTTCGGTGTTAGATAGCCCGTTTATCGAGGAAGGCTATAGGCTATATATCATCACGCTACGGTCAATAGGAGCGGAGCACCAATGAATAATGTTTCAAAATCGGGTTGATATTTTTCCATTCGACAGCTTCCCCTGCGTGCGCTGCGTAAACGGTTTAAGATTCGCCAAAGTCATGTAGGACAGAATTGTTCTTCCGTAAAAGTTCTAAAAAAAAGTCCACGACAGCATATGTCTATCTTTTAAGGTTGGCTCACTATAACCATTTTTATGCTTACCAAATTTGTTCAAAAATAATGCGTTATTTGCAAAGGTGTTTTTATAAACATGAATATAAATCCATATATCCAAATAAATACGTTATTCATCACAAGTGTTTAATTAAAAACAAAATTGCCCTTTATCTATACTAATATTATAAAGCTGAAGAGTTTGTTTGTTTGTTTGTTTGTTTGTTTGTTTACTTGAACGCGCTAATCTCAGGAACTACTGGTCCGATTTGAAAATTTCTTTCGGTGTTAGATAGCCCGTTTATCGAGGAAGGCTATAGGCTATATATCATCACGCTACGGTCAATAGGAGCGGAGCACCAATGAATAATGTTTCAAAATCGGGTTGATATTTTTCCATTCGACAGCTTCCCCTGCGTGCGCTGCGTAAACGGTTTAAGATTCGCCAAAGTCATGTAGGACAGAATTGTTCTTCCGTAAAAGTTCTAAAAAAAAGTCCACGACAGCATATGTCTATCTTTTAAGGTTGGCTCACTATAACCATTTTTATGCTTACCAAATTTGTTCAAAAATAATGCGTTATTTGCAAAGGTGTTTTTATAAACATGAATATAAATCCATATATCCAAATAAATACGTTATTCATCACAAGTGTTTAATTAAAAACAAAATTGCCCTTTATCTATACTAATATTATAAAGCTGAAGAGTTTGTTTGTTTGTTTGTTTGTTTGTTTGTTTACTTGAACGCGCTAATCTCAGGAACTACTGGTCCGATTTGAAAATTTCTTTCGGTGTTAGATAGCCCGTTTATCGAGGAAGGCTATAGGCTATATATCATCACGCTACGGTCAATAGGAGCGGAGCACCAATGAATAATGTTTCAAAATCGGGTTGATATTTTTCCATTCGACAGCTTCCCCTGCGTGCGCTGCGTAAACGGTTTAAGATTCGCCAAAGTCATGTAGGACAGAATTGTTCTTCCGTAAAAGTTCTAAAAAAAAGTCCACGACAGCATATGTCTATCTTTTAAGGTTGGCTCACTATAACCATTTTTATGCTTACCAAATTTGTTCAAAAATAATGCGTTATTTGCAAAGGTGTTTTTATAAACATGAATATAAATCCATATATCCAAATAAATACGTTATTCATCACAAGTGTTTAATTAAAAACAAAATTGCCCTTTATCTATACTAATATTATAAAGCTGAAGAGTTTGTTTGTTTGTTTGTTTGTTTACTTGAACGCGCTAATCTCAGGAACTACTGGTCCGATTTGAAAATTTCTTTCGGTGTTAGATAGCCCGTTTATCGAGGAAGGCTATAGGCTATATATCATCACGCTACGGTCAATAGGAGCGGAGCACCAATGAATAATGTTTCAAAATCGGGTTGATTTTTTTCCATTCGACAGCTTCCCCTGCGTGCGCTGCGTAAACGGTTTAAGATTCGCCAAAGTCATGTAGGACAGAATTGTTCTTCCGTAAAAGTTCTAAAAAAAAGTCCACGACAGCATATGTCTATCTTTTAAGGTTGGCTCACTATAACCATTTTTATGCTTACCAAATTTGTTCAAAAATAATGCGTTATTTGCAAAGGTGTTTTTATAAACATGAATATAAATCCATATATCCAAATAAAATACGTTATTCATCACAAGTGTTTAATTAAAAACAAAATTGCCCTTTATCTATACTAATATTATAAAGCTGAAGAGTTTGTTTGTTTGTTTGTTTGTTTGTTTGTTTGTTTACTTGAACGCGCTAATCTCAGGAACTACTGGTCCGATTTGAAAATTTCTTTCGGTGTTAGATAGCCCGTTTATCGAGGAAGGCTATAGGCTATATATTATCACGCTACGGTCAATAGGAGCGGAGCACCAATGAAGAATGTTTCAAAATCGGGTTGATTTTTTTCCATTCGACAGCTTCTCCTGCGTGCGCTGCGTAAACGGTTTAGGATTCGCCAAAATCATGTACGACAGAATTGTTCTAATTTGTATTATCACCTTCCAATTTTTGCGATAGTGTTACAAAATAGTATATTATTATAGTCAATGTCATATTATAGTTAAGACATACATAATATATTGTGTCACTTAGTCCGGGTGAGAAAACAATTATAGAATACTATTGCTGTTTCCGAATATCCACGCGGACGGAGTCGCGGGCACAGCTAGTGATTTAATATAGCTCTATTTAATTAGAACATTAATCAAAATACCAGACCTTTTCATCAACCAAATCCCCGACAAAATTTAGGTCTATTATTCATTATTTGACGACTGTTGGAGTACCACCGTTGTGCAGTTTTGGTTGGCAAACAGTTAAATAGAATAATGCCCTACAACTTACAAGGCACCACTGACATGTGCCCAATGAAGGAGTATACATTACTTACCTTACAAGGTTCGACAAAACATGCACAGGCTCGAGTCGAACCTTTGAGTTGGGAATAAAGAATAACGTAACGTAATAACCTAATTTTTTTTCTCTCCATTTTTATATTATGAATATTAAAAACGTACTTAATTATTAAATATAAGTATAACATCTTAGAAGTTACTATTAGAATAAGTTACATAGAATATAAGTTTAAAATTCTATGTTATAAATAGGTTATCCCTCTTCCTCGCTCCGCTTTTGTTGTGCCCGACAAAGTCCGTAATGATCTGTAATATGTTATAAGTCCACTATTGTAGAATGCAATAAAGTATTGAGTATTGAATTCAGGAGTTATAAGAAACAGACGTAAAAGATCATCACAAAATGTACAACAGATACTTTGTATCCTAAAGCAAGAGGCGTTGACTCATCGCTTCGCATTCAAAAGCTTTCTTTCCTCCTTTGTGTTTCCGTACGTTTCATTGCTAAGCCAAGTAGGTCAGTGGAATTTGCACATCAACACTCATTGTACACATTGTGGGTAAATAGGTTACTGCTCTTAATATCCAAAGCGTTATCCCTCTAATGACATGAACGTAAGTTTCGAGGTTTGTTGCTTGCGAGATGTTTGATTGAACTGCGCTGGTGAAGGCATAGTTTAGAATTAATTAGGATTTGGCGTGGAATGACAAAATATAATATGATGCGTTGGGGTGAGGTTTGTTTTGATTTCAGTCACAAAATAATGTTGAAACTGGTGTAAATATTTATTAAGAACAAATTATAAGACAACATTTATAGGAAAGTTTAAGTTCCTATAATTCCCAGTATTGCTTTGACCTAAACAAAAATAATACATTTTGCTAGTATCTGATTAAATGGAAATAAAGAATATTATTTGTATGGCCTCGAAGAACAATACAAAATTGACATAAAAAAGCACTAAAAACGAGACCAAAAATAGATCAAGTCAGCATGTTGCTGGTTGGGGACCATGCTAGATAGCTGCAACTCATTTTAAGTTGGGGCCTACATATGTAAATGTATATCCCTACTAATATTATAAATGCGAAAGTTTGTAAGTATGGATGGATGTTTGTTACTTTTCCACGTAAAAACTACTGAATGGATTTTAATGAAATTTCATATGGAAGTAGCTGACACCCTGGATTAACACATAGGCTTTTTATCCCGAAAAAATGTAGCGGGTAACAGCGCGGGGCGCAGCTAGTATAGTATATGTTTGATGATTAGTATCGGACTAAATAGTATCAACAAATATATACATACGCAGCAGCATATTGCTATGAATATTGAAACTAAACGAACATTTACTTGTAGCCAACACTTCGTCTTGCATTGTGTGACGTGTCAGTTACCTCGTGGGAATTGGTCATGTCGTGATAATAGATTACCCAGTCAACAGGTTAGTGGGCTGACTGCCCAGCGAGTATGTAACGTACGAGTAAATAAATGTCGTTGCCCAGGTAACGATAACATTGACACGTAAATGTCCATGCCTTGGAGAGTACGTTTCGTTGGTCTTGCGCTGATGTCGGTCCGTCACTTCGGATTGAGTGAAGGAATAGTGAGTGCACCTGTGTTTGTGGTTATGCTTTTGTGCACTGTAAGATTTTCTGTGCAGGCTGGTCATAGTTGAGATTAGCTCCAAGTAGTGACCGAAGTTCAGTTAGGAGGATGTTACTATGGTAATTCAGCAATGTTTTATGCTTTTGATTTTATGTTTATTAGCTGCGCCCCGCGGTGTTACCCGCTACATTTTTTCGGGATAAAAAGTAGCCTATGTATCAATCCAGGTTGTCAGCTACCTCCATATGAAATTTCATTAAAATCCATTCAGTAGTTTTTACGTGAAAGAGTAACAAACATCCATCCATACTTACAAACTTTCACGTTTATAATATTAGTAGGGATTAAAGACAATTAATATGTTAATTACATACAACGTCCTACAACCCACTATACTGCACAAACACATCATTTCTCTTAAATACTACTATCCCTTGAATGATATACTATACTCACTTTCTCTACCTTTTACCTGGCTTAGGTAGTCTAGAAATCTAGTCACACTTCCACGCATGCGCTAATCTTAACGGGTGGTTTGAAAAGCCCTGATCTAAGGCCGGTTGTACACAAAGCTGGAGCTGTAGCGATGGTACCACAAGCTTACCGCGTGCTTTCCCTGTCAACCATCCCGCCTTCGCATAAGCCTATAAGACTAAATAAGATTGCGGGGTCTGTATTTAAGTTTGAGGTGACTAATGTCAAAGAAATAACAGTTGTCTTGCTTTGGGGAGAACTTGTTTGGTATTATCACACTAATAAAAAAAGGCGAACGTTTGTGCGTGTGTTTGTATGTTAATTACCTCTTCATGCTTAAATGATTTTGTTGAGATTTCATATGGAGGTAACTGACCCTAACATATAGGCAACTTTTTATCCCGAAAAAATGTAGCGGGTGACACCGCAGGGCGCAGCTGGTTCCTTAAAATTTCAAGGTTAAGAATAATAGTAGTTTTGTTTTTGTCGCTTGATCGACAGGTTGTGTTAGTTCCGACACTGTCATAGTCCGCTGTGGCTCTGACATATTTTTTTTTTATTTATTTACCCAAGGTTAAGGGTTGGTTCCCACGTAAGTACAATGTGTCGTTTTCAATGTCATTACTCAGAATGAAGAACAAACCAGAATACGTGAACGCGCACAATATTGAAGGAACACCAACTATTCCAAAATGGAGTAATTGCCTAGTAGGATGATTTGACATTTAGTTCACATAGATCGCGCATGTCGTTGGAAAGTTTTACATGGCCTGTGGTCATATGCCATGGTAATACTAAGATACCTCTGACACATGATAATTATATGCCTATATGTGCGTCATTACACTGGTTAAGAATTAACTTACATAACGGTATGTTCTAGTATAGTGATAAAATACAGAATACACGATTAAAAACAAGTTTATCAACTAGTGTATAATTGTATATACGTATTTAGACACCTTCCGAGAACAACATTAGCACAAAGTACACACTACACAGCGAATGGGTTTGCTCCCGGCCCGTGTGTTGTGGCTCTAGGCGGAACCTCGGGGCATCGGCGCCGTGTGAAACCACATTAACTCTGCAGTGTTTCACAAACTTTCCGTATGTGAACTCGTGCCGAACGAACACACTCCATGCATTTGTTTTATTTAGTTTATCCTGTTGCTTACGAAGGTTTTGTAATTAGGCATACTTTGTAGCATATAGTAAGAAAAAAAAGACTGCCTCGTTGGTCTAGTGGTTGCTAAGCGCGACTGCTGAGCACGAGGTCCTGGGTTCGAATCGCGGGTCGGGCAAAGTGTTACTGGGTTTTTCCGTTAGGTAATTCTCAGTAGCAGCACGGAGTCTAGATTTGTGCCCGGTTGGTGGCAATAGGCTCGCCCGCCATTACATTGGGACCTAAAACATAACTGGCGAAATGTGGGTGTACTATATGTGCACCTCTGCCTACCCCTTCGGGGAATACAGGCCAACGAGGCAGTCTGGTTTTCTATGAGCACTGAATTACTCTCATATAAAATGGCTTAACAATTCTTTTCTATTTTGATGATAGAAAAAGGTTTTAATAAATCATAAACAATTCGTGGTACAAAGAAAAAAGATGTCTGTACTTGTACATTTTGAAAGATTTTCGGTTTAATGTTGAGGGTTTATGACCAAAGCAAATGCTTATTTTACTGATTACTCACTAACTCCATCAATAGAAGTAATCAGCTTTTCTTCTTTCAATTATGTCAAAGTATTTCTTATTTCTATATTAATTAATCTATTCTTAATCGAAAAGAAGGCAATTGGACAGTGAATATTGTTTGTAAAAAGATTTTTAATATAATAATAAAATTATTATATTACCTGCTCACAAAATACGAAAAAGTTTCAAGTATATATTGCGTATACTAGTATAAGTAATTAAAAAAATATATATATAACACAAACACAAAATCTTTAACAATAAAGAATAAAAAGTAAAATATAAAAGAAACAAATATACCTATCTCTTCAATCACTCATAAACTTTTTATGCAGCTGTACCTAAATAAACAAAAATCTGCAAAGCAAGATCCCCAAATGTATATTTGTAGTATTTGTAGACTCAACGGCGAAAGGGTTTACCGACTTATACAAACTTGAATTTATGAGTAACTGACGTAACCCTAAACTGCTACAGTATGTAGGTACACTGTTGGACCTCATTTATTATTCAAATGGGTTGAAACTTTCAGGTCGCGTTTTTTGTATAATCACGCGCGAAAATAGTAAAACCTAGCGAAGTTGAAGGTTGTTTTTTTCAATGCGAATTACGTAATGTAAGTGTTATTTTTAGACTTGTTGGAGTATACTATTAATCTAAAGAGCTATACAATAGGCTTCTTTTAAATTCTAGTTTGATTTATTTTGCTTGGAAAAAAAATTGATTGAAAGTTTTTCATTGAACTGTGAAAATACAAGTATACTAATAACTTACTGGAGCTGTCTCAATTTTTGTAATGACAATGTAACAGTAAAAATATTTTTTGAATTTGTGAGAGGCAAATCTAGATTAATGACGTATTTAGAAATCTTACCATTAATAGTAATTTAAATAACTTTAGTTCTAGACACCAATCCTTGAAAGTGTCTACCTTTTTTCACAATAGTCAATAAGTATACCTACCAATATTTTTGACTTTGGAATAAACAAAAAAAAACATTACAGTAAAAAAGTTCCTTCTGCACGTGGGAGAACAAGATCAAAAGTAGCGACACAAATCAATAATGAGAGCTTCAAAACCCCATATATAAAGGACATAGAGGTAACTAAGAACTACGCTCGTCTATATGGTGTGCTTAGAACAAAACAGCATTCACTACAGCTCTGCAACATCATAGATTCTGAATGATAATAGGCTACCACTTGCAACTGAGCTCGATATCAATAGCTGTCGATAATACTGAAGCACTCGGTGCTGACAATGATTGGTACTCGATTTAACGGCATCTGAAACCAGAAATGCATTTACTCACGTGAATATACGGAGTTAAACAATGGGAAGGGTTGTAGACTGTAGAGTATCCTATTGTTTCAATAGAGTAGTTTTATCTGTAGGCTGTTGATTTGTGTGTGATTTATGATTGGTTACAGCGGATAGGTAGAGCACCATTCATAGTTTCAAAAGGCGTTGAGTGAAATGTCCGCCAATTGAATTTACCTAGGTCTATTGAAGCAGCAAGAATGACTAAACTCGACATTAAAAATACGGTTTCTCATAGCAATGCATAATTAATCACTATATTTTATGTGTTTAGTTTCCTGCACAAAAAATACTGTATAGGTAGATATAAAGTTTAGTTTCTTTACGTTGTCTATTTTCTAAAATCTTAATCTAACTTTACTGAAGATAATTGAGTTTTATATCTGAAGCTGTAAAATAACACGAATGCTAGAAAAAGGAGAAAAGAAAAAGTACACGTGTTTCCTTGAAAGCTTATCCGATTAAATCAACAAGCTCTTCGTAACTCCGTTGTATTATTAGTGTTTATTGGAAATTGTTAATAACTGAGAATAGAGGATAATTCCTTTAATATCGTTTTGACGACCTGATTAGCGCAGTGGCTAAGCGTTTGGATTGCTGCGCTAAGGGTTGCGGGTTCGATTCCCGCACGGGGCAAAACTTTGTGTGAACCACAGATGTTTGTCCCGAGTCTGGGTGTTTGTGTATGTGATATTTCATGTTTGTGAAATGCACCCACGATACAGGAGAAATTCCTAGTGTGGGGCGACGTTTTTTTTTATAACTAAATATAGAAATAAATAATAACTGGTGGGTATACCGTTATTGATTTTATATTGAATTAGAATTTGGGTGGGACTTGTCGTGGTGGTGGCGTTTGGGTGAGTAAACTTGACTATACTAACTTTTAAACTATCGCGTTGCATGATTATAATAGAAAATAACAACACGGGAATTACTCGAACACAACTTTATGAATTTTTGGCTTGACCTTTCGACCGAGTTACACCGGCCGTGGTCAAAGGAGTCTGCTTGTGACCACGGCCGGTGTAACTCGGTCGAATTGTTATTTTCTATAGTAAACTTGACTGTTTCTTAGCTGACTAATTTGTGCCTGATTCTTGACTGTAGGTACGAATAGGTACATCGACCTATTACGTCATGTAAGGCTTATATCGTCTGATGATAAATGATTTTATTTCTGCAAATAGGTTTTAAAAAAACACTTTTACACGTCTTCTTTTTTTAAAACTAGATGGCATCGGCATTTCCTAACTGACTACCTCTGAGAAGAAATACCGAAACAAACTCAGGGGTTAAGGTCTCTTTTAAAGTCCAGACAAGCTCAATATTTTATGTGAGAACATGAGATGAGATGTGATGAGAAATGGATCTGTAATTGCTAACCTTTTCGAATGCAGACATGTTTGGCATACTAATTAGTTTTTAAAATCTAATTATCACGTGGGTAGTAGCTACTTATATTTCCAAACTAATACGTATTCTCCGAAGGAATCAAATTTGCTATTTGCGCAGAACTCCAATTAACCTATTGATATTTTTCAAGAAATCGACAATTAAATTTCGTTACACCCACGTGGTTAGGTAAAGGAAAACACCGGTATGGAGGTTAGATGTATCTTTATACCTTTATACCGAAATAAATGTCAATTAGATAAGTGTGGGTTGAGCAATATACCAATTACTGGTATTTTATAGATCAAAATTAAATAGTGGGTGTTTACACCGAAAAACGTGCGCGATAAAATTATCTTCATAAGTATATTTTCGGATTCTGTTATTTTTAGAATGTGGGGTTTTGATATTTTTGCAGCGTTTAGTTTCATATGAATTCGAAAACATCAGATATAAAAATATAATAAAAAGAATTCAAACATTTCAAAAACATTGGATCTTTTTCCATTCGTATTTGATTTAATACTACTTAAAACTTCAATGTTGCTTGCACTGGAACTAAATAGGTATGTTGTCATAGATTCATTTGCACCGGCACCTGATAGCCGGGTAACATAAATTCCTGGAAACTTTTGTTATAAACTGGAACTTATTAACTACTGAACTAGTATTGCAATAAAGTTTCGAAGCCATTAATTATAATATTCCTGAACACTTGCAACGCAAGTGAAACTTGTAAACAAGCTTATTAAGCATTAAACTTATGATGGTAAGGTTAATAATGAGAATTATATTGGTCTGTAACTTCCCAAGGACAAGACCTTAAAATTGCAGAAGTTATAAGCATATAGACTAGGTGTAAAAAGCTATACGCTTCATTAACTTTCAAAGCAGGGGAATATTAATGGAAAACTTCTGGCTTGTAATTGGCGTATTCCTTGATATTAAAATAATAATAACAGCTTATAACTGTCCCACTGCAGGGCAAAGGGAACCTCTTATAGAGAAGGATTGGGCATTAATCACTACGCTAACTCACTGCGGGTTGGCTCATCAACTATACGCTATTATTTCTTGATAATGTTGTATCTAACATATTTTTGCATACCTACATTTTGGAAGTAGGTTATAGGTTGGTTAATATGAGCGATTGAGCGTTATAGCAAGTGTGGAATCTCAGTAAGCGCAATTATAAAGTAACCAAGAAAGTATAATTGGTTTTAGTACATACATAAAGTCACGCCTGTTTCCCTGAGGGGTAGGCAGAGACCAAGGATTTCTTTTTGCTACGATCCTGGCTTATTTCTTTCGCTTCATTCACACGCATCACATTCCTTATACACGCTCGTCGGTTGATTTTAGTCTTATTTTATGAAACGTGAAGTAACAAACTAGAGGTACCTACATGAGAATCTGGTTCACAAATATCACTACAAATATTACTCCAAAAGCCATATTTTGCTTAGGAATTTACAGCAATGTGTTTGAAACGATGACTGTCCATTATAATGGATAGGCTTCGTAAAAAACATTAGCTCCTTTTAGCGCAACCGTTGGAGTGTCACGACTCACGTCCTGACTATTAAGCGGCTGAAGCGGCTGAAGCGGCTTTATATGAAGGGTTATCAATATTGAACGCTCTGCTATTCACGAGCTAATGTCGAGTGAGAATTACAAGGTCAAGGGTATTCAATGGAATATGTATTTATATATACATAGGCGTCAGCAGGGGGGTGCAAGGGGGTGCACTTGCACCCCCTCGCACCCCGGTGGCGATGAACTACGTATGTGGTTTTATTAGATCATAGATATATCATTATAAATAAATAAATAAATTGACTCAGTGTGCTGATGCAAACAGTAGTTCTCACTCTATGCAAAAAAGCTAGAATTCATATAATTATGTCAAAAAATTAATAGTAATACTGGCACCCTAATTACGTATCATCATCTGCCGGAAGACGTCCACTGTTGAACAAAGGCCTCCCCCTTAGAACGCCACAATGAACGACAACTTGCCACTTGCATCCACCGGTTGCCCGCAACTCTGACGATATCGTTGTATTAGGTATATAGGAGTGATAATGTGGTTGATCTTTGCCTACCCCTCCGGAAAATATCGGAGATACACCATCGAAAATCCTTCTACACTTGAACTTACAACTGTGCATCCAACACCAGTTGTTAAACCTTTCCGTTATTTTTTATTATTTTTACTATAGGGGACAACAAACAGCTACATTATATAATACTAGCTTCCGCCAGCGACTCCGTCCGCGTGAATTTAGATTGTTTTATAGCCTATAGCCTCCCTCGATAAATGGGCTATCTAACATTAAAATATTTTTTCAAATCGGACCAGTAATTCCTGAGATTAGCGCTTTCACGCAAACAAACAAACAAACTCTTCAGCTTTATAATATTAAATAAATAATAAACATAAATACGTTTCATAAAGTTATCTTGACTACACACCTGTATGCCTAGTTATGTATTATATTTGAAGTTTCCTTCAAATATAATACTCCGTCACCCCAATGTCATGCCTTAAGCAACATGGAAGATTGATGTCGGATCTCCGACTGTGCTAATACTGCTTACCGTCGGACGGTCGAGTAAACCCTTCACTCAAGCTAAGTAAGCTGGTATTAGCAATCGATTTACAATCGCAGTTCAGAGCTTAGGATTTAACACAACTTCAATTGGTGACAACCCTGCGTTTAATGTTAAGTGACGCTCGCAAAGAAATATTTCTAGTAAAACTATTTGTGTAGACTCATCTAAGTAAAATACGGCTCTGATATACAGCATGTCTAGTAATAGGCATCGTTAAAAAAAGCCCCACGTTGGGCGCCACTTACATTTTTATCGTCTAAAGATTAATGCCAATATTGGTTTGTAGTCTTATACGTATTTCATTGTTACCATGTAACTAGACTTGACAATTCAAAATTGCCTCGAAAAGAAGGTTTTAACTTTTCAAATCCGCAAACTCCCTTACCACTAAACTGTATTTAGACCAACCTTTTCTCTGCCTAAGTACATATTTGAACAGTAAATATGGTTTCACTAAACTTTATAGACTTTGATCATTCAGCCGGCCAACTCGTTTCAAGTTCGCTATATCTACTGTTGTCGACATGGTCCTAATGCTCTCCTTTTATGAGATCTATGCAATAATACGGCTTTACAGCGTGTCGGTATGTGTATTAAGGGATCCATTAGATGACGTCATTAGTGCGGTAATGCTGGCCATTCAGAATTTTAATGCCAATAGGTACATGACGAAACTATTTTGTAAACGAGATTGGCGGTATAAGAGCACATTGAGTTTTTTTTTCTGCTTATTTAGGTAGGTTATGGTTGAAAGAAACTCCTAATTCGAATTAGGAGTTTTTAATTTTAGAATCGAAAGAATTTGTTAAATACTCTATGGTGTGTTACATTAAATGGGATTCCAAAATTGAAGCTATCCAATTCTTTCGGTGCTTTAGAGAGCTAGTGCCTGGATGCAGTCAGACCCACTACCAATCTGGTGACTGGCACATTTTTTCTTAAATGCTTTAAGAATGTTATTTTCAGGCGTCCCCTTGGAATAGAGGAGGGGGGGGGGTGCCATAATCCCCACGCTTGGCAAGCGGCTTGGTGATTTCAGTATTATTGGTAAAGTTATAGAAAACGCTGCCCATCGTCTGGATGTTCCCTTAGATACCTCTTACGACACCCACGGGAGGAAAGGGGTTGGTCAATTTTAAGCCGGATACCACTCGGTAAATTTTTATAATATGTCGTAGAAAAGAAAAGCAAGTATGTTACTCACGTATTTAAGTAACAATAAGTTTGAATTTTAAAATCGGTATTCTTATTCAAATAGACATTGTCTTCTTTCCAAACAATATTAAGTCTAATTTCACTGACTCTGTGTCACCTAAAACCTATTTAAAATTCTTGTACTGCATTACATAGGTTATTTAGAATCGTTTAACGTTATCTAGAAGGAATGCGAGGCTTTTAATAAAACGTCAGTGCCACACAATGCAGACGAGACTTTTGATATGAACTTCGAATAAATGTTCTCTATGAATGAACTGTTTGACTTTAAATTGAATGAGTGAATGAACTGCAATCGTCCTCTCAATTGTTAGGCGTGTCTTAGGAGCTACTAATAAATATATTTCTTACTATTACTAAACAAATCACACATTACAGATACACCTAAATTTCGCCAGTAATTTTAAAGGTCCCAATGTAACAAGGGGCGAGCCTATTGCCACCAATCGGGCACAAACCTAGATGCTGCTACTGAAAATTACCTAATGGAAATACCTAGTGCGATCGATTTCAGCCCAGCGTAGTTGAATATGCACGTATATCGAGTATCAGCAATCATGTGTGAATGAAACATCTGATCATATCTGACGTAATCGGTCACACCGCACGTTTCAAGTCTGGTTCACTAATTAGTTCTCTCTCGTGTCTGCATTCACTCAACAGGTTGTTCAAATCATTATTTATATGGCACTAGCTGTTGCCCGCGACTTCGTCCGCGTAAATTTCAGATAAAAACACCAGGAGACTATAATCTGATATTGTAAGTAAGTGAAAAACACTATAAATTACTTATCGAAAGGAATGTACATAGTATTTTAATGATAAAGGTATTTTTAAATTAAGATGGGGCTAGTTTACTTGCTTAACCGATTTCGTGGGTATGATCGGTGAATATTGAGTGAGTTACAGGAAAGTTATTGACATGATTGGTTTGCTTATAAGGAATGTACACATAAAAATTTGAATGTACCTTTGTTTTACTGTATCTATGTACTATATTGATGGCATGCATTTCTCTAAACTACGTTCGTAGTTTTGTCCTCAGCAGACAACATATAAAGAGATTGTGAACTGGTAACTCGGAAGCGAGCATCATACAGTTAAATAATAATAGCAGCCTATAACTGTCCTACTGCAGGACAGAGGCCTCTTCTCGTAGAAAGGGATTAAGCATTGATCACCACGCTAGCTCATTGCGGGTTGGCGATTTCAGATTACTAAATCCAGGTTTCCTTACGATATTTTCCGTCACCGTTAGTCAGTGGTGTAGAATATCTAAGAATGTATTTATAACATTGAAAAAGTCACATTGATACTTGCCCGGGTTTGAACCTGCAACCTTGTGCATACAAATCAGGTATGTTAACCACTTGGTCACCACGACAGTCATACATATCATATAGTTATCCGAGTAAAAATCAGCTGGTTTCTATTCCTTAATAATTAAGTCTACCCCTGCGTGAGCTATGACGTGAGCGATGATAGTTTGTACGTCAAAATGCGCCAAACGGTTATATTGGAATTGATTGTAGCAGACATTTAAACGAACTGCTCATGTCCGTCACCCATATGTTGGACCTGTGGGCGACGAACTTGGGCAGTTCGTTGCCCAAACAGAAAAGGCGGTGCGGGCTGGCGTTTCACGTGCGCCTTTTAAGAAGGGTCGTAAGGCACGTAGGCCGTACGTGGTGAGCGGGACCAATCGTGAAGAGGCGAGTCAAAATTTGTTTCAAAAGACGTGTATGTGTGTACATGTAGCATACATGTAGTTAGAAGGATACCCTGAGGTTTTAGCTGGTAAGAGACCGGCATAACACTCCGTCCGCTCAGTGTGGAGGAAGTCCATGAGGATTTTCCTAGCAACAAAAATACTTTGATAATTGTGTGGAATTTAGAATTTGACTGCCTTATTGGTCTAGTGTTCGTAAAATGCGACTACTGAGCGGGAGTTCCGTGTGTTCGTCTACCAGGTCGGACAAAGTGTTATGGGTTTTTCAACTAATTCTCAGTAGCTGTACCGACTTTGAATTTGTGCCTGGTTAATGAAAATTTAATTGGCGTAAGTAACAGTACAATAAAGGCGTGATAGTATGGTATGAGTATGGCCACCGCTACAATTTGTTATAATTTCTGCATATATGATGTTTCTCTACAAAACGGTAACTTTGAGGTGGATCACAGACCTTTAACTTAACGATGGGTGTCTACAGTACACTTTCTGCTAGAGAGTTAAAACATATAAACAAAAAAAACTTCAAAATTTTATGTCGTTTGAATATGTTCCAGTGAATAAATATTTATGTTGTCGAATGCGGGAATAACACTATCACATCACATCTTAACCAACTTTTCCAGGAACGTGAAGTAATGAGAAGAATTCTGTATACTCCGTCTAAATATTACCATTTATTAATATTTATGTATATCCAGTGTATAAAGTGCAATATATAAGTAAAGTTTTTACGGAGCATTTAAGTACGAAAATATTTATCTATAGTCACCGAAGAACAGGAATGTGACTGTACATGGTGGTTGTTCCTGCTGAGTTCTGTCTAAAACTATTGTACATTCTTAATTTAGGATTACATTTCAGCAAATGTCTCTTAAAACTATAGCGTAACTCTCCAAGAACAGACGTTTTGTTGCTTCAAATTGATGTGTATATTGAGTATGGTGAGCGCTAATTTGCCACCTAAGAGAGAGAGAGAGAGAGAGAGTAATTCTGAAAGACAATTTTGCCCCGATTATTTGTTTCTTAACCTTATGCAAGAATGCTGAAGTAATAAGTGTTTCAAAGTGGTCTGTGTGAATGATTGTTGGTAGACAGCGCCTAAATGGTAAATTTTTTCTCCAGCGTTTTCCATATTTCTACGGTATTGATGAATCAAAGGTGTAACCCAAATTCGGCAGATGAAATAACTTCGAAGTAAAATAAAAAAAATGAGAAATCTAACATTTTGATGGAAAAGCTAAAATAGAAAATATTACTGAATATTGTTATTAACTATTCTGTGGTTAAAGTAAAACAAACAACATTCTATACATATTTACAATGGTGAAGTTACAAACTTATTAAAGTAGAAAAAAATTAAAAATTAATTAACTGTAAATAGTTTGGAATAATATTATGTTAAAAATATGTTATAATTGTCTTTTTATTAATATTTAAGTTCGAAAACATCCAAAAAGAAATTAAAGCCTATGCAAAAAGAAAATCCTTTGGCAAGGATCGATCTCTATACATTTAAAACGCAGGGCGATCGCTTAACCGCCACGCCATGATACTTGACGTAAATTTTAAAATAGATGTTTCTATACATGTTATGATTTACTGCTCAGCTCCTTATGGATATAGCGTGATGATTTCTACTTCAGAGGTTCATCTGTAACGAATCTGCATATTGTAATATTGGTTTTGTCTTAAAGTGCTATAAAATGCGCCGCCACGCCGGCCGTTACCGCCGCAACCGCTATGTCCCTGCCTTTTATCTGTAATATCTTCGAAACTATTTATTTAAATTACTTGCTGTAAAGGGTAATTTTGATCTATATTAAATGGACAATATATTGAAGGTACTTAATTCGATAAGAATTTATACTGTATTGCTCAAAATCGCTTCGTAAATAAGTCATTATTTCTCGTAAAAAGTAAAAGATAAAAAATGGTTATTGTGGGTTATTCCTAAGAGATAGACATATGCCCTCGCGGACTTTTTTGTAGGCATTTTTATGGTGTACAATACTGTAGTACATTGTTTTGATATATCTCGTAGGGTTTAGCCAGCGTTTGCAATGTAAGCGTTGTTATTTTCGACATCACATTAGAAAACTCTAAAATTATCAGTGTTTCTCTACTATATTATGCATGTATTATAGACATAAACCTTCCTTTTGAACCACTCTATCTATTAAAAAAAACCGCATCGAAATCCGTGGCGTAGTTTTAAAGATTAAAGCATATATAGGGACAGACAGACAGCGGCGAGTGACTTTGTTTTATAATATGTATGTAAGGATAAGGATAAGGATAAGGATAAGGATGAGTCTTTTTTTGTCTTTTACTTGAAATATTACACAAAATATTGCTATTTTTGTTGGGATAACGGTATGCAGTAAAGTTCCAGGCACTAAATAATGTTACGAACAACGCTAACGATTATACTAGAATAACTTTCGTGAGTGTTATCCATAATATTTACTGTATATTCCGGTTATACTCACGGGTGTATTCGGGAATGCCCGTCTAGTTTCGAACTTGAACGGAGCCGAACTGAGTTCGGCTCGCCGCGTACTCTGCCGCGTGACCAGCTCATGAATAAGGGCTCCGTTCGAGTTCGAAACTAGTCGGGGTTTCCCGAATACACCCGTGAGTATAACCGGAATATACTGTTAATAATAAGGACGGCCTCGTTGGTCTAGTGGTCGCTAAGCGCGACTGTTTGCCTGTTCGACGCGAATTGTTCAACACTGACAATTTGTATAAGGGGGTTAATGTGTAACAGCTATGAGAACAATTCACTAATCAATATTTTTAATTTACGCTTCGGTTTAAAATAGGACCTTATTATCATGTGACGAGAACTGACAATGGAAAACACAGTAGCAAAATATTTTTTTCATAGCCTGTGTTCTATGAAAGCCTGGTACAAGTTGAGCCTGTTTATTAAGCCTGTAGTCAGCTGCATCAAGGCTCATACAATCCTATTGTTATTTCGCCCCGCATTGCACTCGCCCGCCCGTCTGTGCAGCCCTTTATACGCGATTGCACAGTGCATGCAGTGTGTAATTGCGTGTTTATTCCTTTGAATTGTAATAAACATGTGGCTTTACCAACATAACTACTAACAATTATGTGAACGGTGTGCATTATTCCGTTCTGGTAATTTGATGTTTTAACACAGTAAGTATGAATAACTTTTTAAAGGCTTGTCCGAGTTCCTCAAAGTAGGTTAGCAATGTGATTTAGAATTATAACAAATTACCACAATTAGTGCCTTTTAACTTGTTAGCTATACATACAAAGTGGACGTTCAGAGATATTAGTAAAAAAAATGTTACCACTTATTTTTCTTTAATGTTACCACTGCAAAAATATACGTCGAAAGAAAATATTACTAGCATCATTAGTACTAAATAATGATAAATTCTAAGTAGGTCCTTCAATATACCGCTAAGACGGTATTATAATAGAAAAATAATTGGATAGCTCTCCAGGGTCGTCTTAAAGATTTTCTCCAATTAACTATAATAACACGCGTACATAAAACGAGATGTCTTCCGTCAGTTCCATACTCAGTCATTTGCATATTGAAATTGAATTATTTGGTCTGAGCTTAGAGCTTTAGTATTTTTAAATAATACACTGTTTATACACCACTATCTTTTTGTTTATATATGTACACGGAGAATATTTTAAATAATATAAAGCCAATAGATTTGACGAATATATATGACATCTTTTATTAAAAGATAGAGCAAAAATAACAATATATAATTATGTAGAATAAGAGTGAATGGGTCTTATTTGCGTACGTAATTAACGGTATAAAGCCGTAGCGGATATGTAAAAACTTATACTTATAGGTTACAATTAATTTTGAAATTATCTGATGTGTTTTAAAAGTCCAATGCAGAGATACCACTACGTTATGCAATGATCGAGTGGAGTAAGTTGATGAGAATACCTCGAACACTGACGATTTCTTGATAATTATTATCGTCACTTTATAATGACGTCACGTCCTTTCGTCCGTATACGGAAATATTTATCATCATATCAGCCTATTGCAGTCCAATGCTGGACGTAGACCTACCTCAGGGTACGCCACAAGGCCTGCTATCTCGTTTTCGCCACCCAGCCACTACCAGTTACCTGGAGCAGTAGGGCCGGGAACTGGGGGCTACTTTTTCTTTGGCTACTCTTCATGGAGGGTTTTGCCCATAGTCACCACACTGGGCAGGCGGGTTAGCAACCGTAGTATGGTAAACGATACCTACACAGGGAAACGCTGCTGCCCGACCCCCGGAAATATCACTTAGTTGCCTCTTACGACACCCACGGGTGGAAAGGGTGGTCTATTCTAGGCCGGATACCAAAGGGCATTGAGGAATCAGTTGGTTAGATGATCCATTTATCCTTTGTAAACAATTCTAATTAAAATATTTTAATATTGTTCATTCAATTTTGAAAACAACAAGATATTATTATGTTAATAAATTGCTTTTTAAGCTACAGATCCGGTGTAAGGCCTATTAAGTGAGTAATCCGATTAAGCAGAGCTAATACATATTAAACAATTCTGTAAGGATCCCAGCGAAGCATATGGTATTGTGGGGCGAACATATAGCTATCTTGCGATAGATTACTCAGGTTAGATTGCCGCAGGAGAATAATTGAATGATAATATATTTGTTATAGGTGTTAGTGCATATGAGAATAAAAAAAATATATACTCGGATTTGGAATGTCCAAAGTACGCCCGATTAAGGACAATAGGCTCACAATCTTAGGACATAGAGCTTATGAGCGGAGAAAAGGTTGTATAGATTGTATAGATCTACTTAAGATTAACAAGAACACCCCTGCTTACCCCTGTGGTTGTATGTGTGCTGGAATCGACGTAAACAACATTACCTTAATTCACGCCTGAACACTTTTGGTTGCTAACTGACGATAAAAGCAATTTTATTTTGATTTAATCCATTGAACCGAACATTTAAGGGTCGCATTTAGCAATAGGCGCTTCTGTTTTATTATCTGATCATAAAATTGGAAGTTAGATGAAGGCTCTTGAGAAATGAATAACGATCTTCGACATAGCCGTAAGGTATGTCAAGTAAAAACTTGGAGGAATTCAAAATGTATGTTGTTAAGACAGTCTTTTAGGGAAATGTGTTACGCTTGTACACGTGTATGGCACGTGCCTTGATTATAAGATGGCGTTCAAAATGTATGCGCTGATGGAAATTGTATTCACCTAAGTATTTCTGCGGGAGGTTCGGAAAATAAATTTTAATAGCTACCTTTTAGAGTACCTACCTGTATGGTACGGAGATTGTTATTGTCCGTGAGTGCTAGTATGAAGAATAATATTCACATAAACGCCTAGAAAGGGGATTGACGAAGCTATTTTAGGCCCTGTGAATGGCTCGTCACCAAATGAGATTTATGATGAGCTGTGGTATTTTAGTGTAGGTATGTGTTGTACTGACCGAAATTCGGTTACGGCGGCCTGTCTCATCTGATACTAGCCAACAACACAAGTAGGTATGCGCGCAAACACAGGTGCACTACCTATTCCTGCACTCTCATAGTCCGATGGGACGGTAGACCGACACGACCGAAGAGAGATCAGGAGCAGGACCAACGGCTTCACGTGCCTTCCGAAGCATGGAGGGGTCTCAACATGTGACAACGGTCACCCATCATAAGACCGACCGCGGTGAGCATAGCTTAACCTCGCAGATCGACTGATCTGCGTGGCAGCTTCGTTGCTATGAGCCCCTCAGTGTAGGTATAAAAACCTTCTAAAGAATAACTCATCTGTATTCTTTAGGCATTACAGACACATAATATGTGAAAGAAAATAAAACCTTCGTTATTTATTTTAAGTACTCAAAAGATTTATAAAAATAGAATATCGTTTTTTTTAAATAGTTAGCTTTGACGTCATATCATACTCATCAATCTCATCTAAAGTTGATTGAAGTACGTGCCGACGTCAATCATAACTGAACCTAATTTAAAACCTAAGGACCGCAATCTCGTCTCATCACAGGATATCGGTATTCCTAGTAATTGGGTTGCAGAGGTCAGACGGCAGTCCCTATAAAAAACGACAGAATTTTTCTCATTCCATATTTCTGGTCTAGACTTGAAGACGATCTGAAAAGTTGATAATACCTAGATAACTAACCACAGACTTTAATATTATTCACTCGTCTATCCTCAAATTTGTCGACCTGATTGTCACCGTGGGTAAGCGATGGGACTGTTGCGCTGAGGGTTGCCGGTTCGACTCCCGCACGGGACAAAAATTGGGTGATTCGCAGATGTTTGTCACGAGTCTGGGTGTATGTAATTTTTCATATTTGTGTAACTTACGATACCAGAGAAGTTTCTAGTGTACCGCGACTTTAAAAAGAAAAGAAAATTCAATTTTCTTTAATTTAATTACATGGCCTCTCTTATTTCATTTTACGTCCCACGGTGCAGGCCATCTATTTATAATATCACCCTATACCGCCCCGCTGCAAGGCCAAGGCTTCTTCTGACTTAGAAAAAAGGAGATTAATCAACGAAGCATAGATGCTTGTCCACTGCGTGTGTCGAATTCAGGCCAATGGGTCCTACTTTTTTATCAAGATTTTCTTTTCTTCCACTAGTAATTTAGCTGTAAAAAGAGTTTTAAGGCGTTGACGGCCACGCAGCAAACTATTGTTGATTTGTATTGTTTATTGCTTCCAAAGGCTTAAGCCCCATTTTGCTATCGCAAGCTTTGTCAATGATTTTGATTGTTATTTCTTTGTTTGTATGAGAAGACGCCACTTTTCTGCCGTGGGAGAGTTACAGACTGTATTACATACACAGTTTCTAAGTTTTATACAATATTTAATTTCTATAAGCAGTAATATTCACACACATACATTATTTAAATGCCATCGTGACGCGAGGACTGCTGTCGAGGGTGCTTCAAACGCGCGTGCAGTGAAGCGACCTTCGGTGGAGAACTGCCTTCAGGGCCTACGTTATATGTAGAGTGGACGTGATTAGTATTAACACGGTTATGGTGTATATTTTACTACATTTTACCCATGAAATCGTGGCACAAGTAAACTAGCCCTATCTTAATTTGAAAAATACCTTTATCATTAAAATACTATGTATATTCCATTCGATAAGTAATGTATAGTGTTTTCCACTTACTTACAAAACCTGATTATAGTATACTGGTGTTTTTATCTGAAATTCACGCGGACGAAGTCGCGGGCAACAGCTAGTTTTACTATAACATAACGTTATATTTTAAGTCAAGTGGACCGACGATATCGTATATCGTCAGAATTGCGGGCTACCGGTAGATGCAATTGGCAAGCTGTCGTTCATTGTGGCGTTCTAAGGGGGAGGCCCTTGTTCAACAGTGGACATCTTCCGGCTGACGATAATATTTTAAGTTCACGTGCACATTAGTTCCGAATAAGGAAATTGTGGGTGCAGTGTTTGCTGGATACACTACACACATCTACCTATTTCGTTCGACAATTCTTCAGGCGTTATGTTTTATTATGTTCCTGACTCGGTACAGACATCTTAAGATTATACAATTGTTCAGGTTTTTTTATTACACCATAACTTTTACATAGAACCGATTGTATGGTGTATCGAATGAAAGGATTCTAACGGGGTGCCGTTAGAATCATTGCAAGTAACATAGGCTATAAAAAATTTAACAAATAAAGAAAGTATAATTGATAAATTAAAAAACACTGCCATGTCAAAAACGAACTAAAAATTAAATATATAGAACAAGTTACATCGCAGTCAGGGGACAGTTCTATGGAACACTGTCTGATTTAAGAGGTGACTGCAATAAAACTTATTTTTTATTTTTTGTTCGTTTTTTTCGATATCATGGTTTTAAATTATCAAATATTTAATACATTATGCCTGTGCAACATAATAATAGATACCTACTAAACGAAAATACTTAACTAATACCCCCCCACCCCCACTCAATGAACCCTTGGATTGTAATCCGAGTTACGATCTGTTTGTGGATTAATGGACGAAGATTTTATCGGTGTGTCTAAAGTATTCTCAGAGTGATTTATGAACATTAAGGGTTTAATTATTTTAATTGGATCTACCATGTTGTAGTTAATGAAGAGAAAAAACAATTGATAGCCTATAAATGTCAGTTTTCAATTTAGTACCGTTTGAGATTGGAATTGTATTTTAAAAATTGATAATATTATTGTTTGCAATATACATAAGTAATGGCTTGATTCTAAATTGATAAAGGAAATTTGAAAAATGATGGACATAAGTGGGACTCTAAACCACGATCAAAATCATAATATAACATCACGCCTGTATTCCCCATAGGGATAGGTAGAATGCACATATAGTATACCTACATTTCACTATTTATGTTCTAGGTCCCACTGTAGTAGGGAGCGAGCCTATTACCATCAACCGGGCACAAATCCAGAACTCCGTGCTGCTACTGAGTTACCTAGTGGAAAAGTCCAATAACACATTGCTCGACACGGAATTCGAGCCCAAGACCTCGTGCTCAGGAGTCACGCTTAGCAACCACTACACCAACGACGCACTTAAATGCTAAACTAATCTGTTCAAAGCAACTTTTTACAGTATAATGGCCTAACACTTGCACCAAACAGCTCAAATGATGGCTTCCACTGGCCAACTGTTCAGTCCTTTCTGTTATTACATTAATTTTCAAGCACTCTGCCGATGACGGGGCCACAGAGCAGCCAATTGGCTCGTATTTACCTTAATGCTATGGCAGAGTGACCATTAGTTACTATGAAGTTGTTACAGCGTATTTGTTGAATGTTTAGCAGTACAACAGACAGTTTTTAGATGGGCACGCAAACGAGATGCAAGTTATATTGTATAATTGTTACCAAACACGTATAAAAAGGGGAACCACTTTAAAAGCACATTTTGATGGGTTTATTTAGATTTTTTTAATGATTTTTTGTGTAATTTTTGCATGCTGCCCATGCTAAGCTTAAATCGAAATTGATAAAAAACATGAAGAATGATGGACACGAGAGGGACTCAAACCCGTGTCTTTCGCCGAACTATCTATTGTGTCACAATTGTTTTTGTTTATTGTTGTGTTAAAAGTTTTTACACAAAACTGTAAGTTAATTATAAATGTAAAATGAAAGAAGTTTCCTTATTTATTGCATCGCTAGGTTTAAGCCATGGCTACGATCCAGCTACGTGCTACGCCGTAGCCGCTACACGAAAACTACGTGACGCGATTTTGTTCAGAATTTTAATAAAAAAGAGAAAATATTCGGTCAAATTTAAATAAATGGACTAAGTGTGTGTGTTTTTATATACCTATATCTTATACATAAAATTCTCGTGTCACAATGTTCGTTCCCGTACTCCTCCGAAACGGCTTGACCGATTCTCATGAAATTTTGTGAGCATAATGAGTAGGTCTGAGAATCGGCTAACATCTATTTTTCATACCCCGGGTCATCTAGTAGCATGTAAAATAGTGTTTGTTTTTCAAATCATACGTTTTAATTAGGTATTAGGAAATTAGTGATAGGTATTGCTATTGTTAAAACTGGATGAGTAACGCTTAAAACAGATAAAAATTTAAATTATGGAGGATGGCCTCAATATTGACGTACATCATACGGCAAAATTTAACACATGGAAATATGAAAGTAATTGATACATGACCAATGCTCAATCCTTCTCTATACAAGAAAGGGCCTTTGCCCTGCAGTGGGACAGTTATAGGCTATTATTATTTATGATTATATACAATTCAATGTAACGTATCTATACAAAATTGAGTTATATCATAATTCCATGATGATATTAACGTCTAGCAGGAAGAATATATGCATCGTATATGGTAGGTATATGAATAATGTATTCACCCAGATTGCAATTTAATACAAAGCCGGTGGCAGGATGCTCACATCCTCATTACGTCTCTTATTACTACATCTTGAAGTAGCAGGCTGTCTGCGAAGGAAATGCTAGCTATAACTATAGAGTATGTCCCATAAAACTTGATAAGTAAGGAGGAAATTATTTTATTTCTAGCCTTTGCCCGCGGTTTTAACCGTGATAAGTAGCCTATGTCCTTTTTCGGGTCTTAAACTTTCTAAATGCCAAATTTCATAACAATCCGTCCATCGGTTTAGTCGTGAGGGCGTAACAGACAGACAGACAAATTTACTTTTACATTTATAATATTATGGAATGGATTTTGGATTTGATCTCATGGATATATTATGAATTATTTGATCACCAGTTTGTTCATCAACCATACGATAAGAAGAAGAATTGAATATAGGACATGTTTGTTTACCTCTTCGCAATCACAAGAATAGCTACTTAATGTTTACATAACATATTTTGTAGGCTTATACAAAAAAACAATATAGTTTTAAATGCCGGCACCACACGGGGATATGCCTTGGGCGGGAATGCAGGGGTCGATGGCGGAATCCGCCCTTCCCCAGCCCTCAAGGTCTCGGCCACTTGCGTTGGTTACGTCATCGACAGGGATGCCAGAGCCGAATTCAGCTTCGTAGTTTGAAGTGGGATATGATTTGATGACGTAATGCTTGGTTTATAAACATAGCCATTATAGCTTTTGACGACCTGATTAGCGCAGTGGCTAAGCGATTGGACTGCTGCGCTACGGGTTGCGGGTTCGATTCCCGCACGGGGCAAAACTTTGTGCGAACCACGGATGGTTGTCCCGAGTCTGGGTGTTTGTGTATGTGATATTTCATGTTTGTGAAACGCACCCACGATACAGGAGACATTTCTAGTGTGGGGCGACATATAAAAAAAAAATTAAAAAAAAAAGCTAAGTATGTAAAAAAAAGCTAAGTGTACAAATTAAATCGTACCATCACAAGCATTCATATTGGGCTCTGTAGCGTACCTTGGGTGAGGCCTATTTCCAGTAGTGGACTGCAGCGGGCTGATAATGATGATGCAGCATTCATAAATAAATATCTCAAGATCACACAAATATGTCAAATCAAGTCACATTGACCTGGATTTATACCTGCAACCTTGTGCAAATAAATCCTGTATGTCAACTACTAGGCCGGTGTCTCATCATCAACTTCATCATCAGCCGGAAGACGTCTATTGTTGAACAAAGAACATGAACGACAACTTGCCATTTGCATTCACCGTATGCCTGCAATTCTAACGGCCGGCCAGTGTGTTTACTACATTAAATTCACATTTATAAAGGACATAAAAATTGCGTCCAGTGCACGAAATGAGGCCGGTACTAGGAATAAAAGCGCGATAACCTATCTGATCGCAAAATCGCTGTAGTTTTGCAAACGCAGTATGTTGAGCACCTATATGACGGTTTATCGTGACGGTAATGATACATTAAGTAGGTTTTAATGTTACCGGCGTTAGAGGGAGAATGCTATATACATACACACTATACCTCACATTTTTTGTACCTATTAATCATACATATTATTTTGATGTGGGTGAATGAAGCGAAAGAACTATGCCAGGATCGTAGCAAATGGAAATCCGTGGTCTCTGCCTACCCCTTAGTGATCCAGGCGTGACTTTATGTATGTATTAATAGTGCAAAATGTCTCATTTCTTTTGTTTTGTCGAACAAAATGTAGCTTTTAGTCAAACAATGAATTTCTATTTTAATTACGTTTGCTTATAAGCGTCATAAGAGTCAAACAAAGTCATATTTTGTTTTGTTTATATTGCAGTGGCTTAACTACTCTTCTAGTCAGAAAATATTAGATTGGAAACACAATAGGTCCTATTTTTATTTCTTTTAATATAAAAAACTATAACGTATTGTTACGCTATAAGCGTAAAAAGCTAAAACGCCAAACACAAGCCATTCAAAGGCCGTACAAACAATAACATCGTATGAAAGCTGCCACATTCAACCCAGTGTACCACCCACCCAAAATGTGCCTGGAATTGTAATAATACTGCGTAAATCCCTCAGCTATAGGAAGACGTGTTAGCACCGGACTACTTAGGGTTAACCTTGAACTTTGTTTTGGGTACTCCGTCCCATTGTTCTTGTTGACTTTCGAAGAAAACTTTGCCCGAAAACAATGCCAATGTTTTGAGGAAATGGTGTTACCTTGAAATTACCTCGTGTAGATTATCACCTTGTTTTCGTAATTTGGTATTCATTAAATTTTGATTTATAATACTCCTTCATGCTTCCTTTTTCATACTACGAGTATAAGTCAGGGTTTCCCAACCTGGGGTCCGTGGATTTCTGACGGCCCTCCAACCGATCCCAGGGGCAAAACACTTTTTTTTTCGGCATTTGGGGTCCGTCCAAAAAAAGGTTTGGAATCCCTGCTATAATCTATGTGATCTTATAAGCGCTTCAAGATAGACTGGGCAAGGCCGTGCATACCAGTTAATTTTAGTCAAAGGCAATACCAACTTGGGTATCAAAACAGGACCTTTGTAAACCAAGAAATTGGGGTTGCGGGTTTGATCTCTGCACGATGTAACTATTTGTGTCAACCGCATAAAGTTCCAAATGCGTTGTACATGTGATAAAACACGTTTCAATCCTGAAAAATCAAATCATCTGTATTTATGTGTTTGTTACAAAACTGATTGCTTCCAATAAAAACCCGCTTAAACAAAGGAGTAACTTGGGCGTCATAAACCTTTTGTTTGTCTACCTCGAGCAGGAAGCGCTCCGTATGCCATAGCCGGTGCTAGCTATACTTAGGAAGCACCTTTGTTACTCAGCTGTTACTATTTCATGCTAGTATTCCGTGAACGCTAGCCTTGTTGTTGGCTTTATAGTGCTAAGATTTCGTACTATAAACAATTTAAGAAGATTGACAGCTTTATATTGCCAAAATCTGATTATCCTTAGTAATCTCAACTAAAATTATAAATGGCATTACGGTATAAGTTAAACCAGCTGTTATTTAAGAGAAAATTATACTAAAATAACAGTTTGGCTCGCGACTGCCGCGTAACCAGCTCATGAATAAGGGCTCCGTTCGAGTTCGAAACTAGTCGTGAGTATAACTGGAATATACAGTAAATAATAAGAAAAAATTGCCGAATTTTGTGCAAATTGCAAAGAAATTGCGAATCTTTCGCATTTTAACTGAACGAAAGTTAAGAGGCTTGCTTCGTAACTCGTTTTATCATAGATGAAATACTGGTTATTAGTTATGTTCTAACTTTGTAATTTAAAAGAAAAACTTTTCTAGTTACTGTACCGATTGACGTTAGTTCTGGTTGAATAAACTGAATAATGAAGGAAAGACTTTATCCATACTAATATTATAAATGTGAAAGTAAATCTGCCTGTTACATCTTCGCGACTAAACCGCTGGACGGATTTCGATAAAATTTGGCATGTAGAAAGTTTAAGACCCGAGAACGGACATAGGCTACTTAACGCGGGCCAAGCCGCGGGCAAAAGCTAGTTTCTAATTTGTTACTGATATCACAGTATTATTATTGACAGATGTGAAACAGTTTACAATAATTAATATTCCACTGTTGAACAAAGGCCTCCCCCTTAGAACGCCACAATGAACGACAGCTTGCCAATTGCATCCACCGGTTGCCCGCAATTCTGACGATATCGTCGGTCCATCTGGTGGGGTCTGCCAACGCTGCGTCGTCCGGTGGTTGCCACTCGAGAACCTTTCTTCCCCAGTGGTTATCGGTATCGAGCGATATGGCCTGCCCATTGCCACTTCAATTTGTATATTCTTCGAGCTATGTCTATGGTCTATTCTATGGGATAAGATATTAAGCAAAAGGTGACAATAAGTCTACTAATAAAAGAAACTATCCTACTCCAGACATCTACCTACCTCGCCAAGGATTACCGTCGTGATTTTTGTACGTAGTTACATAAAGATAAATGATGCGGAATATTATTCATTTGTTTCACGAAAGCAACTTTCTCTAGAACTAAATTCAAATTATTGTGACAGAAATATGAGTAGACGGAATATATACGGCGTGTGAGTGAGAACTCCTAACTGAATAAAAGTAGCATTAAGGTTTTATTGGCGGCGCGACCTTCGACTCGTGTGGTTACACCAAGTGATATAAAACCTTCCTAAAATGACTGCGCATTGGGGGGCTAAAATGGCCATTTTAGTAGAATTACATCAGGATATGAGTCATGGTTAATACGCAAAATGGTCATAATAGAAAGAAAGAAAACAAAGAAAAATAGTTTTTCCACCAGAGTAGGCAGTCAGGTAATACATAAATATGCCCAGCGAACGGGCCTATTCGTTTTGGAATTTTCCTGGCCTATTAAATTTGGAATTAATTTTGACGACCTAATTGGCGCAGTGGCTAAGCGATTGGACTGCTGCGCTATGGGTTGCCGGTTCGATTCCCGCGCGGCACAACAATTACTGCGATCCGCAGATGTTTGTCCCGAGTCTGGGTGTTTGTGTATATGATATTTCATGCTGGTGAAACGTTTAAAAAAAATGTTTCACCAACCGGTCAGTAATAATTTGCGTATGATAACATTTTTAAATTCACATTTAAAAGCCATTGCTGTGACCCATATTACCCCTGCAGTTCGTATATTGTTTAATGTGGCTTCCCAAGGCCATAGTGCGCTTTACGTCCAAAAGAATTCAAGCAAAATATACCTAACATTCTTTGGAAACCTCAATTCTTTTATCGCTGGAACAAAGTGCGAATTTCGTTGAATAAGGACTTATCCGCATCATCCGATGGTTTTAAAGCCGTAGTAGCTGCGTAAACGGAATTCTTATTTTATGAATGGTCGTCGCGGTTTCAATGACCTATCAAGATTCTTGTTTTCTTCCGTACTAGAGTAGCAAAATTAAGTTTATTGTTATAAAAATTCCGTACCGAAGGCACGTTAATCCGTTGGTTCTGCGCATGTACTCTCTCCGGTCGTGTCGTCTACCGGGCCGTCTTTCTTTTTTAAACGTCGTCCCACACTAGTAATTTCTCCTGTGTCGTGAGTGCGTTTCACAAACATGAAATATCACTAACACAAACATCCAGAGTCGGGACATACATCTGTAGTTCGCACAAAGTTCGCGGAAGAGGAGTGCACAAATACAGATTTTTGTCCAATTGATGGCAATAGACTCGCCCTCTATCATTCGGACCTACAACATAATCGCGGAAATACGGATATACATCTCTACCTACCCCTTCAGGCAATACAGGCGTGATGTTATGTAATGTCTTTGTCTCATGTTTTAATAAATGACATTCAGTACATTTAACAAACAATTGTACATAATGTCAGTCATGTAGTTAACCTAATACGTTCGCATTACTTTCAATGAATGTTTTATTGCCGACGCGTTATACAGGGTGTAGCGGAAAGGGTACATTGGAAAGGATATATCTATCGAAAAGGGGCAAAGAGCACATCTGGTATAGAATCAATAGTATTAGACGACCTGACTAGCGCAGTGGCTAAGCGATTGGACTGCTTCGCTAAGGGTTGCGGGTTCGATTCCCGCACGGGGCAAAACTTTGTGCGAACCACAGATGTTTGTCCCGAGTCTGGGTGTTTGTGTATGTGAATATTTCATGTTTGTGAAACGCACCTACGATACAGGAGAAATTCCTAGTGTGGGGCAACGTTTAAAAAAAAAAAAAATCCCTTCACATAATTTCGACTCGAAATAATTAACTAAAATATTTTTGGTATCCTATGTTGCCCAGCGTGGGGATTATGGTATCCCCCTTTACTTAAGGAGGCATTTGTTCAACAGTGGACGTCTTCCGGATGATGAAGATATTGTTAATGATTTCAAATCGAACAATGTGTTACCGGTCACCGCACTTCGTGTCAATCTTTTTAAATCACTTAATCTTAACTTAAAATATATTGAGCAACGAGTGCGGGACACATTTTTTAATTTTGATTTAAATTCAGTAGACATAGGTTTTGTTATACATACCAGTTTTTTTTGTGCATTATTTTCCGCTGTCATCATGTAAAGAGATTGTATACCAGATTAAATCCAGGTTTCGTCACGATGTTTTCCGCCACGTAGTCAGTGGTGTCTTAGAATAATTAAGAAAGTATTTATAACATTGAATAAGTCACATTGATAGTTGTCCGGGTTTGAACCTGCAACCATGTGCATACAATTCCGGTATGTTAACCGCTATGCCACCGCGGCTAACGAAGGACGAAGAGTAAATCTGTACTTATATTCTTCGCTTCTTTTGTATAGATAGAAGCGAAGACTACAGATATACTGATCGCTTGTTTTGGTTAGATACCCTGTATAAATACTTACAT
The DNA here is from genome assembly GCA_946251915.1 of Abrostola triplasia. Classification (NCBI taxonomy): domain Eukaryota; kingdom Metazoa; phylum Arthropoda; class Insecta; order Lepidoptera; family Noctuidae; genus Abrostola; species Abrostola triplasia. The sequence goes on from OX276435.1 coordinate 7,750,153, forward strand.
GCATATATAGTAAGCTTTAGTAAATTCTTTGTAATATATTACTACTACGTAAGCTAGGCTAACAGCAATGAATGGTGAGTTATATGATCGTTTTATTGTCTTACAATCTTTATTTTCACTTACCACTTTCGTTCCTTTTCTTACTAACATAATTATGTGTTGTATTGTTATATTTGTAGAGACAAGCATATGTTTGTATTAGTTTATTATTAGATAGTGTTTCGCCGTAGATAAATATGTCCTTTATGCGAAGAAAAAGCTCAGAAGCTTAATGTATTTAAACTCAATTAAACTCAATAGACTCACCACGTTGGACTTAATTGATTACTTCATCATCATCAGCCGGAAGACGTCTACTGTTGAACAAAGGCCTCCTTCTTAACGCCACATTGAACGACAACTTGCCATTTGCATTAACCGGTTACCCGCAACTCTGACAATATCGTCGGTTCACGTCAGCTGTAGGTATATGAAAAGCCTGTATGCATTTATGTACCGGCTTAATAAACTTCCTTGTAGTTGGTGAATTTTAAACTAAACTACTTTTTGTTTCAAAACATAAGAGATGTATCAAAAACAACATAACATAACATCACGCCTGTATTCCCGGCAAAAAGGTAGGCAGAGGTTTATAGTATACCCACATTTCGCCAGATTTGTTATAGGTCCCAATGTAATAGGGGATAAGCCTATTGCCATCCACCGGGCACAAATCCAGACTCTGTGTTGCAATTGAGAATTACCTAACAGAAAAACTTAATAACAGATTGCCCGACCCGGGCTCCGAACCCAAGACCTCAGGGTCAGCAGTCGCACTTAGCAAACCCTAGACCAACGAGAAATGTATCGCTGCTAAGAAAGGTCGTCAGTACAAAGACACTATCACGGCCTTAACATTAGAAGCAATAAAAACAAACCTATAAAACTATTGTTCGTGTAATAATATAAAAAAATATAGAATATCTGTTGCCGTGTAATAAAGGCATAATTCCGCACAGGCGAGGCGGGTATCCGTTATTGTTGGCAGGGCGCCATTAACTTCTATCCATATTACGCAAACTTCCTATAAAACAAGTGGTATGATATTAAACTTTAACACCCTAAGTTTAAGGTTCAAATTTTGCTGGAAGTGTCGTTATTTTGTAACAACTGGCGAATCTTTTTGTTCCAAATTTTTCGACTTGATGATTCCAGGTCCTGCGTGGATTCCAATTAGGGTTTTATATTGAAGCGTGTGAATATGACGTGGGTAATATTCGTGTACGTAATATAATCTTTATGAGAAGAATGATTTATGTTTTACTTAACTTTCAACTGCCCAAGAAAGTTTTAGGCGTTTTCTAACTTAAATAGATTTCTTTATAGTTTAGCTTGAATGTGAGACACCGATGTACTGTGGGTTTTTCTATTAGGTTATTCTCAGTAGCAGCACGGAGTCTGGAATTGTGCCCGGTTGATGGCAATAGGCTCGCCCCTATTACATTGGGACCTAAAAACAACTGGCGAAATGTGGGTGTACTATATGTGCACCTGTACCTACCCCTTTGGTGAATACAGGTATGATGTTATGTGATGTATGATGTAGTGTTAAATAACTTTTTTACCTGAAATAAAGAAATTATAATTATATATGCAGTGATTACCGCTAAAAACATTGTGGACTTGTGAGGTTCAGCAAAGCTTGTAAAAAGCCTGTTTTAGGAAGGTGGCCCTTAAAAATAGTATTTTAAGGCATATGACCGTCTGAAGGCCGAAAAGCAAAGTATTAGTGAACTCGGGATATCCGTGAAAGGTAGACGATTTTAGCATTTAGTTAGTGGAAGTTAGAAACGTGTAATAGTAAGTAGTACCTATATTGCGTATTTGAGTAAACATGTAGCTAGCCAGAGCAGCTATGCTTTTCTGAAACATAAAAATCATCTTCAAGTAGACGACCTGATTAGCGCAGTGGCTTAGCGATTGGACTGCTGCGCTGAGGGTTGCGGGTTCGATTCCCGCACGGGGCAAAACTTTGTGCGAACCACAGATGTTTGTCTCGAGTCTGGGTGTTAGTGTATGTGATATTTCATGTTTGTGAAACGCACCCACGACACAGGAAAAATTCCTAGTGTGGGGCGACGTTTTTTTTTATAAAAAAAAAAAGAAAAAAAAAGTCACCTCGACTGTCATTCTTGTCATTTGATTCAAAATACCAAATTATATAGATTCTTTCGAAAAGTCTTATTATTTTCTCACTCCGCATGTTTCATTAATTCCATCAGCTAGTAGCGCTAGTGATAAATCTCAACGCGGATTTCGAAATTAGTTCGTAATTGAAGTCTTTAGAATACGGTAATCTTCTGTTGCCAAAACCCAATCTTATATTATGATCTACATACAGAAGTAGGTTCTGTCTTAGCTTGAAATGTTCTCTTTTATATTTCTATTTCTCCATGCCGTATACAGCAGTTTGCCTTATCATTCATCACATAAACTACGTGGAAATAATATGTGTTGCGTCTGTGTTTCTGGACTGATTTATTTCGTTATGCAGCTCTTATCTATCGTATATGTTGTTTGTTCACAAGCCTGGTTATTGTGCAAGCGGTATTAAGCTCTAAATCTATTAAGACATACGTAGAAAAATAAATTTTCCTATCATTGAAATTTATATTAATTGAAGCAGTCAGTATTTGGAAACGTGTCTTGGCTAAATTCTGTACGCTAGGTTAGCAGTGATAGCCGAGTGGTATGACCGTTAGACTGCCAAGTCAAAGCTGCGTCAAAAATTGCAAGTTTAAACCCCGGCACATACTCAATGTCTTTTCGAATTCATGTACTTACTATATATTAGTTATCAGTTGCTGAAAGTCGTGAGGAGACTGGCACACCTGAGAGATTTTTCAACTGTGTGCAAAGCCATGTCAGAGGCCTACATGCGATTTAAACTCGACACCAGGTTGTTCATCAACCATACAATAAGAAACTATAAAAATCTTTAGTTTCCATAAAATACAGACGAGACAATATTTAATACACTCTTACATAATAGAATCCTGTGACCTTCACGATTGCTTAAGAAAAAAATAAATATACAGACAAGATCTTCGCTCAAAGTTTGACATCGAATCAGCGAGATAGAAAGATTAATTAAACACGGTTGCCTCGGCGATGTAATTAATGTACTTGCCAACTTCGTGGAGACCTCGGGAAACACTGGCGTTACAAGGAATAGTCCTAGCCTATAATTATTTTGCAAATTGTTTATTAGCTCTACTTAAATTATTTATAAGGTTTCTTGGATGTTTGTATTTTTCTTTGGTTGTTTTTGTGATTATTAAACGAAAAAAAAAAAAAATTGAGAATAAACAAGAAAGCCAGAGCAAGGATAACAGAGGATCATGTATAAGTATATGGACTATTTGCTCATAGAAAATTAACACTCTTACTTATATACGATGCTAACATGTGTTTTAAGATTCTTGAGTCTATTGACATCCCTATTCTTTGATATGCAAACGACAGTGACAGGTATAATTTTAACCAATTGATTGACACTGACAATTTTTATAAGAGAGGGGGTTTATGAATGTTTCGAAAACACAACACGCTGCCTCGTTGGTCTAGTGGTTGCTAAGCGCGACTGCTGAGCACGAGGTCTTGGGTTCGAATCCCGGGTCGGGCAAAGTGTTACTGGGTTTTTCTATTAGGTAATTCTCAGTAGCAGCACGGAGTCTGCATTTGTGCCCGGTTAATGGCAATAGGCTCGCCCCCTATTACATTGGGACCTAAAACATAACTGGGGAAACAGCCTTCGTACCATCCGTCACATAGACACCCTGGAACAACATGATAATATCACAATTCAAATAAATTGGCATGTTATAATACAAATGCTAATGCTTTCTTGTTTTCAACTGCTTTAGAAATATAACCGTGCATCATTAATATTCGCGTGCGTGTAATCTATTTATAGCCATACATTTGAACTTACGCACAAAAGTACAGTCGGCGCAATAAATATCGCCACAAGATTTTACCGCGGTAAAATTTACGCGGATCGGCGTTACCTAGGTAAAATTGTTACAAACCCACCGCTGTAACATTACGAGTCTTTATTCTAAAGCTCTACTATCGATTTCAAATTTGTTTTCATTTGCTTCGCTATTTCAATATGCTCGTGGAAGTTGGTGACTTTTGAAGAAGTATTGAATGGTTGTTGGCGCAAAGTTTTATATGATACATTTACCCGCATTTTTATCCAATTGATGACCTATATTTTATTGTATTAAAGCATAAAGCACTAGTAATATATCGGTTTTTCTGACACAATTAAGATGCTCACATGCTTCTATAAAAATAAATAGACGTTAAACATTAAATGTACTATATATATAACAATAATGTCCTTCTGACCGAATTTCGGTCACGGCGGCCTATTTCATCTGAGGCTAGCCAACTACGCAGGAGATATCATAGTGTATACGAATGCGGGCAAACACAAGTGCACTCCCTATTCCCTCACTTTTATAGTCCAATGGGAAGGCACGGGACCGACGGCTTGTCATGCCTTCCGAAGCACGAATGGGTCTCGAAATGTGAAACCGGTCACCTATCACAATACTGACCGCGGCGAGCACTGAATAACCTACCTACGTAGCTACGAGCCCCTCATGTATTATATACTATAAGTAGATACTTATAAGTAAAGAAAAGCTCTTGGTATTACCTAGCTTTAACCCTACAACTAGAACAAAACAAGTTTAAAACATTCAGAATAATTATAATTTCCACACAACACCTATTAATTAAACTTACAACGAGGTTTCAAACGTTAAACTTGTTCCCTTTACCCTTGACTTTGAAAAGTAAAATTATAAACTGTTCTACGAAAAATAAGTGTCTGACTGTACTCGCTCATGTTTATTAAGTAAGCCAGTACTTTGTTTGTTTATTGTACTGAATAATGACTAAGTACCTTTTTTGTTTGAGGTAAATGCTTAGCACCTTTCACATAGAATTGCTGAGTAGTGAATTAAACAATGTTCATGCGATATTTAATATTCATGTAGTCGAATAAAATATTGAATTTTTTATCTTGCTTTGTTCTTTGTTTTTGATGGTAACTTTTTCTTAAGCTGTAGTAAATCGATATTATATCCACTTGATTTTTTTACATACGATTTTGTTTCTATATAACAGTCATAAAAACAGTTTTCTTTGCACTTGATGTTTTTACACCAAGGCTTTTAATTCAATGCGATCGTCTGTGAACCGAAGGCTTCGTAGTATTATGAAACACGTTTATAAAAAATATATTTGTTGTCTAAATAACACCGTCTTGACCCTCGTGGTTGCTAAATCAAGATATCCTGTTGTTTATAAACTCACAGAGCATTATTTCGGTAGCCAAGCCGCCTCCTTAGTCCAAAATGGAGTGTTAGGTTTCCGCATTGTGTTCGCACTGAAATGTTATTACATTGTAGCTATAACCATCTCATAGTAATCCTTAAACGCCTTCGTCGTAAGCTATGGAACGAGATGGGCTGCACTTAGTACTGAACCGCGGTTTCGCACCATACAAAAATATAAAGAGTTTTTAGCATTGTTTTTAATAAGACTCGTATTTTGTTGTTTATTGATTGCATTTGGCACTTAGAATTTAAGTTCTATTTTCGAAATTTATCCATCTATTTAAATAAAAATGAATTCCTGTTCGTTAGTCTCGCTAAAACTCGAGAATGGCTTGACCGATTTGGCTAATTTTGGTCTTGAAATATTTATGAAAGTCCAGGGAGGGTTTAAATGGGGAGAAGGCGATACGAAGTTTGCCGGGTTAGCTGTCACTGAATAATAATAGATTCTAATTCTAAGTGCAACTTACTGTAACCTTACCTGTTTTGATTTATACTCCATTTATGTATTGCCGTTCACCGTAGATTATTTATAAAAAGAATATCGTTTAAACCTTGTGGAAAAATCTTACACAAAATGAACTCAGACGCGTTCTTTTTTAATTTATTGAAGAAATACGCCTATTAGGCCTTCGTTTTCCAAATACGGTACCTTGTTATAGCACGTAAGATTAATGTATGGCTGGGCGGGAAATCGTATAATAAAAAAAAACATGTGTGTTATATCTTCATATTTCCATAGCGCTGATTGGTTGCGCGCGAGTGAGAAAAGACGTTTACACAAATGAGGTTAACGTTAAGTAAATGTTTCTGGAGTGTAATCACATTGTCTGAGTCTGTAGGAAAGGATTTAAAGCCTCTGAGATACTAAGGCTTTTTACGAATTTATTTCAGCGAACAAATTCGTACAAATAATTTCGGATAAATATAAAACATAACACAAAAAACATAACATCACGCCTGTATTCCCTGAAGGGGTAGGCAGAGGTGCACATACTAATAGTACACCCACATTTCGCCAGTTATGTTTTTAGGTCCCAATGTAATAGGAAGCGAGCCTATTGCCATCAACCGGGCACAAATCCAGACTCCGTGCTGCCACTGAGAATTACCTAATAGAAAAACCCAGTAACACTTTGCCCGACCCGGGATTCGAACCCAGGACCTCGTGCTCAGCAGTCGCGCTTGGCGACCACTAGACCAACGAGGCAGTCGGCTAAATATTTTGTACGAAATTCGTAAACGACTCCGAATCAACACTCCATCAAGTTTATGTAACTATTGAATGAACTTGTTGTGATCTTATTAACTTGTATGGGACGTCGTTAAGATAAATTGTAATGATAAGGAAATTGTATTTTTTTTCAAGGCGGCAAACTCATTCTTTCTAGCAAGTTTTTTTTGTATTAGTTGTGCTTTAAGTCAATCAATCACTGTTTGAAAGTCATCAGGTTTTCGCCTTTTCCTAATAACCAATTTCATAGGTTCATGAAAATGAATTCAATTGTCCACTTCTTCTTCTTATCGTATGGTTGATGAACAACCTGGTGTCAGAGTTTAACCCGCCTGTAGGCCTCTGACAAAGTTTAACACACCGTTGGAAAATCTCTCAGGAGTGCCGGTTTCCTCACGATATTTTCCTTCACTGCTTTTAGCAACTGATAACTCATTTATAGTACGCACATTAATTTGAAAAGACATTAGTGCGTAGGGTTAGAAATTGTCCAATAAAACTTTTTTGCTTAGGTAAAGAAGATAGATACCTACAAGTAAGTAAAATAGTACCTACATATTATCTAGAATACATGAGAACTAGATGGACCCCTTAACATTAGCCATGATCCAATTTACACACGACAAATATTAATAAAATCCGCAGCTTTTTGTTACCATACTCCTTGTACCAAAGAAACAGGAAACATCTTAGAGAGAACCAACAAAACAAACAAAAAAATAAAGAAATATTTTATAGTATCTATACCCGACCTCGTTGTTCAAAATCCGGAATCCAATATTAAGTATAGTGTGCACTGATGTCGATAACAGCATTACTGTATTTGGAGTGACGCGAGCCTTCTTCGTCATTTATTACGAAGTTTATCTTCCAAGTACATAGTCGTCAAGTTTTGTTAGGAACTAAACTAGGAACAGCTATAGTAGGGCGAAACGTCGGATATTTTTGTATATGAGTGTAGTTGGAAATGGTGTTGAGTGGTTAGTGGTGGTTTGGAAAATAAAGATTGGTTTTGGCAAGGTGTTTAAAATTTTCGTAATTTGGCCAAGCAAATGTTAGACACGATTAGAAATAGTATCGAGCCTTAATATACTTTCATTCGTTATAAAAACGCCTTTGAGATCACCATGCTATAGAGGTAATCATTAACGATTGCTGCAGTTACCAACCTTCAAACAAAATTATATTAACGAACGAGAACTGGCTGTAATAATAAAAGCATTCTAATTTTAAAATTTGCGGAAAAGAAAAAAATACTAATGACTGAAAGCATAAAACGATTATGTTGCGAAAAAAACAAATTGTTCCAATTTTAATATAACCTGGTCGCCGCGTTCGCTGCTATAATGATAAATTTCCAATTATTTTTTAATAAGCCAGTTACCGTTAAAAAGTAGCTGTAGTTTTATGAAATTTACTACGCTATTTACATGCACTACACCTATTTGTATTACGTGATCCGGTATTCGGAATCATTCTCTGGTAAGCTCGTGTGCCCTGAACTTAATAACTTCTTGACACGCAACACTAAGCTATTTTTGGGTTGAAAATTTTCAAACACATTTTTTTGGAATTCTACGTTCGATATTAAAAAGGAACGCTGCTTTTTTCTCCGTTGTAGGCGCCAGCCAGCCAGTTAAGCGTCAGATTTAGTTAGTCGCAATAAAAAGTTTGCAGAGTTTTAGACGTAATAAAAATAGTCGGAACGAAAACGCTTGTCACAAGTTTGACTACGGCCGGGCTGAGCGGTGGTTTGTGGGATATGTTTAATTAATTGGAGTGGCATTTGCTCATGAAAGTTTGTCGCTTAGGATAAAGGATTTGATTCTTGAGTGGAGGTTGTGGATTCAAAACCTGGTTTACATCGTTTTCACGTGACAGAATAGAAAGAAAGATGAATAAAATCATTCAAAGAAAACATGTATTGTGGTACATTTATAAGCTCATAGTAAGCTTACTTAATTATTAAGTTAATTAGAGGCATAAATTAATATAGATCAACAAGAAATGAACACAAGCCGCATTCATCACAAATTTGACAGTTTTGACAAAAATGACATTGACTGATAAGTGATAACTGACAGTATAATTTTTAATTTTGTCATACCGTATAAATTTTTTATTTACAAGGTTATTTACAATTCTTAAAAATAAATATATACAAAAATAAAAAATTTAAACTAAAAATTATGTATCAAAGTATTCGTCCTCATCGCTGTCGACTGGTAGGGTGCCCAAAAGGCTGGCGGCATTGCCACGTTGAATGGCAATGCTAATTCTTTGGCCGAAAAACAGGCCAGCCTTTTGGTCACGTGAAGCGTCAACTAACCGTTTAGCAAGGTCACTAAAAAGAAGACGCGCACTCGGACCCCATGACCCGAGTGTTTCGACCCCAAACGGCTCAAAAATATAATTACCTATAAGGTTATTATATTTTCGCCGCTTGAGGGTCTCCGCAGCTGCAGCAGCAGCGCCAGAGCAAACCGCTGTGCTGGAAACATGAGATGGCGCAAGGGTGTCGACACATGTTGCATCCCACACCAAAGGCCTACCCAATTTCCATGGCATCAAAGACATACCGTCTGGTCTCTTTCCATCGTCCCGTACCAAGCCATTGGGTTCTAATATAGCTGGGACGCCGGCGGTGACGAGAGCACGACGAATAATGTCGTTTAAATTCGCGTGCCGCGGTATGCGACCAGCGCTCCTGGCGCAGGATAGGCCATGGTGCCCGAGGCTGTCAACAGCTTCACCACAGTGACACCGGTGAGGAGCAACACAGGGTGCACCTAAGCGTAAGCTGGTGGCAATTCGAAACGTATTGTCGTCCAACATCGTTCCTATGCTGGACGACGGAAGTGCTTGTAACCAGAGACCCGACTCCCATTCACCCACTAGTAAGCTTTATATCCAAAAATAAAGCACTTGGTTTTCATGCGTTGCCCCTAAAACACGCGATTACGTCGGAGACTGAGAATTTATTAGTGTGACCCATATTTGCTACATTTTTTTTCAATCTATACAACGCTGTTGTGGTTGTTCTCCCTCCGGCAACACAACAGCTAACAGCTGATTTTAAATTATCCATGTATATTATTTCTACAATTTTTGTCTTATTGTAATTTTTTGTGTATATACTTAATAGATAGTACCTAATTAACAAATCTTAATTATTAATGTTGTGATAAATAAATAAATTAGCGTGACAGCTACCAGTCAAAAGTGGTAGATTTGACTGCAGCAAATACTGCTTGGCCTCGCAGATCGATTGAAACATTACGAACCTTAAATTGCAAAGATACATAACATCACGCCTGTTCCCCGAAGGGGTAGGCAGAGGTGCACATATAGTACACCGACATTACGCCAGTTATGTTTTTAGGTCCCAATGTAATAGGGGGCGAGCCTATTGCCATCCACTGAGCACAAATCCAGACTCCTTACTGGTACTAAAAATTACCTAATGCAAAAACCCAATAACCTTTTGCCCGACCCGGGATTCGAACCCAGGATCTCGTGCTCAGCAGTCGCGCTTACCAACCACTAGACCAACGAAGCAGTGTTAAATTAATAAATTTATTTTGATCTAAATATATATATGTACAAATATATCGAATCCAAAACTAAAACCAATGCAAGTTCCCTGGACGTGGAGACGCGCTCGTCATTCTCGTGCACAACGATGACTATGACTTCATCGGAAAGCAGCAACCTAACGGAGATGGAATACGATTAAATTTTGACATTGGTATTTCTAATATCAGTAGACTTAATTTATCTTCAAGGTACCTTTGTATCGTCTGATCTAACACTATCGTTGTGACTTGATACAACTGTTTAATCCCGCCTCTTTGAGAACTATCTTAGGTTGTCTGTCTGAAGTGAAGGTTGAATTATCGTTCATTTCCATTTCGCATGAAAGGTAGTCTGTTAGACTTAATAAGATCATTCTAAGCTTTCTAGTTGAATAATGTACTGAGCATGTTTGTAATTTCATTAACCCTTCGAGAGGCCTTTACATTTCGCCCAGGGAGTGCTAAAATTATAGGACCCAGAAGTTCATATAGATATTTATTTACTGCTACTATTTTGAATAAATTATTTTTATCTTTATCTTATCTAGGTATTTTATCATCGTTTAGTAAGAGGGTAAATTATCATTATTTTTATTAAATTTAATATATGGCTTATAGAGAATCGTAGAGTCATATCAAAACCTCATTTCCATATTTTTGTACATCAATTTACATGTAGTCTGTAGGTATAATATTTGACCGAAGTTCACAGAAATATCGACAGGCGAGTTGAAAATAGCCTGCCTGATGTTGGTCTGCCTAGGCAATTTGGAACTGCTGCATTATTAATAACGACTACCTAAAATTATCGTTTAAATATAATCAGAATAATTGATTTATCAGACTTGTTTGTCGTAGTCAATGTTTAAAATGTGGCCTTTGTTTAAATTGGAGGTAATTAACTGTTAATAAAGTAGTAATACTGTTGTGAATCATGAAGGATATTTGTACGAGTTAGGACAAAGTTCTGGTTCTGGTTTCATGGAATCAGGCTTAGAATTTCGAAGATTGAATGGTGTGTATGAAATTCTTGATATCCGAAGCTAGTGTTTAAGTTGTGTGCAGGACAAGGGCTTGGTTTCTCATATAAATGTAATTATACTGTTAACTAGGAATAGTGAGTGTGCGCGTAAGGGTATTTGGTAATACGCAAATATGTGAAATGAGGACTTAATACTTAAGAATCTCATAGAATATATCACGGTCTTTTAACAAAAAAAACCATACATTTCTAGAGTATTCTAGATACACAGTAGGTAAAAAAATTCGAAATTCGACCTTTTGACTAAGCTTTAGTCATTAATTTAGTCATGATGACTCATATTAGCTGACCCTATTATTCGAAATTGTTTTTCAGTTTTTCAATTCATCAATGCTATCACCATAAGTTACCCCATTAATTGTCAAATTGTATAGTTCTTTGTGTCCCTGTTAAAAGTTTTACCATTATAATGCTTAATAGCTTAAGGACTTTCAAATTATCTACGGTAAAGTTATAATGACTTAAAGTATATTAGAATCTGAACGTAGTGCCTCGCAGTTGTTTATGTCGTGTGTCTGTTGTGTTATGAAATGATCTGGTGTGCTACATAGGTTTGGCGATGTAAATGATTATAATATTTACTATTAGGAAAAAAAGGATGGATGAAAGAAGAGTAACAAAGCGAATATATGAGGCGAATGTTAGTGAAATATCGGGAAGAGGAAGACCTCAGCGAACCTTCTAGGTCGATAGTGAGGAGTACTCTTAACCTACGAGCGTTTATGAGGAATGTGTTGCGAGTGATTGAGGTGGAAAAAGTTGGTCAGGATCGTAGCAAATGCAAATCTGTCTCTGCCTACCCTCTGGGAAATAGGCGTGAATATGAATGTATATTTATTATCATCAGCATAATGTCACAATAAATTTCTATCTTAACACACGCGAACAGGAGAAATGGTGTGTACGTATATTAATGTGTTCTACAGAGCGGATATCGTTCCCCACACATACGAGTACATACTAAAATAGATTAATTGTTTACCTTAATGATATTTATTAGTATCACCACATACCAAACAATAACGAGTATCTTCTACGTACTTACGTAGTATACTACTCGACTGCCTCGTTAGTCTAGTGGTTGCTACGCGCGACGGCTGAGCACGAGGTCCTGGGTTCGAATCCCGGGTCGGGCAAAGTGTTACTGGGTTTTTCCATTAGGTAATTCTTAGTAGCAGCACGAAGTCTGGATTTGTGCCCGGTTGATGGCAATAGGCTCGCCCCCTATTACATAGGGACCTAAAAACATAACTGGCGAAATGTGGATGTACTGTATGTGCACCTCTGCCTACCCCTTCGGGGAATACAGGCGTGATGTTATGTATCGTATTACTAAGATGCTATTTTTACTGGAGCTGATAAATCTTCAAAAGACAAAGGCACAGCGAGCTATGTTGAATTTCTACCTAAACGTTTTTAGTATAAAAAAGTCTCTTGTTTCGTAAAATGCTTTGTAAGCTTACACAAAGCGTTCCTTGAATAATAACACTGTTGAAGTTACATTGCAATAGCTGCAAGTTAATTTGCTTGTTGCCGTGCACTGGGTGAGACCATAATTTACTTGTTAGCTCTATTTTGATTCAAAGCTTATTGTAAGAAATTTTGCCTGTCTTGTTTTTCATTTATTTGGCGGTAGGTACGCAGTGCCAAACAGACGTACCTATTATCTACTATATATACCGGCTGTACTCATCATTTTTAAATATGATTGCTAGTCGGCTGGACTGCATGTACGTGAATCGCTGCGGTGCCATCTCTCACGGAATGGTACAGCGGTGAGCCACAGTGCAGGCCAAATTAAAATTATTATTATTACTCACGTTGATATTCGGGAATCTCGATTTTTCTTCTCGGGCTATCAACCATGTAGAAGAGACCCGGTATTTTAAAAGGCATATGTGGGGACACAGATACAACACGCAGAGGCCCGTAGATAACTTCAATATGAAAGGTAAAAGGACACCAGCTAGGGACAACACACAACTTGTCCAACAAAGCATCCATGAAAAGTACCCAGAAAGTGCAGGACTATTGAGAAAAATGGATTATTATTAAGAGCCAATAATGTTTTCCAGAAAAGTAAAGGACTTCCTGCTCTCTTTCCATTTGTCTCTCATACTTATAGATTTACGCATACCTAACACATGTTCAAAGATCGTAAAAAATTTAATACTGCTGCATAAAGTTAGATTATTACGATTTCTGCTTTTGTTTTCTTTTAAACATTATTTTTATTAGGAACGTACCATATTTGCACCAGTTTTATCCATGTGTTTATTCGGAAATTTCCGACTAGTTCGGCTTGCAATGCTTACACATAAGTACAACCAATATTACAGTAAATATAACAATGATAAAGTAGGTACAAAAATGATAGATACAAGCGGGACTAGAACCCGCAAATTAAATGCACAAATGCGCGTGAACACACAATGTGAGCAACTGAGCATCGATTGTGGATAACCTACATTAAGCTGGCAAGTGGCAAACCAATCAATTAACTGAAACTGTTGCCACTTGAGAGAGCTATTGCCTAGAGATATAGGGATGGAGGTTTATGCAGATTGGTATGCATCGACAATTGTATCAGTACATTTGTCTAAAATCTAACAAGTGAAGATAAACTTAGTGCTTTTTGTAAGCAAATTGATTTATTTAAATAATCAATTTGACATTATTGACAATTATTAAATAATCGCTATGTACCTACTATAAGTATGTAAAACACTGGACAGGTCAAAGATTATTTATAATTATGTAGTATGAAAAAGGTGTTCAGAATTGAGGTATATTTTTTCGCAAATCGATTATAATATTCTGATAATCAAAATAAGAGTAGGAGTTTTCGAGAATTATCGATCGTAAGGTGTTATTATGAGTGGCTTCTAACTTAGAGTAGCTAAATCTTGTTCCAAAATACTTAGTAAACAAATAAAACACATATTTTCTGAATTTATGTCTGTATTTACGACTCTAGGTATCGGGAACGGGACATCAATAACTATTAAATGTTATTTTCATTATGGTGTTTTCCAGAAGTCTAGGAATCGTTAACTAGAGACAAGACTTAGCATTATGTGGAGATCTAGACTTTATGTTTGGCCTTAAACTCAAATGTATAATATTTTCCTCTTTAGTACGGGTTTAAGAAAATATTGGATGACAAGCTCGTTGTAAGATTTTTAAAGAGCAATCCCACTATCTACTTTAATTTATCTCAAAGTGTCTCTGTACCTTGCAATAAAGGTTAATTTCTAGATTATATTATATTGACTGCCTCGTTGGTCAAGTGGTCGCTAAGCGCGACTGCTGAGCACGAAGTCCTGGGTTCGAATCCCGGGTCGAGCAAAGTGGGTTTTTCCATTAGGTAATTCTCAGTGGCAGCACGGAGTATGGATTTGTGCCCGATTGATGGCAATAGGCTCGCCCTCTATTACATTGGGATCTAAAAACGTAACTGGCGAAATGTGGGTGTGCTATATATGCACCTCTGCCTACCCCTTCGGGGAATACAGGCGTGATGTTATGTTATGTTTTCTAGATTATATTTTTTTTTGCTATAATTTTACTATAATAGTAACGAGTGAGGGTCACGTAGCAACGTGGCTACTGCGAGATCTTTCAAATTCAGCGTACACATTAATAATTTCATAATACTTTCTTATCGCAATAGGGCAATAGCCAAAAGGCCCCATGAAGCAAACAAACAACCCATTTCCGCAATGACCTATTTACCAAATAAATATTAACCAAGACATATTGTTATACGTTCCTTCTGGATATCAGTTCCAATGTTTACGAAGCTGTTTCATTGTATTTGACAATAAAGAGAAAGATAAAATGTTTCAAAGAAAACTAAAAATTTTATGGTTACCGAACGATTCTTGGAAGTTGGGAGTTGTGCTGCAATATATCTGAATGTCGTAATGTGTTTATGACTATAGTCGTGTGTGGTGTGGATTGGCATGTCACGTATGAAGGTATAATTAAAAGTACAATTAAATGGCTAAGGATATTACAGTCAGTTTAATGAAAATCGTTATTCGTTTGTTTGAGAATTCTATTAAAAGTCTCGGAGTCGAAATGCAAGTCCAGCTTGTGTCCTTTTAAAAATTAATATATATTATGTTTACAGATTATAAAATAAATATTGTTTATAGGTACTTAATCGATAAACGAAATTTTAAAAATGATGGACACGAGCGGGATTTGAACCCGCGACCTTCGCCGTACCACGTAGACCAGCGCCACGGTACGGCGAAGGTCACGGGTTCAAAAGCCGCTAGTGTCCATCATTTTTCAAATTTCCTTTTTCAATTAGGTATAAACAATATTTATTTCATCAATTTAGATTCAAGCTTAGCATGGGCAACATGCTAAAATGAGACCAATAGTCATATTGTTTTATACTTTTAAAAAATCGTATATCTATAAGGTTGTCTGGAAGAGATCGCCGTGAGCGATAAGACCGCCCATTGTACAATTTAATTTCAAGGTTTTCACTGTATATATTTATTTTCATTTTGATGTGCAATAAAGAGATATATTATATAATTACCACTACTTGAAATTAAAATTATTTATACTATTACTTATATTACGTTACTTTAAGCATGAGACCGTCCTAACCACGTTAGCTACATATTTGTTTTTGTTTACGTTTGCACACTTTGTCTTCAGATCCGCCAGTCGGACTAAGCAAGACATTAGTCCGCATCGTTAGCGAAATCGCGCCGACATATCTAACTGTGTAGAAAATTCCACTCACGATCCATCTTCGGGGTTCTTTCTCCTTACCTCACCTGGGCTAGTGTGTACTATGACTTGTGTTTGCTCGAGAAAAAATATGGCATGGCTTTACAGTTGATTGCTGCAGCGTGCTCAATTTTCTTTCTCGGTTTGTGTTATAGGTATCATCGTGCTTTAGAAGGCGCGTTAGGCCGTTAGTCCTGCACCTGATCTCTCTCCGGTCGTGTCGGTCTACAATCCCATCAGGCTATAAGAGTAAGGGATAAGGGAGTCCACCTGTGTTTGCACGCATACTTGTGCACTGTAATATCTTATGCGTAGTTTGGTTAGTTTCAGATGAGGCAGGTCGCCGAGATCGAAATTCGGTCTGAACATTATCATCGTTATAGTGTATAGTGTTTGCCTGATGTGAGTAGGTTATAATATATCAATTCAATATCTACTTAGGACATTTCTTCGTAAAGCATATTTTGCTTAAAAATAACCCCTCCTAAAATCCTTTGGATACTATCCAACAATCAAAGGATAAATAAAGCTAACGCTTAATGTATACAACCGAATGTATAGGCCTAAGAAAGTCTTGAATGAGAAAATTAAATACAAGGCCGAATAAACACCGCCTTTAAACGCTAAACAAAAAAGAAATCTCATATATCACATCGTGAACTGTTTCAGTACAAATCGACCTTTTTAAGTACACCCTCCATTTGTTATTAGTCCTTTTAGACCCCCCTCACCCTTCCACTTACGTTCGGTTTAATAAATACGATTCGTAAATCTTCGTTCACTCGTTCAGAAGTTTTAAGCGTTACACAAGTAGTTTTGTTCTCTGTTTTTTTTTTTTATAAAAAAAAACGTCGCCCCACACTAGGAATTTCTCCTGTTTCGTGGATGCGTTTCACAATGAAATATCACATACACAAACATCCAGACTCGGGACAAACATCTGTGGGTCGCACAAAGTTTTGCCCCGTGCGGGAATCGAACCCGCAACCCTTAGCGCAGCAGTCCAATCACTTAGCCACTGCGCTAATCAGGTCATTCTCTGATATTTGTTTATGAAGTGAGTTAACTTGCTGTTAAGTCACTGGTACATAAATGCAAGATATAGTTCGTTTTTTGTCGTTGAAACAAGTCTAAGTTGAGAGACGTAATGTTATGGAAATTGTAAAGAATTAACATGAAATCACGCCTGCATTCCCCGAAGGGGTAGGCAGAGGTGTACCTATAGTAGTACCTACACCCACATTTCGCGAGTTATGTTATAGGTCCCGATTTAATAGGCGGCGAGCATATTTCCGTCAAAATGGCAGAAATCCCGGGTCCGTGCTGCTACTGAGAATTAGTTAATGGATAAACTCAATAACACTTTGCCCGACCCGGGATTCGAACCCAAAGCCTTAAGCTCAGCACATACGCTTAGCGACCACTAGACGACAACGAGGCAGTCATTTAAATAATTATACGTCAATTAATGATAAAGTTTGAAACTATAAACAATTAAGTATAGTAGAGCAGAGAAGTTTAAGTTTTAATTAATGGTACTTATATTAATAAACGTTAAAGTTCAACTTTATCAAATTCACATTCTTCATTTAAGTCATAGTAGCTTTTGCCCGCGGTTTCACCCGCGTTAAATAGCCTTTGTCCTTTCTCGGATCTTAAACTTCCTACATGCCACATTGCATCAAAATCCGTCCAGCGGTTAAGTCGTGAAGGCGTAACAGACAGACAGAGTTACTTTCACATTTATATAGTATGGATAATTTTCGCTCAAGATCATTGCACCAGAAGGTCCTATTAAATAAAATAGTAATAACACTATACTAGATGAGAATTTGTACCGAAGACGCGCGTATTCCCTAAGCTTTTCGCATATACATACATACTCGTAATATGAGTTGCAAGTTATATTGTATAGGATTAAGAACCTTTCTAACTTACTGAATACGTAATGTTGGAAACCTCTGGCTTTTTATCCTTCCGTAGCGTTAAAGGGTTACAAATGTGAGTGTTGGTATACATTTTGATGAACCAATTGGCGTGGCTTTGGCCTGTGATATTGGGCATAATGTTGGCCAGACTTTGGTCACGTTTGGACAAATGTTTGAGCTGGTTATGTAGTGTAAGTATGATTCGATTTTCGTATCTGGGATCAATTTCGAAGAACTCGAGAAATTTTCTCACATTTCATAACATAACATCACGCCTGTATTCACCGAAGGGGTAGGCAGAGGTGCACATATAGTACACCCACATTTCGCCAGTTATGTTTTTTTTTCTCAAATTTAATGTGTTTTTAGTCCTTAGTCATCGATTTCTTAACTTAATTGCTATTACATACACTAAACAGTCTATTTATTAATTGGCCGTCGTGTTAACCAATCTTGGCAGCCTGTCAGCCACTGCATGATCTCCTATGTTATTAAGCTTTCAAACATGTTGGTCCAGTGCATCTTGATACTGTAATTAACTAATTGCAGTACGGTTCCCCTAACATTATTATTTCAGTATCAATTACCCTAACAGGTGCATGTTTAGCCTGCATCCCCGTTGACCTATAAACCCTAGTTACTAGTCTTGGAGTAATGTTCTCCTGACCGAATTTCGGTTACGGCCTGTCTTAGCTGAGACCAGCCAACTACGCAGGAGATATTTTAGATAAGGAAATAGAAAAAACAAAATATAGTTTTTACGACCCACTTTTGTTGCCACCTGTATATGACGGGAAAAAATAGAAACATTAACAGTATTTGGTTTTATTTATTATTGAAAGGGCTCTGTGTGCTCGATATAATATTTATTACAAGGAAAAGAAACTGTTGCTAGTGACGTACAGTTATAGGTACTTCCTACAGGGACACAAATAACTAAATATTGATAGTATTGTATGTACACCTTCCGTTGTTGTTTTAATATACCTGACCTTGTCTTTACTTGTTAATTAATATATGGTTTAAGAAACTTAATTCTCAATAAAGATTTACAAAATGTAACTTACTTGAGAACAATACTTATACTATTTTACTCTAATAAGAACAGTGGCTTAATGTTTGAACTGCCATAATATGAAAGTAACGGGTTCAATTTCCAAATGATTGTGTATGATGAAACTAGGTAGGTACCAATACCTTCTTTGGAAAATATCTGCGGAATCTGATGTGCGGGAATGTGATATGTCATATTAGATTCTGAAAGTACAAGAAACCTTTATTGGACATAAGGTGCCATCGTTAAAAACGCAACAGCTAGAAGCTTTCTAATATACTTTTAAACTTTATCACAGAACGTTCTACAAGATTCCTTGTTTGACAAGTTTCACTATACTCGAGAGATTGTGGAAGCTCTTTATGAATTCATCTTATATGTACCGCCGGCGACGCTGTGTCGTCATACAGTTGGGATTTATTACTTGTATGTAGCGTGGTAGTAGTGCAGTACTTGTAACAGATTTCATCTGGGAAATAGTGGTTTAAGAAGTGATTTGGGACTATAGACCGTTTAGTATTGCGGTAGGTTGAAAAATATGTTTAGCATTATATCGTAAACATGTAAGTATTTATAATAATTGTCTAAGCTATTTATATAGCTAAATAGCATACTAGCCGCGCCTCGCGGCTATACCCGCTACATTTTTCCGGGAGAAAAAGTAGCCTATGTGTTAATTCACCCTGAATTAACATATAGGCTACTTTTTTTAGTTAGTTAGTTAGCTGCCTCCATATGAAATTTCATCAAACACACTCACAAACTTTCGCCTTTATAATATTAGTGTGATTGTTCACCATGGTAACAATATGAATCCGGTCTGTTTTATTTTACCTTCGACTTTATTTCGATAAAACCCTCTACGAAATAGTTTTTATTACTTTTCTATTTCCTGCAAATCCATACTTTCTCCGTAAAAAATGTTGAAGGCGATTTATCGGCTCCTTTGCGGATTTATAGAACTAGGAAGTGTAAACTTGTCACGTGCTAGGGGACTATGCTTGTGATAAATGGTAGGGTTGCGACAAAAAATGTACCTAATTCAATATCCACGTACGTAAAACATGGATACGATGATTTATATCGTGTAATTGTTTTCCTATGAGTTCGTAAATGGTTTATTTATCATTATTGTCATCATACGGAAGACGTCCACTGTTGAACAAAGGGTTCCCCATTAGAAGGGGCGGTGCTATTATCCCCACGCTTGGCAAGCGGCTTGGGGATTCACAGTATTGATGGTGTGGCTACAGAAGATGCTACTGCCTTTCTGGATTTTCCATAAGGAGTTGGTATTCTTGCCTGACCGATTGTCAAAATTCTTACATCAATATTTTGAAATGATCTTCTGGGTCTACGGCGGCCATTTCAGTCTCGGAGATATTCAAAACAACGCTACATTAATGAAGTCGTGGGTTGATATTAATGTGTATTAAATATAGATTTTAATATAGCCTATGCTACTGCCTAGATATATTATAAGGAAAACAAACACATAAATGAGTCTATATTAGAATCGCCTATAATTCTCTTATCTGAGTAATCAGGACTTTATTGTTATCTAAAGTACTTGATGTTGGTAGAGCTAAAATAAATAATATGCTCTGGTACTTGCAAAAAGTATCTATGTACTTTAATATGTATTTATTTTTCAATAGTTTAGCAAAGCTGCTGAGTTTGTTTCGGCATTTCTTCCCAGAGGTAGTCAGTACTGCCAACGCCATCTAGTTTCTTTTATAAATGTATTATGTAAAAGTCTTTGCGAAAACTCTTAACAGAAATAAATCATTAATAAATTTTATCAATGCTGCCTCGTTAGTTTAGTGGTTGCTATGCGTGACTGCTGAGCACGAGGTCCTTGGTACGAATCCCAAGTCAGGCAAAGTGTTACTGGGTTTTTCCATTAGGTAATTTTTAGTAGCAGCACGGAGTCTGGATTTGTGCCCGGTTGATAACAATAGGCTCGCCCCCTATTACATTGGGACCTAAAAACGTAACTGGCGAAACGTGGGTGTACTATATGTGCACCTCTGCCTACCCCTTCGGGGAATACAGGCGTGAAAATTTCAGAGGTAGTCGTCTTAAAACATGTTAGCATCGTATATAAGTCAGGGTACAAGTAGTTAGCATTACGAGGCTGCTATGAGATTGGTAAAAACCTCCGACCTCCATAAACAGCCAGTAAATATTCGCGCGGTCAAATATCTGACGTAGCCTATTTAACATTCACTCTTGCTTATTACTTCCATTTGGGCTAAAGAACGCGTTTTATATATCATACAACCACTTAAGTTAATCATGTACTTTAACTTATCATACATTCAAGTTTATATTTGGTTAGGATGATAATATTCATACATTCACGCCTTTAATCCCTAAAGGGGTAGGCAGCGGTCCTATAATAATATACTGAGGCCTCACTGTTTTTTAATAAAATAACTCTTGTGAGAGTTATCCATGTTATTGACTATTATGGCACACATGAAGAGATGCCTATACCCAGCAGTGGGTAGCACTGATAACCGAGTGGTATGACCGTTGGATTGCCAAGTCAAAGGTCGCAAGTTCAAACCCCAGCACGTACTAATGTCTTTTCGGATATCATCGTGTGGAAACCAGCACACCTGAGAGATTTTTCAACGGTGTGCTTAAACCTCTGATACCAGGTTGTTCATCAACCATACGATAAGAAGAAAGAAGACGTAGTGGGTTATGTTGGGCTACGGATAATGATGATGATGAAATCCATATACTTAAAGAACCAGAACGAAAGCCTTCTAGAATAGTGAAGAAGACCAATACAAACAATTGACATAACATAACATCACGCCTGTATTCCCCGAAGAGGTAGGCAGAGGTGCACATATAGTACACCCACATTTCGCCAGTTATGTTTTAGGTCCTAATGTAATAGGTGGCGAGCCTATTGCCATCAACCGGGCACAAATCCAGACTCCGTGCTGCTACTGAGAATTACCTAATGGAAAAACCCAGTAACACTTTGCCCGACCCGGGATTGGAACCCAGGACCTCATGCTCAGCAGTCGCGCTTAGCGACCACTAGACCAACGAGGCAGCCAAACAATTGAACACAAGAATAAAACCTTAAATACACTGCAACAACTGAAATTCAGCATAAAACTTATTGTCATGAGACAGGACGCTCATAACTTAGATTTGCGTACGGACGACGTAGATATACATATATATGTTATATAGAGAGGTATAGTATCACTGCTAACATATGCAGCGCTCGCTCGGTGCGACAGGCTTGTGCAAGCCAAGCCTTTAGCATATTTTGTACGTGTAGGCTTGCAGACTCGCTACAGAGCTTATCATATACGGCAAAATTCCAAGCGCCTAGCCTAGCGGCGTAGCTTTCTACAAAATAAAAAGTCTTCAAGAATTTTCCTTTTTTTATTTATTGTTTCACCGAAAAACCTAGATTCACTCAACTATTTGTCTCTTCAGCGATTGGACTAGCAATCTGCAGGCTGCCAGTCCATCCACTTGAGTTACTGCTCCTATCGGGTGGTTAGAAATTTTGGTGTGATGACGCATGCGCAGTAGATATTTGCAAATAAATCTTTTCGCTTGGTTGCGCCCTAAAAGCTTGCAACTAAAGGCCGTCTCCAAATTACCAAACCCTTATAATGACTCTGGTCGTTTATAAGGCGGGCTTTTTATAAATCCGTTGTGTTGAGGTATTTGAAGGGTAATAGAGGATTCAGTTTTCTTTTATGTGTTATTATGATTATTAATGTTTTTTATGATCATATTTTTTCGAAATTTCTTACCTTTTTATTTAACTATGCGACTAAGAGGAATGTGTTGCGTGTGAATGAAGCGAAAGAAGTATGCTGGGATCGTAGCAAATGGAAATCCGTGGTTTCTGCCTACCCCTCAGGGAAACAGGCGTGACTTTATATATGTATGTATGTTTATTTATAGAAGGCCTTATAGAAGGCACACCGACACACACGCCAACTTGTTTCAAATATAGACATAGATATAAGAAATATATAAAAAAATCTGCAAACAATTGAGATTATATTGACAGTTCAAATCTTGAAGTGACAATTGTAGAGCGTTCAATATAAATTGGGCTAATACATGCATAATTAAAGTTACATTGGTTGACTTTCTGGGAAAAAAGCTTAAGGACTAAACACAACTATCTCAATACAAAAATATCATGTTGATCGCGTGCAACGTGACTGAAGGACACACTAACAAACACACACATAGTATAACAAATATAATAGGTGGATATGAATACAACAACAGAAATAACGTTAATCCGCTAATGTACGGCTACAAGTGTTATAGATACTGTTATCAGTTTGTAAATATCAATAATTTATGAACATGTACAATTAAAACTCCATTAAACTGAATACAATTTGTATAAAAACAATCGAAATAAATCATGGTTGTGTGACATAATATGTACCTACATATTTTATTATGATTATATTCGACGACCTGATTAGCGCAGTGGCTAAGCGATTGGACTGCTGCGCTAAGGGTTTCGGGTTCGATTCCCGCACGGGGCAAAACTTTGTGCGAACCACAGATGTTTGTCCCGAGTCTGGGTGTTTGTGATATTTCATGTTTGTGAAACGCACCCACGATACTGGAGAAATTCCTAGTGTGGAGCGACGTTTTTAAAAAAAAATATACCTTCTAATATTATAAACGCAAACGTTTGTAAGTATGGAATTTCACGTAAAATATACTGAATGGATTTTAATGAAATTTCATATGGAGGTAGCTGACACCCTGGATTAACACATAGGCTATTTTTTGTCCAGAAAAAATGTAGCGGGTAACACCGCGGGGCGCAGCTAGTATTACATGTAATTAAGTTACGTTTTAAATTAAACTTTAATGTGTTGCGTCGTATTCTAGTGCAGTATTTAATTGCAACATTAATTATATTGTTTTTACACGTTATGTTAGTATATTAGTGGTGTGAAGTAAGCGAGTAGGTTGATTAATAAGTACATAAATTGGTTTAATAGTACATAAAAAAAACAGACAGTCTAATTCATACAATTTTTAACACAAGAGTATACAATGAAATGTTCTAAGCCACCTTAAATAAACAGTATTGATTATTAGCGTAGCGGCTAAGCGATTGGACAGCTGCGCTAAATTGTGGCTTTGATTCTCGCTTGGGACAAAAATTTGTGCGATTCTCAAATAGTTTGTCCCGAGTCTGGATGTTTGTGTATGTGATATTTCATGTTTGAGAAACGCACCCACGATTCAAGAGTAATTCCAAGTATGGGGCGAGGTTTTTTTTAAAGTATCTCTTGGAGTTACTTCCACTATACAAACTCAATTATATGTAGTTGGTTTTATTAACAATATTTCTTAACCTCGTATACAACTTTGAGGCGATTATTATAATGCATAACATAACATAACATAACAGCACGCCTGTATTCCCCGAAGGGGTAGGCAGAGGTGCACATACAGTACACCCACATTTCGCCAGTTATGTTTTAGGTCCCAATGTAATAGGGGGCGAGCCTATTGCCATCAACCGGGCACAAATCCAGATTCCGTGCTGCTACTGAGAATTACCTAATGGAAAAACCCAGTAACACTTTGCCCGACCCGGGATTCGAACCCAGGACCTCGTGCTCAGCAGTCGCGCTTAGCAACCACTAGACCAACGAGGCAGTCAGTATTATAATGTTTTGTATGTAAAACATGCACGCCACTTAGGAAGAAGGTATTTTTTAACTCAGCGTGTTATGACTATGAATGGCTTTAGCAGTAATAACATTATGCATCAATGCACTCAACGATAGTGCTGCTCCATCTCTTGTTTACATTACAGAAAGGAAATATGTTATACATACATATTATATTAGGATAGACGGTGCTTGAAATACGGTACGCATAACTAAATAGCGCTAAGGATGCTAAGACTTCGTACCTTCATAGATGGTTTGTTCAATAAAAGCGTTCTAAAAATAATTTCAATATTAACACAAGTAAGTGACAACCCCATTACTTATGACGAAATTCAAAACATTTCTTAAGATTTTTATATTGATGTATTTGCAACTCTTCTTCTTGCATACTCTATAATTCGGTGTGCAATTTCGCAAATGATGATATTTTCATTTAATAGAAACAGGCGAGTTATGATTGGATTGACATAGAAAGATTTGCCGTTTGATGGTGCCCGTGGGTCTTCTTCTTCTTATCGTATGGTTGATGAACAACCTGGTATCATGAGTTAAAACCGTCTGTAGGCCTCTGACATGGTTTTACACACCGTTGATCTGGAAAATCTCTTAAGTGTGCCAGTTTTCTCACGATGTTTTCCTTCACCGTTTAAGCAACTGGTATTAATTATAATACGTAGGTACATCAATTCGAAAAGTCATCGGTGCGTTCCGGGATTTGACTGACCTTTGACTTGGCAGTCCGACGGTCACACCACTCGGTTAGCAGTGCCTGCCCGCGGGTGTCTACAATGGTGTACAATTGTGGCCAAACTAAGCACGCTACACGACTGTAATAACTTGCCCCAGTTCAAGCTTTTCGTGTTTCGAATTAAAACGATTACCCAGCCACGGTGGGTCGCGCGAGAATCGCTAAATGTTTGTGATTAACCTCCCCTGTAATAAAAACAAAATTACGTAATTGGAACACGAACTAATCATATGTTTTAGCCAAAGTACGAAATGTGATTGACGACTTATTTCAAATGACGGGCAAGTTAGGTGGTCCGAGTGGTGACGTTGTTCGGCGTAAATTGTTGAATTCCCACTCAAGACATACCATGGGATCTTCAAGTAATCTGTCTAAGAAAATTATTGTACCTAAGTATGCATGTTATATTTAACTTTTTTTTATTCCTACAAAGCTTATTTTTTACCAAACAACATGATGCTTTGATTGTAGCCAAACTTTGTGCCATCCGTGCCATTGACATCCCAGTTTAAGCAGTGAGCTGTTAGTAAACGCTCTATGACAACGTCAATCGTCCGTTAGTTTAGATTTTTAGCTCCAAACTGATTTGACGGTAAGTTTAAGGGTGGGTTTTAAATTAAAACGGGGTCGAAAAACAAATTTAGTCAAAAGTTCTGAATTCAAATTATGTATAACCTCAAAACTAATAGTTGGTAACAAAATTTTAAACGAAAACTTAAAAAATGTTATTTATCAGAAAAATGTTATTATAATATATCCTAATAGAAAAAAAATTGTAGTAGATATTTAAATTTTAAGTTTCTACTTCTTTTCTCTTAGCTTATAATATTTTACACCCTGTGATGTTACAGTGATACCATTTTTTTGTTTTTGAACCATCTGAAGGTTATATTTTGTTTACCTGTGACAAACAATAAACATATAATAATTCCAATTAAAAAAAAAAAGCAAAATAATGTCTACGCTATATTTAATGCAATGAGCAAAACAGATGCGCGAATAGATATTAAATTTAGCAATAGCTGTTCTCTTTACAAAATTAGCTTTGAATATAAAACAAAATGTTTTCAATTAGCAATCAAGTAGTTTGGTAGTTTAATTGTTGGATTGCACGTGTCAGCGCGAATTGTCGGACAATTCCCAGTCCTAACTACATGGTTGGAATAATTTATAATAAGCACGAGTTGAAATTATTTTGGTACAAAGGACTTTAGTACCAAAATGATTTTATTGCGCTGCGCCAGCTTTAGTGGAAAACAAATGGGTATAGAAAGATCTATGTATATTTAAATGCGTTTGTTGAGTTGTATACTAATTTATTGTATTCTGATATATTAGTATTGTGTTTGTGATTTATACATTGTTATAAGTGTGTGTTACTTGACAAAGACACGTATTAAAATGTAGGTGATTTGTAAATGGTAAATTACATTGTTGTAGGATAGATACTCACGATGGATCTTGTGTAGTATTGGTTTCGTGCTTACTACGGTCAGTATTGTGATGGGTGACCGTTTTCACACGTTGAGACCCGTTCGTGCTTCGAAACGTACGTTAAACCGTTGGTAATGCGCCTGATCTCTCTCTGGTTGTGTCGGTCTGCGGTCCCATCGGTCTATGAGAGAGGAAATAGGGAGTGCGCCTGTGTTTGTGCGCATACTTGTGCACTTTACTGCGTAGTAAGCTAGTCTTAGATGAGACAGGCTGAGACTGAAATTCGGTCAGGAGAAGAACACTATTATTGGTATTAGTTGCATATTAAATTCTGCAACTGTTTACGTTTTAGGTGTAGTCAAACTGACTGTGCTTTGCAAACCAACCATTTTAAATACATCACCAAGGATACTTTTTAAGTCTCCATCATTGTACGGGGTCAAACTGAAAGTTCTTAGAACTGGCCACTTATAAACAATATAATAAAAAAATAATTCTAAAATTTGAAAATAGAACTCTTTGCCAATATTACTGAGTATATATTTCATTAATTTGTCATTTGTTTTACGATTTGGCGGCAAATTGAAAATTGTCTGTGTCACGTCAACATGAATTTAACACGAGAAAATTTTCGTGCAATGATTTTTTATGACTTTCGATGTCATTTAAGTCAACAAGAAAGTTATGATAGACTACGATTGGCCTTTCACGATGAAGCCCCATCTCGTGCGACAGTTTACAACTGGTTTAATGAGTTTAAACGTGGTCGCACTAATCTCACTGATGATTTACGTGAGGGACGGCCTTCTACGGCGACGACTGAAGATAACATCTGTGTTGTGCGGCGTATGATAGAGACTGACAAAAGAGTGACCTATCAGCAGATTCGGACAAGCTTAGGCATCGGTATGAGTCAAGTGCACAAAATCCTCCACGAACATTTAGCAGTCAGGAAGCTTTGCGCCCGGTGGATACCTCATAATTTGACTGAGGCTCAAAAACTCCATCGTGTGGATTGGTGCCGTAAAATGATTGAAAGATTTAACGGAGATGACTCAAATGCTGTGTTCGACATACTAACAGGTGACGAAAGCTGGATTTACTGTTATGATCCTGAAACCAAAAGACAATCTGCTCAGTGGGTGTTTCCTTTCGAGAGGTTGCCAACTAAAGTGAAGAGAGATCGAAGTGCGGGAAAAAAAATGGTGGCCTCGTTCTTTGGAAGGATAGGTCATTTCGCAACAATTGTGTTAGAGGATCAAAAAACAGTTTCTGCAGAATGGTACACTACCAATTGTTTGCCACTTGTCTTGGAAAAAGTTCGAGAGAAACGACCTCGCAGTAGGATCCTCCTTCACCACGACAACGCCTCGTCGCACACCGCTAAGCGAACGATCGACTATTTGGCGACATCAAACGTTGAATTACTGGGTCACCCGCCATATAGCCCCGACCTCGCCCCTTGTGATTTTTATTTATTTCCAAAAATTAAAGAAAAACTTAAAGGAAAGCGGTTTATGAATGCTGAAGAAGCGGTGGCTGCGTATCGCGATGCCATTGAAGAGAACCCTAAAGACGAGTGGGCAAAGTGCTTTTCCCAGTGGTTCCATCGCATGCAGCGGTGTATTGACGTGAATGGACAATATTTTGAAAAGATATAATAAAACTAATAACTGGCTAATGTAATCAGTTTTTGATTTTCTAAGAACTTTCAGTTTGACCCTCGTATACATACAAACTAACTTTTAACTATGCCTAGTTTTTCGTATTACGTGGCCAATATGAGATAAATCCCTCGTAGTTATTCACGCCGAGACTTCCATTAATGAAATGGTGCTTATTTAAATTTGCGGCGAGTGTCGGTTGGTTTTTGTCATAGTACGCTGGGTGGGGAAGTCGGGCACTTTGCTTTTGTTACCTAAATCTTCTTGTTGACGCTTCGTTTGGTTACAAAAACGAAGTCATTGTTGGGCGCTCCTAGCATACGAAATATAGGGAAGCTTGTGACCCCGAAGAGGCTGTGTGAAAGTAATATTTGCATAAATTAGTAAAGTATCCTGAGGTGTGCTGTCGAATATTTATGCTTTGAGAATTAGGTTCTTAGAAATTTGTTGTTTAATACTGTTTTTTGGCTAAACTTCTTGAACAATAAATTCTTCATGAGTGCCTATGTGTAGTGTAGTGCCTGTTTATGATGCTTGGATACGGAAAACATTATTACTAGTAGATTTTGAAACAGGATGATCATTGACTTCGAAAATAAATAGTTGTGTGAAATATAAAAGAACTTTATTGTGATAACTGTGTAACAATCTAAAATTTTAGGGGTATAAGTCTCTCTATTCTTACTAGCAAGTTATGGTAAAATATTAAATTGTAGCTCATACCTATGGCCTGACTGCCTCGTTGGTCTAGCGGTTGCTAAGCGCGACTGCTGAGCACGAGGTCCTGGGTTCGAATCCCGGGTCGGGCAAAGTGTCATTGGGTTTTTCCGTTAGGTAATTATCAGTAGCAGCACGGAGTCTGGATTTGTGCCCGGTTGATGGCAATAGGCTCGCCCCCTATTACATTGGGACCTAAAACATAACTGGCGAAATGTGGCTGTACTATACCTATAGGTATATGTGCACCTCTGCCTACCCCTACGGGGAATACAGGCGTGATGTTATGTTGTTATGTTTTCATACCTATAACTGCACTTTTTATAAACAACTAAGATACACGGTATTTCAATCATCAAATCCATGGACGATATAAAAATAAACCTTAACAGCAAAAGGAAAACAGGAATCTATAAAATCAAAGCGCTCATAAAACATTAAAATATCTAATAAAGATAGGCAGCGTTCAACAACGAACTCAGGGGCGTATAATGTGTGTTTGTATAGGTGGTATTATAAAACGGACACTGGTTTCGGCCCAGAGCGACCCTTTCGAATGTATGGCGTAAATAATCTAGTTTTATGGGACTGCCGTACATACTCCGAGGTACGTACCTACCTAGGTAGTTAGGACGTGATACAAGCCCGCTTGTAAACAAAGGATTAGTTAGATCTAATAACAGAAGTGGAAATGTAATCAATTTTGAAAACTGATCACAAATAAGGGTTAAGCAAGAACAAATCCTACTCTTGGAATTTCTTTTGTATCATGAGTGCGTTTCATACACATGAAATATTACATACACAAACACCCAGAATCGGGACAAACATCTTTAAATCACAATTTTTTTGTCCCTTGCCAGAATCGAACCCGTCACCCCGAGCACAGTAGTCCAATTGCTTGAAAAAGTATTATTTTTTGACGACCGGATTGATTTGTTTGATAACTAGTATTTGTCGAAATAAACGTGAGTATATTTAATGTAAATAAAATATATATTGTAAGTCTTTATTGAGAATAAAGTTTCTTAACCCATATATAATATAATCAAAAGTGTTTTAACACTAATATTAAAATATCAAAAGTACTGATTGTCAGCATTAATTACACGCTCAACTTATAGTGTGTACTTCCAGACGAATCAAGCTGAGACAGCGAAGTATCTCAAGAGGAGTAAGTATCTCTAGATAAACTTTTATGATCTGTTACTAAACTTTACGAACCCACACATTAAGAGCTACGCCAGCGCCGTACAAGCGGTCTCCAGGGTGATAGATTGAGCGTTGAACAAACAAATACTTGTAACCTAAATTCTCTTCCCGCGTACATTTAATTACAACAGTTTCTGAAAGTTGGTTCAATAAACCGGCAGAGGCAACTTCAGTAAAGTGGCATTTGCATACGTATGTACCGTGAGACGTATAATCCTCCAGTTGGCTTCATACAAATTGCATGTAGTTTGCCGCGCCGGCGCCGCCCACGCTCGCCGCCACATATCGAACACACACAGACGTCTATGTCCAAAAATAACTTTCTAGATTATTCCTGGCATTCTAAGTCCGCCTTCACTCAATAAAAATGTAATATTTAAATACCTAGTCTGTTTGAAACGATGCCAATATTTATTAGATGTCCATCGCTTGAAAAATTGTTGAAGCTTAGAAATATTTTGCATTCTCGTTTTTATATACACTTTGTCTACAAAAGGACAAATTTGCATACCTTATTCTCGTTGGCGCTACGCCTTTGTAACCTTTCTGTGGTAATTTTTATTTGCATGCGAAAACACAAATGGCAAAATGCCGCACGTGTTCAAAGGAGTTTTAAAAGTATTTTATTGACAAGCTGTTGGGTAGACTGTACGCGGCGCTGTTGAACTGTGCTGTTTTAATTTTAGGACAGTAATAAAGTGTTGAGTCTGTAAACTGATCCTTTACGACCTTTTTTGAGTAAATAAAATAATAAAACGTGATTGTTTGGAGCTCTGTGGTAGCGTGTAATTCAAATGATATTGTTTATTACTTTTGTTCATTTCAATAACGATTGTTTTGGTTGATGTACAGGGTGATAACATTAAAAAATAAGTGACTTATAATTACTTTAAATCCAACTACTTTCTATATCACTATGTTTGTTTCGGAGCCTATTTTGTTTCTCACTGCTAAGCAAAGGCCTCCTCTATTTTCATTTAAACCACTCTTTCTTTTTTAAAAAAAAAAACGTCGGCCCACTCTAGGAATTTCTCATGTGTCGTTAGTACGTTTCATAAACATGAAATATCACATATACAAACACCCAGACTCTGTACAAACATCTGTGGTCCGACCAAGGTTTTGCCCCGTATAGGAATCGAACCCTAGACCTCGTGCTCAGCAGTTGCGTACCAACCATTCGACCAACGAGGCAGTCAAATAAATAGTAAATAAAACACTTTATCTATATTCGAATTATTTGAAGTAGCCACGTGCTTCCAACCTATATACATAATATAGTTTATAGTACAAACAACAACCTATTTATCTAAGACTTCTCTAAAGCCGTACTTAATCTACCACTTCTGCTAAGCCCCATATTTAAATGTCAAAGTGTAGTGTTGGTTATCCGCCGCGGGAACGATGTTTTCAATGAGCTAACTTCCAAGTCCCTCAGATAAGTCTGGGAACTCCAGCTTCGTGGGATTTGATAAATTGATATAGATTGTGGGTAGTTAAAGTTTTTGTGTACCTGTTGTTGGCCGTACGAAGCTTACAGTTATAATTGAGAAACTTCTATTTATCAAAGTATTAATTAGATATTTTTGCGTGGCAAACAATCGTAATTCATAGCGAGTTTTGGGACTCGGAGTTTTGAAACTAGTTACGGGTGTGGGTTTATTTGTATTTATGTATCGATGACCGTATGTAGGATAAACATTTTTAAACAGTAATTTTACAAGCTCCTATTACAAGCTTTTATATAAAAATTAGCATTGCCATTCAACGTGGCAATGCTGCCAGTCTTTTGGGCACGTTACCGGTTGACATCGATGGGGATGAATTTTTTGATGCTTTTTAACTTTTTATTTTTGTATATATTGTTTTCATTCTGTATTAGATTTAATTTGTAAATAGTTGTAAAATAGTTATAATTCACGTAATAAAAGCATAATAGCTTTTATTACATTTGCAATGTTTGTAAGTATGTATGTGTGTTTGTTTAGGTCAAATCTTGCAATGAAATTAGAACCAGTTTTTGACATCCGATTTATATGAAATTTTGCACACTTTTATAGGTTTGGTGACAATACAATATTATGGTACTTTTGATTTAAAAGCTTGTAGTAAAAATATTTTTTTAATATTCACTTATTAAGAACTTATGTCAAGCTGTGTTCTAGTTTTTTTTTAACTTAACTATAATTATAACTTTCTATTAGTATCACAAGCAACGCTTATCTCTGACCACCATACTGCGGACTAAATAATATTAAAGATACATTTAAAAGTACATATCCGATTCATGACGTCATTCTCTAAAGAAAACCAGCAAAAAGTGTAAGTTATGATCGTAGCGCGTAGCGTCTACGGATTGCTACGCGCTACGATCCTCATCGCTACGCACTGCGATTCTTAAATAATTTGCTTTCTTATCTTAGAATGAGAACATTCAGGCAACGTTTCTTGATATCGTTTTCATGTTCCAAAAATCAAATACATAACATCATCATCACGCCTGTATTCCCCGAAGGGGTAGGCAGAGATGCACATTTAGTACACCCACATTTCGCCAGTTATGTTTTAGGTCCCAATGTAATAGGGGGCGAGCCTATTGCCTTCAACCGGGCACAAATCCAGACTCCGTGCTACTGAGAATTACCTAATGGAAAATCCCAGTAACACTTTGCCCGACCCTGGATTCGAACCCAGGACCTCGTGCTCAGCAGTCGCGCTTAGCTACCACTAGACCAACGAGGCAGTCAAAAAAATCAAATACAACTGAAATATACCTACAATTGCTTTCAATCTTCGACGTTTCGAAACGTTAAATAATAAATTAAACACTTAAATAGTTTACAGACATTATTTTAGTCCATCGGCCACAATATATTTCTTAATCTTCAATAACGTGTGGTGGGGTACTGCCATCGATTGCCGTAACTATTCTCGTTCTAACAGTTAACACGCAACGTTGCACGTGGATTGCCGGCTTTTTTGCCGGAGTTATGTTTTGTTGGTGACTTGCACAGTTATTGTAACTAGTTTATGGAGTTAAAACTGTGATAGTTGAGAGTTAAGTGCGTTGATTGTCTTTTGGAGTAAGGATGGTAGTGACATTTGTGATCGTTTTCATAGTCGTATTTTAATAGTGAAACCCTTTTCTCATGTTTTATTAGTATCAAAGTTGTTTGGACAAGTATGTGGTTAGTCTGACTGTAAAAGATAAGGTTAGACGCAAGTGTAAATATATCGTCAAATTAATAATATTGTTAGATTAAGGCTAACTACATTTGAAGTTTTGTATGTAATCTTTTGTAGCCTATATGAAATAAAAACATTACGATTGTGATAAAGAAAGGGCAGTGACTTTTTCAATGAATCATATAGTGCCTAAGACAATCGTTTACGGTTTTAGAAAACATCAGATCAAAAGCTCAAAAATCAAGTGATTTTTTGGTTTACAATCTCGCTTGAGAAACGCTTATCTTTATTCTGTCTTTTGTCCAGTTTCTGAGACACAACTGAAACTGAAAGCCGGTCAGAAGTTCACCCCGGCACGTAACAATGGCTTTCGTATTCATGTACATACAAATTAGTTATCAGTTTTTAAAAATATAGAAGAAAATAATCGTAAGGAAACCGGCACACCTGAGAGATATTTTAACGGTAAAGCCATGTCAGAGGCTTACAGGCAGTTTAAACTCTGACACCAGGTTGTTCATCAACCACACGATAAGAAAAATAATGATTTAACATAAAAAGATGATCTAGTATGAAGTAGATACGATTCCCATGTTAAATTGAATGTTCTTTGAAATGTGTTTTAGTAGTATCTACTATATAATATACCGGTTATACTCACGTCGATATTTGGGAATGACCGACTAGTTTCGGACTCTAACGGAGCCCTTGCAGGTGACGCGGCGTGTTTTAGTAACAGGATTTCTTACTAAAGTGTCCTAGCTCAGAAACTCTCCACAATTCCTTCGAATAACAAAACTGTCGCTGAAGTTATATTGCTAGTAGAAGTTAGTATACAAATAAATAAACAGAACAGTAACTGTGCAAGTAAAGTTAACAACTGGACCGGGCTTTGGATCCTGCGTAACAATCTAAGATTCAGTGCCTCTACCATGATTTTTCTCACGGACATTTCACTTGCGACTTTTATGTTTGTATGGCAAACTTCACAGCGCATGCGTCCGTCAACTCGCAAGCGACTGCGTACCTAAAATGTTTGTAAGGCAGACTATACCTACACAGCGTTTCCAGCATTTACATAAACATAACATCACGCCTGTATTCCCCGAGGGAGTAGGCAGAGGTGTATTGTAGTACACCCAAATAGCACCAGTTATGTTGTAATTCCAAATGCGCTATTAGAAATTAACTAGAGGAAAAGCCCAGTTATACTTTGCTCGACCCGGGATTCGAAACCAGGACCGCGTACAACAAGACCAACGGGGCTACCAAAGCGGTTACATTGGGAATTATCACAGGAGATCACGGAAGACGCAGTGCTGGCAGGCCTCCCACCAGGTGGACCGACGATATCGTTAGAGTTATGAGCAACTGGTGGATGCAATCGGCAAGTTGTCGTTCATCCTGGCGTAATAAGAGGGAGGCCTGTGTTCAACAGTGGACGTCTTCAGGCTGATGATAATGAGGGAATTATAGTTTGCAATAAAAATGTTTTACGTAGTCGCTACTCGCTAGTGAGTTGACGTGAGAAAACTCATGGTTGGGAATAGGAATTGTATTAACCGAGGTCGGTGACCTCACTGGTGTCGACACAACGCAATAATTGTATTTTTGTTTGTTTCAGTAAAAAAGGCGCGCTATGTTTCAATGCAAGGTAAGAATATTTGTTGATACGTATATTGTTTCATAATATTTTTACTTCTAAAACACCTTTGAGAAAATAATTGTTTACGTCTGGCGGTTTCATAATATTTTTATTTTCAAAGCACCTTAAGAATTGCTTTTGTATATTTATTATTTTCTTAATTATTATTAATTTGTTTGTTGTACTTGTACTGCGATGTTTTTTCTTTTCTAAGTAGGGGAAGGAGTATTTTTATTTGAACAGACTTTTTATGTTATTGAACTTTTATGTCGAATAATAATGTTCCTTTTATTGGACTACAACTAAAGATAAAGTACGATACAGTACAAATAAATTCGTTATAAGGCATTTACCCATGCCATTAAATATTTATGCGCGCTTAAGGATAAGTAACTAATGTTCCGCGGTTTAGACTCAAGCCCTACAATTAACTTTATTTACCTTTCAGCACTCATTACGCTTTTGATTGACGTGCTGTACCAAGAACTGCCTATATAATTGTTTTTTTCTTTGTATGCGCTAGACTACCTTGCCTGAAGGTGCCAAGAAATTTTAAACTTTCTGCCTATTAACTTAAGGTTCCTTTTCAGCGGGAGTACAACAGTTCAACACTTACGTGACACTCAAACTGCAGAATGTCAAGTCGACGACGGTGACAGTTAAGGGTCCGACTCCAAGCTGGGAGCAAGACTTCCTATTGTGAGTATTTTTAACTCTCTTTCTTTAATCACGCGCATGCTATTGTAGTCACTATGCACATAATAAAAAGGCCAAAAATCGCGTGAAGGCATCGTTTACTTTTAGCAGTTAGGTCATGTGTTTTCTACATGTAGGAATTTAGTGTAATTAGTACGTTAATTTAGATGGTAGGTAACCTAGTATTTATTAACTTAAGTTTTAATTAACATTGTAACAGCTATAAAATCTTGGCCTACATGGTTTCAATGCGACGGAGGCTAGTGTTGCCCTAGAATGGTATAGTCATAACTGTGTTGATTACTGAGTAACTTGAAATACGCATGTTAGCTTTATTTCGTACACTTTGATATTTAGAAGAAACTGCCTCAATTTATAGGATTTATCTTTTTTCTCATAGTGTGAATATAGTTATTTATTTAATTCATCATCAGCCGGAAGACGTCCACTGTTGAACAGAGGCCTCCCCTTTATTTAATATCATGGAAAACTTACAGCTGAACACACAGATTGGTGAAAAGTGTACCAAAGTGTCATTGCCTTCATTTCAAGACAAGTCTTCATCACAAGTCTTAATTTTTACAGAACTGAATAGACTAAAATAAACTATGGACACTTAAACATTTCTAAAAAATAAATAAAAATAATTATACATTACGTAAGTTTTTTAACTGCATCATATATTAGAATATTTTTCATTATATACACACGTTAAATGAAAAAGTTAAGGTTCTCCTTTAAGTTATACAAGGATTTCCCCCCTCACCATTTTTTTTTTTTTTTTAAAAAAACGTCGCCCACACTAGGAATTTCTCCTGTGTCGTGGGTGCGTTTCACAAACATGAAATATCACGTACACAAACACCCAGACTCGGAACAAATATCTGTGGTTCGCACAAAGTTTTGCCCCGTGCGGGAATCGAACCCGCAACCCTTAGCGCAGCAGTCTAATGGCTTAGCCACTGCGCTAATCAGGTCGTCAAACCATGTACTCTTAAAGCACGACAGTCTACGTTAAGGAAGCAAGACGTCGCATTACCTTGCACGTAGCGGCGTCTCACTTTTACATCCTAAACTGTCCTGATTTAAAAGTTCATGGTAAGGAGGCTGTAGTTAAAAAACGATTTGTATTTCGTGAAACCACACGTAGATGTATGGGCAATAGTGATATTGGCAGGTAATGGGGATTCTGCTGATATTTTCTTCATCTTATAGGTTACATACTAGGTATTTATATGCGGAAGCGTTAGACATAACATAACATCACGCCTGTATTCCCCGAAGGGGTAGGCAGAGATGCACATATAGTACACCTACATTTCGCCAGTTATGTTTTAGGTCCCAATGTAATAGGGGCGAGTCTATTGCCATCAACCGGGCACAAATCCAGACTCCGTGCTGCTACTGAGAATTACCTAATGGAAAAACCCAATAACACTTTGCCCGACCCGGGGTTCGAACTTATGACCTCGTGCTCAGCAGTCGCGCTTAGCGACCACTACACCAACGAGGCAGTCAGGAAGCGTTAGAATCATGACTATATAAAAAAAATATACCCAAGACAACTTAAATGCTACATAAACTATAACTTTACTAAAGTGAATATTCCTTTTCATCTAGTTAAGAGAAAGAATAGGGTTACCGCGTAGGTGCAAGTATTATAAATTTACTTAACCCTACAAACGTCGAGACGCGCAATCTGTAAGCAAGACAAAAGGCTTCACGGGGAGGCTGTCGTCAGTGACGCAGGTCGCTTCTACCTACTTGTCATTCCTAACCGCGTATTAGGGTTGCCACCGACTTCTGGAAAGGCCTAGTTTTATGACTCAGCCACCAGTACAGAAAGTCGTATATTTTTATGTGCTTACATATGCATAGTATGTATCCAAGAGTAAGGCGGAGCCAATCTAATTTGAGATCATTTACATCGACACGAATGGTAAGCATTTAAACAATTGATCGAAGTTGATTCGATTAAATTATTTCTCGGTTACTCGACTCGATATTAGTCTTACAAATGCCCACCATCAATGTTTATCAAAACAATATCTCACTGCAGTCAAAAACGATTTTACTGAGGGTTGACAAACTTCCATGCTTGACTTATTAAACTGATAGAAAATCCTAAAACATGTCCATTTTCATTAAAAATTTAAGACTACTCATCGATTGCATTTCAAGGGAATTGTAAGACAACGTTCACATCGATTGCATTACGTGGGAATCTTCATGTGACTATGATTTAAAGTAAACTGGAAATCAATGAAAACCAGGTAGTAACGGGTTAAGGCATATTTTTGTAATGTACCTAATTAACGGTCTTCAAAAAAGGAGGAAGTTTTGTATTCGGCGTGTATTTTTTTTAATGTATGTACAGTTGTACACCGATTACTCCGTCAATTATCAACCGATTTTTTTTCTTTTCCTGTCTATAATCTAAACGCTTTCTATCCGTACGCCGTCACCTGATTGACCCGGCCGTTGTCCCGTGCGCCTGGTAACATCTAGACCCAGTAACGCAGGGTCTAGTCTAACTAATACCTTCACCACTAATTCATACACAAAATCAATGTTATCCCTACTAATATTATAAACGTGAATGTTCGTAAGTATGGATGCATGTTTGTTACTCTTTCACGTAAAAACTACTAAATGGATTTTAATGAAATTTTATATGGAGGTACCTGACACCCTGGATTATGACATAGGCTACTTTTTATCCCGAAAAAATCTAGCGGGTAACACCGCGGGGCGCAGCTAGTCTTATATAATACATGAGTCACAGTGGATACCACCAACTCACATTATAATTTGCTATAATCTGGGCATACTCCTTGAGCTTTATTTATTCCTATAGCATACTCATTCTTAATCCAAACTCATTCAGTTTAGAGTATGCCTAACCTGGCTTATCTCCAAATCATTTTAAACCTAGTCAGAACATTTACGTCTAAGTAATTTACTATTAAAACTAGCTTCGTATACCTGCTTTGTTAATCTGACATTCATAATTCATGCTTAATCTAAGTACACGTCTTGCTTTGAATGAAAGCCTTTATTTCGTTCACTAATGTGCTACGTTGCTAGCTCTCTGCATTCATGTCTGGGTCCAAAAACACTGACTTGAACCCCGCTCATCAATCTCAATTGAGTCTTAGAGCTTGTGTTGCATAGTAAACAGCACAGACATCTTGTTTCTCTTTATATTCTAACATTGGATCACTGTCATGATTATTCAACACGTTTATAGCTTTATTCTATTGTTAAAGGTTAAAAAGTTCAAGTAAAATCGAAGTCATTTTTTTTACAAGCTTTTATTTAACTTGCAATGTTTGTATGTACATATGTGTGTGAGTTTGTTTAGGTCAAATCTTGCAATCTAAATTAGAACCACTTTTTGACACCCTGTTGAAATGAAATTTGGCATACATATGTAGGTTCGGTGACAATACAATATTATGGTACTTTTGAGCTGGTCTGATAGAGTTGAGGGTGGTCATAGGAACACTATAACGAAATGACGCAACCCCATCGTGTTTGGGCTTGTTTAATTCGTCTTTACAAGTACTTTGAGCCTAGCTAATTTAAAAGCTTGGGTTTAAAAAATATATTATATTTTTAATGTAAACTTATTTATTACAATTTTGATACGGTAGTGTTTGTTTGCTGACGTACCAATAGTAGTTATACTATTGGTACAATCCTATTGGTAAATCTTTTATTATCAAATCCAGCTCTTATGACGTCATTATGTGTAAAATGAGTCACTGACTGGTTCGATAGTTTAATTAATTATCGATTGCAAGCTCTGCCGCACTAGAAAAACCGTCTGAATATAGATAGTTCAATCTAGGATGACGAATTGTAATACTTACCGACTTAAATTTATAATAATCAGTTTTTTCATTACGAAAAACTATACGAAGTCACTGATTCATAAAAACAACGCTTTTCTATACATACAAGGGTCAATTTGTTGAAACATCCCTACTAATATTATAAACGCCAAAGTTTGTTAGTTTAGATGAATGTTTGTTACTCTTTAACTACAGAAAGGATTTTAATAAAATTTCATATGGAGGTAGCTGACACCCTGGATTAAGACATAGACTACTTTTTATCTCGAAAAAATATGGCGGGTAAAACAGCGGGGCGCAGCTAGTTTTATATATGTAGTATCGTATTTTTATAGTAACTTGAAAACCATTTAAATGTTTGTGTCAATTGTAATCAAAATTAACGTAACATAAAGTGTTTTGGCAACCCTGTTACCGTCAGAGAACAGTTTGTATTATATTAGCATTACATCCCCGCTCCAGTTTGTTCATTGCACAGCGCTTTGAGCGACCATATAATGTTACAATGTGAATATACACATCATTGTGATGTGACAGTTGCTTTGCCAACACAGGATTTGTTTGGCGAGGATTGCTCTGCTTTTAGGTTAATTGTGCGACCATTTTTACGCAATACAATAAAGGGTTTTAATAACGTCAATTGACATGAAAGGATTACCGGATCGTGTAGCTCCACATCACAGCAATCAATTACGCAGATTACCA
Source organism: Abrostola triplasia (assembly GCA_946251915.1). Taxonomy (NCBI): domain Eukaryota; kingdom Metazoa; phylum Arthropoda; class Insecta; order Lepidoptera; family Noctuidae; genus Abrostola; species Abrostola triplasia. Next base: position 7,790,706 of record OX276435.1, read on the forward strand.
ATGTTGGAACCAACGATTGTACAAATGAATGAATGCATATATCGTAACAATACTGCGTCAGTGATAGACATATCCTACATTATTACTTAACTTAACTTAACATCACGCATGTATTCCCCGACGGAGTAGGCAGAGGTGAACATATAGTACACCCACATTTCGCCAGTTATGCTTTTTAGGTCCCAATGTAATAGGGGGCGGGCCTATTGCTATCAACCGGGCACAAATCCAGCCTCCGTGCTACCACTAAGAATTACCTAATGGCAAAATCCAGTAACACTTTGCCCGTCCCGGGATTCAAACCAAGGACCTCGTGCTCAGCAGTCACGCTTAACAACCACTAGACCAGACACACAGGCACACTAAAGGCAGTCTACATTATTATTACTTTCAAATCGAGTTATAAAACATTATGAAAAGATTCCTATTGACATTTGTTTTCCAACCTCTCTGCTAATACCTCAAGGGACAAAGAGAGTGATTTTACGAGCGTATTCCTAATAAAACATTTCATATAACAAAACGTCGTATGGGCGGGCAAGTCGCTCACAAGATGAGTTTTTGCTTCCCATAACCATTTATAACGGGACTGGAAAAAAATCGAAAAATAACGCTGTTTTAGTCAAGATGAAAGAGACCCTGAAAAAGATGACACACGTCACTGGCAGGTCCAAGGTTCTATTGTGTGTCTTATATTAACCTATAGGTACTTTTATTTAATAAGGATAGTGAGCCTCTCAGCCCATTATGTGCGATGTAAGAGAATATAATGGAAACAATGTGTATTGTGTACTCTTATGATCTTGTGGGGTAAAATGGTTAAGGTTGTCGTTAGGTGCTCTGTGTTATCGAAGCGATTTTATTTTACCGAGTTAAGACATGACACATAACATCACGCCTGTATTCCCCGAAGGGGTAGGTAGAGGTGCACATACAGAACACCCACATTTCGCTAGTTATGTTTTTAGGTCGCCCTTGCGCTTAGCAACCACTAGACCACCGAGGCAGTCTTGCTTACCCGATTTAAGCTCGATTCAAAACTACAGACATCTGTTGATCAAAACCGTCCCCCTTAGGTGAAGGGAGAAGTTTCCATAATGGTCACGCTTGGCAAGCGGCTTGGGGATTATTGGTGGTGAAGTATCGCAAGTATTGGTGGTGAAGTTACACAAGACACTGCGGCCCATCTTCTGGATTTTTCTTTTCCCTTAGTCGCTTCTTTTTCTTTGACGACCTGATTAGCGCAGTGGCTAAGCGATTGGACTGCTGCGCTAAGGGTTGCGGGTTCGATTCCCGCACGGGGCAAAACTTTGTGCGAACTACAGATGTTAGTCCCGAGTCTGGGTGTTTGTGTATGTGAATATTTCATGTTTGTGAAACGCACCTGCGATACAGGAGAAATTCCTATTGTGGGGCGACGTTTTTTCAATAAAACTAAAAAAAACTAAACTTCTTAAGACACCCACGGGAGGAAAGAGGGTGGTCAATTCTAAGCCGGATACTACGGAGCAGTACTTAAAATCCAAATATATTTAGACCGTTCCTTTACTGGGTCATCAAACTTATAACAACAACAAAATTAATTGTAATACGAGTAATGACCTTGTTATTACAATTTATGTGTGTTTATTATAAACGCGGTTTGGTTAATGTGGTTACCCTGCGCTGACACCTGTCGTGATTGCAGATTATAGTGCTAATTATAGCGAGTATAATAAGCCAAGCAATATTATAATGAACCTTAATAATATTCTGCATTCTCCATTGAAGTGTGTTGTGTATACCTATGCAAGTCGTAGATACGAATACTGGAAGGTACGAAGGTGGCCTATTTAAGTGCTCACTGCTTAGTTGTTATAAAACTTTCTGCCTATATTTGTCATTCTTAATGCCATGCAAAAAACAACAATTTATACATATGTTTATGATTGGTACAAATGAATGCAATCCGATGATATATCTTTGTTATCGTCCTATCTCTGTTCACTGCTGGACATAGGCCACTCCTATGGCACGCCAATGAGCTTGACCTTCAGCCTTCCGCTTCTAACTGCTGCCAGTCATTTAACGTCGCTCATAAGCATACATTATGCAAGGAAGCAACAATAATGTACGAAAAAAGAAACGAAATTTTTATACTTTTAATTCAGTAAAACATTCCTTGAAAACGTACATGCGCGTGGTGCCCGGCTAAAAATAGGCCCCACCTTCCTTATCTAGGTGTCATCGGGATTGTCAGTACGATTGGCAGCAGGGAACTGCGATCATCAATCCGTCTGTCAAGCTCGGCGACTATTGCAATTTTCCCATCGACCATCAATTATACCCATAGATTTTAAATACCAAGTAGTAGCTATCATTAGAAGCCCTATTTGAAGCCCCAAACACACTGTTTACAAATACAAATCAACAACGTACTTGCAAACGAATTGGTGTATTAAAAGCGAATACGTATAACGAACTGAATAAGTATTATTATGTTCGCGTTGTCAACACGCGACGCAGCGATCGATAAAACCTCGGCCTAAGATTTTTATCATTTGTGCAAGTTATTAATATGAGGTTTGTGATAACTCCGTGCACAGTACGGTAACAATTTTCGCAAACGAGTATTTAGTTGGTTCGCATTATTGAATATCGATTGGCGATGTTTTATGTACGAGTGTGGGGCCTTGGGTTTCGAAAATTAATCGATTCTCATAATGGAGTCCATGATTGATTATGAAAATTCATGTTGCGGTGTTCTGCTTTTTACTAGGAAACTATTGATTTACACAAGTATGCTATTATGTTTTGTTGGTATTTAAAAGTTTCTTATCATACATTGTTTTATTCCCTGAGGAAGAAAAAAACAAAATGCTGCGAGTTCAACCACACATTTTGTGAACGATATGTTCCTAAAGATATCAAACTCATATTCGTACCACACCGCCGTGTTACAACCAAATACTTCACCGTTGTTCCCGATTTACGATAGGCGAAATAAGAAATGAAAACGAGTAAAGAAATCGGGAATGTCATATCGATACTGCCATTGGTTTATCCGATTCGTGTATAGCCGATTGACGTTCGAAGACGGTCGCTGGCTGACCGAGTGTTCTCGACCAATACGTACGCAGGATCCAATTTCAAATGTCGTTCGATTGTCCATCGTATATCCTCGGCTCGGTAGCAGACAGTGAGACGTCTGTCAGACTCATTTTGAAAAAGGAATCGTCTTATAATACAGGACTTGGAGATTCATTTCTCGTGTCGTGTTAAGCTCGTTTGAAATGCCTCTCGTAATAACATTATGTTAGACATTTATCTTGGTCGTTCGCCCTGATTTAATGTACATGTCATACATTTTAACAGCGTCTTAAGGATGTGTTATTAGTCATTATGTATGTGTGAGTGCTTGACATACGGATTAAAAGACATTTTAACGTTTATTGCAAGCTGTTTGAATATCTAAAAATTTATTGATTGTGTTTCCGGTTGCAACTAAATATGGCAACACTAAACTAAGGTAATAAAGTAATAAGCAATGTAAAAAAACAATAAAAACCATAAAAGAATAAAAAGTATTCATAGTTCAGTATTTAGACATTTTCATGACCCCGATGTGAAAATACGGAAAGGTTTGCGGAAACCTGATTCCTAAAATTATTATTTCAATCTCATTTAAATTAATTATTTTGTAAAGATCAACAACAATTATCCAGCTCAGCATTTGTTTACTAGAGAGCGAAATTAAATCTCATCTGAGAACCTATACAGGTTGTTGTTAATGTACATAAAAAAATAATCAAATTATTTTTCAATTTTGAAATTGGTGGCTATTATTGTGTTTGTATTTTGTTGTTTCTATAAATATACGCTTTCGTGTGTTTAAACATTTGTAGATATTATAAAAAAATCTAGTGGATTGCGGACTTGTCAGAATTTTTGTAGCCAAGTGCGTTGAAACTTAGCAATAACGTCTTAGCATCTTATTCTATCAGATTTGGTAGCTTGTAACTTTGATTTATCAGCATTTAGCATCCAAATGAATAATAGATTTAGTTCAAACAAATATTCCGTCCAAATAGACTTGGCCTCGAAACCACCCTGTATTCTTGAATATAGGCCATTAATGTTATAATGGGGCATAAAATCGTTTTGTTCGGACTGAATAGGTGCAATTAGGAGCCGAACAGAGGTGACTTTGGGCCAAAACGGAGCTTTTGCCGATCCGGATTAGTTCGTATTTAAGCCAAGTCTATAATTTTTTATGAGTTTTATAGTTAGACTAATATGGACAAGACCTACCTGCTAAGGTTTAAATTTTAAGTGAGGATGTTTAATTGTTTAAGTAACAATTTTACATAAATGGAAAAGCATGTCTTTTATGTTTAATTTTTGCATCAATTTAGCAATCGTTTGATGAATTGAAATGAATTGATTGGCGCAGTGGCTAAGTAATTGGACTGCTGGGCTAAAAGTTCGATTCTGGGCGAATATTTGTGCGAACCACAGATGTTTGTCCCGGGTCTGGATGTTTGTGTATGTGATATTTCATGTTTGTGAAATGCACCACGACACAAGAGAAAATACTAGTGTAGGGTTACGTTTAAAAAAACACTGGAACGTGTCTACGTCACACAGTAACAACAACACAACATAGGTAAAGTGTACCCTTGTGAGCCATTCCACACTATAGGCCAGCATGCATACCAGTACACTTCTATATTCAGACGACCTGATTAGCGCAGTGGCTAAGCGATTGGACTGTTGCGCTAAGGGTTGCGGGTTCGATTCTCGCACGGGGCAAAACTTTGTGCGAACCACAGATGTTTGTCCCGAGTCTGGGTGTTAGTGTATGTGATATTTCATGTTTGTGAAACGCAGCCACGACATAGGAGAAATTCCTAGTGTGGGGCGACGTCGATTTAAAAAAAAAAGGTTGGGTACTCAGGTTTGGGTTCTCGTAAAGAAAGCTGCAAACACTATTGCTACTTAAAGCCGATGTCCCCTTGAACGTGACTATCCCGTCTGGGATAACTAATTTCCAAGCTCGTGGTCGCTCGTTTATGTGGGGTTTTTTCATTAGCTAATTCTCAGTAACAGCACGGAGTCTGGATTTGAGCCCGGTGGATGGCGATAAGCTCGCTCCTTATAACATTGGGACCCATAACATAACTGGCGAATGTGTGTGTACTCTACAGTCGGATATAGCGAGATGAACTGTACTCTTTTATGGAGCATTAGACATTAACAGCCCTTGACAGGGATAAATGGAAAGAGAGTAGGGAGGCCTTCGCCTTGCAGTGGGGCATTATAGGCGTCTGAAAATAAAAAACAAATCATAGAATAGAATATTTTATATCTCTTAGTCTATATACAAAATCATGGCAATGAATACACATTTTCAAGAGATTATGCTTACAACTATACTAGTATAAACTGTGTCACAGTCGTCACGTCCACGCTTATGTATTAAAAGATAATTCATTGTTCTAAGCGCAATATCATAAAGTTCACACTGCATTACATCAAGCCATCCCTCTAAATTTATTGCACAATAGTCATACTCCTTGAGGGGTAATGTGTAACTGTGTTTTATATTGCAGCCGCGTCCTTTTTTATTCCATATTTAAATATTTAAGAGGCCTTGAGGAAGCGTGTACGTCTGTACGTCTCAAAATTCCGGCTTCCTTTTGTGAGCGACCTAAAATAATGAAAAGCGTAGGAAAAAATAATACTAAAATTATTTTTACAGAAAGGTAAGTAGTCAGGCCCTTAGGAGTTAGGCTCATTATTTTAGGATCCTATTACCGGCAGAGAATTTTCATACTTAAATAAAATCGAGTTTATAAGCCGGAAGGACTGGTAGAAGTGTTTTCACTTTTTGCCACTATATGCAAAAACCCCTTTCCTTCCGTGGGTTTCGTAAGAGGCGACTTAGGGAAAATCCAGAAGATGGGCAGCAGCGTCTTCTGTAACTTCACCACCAATACTGCGATCCTCAAGCCGCTTGCCAAGCGTGGGGATTATGGTAACCCCCCACTTATCTAAGGGGTCCTTTGTTCAACAGTAGCGTGACTATTGTGTTATTCATTGGCCCATGAATAAGAATTTACTTAAATAAAAACAAATACATAAACACGTCGAATAATTGAAGACATTCAATTTGACGACCTGGTGCAGTGGCCAAGCGATCAGACTGTTGTGCTACGGGTTGCGGTTTCGATTCCCGTACAAGACAACCATTTGTGTGATCCGCAGTTTGGCCCGAGTCTGAGTGTTTGTGTGTGGATTATTTCATGTTTGTAAACCTACCTAACCTACCCGCACGCACCCACGATACAGGAGAAATTCCTAGTGTAGGTTGTTTTTTTTTTTAAGAACAGAAACAAATTTAAACAAAGAAGTTAGTAAATAACATAAAAAAGTAACCTAAAACATAAATAGCGAAATGTGGGTGTACTAAATGTGCACCTCTGCCTACCCCTATGGGGAATACAGGCGTGATGTTATGTTATGTTTATGTAAGTAAATTTAGTATATAAAGCTTCAATAAAAGAGATCTTAAAGATACCAATCATTACATTTAGTACTCACAATCCAACATTTAAACTACTAAATTCATCACAGCCAGCTCAGTATAAACAAAAACTCGCATTAGTTTTCCTTTTGTTGAGAAACGTTCATTCCAACTTCTTTACTTAACAGTTCTGAGAATGTCAGTACTTTTACTTAATCACATAATTAAAGAAGGCTTTCATTTTGATTGCGAACCGTATTAAACATGGCATCTCCATCAACGACTTGAGTGGCTTAGTTGGGAAAAAATCGTTAGGTTATTGAACTTTAATTGACGTCTGAAGAAAATTGAGAGGTGACCATAGATTAGGAGGTTATCTATGGACGTGACTAACCATCATTTAGTGTCTGGAGATCTGACTGGTAAGTGTTATGTCCTGGGAAAGATTACATACACACACATAACATCACGCCTGTATTCCCCGAAAGGGTAGGCAGAGGTGCACGTATAGTACACCCACATTTCGCCAGTTATGTTTTAGGTCCCAATGTAATAGGGGGCGAGCCTATTGCCATCAACCGGGCACAAATCCAGACTCCGTGCTGCCACTGAGAATTACCTAATGGAAAAATCCAGTAACACTTTGCCCGGTCCGGGATTCGAACCCAGGACCTCGTGCTGAACAGTCGCGCTTAGCAACCACTAGACCAACAAGGCAGTCAACGAGGGAAAGATTACGTTGTGTTATAAAGTTCTGTACGTGAATTCTAAATTGCAGAGTGAGGTTGGCTTTGAAAGACGTGCCCACTGCATTGTCACATACTTAATCGAAAATAAACTTGTTTTAAAAAAAACAACATAACATAACGCCTGTTTTACCCGAAGGGGTAGGCAGAGGTGTACCTACAGTACACCCACATTTCGCCAGTTATGTTTTAGGTCCCAATGTAATAAACTTCTTTTGGTTTATTGACTTGGTGATGTTGTGAAATAAGTAAGACTCCGACGTCGTTCGTTATTTCTTCAGTTCGGCCTAGTATAAATGCATGTACAGTCAACATCAGTTCAAATCATTGTTTCGGTTTTGTTCATAAACGTCGCCCCACACTTGGAATTTCTCCTGTATCGTGGGTGCATTTCACAAACATGAAATATCACATACACGGACACCCAGACTCGGGACAAATATCTGTAGTTTGCACAAGTTTTTGCCCCGTGCGGGAATCGAACCTGATTAGCGCAGCAGTCCAATCGCTTAGCCACTGCGCCAATCAGGTCTTCAGTTTCAAATTATAGACACGTTGAAATGATGCTCTGTGAATATTTAAGACATTTCACTATATAAGAAGTTGTTTTTTAATTAATGGTATGTTAAAAAATAATGTTCAGCTACGTATGATGATGACTGTACTATAATGTCAGTTAAACAGCACTATATTCCAATATACAGGTGCCTTGTCTTGGCACTAGCCAGATATAATCTGTCGTGACATTATTATGAGATTAGGCTTAAGAGATTAGACGGTATTATTTTGTATAGAGTAATATAGTACTATATTCTAATGACGTGAATACGTAGATAATATACACTCGTAGGTATATATCATTACATCGCACCTGTATTCCCCGAAAGGGTAGGCAGAGGTGCACGTATAGTACACCCACATTTCGCCAGTTATGTTTTAGATCCCAATGTAATAGGGGGCGAGCTTATTGCCATCAACCAGGTACAAATCTAGACAGAATCCATGCTGCTACTGAGAAGTACCTAATAGAAAAACCCAGTAACACTTTGCCTGACCCGGGATTCGAACCCAGGACCTCGTGCTCAGCAGTCGCGCTTAGAAACCACTAGACCAACGAGGCAGTCAGTAGGTGTACAATTATCCTTATAATATTAGTGGTTTCTATCAGTAACTCTGTCCACATAAAAAGCTCTACTACGACTTTGGCATAACAAAAAGTAACCTACCTAAACTCGTTTCTAGGTACAAGCTCACCATACGAAATCTAATGAAATTCGTTCCTGTTAACCACGAAAAGAATCACAAATACCGAAAGAAGAAAACACTTTCATATTATAATAATAGCAAGGATCTAATCTCAAAATGCACAGCGCATAGCAGTAACACTGTTATACAAAATATTCTCTGGAGAGTAAAAAAACAAAAGCCAACTCCACTCCACAATAAACTAGATTTTTCTAGTTTGTTAGCTGTTTCCTTTGTGCAGGGTAGGAGTGAAAAGTATATAAACAGTATTTGCAACGAGAACAAAGGTCCTGATGGAAGGTAACCGAGTTAACTGTTTAGCTTGATGGGAACGTATCCCATAAAATGCGTTTATGTGTAATTCACCGTATTTCACAAATAAATTAAATTCAATTAGTATGCTCGCTGGTATTAATGATTGGGAATCTTATTCTCGAAATAGAATCAATTATCTATATTATTTTTTTAATCATGGCTTTCTTTACAATCACACAATTTAACATTCCAATACTTTTTAATCTACTTATAATTAACACTAAAAAATACAAATTAAAAAATAATAAAAATTAAAAAATACTTATAATTATGCACAGTATTCCTCCTCATGGCTGTCGAGTAGTAGGGTGCCCAAAAGGCTGGCGGGATTGCCACGTTGAATGGCAATGCTAATTCGTTGGCCGAAAAACAAGCCAGCTGTTTGGTCACGTGAAGAGTCGACCAACCGTTTTGATAGGCCGAGACGAGCACTCGGACCCCATGACCCGAGTGTTCTTTTGTTTTATTTTTTTGTGAGCAATGCACCTGGTCAACACTCACACCTGGCACAAGTCAAGCGGACTTGCATAACGTAGAGTACTAATTGTCATTGTAGTTGGTTTATTATAGCTTAAGTAATTATTATGTTAAAGGATATTGTATAACAGTTGGTTGACAAAATAAAGTTGGAATAGAATTAGTTGGTACTTTGTTGAAAACCAAGGAAAATGTAAGGACATCAAGTATCTTAACTTAGCTCCCTCAGCAAGATAAATCGACGTACGTAAGTAGAGTACCTCTACCTATTCAGTGAAAGAGGAGAATTTTGAAAATAATAGAACTTAATAGCGTTGTGCTTGCTAACAAAGCACATCCCTACAACACTAAGCTAGAAAAACTTGAGATTAAACGCCGAGAAATCACTATAATAAAGACAAATATTAGCAATATAAAAGTTATATTAAGCACCTTCCTAGCTTTAGTACTACTCAAGCTTAGCTTTACTTTCTCCTCCCCACCTTTACCAAGAAAAACAAATTTAAAAAGAAAAACATCGCGGTGTTCGACGCGCCATACTGTATTTTGATAAGTTTTAGGGAGGAGGGTGCGGTTGTGAATCATTGCAGGCGTGTCTGTTCCCTGTTATACATAATTATGAATAGTCTGTTTATGTCATAAAGAAGGTTAATTGGTGCTTACACCCGAAGTAGTGTTGTGATATAGTTGTAATTGATGTTAATGTACAGTTGTATAGACGAGTGCTTGGTTCATTTTTGGGGTTTCTTTTTAAGTTTCGAACTTCGAAAAATAACTTTTTTATATTTTGTTAGTAAGACGTTACAAATGTAAGAATGCAAATGAGTATTATACAATTTATACATACTAATGTCGTGGGGGAATTGAGCTTGAGTTTCTAGAACGAAAGATAAATATTTCTAGTAGTTGTAATTATCATACGAATGTCTTTAGAAATTAAATCTGGTTTTCAGAATTAGATTCTGTATTAACAGTAAAATGTTGAAACTTGTTTAGTTTTGCCTTGTAAAAACCTGGAAAATAACTATAAACGTCATAGCCTTAAGAGGCTCTTGAGAGCGAGTGTATAAGTATACAACCGCTTTATTTTCTCGAAAATGTGAAAGTTCACACTTTCGGGAAACACAGACGGAATATAGGTAATTAAGTTCAGTTTTTTTTTTTTTAAAAAACGTCGCTCCACACTAGATATTTCTCCTGTGTCGTGGGTGCGTTTCACAAACATGAAATATCACATACACAAACACCCAGACTCGGGACAAACATCTGTGGTTCGCACAAAGTTTTGCCCCGTGCGGGAATCGAACCCGCAACCCCTAGCGCAGCAGTCCAATCGCTTAGCCTCTGCGCTAAACAGGTCGTCAAGTTATTTAATATTCAATTAAATAGTTCAGAAGAAATATCGATATAAATAACAATAATTAAGTAACAGTTTTAAATTAAATTACAACAGCCATATACCTAAAGATCTGAGAAATTTACAGTTATAATCATACATAAAATTGTTTGAAAACTTACATACGTTTGCTGACTACACTATACATACAAAAGCCACAATAGTTATAGAATGAGTTATCTTTCCGCATGAAGTCATTACGGAGTGTAGAGTGGGTAAATCTAAAGAGATGCGGCAAGAATACTCCAAACACACCATCCGTCAGTCCATCTCATAAATTGAAACAATTTGAAACATCTCTCCGCTAAACATAAATCCGGGTAAACCCGGAAAAGTTTTCAATTTCAGTTTACTGCATGAAAATAGTACGGGCCATGTGATTTGTTTATACTCTTGACAGAATGGAGCTTATGGTTCCTCTGAGTAAGCGCTTTTATATCGTGCCGAGCTGATTTTATGGACTGTTTACGTGAATACTAGTTTATTTTGTTTCTGGAGTTAGGGCTGGCATACAAGTTAGACGGTACTCTCTGCTCCTAAAATTGGTTGTACGAAATCATTATCCATAACACGTTTGCTATAAACCTCAGTAACCATAATGGTCAAAATCCAGAACTTTTGTTTAACTCTAAAACTCTCTAAATCTTTAGTTCTAAAAGTGTTTTGTCATAATATAACATAACATAACATCAAGCCTGTATTCCCCGAAGGGGTAGGCATAGGTGCACATATAGTACACCCACATTTCACTAGTTATGTTTTTAGGTCCCAATGTAAAAGGTCGCCCCCTATTAGATTGGGCCTATTGCCATCAACCGGCACAAATCCAGACTCCGTGCTGCTACTGAGAATTACCTAATGAAAAATCCCAGTAACTCTTTGCCCGACCCGGGATTCGAACCCAGGACCTCGTGGTCAGCAGTCGCGCTTAGCAACCACTAGACCAACGAGGCTGTCTTGTTAGAATATTATAAACGTTGTTAAACTATCGCGTTGCATGATTATAATAAAATTAAACAACACGGGAAATAACGCGAGCATAAGTGTTCAATTTCGGCTTCACGCTTCGACCGAGTTGCAACGGCCGTGGTCGCAAGCAGACTGATAACAGCCAATATTAAAAACTTGTGTTTGCGTTAATTCCCGTGTTGTTATATAGTTTTATTATAATTAAAGATGCTTGTTGGTAGTTCTTGTTTGATATTTACGCAACCGGTGGATGAAAATGTCAAGTTGTCGTTCATTGTGGTGTTCTAAGGCGGAGGCCTTTGTTCAACAATGGACGTTTCCCGGCTGATGATGATGACTTAGTTAGGAGTTAATAGGAGTTTCTTGTGAATAGTAATAGGGTTACTTTCTATTACGTGGTAGGGACTGGTGTGCAAAGACATTTTGGCGTAAGAAGGACCCTTATTATTATAACTAACAAAATGTTACTAACCAAGTACCTTTAAGGCAATTTTAAGAAATTATCTAAGTTAGGTTATCAACACAATGTATTTGCAAATTTTTTCTACACTACACTTACCACTTAAACAATAAGTGTGTATATTTGCAGTAAGCTAAGCTTACTTTATCGTAGGTTAACTTATAAGTACTTATGACGCAAAATAAACAACTTGACGTGACTTTATGTATATGTATGTATGTATGTAATAAACAACTTATCACCTTGAGCTTTGGGAATTGGATCTCTAGCCCTCTCGGCCATGACAAGACCGGCGTGTAAGCCTATTAAAGTTCACGGTTATAGAACCCCTATGGGACCACCCTTATGCAACGCCAAGAGACACTCGTAGTCCTTCCAAGCGTCTAGTCACCCAATTAATTAGGAAGTTATATTGTAATAATGGCGTATTAAATATATGGACATGTAGTGGTATTGGGAAATGTTATTTGCTATCAATATTCTAAATATGATACATCAGTCTTCAAAGTTAATCTTGAAATTCCAACTTTTTAAGTAAATTAAAAATCGAATAAACAACGACTCGAACAAGAGTTTAATTTTGTATTTAAATTTGCTATAAAAAAGATGTTACTTTGAACTTCTATAGGATAAAAAAAATTAAAACGTACTTATTTTGCAGGTTAGTGTATAATGTCACCATTTAGAAAAAATATAGATTAATTTGGGAAATCGTGTACGTTTTTGTTTGGTTAAACATCTACACCATTTTCATATCTTGCTTTCCTTAAACTATTTTCTGCGCTGTTCATAAGTGCAAGAGAAAATTGTACGTATTTCTTCGCTAGCTTCTCTATTCTCAAGAGCTTACATTTTAATTGCTTTCGCTACTGTAGCAATTAAATAATTCCTATTTATTGAAACTTTAAGAGAAGGTTTTGAAGGCGTCTCATTTTTTCTACGTTCAGCACATTTTGGTAACTTTAAAATTAAAATACATTTGCCTCAAGGCGTCTAAAAGCGGATAAAAATAACTATTCCCTACTAGTCAGATCTACATAGTAATGAAGGATATTTGCGGTGTCGTCGGCTGTTTAGTGAGGTCGAGTTTCTACCTGCTCGGCGTTTTTTACATTCATTAGGCTTGAGGTAGACGTCAGCATAGTTTGTTTTCAAGTACACCTTAGAAGAGATTTACCATCCCAGCATTTTTGTCGGCGTTGTATTGACTGAAGATTTTATTCTATTTTTAAATACAACAGGTAGATTATTTCTTTTTTTTTATCATGCCAGTATTCCTGGAACTGGTAGGTAGAGCTGTTTTGTGTAGTCTGTGCTTCCATAACAATATTTTTGTAATGATGGCAAGCCTTTTGATGTTTAGCTGAACGTAATGTGTTGGTCGACCAAAATGGTTGTCTTCTGTTGAAACTGCCTGACTGCCTCGTTGGTCTAGAGGTCGCTAAACGCGGTTGCTTAGCATGAAGTCCTGGGTGAAAATCTCGGGTCGGGCGTGTTACTGAGTTTTTCCATTAGACAATTTAAAGTAAGAACACGAAGTCTGGATTTGTGCCCGGTTAGTGCCAATAGGCTCGCCACCTATTTCCCTACATTGGGGCTCATAACATTTCAGCTCCTCTGGCTACCCCTTCGGGGAATACAGGTGTGTGTATATACGTATGTATGTAAAAGTGTAGAGCCCCATAAAGGATCACCACCTGGAAATTTAGACTTTGAAATGCTGTAATCGTGCAACCGAATACTCGAGCAACGATTGCAATGCAATTCCCATCAATCCCCAAGAGTGCAATGGTCTACACATTATATTAACAGTCTTGTTTTTCTTACAGTGAAATCAATGACGTCAACCTGGGTCTCTTAGTGGAGGTGTGGAACAAAGGCGTCATCTGGGACAAAGCGCTCGGCTACCACTATCTGCCTCTCACTTCCGTCGCATATAACGAGGTAAGTTAGAACGAGAACAGCAATAGTATAATTGTCACTAGTGATAATCGCTAAATCCGGAATTTCTGATTAATAAGACTCTCAATAACTGTTGTTGGAATATCCAAAGTATTAGAATATTATTATAAGTGCACCTATGCCTACCCTTTCGGGGTATACAGGCGTGATGTTATGTTTAGAATTTAAAAAACATAACCAGACTCCTCCATAAAAACAGTAGCCATACATACTCAAGTCATCCCACTGCAAGGCAACGACCTCTGTTCCCTCCTTCCATTTATCTCGATGCATAAGATCATCTTTATCATAATCGACTTTCAATTCAAGCAAAAAAAGTTCAATAAAAAAAATATCTACTGTAGAAAGAAAAAGGACCTCACAAGATATGTAAAATGCAGATCCAAGACATAACCCTTTTAGGCTCCGCCGCAGTCGGGTAAAAGAACGTACAATATACACTAATACTCTCTACTAAAAATACCATTCGATAGTAGTGTCGTTATTACGCTCGCCATCTGAGGCTGCCTCACAATGAGTTCCCTTTAAATGTTTCCTAAAATAAGCAAACCCATATATTGCAGTACCTTCATACTAATAATACTAATGTGGGATCTAATGGCAATATAAAAACAATAAAATACATGAACTATTTATTTCTTAATACATCGCACTAATATTATAAATAGACTCCGTGCTGCTACTGAGAATTACCTAATGAAAAAACCCAGTAACATTTTGCCCGAACCCAGGACCTAGTGCTCAGCAGTCGCACTTAGCAACCACTAGACCAACGAGGCAGCCTTTACAAAACCAAAACGTGTACAATACACAGTCCTGTGTCAGTCCTAATTTGTGGTCGAGTTACATTACATTTTGGAGAGACATATACTTTTATGGCCCCACAAAGCATAATAAGCGCAGTACTTACGTTCCCAAATGCCCCGTACTCAAAGTACAAATCAATAAGTATTTTCAGCACAAAAAATACGTTTTCTGGTCGTTTAAGTGTTGGTATCTTCATGACTATTGTTGAAGTAGTGGGCAGAGGAGTTCTATGGTTCTACAAAGTTTTACTACTGCTTTAGGGGTTATAACAAGTAAATAAAAAAAGATTAAAATATACGATCAGAAAGTTCGGCTATGCATCCCCTAGAAACCTCCTTTTCTATAGGTATAATAATTTTGGGGCCTCCTAACACAGGTATTAATCTTACTTAAAAGGAGGTTCGTACGTGCGCGCGCCCCGCGGTGTTACACGCTACATTTTTTCGGCATAAAACTAGCCTATGTGTTAATCCAGGGTGTCAGGTACCTCTATATGAAATTTCATTAAAATCCATTCAGTACTTTTTGCGTGAGAGTAACAAACATCCATCCATACTTACAAACTTTCGCGTATATAATTTTAGTAGGGATTTTAACGGAACTACTAGACAAGTCTGCAAATAACAAAACAGCCGCTTATAAGAGACTTTCAATCCATGCTCTTAAACTTATTTCTATACTTAAATAAATACAAAGGAAGTGTAATTAATACTCTATTGTTTTAATTAATCCCTCTACCGTAGGCCAAGCTATAGCGTTTAAAAAAGGTAGCAAGATAATTAAAAAGCGTGAGACCTCGAGAAATTCTCCCGTTTTATTTTACTCAAACAATGGGGCTGTTAATTTTCATGGAAATAATTATGCTGGCAGTCTCGATATATTGTGGAGAGTATCCCTCTACTATGGTTCGCGTATTATATGGAATTAGCATACATAAAGGCTTTAAGCGGTGTTTTCGCGGCGTCGACAGAGGCCGGCTTTTGTTGAAACGTAAGTGCTTAGTAGACGAGTTTTTTAATGAATATCCCTTATACATGTGGGCTCGGACAAGGTGTTATATAGGTAAATTAGACTTCGCTTCGCTTTTCAGACGAAATTTCTTCTTGTTACCTAAACAACTGTTTCCACAGTACCTATGTTTTAAATCGTCACCCCACACTAGTTATTTTTTCTGTATCGTGGGTGCGTGCTAACATGAAATATCATACACATAAACTCAGACGCGGAACAATCATCTGTCGCCCATTTTTTTGTCCCGTACGGGAATCGAACCCGCAACGCTAAGCGCAGCAGTCCAATCGCTTAGCTGCGCAAATCAGATCGTCATTTATTAAGATATATATTATGTAGCTCGGGTTAGTGTTATACCTACCTTTTTTTCGTTTTCGGGGCTTTTAAACCCTTCAAAGGGACCTCCTAAGGCTTTTTACCACGCAAAAATTAAAAAAATACTTAAGTACCTACTAGTATCCACATTCTTGTGCCTGGAAACGATTCGAAAAATGTCTCTAGACTTATTACGAAAGAACTCTTTTAACTTGCACATACAATATTGCAAAATCAAATAAAAATATTTAAGTACTTTGTTATAACACTAACATGCTTATTTTCCGTTGGGAAAAGTAGTGTTATATCTAACAAAGGATTTCACAACCATGTCCAAACTACAAACTCATAAATAATGTCGAAGGGACATTCTCCAGGGAACTTAGATGTACCTGTTGTTTGTAATACTTAGGTCTATAGTAGGTAGATATATTGTATGTATATTTTAATATTTGCCTAGTTGATTCAGGTTGCATAATGCTACTGCTAGGGATGCGGTCCTGGGTTTGACTCCTGGGTAGAGCCAAGTGCTATTCGGTTTTTGCAGTAGGTAATTCTCAGTAGCAGCATGGAGACTGTATTTGTGCCTGGTTAGTGGCAGTAAGCTCAACCCCAATTATATTGGAATTTATAACATAACTGGTGAAACGTAGAAGTACTATATATCTCTGCCGTCCCTTTCGGAGAATATTGGCATGATGTTATGTTTATGTATATTCTTATGTCTCGTTTGTTAACTTAAGCATCAGTATTCAGTTACTATATATCTTCTACAAAGCCTAGCCTAGCCTAGACTTCACACTAGGATTGCCTGTGTTGTGAAATCCTAGGAAGACCTAGGGCTGCAAACAACAATTTGTAGGTGTGAGAAAATTAATTATATTACATTACCTTAACTTTTAAAACCACACTGATTCGAATTACTTTCTAATTCTATCCAATCTTAATGTATACCCTCCAATTTGTGCCTAAAAAGGACTTAAAGGGTAATTTATAATAAACCGTTTCATTGAAAGGCTAGAATGTTATTAGGTTTTCCATTAAAAACTTCTTAGTATCTCGTAGTATAAGGTTTAGAAACGCAAGGCAAAAGGTAGTAAGTACACCCATTCTATCGCACAGGATTAACCTCTTCAAAGAAATGAAAATGTACAGCAGTTTGGAAAATATAAATAGTAGTTCTTGAATGAAAACTGTTCTCGTTAATATTATAAATGCAGGAGTCGGTGTTTTGTTTACGTCTAACTTAGATAGTTTGTAAGACGCTAGAGGAAACTGGCTTAAGCTACTTTACATTGAGTAAAAAGAAATGAAATTTACTCAAACTTTGTCGTGGGAATAAACATTGTTAAAATAGACAAGGTAAAGATCTTTGGACATTATTGCAAGCTCATAAAACCAATCAAAATAAATCATGGTTTTTGAGGTTTAATCATCACGTCATCACACCACATCAGTCTATTTAAGTCAGGATAGGACAGAGAGAGAGATGAGGCGCACTACGTCCATACATAGATAAAATCACGTCTGTTTCCCAGAGGGGTAGGCAGAGATTACGAGCAAAAAATGCAGTGAAAACTGCCGTAGTTTATTTAAACAAAACACAACCTAATTTAGAACCTCCTCCTTTTGTTATTGGTAAAAAAAATGGATTAAATGTCCACTTGAAAAAAAAGAAATAAAATCAATACAGTTCTTGGAACTAGCACATTATCATAATTATACCTCACATGCACATTTCTTTCACATTATAACTACTTAACAAGTAGTACTTGACATCGAACCGGTCAGCGCCGGTCAATTGATCTGATTACCGCTGAAATATTAATGAGTTGCCATTTACGAGGTAATGTGCCTACGACTGATTGATTGAAGGCTCACTCACTATGTCAGTTCATTTACGAATATCTGCGGTATTGGATCGTATATGTTCAACGTACAAGTGATTACGGTTAGTGGTGTTCTTTTGTACTTAGGACTTATGAATATTTGTCTCCCCAGGAATTTGTGCCTAATAGGGCATGGGAAGGTTCCAGAGTAGGTTTTTTGAAAGGTCCCGGGACCTCCCTTGTTCGTGCAGATGGTGACCACCGGAGTCGTTTTAGTGGAGTAGAAATCCCAAACTCTCCCTACCCCTACTGGGGCTGGGTACCTTTTGAAAATATCCCCCTCAAAACAAAACAAAAGTAAAAACAAATCGTGATTTCTTTAGATGCGAAAAAATTATAGATGTACCCTCGTGATTATAAAAATAGTCAATGTCAAAGAATAGAAAATGTGAATAAGCTTAAGACGGATTGAAGTTAATACAGGATAAGCATCCTCGTTTATGAAGTGCTAAGGTGTTTACGTTACTAATAATAACTAAATCTGTTAACACTCTACTGCGCAATTTTATATTATTTTCTTCATGGCGCACAAAAGGTTAAAATCGAACAATACAGTGCATAAAAATAAAACCTCCTACGTGCGTCAGATGGAATCAATATTATGTGTGAATTGTAGACGTTTGATTATTAATTCAGATACTTGGTGACTCGTAGAGTCTGTAGACGTGTCGCGGAGGTCTCTTGAAAAGGCTTTACTCAATTTGTGTAAGTACCTAAATTTAGCACCTGATTTATAATACTTTTTGTAATGGAAATAATGTTTGTGTATTTTATTTTTAAATGGACTGCTTTTCAACTGTTTGGCGTTAGTAGGTAATAATAATCGAGTTAAATAATTATTTTATTATTCGGACCTTTGTAGCCGTGATGCACGCGTTAAATGGACAGCATAGATCTCTGCGATCCAAATGAGCTTCGCGAGCACACGTGGTGAGGCGCGATTAGTAAACTCACATTGTTTAGATCCTCCCGACCCTCGCTCCCCATATATGTTAATCATAATTCCATATTAGGCAATATAATAATTAATGGTGAAATAATTGATAGTGTGTGAACGGTGTGTCATCATCAGCCGGAAGACGTCCACTGTTGAACAAAGTCCTCCCCCCTTAAAAGGGGTGTATTGCCATAATCCCCACGCTTGGCAGGCGGCTTGGGGATCGCAGTATTAGTGGTAGAGTTACAGAAGACGCTGTTGCCCATCTTCTAGATTTTTCCTTAGTCGCCTCTTACGACACCCACGGAAGGAAAGGGGATGGTCAATTCTAGGCCGGATACCACACGGCAGGAAGGGTGTATAATTATGTATAATTGTCATCATCATCATCATCATCAGCCGGAAGACGTCCACTGCTGAACAAAGGCCTCCCCCTTAGAACGCCATAAAGAACGACAGCTTGCCAATTCCATCCACCGGTTGCCCGCAATTCTGACGATATCGTCGGTCCATCTGGCGGGAGGCCTGCCAACGCTGCGTCTTCCGGTTCGTGGTCGCCACTCGAGAACCTTTCTTCCCCAGCGGTTATCGGTTCTTCGAGCGATATGGCCTGCCCATTGCCACTTCAACTTGCATATTCTTCGAGCTATGTCGGTAACTCTAGTTCTTTGGCGAATTTCCGTATTCCGGATCCTGTCGCGCAAAGAAACCCCGAGCATAGCTCTCTCCATAGCTCGTTGAGTGACTCTGAGCCTCTCCAAAAGGCCAACCGTTAGCGACCACGTCTCTGAGCCATACGTAATCACTGGCAACACACACTGGTCATAGACCTGCGTCTTCAGACACTGCGGAATTTTGGACGAGAAGATGTCGCGTAGTTTCCCGAACGCTGCCCATCCGAGTTGGATTCTTCGGGCGACCTCTTTGTCGAAGTTGGACCGGCCTAACTGAACAATTTGTCCTAAGTAGACGTAGTGGTCGACAACTTCGAGGGTATCGTTCCCAACGACAACCGGTACAGGTGCGACATGGACATTGGACATGATCTTTGTCTTGTCCATGTTCATTTTAAGACCCACCTGTTGGGAGACGATACTGAGGTCGCTGAGCATAGTATTGAGCTCCTCCAGCGACTCCGCCATAATAACTATATCATCGGCAAAACGAAGGTGAGTGATGTATTCGCCATTGATGTTGATGCCGAACTCGTTCCAGTCCAAGAGCTTGAAAACGTCCTCCAACGCATTTGTGAACAGTTTCGGAGAGATAACGTCTCCCTGTCTCACACCACGCTGCAGTTGGATTGGTTTCGTACTCTCGTCCTGTAGCCGAATTGACATGGTGGCGTTACTATACAAACACTTCAACACCTCGATATACCTATAGTCGATATGACATCGCTGGAGGGACTGCAATACAGCCCAGGTTTCGATAGAATCGAAGGCTTTTTCATAGTCCACAAACGCTAGACACAGTGGCCGATTATACTCCTCGGTCTTCTGTACAATCTGGCGGAGCGTATGGATGTGGTCTATGGTGCTAAAGCCTTTTCGGAAGCCGGCTTGTTCGGGAGGCTGGAAGTCATCAAGCCTGCGTTCGAGACGGTTCGTAATGACTCTCGAAAACAGCTTATACACATGGCTCAGGAGCGAGATGGGTCTATAATTCTTCAATAAGGTGTTGTCACCTTTTTTGAAGAAGAGCACCACCACACTCCTGTGCCATGCTTCTGGCGTAGTACCCTCGAGTATGACGGAATTGAATAGCTTCTGGAGGACTAAAAGTACCGGTTTTCCACCCGCTCTCAGAAGCTCTGTTGTAATTCCGTCATCACCCGGCGCCTTGTTGTTTTTAAGCTGTTTCAGAGCCACTCTAATCTCGTATAGGCTGATGTCTGGGATGTCCTCGGTGTAGTGTCGGGTCAGTTTAGCCCTAGAGTCCTGAGCCAAACCGACAACGGGTTTCCGTGTCGAAGTGTACAACTGTCCGTAAAACCTCTCCAGCTCTCTCAATATCTCCGGTTTTGATGAGATGATACTGCCATCGTCGATCTTCAGCTTCGTCATTTGGCTTTTCCCAATAGAGGAATTCCTCGCGAACACTTTGGAGCCTTGGTTCCGCTCTATTGCGTCCTTTATACGGTTAGTATTAAAGGAGCGCAGATCGTGTCGCGTGGAGTTTGAAATCCGCCTATTGAGATGGCCGTATTCCGACATATCAGCTGAAGATTGCAATCTCATCTCATTCCGGGCTTCCATTAGTCTAATGGTTTTATTGGAGAGCTTTTGAGGTTTTCTTCGGCGTGGGGTCTTAAAGAACTGGGACCCCACTGCTTGGACAGCTTCCACAAACCCGTTGTTTATCTCGTCCGCTGTTTCGCATTCGGCTAGGCACTGGAAACGATTACTAAGTTCGAGTTGAAAGGTTTCGGGGTTCTGGATTTGGGCAGGAGCAGGACGGAGCGTGGACTTCATCAGACGAGACCGTTCTAGCTTAACATTGATATTCAGTGTGCTTCTGACAATGCGATGATCGCTACCGGTTTTGACCTTCCCGATCACAGAGACATCACTGAATATACGCTTCTTGGTTGTCATGACGAAGTCGATCTCATTTTTGGTTGAACCATCGGGGCTTATCCACGTCCACTTCCTGGATGGTCGCTTCTGGAAGAAGGAGTTCATCAAATAGAGTTCCTCCTTCTCCATAAAGTCGACCAGCCGCTGGCCCCTCTGGTTCCGCTGCCCATATCCGAACGACCCTACTCTCAACTCATCGCCATTCTTAGTGCCCACCTTAGCGTTGAAGTCTCCCATAACAACGGTGAAGTAGGATTCGGAGGTATGTATGGCTTCAGAGATCTCCTCATACATAGCCTCTACTTCATCGTCAGGGTGTGTCGAGGTCGGCGCATATACCTGGATGACCTTCAACGAATACCGGTCGGTAATTCTGAGTATCAGGTATGCTACTCTGCTTGACACACTATCGACTTTTACCACGTTGTTAATGAGAGACTTACGGACGAGAAACCCAACACCACCCTGGGACTTTCGGTCTCCTTCCCGGAAGAAGAGCATGTTGCCGGAATCAAGGATTATCGTATCCTGCCCCTCTCGTCGGATTTCAGATAATCCTATGATGTCCCAACGTAACCTGCTCAATTCTTCCTCCAGCTCGACAATCTTCTCGTCAGTCCGGAGCGTGCGGACGTTGTGTGTTGCCAGGGCCAAGGTCCGGTGGGGGTGGTAGCGAGAAATCCACCGGGGATTCTTAGCACCCCCTGCTCCTCCGTTACCTGGCCCGCTACCATAGCCAGGGATAGAGGAGCTGCCGGGTACTGGGGGCCGTCGCGCCGTTCTGTCTGTCATTTGGGGGGGGGGTTGCCATAATCCCCACGCTTGGCGAGCGGCTTGGGGATCGCAGTATTGGTGGTTAAGTTACAGAAGACGCTGCTGCCCATCTACTGGATTTTTTTCCCTTAGTCGCCTCTTACGACACCCACGGGAGGAGAGGGGGTGGTCAATTCTAAGCCGGATACCACACGGCAAATTCTTAATAATTGTATACTTCTTTATATATTTCTTCGATGTTGTCCAAAAAGTATGGCGCTCGTTGATAAACTGAGATATCATGTAGGCCAATACTTATGTTAGTTGTAATCAAATCCTATGCCTGCTTCATGCTTATCAGTTTTAATGTAATATTAATGTATTCCGCAATGCATATTCTCTATAGTTGATACATGCATGTATGTGGATTCCGGGTGAATATCTAAAGTCCATGAAATATGTGTGGTGTCCGGAAATCCTGCGAGCCGATGGGCCGAGCTCTGTCCAGTCATTGCGTTTATAATTTAGCTTGTTTATATTCAATAATGTTGTATACTGTATATGTAGAGTAGGACGTTATCCAGCTAGGTAGGGCGACAATGTACGGATATTGGCTGGCAGCGGTTGGTTGCGGGAGGCCAAAGATCGAGCTTACAAACAATTTGACGTTATTATAGTGGCATGCCATAGGAAAGTACCTATGTCCCGCAGTGGACTGACATAGTTTGATGATGATGATGTGTTTTGACAATGCAGATTAAATAAATATGTAGGTATACATAATTCGTGGTTTTTATTTATTTATTTTTTATTTGTATTATTATAATAAGATTCATACTTATTACATAACACTTAACTTTAGATTGGTGGTATTTTTACAAGTTTAAAGCCTGGTTCTGTAAAAACTGGCTTGCGTGTTCAAACTAAGAGTACCTACTAATGAGGGTTCAATCACAATAATATATCTAAATAATCTTTGTTTAAAGTCTTAATAACATAAATAAAAAAGAGGCTACCGATCAACAGTATTTTAAAAACAAAAACATTATATATTTAATAAAACAAAACAGTGATTTTAAAAACAAGTTAAATGTAGGTTAATTTAAAGTTTGTAAAAAGAATGATGCCATTTTTAGAAACATAAGTCGTCAGATATTAATCTTTAGGAAGACGAAGAATATTATTCGCTAGTATAGCAAGTGATAGGTACAATTCTCCAACTTTGTATTTAACCTGAATTAAACCGTTTTACTTCAGTGTTGGAATATACATACGTACAGGAATAAAATTGCTTAGTTCCAAGCCAGGTATTTCGATTCACTGCGCACTTTTCCCATTTCTGCGTCGAGACAAGCTTAGGAGCACAATATTCATCCTTCGAATACTTGCATTTGCATTTTGCATTTCCTACCCCATTTACTCTTTGGGAGTAATCGGTCCAGCTAAATGGAATGGAAGTGATTATCGTAAAATTTGCTATTCATGGGATGTGGGGGTAAAGTTTAATTGTAAAGGGGTCGTCTGCGTCCAGCAGTGGATATTAAATAGAATGTTAAAAGCGTTCGCTCGGCATTTTTGTTATTCCTAACAGTAGCAAGTTGAATTTGCTTTGAACTAGTTTTAGTTAAGATTCCTAGATTACGACAAATAATGATTCAATCTCAATCAAAAACTCGAAGGTTTGCTGTTAAAGAACTCAATATTGAGTTAAGCTCGCCACTGCACATCATTTTTCTTGTTAGATTTTAACTGTATATTTTGTGTGTACAATAAAGAATTAATATCGACGATACTAATTAGCCTGTCAGTATACTGAACCATGTCAAACTGTTTATCCTGGTTTCTGGATCTATGGTTACCAGTTAACAAGAGTAATGTGGCCACATACTCTTGACATAGATACGAGACGTTTATATGAATCAATGTATTGTTCGAGATTCATTTCATTAATTTTCCTAGTGGAAAATTTTGAGAACGCCGGGACACAATGAAGACAGTATTATAAATTTTATATAGGTACAAATAGAAACATGACGCCAGAAAGAAAGAGTGAGAATAATTATAGTTGATGATAATGATATACATTGATGTTTTAGTCGGAAGCCGGCGGGCGCTGGGTGGAACTGGAGGCGCAGGTCATGATGCGCGGTGGCGCTGTTGTCGGCACAACTGGCCCCACCGGCAATGCTTTGCTCCTTGACTGCAGGTTCGAGCTGCCTTTTGGTAAGTACCAAATTCTTTTACACATTCATGTTATAAGTACCTATTGTTATTACTAAACGTGGATACCCGCCGGCTACGGGTGAATCGAGCGGGTTATGTCGAACTCTAACCGACTAGAACCTCCGTTGTTTCGCTTTCCGCTACATGACGTGCCGCGGGAATAGCCTATGTTATAGGTACATACAATAGCATTGAGTGTAGATAATATTGTAGTTTATTTTTTTAAGCCAAGTATGTTATAGGTACCTATACTAGCATTGAGTGTAGGTAATGTTTAAGTTAAGTACTAGGCACGTATAATTTGTGTAGGTACACTCAATGCCAAAAATAGAGAGAAAGTTAAAGTAGTATAATTATAATAGTTATTAATTCTTAACCTTAATAACATAACGAGTTAATTCCATAACAGTAGAAAGTATTTAGGCTGAATATTTTCTTTATATAAATGGGCTTGCATTTAAGTTTTCAACGTTGCAATAATGTTTGTCTGTAGATACGCTAGAAGGATACACATATTTTTATTTAGGTGCATAAATAACAAATAAATACAGATACAAAAATACAAGTATGGTCTTCAAACAAATATTTGCAATTTGCATAAATAATCATCCCGTGTGAAGCCTAGAACCGTTTCAAACAAACATTTGCTACTGCGGCAGTTATTTGTTAAAAAAGCTGTTTTAATGATAATAACATAAGGTAGGTACATAAGTAGCACGGAGTCTGGATTTGTGCCCGGTTGATGGCAATAGGCTCGCCCCCTATTACATTGGGACCTAAAAACATAACTGGCGAAATGTGGGTGTACTATATGTGCACCTCTGCTACCCCTTCGGAGAATACAGGCGTGATGTTATGTGTTTGAACATAAGGTACTATTTCTGTTGTCTCTAGAAGAGTACAAACTAAACACGAATTATTACAAGAATCATGAACCAATGATACACAGAACCAAAAATACTTACAAAATGAAAGGGACACATTGATACGTCCCTTGCCACGTTTCCCCTAAATAACAATTGCTGCGAAGTCGTTTTTCCCGCGAATATACAACCTTTGTTGAATTTATAACGAGCTACAAAGATTACCTCTAAGATATTCTATCGAAATTTCCAAGGAAATGTTCAAGCAATCTGGATATTTTAAGACAGGATTATTAATAAACGTCAATTTCGGGGTAATTATCGCCTCTAATGATCTTATTGCTTTGTTTATGTGGTACTTGAGATATGGAGATAATTTATAATCGTAGAGGTTTATGAATTTTCCTATAAATATTTAGTTCTTGTTAAATCAATTGAACAATACTTTTAGAATTTTTCTAATCCACGTTCCAATTTTGAGTATTTATTTTTAATATCGCATTGATTTCTAAACTGCCTCCAGTAAACTGTTCTTGTTGAATATAACAATACTTTTGAATATAATCCACGTTCCAATTTTGACTGTTTAAATTTAATATTGTATTGTTTTCTTAATAACCTCGAGCGAAACAACAAAAAAGTTTATATTCAGCCAGTATTGAAACGTAACATAATTTTACTCGTCGTAATTTTCATTCGCAATTCAAATAAGAGACATAGATTACATGCGCCCATAAACATCGCATTCTCGCACCCTCTTCGATTGCGTATCTCGTTCTATACTGAAGGGAAAACGTGACACTTTATACAGTATTTCTAACGGAAACAATGTAAAACTTCTACGGTAAAACATTTCTGACCCAACGTCCCAACCCTTGTCACTAAAACTGGCGTACGGGCCCCGGAGCAAGACGCATAAAAAATAGTTTGTTACCCACAATTCTTCAGAGTATTCTGCCATACATGATCGATAAAAAAAAAGTTATAGAGACGACTTGGCAATGGCCACAAGTGTGCCAGATCGGCGCCTGTCTGGCTGCTGAGCCTTGCCAAACTGTATGTCCTGGTTTCTGAATCTATGGTTAGGTCACCAGTTAACTCGAGTAATGTGGTCATATTAAGTACTCTTGACATAGATACAAGTCGTTAATATAAATGAAAGTTTGCTTCGAGATTAACTTTCCGAGTGGAAGATTTTGAGAGTGCTGGCTGACAATAAAAACAAAAATCTTAAAGACTTTTGGGTGTCATTTTAGCATGTTGCCCAAGCTAAGCTTGATAAAAGTCATTTGAAAAGTAAAAGACAAGCAGGAATTGAACCTGCGACCTTCACCGAACCGTGGCGCAGGTCTAACCTACTGAGCTATCGTGTTGCTGCTCGCAACCTTCGAATATCTAGTTCCCAACTATAATTTTAATAATCATAAATTAAAATAGGGAGGTGACGTCAGATCTTAATTTATTTATAGAACATTCATCATCTAGTCACAATCTCAATCAAGAGTTCCCTAAATTTGTTTTTCTTACTTCAAGCGTAGCTATAATTTACTTTCAAACATCCTAGAGATCTATTTATTTCTTTGCTTCCGATAGCGTTAACTGATGAGATCACATCTAAAATGGCCGTTTGGGAGCCATTTAGCTCTATCTTTTATTCTGTAGGATTAGAAAAGTTTTTTAGTGAACTGTTTTATTACGTCACTCCACTCTAGGATCCTATCTTGTGTTGTTTGTGTCTACTCACATGCATTGGCGTATGAGTAAGGTATAGTACACCTACATATTTATGGCCAACTAGTTGCGCCCCGCGGTGTTACCCGCTACATTTTTTCGGGATAAAAAGTATTTATCTATCCAGGGTGTCAGCTACCTCCATATGAAAATTCATCAAAATCAGTGTAGCCGTTTGAGCGTGAGGAGGCAACAAACATTTAAACACACAAACTTTCGCCTTTACAATATTAGTGTGATTTAATGTCTATTTAATCTTACTTACTGTGGAATATCTAATGATTTATTTTTTATTTTGTAATTACATTTGACCTATTGTATTTTAGAGATTCAGGGTCTAACACGATATGAAATTACAAAAAGTTTTATTAAAGTAATTATATAAATACTTTAATAACGTAGAAAAAGATTTATACCAGTGTTTTCCCGCAGATTGCCTGAAGTTTGAACTTAAATTACTTTTAAAATTAGCTTGTTCTATATTTAAACTCGAATTCGTATTTGAAAAAATTAAGATGCATTAATTTTGCTGTTATTTTAGACACAGTGTAATTGTTTTGTGAATTGATAAACATTATTATTTAATTACATTTTGATTTTAAATGTTGTAAAAGTTTAACTTTAGTGAGATTTGATAACGTAACAAGCTTCCGATCAAAAGCGATATTTTTTATATTTCAGTAGATACTTTTCGTAGCAATGAGCGATTTCTAATCTAAACCCATAAAAAATATTTAAGAGCAACGGAAACAGATATTCAGCCACGACGTCTAGTTTCAGTAACGAGACGGTTTTTTGTTTTTGTCCTCAACGTGACAAACACCGGGCGCCGTCTGGGCGGCGGAGAGAGACTCGTGGGCGAAAGGCGCGGGTGCCAAGGTCGCCGTGTCACGTGACCACCCAACTGGGCGACCGATAATGAATGGACAACCTTATTACGTCTGCTACTGGCTGTAGACGATTTGGCGCGAATTGAGATGAATTCCCTTTTTAAATTTATTTTGATTGGTGCGTTTTGTTGCCAAGTGTCACGAAAAGTGGTTGAGACGTTTTGCGTGTTTCTTTGCTGGTTTTATGACTTTTTGGGACTGTAGGTACTTTAAAATGTTACAAATTTTTTAATATCTTAGGATATATCGTATTGTTTTAGGACGCTGTATTAGCAACCTATATGAAGCTTTATCAGTAACTTTATGCATTATTCTGAAATATATTTCCATTTAAAACTGAGTTAAAGTTAGCTATTAATAAAACATAACCTTGCTTCATAATATTGAAGGTAGAAGTGATTGGTTCTTATTTATTTAGAATATTTAAAACTAATACTGATTTATAAAAGTGAATCACGAAAACAAAAGCCATTAATCATGAACTTAAAATCGGTGTCATCGAAGGCATAATTACCAAACATAAGGTGAATAACGATCAATTGGCAGAGTAGGGTGGTTCCGTACGTCACAATTGATGGATTGTGGCCATATTGCCACTTGTGTTGGTGGTAAATCATGGGTCGGCAAACGATTAGCTTCATCACAAATCTCTGTGTCGAATTTACTTAGAAGTGATGTATTAAAAAAAAAAAAAATCCGTCCACAATTGACAGAAAAACCTTTGAACATACAAAAAAAATACACACGTCAAAATCTCTGTTTTGAAGTCGGTTAAAATACAGTTCGGTCACAGGGACAGCCAGTCCCAAGAGTTGGCGAGTGCAGTTCGAGCTTTATAAACGGCAATAAGCTTGTCAATTTGTCATAAGAGACTTATCTATATTTTGCGGCAAGATATTGGTGTTTACACACTTGTCATGCAAAGAAATACTATTCCACCTAAGACCCATTATTTATAAACTTTAGCCCGGGTATTCATAAACGAGAATTATACCGGCATTAACTAAACCGTATTAAGTCTAGTGACATCCCTATTCTTTGATAACCAGACGATGGTGACTGGTATAGTTTAATTTATTTTTATTTATTCAAGTGACTATGACTCATTTTGTTAGTAATACTTAATATCTATGTTAGTAATTATAATAACTATAATCCTACTAATATTATAAATGTGAAAGTTTGAGAGAATGGATGTGTGGATGTTTGTTACTCTTTCACGCATAAACGGCTGGACCGATTTGGTTGAAATTGGGTATGTAGATAGGTTATACCCTGGATTAACATATAGGCTACTTTTTATCCCGAAAAAATGTAGCGGGTAACACCGCGGGGCGCAGCTATATATAAATAAAACTAATTAATACTTGGTTTAAAATTGTAGTTTCTTATGAATAAGCGGGCTGATGCTTTACTCTGACCTGGAATGCAAGCTCATAGTAAACCGCTAAGTTCATTATTTGTTTGTCTTCAACCCTTTGACTGTCCAGTGTACTATATATTGTAGACATCGACTGTTGAACTATTTCGTCTACCTAACGGACAGTGAACATGTTAATTATACTATCATAAAATCTAATAATGGTCGAAATTTTTCTTTATTTGCGCGTCTACCTCGTTAACAAGCAGTTAAATAATATCTATGTTATTTGTTCGTCTTATAAAGTAATATAGACACTGGTGTGTCAACATCAGTTGGGTAATACCCACATGAGCCGGAAATACGCCTCGTGTTATTTGTAAGGTTTGATAAAAAGACGTGAGAGTTTTCCGTAAACGGATTGGTTAGCGTAATATTTTGTTTTTTTTCCTCTTTGACATTATCCCCTAGCATTCCACGTCTGCGGTATATTGTTATTTGAAATTTGATACGTGTTGAAAACACCTAATATTTGACCATCATTGAGGAACTCTACCTTGTCAATACGCCAAGAAAGTTTGGAAAAAGGTTTGTAGTTTCTTTAGTTTAGTTAACAACGTGATTACTGGCACACCTGAGAGATTTTTTAACGGTGTGTTAAGCCATGGCAGAGGCATACATGCGATTTAAACTCTGACGTCAAGTTATTTATCAACCACACGAAAACAAGAAGATGTTTAGTATCTTATTAAGCCGTATATCTAGATATTACATATTATATTAGTGAGCAATATTTGCATAGATAGATAGAATGTAGCTTAAACTGGCCTCTGTAGGTTTGTGGATGGGAAATAATTTATTTATACACCGATATCCCTTAGTACGTCCTCTACCACATAAGCCCCGGCTATGATTCGTAGTTCTTAATAGTCAGAAGCCCCAAGGTCTTATAAATAGATGTATACAAGACTGTCGTATCCAGTACCTGGATTAGAAGTCAGATAGGCAGATGCTCTTTGTACCAACAATAAACTGAAAGCAGACAGATGATCCGCCCACACCCACGTAGAATATAGAATTATCTGTGAATGTTAAACGTACTTTGACAATATCTACGTCAAAGATCTCACTGGTGAATGGAAGTGAACCTGACGTTGCTCAGAGAACTGGTTTAGAGTTTGAAATACTTTTTTATAGCTGCCGGCGACACCTGTCAGCTTAGATATGAACGTTTAACAAGTTGTTAGTGTAATATGTAATAGTGACGTTATCAGTGTTACGTCACAAATTGTAAATTATAAAGGTACTAAGAGAGGGTTGAGCTGTTGATAATAATTTCGCTAGGAACATGGATAAGCTAGAAATATAGAATACTAGCTTTTGCCTGCGGCTTCGACAGCGTTAAGTAGCCTAAGTCCTTTCTCGGGTCTTAAACTTTCTACATGCCAAGTTTCATTATAATTCGTTCAGCGGTTTAGTCGTGAAGGCGTAACAGACAGACAGGCAGAATTACTTTCACATTTATTTTAGTATGGATGTATCTTTTATAAAATTCTACTTAGCATGTTGCTATTCAATATAATCAATCTGTATACACAGACATATTATACTAGCTGCACACCGCAGTTTAATCTGCCTAACCTATGTTCCAGGGAGATGTTGTATGTATCCAGGGTGTCAGCTACCTCCATACCAAATTTTATTAAAATCAGTCCAGCCGTTTGAGTGTGAAGAACAAACATACAAACACACAAACTTTCGCCTTTATAATGTTTGTGTGGAAGTCACACGTCATTAGTAGTCTACAGTTCTAAACTCAAATTTTTCACTCATAAAGTCTCATGTAAATAGGCGGCTATCCTATTGGTATTCCATGTTCGTCGCCTCTTCCGATTAGCCTTCCCTCCTCACATCTAACCGTTACAATTACGCATATTTCCTTTACAATACATTTTAACCGAGTAGCTTAATCTTGTAATAATATCGCGTTTCATTTTAATAAAGGCAAACTTTTGACAGTCTCTTTGATAAGGAAAACGATATTCATTAAAATTTCGTTACTCAGATGGCCGAAGTTTGGCCGAGTATAATTGGTCCCAATTACTTTTTTATGCAATTTGATTAAGCCGATTGAATGTTGAAAAGATTGATCGAGTTCAGATAATTGGGAACGAAAATATTTAAATTGCGGTTATATTTGATTTGAGATAATCACGTGTTCTTGTTGTAATCAGATGTATGATAGCATAGAATATTTTCAGTTTGAGATTAAATTCTATCCGTTGTAGCGGTTGTATGTTAATACCTTTTGTCGAATAGTAATAATTTGTATAATTGACGGTACATTTTAAATATAATATAATAAATAATAATAACTGCCTATAACTGTCCCATTGCAGGGCAAAGGCCTCTCGTATAGAGAAGGATTGAGCATTGATCACCACGCTTGCTCACTACGGCGATTTCATATAATTAAATCCAGGTATCCTCACGATGTTTTCCGTCACCGTTAGTCAGTGGCGTCTTAGAATAAGTAAAAAAGTATTTATGACATTTAAAAAATCACATTGATGAACCGGGTTTGAACCTGCAACCTTGTGCATGCAAATCCGGTATGTTAACCACTAAGCTACCATGACAGCCTCATTACTTACAGCTTTCAAATAAAACGAATGTTTCTAACTATGCGTATGGCTGTATACCGCCTACATAAGGCCGCCTACATCCGCATCTTGTAATTTCCCTCAGATACTGGGCTCCTATACCTATAAAGGAAACTGGGGAAGTAGGTGAGCCAGGGGTGCACCGTGTAATTAATGTATTGTTCGGGGCATGCCGCTCTGTGTTCAACGTTATTCTATTAGGGGACACGCTTGTTCGTATGGTAGTTCTTGGTTATTATGAGTATAGTAAAAGGATAATGCAGTATAATATAATGGCTTGCAGAAAAAGTACTACATTTTTAAGATTTATTTTTTTCGAAACTAGAAGTTAGAGATTTAAAATAGAAAACGTTTTATAGCTAATTTTGTCAGCTTTTTTTGAAACTATGAATAACAATGTTCGTTTGCTTGAAATAATAGTGTTTACAGAGATAGAGTATTTGTAAAAATAGTCTCACATATTTCGCCTGCTTTTTTCGGCACGCAATAACAAAATACACATTAAAATTGAGACATACAAGTATATCAACTTAACCTACAACGTATTACAATTATGGTAATATATATACATACACTATAGTAAAATTTTTCGAGTCCTTATTATTTTAGTTTTTTATATTTACTTAGAAAGTTATTGTAATTTTAAAAGTGTGATACTCAGTTTTGCAGGCCAGTGTAGTTATACAAATTTTTGGGTTTCATCTTTTTGTGTCTTTTGAGGTTTTTGGTGTATCTTTTGTACTGTTTAGAACGAATATTGTTAATAAAGCTTAAATGAATAGTATGGACTATTGCAGAATGTGTAAGGGCAAGCTGTTCAGTTTTATTTGCGGTTAAGTGCGACTATTAAAGGCATGTTACAGTGAAAGGTTTAAAGGTTAGCTTGTGTAAAAATGAACCTGTTTATTAGAAATGACGTGGACGAAATTAAACTTTTAGCAAGCTAAAAATAGGACTTTGCCTTAATGTACACCATGATAGTATCAAAACTTATATCCCTAATCGTTTTAAACAGATTAGACTAAAAAATTTGATAAACCATCTTAAAGATACAAATAAATTGCCACAGACCAAGTTACTCCGAATGAAATAACTCGAGCAATATTTTGGTTGAAAAATCTGTCCAGAAAATACGATCTCAAAATTTCTCGTCGCTAGCTCCTAATAAAATGTAAATAATGGATTACATCCCTTAAATATTGTTCAGTCTCTCTCAGAAGCCTTCTAATTGCGTCCTTGGGGATTGAGTTCTTGATTCATCGTCTGCGGAGGAAATCTGGAGGAGCGGCAGGTCTCCGTGGCTTCTACGTTTAATACCATTGTCCTTTTGATTACACTTGATGTACCTACCTATATAACCGCCATACTTCTTGTGGGGGTGGAACATGACTGTAGATATGTGTATATGGTATTATGACCAATTTTATTTAGAGTCAGGACTATATTATATTCCTTTTAATGTCACAAGACACCTTCATACATTATATAATTGTTGTTGATGGAGCTTGTTGACGCTTATTGCGTAGGCCTAGACCTACGCAGCTCCGTCAACAAACAAGGATTCTTCTTTTATTATTTTCTTCTTTCTTTATGTAGACATTATGTTGACGAGTAGGTGCGTACCAATTTTTTACCCTATGGTAGGTACTCGTCATCTATAACAAGAAATAAGTTACACAAATGCTTGCAATATTTTTCATAAGAAAATCCGTGGTCTCTGCCTATCCCTCAGGTAAATAGTCGTGAATTTAAGTAAATATGTATTTTTCATAAGAGTAAATAAAGAACATTACTCAAAGGGCAAACCTATTGTATTACCTAATGGAGAACCCATTAACGTTTTGCATTACCCGGGATTCGAACCTAGGAACCTCCCGTAGCAGTTTCCCCTACGTTTGTAGGTACACCTATTGATGACATTACCCACTAAAACAAAACAATCTGTTGACACAGTTATATTTAAACATAATATGATGTAGGTATGTATCAACAGTTTGTTTAGTTTTGCGATTGAATGTGCCCAATAGAGCGTGGGATGTAGGCCTTTGATGTTAATCGAGGTTGCATCTTGTTTATAGTTTCATTGCTGTTTCCATTCGCAATATAACCTTATCGATCTTGTATCATTCAGGGTAGCAATTGTGTCACCATTCGTATGTTAAGGATTTTTTTTAAAACGCCCCCTCTCTCTGGAAAAATCGCCTTTATCGTGAGCGTGTTTCACAAATATGACGTACACAAACACCTAGACTCGGGACAAACATACGCGAATCGTACAATTTTTTGTTCCGTGTCGGAATCGAACTCACCACGAACGAATCAATCAGGCCGTATTTTGATAATAAAATATATCTAAAATAATGAAGGATGTTTTTATGTAGGTCGATTTTTTAGAGACAAGTTAGCTATGTTTTAATTCACATTGTTATTAGTTCAGTAATTTATTTATGTTTAGGTAACAAAAAAACACATGGATGTAGAATAATAGATTTTTTTTTTCAAATAATACATTTGCCATTTAATACCCTACCCTAAGACAGCATAAATAAGTTTTCTTATCATAAATATCACGCAGTTCTTGTTGTATTACACAATTAGTCACCCAAGACATGGATAATACAATTCATTGAATCGTGCGCGATGAATAGTAATAGGCTGCCCCTACGCATAATATATTTTTCTTACAAACTTGTGAAATCGTGGGACCTACTCGCTCCTGTCAACATCTTACGTCAATACTATCGTATCGATATTGCTACCGTATTAGCTTCGTTTCCACAAATAGATTAATCAATTTTCTCTTTATTATCGAAATAAGTTTCTATTAAAAATATATTTAACCTTAATCCGCTTTTAAATCAGCTGGGCTCAAATTATTTGTCGTAAAACTTTTTAAACAAGCAGGTAGGTAGTATAGGCAGTGTAGGTATAGGGGCATACCCCTATACCTTCGACTCCATCATCAGACCAGCTCAATAGTATCATATTGTCTTGTCACCGAACCTACATAATGTATGCAAAATTTCATTTTAATAGGATGACAAGAAGTAGTTTAAATTTAAAACAAACTCACATACATACTTAAAAACATTGCAAGTTAAATAAAATCTTGTAAAAATCAAGTTCTTGATAACATACACGAAGGTTTATTATATTGTTTACGTTGTCAGATTGCTTTCCATCATTTTTATGACGATATGACGATATAAGCATTCAGATATTATGTGTAAATATGATTTACTTTGAGTAAATATTACTACGATTGTACCTTATATATAATGTATATTGTAATATCGTTGTTTGAGGAGTATTCCAGAGAAGTACAAAACCTATATTTAGCTTTAGTTTAAACTAACAAGAACGTGGTATTGTGTACGCACTTATTGAATAGTTAAACACAACATCACGCCTGTATTCCCCGAAGGGGTAGGCAGAGGTGCACATATAGTACACCCACATTTCGCCAGTTATGTTTTTAGACCCCAATGTAATAGGCGGCGAGCCTATTGCCATCAACCGGGCACAAATCCAGACTCCGTGCTACCACTGAGATTTACCTAATGGCAAAATCCAGTAACACTTTGCCCGACCCGGGATTTAAAACCCAGGACCTCGTGCTCAGC
Source organism: Abrostola triplasia (assembly GCA_946251915.1). Classification (NCBI taxonomy): domain Eukaryota; kingdom Metazoa; phylum Arthropoda; class Insecta; order Lepidoptera; family Noctuidae; genus Abrostola; species Abrostola triplasia. The sequence goes on from OX276435.1 coordinate 7,826,425, forward strand.
AGTCGCGTTTAGCGACCACTAGACCAACGAGGCAGTTATTGAATAGTTAATAGTATTTTATTCAAGATAGGCTAATAAATGTGTAATGGATTTTTTACAACTACTTACACTAATTTGTGTGCGCAATGTGCCTAAGCTTTAGCTTCACGTAATAATAAATTGATATGAATGAAGTCTATTAGACTTGTATAGTATGCGAGCTTTTATAGTATTTTTTTTTTAATAAACACAAGTTTTATCTTAATAGGTACTCAAAAAAATTAAGTGCCCAATAAAGGTGAATATAAACCAAGTAGATACACTAAATAATACGCATATTTTATGTAACTTTTTGCTCGGTAGCTCTGGGCGTTAGTATAACTTGTGAAAAGGCCCCGCTTCCCCTACTTTCGGTACGAGTCCAATCAAAATTCAAGGCATGATCCCAACTGAAAATAGCGTTTCTGAACCTAATTCTCTTTTATTGCAAGCATGATACCAATTAGGTGTGCTCCTAAGGAACTTTGTTCTGTGAATATATTATTTAGGCTTCTGGTATTGATATTATTTTGCTGTACAGATTGTGTCATAAAACCTCTTTATGTTTATTCTTGTGTGCTTGGATTTGTTACTTTAATCTGATCATATTTACATACCTAAATTATTTAGCGACATGAATGATAAATCATTGATTTATTATACGTAAATTGTATCTAGTTATAATGTTTACTAGAATTTCATTTGAAACCGATAATTTATTTTGAAGAAAGCTATTTGCAATAGATTATAAAGATGGCATTGTTTAAGGGAGGCTTATAACCAGCAGTGAGATATTGAAGGCTGTAGATGATGATGATGTTATTCGTTATGAGCATCGCAATCTAAATTGTAGATGTTCAGTCTAACATAGGAGGAAAGACGTACCATCATCATCAGCTGGAAGACGTCCACTGTTGTACAAAGGCTCTTAGGTAAGGGGGGGGGGGGAGATTGCCATAATCCCCACGCTTAGCAAGCGGCTTGGGGATTGCAGTATTGGTGGTGAAGTGACAGAAGACGCTGTTGTCCATCTAGATTTGCCATTAGTCACCTCTTACGACGGGAGGAAAAGGGGTGGTTAATTTAAGGCCATTTGGCAATGCCATGCCACAATCATATTTTTAATATTTGTTCTTTAGTTGCACAACATCCGATTCTATTTCCATAACAAAACAGAATTCCGATTTATACAAATAGCTCCAATTACATTAATTTGAACAAGCTATAAACGTCAATTTTCCCGATACTCGATATAGAAAATACACGCACTACAACCATCAGCAGGAGCTAGTCGGAGATGTTTATCTGATGAACCGATAAAACATGTTGTTTTTGATTTGTTTCATTCAACGAATCATGTTATTTTAAGTGGAATCAAGTTAAGTAATTAGGGGTGTTATCACGGAAAATGGTGGACGCATAAATATGATAATTATGGAGATTGAAAAATGAATAGTTTTATTGTCATCGAAAAGTAAAGACTTGTATTTGGCTGACAGTTTTGTATACTTTTCATTAATCTGTTTGTTTAGCTGTAAGTTTTCCAAAGATATTAAATAAATAAATAAATATTGATATTATATGTCGATAAAAATGTGGCGAGATTATGCCAGTAAATATATTAACTACTATATAAAATATACCGACTAGTGAGGAGATGTTCGGCTCGCGACCCCGCCGCGTCACCTGCACATGAGCAAGGGCTCCGTTAGGGTCCGAAACTAGTGGGGCATTCCCGAATATCGACGTGAGTATAACCGGTATACATAGTAGATAATATGGATAATACTCACGAAAGTTATTATGGTAAATATTATGTTGATAAAAATGTAGCGACAGTCGATATAGCCAGTAAGTGTTCTAGCAAAGCAAAAGCTGGTTCCCACCGACCAAAGAGGTGAATTTATGTACGAAAGAGTTATTATATGAAATACAATGTAGATTATACGTCTTGTGTCTAATAAACCATAGATTTAATATACCAAGTAGTTCCTACAATTAAACATTAATACTACTAAACCTATAACATCTCGCTTGCTTTAAAAACAATCGAATAGCTGTATTTTCTACAAGCAGGTTAACGACCGCAAAGTGAGTGAAAAGTGCCGTCGCTGTCATTATAACGTACATTGACTCTTTGATCTGATCATGTTGAATGGACGTTCGTGTATGTGCAGCAATGAATAAGAAACTTTATGTACATAACGCGTTAATTTTTGACAAACCTTACTAAATAAATTAAAACGTAATTACTTACTACTAATTGTGTAAGATGTTTTAATTGATGTCTTAGTCATCATCATCAGACGGAAGACGTCCACTGTTGGACAAAGGCCTCCCCCTTAGATTATGGGGGGTGCCATTATCCGTAGCGGTATCTTGGCTAGCGGTTTGGGGATAGCAGTATTGGTGGGGAAGTTACAGAAAGGGGGTGATCATTTCTAGGCTGGATGCCACTCAGCTCGATGTCTTAGTAGGGTTAAATGAAACCTTGGGTTTCCGCATTTTCTGCTAAGACCCCAATTTTATAATAATTATGTGTAATTCAAGCTGTACTGCATTAGTTATTCTAGACAATAATACTAATCAAATACTAAAACTCATGCCTGAACACCGGCGATACCTTAGCGGTATGAGTAATCAATTTATATACATGTAGAACCTATACCTATGTAAAGATCAGGCCATGTTAATTATGATGGGCTATTGAAGTAATCTATTATGTATGGGCGGCCGTCCATCTCCTGAATAATATATGCGGTTACCCGTAATCTCCCTGACGTCATCAACTTGAGAGCATTTGGTTTATTTAAACGAGCTAATGTAGGTCACAAAGAATATGATGGATAATAATTATGTTCACATAAATTCTAAGACGAATTTGTGCCCGGTTGATGGCAATTGGCTCGCACCCTATTACTTTGGGACCTAAAAACATATCTGGCGAAATGTGGGTGTACTGTAGGTGCACCTCTGCCTACCCCTTCGGGGAATACAGGCGTGATGTTATGTTTATGATAAATGAGGTTTTTATATGCACCCACAACTCAGGATAATATTGTGGTCAAGGTTAAGTAAACATTTATTGTTTCATTAGTAAGTCGATGACTCACACAAAAAGCATGGTGTAATATGGTATACTAGCTGCGCCCCGCGGTGTTACCCGCGACATTTTTTCGGGATAAAAAGTAGCCTATATGTTAATCCAGGGTATAACCTATCTACATACCAAATTTCAACCAAATCGGTCCAGCCGTTTATGCGTGAAAGAGTAACAAACATCCACACATCCATACATCCATACTCACAAACTTTCACATTTATAATATTATAAGTAGGATAGTAGGATGGCTTGTGAAATATCTGACATGCGTCATACCAAATGCATGTAAGTTAGTAAGCTGCACAACATCACGCCTGTATTCTCTCAAGAGGTAGGCTGAGGTGTGCAGTACATCTACACTTCGCCAGCTATTTTACCGGACCCAATGTAATAGAGAGCGAGCCTATTGCTATACACTGGGTAATTCCAGACTCCGTGCTGCTACTAAGAATTACCTAATGGAAAAACCCAGTAACACTTTGCCCGACCCGGGAACCCAGGACCTCGTGCTCAGCAGTTGCGCTTAGCAACCACTAGACCAACGAGGCAGTCGTTCATTATAGAGTCGAAATGAGCAAATATATACCTATATAAATAGAATGTTCCGTGTGAATCGAACTTGAAACACACAGAGTAGACTAATATCATACTATTCTCTGTTTACTCAGCCATTATCATATTTCATCATAATTTAACTTCAAAACTACCTAGGTAATTCCTTTAGTACTTACAACTGCCGTTGTGAAGGAGACGTTCTCAAGTTTCATACTTCAACGTTCATCGAAGCGTAAGTATACGTCGTCTATTCAATATGATCAGATTAAAGAGTCAATGTACGATGTAACAACGGCGCTGTCGCTCGCGTCGGTACTAGGAAATTCACTTTGCGGTCGTTTATAAATAACCAGTATATTGGCTTATTCCTAGGATTTTTAAATAACAGCCAGTTTTCAGTAGCGGTTTATTTATTTTTAAATGTGGGTCACTGCAGCAAAATGTCTGAATTCTCATTTTGATTTATGTTTATTGCATCGGCTTAGGGCGATATTTACGGCATAAGATAACCTATAAATCAAGATATATTATATTATACGTATTTTACACTGACAGAATATCAGTACATTAGTGATTTGTGGGTAGTCAGTTTTCACACGTACACGCTCACCTCGTACAATATTGGTCCCGATAATGGGTGTTTGTGCATATCTGAAAAATGCACCCACCGCACAGAATACTAGTGTAAAACACAGCTAAAAAATACAGTATTGTTCGGTTAATGAATTTTACGTATACAATGACTCGCTACAATCATCATAATCATCAGTCGAGACTCGGGAGCTGTCCACTGTTAAACAAAGGCCTCCCCCTTAGAACGCCACATTGAACTACAATATTATTAATTAAATATGTTTTAAAATACCGAATTCTGTTAATAATCATTTTACAAAGTCAATATCTGAAGCCTAATTAACTGGAACACCTGTTAATTAGCTAAACCACAAGCTAAAACCGAAATACATGGTGAGCGTAGCGTATCGGCTTGCAATTGATTTAGCATAAATTCTATTTGTATTCTACACACGTTAGTCTACAATTTGTTGTAATTTAAATGCTTGGTCATGCAAGTTACCGTTTCGGATAATATTTTACATATTTAACGTTAATTGTCCGTTAATTGCTTGTTCAAATACTCGACAAAATTATAATATTACAAATACATATTATGCCCCAACGTTATTCTAATTTAGGGCATTGGAATGTAACATGCAATGCTTGTATATACAGACATTTCACGAAGGTAAATATATAGTCTTGTAAAAAACTCTACGCAATGGTAAAAAATAATAAAAATGGTATTCTATAAACAAGTATTATTACTTGTTTATACAATTTATTACTTTGAAATAAAACTAGGTTTACGGATTTTATCGCGGTTTTTTAATTGAGTTTTGGTCCCGACGTTTAGAATCCTTTACAGCATTCATGATCACGGGCAGACTGAGGTGTTAAACGTCTAATTTGAACAATTATTATCAACTACCTTACATTTTAATTATTATTAACAATCCGATTTACGCAAAATGAGCTCACTGTGTCATTCGGTTTATTACTTGTTTATAGAATTTGGGGTCTCAACTTTAAAATCGAAATATAACACATGGCTTTTTAGATAAAGGGTATTCACATAACCGAAGCTTTTAGTAGTACGGTACAAGATTATAACTAGAAAGACAACGTGCAGTATGCGGTCCATTCATCAAGAGGCACTAAGCACTTATGTGATAACCGGGCTGGTACAGTCAACAAAAAAAGTAGCTAACAGTTATATTTCTTAAGCAATTGTAGAACAATTTGCTATAGTAATATAAACGTCTTAAATATTCTCAGATCATCTTTTGAACTTATATTTTGAGACCGTAACTTGAAACAAATCAAATCAAAATTTTGTTACGGGTATCTGAATTACCCCCATGTATGTTCCGCGATAATTTATAGTTACCAATTTATGAATTGTTTTGTGACCAACTTAAAATTATTATTTTATGTATATAATGTGTATATTTCTTTCAATTTTTTGACATTAACTTTTGTTATATCATTGCTTCTTCTGTTGCTGACCGTACTAACGTTGATATTATACCAGTGTGAGCCACAGTTAGTATACTCAACTCGGATATCTGTTGAGCTTCGTAACTGGAGATTAACTGTGGCTTGGCGGTAAATTGATGTTGGGTATGCATGAGGTAGTCCGGACAGAATAATTGAATGACAGAGATGACAATAAAGTGATTAGCTTTTAAAATAGGGGGCGATACTTCATTTGATATCTTTACTAATATTATAAAGTTAAAGAGTTTGTTTGTTTGCTTGAACGCGCTAATCTCAGGAACTACTGGTCCGATTTGAAAAGTTCTTTCAGTGTTAGATAGCCCGTTTATCGAGGAAGGCTATAGGCTATGAAACATTCGAAATCCACGTGGACGGAGTCGCGAGCGGAAGTTAGTTGGTTTATATCGATAAATCAGGTATGGAAAAGCGCCCTACACTAGTAATTTCACCTGTCATTATCATCAGCCGGAAAATATCCGCTGCTGAACGAAGGCCTCCTCCTTAGGTAAGGGGAGGGGCTGCCATAATCCCCACGCATGGCAAGCGGCTTGGGGATCGCAGTATTGGTGGTGAAGTTACAGAAAACGCTGCTGCCCATCTTTACACCCTCGGGAGAAAAGGGGGTGGACAATTTTAGGCCGGATACCACTCGGCAGATTTCTCGTGTATCGTGGGTGAATTCTATAAACGTGTAACATCATATACACAAAGCCGTAAACATCTCGCTGATCACACAATTTTTTGTCCCGTATGGGAATTGAACCCGCATCCTTAGCGCAATAATCACTTAGCCACTCCTCCAATCAGGTCGTCTAAATTATATTTATAGTCTCCTACGACCCAGTATATTAACTTAACTCTGGGAAATATATTTATTTACTATTAACATAACATGACATAACATCATTTCTGTATTCGGTAGGCAGAGGTGCACATACAGTACACCCACATTTCGCCAGTTATGTTTTTAGGTCCCAATGTAATAGGGGGCAAGACTATTGCCACTGTCTGACTCCGTGCTGCTACTAAGAATTACCTAATGGAAAAACCCAGTAACACTTTGCCCGACCCGGGATTCGAACCCAGGACCTCGTGCTCAGCACTCGCGCTTAGCAACCACTAGACCAACGGGCAGCCTTTTATTTACTATTATTATAGTTTTATTTCTACTTAGTTATGTAAAAAAGTACGCTAATAAAAACTAGTGCTAATTTTACGCGTTCCATAAGAACCTAACACCATTTGGGGAACGCGAATTGCACTCCAGACTCTTTTTTCAAACTTTTGAATTTCGTTGTTGGCAATATAACAAGGAGGTTGGCAGCTGTTTTGAAATGCGCGGGATTACGCCGTGAACGGTTCCATTCTAAGTGTTCCGTTGAAATATTGTGTTCTGTATTCATTTTTTATTTGGTACCAACCTTTTTGTTTAAATAAAACTCATTGCAGGCGAAGAAAGGGGAGTATACAGCTGTAATTTGTGAAGCCGTCGGTTGAATGAGAATGGTTCGGGTAGGGATGTGTTTTATCGTTTTTTATTTGTTCGTGGTGTATTTTTTTATGGAAGGTGCGTCTCTTAGGGTCATTACTGTGTGGCTCGTGATTTGTTTTTATTAAACGACGCTCCACTCTAAAAATTTCACCTGTATCGTGAGTGCGTTTCACACATGAAATATCACGTACACAAATACTTACTCGAGACAAACAACTGTGGATTACACAAATATTTGTCTCGACCGGGAATCGAACCGGCGACCCTTAGCGCAGCAATTCGATTGCTTAGACCCTTCGCCAGTCAGGTCGTCAAAGTGGATTTGGACTCGAAATCTTTGTCTTGCAACTCAAGGTAGGAACTTTGCTTCACTCGAACTAGTTTACTTTTGTTAGTCGTAATACATAAGTTCATTTTTTACGTTTTTGTACTGGTTTTGGTAAAAAGAAAATATAGGTAACTATATTGTATAACAATGCATACACAAACTAAATCAATAAACTAAAACAAAAATAAAACTTCAGCGGTTACACGCAATTCAAAATAGAAAACTCGACCGCACCTATCAAATTCCAATTTAATTCAACCTGTGGCTGTGCAAAAATGAGCTCAAACCTGTTGGAATAAGGTCGTGTTTATTTGTTCCACGGGTCAACAACACTGGTTGGTTGTTGGGATGAAACGGGGGCATCTTCGGAGCTGTCTCGATGACCCGCCACCATCCTTGCTATTAATACTACTAAGCCAGTGCTACGACAAATTCTGCTGTTGTAATGTGTCTACGGCGTAGCGTGCTACGGTGCTACGTGTACTACGTAAGTACGTAGCGGGAGTATTTTAGTTATTTATAACCGGTTTAATTAGTGTTGCCTTGCGTTTAATTACTATCGTTATTTTAGTAGGTTAAACTACAGTTTATTAGAAGCTATAATTAAAAAATCATGTTTTTTCGTACGTTTGGATTTAACCATACAAATTTTTTTTAAATATTTAAATGGTTATACCCAGATCGGTTACGCAGTAGTAGGTCCATAGAACACCCACATTTCCACACAAATCCAGGTTCCGTGCTGCTACCAAAATCTGCTAATCTAATGGAAAAACTCAATAACAAATTGCCCGACCCCAGAATCAAACCCAGGACTTTATGCTCAGCAGTTGCACTGAGCGACCACTAGACCAACGACGCAATCCGAGAGTTATTATACTCGTATGTATAATTGTATTGCCAGTCTTTTGGGCACGTTACCGGTTGACATCGATGGGGATGAATTTTTTGATGCTTTTTAACTTTTTATTTTTGTATATATTGTTTTTATTTTGTATTAGATTTTAGTTATAATCATAATAATAAAATACTTTGCCATCTCTTGTATATATGATATCAGTAACGTAATATTTAATGACTTGAGCCCAATTGCTTATTTAAATGTGTACACAAGCCACGTTCCTTTGTTTTCGCACGAGATGCTGCAATGTTTGTTAAACTAAACTGAATAATGTTTGATGTTTGTGTAATAAACCAGATCACGCGTGTTCTGCGTGAGTTATACGTGAAACACTGAGTTAGATAATAACCCCCCGAAACAAATGGCAAACGCTTGAAGAATTGAAATCGAATAGAATTCAAAATATATTATATAGGTTTGAATATGTCATCAATAATAATATACATACATAACATCACGCCTGAATTGCCCGGAGGGGTAGGCAGAGGTACAGGTATAGTACACCCACATTTCGCTAGTTATGTTTTTTGGTCCCAATGTAATAGAGGGCGAGCCTATTGCCATCAACCGGGCACAAATCTTGGCTTGAATAAGGCAATCAATAATAACACTTTGCACCAAATTATAATATTTTTTTATTATATTATTTTATTTTTTTTTGCCCTAAAAAACATTGTCCTGTATCGTGGGTCCGTTTCACAAACATGAAATATCACATACACAAACACGCAGACTCGCAACAAACATCTGTGGATCACATCAACCTTTGACCCATACGGATATCAAACCCGCAGCCTTTAGCCCAGCAGTCCAATTACCAAGCCACTGCGGCAATCAGGTCGTCGAATTATATACCATGGCCTTATAAGTTCCATGGGACTTACGCCAGGTGGTGGGTCTATGACGGCAATTCAGACGACCCGAGCCGGGTTCACCGCCTTCTGCAATGGATAGAGTGGAATGGATGAATGAAAGAAAAGTACGCATTGCGTCGAACCTAAATGACCGCGGAAGAAAGAAAATATATACCATCGCTTTTTAGAAATTATCATTAAAATATTTGTACTTGATTATTCATTTTGAATGTTTATTTAATTTTGAGTGTAAGAATTATTTTATTTAGAATCGCTAGCCAATTAAAATTGTCGATTTTAAACGTATACCAGGTACATGTTGTGTATTATGAATAAGATGTTAATTAGTGTTTACGATAAACAATATGTTGTAAAGAAAAACTAATAGGTCAACACGTGTACAAAAAGTAAAAAAAAATATAACATATCATCACCCTTGTATTGCCCTATGGGGTAGGCTGAGGTGTACGTACAGTACACCAACATTTCACCTGTTCTGTTATAGGTCTCTATACTATAGATATATATAGGTAGGTATAGAGATTTCGTGCTGCTACTGAGGACTACCTAATGGAAAATTCCAGTAATATTTTGCTCGACCCGGGATATAAACCAGGACCTTATGTTTAGCAGTCCACTACACAAAACAGACAGAAGAAGAATAAGCTGGCCGTATTGATACGCCCTATAAACCAATGGTATCAAATGCTTCTCCACATCGCTTGTCAAACGACATGCTCCTTACCACAGAGTCAACTGTATGGTACAATTAATTAACACGCTATCGATAACTGGTGGTTAACACACAACCAACTATTGCCACAAAGTAGGTCTTACCAATAATCGGGGATTTTCCGCTTGACCACACGAATTGTGGAACGGACATTTAAAATGAGAACTGTGTTTCTAGTATTTACCTTTATAACTAAAAATAAAAACGTGTTTTTTTTTAAATGCAGCTTTGGATTAAACTTTGAAATTAAACCTTTACACTTCTTCTTCTCATTGTTGATGAACAACCTGGTGTCAGAGTTAAAACCGCATGTAGGCCTTTGACATGGCTTTAGACACCGTTGAAAAATCTCTCAGGTTAGCCGTTTTAATTTTCTCACGATGTTTTCCTTCACCATTTTGTTCTTGCGTGCCGGGGTTTGAACTTGCGACCTTTGACTTGGCAGTCCAACGGTCATACCACTCGGCTATCAGAGTTGTCAGTTGTATACTGACCGTATAAGACACGACGCAAATCAATATAGGTATCTATGTTAACAAAGTGATGTTTTATTTCCATGCAATATTGTGTATTTTATGAGTAATAAATACAGAGTATATTTATCGCAAATCGCTAACATATTTTATTCATTGTTACTTGATATGACGGTTTAGGGTATGGTGCTAATGCAAGCGCAAGCGTTCACATAATAAATGTTGAATTTTATTTTAAGTAATTTTTCTTTTTATTTTACGGCTAGGTAAGGCCTCTCGCCGTTGTTTTAAACATTTAAATCAGAGAAAATGGAACATGCATTCGATAATCGAACTAATAATTATTAATTATTTTACTGAATGCCTAGCAATAATAATAACATAAACAAACATGACATAAAATCACGCCTGTTTTCACCGTAGGGTTAGGCAGCGGTTTATATCATAGTACACCCATATTTCGCCAGTTATGTTATAGGACCCAATGTAATAGGGGCGAGCCTATTACCGTTCACCAGACAAGTCCAGACTCCGGCATGCTATTAAGAATTACCCAATGGAAAAACCCAGTAACACTGCCCGACCCAGGATTCTAATCCAGGATCTTATGCTCAGTAGTCGAACTTGGCAACCATTAAACCAACGACGCACTCTAACTAAGCAATAAACCAAAAGCAATAACCCCATATTATCTCAAACTCATGTAATTTACCTTTGGAGTCATTAAACAAAAGAGGGATATAAGAAGGGTCCTTAGTACCTATTTTCTTTGTGAGTTGAAAAATAAAATTAATCGTCGGACATAACATCTTCAAACTAGTCGCGAATAAAGAAGCCCCACCCCAAATAGTATATCTTGTCCGGTGTGTACGACATAACTGGCCTCTTCGAAAGCTGTTTACGGACAAATAAAACCTTCAACGGACATTTTAGATAACATTGTTGCTCGAATATTCGCGTTTCTTCTTCACACTAGAGTATTTTGTAAATGATAGTGAAAAGTGTTACTGTATTTTTTTACTATTGTCTCAAATCAGACAGCATTTTGTAGCAAACAGATTTTTGCTGTAAAGACTTCAGGATTTGTGATGTGCATTGTACTTGGTACGATAGTCGCGGCCTGATCAAACAATGCAATACCTACCTACTTTTCCTCGAAACGTTACGTCGTCGTATCTTTTTTTTTCTAGTTTAAACGATAAGTATTTGCCTCCATCTCAATGTCTTCGGAAATCATTGATCTACCTATAGTTGTGATAAAATATTGGTAAGGCTGAGAGTTTTTGAGGACGCCTAAAAGCATTTCTGGGTCATAAAACCTATATTTTGACGACCTGATTAGCGCAGTGGCTAAGTGATTGGACTGCTGCGCTAAGGGTTGCGGGTTCGATTCCCGCACGGGGCAAAACTTTGTGCGAACCACAGATGTTTGTCCCGAGTCTGGGTGTTTGTGTATGTGATATTTCATGTTTGTGAAACGCACCCACGATACAGGAGAAATTCCTAGTGTGGGGCGACGTTTTTTAAAAAAAAAAAAAAAAATATGAATTTTTTATCCGAAATACTCGCGAATATACGATGTCGTTAGAATTGCAGGCAAGCGGTGGACGCAATTAGTAAGCTGTCGTTCATTGTGGCGTTCTTTGCGGGAGGCCTTTGTTCAACAGTGGACGTCTTCCAGCTGATGATGATGATGACACGCGAATAAAGTATAATATAGTGTGTACTCCCAAACATAACAGCGTATCGGAAAAACCATTTTGTCATAATATAGAAACACAAATTTCAACAAAGTACCATGTTAATTATTTAAAGGAATTACTTTTACATTTAAATGAAGGAGTAATTGACTCAAAGCGGGCTTATTTTAAATGTAAAGAACATGTTACATATTATTAATAGCGGTGCTGAAGCTTTGACGTAAAAGCAATTAAACATTCAGAGGGGCCAGCTTAGTATGACTGAAGCTAACGTGCATCTGAGTATGAAAAATGGTGTAGTTAATTAATTGTGTAGCCTGCTAAAGAGATTTTTATTATAAGAACAAGTGTTTGGACTCGTTGCCTGACTACCTCGATGGTCAAGAGGTCGCTAAGTGCGACTGCTACAGTGGACGTCATCTGGATGATAATGAAGGCATTAAGTTATAAAACAACAGTAATAGTCTAACTTTTACCTTAGACCTTTACAGATATCTAGTCGATTACTTAATCTATGTTAAGTTGGTTGTCGTAACTAATTCCTTAGTAAAGTTGCATTAATAAATAAACATATTCTGAAACGAACTCTTATCGTCCAAAACTACGATCACTAAAAACAACTTGAATTGAAAGACCCAGAAACGCGTCCAATAAACTTTCCCAGAAATCATTGATTGTTCAGATTAGGTACATTATGGTCTACAATTAGGCCGCCGCATAAATCATTTTCTGTAATCTATGGTTTTACACGTCACAGTTCAAGCTAATGCTCCTTCATGGTTCTTGTAATGCAAATTTCGACCTCCCTTCGATAAAAATACGTACGTACCAGAATATATTTAATTTTACGAGAGGAAACTCTTGTGATTAAGCCAACTTTCGATGGGATTATGGCTCTGTAAGTTTATATTTATGCGAGCGGACTTTGCCAGTACTCCGTTCAAGTAATAAAAGTGATAAAATGAGGAATATCCGCGCATCTCCGACCGAACTATGATATTTCTAGGAAATATTGCCGGGAAATATTCAAGTCGGTTGGTTGCGTTTTGCACGGAAATTTGATTTTATATTCCCAGTAATCTTTTCCATCTATTCCGATGTTATTTGTTCGAGGGCTAGGAAATTGCTCAAGTAAATTATGTTTTGAACTCAGTATCCGATGCCAAGTCTGGTGGACTTGTTTATAGTGCAATGACCTGTTAGGGTCACGATCGAACGATGATTTGGTAGAATACTGTGATTAGTAGGCAAATGGTAAAATTATTTAATTTTTAATTTTGTTTTGTTTGGTATACTATCGTATTGTTTTTAGAATACCTACGGAAATCTAAGAGTCATGGTAACACTGACTATAATATATCCATTTGTAAATATCGAATTATTTAATTTTGTAGTTTTTGATAAGAAGGATTTTTCGTCGATACCATATTTCCTTTTTGAAAATAGTTACAATAGTAATCTCTCGCTCGACTTACAACAAGTCCTATTTTATCGGGTTTGGCACACGACTCGCTTCTTAGACTGGATGGAATCGTATATTATACGTATTCTTAATCAATCCCTATTGACGTCTGACTAATAATTAAATTAGTTAAGCCTCTTTTCATTTCATATCTCTAAAAAACAAATCACTGAATAACCACACATCGATTTAAAATTAAAACTCCATCAACTCCGTCAATACTCTATATTATCAGACAGACGAGACTTATCGATCAAATAATTTCAATTAAAAATAGGCGCCTGTCTATAAAGACAAGGTCGCTTCCTTGTTAAAAAGCAATCCAAGTCCATTAACACGCTATAAAAATTAATTAATACCAGCAAGTCCGTAATACAGGTTGCTAACGACATCTGAGACTGGGGTGACCGGGGAAATAAATTTAATCAAAGAAATTGGGTCGCCGATGAGTCTATTAGTGAAGGAGATAGGGATGTTTGGGGTTAAATTGACTTTAGTATTGCTGATAACGTGATAACTATTTGCGAATTGAGGGGCTCGTAGTAATGAAGCTGCCACGAAGATCAGTGGATCTGCGAGGTTAAGCCGTGCTCACCGCGGTCGGTCTTGTGCTGGGTGACCGTTGTCATAAGTCGAGGCCTCTCCGTGCTTCGGAAGGCACGTTAAGCCGTTGGTCCTGCGCCTGATCTCTCTCCGGTCGTGTCGGTCTACTGTCCCATCGAACTATGAGAGTGCAGGAATAGGGAGTGCACCTGTGTTTGCGCATACTTGTGCACTATAATATCTCCTGCGTCGTTGGCTAGTGTCAGATGAGACAGGCCGCCGTGACCGAAATTCGGTCAGGAGAACATTATTTGCGAATTACGGTATGGACTTGAGACTTGTGTCGAGTTTGATTTGTAATTGATTGTTATTGTAGTGTTTGTTACTGTTCGGTTTTACAACGTGCCTTTGTGATTATTGCAAACAGCAATATCAAATAGTTGAACAATATTTTTGTTTTGTTTTTTGACAGCCCTTTGCCCTGCAGTGGGACATTGTAGGGTCATAATTATATTAATATAACGTCTTATATAAAGAAAATTTTACACAAGTAACAGAGTAACAATTTTTTTAACATCCTGAAGTAATCTTCTTTTTTTTGTAAGAATTAGCGTGCCGTTCAAGGACTGTATTTATTAAATATTTTAGTGAACGAAGCGGACTGGCCTTAAGCGTATTCTACAATCAAACCTTCAGTTAGAGTTAACGTGCAAACAGTTTTATTCATGGTTCATTCGCTTTACTCTTCAGACGCAGAAGGCACCGGCGGCGCGGACCTGCAGCGCAAGCTGGATCTGCTCAACGGCACCCTGGAGTCAGAGAGGATTGAGCAGGCCCGCAGACAGTGGCAGTATATGGCTCACTGTGAGTACCTACTTCGCGTTGACCGTATCTCTACACAGCTCCAATCTCAATGCACGACAAATCACTACCAGAACTTATGGTGGTGCTTCTCACGGCGCCTTGTAACGCAGGCCGCGCCACGCGTAGCCTATTATATACGAGGGTCAAACTGAAAGTTCTTAGAAAATCAAAAACTGATTACATTAGCCAGTTATTAGTTTTATTATATCTTTTCAAAATATTGTCCATTCACGTCAATACATCGCTGCATGCGATGGAACCACTGGGAAAAGCACTTTGCCCACTCGTCTTTAGGGTTCTCTTCAATGGCATCGCGATACGCAGCCACCGCTTCTTCAGCATTCATAAACCGCTTTCCTTTAAGTTTTTCTTTAATTTTTGGAAATAAATAAAAATCACAAGGGGCGAGGTCGGGGCTATACGGCGGGTGACCCAGTAATTCAACGTTTGATGTCGCCAAATAGTCGATCGTTCGCTTAGCGGTGTGCGACGAGGCGTTGTCGTGGTGAAGGAGGATCCTACTGCGAGGTCGTTTCTCTCGAACTTTTTCCTAGACAAGTGGCAAACAATTGGTAGTGTACCATTCTGCAGAAACTGTTTTTTGATCCTCTAACACAATTGTTGCGAAGTGACCTATCCTTCCAAAGAACGAGGCCACCATTTTTTTTCCCGCACTTCGATCTCTCTTCACTTTAGTTGGCAACCTCTCGAAAGGAAACACCCACTGAGCAGATTGTCTTTTGGTTTCAGGATCATAACAGTAAATCCAGCTTTCGTCACCTGTTAGTATGTCGAACACAGCATTTGAGTCACCTCCGTTAAATCTTTCAATCATTTTACGGCACCAATCCACACGATGGAGTTTTTGAGCCTCAGTCAAATTATGAGGTATCCACCGGGCGCAAAGCTTCCTGACTGCTAAATGTTCGTGGAGGATTTTGTGCACTTGACTCATACCGATGCCTAAGCTTGTCCGAATCTGCTGATAGGTCACTCTTTTGTCAGTCTCTATCATACGCCGCACAACACAGATGTTATCTTCAGTCGTCGCCGTAGAAGGCCGTCCCTCACTTAAATCATCAGTGAGATTAGTGCGACCACGTTTAAACTCATTAAACCAGTTGTAAACTGTCGCACGAGATGGGGCTTCATCGTGAAAGGCCAATCGTAGTCTATCATAACTTTCTTGTTGACTTAAATGACATCGAAAGTCATAAAAAATCATTGCACGAAAATTTTCTCGTGTTAAATTCATGTTGACGTGACACAGATAATTTTCAATTTGCCGCCAAATCGTAAAACAAATGACAAATTAATGAAATATATACTCAGTAATATGGGCAAAGAGTTCTATTTTCAAATTTTAGAATTATTTTTTTATTATATTGTTTATAAGTGGCCAGTTCTAAGAACTTTCAGTTTGACCCTCGTACGTATATATTTCAAGGGTCAAGTATGAAAAGCGAGTTACGTCCACCCTTTTCTACGGCTTGTTGCTGGGCACTACGCTCCCGTGTTATAACGCGTCGTGAGAAACCATTACTACGCACAGAATATTTAAGTGCTCATAACACTCGTGAAAGGTATATTCCTTTGGAACCCATACGGTTGTAACTGCCGACTAACAAGACGCAATCCTGTTCTGAACCCTATGCATGTACAAATAAAACATATTTATGTATAATCCCAAAGAAAACGTAATTATGCTAGATATTGGTTACTGTTTGTACAATAGTGGACGTCTACCGGCTAGTGATGATGATGGTTGGTCTTGTCTACCTATAATAATAATTGTAATGTTTCAGCGGGCTACTCAGAGGACTCGGACTATACGTCAGACTTCAGCTTTCCGGTGGGCCAGCATCCCAACTGCAGCGCGTCTCAGTTCCGAAGCGCGGCGTATCTGATGCACACTCCACAGGTAACGTTCTCCCTTGTAATAACCCGAAATATTATCAACTGGACACCAGTTCTTGTCCAATCGTAATTAGACAAATTAGGGAAATAATCAAACCATTTAATGATCAGTGTGTGCCGTCCGGTTTCCGGCTTAGAATAGACCCCTTTCCTCCCATATCGTATCGTGAAAAGCGACCAAGGGATGTTCCCGAATGGATTGCAATGAGAAGTTTTAATAATTGACGCGATGATGTGAGTCTTGAACCTGGGCGAAAAATATATGCTATGAAATCCTTGGGAATGCTAGCCCTTTCCTACGCAGATACAAAGATATAGCTATTGTTATATAGCTAGTGTTAATAAAATAGATTGCTAACATATTAAATTGTCAAATTTCAGAGATCATTGGAGGTATCTCGTGAGAATTCGTACGAGAGGGAGGAGTACCATATACACGGGGACACCGACCCGTTGTACTACAACAGCCAGCCGCGAACGAACAGGTAAATGTCATAAAAAATATTTATCATTTCAAACTATAATTACTACATACATAACATCACGCCTGTATTCCCCGAAGGGGTAGGCAGAGGTGCACAAATAGTACACCCACATTTTGCCAGTTATTTTTTTAGGTCCCAATGTAATAGGGGGCGAGCCTATTACCATCAACCGGGCACAAATCCAGACTCCGTGCTGCCACTGAGAATTACCTAATGGAAAAACCCAACCCGGGATTCGAACCCAGGACCTCGTGCTCAGCAGTCGTGCTTAGACCACTAGACCAACGAGGCAGTCACTACAAATATTTATTTTATTTTAATTCTAAATTCTCTAAACGTATGAATCGCAAGTTTGCAAACAGAGATACTCGTAATACAGTTACAGTTGGAATATGTACATTAATGTATGTAACCCCTTGTAATAAGGCTAGCCTATTGCCATTGGTCTATTAGGTATTTATTTTTAAGCCATGACGCTTAAAAATTTTTGAATATTCTAACTGAAAACAACATAACTAATTACATTTCTGTTTCCTTAAAAAAGTTATTCCAAACATGGAATTTCTCCTGTTTAAAATATAACATACACAAACACCCAGACTTTAAATAAAATGTGCGGAAATCGAACTTGCAACCCTAAGCGCAACCACTGCGCCAATCAGATCATCAATTTAACGTAAACTTTTATTGTTAACAGTCATGTTAAACTGCGTATTAGTAATACTAAACACCAATATAGTATAGACTTTGTATTCGATTTTAGTATTATGTAGTAACATTGTATTTATTGATTCTAGGATAGAAACATGGTCACAGCTGCACGCACAAGCGAGTGTGGAGTCAGCTATATCATGGCGGACCGCGGCTGACTGGCAGTCTGGGGGTAAGCAATATTGTATAATATGGGTATCTGAATGTGTATCCGTTGAGTCGCATATATTTCGCATTTCTTTCTCCATTCCTAATCATATATTGCGACGGTCAAGGAAGAAAGTTAAAATAAATAATCTAAGGTTTTGGAACTGTCTATCGTTGCGCTCGTTAAATCGTTTTTAATTCAAAGTTTGGTACTCACAATGTCCTTCCTAAAACCCGATTTTGAATTATATTTTTTCTGTGTTAAAACGAAATGCATGCATGACTGCTATGTGTAACCCTATAATAATAATTATGGATATTCTATATTAGATGCTTTATCAAATAATTATTTCTTAATTCTCTATTGTACACACAAAACACATAAATTTGATGTAAATTTCAATACTAATTCCAATTATACATCATAATAATTGATACTAATCTTTCTCTCTCAACCAAGCTGTAAAGCATTCATTAATACGGTGAATTACCACACTAATAGTACAGTTATTCATCCTATATCGTGTGCTATAGATAAAACAAATAAACGTATGAATATCGTTTGGTTACAGAGGAACAACGTCGTCCAAGTCTCGAGCGCCAGAACACGCTGTACGATGACAATGTGTATGGATACGACCCCTATAACACGCACACTAGGTACGTACTTTTTATATATGTTATACTATCAAGTAAAAGATAACTGTAAAACCAAAGAAGTTAAAGAAGAAAGAGCTATGTTTCAATTCGATGACACGATTGGTGTCTACTAGATTTCGATTCTACGTTTTTGTGCATGTTTAACAAACCTGCTTGACTGCCTAGTTGATATAGTGGTCGCTAAGCGCGACTGCTGAGCACGAGGTCCTGGGTTCGAATCCCGAGTCGGGCAAAGAGTTATTGGGTTTTTCCAGTAAGTAATTCTCAGTAGTAGCGCGGAGTCTGGATTTGTGCCCGGTTGATGGCAATAGGCTCGCCCGTATCGCCGCTCATAACTGCCGAAATTTGGGTGTACAATATGTGCAACTCTGCCTACCCCTTCGGGGAATACAGGCGTGATGTTTATGTTATGTCAACACACCTACCATACAATGAAAATTCCTTGTTTAGCTTTAAAAGAGACCTCTAGGATTAGAAATTAAAAAATATATAATCCAATATTTTCAAGCTGGATGGTGTGTCATTAAACCTAGACAGTGCTTTGATAAAACCCATTTACAGAAATTAAATGAAACAGTTTTATAGATTTGTAATCAATACATTGCGCGTTTACTTTACAGGGACCACTCGCATAATGCATCTGAACAGCCAAGCTATGAGGAGTTCTACGATTCGTCCAGTTATCCTTACCAGACTTCGTACGTGGGCGAAGACTCGCAACAGTGGGACAGCAGCGGGCCGTACTACAGTGCCGATAACAGCTTCGGACACCTCACACAGCCCGACTTCGAGAATATTAGTAATAAGAGAAGGTCTTCTGTTGTTCAACTGCCGCAAGTGCCGCCTAAACAGGTGAGTTATTTTATTTGTCATGGACAAATATACCTATATTTAAGGTAGACACGTATGTTGTTTACTTTTAACTTAGAAACTTAAATCTAAATTGATAAAAGAATCTTAAAAAGTTATGGACACGAGCGGGCTCCGAACCTGCGACTCTCACTGTACCTTACGAAAGGCGAAAGTCGCGGGTTCGAGTCCCGCTCGTGTCCATCATTTTTTCAAGTTTTCTTCATCAATTTTGAATTAAACTTAGCATGGGCAACATGCTAAAGTGGCACTAAAAGTCACTTAGAAACTTAAGTTAACCTTGTATTAACTTAGGAATATCATTGTTTCAGCAGCTGCCATCGTCTCGGTACTCTGATAACACTGAGATGGCGCCGTTCAGGCCGCGGCCGCGACGGACAGCCGCTAGTCTTCCAGGTACACTAATAATTCTAGATGACTAAGGCGTTCTTGCAAATTGATACTTATGCAAAAAGTATCAAGGTACATTTTTCATTGGTGACGATTTGGAGACGTAGCATATTAATTTGCTGCTCCCACGTTGTTCCGACAGATGATTGGCGTTGCAAAGCTTTAAAAAAATACTATGATTTGGTTAAATTGCATTAATTTATTTCGACTGAATATATTTTTGGTTTTTGAATACATTAAACTATTAAGACTGTATACAACGTATTTGTATTCATAATTTGATGACAATCGTTGTTACATGCATCCCTACTAAATAATCTCACCCTTTTAGAAGTGTTTATAAGACATTGTTCACTCTAAATTAACTATGGATGTGAGATTTTCTTTATAAGCAAGTCAAAAGTCACAAAAATAATTGCCTACCATGACAGTCTTTTATTTTCGATTTATTCGTCCAAACTTACGGCCTACTCAAGTGGCAGTACAAAAAAACGCTATGAACGTTGTCAATGTCTGCTTTGGTGCTGCGTGCCTCAATGTGGCTTCTTCCAGCTACGCCGTCATCGACGCCGAAGCGGGGCCGCGCGCTGCCACTGCCGCCGAGCAGCGAGTCGGGCTCGACGCGCGGGGGCCGCGGCCGCCGCTTGCCGCAGCCGCCGCAGACGCCGCTGTCCTCGATGACGTCATACAGTTTTACGCGCCCGAGACGCGCGCCCTCCGCCTCCACGCTTACGCACGTGCCTTACGTACCCGGTGAGCTGATCGCCTGGTCTTTAAAATATAATTTGGGGACTTTAAAGCTAGCAGTCAATTGAAACATGAAGAGTTTACGAGCTAAGGGCTAAAATGTCGCTGGTGGGATCCATTCTTCAACTGTGATTCTAACCTATTGAGACGTCGGGCTCCTCAATGTGGCTATTTACGTCTAAGATTGCTGGAAATCGTTAAATATCCACTAAACGCTTGCCATTAAATATGCTTGCTTAGTTACCAAAGCCCTAATTTTATTTTTTATTTGAGTTTACGAAATACGGCTCTAACCATTAAAAACGGAGAGAGACATTAACCTAATATTAGCAAACACATGATAGGTATGTGTCATGGTACCACTGTGTCAAGAAAGAACCGGGAATTGGTAAATAAAACACAAAATTATGTACCTATAATTGATCGCCTTAATAGTAGGCCCCTTATACCATAGGCCCCATACCAACGACTAACATAAAAAGCAAAAAAAAAATTTAGTTTATTTGGAAATGGGTGCCTTGAAATGGCAATTTGAGCTTTGGATTAAGGAATAAGTCGGCTAGAAGTGTGCAAATAACATGATTTTATTTAACATTTTTTGCCGCAAGCGAGCCTTAGTTAATTTTACGACATATTTTGTAATATTAATTAAAATATTTTCCATTCAACAGAATCTGAGAAAGTATCTAATGGAAGTTATAATTACCATACCGCCAAGAACCAACAAACCTCTGGAGACACATCCTATGAACAATTATTAGACGATTCTAATTATAATAAGTAAGTAAATGGTATTTAATAAGTCAGTAGTAATAATGCTTTTGAAGCCCCTTTTATACATATTTTACTCAATTATTCTTATAGAAGACAAAGTGTAAAGTCCAGATTACGAATAAATCTACACAATAAATTATTTATCATAAAAACAAAAATAGGGGAACCTATCTTTCTGAAATGGTGTCTTAAAATCATTTTAGCACGACCAGCAAGGAAAAATTCTAAGGTCACACAAGTTAACGCAAACGAAGATATTTTGTCTATCGTTCATGAGAAAAGACAATCATTTGTTTAAAAAATGACAATTTATCACTTTTTTGCCTTCAAAACTAGAATGAAGAAGTCATATTTTTTATTAATGTTAACTTTGATTTTTCTTACAGTTACGATGATGACGGGATGCAACCTTTCTTCGATGAAACGCCTCACGCCACTCCGCCTGCAGCTGGTAAATAAATCCTTTCAAAATATTTAAATACTAAGAACGAAATTGACTGCCTCGTTGGTCTAGTGGTTGCTAAGTGTGACTGCTGAGCACGACGTCCTGGGTTCGAATCCCGTGTCGGGCAAAGTGTTACTAGGTTTTTCCATTAGGTAATTCTCAGTAGCAGCACGGAGTCTGGATTTGTGCCCGGTCGATGGCAATAGGTTCGCCCCCTATTACATTGGGACCTAAAACGTATCTGGCGAAATGTGGGTATACTATATGTGCACCTCTGCCTACCCCTTCGGGGAATACAGGCGTGATGTTATGTAAAATAAAACGTAGAAAGCATAAAATACCATATTCAATAATAACTTTTATTTGTATCATTGTAAAACAGGACAAGTTTAAAAAATTAACAAATGCAGAATCTGCACGGATTACATTCTCCAACTCAATAATAAAGCTATAAATAACTTAAAATTATGTCAATGTCAGTGTAACAATAGCAAGGATTCACAATAAAACCGATAAAGTTACGTCAACGATAAGGACTTCCGTACCACGGCGTATGGATTTGTCAATAAAATCAGTATTCTTTTAACTGTGAATATGACAGATCGTATCATACACTGGCTATGTGGATATTCATTTAATGTATATAATGTTTTCTTTCATTTTCCAGCTCAAAAGACACCATGGACTGAAACAGAGACAGTGTCACAGTTTACGTACCCTATCACTAGTGAAATCGATACGTTATTACCAAAATCCGTGCCATCAACAATTTCATCTTATTTAACACAACCGCCTGTCACAAGTCAGCAGGACAGTTATCAAGTGCAAAAATATCAAGGATTTGATTCACAGTACGAAGATCAACAGTATAGGTATGAACAAAAAGACCAACAGTTTCAGGACCAAAACCAGTATGAAGATAAACAAGAATACCAACAGCAGGATTATCAGTTTGACTCACAATTTGAATCGCAGTATCAAGAAGAACAGAAGCAGCAATATGGAGAGCAATATCAACAAAATCAGCAGTATGAACAAGACCAACAGTATAAGTTAGATGAACAATATCAACTAGATCAACAATATAAATTAGATCAACAATATGAACAGGACCAGCAATATAAATTAGATCAACAATATGAACAAGACCAGCAGTATCAACGAGAGCAACAAGAACAGTCGTATCAGCAAGATCAGCAATACCAACATGATCAGCAATACTTGCAAGATCAGCAATATCTACAACAGCAGGAGCAGCAGAAGCCTCAACAATTGCAGTTTCAACAACAGCAGCAACAGCAGTTGCTGCAACATCAGCAACAGCAGCTGCTGCAACATCAGCAACAGCAGCTGCAGCAACATCAGCAGCAGCAACAAGCAAAGCAACCTGCACAGCAATCTGCGCAACAATTGCAAACGACTGTTCTTACTGGTGCTGCTACTTTAGGTTCATTAATGGCGGGTGGTGCAAAGAAATTGGGAAGTTTCTTCGGTGCAGCCGCGGCAGCAGTTGCCGCTCCAGCAGTGACCCAGCCTCCCCATACAGCACCCGCGACTACTGCTCCTACAAGCCATTTTGCTTCATCCGCAGCTCCCGTTACACCGTTCACGAGTACCGTGGCGGTGACGACATCCGTCCCAGAAGTATCACCTTCAGTGCCAGTGTCAACAGTGACCACGTCAGCACCCGTTTCTTTACCACGAGTCCCATCTCTCAGAAGACAGGAATCAATACAAAGGCCTTCGGTGCGTCGCACAAGGACATTACCAGACGCACCCGAAGACTTAACCCAGTCGAGTTTCGACGAAAGTGCCTACGAGGACGAGTATCATAAGACTGAATTCGATCAATCAATAGACCGCGATAGGACTTCTTTGGACAGGTATCGTGATGATGATTATGCTCATGATGCCATTATCGAAGAAGTCCCAGAAGAAAGGCGGGTGTCAGAAGTGCCAAGCCCAAGCTTGCAAAAGCAAGCGTCGCCGACAAGGACTGTGAATCAAATAAGGAAACCTTCGGTTGACAGCTATCACAGTCAAACGCCGTCGATTGTTGATCGTAGAACCTCGCAAAGTTCTTTTCATCATGAAGATAAACTTACAGTACCGACAACTCAAGAAGGTAAGGTTTTATTTATTACTTTATACATATAACAAAACAATTTGAACACTTTGTTATTTTAATCATGTTTTGATAGCAGGACAATAAGGCCAAATCTAAGACATTAAGTTATCAATTAAAGGCCTATGTCTAGCAGTGGACTGCATCGTGCTGATGAAGATGAAGTTATCAATTTACTCTTATTATACTCGCTGTTAAATCTTTATGCTCTAAAATAATGTTACCTACAGTATTTCTCATCCTTTTGATATTTTTGCCTAATATAATGTTTATATAACCAAATTTTATTCCACAGACTCCATCATCGACAAGTCTAAAGTTACGTTCCAAGACGAACGCACGATGTACCACGAGGTACCCGAAGAGACTGACGGCTTTCAGGAAGCTGAACAGTACGACGACAATGTTGAAGAATACAGAGACGATCGTGACTCGTATCATGACCAAGACGATGGGTTTAGAGAAGAAAGAGAAAAGTTCGATGATCAAGAACAATTTCAGGAGACAGATGATCAGTATCAGGAGGAAGATAGTGTGTTCCGTGAGGAGCAAGAGCGAGCGCAGGAGGAGAGGTTGGAGTTCCAGCCTGAGCAGCCGAAACTGACGCCGAAACAGAGGTGGCATCGAGCGTACAACAAAATCGTGATGCAGCTAAACGTGAGTACACTTTTAATTTCAAACGATGGGTGCAGATATTTATTTAAAAATTAAACTTACATTATTATTTCTTTTATTTTATCATATAATATTATGTTATTATTTTTCTTTTTTTGTTATTTTACTTTTTTTAGTTTATTTCAGATTTATTTTTTTTAGTTTTTTTAATTTAGTTTTTTTATTATTTCTTTTGTCGTATTTATCAAAAAACAAACTCTGCATCCTCGTCAACTGACTTTTATCAAATTGTTTATTTTTGTGAACATTTTTATACAAACATGGAGAATTAATAGCAGCTGACAATTAAAAAGGACCAGGTAAGTCTTATCAATAAATGTAAATGTGAAAATAATTACAGGTATGAGCTCAATTAAATTGAATTAGTAAGCGTACATTGTCCCAATTACGTCGACATTCAAATACATAATTTAGCAGTATCCATTAAATTGGATTACTTGACTTGTTAGGAATTAAAACAATGTGTTTAGTAAAACATTTACGCTAAATAAGAACAAAATGATAATAATTTTAATTAAGCTATTACAGAAAACAAATGACTTCCATACGGTACCATTACATATTTATCCAATTTGTAATGTAGTGTATATTATTTGTAAACTAGTGTTTACCAAGGTAATAATTTATAAGATACTTATTTATTTAAATACGATTTCATAAGCATTAATCGTAATTTCAGATACGTAAAAACTATTTTTATAAACAACACAAGATAGCCACATCCGTCAACAATAATGTTAATGCGATAAACGAAACGTAAAAACGAATATAGCAATAGGTGAAATACGGTATATCCATACTTAGCAAACATCGGTAAACACTATTTAATAAATAAAGGGTATATTGATTTTTGAAAGTACGTAACCCAACGCCAAGTCTTCTTTATATTGATTCATCCTGAATTAATTAACCTTTACAGGTTCCCTGTCCAGACGGCAGACACTATAGTTAAACAATTGTCCTGTATCAAGTAATAAAAAAAACACATTTATTGCTACTTAAAAAACGAGACACGTAAAAAAATAAACAGTTACATTGTAGCAAAAGGAAGTGGGCTCAGCGAATGCTGTACCGGGACGAGCATGTCCCGGTACAGCGCTGATTTTCAGCCACTCCTACTACCTATATTCTTGTGCGGCAGTTAGGTGGTGGCATGCACCGGCTATGAGACAATTTCTTTTGAAAGGTCATTAAACATTATTGTAAAACTAAATAACAGACTTATAAACTTATGTTACTAATGAGGAAAAGAAAAATATGAAAATCGATGGATGTATAGGTTGATTATGTGTATAATTTGTGTGTAAATATTAACCCTAATATGATACACTGGACATGGAAAGGGTTAGCACGAGGCCAAGTAGATACAGTCCACATGTACTTTATGTAATGCGTTAAACAGTGAAGGGGTTATGAAATAACCGCATAACAATACAATAAACACGGTTACAGAGTGACCCACACTCATAATTTACGTTCAAGGATACCCACACGAAATCCACATGGCATTTATTGTTAAGTGCCGACATGTCGCTAAGAGCGTCTGGCGCGGCAGGGGGCGTCCCCTGCGGCTTTATAGGCTTATTGACGATTTAATAGACAACTTAATTACTTGTCTATCCACTAATAATGTTGAGGTAGCGATAGAGTAGAAGGGGGAGGTTAGAAAAAGGGTTTTCGTATCAATATTTGGTACTTAGTCCAGTCCATCTTATGTAATTATTATTTGAGTTATTTATCGTTATCTACATAAGGTTTATTCTACCTACCTGAGCTAACCGTAAGTACTTAATATTCTTTAAAAGAGTCGATCAGCATAACTTAGTCGTAGATTAAAAAAACGTCTGCTCCAACTAGTTTTTGTTAGACCAACTTTTTGTAAACAAATCTTTCATTAAAACTAAGTATTAAGTCAGTTATAAATTTAGTTGGCGACGTATTTGTACTTACCAAGTTGAATTTTTACAGGATAATGTAGTACATACTTAAACAAAAATAAACAAATGAATTTTCACGTACCACGATTACCGGTAACATATTATATTTTTGTTATTTTTGGCCCTATTTTTTTGTCTGGCAGAAATCGCCTTGTGCGATAAGACCGCCTAATGTAGGTATATAGTCTATTTGGTGCAATAAAGTCTATATTAACAAATAAGAGCAACACAAACTGGCTAGATACCCATAAAGACGAGAAGAAACCTCCATGTTAAGGCTTTAATCTAGCTGCAGCGAGCTAGACTTAGTCCGCACTGCATTACGCTATACTATAGAGCAAAGTCCTCTACTATACAGTTACACGGCAAATGCATATAGCACCGATGTTAGCTTACGTCCCGTTGAGCTTGTTCGCACATAATACGCTGTAGGAAAATGGCGAAATGTTGTTTTCCCGCCTTCGACTGACCGGGATACGACCTTGAACGATAAATGGGAACAAAGGCTTTGTGTTCCCTTAATTTATCGGGACTACGATGGGTGTTTGTCGAACTTTAAACATAATGGGAGAGTTAATGGGTATATTATTATAGTACATACATTACACACGTAGTTATCTGTCAGAATGTGAATTTTGTCCTACGAATATTTATCTGACGATTGAAGAATCGGCCCTCATGTATATTTTACTTATTATTTACTTTTTCGTTTAGTGAGTTTGGTTTGTAGAAACTTTTATTATATTTCAATTAAATTGGATATAGTATAGAAATTAAACTGTTAATTTACAATATAAGTAAATAATAACTTTTTTAAATATTTTGTTTACCTCAAAAACAAAAGGCTCTCAGACAGTTAAATGTTTTAAACGAATTGTTTTAAAGCATACCTATACAAGATATCAACATAAATAGTGTTTCAAGTTATCGTTGAAGCGGATAGCTCTACTTTAAAACAATAGTTACTCGTCAGTACTTTTTACTTAATACTTCCACATAATATTACTATTCTCTGAGAACTACATAGTATTATAATCGATAGGAAAATCCAACGTTTCACGTCTTATAAACGAGGTTATTAACACACAAGCATTAAAACAACAAACTACGTTTTAGCAAAGTTGTCCGGTCAAGTAGTTTCTAATAATCCTGGGGTTATAACAGTAAAGATATTTGCACACTAATAGCTATACGATACAAAGATAGTGTGGAGGAAGGGATGTGGAGTTCCTCCAACGAAAAGGGAAGATCTTCCGACCAGGCGGTGGTGTGCCTGGTGGGCCGCGGCGCCCCACTTCTCAACTCGGGGCGGCTGTTTATATAGCTAGCGAATAGATGCAGGATTCGCAACGTCACTAGTCCTTCAACGTGTAGGTGTCGCTACAATAGTATAGTAAAATCTGGACGGATAAACTTCAAAAATGAAAACGATAAAAAATCAAGACATAATTTAAATTTATTTTTGCTTTAAAACAACATTTAAATAATTCTTAGAGACATTTTAACTAGTAAAACGCGTTTGTTGGCCTTGATATTCGTAGCTTCGCGTAGTATCGTTTAGCTTTTAGTATGTAGAGGGTCTAATAGTCGAAGTTTCAAACAGAGATTATGCGGTGCAAACACCGCTGGACTTTGGTTGGCTTTGATTGCCCTTCTTCCAATATCTTTGCTCTTGTGTATACTTGTGTTAGATATTTGCATTCGGGAATATTTTAATAGGTTTTACTATCGTTGACAATGACGATTATGACAATATATGAGAAGCAAAAACAAATTCGGGAAAATTTTGGATCAAAAATTGTACAGCAGTTATATACGTTTTAGTTGAAAAAGATTGTCATAAATGATACCTAAGAACCATCTCTAGTGAACCATATACCCGTTACCGAAAACCGCATGGAAATCGGTCAACTCATTTTTCAGAAAATTTTCAGCAATCATTTTGTTCAAATCAAATGTTTATTTGTGAAACATAGGTAACTACATATAATGCAGATGTTAAATAAACAGTTAGAGCACTATGTTTTGCCGTGAAGGCGTACAAATATGGGTACTTAAACTAGTCCGTTCACACATACAAACAAACAACCTATCACCCTAAATATATGTTTATAGGTACCGTTTCCTTTCCGTCGTTGGTAAAAAGGCATATAAATAAATGTAGGCGGTATTGAAATACGATTAGTTCTCGCAAAAAATAACTGATTATTTTACTTTTCCTATACTTACTTTTGATCTAGTCTATTAATATACCTATGCCTAAAATCTAGACAATGCATCGAGTGAATGTAGAACAATCATCTACACTCGAGGCCAATAAAGAGATTCGAATTAAAAGCAAAAAAAGCCTGGCAGCACTTTAACTTATGTATGAATTTTTTGTTTTAATAAAAAGTAAAAACATCGGCGTGTCTATGTAAAAAATACAACAACGGTCTCCTTTGTCACAGAGTTATTAACACATGAATAGACGGGTGAATAGCAGCCATTCTACCTGTAGCATTCTAGTTGGTTATGTTGACTTTAACACATCCAAATGTTAAAGATAAAAATTTACTTATAATATTAATAAAATTCTGATAATTGTTTTTGTTTGGAAAACAAATCAGTTTTCTTAAAATACTTGTACGACTGCAACACAACGAGGTTCTTAAATGTAATTACATTATGACTAAGATTTTTGTAAAATAATTAGTAATGATTTTAGTTTACAGTCTATTTGAAATTGCAATATAGCTTGTTAACCTTTTTTGTCATACGATTTGTGTCATTCCACAACACAGGCATAATATGCCTGTGTTGTGTCAACTATAATTATTTGAATAATAAAAACTTTATTATAAGATTACAGTCCATACAAATTGTGGCAAAACGTTACATGAAATTATAATATAAATGAAATAAATTTAAATTAACACCTGCGAGTTCTAAGAACTAATTACATACTATATTATATAGATATAAAACTAGTTATATTAGAAAATACATAAAATAATTACACAAGCATAGGAATAATTATTTTTTCATACGACGATTAGTGATATAAAATAATTGTGATAAAATTATATAAACCGATAAAAAAACAAATGTAATTTTAAACTGGCATCAATTAATCCCTGACTAAAACCAAACAGAGTAAAGTTACACAAAGCTAACTTAGCAAAAGCTTTCATCAAAGAAGTAGTTACTTACTCTTAAGTACACTTGAACATACAACCTGCTTGACAGGCGAAATGAGCGAATGTTATCGGTCGTGTAGAAGATAATGTTATCTGAGTAGAACAAACTGAATCACTGATCTGAAAACTAAGCTTGTTATGTAGAGACAAAGTTGTGACAGACGAGCTGACTAGTGACTATATATAATTTGTGTGAAAGTGGTACCGTCTAGTTAGAATATAACTATATAAATTTATTTTATTTAGTATAGTTTTTAACTATTACAAAATATTTACGAGTAAGTTTTAGGAATCTCGTCAATTTGTATGATTTTTAAATGATATAGTTGGGTTACTAATAAATGAATGAGATATGTATGTAATAAGACACAGGTAATGCATACATTAACATTTTTCTTTAATCATAACTTTCGGAGCGGAGGCTGTATAACATTTACAGGAAAATGGAGCAATGTTTGATAAAAATAACGAATTAGTTTATTCATAGAATCAACAATCAAGGTCTCTTTCCTAACATATTTAGTGGTTATCTCCTAAAGCTATTCTTCTCTCGCTCTGTTAATTGATTGAACGCGCCTAAACGGCCACTCTCGTAAAACAACACTTCATTAAGCTTTATATCTTCTAAATTAATCTCACCCACTCAAGGAACGGCAATTGATATACATACAAAACCTATATAAAAGCCAGATTTGATAGAGATACATATAAGATTAATTTATATAATATCTTCATCTACTAGTTAGTCGGATATGCCTATAGTACCTTTACTTATAGGAAATATGAATAGGTAAAGTAAATCAGTTTCCACAAAAGAGGTTCGGAGGTTGGGTCGGAGTGTCCGGACGGTATAATAATTGTGATCTATTCATTACGTCAGTTAGACGTTTCTATTTGAATAGGAAGCGTTGTGTTCTGTAATAAATATACGTACGTTTGCCTCTCGAATTTATTTAGGCGCGTTATAAAAGTATTACGCTCAAAGTGAAAGTGTTCGTTTAAGTTAATAAACGAAATTACGTAGATATTTATTTTATACTTAATTGTATAAAAAACTAAAATTGGTTTTATAAAAAGATTAAATATTTAAGTTCTATAAACAAGATCCTTTGACTCATTATTGTAATACTGCCTCCAGCTAATCGAGACTTTTCGTCGCTTTGATATAATATTAAATACTTTAATGATACTGTTGGCTCGGTTCAGATGAACGTTTTTCTTCATCGGCGGCTACTAGCGCATTGGCGACCGCCACCTGCAGAGACCCCAGACGCCTTTGAACTCGATCACCTCATTAGTCCAGCTGAGTTGCTCCATACATACGCACTTACGAAACTACGCGTTCCCGCTCAGTCCGTTAACAGACTTTGTTGCGTACACACTCCTTAATAAAATCAAAAGAAATTGGAAAGTGTTGTTCGGGGTACGAAAACATTGCGCAAGCGATGGCGGCGGAAACTCGCGAGGACGCGATAGCGACATCCTGCGGGCGACCGTGGCCCTATTGATATCACCTATCACTCGTTTGTATGCAAATTCTTCGTTCAGGTGTTAACGTGCAGTGTTGTTGTAGACGTTGATGTGTGATGTTGCATTAGCAATATGTTTCGGAGTAAGAAAGGTCAGGCGATCAGCGAGGCGGATGTCCGCCGAGACCAAGGGGTGGCGTATCAGAGCCGCTCGACCGCGAGCGGGTCGCGCCTCCGCGTTCGCCGCGGGAGTAGCTTGACGGATTTGGACAAGTTGCGATGCGGTGGCGGCTCCAGCGGAGGCGGGTCTATTGGGGATCTGATGAACATGTTTAGTGGCAGTGTTAATTCGATCGGGAGTGACTCTTTGGTGGCTCGGACTGTCCCGCTGGAGACCGTCCGGCGTAATGTCCCGCCGGTGTCAACCCCGCCGCCGCGCCCGCCGTCCTCGCCGCTCATCCATGTGTCCCGACCCGTGGGCCCACTCACGATGGCCCAACGTACGCTCAGATTTAGTAGACTGCTGAAGTACCAACCTTGCTCGGCCGACGTTCTTATTACACTGGTAAGTGCTACTTAACATTATGTGTTTTATGTAATTTCTTAAACGGCGACTCCAATATACATTGGTTTTTACTTATTGTATTAATTTTATACTTAAGTATTTGAATGTTAATGTTTATTATCCGTTTATCGTTAACAGGCCACTTTTGTGTGTAAACATAATGTTTTATGAATAGGTATATTAGCGTTATCAGTCAAGTGTACGGGGTATCGGTCGTGAAAGCTACAATAGGCACCAATGGTCTTAATTGCGTTATTCTGTCATTGTCGATTGCCGTTGACACATGATTAAGTATCTTGACACCCTTCCTCTTTAAGCTAATCATTTCTATGCACATCTTATAACTTTATCTCACGTGCCAGCCATTTCTATAAACCGCCTGCTTACCATGAACTTAAAAGCAGGACAGTTTACGTTGTGGAAGCGAGATGCAGTATTACGCGGCACGTAGCGGCGTCTCGCTTCCACAACGTAAACTGTCCAGCTTTTAAGTTCACGGTAAGAGTGTATAGGGTTCAAAGACCTGTATAAATTGTTCATGATTTATATACAAATATCGAATAACCTATCTTTAGTGATTCACGATAATTTATTGATGCGTTTGGAGTATCTAGTAGTTATTAGCAATATGTTTATCAACTTTTCAGTAACTACTATAGGGGAACGCTCTTTTATTCATTTTAGTAATGTAGGCTATATAACTATTGTTTGATTTATCGTTTGTTTAGAATACTGACAGTAAATCAGAGTTATAATTTTATAGGAAAATATGTTATGTTGCTTTTGCAACAGCACCAAATGTAGGTTCAATATGTTAAGTATTTTGGAATATATTGTACCTACTTAGAAATCTATTTTATGGGTTTCTGCGTCTATTGTGTAATTATAAAAAAGTACGCGGGCAATCGTTCGTGACGTCATTTGCAAGTGAATTGATTGGTAGGCTTCTGTATACAAACTCCATAACATACGAATGGAGACTCATGAAATAACATGATTAAAATAAAAAAAATATTAGGTACACTCAGCATCATAAATAGCTGAATCATTAAAAAACAAGTTCTTATATCGTAAAAAGTCTTAAATATCCTTAGAACATCGTTTGGGCGTTTCAATAACTTGAAACAATAACTTGAATTTTTGTTCTTTTCTTTTAATTATTTGACAAAGGGTTTCTTTACATGTTAAGTTACTTATGATGCTGATTATACCTACATACTTTTCAGTACTAAAATGTAAAATATAATCCTACTAATATTATAAATGTGAAAGTTTGTGAGTATGGATGTGTGGATGTTTGTTACTCTTTCACGCATAAACGGCTGGACCGATTTGGTTGAAATTTGGTATGTAGATAGGTTATACCCTGGATTAACATATAGGCTACTTTTTATCCCGAAAAAATTTAGCGGGTAACACCGCGGGGCGCAGCTAGTATTATTTATATATAAACTCCATTGGCTTATTTTCTTTGAAGAATATTGCTCGGTAAAGTACAAGATATTGTATACATCAAAGTAAAAGATTTAGATGTTCACGTATCGTGAAATGAGAACCGTTACGTATTGAAAGAGGTTGTAGCTTCGTGTGAATTTGATTTAGGGATACAGCCTCGTACTTTAATGTATCAATTGTTTTGTGATTTACATATTATAGTAAGCGCGTTTAAGTATATACCTACTTGCTTTACTATATATTCCGGTTGTACTCACGTGTGTATTCAGTAATGCCCGACTAGTTTCGAATTCAAACGGCAGAATTGCGTCTGAAGTCCGGCTCTGCCGGTTAACCAGCTCATGAATTAGGGCTCCGTTTGAGTTCGAAACTAGTCGGGCATTCTTGAATACACACGTGAGTATAACTGGAATATATAGTCAAGAAGTCGGTTTTTAATAATATGGATAACAATCACAAAAGTTATTATAGTAAAACCTACTTTTACGTTTTTTATATTTAAGCAATGTCTCTAAATCGTTGTTCTTTTAAAATATAATTAACCTTGACGACCTGATTGGCGCAGTGGCTAAGCGATTGGACTGCTGCGCTAAGGGTTGTGGGTCCGATTGCCGCACGGCACGAAAATTGGGTGATCCACAGATGTTTGTGTGTGTCTTGAGTCTAGGTGTTTGTATATGTGATGTTTCATGTTTGTAGAAAGTACCCACGATACAGGCAAAATCCCTAGTGTAGAGCGACGTTTTATAAAAAAAGTATTATTACTAATGCAAGTTTGAACAAAAGATGTCATGCTCCTTATGAAGTTTACAAACAAATTGTTTTAATTGATTGATAAGGTATTTTTAATAGAATATTACCTAACCTTGTTCTGAAAAGATTTAATTCTATTCTGTTTTTATCGACTGCAACATTCTTAATTGTTTCTATTATAATATATTAAATATAAGGCCTTGATACATTATTCAAAATGTCACTTTACGAATTGGTGACAAAAAAGAAAATTGATGTTTATTTTGTGACTGGCTGAATTGATTAAATTACAATGTATTTTTGGTAGGAACTGTTAATCGAAATACAGCTTTAATCTGTGAATAATGTTTTAAATATTTCATTTAGACACCACGTGTATCTTTGCGGAATATAGGCGTTACGATAATAGACGTCTATCAAAATATTCACCTTTATAAAAAATTAAGCCGAGGTTAGAAGTGTTGTAGAAACTTAGCTTTATTACCTAAGGGCAAGCCACATTAAGGGCTCATAATAGGTGCTAAAGAATAGGGTTCGTCATAGTCGATACTGACAGAGACATTAAAATCATTAAAGTAACGACTCTATCCGCTATGCTTAACTCTCCAAAGTACTAAATAATATATTATTATACCTTCGATATTATGAATTTACCTCATGATACATACTGTAGCCTCCAAAGGCTAGGCAGAGTACTTCTCCTTCGTTTGTAGTCTGTATAGCTATTTTGCTTCTCATCTTATAAACTTCTGAATTTCATATAAAATACAGATACCTGCTTCCCAATTCCTTACCATTAAAAATTCTTTAAAAATGATTCCCTGAATATTTGTTCGGAGATTCAATGAACCGAATCATTGAATCGAATGGAAAGCAATGCATAAGGAAGTGGTGACGTCACACCATCCAGCTGCGGAGATTTCATGAATTTTCAACTACCCTGCATTTTTATTTAAATAGCTCCATTTACATTTGGAATGAAAGCAAATAAGATTCAGTGCGGGATGCAACCTTTTTTCAATTTTGTCTGACACTAGGATTAACCTTGCATCTTAGAAGACTTAAGTAAAAAGATATTAAACTAATTAAACGTGCAATGGCTCTGAAAAAAAATGTGTGCATATTTTGTGTCTACGTATTCTTCCCATCCAGCATCTATCCAATTTTTACAAGTTTTTGTCTAAATCATAAGGCTACCTACCTTTATTCGTAAAATGTAAAGTCGTCTATAAAGAACGAAGCCTTAATATTAATTATTTATACTTATGAAGCCGAAAAAGCATTACCAAGAAATCGTTGAGTTGGTTAAAATACAATTAAGTAATAATACAATATGGAAATATGACGTGTGGGCGGTTTTCGTTTTGTTTGCAAAAGTTAGATACAATATTATTTTAGGCTTATTGGCAACTCTTGTAGAAAGATGTATTTTAGGCCAAAAGTACTTTAGAATGGGTACTTGAGGGTTTCCTTGGCACTTTGCGTATCGCTATGTTACATATAATATGTAATTATAGTTCATCTAGAATATATGTGTAAATAATTCAAGCAATGTATAAAATATTTCGTTTAATTTGTTTTATTATATTGAATAAAACAAAAGACAATTTAGGTTTATTTATTTAAATCGTAAATCTGTTTGATATTACATAATTAAAAGTAAAATCACTATATTTTAATAAAGTCGTGCATGTTAATAAAACACACGTTATTTACATTTTGATTAACCCATACAAATCAAGACAATCATACATAGGGTTGCCATTTTAAAATAATGATAGAAAATGTTTTAATCGTTTTTAATCCAATAACATTAAAAATAATTATAATGTCAAATATTATCAACATAACTAATTTTGTTGTTGTCATATATAATTTATTTCGGTACAGTCAGCAACAACCATAATTGAACATACATGTTTAAACATACCATTAATCAAAGAACAATTTGATGAACTGAACTCTTTTAATTTCTAATCCCTGAATTTTTCCTTTATTTATTTCTTAACTTGTTAAGCTACTTATGTCGCTGACTGTACTTATTCAAATTCAATGTCAATTTACATCGAAAATATTGCTTCCAAAAATGTCACTCAATACGGCAACCCATCAAATGCTCTATGTACTCAATCAGGCATATTTCTTCATGAACTTGAGTAAATACTTGAGTTTCGGCATCTCTATGTTGTGGATGCACCTGTTGAAGTCTCCGATGACCTTGACGGAGTGTGTCATCATTCTGGAGATGATGTCTTTGAGGCACACGCTGAGGTCTGATACTTCTTTGAAGCCGTGTATCGCAATCTCCGCCATCACCACTGGGAATGGTGACGTTTCATACAGAAACTGGAAATAGAAGCATACGTTAAGTAATTTGATGTAGATAGTAATACTATGATAGTTTATTATTTTGTGTATCAATTAGCAAGAAATTTATATCAGTAAACATTTATACAGGCAATATAGAAGCAAAAAAGCAAATATTTTTTTAATTTCAATCTAACAATACTACTCTATGCAATTTTTTTTATATAAACACATCAGCCACTGAAGGAATTTCTCATATATCGTGGGTTCGTTTCATAAATATAAAACATCACAAACATCCAGACTCGGGTCAAACATCTGCGGATCACACAAATTTTTGTCCAGTGTGGGAATCGAACCCGCAACCCCTAGCGCAACAGTCCAATCGTTTAGCCATTGCGTTAATCAGTTGATCATAATGATGCTGATTAGTAAACATTTATGCAGGCAATTAGGCAAAAATACATTTCAATGCTACGCTCTCCTAAATTAATAGGGAGAGAAACAAATCGAATTAAAATGAAATGTTATACCTATATAATGAATTAACGACCTAAAATCACGAAGTGCAATTACACGTTTCAATTAACATGAGTTACAACGTTTACGTTGCAAGCGATACGTTTTGTTTGGATTCAGTTGAGTTATTTAATCGTCTAATACAAAGCTTGTTTCATTTATTGTACATTATACCTGTGATTTTACGTCCAAAAGGTTTAGAAATCCATTCAAAATGTGAAATTCGATTTAAACATTGTGAATTGAGTAATTTTATTATTTCATGTCCTATATTATAGCAAATTTCCTCTCGCTTCTTGGTTTCATCATTAAATGAAACTGTGTTATTGGTATTCAATTGATCTATTGCTCTACAATTATTACTTACTTCTTCATCATATTTATCATGAGTGAGTAAACATTCTGCAGTAATAATATTTTCCCCACTTAATATTCCGGAGCGAGCGGTGCCTGAATCAAGTGTAGGTACAAACTCAATTCTCCGTATCACGTATCCGGTTCCTACTCAACTTGCCTCTTGGGATTCACTTCTGACCTACCTATGTTTGTCGCTAGTTTCAGTTTATTTGCCTGCTATTACTCTCTCAAGAATTTAGCTACTAATATGAAATATTAAGCGAAAATAGTAATCATTTTACATCAGCTTAATAAACCATTGGTTTATAGATTGGATGATCTAGTTTAGATATTTGTTCAGATGAAAATATAAAATAAAGCTTTAGTACATTTTCTCTCTTGAATTGTGTAGTATGTGTACTGAGTGCGATTACTTTAGAAATAAACATTTTCTTTGCTAAGAATATTTTAATGCTAGTTAGCAAAGGGGTTGATAAATAAAATAAGCAGATCATAAAGTATTTATAGGACAACATTTATAGTTTTATGAACAAGATAACTAGAACGAATCTCACTTTAGAAAACCTTGGTTCCAAATAGTCAAATTAATTTCCAATGACAGATATGCAGAATCTTGATTGATCAATATTATCCAATCATTGAGAGAATAATTTAAAGTAGAAGACATCATTTTGAAATAGATTGTCGAGTTAGTAATATACAGGAACTTGAAAATGAATAGAAGCCAGCAATATACTACTTACGACGGTCCTCTCGAGATCTTGACTCTCGTGGGAGCAGTTTCCTCCAACTTGCTGCTGTTTCTGACATTCAAACAGCTTTGAAGCTGAATACTTTTTCAAATTTTCCAGCGTTTCGAAGTGGACTTGTAATTTTTCTGTGGAAGATATTTCATGATTTATATTAATTGTATACGAAACAATGAGGACAATTTCTTTATATTAAATCTTCATAAAGTTATTTTCATTGTTTTCATAATTCTTATTGGGTAAATCCATCTGCCTAGATAGTACCTCATTTCAAATATATGGTTAAACCATTTCGAATGAAATGTGGACCTACTTTAAGCATAAAGGAGGGCAGAGACCAAATTTTTGCATGATATAGACTGTTTTCACGAGTAAGCAGGTTGATAATATGAATGTAATAGTCTGTACTTAAAAAATCATACAAAGCAAAGCAGGCTGAACATTAAAAAGTTATTTTAAAATACTCAAGCAACTCGTTTTCAGTTCTCTCTCGTCTCTCGTTAACATTCTAATAAAGACTGTTGGCGTTTACTCTAATGTTCATTACTGTGCTAGATTACCTTAGTACGACGTTCATTAGCTTTTGTTATTAATACTCATCGCTACCGTTTGTTTTGGCCGCTACCTGTATTGTCATAAGCGGAAATGTTGATGTTCATAAACAAGGAACGTCGACCCAAAATAATACGGACGTATGTAGGTTGACAAAGCCAACGTCTATACCGTAAACAGTCTAGAATTAAAGTAAACACAACCTAGTTATAGACAAACTATTTACTTTGAAATTTTTACCTTTCCTACAGATCATAGCAAATAATTAGACATATTAAGACCACGATTAACTATGTAGGTATATTGGTATACGTATATAATAAATATTTACTTAGAAAAATTATGAACATGAATGTGATTTTTTCTATGTTAAAAACTACCCTAAACAATGTCCGTCTAATAGCATATTCTGACGTCATTTAGTTATTTATTGAATTAAGTTTGTAATATTCTGTAAATATTAAACTGTATTCTGTGATCGACTAACAGCTCTAAAGGCTATTGACGTCATTAAATAAATACCACTTGGGAGCATGAAATTCAATAGCTTTGGTCGATCTAAGAGAAGGATATTGGGCATCATAATTGATTTTCCGACAGACAGGAAGCTCGATTTAACTGAGCTCTACCGTCCATTCAGTAAGCAAGAAACTACAACACAGACTATGTACACAATAACAACGTGCAGGCCGGAAAGCAATACTGAACGCTGGTATCATTCGGACTGACGGTACATAAAATACATTGTGCTCTGTTATTATTGATTAGAAATTCCGTTGAAGGCATTCGATAAGGTTACGTTTGGTTTTAATAACAATATACTTGTCCGTTTTTGGGTGTAGCCCAAGGGCGTATATTAGGACGTATATTGAATT
The DNA here is from genome assembly GCA_946251915.1 of Abrostola triplasia. Taxonomy (NCBI): domain Eukaryota; kingdom Metazoa; phylum Arthropoda; class Insecta; order Lepidoptera; family Noctuidae; genus Abrostola; species Abrostola triplasia. The sequence goes on from OX276435.1 coordinate 7,866,169, forward strand.
TCTACATCGTTTATTAAAATTATGTACTAAATACGTTTTATTTTAAAATATTAACAATATTATTCCTAAAAGTAAAAGGATATCTTTACCTGGTAATCTCTGTACCCTCTGGTAGCCAAGAGCAAGGCACAATGTGACATTTTCGTCGGCCAACTGCAAATTCTCGCCGAGCAGCTTAACTATGCTCTCTTTGCAATACGTCCCGTTCCGAGGCTTACGGTCGTGTATTATCACCTGGGGAAACGTGAATGGTCAGCATGTAATCGGATGAACGTTTGCAACAATTTATTAAAGGTCGTTATAGCCAGAAATGAATAAATTGGGATTTCAGTTCTCAGGGAAATGTACGGCAATGTTACGATTAATCAAATTATGCTCAGATTAATTTTGAAAAAAACAGCTTTAATAAAAAATGTTCGATGAATGAAATGAATTAATAATGTTGATGGATTAACTCATAACCTTGCAAATTCTGACAAATGAACTCATAGTTGGTTTTCGAACTATCACAAAATAAACATCAACAATACTTACTTGGAAGTACAAAGAGATTTGTTCAAGATACACAGTCATGTAGTTTATGGCTTTGTCTGCCTCGTTCTTCATGAGCAATTTAATTTGGGATACCAGTGTATCCATGTCCTCCCGGGACTTTTGTGTACGGACCTGAATGTCCGCAATCAGCGCCCGGTACCCATTTATTAGGTTATCTTGAAAATCTGTCGCCTGAAAAATAAAGAGAGATGCTATTAGGTTCGGCGTTCAGCGTTTTCTTTTATTATAACTAAGTACCCGTATTTCCCGCATGGTTTTCGTTTAAATGGACATTCTTTGATACCAAGAATGAAGATGCTTTTGTTAAATTGATTCAGCCCGTCAGTAAAGTCGAATTCGTTTGAAATGTTAAAAGTTTTCTTGTCATAGTATTTATTATTATTTATTACGTAGTGTCTAATCAAACTTTCCCTATACTAGTATTAATATTGTATCCAATGCCATTTTGGTGAAAAATCATGTGTGGCGCTATGTTATCTGCTCTGATCATTCGAATCTGAGAGGCAAAGGTAACTATTTTATCAACTGTATTCTTCTAATATGGTTTCTGTGCGATTTTGGTTTAATTATATATTTATTAATACATTGTTTGTAATACTACGGATTGTTAATAATATAAAAATGTATGGGTTGGCAAGCAATTTCCGAATGGTTGAGAACTGAGCAAAATACGAACTTAAAGATAAAAATTTCCAGATAATTAATACATTTTGTGAAGCTTAAGTAAACTGTAGTTATACAACATAGAACATAGCGATCTTAGAGGTCGAAACAATAGCTTTGTTATCAAACAATTATCACAAATATAAAAATAATCTCATTGTCAGGTACAATTTATTTGACGATCTGTTGTTGTTTTATTAGAATAACGGATGAATAAACACGGCTGAGATACTAGAACAATACAAAATAAATAACCATTATCAACAATGACTGTATTGTATTTGTTCGAACAATGTATTCCCACAGATTTGTTATTTTTCTCGTGATTGCGGAAGAGAATCAATTTGTTTAACTAAATTACAATGAGGTATAAATACATTTTAATTAATTGATTAACTTTTTATTTATAATTAAAATGAATGAGTTTAAAATTAAAAGGGAATACATTGTTAGTCCTATATATGATATTGATTACTTAGCCACCAAAAAAGTACCTACTGCCACATGCTCACTGCTGTTAAAAACGCAAAGATCTAATATAGATAAGACTAATGAGAAATAAATAAAATAATCAAAGGCTTATTACTAACTAGCTTCCGCCCGCGACTTTGTTTGCTTCCTCGATAAATGCACTATTCAATACAAAAAAACAAACATTTCGAACCCATAGTTCCTGAGATTAGCGCGTTTAACCAAATAAACTCTTCAGCTGTATAATATTAGTGATAATATATGTAATATATATATATATACATGTGGTGTATTAGGTTTATCTTGATCAAGGAATTAAAGCACAAATAATTAACTTCAAGATTCAAATCATAAACAGTTAATTATTTTCTAGATCACATGATTATCCTAACAAATCACAATAAACCAGAAACAAATGGATCCTTTATCCACTAATTAAAAATCAACTTAATCTATCATAATGAAGCATTAATCTTTATAGCACACTTGTCCACGTAATAAGACAAAATCGTACGGTGTTAATGATAATGTTGATTGACTATTGTTCCGTCTTAATCTATTGCCTATTCATTAAGCTGACGTGATAATCTAACTAACCAATAAAAAGCTGCCTTAAGTATACTTGTGATTGTATTGCTTTTCTACGTAATCTGTTGAAAATAGGCTTTACGTCACATCACGCCTTAGGTGCACTATGTCGTCCTCAGATTGTCTAGGGCCCCTAATGTGATAGTAAACCTGGTGTCATAGTGTAAATGATTTCTATTCGTCTAGCGTCTACGACAGAAATCGTATGGAATTAAAAATTACGGGATTGACATGTCATAGATTACAAAGTAGAATGTCATCCCTCCCAGTATGTTATACCCATCTATTTATCATTCCATTCTATTTCTATTCGTCTAGGGTTTTGCCACATGCCTAAGCTTAAGTAATTATAATAGTATTTACATCACATCACGTTAGAGAACCTCAATCAGTACCTAAGTACATCTGGCGCACCCTGGACGGTTAACCTCACTACCAACCAAGTTGATTGACCAATCCCTACACTACGGCATTACTTGATTTCAAGTGACAACTGGCACATAACAAAGAAGAAGATGCCATAGATACACTATGACATCTGATACGATCACAAGTTTTATTTACTACAACTTTTATATAACGTCTGTACGTTAAATATAGCCGTAAATGATGTATCACTTAACTGTTTGAACTCTTGTTTCCTGGGTGGGCTTATAGTTTTGGTTTGGATATATTTCTGTTTGGTTTTCTAACTCGAAACAATGCGTCTTGGTAAAGAAATCGACGATTGTTAAGCGTAAGTTGCTATGAGGTATTGTGGTTTTTTAATTAAGGGTAAGGTTCTTTGTTTAAAATTCGTAATTGGAACGTGTTAGACAATTATCTTACTAGCCAGTAACTCAGATACAAGTGAAAACAATGTGATTATTTTATTATTTAACTTATAGGTAGGCAATATGATAATTATGTTGCCTATTGTATAAATTTAGAATCATAACTATGAGATCTGCGAAAATCAAGAGCAAGAGAGTAATATTTAAAAAGGATGTTAGCATTAATAGTTTTGTCACAATTCTCTTAAGCATAGTTCATACTGGAATAAACTCACAGTTACAAGTCATAACAAAATAATATGACTTAAGCTTTACTTTGCAACAAAGATATCAGTTGTTTAGAATCTTCAGGATTCTAGCATAACGTTTTAACTCTGGACTTATCCTCAACGTATTGTATATCAAATAATACAGCAGTGAAACAGATGCTATCTATGATCAGATTTGTAAGCTCGAGTCTAGTACAAATTGAAATAAATAAAGTATTTGGAATGTACATGTTTGTTTTGAATTCGAATGACTTTAACTTCCTTGGAAACAAAGGTTTGTAGTGAAGTACTTATATGTAGCTGTTCAGCCTCTTTTACAATTGGAACAACGCTTGACACAATATCGAATACAAAGTAAAATATATGGGTTTGACATATACATATGTTATCAATAACAGTCGAAATATTACGTCATCCTCATACAAAGTTCATTCAATTCGATTCTATTCGTCTAGCGTTTTCCACCAGTCTAAGGGGGCAGTTCTTTATCAAAATATTTCACAGGAAAATTATGACAAAAAAACATTTTCTTATTTCAGTATAATATGTCATTAATTTTAAACATCTATCAATTGCAATGTTCTTTCTTAATACATAGTGTTGAAAAGTTCTACATAGAAATATTCACGTTTCCCTAACGTTTTGTTATCGTTCATGTTTCTCCCCATTACCTCAATTGCTTTTCATCCACGGAGATTCACAAAAGCAACAAGCAGATGCTAATGAGGCGGGGTTTTAAACTCTAGCGCTGTATTTTTTTTTAACTTACATTGAGTTATAAAGTATGAGAAAATGTAGGTAAGTAAATAATGTACCTACGTCCTAGAAAGTATTTTCGGGACCCTGAAGTTCTTAGACTATATTTTAGTTTCTGTATACATCTTTGGTATCTACGCTATTTGTACCTATAGATACTGTTCTTTGAATCATTCTTTGTCAAAAGATCAAAATATTGATATTAACTAAACAATGAAAATAGAGACAGAGATGTACATAGTGTAATAAACAAATAGATAGCTATTGTTGAGATTCATATAAACATAACATCACACCTGTATTCCCACAAGGGATAGCGAGTTGGTAGACATATACCAACACCCACATTTCGCCAGTTATGTTATAAGTCGCAATGTAATAGGCGAGCGTATTGCCATCGACCACGCACAAATTCAGACTCCGTACTGCTACTAAGAATTACCTAATGGAAAAACTATTTAACATTTCTTCCGGCCCGGGATTCGAACCCTCATTCTCAGCAGTAGCGCTCAACGACTAGGCCAACTACTGAAATTATGTAATAGGTAACAACCAGTAATTGCTGAACGAAATGTTTCTGGTATGTTTGAAATTGACATAGCTACATACCGAGCGAAATTCAGTAGGTTATCGATCTGAACTAACAAATGTTTACATAATACTTGTAAACATTCTTTGTGCCCATTTGTACCCTATTTCAAAGTGTGGCTAACTTAGTTTTACCAGATGTGGTTAACAATCACTACAGCTATAGGCTTACAAAACTTACTGAGGACTTAGTCTAAGCGGTGAAATTTGGGAGTATAGAGTCTGGATGAAGGACAACATCTCTATTTTTCCTTCGTAAAGTACAGTCGTGATTGTATGTATGTGTGACCAGAAACATCAACGTATTTATACGTAAATAGATAAATAGTATTTCCTGCATTGTATACCAAATATCCTATATATTTGTTTCTTAAAACGTCACCCCACACTATGTATTTCTCCTGTATCGTGGGTGCGTTTCACAAACATGAAACATCACACACACAAACACCCAGACTCGGGACAAACATCTGTGGATCACAGAAATTATTGTCCGTGCGGGAATCAGACTTAAAACCCCCAGCGCAGCAGTCCAACCGCTTGTCCACTGCGCCAATCAGTTATGTATACAAGCACACACTTTATAATTACGCTTGTAATCAAACATCAGCATTTCACCGCATAACTAAGTCTTACGTAAGAAGTGACCAGCCTATTGTTACGCCCTTACAACCATTTTGGTTTTAACAAACATGGCAGTCTCAAATTGCTCTTTGGTCCTAATATGTAACTTAACATAACATCACGCCTGTATTCCCCGAAGGGGAAGGCAAATGTACACATATAGTACACCCACATTACGCCAGTTATGTTTTTTTAGGTCCCAATGTAATAGGAGGCGAGCCTATTGCCGTCAACCGGGCACAAATCGAGACTCCGTGCTGCTACTGAGAATTACCTAATGGAAAAACCCAGTAACACTTTAACCAACCCGGGGTCGAACACAGGACCTCGTGCTCAGCAGTCGCGCTTAGCAACCACTAGAGCAACGAGGCAGTCGACCTAATATATCATCCATCTAACGCTTAGCCAAGATTCTGAAGCTAGCAAGCGTTGATTATTATAATTCACCGTAGTTCGTACTTATAGGTGTTATATAGGTACCATGCTAAGACTTGTTCCGTCTTTTGACTCTAGTTACCTATGTGAGTAAAGATAGCAGACTACAGAAGAGGGAAATGTGCATTTACGACACACGATAATCCCCCTGAAGACATAGATTAAAACTTATAGGCACAGACAGCCCTAAAATATTTGAAACCCGGTTTCGTAATGCCACAACAGAAATCGCTTTAGCGTCACTATAGTTCTGTGCCACTAAATTACAATATGCGCGTAGGTACTTTTTAACTGCTAATCTTGTGCGTTCCGAGTGAAAAGTAAACAAAACTGTTAATGAAACAATGAAAAGGTATTAGTAAGCAACGCTAATGGTTGGCGACAAAAATAAGAGTAACATGGAAGAAGTTTAATAAGTACCTACTCCATAATTTTGTATGCTTTGCCATCTAAAAGAAGTGGCTTTTTAAAAAACTGTTAGGAATTAAATTCACGACATTCAATGCTATAAGTGTTATAAAAGGCTTAGACGTCAGCTGTATCATATAATTGAAACTTAACAGACTACCTTACTAAATATTCAGGTAACAAAATCAAATTAGTATTTTAGAAGTTTAAAAAACACTGGCCTTCAAAACTAAGCACACTTTTAAAATTGCAATAATATTTTAAATAAATAAAACGGATTAAGAATAAGAAATGTTACTAATGTATAGTTTACTATAGTTTCAAAGAAAGCTGATAAAATTTGCTAAAGAACGTATTTTATTATAAATCTCTCACTTCTATAGTTCAGAAAAAAAGTAATTAAAAGTGTTATACTTAGTTCTCCAGGCCAGCGTATAAAGCACCATTATCATAATATAAAGCCAACACAAAATCCTCACAATATTTTTTACTACAATATTATGTCAACAGTTACTTTATGGCCCATAAATCTATTGCAAATGCACCAAACATTAGTTTACATAAAAACCTTCCAATCGCCGTAAACCACGAAGTATCACAAACCTTACCTGAAACGTTACGACGATTGTGATCGCGAATACGAAAATGATTCTGCGATTCATTTCCTTTATTATATTCACATCACGCAATCAACTTTTTACACACAACATTTTTGTATTAGGCTTCAAGAAATATATATTTTTGTTGTAATACGAGGTTTTAAAATGATTTGTTATTTAAAGCGCAGTACAATGTTGACTGTCGGGTAATCTGCACTCAACTGCTTGTTTTTGCGTGAACCGTGTTTTGCTTAACAGCGTCGATTGCTTCGTCGTGTGTTATGATTTTGCTCAAAACTGTATCGCGGCGATGACTCCAACGATTGCTATAGTTTATGATACAAGCTAAATTGTTTTATTGTTGACTCGGACCGCTTGGGGTACCGTAATGCGATTAGAAGTTTGTCTGTTTAGATCGTTTATGTATTTGGGTTAAAAAATATTTTATATTGAAGTAATTTGTACACTACTACAATAAATGTTGAGCTAGTAACTCAAATTATTTAAAACTATAACTATATTTCCTGATTTCTAATAAAATAAATTTGATGTCATAGCTATAAAGCCTAAGCCTAAGCTGAAAGACCTATGAGACTAATATTAAGAGTTATTTAAATACGACGTCCTTCTGATCAAATTACATTTTGTTTTTAATAAGTTTTACTTTTCATCTGAAATGAAACAGTCCGTCTGTCTTCGCGTATATAAGACTTGTAAGCTTAAATTCGATTCTTTCATAATATTTGGTTCTTCGTGTTTAATATCTCCTTTAAATAACACGTCTCTTTTATTTAAATAACATGTATCTGGAGACTGGAGGACTTTGTTGTCCTTGGAAACTGTCTTTACCTTTTTTAAATCAGAGACCCTTTTTACGCTCTTTTATGGTTCTAGCAGTAACATTCAGCATGCATGCTGACGTCATGAGTCTGAGGAGTCTTTAAAAGCTTTGAAATGCAAGTATGTAGCCAGAAATAAAAATAAGTTAAACAAAATCAACCCTACACTGCATTTCTACCACTCTTGTAGTATACACATATAACACTTACACCCTATCAGCAATTTAATTCAAGTAATACAGATAGGATTTCTTTGCCATAAGTCTACTAAGACTAATTTAGAAAGCACAAGTGATATTATTGTAGGTGTTAAAAACATTGCCACAATCTTATATATAAAATTCTCGTGTCACAATGTTCGTTCCCGTACTCCTCCGAAACGGCTTGACCGATTCTCATGAAATTTTGTGAGCATATTGAGTAGGTCTGAGAATCGGCCAACATCTATTTTTCATACCCCGGGTTAGCTAGTTTATCTATAATATGTATAGCTTTAGAAATACAGGCTCCACCTACTTTGGGATCAGATGGCCGTGTGTGAGGTGTCCCAAGATATTACAACTAATTCGTAAAACATCGAATAGATCCGACACTACATTTCACTACCAAATATGCTAAAATAAAATACATTAGCAGCATTAAATCTCTTGAAATATTCATGTTTGTGTGTACCCAATATGACTTATGTGTTTTCGGATCTACCCGCCCAGTTTCGGACTCTATAAAAGCCTCTACATTATGTACGTAACAGTTTACTCGTGTTGCTGTCGGACGACATACCCTAAATAAACACTTTAATAACTCGTGTGAGCATAATCTAAGAAAATATTTAGTTTGACCTTACTTCAACAGAGATTTATAAGATTCCCCTAATTAAATGTACTGGTACTAAATCTTGTTATCATCTACATTTATAACAAATCCAATCCTAAATACTCCAGCCTTTTTGGAGGTTAGTGACATACAAACAAAAGAGGTTAACTATTTCGTATATAAACCTACGGAACTAGAAACTAGTTTAGTCTATGTTAACACACTTCTCCGCGACACACAAAAGAAGATAAACACCGATGTTGTGGCACGTTGTCTATGTGGAATGGACATACTTTGTCTGTACATAAATATAACCCATTCAATAGCCCACGGTACATCAATATAAATATTGTACAAGGAACAAGCCGTACAAGCAAAATCTTTAATGAAATTTCCTTATGAATGTTGCTTGTAGAACAGTCTGAAAGGTACAAATTTTATTGTATTACATAATTCTTAGAAACTGGGTAGATAAGTCGATCATTAAGTTAAGTAGTGCTTGTCGCGGTTAGGCATTGGATGGGTGATCGCTCATCACATATCGTGACCTATTGTACCCCACATAGGATTTCGGCTACCTTGATTTGTGATCCTATCGTCTTAAGTGTGAGAATAGAATGTGTGGGACTGTGGGTACCTGTGTTTAAGCCCACACTCGTGCACTGTTGCAATAAAGTTCAATTATGATAATATATATTAATTTATTCTTACAAGGACCTGGTTAATACTAGCAATAAATGAAGCTTTGAATGCATTGTAATAGAATTTTAGTACCTATTCCATACAACAAAAGTTATGGGGAAGCATATTTCATAATAAATATTTCCTTTTGTCAGTGCAGGGTATTAAATGTACTCTTCTTGGTATAATCACTGTGTGTATTAAAGAGAAAGACAATGCACTGTTATTTCCCTACAGAACGCAAAGAGAATAGTTTATTACATTCAATATATTAACGTGGCTTACAAGATAATATAATGAGGTTATTTACTTTGCAATCTCTGTCGTTTTTATGATAACTAATTATAACTATGATTTTACTCCTTGAAAATATAAATATTGTAAATAATTATAAACAAATTTTAATCTTACCAACCTAAAATCATTAATTACCTACGACAGGAAAAGATCGCCGTATCAATATGTTAAAGACAGCGCCATCTATCAAAATTTTCATGTAGCAGTTCGTGAAAGCTTTTGCGAGGTTTTCACGAAAAAATTCCGGCGCGCGCCTACAGATGGAACTACTGTTACTGTTGTATGAGTTTGTTCAACGAATCTCTCTGTCATTTGTTTTGTGCATGTTCTTTTTTTGTTTACAAATAAAAATGCAAATAGGTAGTTTTCGTAGAACAATATTTTTACTGCCTACTTTATATTATTTTGGAAATTATAATCGCCTGGAAACTAATGCAACTTATTACGTCTTTGCTTTACTTTTTTACACTTATGACCTAATAAATTCTTTAAACAATGCAGAAAAAGGCTCCATTGTTCCATTAACTTCTAAATATTGCTTACATTAGAATGGAGTGTTAAAACCACGGTGATTTCGAAATACCGCGTTCATGAATTGTAACAGACGGCGATTGCAATTTAACTGTACCTAGTGGGCGGGTTATTGCGTCCCTGTATTATGTTGCCTTTTAATATCATGCTACTTGGCTTATACTGAAATGAGAGGACGATATTGTACATTCGGAGAAATCGTACTGAGTAGCAAAGGGTATATATTTGTAATGCGTTTTAGTAGGAAATATGAATGGTTAATTTGAATGGCGGGCAACCGGTGGATGCAATTGGCAAGCTGTCGTTCATTGTGAATTGAATTTTCAGACATGACAATACTAATATTATAAATGTGGAAGTAACTCTGTCTGTTACGCCTTTACGACTGCACCGCTGGACGGATTTTAATGAAATTTGGCGTGTAGAATATTTAAGACCCAAGAAAGAATATAGGCTATTTAACGCTGGCGAACCCGTGGGCAAAAACTAGTAAAATATATACGAGAATTATGCTAAAACCTTATTCTTATATATACCTAAGTTTATCAATATTTGTATAGGAAACAAGGGTCGCAAACATGTCCTTACGACATAAAAGAATCCGGAAAAACTCATTACACCTCTTAGCGAGCCGCTGTCGGGCAATTATCTCCGAAATGAGGTCAGGGTATTAGCTCAGTAAATTAAGCTTTGTCAATCTAATACGTAATTCAGAGCTGACTAATTAGTGTTATCTGATAATGATGATAATCAATTAACAGGTTTAGGCGTTATGTGAAGTAGAGGTAATACGATATTCTAAATGATCGTAGTATAAGTAGCCTATACCTTTGTATATAATAATATATACATGTATATAATAATATATGCATATAGGTGCGTGGGTGGGTTTCTCAAACATGAAATTTCCCATACCTACACGAACTCGGGACAAAAATCTGCGGTACACACGAATTTTTGTCTCGTGCGGGAATCGAACTTGCAGCAGTCCAATCGCTTAGCTACTGCGGCATTCAGGTCTGTTGCTGAAATGTTACCTATCTTTCTTTATAAAAAGTCTAAGTACACTGCATAGGCGTCTTTTCATACAACGTAGGAGCCTTAGTATTGATCACCACGTTTTTATCTTACTGGAACGGAATATGAATATTGTTATATTAATGATTTTTATATAATATATTATTTGTACACCTCTTGTCATAACTTTTCCAGATTTTAGCATAAAATTATAATAGAGATATAAATTATAATACGTAACATTATAATCGAAACCCGCTCGTGTCCATCATTTTTCAAGTTTCCTTTATCAATTAAGATTTACGCTTAGCATGGACAACAACCAAAAATGACACCAAAAGTCATTATAATAGAGTTTTGTTTTAGTATCAGTTGAACTGATGTGTTGTATCTTTTTGCCTAAATGTTGGACACAGGCACATTCTCAACTGACGTTGGCTAACTGAGAGAATGTTAAACTGCCTGAGTATGTGATCAAATACAGATGCATTCACTATTCTCTCTTGCACTCCGATGGGACAACAATCACAACTGAAGATGTCAGATCAAACCGGCTTGACAACCTCGCCGAAGCATGGAACTTACCGAATAAATATCTCTGTGTTTGCTAAGTCAATCTACACGTTGATCACAAAATTAATAATTTCAAGTTATAGGATTAACTAGAATTTATTTAACATAATTGATTTAGTTAACATTCGTAACTCATTCGTGGGAATTTCAATTAAATTATATTATGTTACCGTGTATTTGCCTTCGAAATGATAATTTCATTAGTTAGATTGTACTAGATAAACGTTAAAATATTACAATGAAAGAGAATATCTTTAAAATATAAAAAAATTGAAATGCAAAATAAGAAAAAGCGTACAAAAAGTGCTTTGTAAAGAAATTAATAACTTCATTCGTACATTATTTGTCGTCATGAATCCTGTGATGCTTAGAACAGAAAAAGCTTTACAACTGTAATAAAGCGCTGCGTCAGCGGCCAATACAGCAAAATAAATCAAACGAAACCTTTAAAAATGTAAATTATATGCTATTAAAAGCGTAATTTAAATGCTTTCAAATAAAAGCACCTACAAATAAACGGGCGACAATTAGATTAATACCTCGTTCTGTTTAATTTCCGCTTTCCAATTTATTTAATAGCTTTCACAATGCCCTACCCTATTTATTTAAAAGCATAAAAATACATTTCCTTGTATTTATTAGCTTTGCTCTCAATTAGTAACAAAATACGCGAAGGCAACTTGAATCATTAATATTTATGCGGACAGTTCTCTACAGTACCTTTAACGTTTATTTTATTCCAATAAGTAACTTAGGAATACTCTCACAGCTTACCGAATGAGAACAGTGATAATTACATTTGTGGTCAGCGAATTGCATTGACTCGATACCTAGTTTAAAAGTTACTCGTAGAAAATCGCTCGAACATTTCTCTCGCATAAGTCTTGTAGCTGTATTTTTCAAGTGTGTCAATTTTGTTGCTAGAGCAAAATCGATCAGCAAATGTCAGTGGAAATTGGAATTCCAGTACAGAGTAATGTACAGAAACAGGGCATCGCAGTTCCGCTAAACCTTTATGTGATTTGCACAATGCTTACGTACGTATTCAAACACTATGCGTCGGGAATTAAACCCGGCTCTACGTCGAATTCGCGATTGTTGTTCCGGGAATTTGAGTTAAACACGCCCGTAGTTTCATTTGAAGTGAATTAGGTAATTTGATTCAACTATAAACATACGTTTTCAATTACCGTTCTCTGTCGCTCTAAAAACATACATCTGAAATTTTATAAAATCAGTTTTACTGTTATTATCAAGATCAAGTCTAGTCCGGATTGGTTATTAAAAAGGAAATGAATATGAGTCTGCTGACTCGACCTTTGACATAACATAACATCACGCCTGTATTCCCCAAAGGGGTAGACAGAGGTGCACATATAGTGACCAACATTCGATCAGGCAAACATTATTACATTTATTTCTCATATTCTTTTACCAACAAGTTCGGTAGGTATAATATAATTTTTCTCATAATATAAAGAATTGTAATTCTGACCACTCTCAGTGTATATAGTTCTTGCTTTTAGTGTTTGATATGAAACATCAAAAAGATATTCCGAGTTCAAAGACTAATTACATTTAGAAATTCATGATGCGAGCGCGCAGACTAATACATGTATTCACATAAATATAAAACACTCCCGCTCCACAGACTATAAATTAAGAGATATTTAATTAATATCTCTAAGCAAGTATGCAAATTGCAATTTTTACTAGGACCGTAATTCAATTAAATGGATCGAATAATTTCAATTAAATAAATGCAATGGCACTCCAGTGCTCTCAAAGCGAAATTGACTGGGACTGAATAAATTAAAATTGTTTCATTCGAAAGTCGAAAAATATCGCAAAAGTTCCGAGTGAAATTGACAGGTGATTGTAAAATGGGGACGCTAACAAGCTTAGCCCGGCTATTGGAACGGTTAACTTAATATCGAGAGGGTTAACCTCACAATATCTAGTTACTGTTGGTTTAACAGTAGCATGTTTCAGCAATTTAATATCATTTTACTGTAATAACTGTAATCGTGAGTCGTCCATATTATTTACTGTATATTCCGGTTATACTTACGGGTGTATTCGGGAATGCCCGACTAGTTTCGAACTCGAAGGGAGCCCTTATTCATGAGCTGGTTACGCGGCACAGTCGCGAGCAGAACGGCTTCGGCTAAATATACAGTAAATAAATTTAGTAACAGCGTAAGGTTTTACTTATTTGTCATTTTTCCACATTTTTGCGGGTTAAAATATGAGGATAATTTTTATGTTTGAAATGTTGTGACATTTCAAACATAAAAATTGCATGACATTTCCAAAGAATAAGTTTTCTTTGGTAAAGTTAGTTAGAATTCGTGTTTTAAATATCTCGTCTCCTAATTGCTTTACTGCCAATGATGTAGGTACACACAGATTATAATAAACTAATTTTCATGACCTAATTAGCGCAGTGGCTAAGTGATTGAACTGCTGCGCTAAGGGTGGCTTGTTCGATTCCCGCACGGGGCCAAACTTTGTGCGAATCACAGATGTGTCGATATTTAAACAGCTAGATAATTAAAAGGCGTAATAATATAATGATCACTTCCAACGATAACACATACGTACCCACTACAATAGCATTTTAAAATTACACAGACCATTTCCTTTGAATGACATAAGTAGCTCTACAGCTATACATTTCTATTGTAAGTTACCTCTCAGGGTAATATAACGTCCTTTGGGACACCTTTTGTATGATAAAATCAGATTATTAACTCATTTATAGCAAGGTGAAGCATAAAAGCTCCACTTTCCTATCAATAGGGTAGCTATTAATCTATCTAGCGGCCATTCGATTCTTTTACTTCGACCTTCGACTTATAGCTTTCTAAATTTAAAAAGTACTTTTATTTTTAATGTTACCATACTTTTAATTACGTTACGAATATAATGTTGCCATCCTAAAGACTGTGTTAAATACTGACACGTTTATTTATTACATGCATTTTTTTTAATAATTCAAATCCATTACTTGATACCTTCTATTTTATTTTTCTTCTTATCGTATGGTTGATGACCAACCTCATGACAGAGTTTAAACAGCCTGTAGGTCTCTGACAGGGCTTAACACACCGTTAAAAAGGTCTCAGGTGTTCGGTACGGTTTTCCTTCACCGTTTTTAGCAACTGACAACTAATTTATAGTACGCACATACATTCAAAATGACATTGGTGCGTGCCGGGGTTTGAACTTCCGACCTTTGAATTGGCAGTCCAACGATCATACCACGCGACTAGTGTATTGTGCACTACACTAATAATTTAACCCGAATCGGTTTCAAAGCATGCATATAATGTTGTGCGCTTACATTATTTTTTTATGTTCTGTTTTTATAGATTTCTTTTACAAATTGCTAGAAATATAATGTGATTATTAAATGTAATTCACAAAATCTGTTAGGTACTCCGTGTTTTAATAATAATAATAACAGCCTATAACTGTCCCACAGCAGGGCAAAGGCCTCTTCTCGTATAGAGAAGGATTGAGCAATGCTCCGTGTTTTATAATGCTAAAAAAATATTTTAATGCCTTCACACTAAGCAAGTTTAGCACTCTATAAAATGTATATGTATGAAGTCTCCATTAGCTGTACGCTGAGGAACTATAATTTACATACGTTATGACATGTTTCAATTAATCGGAAATTCTAAAATATTTTTCTCTAAGATTTCGTTGACAAAAATACTGAGGCGCCTGTCAGATTTCTGCGAAGGACTTTTCAATAATCGAATGCTGTACATATTTAATGCTACGGCAAAGGTTCTTGTACATACGTATAACTGGTATACAGTATACTGGCTTACTTCTTCTAATGCTCGCTTGGATTTTGTCATGGAATGAACCATGAGAGCGATAGAACCATAACTATTTACTATTAATCGCCTTCACTGTTCTCACAGAAATTATTGAACTTGTCTGGACTTTAAAAGAGACCTTGACCCCTGAGTTTGTTCCAGTAGTTCTTCACAGAGGTAGTCAACCCTGACTTTCTTTTGGTATTTCTTCTCAGAGGTAGTCAGTTAGGAACTGCAGACGCCATTTAGTTAAAAAAGACGCGTAAAAGTGTTTTTGTAGAACCCATTTTTTTTTAACTGCCTGTGTTGTCACACTCCAAGGCAAAGGCCTCCCTTTCATTCTTCCACTTTATTTTGTCGTGTGCTAAGGTGGACCAGTCTCTCCTGAATGCATCAATATCCCATTTGCAGGAATAAAACAATTTATCATGTTTGTATTTAAAATTTATACGTCGTTCAGCGACAAAATGTACTGGCACCTATAATAATTGATCTCCATTTCTAATGTTTCCTACATTTTATGTAAATAACGTTTTATTATTCCATCGGAAATAATTATTAGGCAGTGAAATAACAAGTGATGTTATACATAGATTTACATACGGGTAGGAAACGGGAAGACGTAATACAAATAAAATTTCTGCGAAAGAACGATAATGCCAATATTCGGCTCACGGCTTCCGCGTAGCCAGCTCCAATAAGGGCTCCGTTCGAGATCGAAACTAGTAGGGCATCCCCGAATATACACGTGAGTAAAGCCGGAATATATAGTAAATAATACATGGATAACAGTAACGAAAGTTATTTTGGTACAATGCCCAGGAATCGTGCTTGGAATCAACCTTGATTTAATGTAATGTATAATTAACTAAAACATAAAAACATAACATCACGCCTGTATTCCCCGAAGGGGTAGGCAGAGGTGCACATATAGTACACCCACATTTCGCCAGTTATGTTTTTAGGGCGCAATGTAATAGGGGGCGAGCCTATTGCCATCAACCGGGCACAAATCCAGACTCCGTGCTGCCACTGAGAATTTGACACTTTTGCTCGACCTGGAATTCGACAGGACCTCGTGCGCAGCAGTCGCGCTTAGCGACCACTATACCAACGAGGCAGTCCAGTCAGTATAATTACTGGTCTTTAGAAATATAATTATTACTGTTTGGCCTACACAATGCTAAGTCAGTTACTACTACAAACCAACTAATTTTGCCTAAAGCAAGAACACGTTTGTGATATAATATTATAATAATATTATCGTATTCACTTGTATTGTCTGTCTTAATTCCAAGAATAAGGTAAGGTTTCAGTTCATTATTATACCAAGTAACACGCGGCTTATTAGATGGAACATCGTCGTAAGATAATAATATAATTAATGGTAGATGTTTTATGAGAAAATTGCTTAAATATTATTTTGTTTGTGCCTGTTAATTAAGTATATTGTACCATGTTTTTATCTTAACATTTTATATTTATATTTTTTATGTCAGAATCTTACGTTATAATAACGAAATTGGCATGGAATTTATCTTTTAATGATGTAGGTATATTTTGGTCTTAAAATAAAAAAGGTTACGTTAAGGGCTTTGCTATTAAATGTGGCCTACAATTTACATATATATTGTAGGCCTGTGGGTATACATACATCTCTATTATAAAAGTACGAACATCTTCAGGGAATAAAGAGGTGATGCTATAGACATATTTTACATTATGATCTTCTTTTTCGTCGTATGAGCCAATTGCCACAAGGAAATAGATCATACCGTGGTGTAGAGATTGGTCAGTGAACAAGGATGGTAGCGAGGTTGAATGACCGTCCAGGAGTATCGTTACTCAGGGAGGATGTACTTCCACGGTGCACCCTATTTGATATCTATTCCATCCCATTTCATATGATAAAAATGTAGAACAGTGCTGTTGGTATAAAAAATAATTTCACGAATAAAACGTCAATGAGCACGAGGTCCTGGGTTCGAATCCCGGGTCGGGCAAAGTGTTACTGGGTTTTTCCATTAGGTAATTCTCAGTAGCAGCACGGAGTCTGGATTTGTGCCCCGTTGATGACAATAGGCTCGCCCCCTATTACATTGGGACCTAAAAACATAACTGGCGAAATGTGGGTGTACTAAATGTGCACCTCTGCCTACCCCTTCGGGAATACAGGCGTGATGTTATGTTTAAAACGTCAAATGATTACACAAAGGACTTTAAACAGAACGTGTGTAACTGCTATTACAAAATACAGTTATTACAGAGAACACAGTTACCGCGCATTAATGTTCTCAAATCACGCTTCGAATTTTATGATACTTACAATTTATGTGTCGAGAATTGAATGGTATCGGGCGAATACAAATAAATTCCAGCTTAAAATCTTGATTAGTAGTTTTATTATAGTTATTAAAATTAATTGGTTAAGTGTTTTATTATCGGATTAAGGGTTTAGTATCCAGTTTAAATAATTAGAGTTTATCGAGTGATAAAAGACTGAAATTTTGCGTCTTTTTTCGCTAAAATAGTGCGACACAGACTTGAGATGTGACAGATCAACTATGTATATAGGTAATTATCCTCATCATCATTATTAGTTTTTATGAGACCCACTGCTAGGCATAAGCCTGCTCCCCTAAACGCCACTATTTCCTGTTTTGGGCTGTTTACATCCAGGTCTTTCCTTGTACAGCAACAACATCATCAGTCCACCTTGCTGGAGGTCTGCGAGGGGCTCTTATTATAAATTATTATCATAGGTAAAATAAATTAGAAGTACATAGGTAATACAAAAATAATGTTTAATTCTGACAAATTATATAAATTCATCAACTTAAGTTCGTAGACTAATTATATTGGAATTAATTTTGATTAACGTTACCTATGTCAGATTTAAATCCACTGATTCACCTATCTTTGTATTGGTAACGAATACAATTTCCCCCTTAAATTGTCCACCCATTCTTTGCGAACTAAAGAACTTAGATGAAGCGTTTTGACGGACAAAGGAATGGACAAATCCGAACCTTCTACTGTCGTGTTGGCAAGCTTCAGTGATGAATTAATGCGTTAGGTAGAAAACTGTTAACTGTCAATAGTGTACTTAATCTCAGCGGCTTCTATGTCCATACTAATTCATTACAGTTTTCAGTACTTAGACGCGTTTGGCCGCTAAACACAAATGAAGCAACAGTACATAAAAATATTATGATTAGACTCTTGTAAAATATTGAGTACCTACTTTCAAAGGTCATTAATTCTTCTAGACTTTGACCTTCCAAAAATCTTCTATCACTGTTTCGTTATGTCTTCTCAGAGTTAGGAAAAGCCATTTAGTATTTCCTGGTGTACGTGTTTTTGCGGTTACTATGCGCATAAAAAGTATCCATCAAAAATACGCTTTCAACTGTAAGTATATCTATGTATCAAAAACCAAATCATTTCGAATCCCAGGATAAATCCTTCGTAGAAATTACGAACATTGAAGTATTAGCATAAATTCTTGGTCGCCATTCGGTCGTAACTTTGACCAGGCCCTTATTCCTTCTCGCTATGTAATAGCACTCGAGTACGGCTGGTTTGGACGTCGATTGCTGGCATTGTTCACACCTGGCGGATGACTCTCCAAGAATAGTCAGTGACTTAATAAGATTATTTCCTTTATTCGTTTCTTGGTGAAATGTCTTGTTGATTTTGGTATACGAGGACCATAATAGGCATGTTGGTGTGTCTGATGCCCTCATGAATAGGTATATTCCATAATAGATGGGAAATATTCACTCTTATCTACCCGTATTTTGCTCAACTGTAAGTCATTTGTAGGTGGAGAATTAAGGCGTTTACTGTAATTATTCTGATTAAGATAGTGGCGTTTTAAAAGAACTAACAAGTATAATAGATACTAAAATAAATCGTTATTTAGTTAGGTAGTTAAATCCTACTTTATGCACTGCATTTGTTTTAATCCGATCATTTATTTATTGCGCTATGTAGTTAAACAGAATAATATTATACATGCTATTCCTAACATCACAGACCGTGTAAAGGTGTTTGCTACCCTTACAAGGCTATCTTGATATATATAGCTGAACCGGCGAACTTCGTACCGCCTCCTCACCGTTTAAACCTTCCCTAGACCTCCACGAATATTTCAAGACCAGGCCCAGCCGTTCTCGAGTTTTCGCGAGACGAACGAACAGCAATTCATTTTTATATATAAGAATATTATATATTTCAATTTGCAACCATAAAAGAGGTTAAGGTTAACTAACTTAATTATCACAAATCCCTACTAATATTATTAACGCGACAGTTTGTAAGTATGGATGGACGTTTGTCACTCTTTTACGTAAAAACTACAGAATGGATTTTAATGCAATTTCATATGGAGGTAGCTGACGCTCTGGATTAACAGATAGGCTACTTTTTATCCCAACAAAAAAAATTGCATGTAACACCGCGGGGCGCAGCTAGTATATACATGTATTTCAATTTGCAACATTAAAAGAGGTTGAGGCTACTTAACTACCACATATACATATAAAACATCCAACGTATTGGTACATGTTCAACACCTTACCAGTAACAATTGCTTTTCATTGATATTGTACTGAAGCAGTAACATTTCCCTCTGTTATTATAACAGAGAAACCCATCGCGTTAAATTAAAACAGTCTACTGCCCACTTAATAGGTAACAACCTTCTAATGACGTTAAACTATTAATAGGCTTACCTCATTAAAGGTATCAGCAGTCTATGAGGGTTAATCACTTTGCTATTAACATGGACGGCTTCCAGTCTCCAGACGGTTCGAATCAATGGCTTACGCTGTTTTCGTGTACGTTGCGTATTGGCTCACTGAACAAATTCAGCACTATTGTTAAAAACGTCAATGTATATCGATACTTTGTTGTTTAGGACTTGATACCATACGATAATCTCCTTCTTATCGTATGGTTGCTCAACAACCTGGTGTCAGAGTTTAAATCACCCGTAGGCCTCTGACATGGCTTTACATACCGTTGAAAAATCTCGGAGGCTGGCTTTACACACTATTATTTCCCAGGTATGCTGGTTTCCTCACGATGTTTTCCTTCACCGTTTTTAGCAAGAGATAACTAATTTATAATACGCACATGATTTCGAAAAGGTATTGGATCGTTTACCGATTTACCTAGCAACCTTTGACTTGGCTGTCCAACGGACATACCACTCGGCTATCAATTAGGTATAATAAGTCTATACTCAATATAATGTTTAGTAATGCAGTTAATCCCTCCCCTTCTAATTGCTTTGTCAACACAAACTGGCATTGACGTAATAGACCTAATTCTGCAAACAAATTTCGATTTCCAGAAAACACTAGAGTGTAGAAAAGTATAGAACAATACAAAAAGGGGAAACAACACGACAAACTAGCTTCAAAAACACACACCTACTTACATATGTATGTATACCCAACGTGTCATGATTTAGATAACAACGTGAGTCCTTTATTTTTATATTTTTGCTCTGTGACACGTAACACGACTGTCGGTGTCCAACATAAATCAGCGCCCACGATTTATATAAGCTTACGCGTGGCGTAACTGTACCTGAACTTTAACTTTACGTCTAACACGAGAAATGTTGACAGCCACTGATGTCGGATGACTTACGTAATTCGATGCGTATATAGCGCGTGGAGTAAATATTCTTGTACTACTGCTTTCTTTCTAGTGAAAACTATATAATATAGAATGTATGTATCTATCTGTCTATGTATGAATATTGGTGTGAACCGGAGATATTTGTTTCTGGAAACGTTTTGGAGTAAGACACCTATAACAGTAGAATAATATCATAAAGAACGAATCTAATTTTAAATTAAAGCAAAAATACAATAAAGTACTCCTGTAGTTTAAGCCATAGAAAACGTCCTAAAGTCTATAAAATATACCTATAGTTCAAGAATGCTGGTAGACGGCATTTAACATACTCTAAATCTCTAATCAGACCAAAAGTAAATATTGCTGCAAACATCCTTCCGTACACAAACACTAAAATTGATTCTTCATACAATACACAAGAAGGTATCACAACCATTACAAGACAGACATATTCTTTCACTAAATAACTTCTCATTGATATATACAAAGAAATACATTCTAAGCGATTTGAGATAATCTTTCGCTTTATCAGCTCTCAGCTTAGCTTGCGACGCGACGCCGTAAAAAGGCTTTCACAGTTTCACTACGGATCGCCGTTTATTGGCAAAGAAGTTAACGTTCTGACAGGATTAATTGCAATAGAATAATAGTTAGAGCTTTCTAAACGTGCTGGTTTTATTGTGAGAGATCAGCCCCCGTACCATGAACTTTAAAAGTAGAACATTTTGCGTTGTGTAAGAGAGACGTCGCTACGTACGTGTAGTGTGACATCTCGTTTCCGTATCGGAAAATGGCCTGCTTTAAGTATTCATGGTAAGGGGGCAGTAGCTATTTTGAATACGTTTTGTTCCATCAATATGGGTATGTTTATATTATGATATATATATGTAAATATTAGGTACCTACACTGTTTATTTTTAGTATTGTATGTAGTTACTATGTTATAAAAGTGTTATATGGCTACCAACTATTGATTTATGCAAATAAGGCTTCATTATGCATACGATCTTCTCACTTTCGTAGGGTTTAGCAAAATCTGTAGTTCAGTTTGCTGTTCACACGAGCAATATAAATCAAAATTTTCCTCTCTTGTTTATGAATTAAAATGTTAAACTATTGATTTGGTTCCACTACGGTTTACCTTCGTTTGACCATGTTCATGTGTACTGTTATAATTCAATTTCTTAATAACGTAATTATCAGGACTGTCCCCATTACCATGATCTTTTAAAGTCGGATATTTTCCGTCGTGAAAGCGAGACACTGTTTGGCGAAAATGCGAAAATGTCCTCCTTTAAGAGTTCTTGGTAAGGGGTCGGTAGTCAGTAGTTGAAGAATTTAACCTACATAAAGTAACGATGCACGTTTTTAATTAAATTAAAAATGTAAACGTTTTTCTTGCAGAGCTTTTGTGGTGAACGAACAATATTGTTTCTTTACCAAGCTCCGTTTGACTTAGCTTGTTGTTAGCAAATACTTGTTGGGTTTCCGACTTATTCCTTGAAAAGTTTATTCATTGTAGTGCAAGAGAACTCAATGTAAATTGTGTGATGAATACAAAGTTATGTGAAATATTATCATTTGTATGAAAATAAGCGTATTATATTAAACTGGCGAACAAAATTTAATAAATTCGAGAATTCTTTGTGACCAGTTATTTGGAAAATCTTAAGCTTTTTTCGTTAGTACTGTAAAAAAATCCTTATAGCTTATTACCGGGAAAAATTAGAAAGGGGTTATTATTACTGCGTGTGAAGACCAACTCGATTTTGAGGGTCGAGAAGTTGGAGCCGCGTCACAACACTAACTTCAATTCGTTCGTGGTGCGTGTTCCGACTCAACATCTTGAAAAGTTCCTCAAAGAAGAGTTATGGCCGAAGGGTGTTGTTTATCGCCGGTTTCGTGGCCGACTAAATGACACCAGTCAGCGAAACACGACGCCGCCACTTCGTGTGTAGTATAGTTATATAATTGTATGTGTTTATAGTATTTTTAAGTTATATTAATATAGTATTGTATTTATAGTTATGGGCCTTTGATGCCTGAAATAAATGGATATTATTATTATTATTATTATTATATTGCATGGCGCCCACCGTGGGACCATTAGCCCCACAGCGGGCACCATCATTTAACAAAAAGCATTGCTTCGATACCTCTACAAATGAGTTCATGGATATTATCCATACCAATAAATTAAATATCGCATTAAATTCCTGTTAGGATGTTAGTGTATTTTATAGGCTACAGCTGTATACAGTAAATAAATAAGGATAACACTCACGAAGGTCATTACAGTAAAATGATTACTTAGTGTCTTTTAATTATGTAATTAGAGCACACCGTGTAATTAAAGGAAGTAAATTAATTATTAGATGAAGTCCTCGTATACTACACGTATTTTTAAAGTTCCGCGTGTACAATGAAACGCTCCAAATTGTATGGAACGAACTTACACGACGTAAAAAGACCAAACAATACATTATGTAAGCAGTTAATCCTTTCTTTCTGCTTTCGTATTCAGGTAAAATTGCTTTGAATGAGGAAGCGCTGTAAATAAGTAATGGGGTGTAATTACTTGGATGATGACGTCACGCTCACGTGTAAGCTCGATTTTTGTAGCGGAGGTATATCATTACGTTGATAAAGTAAGAACATGTATCATCATCCATGGCAGTATAGTTGGCAACGCGTCTCAATTTTATCATGGTAAATACACAGCATAGAGATACTACTCTCTGAATAATCATCGGTGATCAGCCGGAAGATGTCCACTGTTGAACAAAGGCCTTAGATAATGGGGGGGGGGCATAATCCCCACGCTTGGCAAGCGGCTTGGGGATAGCAGTTTATTGATGGTGAAGTTACAAAAGACGATGCTGCCCATATTCTAGATTTTCCCTTAATCTCCTCTTACGACACCCACGGGAGAAAAGGGGGTGGTCGATTCTAGGTCGGATACCACTCTAAGTAATATTTGTTCAAGAGCTTTCATCATCATCAGCCCTTTGCAGTCCACTACTGGAACAAAGCCTCTCCCAATGTCCGCCACAAAGCCTCGTCTGCTGTCTTATGCATCCAGTCAACAGCTTCAGACTTAAACAAATCCTAAAATATTTACGTAAATGAAATTTACGAAGCAAAGAAAATAAATGCCAATCTTCTTTCTCCTAAATCTTGTTTGTTTCAACCATCAATCGTTCAACAACACCCTTACTTAACCCCATTAACCTTAATCCAATTGACTGAAGCAAGTACTTTTAGATTCTTCTCCCTACGATACGAATAACACGATGAAGCTTTTACAAAACCTTGAGCTTCACTCACACGTATTAGTGGCGATGCAGATAGGTACTTCAGGATCCCAGTACACGGTGGGATTTGTCGTTACAATCCGTCGCATCAGATTAATCGAGACGACAAATCGATAAAGTATGAACATCGATATCTAAAAACAACGTTGATAGTTATAAAATTCTACGCAATTTTGAATATCGTAACGATCGATAGCTCCATGCAATCGATCGCCACGATTTTCTCTCGATTCATCGCACGTATATGCGGCCCTTTAAGATCGCAAATAAATTGCTTTTATAGAGGTCGATCTGTTACGCGGTACGCGCCGAGTTCGTTCTACTAAGCGTCAGCATTCTCAAATGATCTGAGGATACGACATTACCGACACGGTTCCCGTTAAACTGACAATGCATTAAATGTACATTCCATCCTGTGGAATTGTCGTTGGTATTTTTAGCTGAAGCGCTTAATGATATTGCAATTCTTTTCTAAATGTCACGGTACGGCTCTCTTTATTGTAAGACTTGTATAGGTATAGGTACAAATAGTTGCATGAATTGTTGGTTGGAAAATATCGATGATTCACGTTAATATTGAGAGTCTCCAAGGCTGATGATACTTAGGTACTTACGTTCTTTGCAAGCCGGGTAATAAACCTTGGTATCTTTCTTGCTGATTGGGCAATCTCATTGTGACTGTAGATGGTGACTACGGTTGTTTTTAGTGAGGAAAAAATCCCACACTCCCCATTCCCTACCCCACAGGAGTCGTGTGTCTGTCGAAGGTTTGCAACCCAAAACCTTCAACAGACAGGTCTCATCACCAATGATCATGGTCATTGGGGATGAGACCAATCACCATGGCTTGGTCTCGTCTAAACTAAGCTCTTGCAATCGATCCCCACGATTTTCTCTTGATTTATCGCACGTATATGCGGCCCTTTAAGATCGCAAATAAATTGCTTTACAAAGGAAGAAAACAAGCATAGTATTCCAAAGTTTGTTTGCTGATCAAGTATTAAATCTTGCGGTTAGATTTTAAACAATTATAACCGACTTGTTGTCCGTGTCCAGTTGAATGCACCCTCCGTAGACGCCCGCGAGCTGGTAACTTGTTGTTTTCACTTGAATTAATTCAATATTGTTGCATGTTGCTGTTGGTATTTGTAGAGTCTACAACATGAATATAGTTTATTGTTTAGATTAATGTTAACTAAATATTGTTTTAGCTGAACGTGACTTGGGTTATAATATCACTTCTTTTTTATATATTATATATTTTTTATGTAGGTGCCTAAATATGTTCGCAGTTCGAAATCAGTCTGCAATCCTTATGTTTTTTTTAAACATACTATTTTACAAATATATATAACTTAATTTTAATACAAAATAAAAACAATATATACAAAAATAAAAAGTTAAAAAGCATCAAAGAATTGTTTAATTATTTTAGTAATATTTAAATAATTAGAAATGTTTTATTAAGTTTAATATGAAGACAACATGATGCAGTAATATAAGTTTATTATAGTTGATTTTAAATAACAAAATGCTTGCGTCAAACTTTACGCTTGGCATGTCCTTCGAGCACAATTTAGAATCACTTTATCAAATGGCAAAGCTAAGCCGAAAGATAAGCTGGCCAGTTGTCATCTTATTTTTAAACTCGGAGTTAATGGTCTTCGGAAGTCGACCGGTTCAAAAACAGAACTCTCCAGCTAGATACCTACAATTACTATCGTTTTGTATTCATTTGTAGAGTACGCGTCAATATGGGATCATTTTTGTTTCCCCCTTTCTATTCGATAACAATAACATGAAATATTATCAGACTGGTCTAGCTTCACTCAAAATGAGTCCTGTACAAAAGAATATTCACGATGTCGTTGTATGGCTCCCATTCAGGCGGTTTTTCTCTTTTTGTCTTCGATGTACAAATGTAAAATCGGTATTGTGGTCTCAATTGTGTACCAGAATTATGAATATGAATGTATTTGACTTTTAGTTGCAGAATAATGCATGTGTTACGTCACGGGTTTCTGAAATGGAAGTTTGAACCCTATTTTCGTAAACAGTGTCCCTATTTGTTATCGAAAATCAAACAACTGTAAAATGAAGTGGAAATTTCTTGATAACGCGCATGATGACTTTGGCTAGCTCGGTGTATGGTTTTTTTTTTTTTTAAATCGTCGCCCCACACTAGGAATTTCTCCTGTGTCGTGGGTGCGTTTCACAAACATGAAATAGCACATACACAAACATCCAGATTCGGTACAAATATCTGTGGGTCGCACAAAGTTTTGCCCCGTGCGGGAATCGAACCCGCAACCCTTAGCGCAGCAGTCCAATCACTTAGCCACTGCGCTAATCAGGTCGTCAAAATTGGTTTCACCAAAACGTCCTCGCTAAGTTTCAACGCTCCTACAGTTAGCTACAGAAGAACAAGTCAAAGCTCATAAAGTATGCGCGTTAATACAATTTGAATATAGCACATAGATAAACAATATAGGTACCTACTTTTATGACACTCGTGTAAAAGTAACAGTTTTCTTTGTCACTTTCATTCATCATCATCATCAGCCGGAAGACGTCCACTGTTGAACAAAAGCCTCCTCCTTAGAACGATCCTGTCGCGCAAAGAAGCCCCGAGCATAGCTCTCTCCATAGCTCGTTGACTTTCATTAAATATGTAATAATGTATTTTATTATTATTATAAGCTCAACCTTAAATAAATATGTAGGTAAATATTTCAAGAAATTGAATTGTTAAATCCGTTGCGAGTCCTATATTACAGTGCACAGCTACAATTTACGTTTCAACAAATAAAGCACATTTTGAAGAGCTTTCAAACATAATATACTTTAGGACAGCCTCTTACATAATTTCAGTGGTCTTGCCTTTGTTGTAGTTTGAGCAAGACAAAGCCAAGGTACAATTTCTGGGCGCTGAGCTGCGGTCAACCTTAAGTTTTGTTGTGGTTACTTCCTTAGATACAAAAGGGACGTAATGTTGTATATAGGTACTTTAGTATAGGTATATTTGTAAGATTCTCCCTTCAACGTAAAAGGGACTTAAAGGGAAGGTAGTAGGTATAGTGTATTTAAAAAGTATTTATGCGCAATGTTCTCAAGTAAGTGACTGTGTTTTTTAATTATAAATCCTTTTAACCTCTATACCTACTGATAGTGCCGTATCCGATAATCACTATTATATGACTAAGTATATTATTTTTAATTTATGCGGATTTATTCATCAGCTGGTTTAGAATTCTTTCTATTTTTTTTTCTTTTTTTAAAAACCGTCGCCCCACACTAGGAATTTCTTCTGTGTCGTGGGTGCGTTTCACAAACATGAAATGTCACATACACAAACACCCAGACTCGGGACAAATATCTGTGGTTCGCACAAAGTTTTGCCCCGTGCAGGAATCGAACCCGCAACCCTTAGCGCGGCTGTCCAATCGCTTAGCCCCTGCGCTAATCAGGTCGTCAATTTCTATTATTATATTCTATTTCAAGCGTTTTTGATTGATAAATAGAAAGAAAAAAAATTTGGGATTGACATTGTCGATTCGTTATGTTGTCCTCATACCTTTATGAATATATTCGATTTCCATTCATCAATTAAAATGCTACCTACTAATCTAAGGGCCGTTGATGCTACAGTCAATATAAAACTTGTTTTCATCTAATTGAATTTCTGTCTGAATTCTCAGCTCTATTCAACTATGTATTATACTAAGCACTAAGTTGTATTCTAGATTCCTTACCGTGTGATCGTGTGTCCTGATTATAATCATAACAATATAGTTTTCCTTTTAATAATATATTCTAAGTCTGTTATGACAAATTGATATAATGAATAGCAGAATTATGGTAAACATTTTAGATTATACTTCAAAATCATAACATATTGTCACAAGGTGGACAAAGGATTTAAATATATAACAATTTTTTATGTCAGTCGCTTCCCATACTTAGGAAAATATGTATTTTATGCAATTATTTAACTTAGATTTCCTTGAAGTGTCCTATTGTCTTGTATTATAATATAAACTAGGAAGCAAGATTTCGTGATAGTATTCTAACGGCTTTGTTCAACAGTGGACGTCTTCCGGCTGATGATGATGATGTGGAGTAAAACCCTAACAGACTGGTAGCCCAGAGGATTCTGTAGAGCCACTGGCAGGCCTCCAGCCAGGTGGACTGATGATGTTGTTGCTGTACAGGGAAAGATCTGGATGCAAAAGGCCTTAAACAAGGAACAGTGGCGAGTAAGGAAGGAGATTTATGGCCAGCTGTGGGTCACATAAAAGCTGATGATTATGATATTGTCTTAAAAATGATTTAACTAATTCCAAAATTACTCTATAGGGCCCTTACAATGAACTCTTAAAGCAAGGCTTTTCTATTCCTCATATTTCAGTATAAAGTCATAGTACTATAAAAGCCTCAAGTATTTGTTTCCGTAAACACGCGTCACTAAATATTACGCTACCTAACAGTCTAATCTGAACAGGTATTTGAGCACAAATTCCTAAGCACTTTGGTTTAGAATTTAGTAGATAGTTAGATACATAACAGCATCCTACGTTCTGGTAAATATATACACATTATAATATACCGGCTGAATACTGCAAGCTTAGTTTAAACTCGCACTTAAGAGGCCGCGTTTACACCGGATAGATTATTGGGCGTTAAGACATTAATGGCTAGCATTTTGAGGAATACGTCACATACATTTTTAATGCCTGTTATTGCTGATGAACTGGTAGTGGAGTACCATATGGTACGTGGCGGACCCATTTATAGTGCCCATTGATTTTAAAATCGGGTATATTTAAGTACTATCATACATAAAGTCACGCCTGTTTAAGGGTAGGCACAGACCACGGATTTCCATTTGCTACGATCTTGTCATACTTCTTTCGCCACATTCACTCGCATAACATTTCTTATACACGCTCGTCGGTTAAGGGACACGTCACTTGACCGTTTTGCAGAATTACAATTATGTGGTGATTTATAAGCAAATTTGCCACCAGTATTCTTTAAAGTAAGAAAACATATACATATGTATAGGTGTGTATTACATAGACTTTAAGCTAGCAATTATGTAGATATCTCTATTTACATAATTGCAATTCGTTTGAACTAATTACTAACATTCCACTAAATACGATAAGTTAAGTTCAAATGGAAGTCACGTGCACAATATAATGCTCGCGTCGGTGTAAACGCGTCCACCAGCATTGCAAGTAAATGAATATGTGTTGCACTAAAACCTTCGGATGTTCTGTATTTTGGGGTAAAGCTTCACTTCCTACCCTGGTCACGTGTCCAAATCATAACCTTACCGGGTAAATGTTTGTTGCCTGTTTTTATGTTGATAAAATTATTTAACCAACTCGCACTGAGTTGGGTAAATATATAGCAAAGTTGTACCGTATAGCGTTGTGTTATTGAGATGTATAAAGCGCTTTATATATGTGCTGCGTGTTTGAATTCGATGTTTTGTACATACTTTTAAGATGTAAAGACGTTACAGTACAATACGACAAGGAAATGGCATACAAAACGGTAACAGTACTTTAATATGAAGATTGTATTTTTTTTTTGTTTGTTTGGTTGAACGTTAATCTCAGAACCTACTGGTTCGAATTGAAAAAATATTTTTTGTGTTGGGTAGTCCATTTATCGAGGATGGCTATATAACATTCGAAATATATGCGGATCGGGTGGAAGCTAGTTATCGATATTTGCTTGTCGGTCCTTTAACTACGTTGCAAGGTAACAAAATTTATGTACTGCATAAATATTATTTATAAGACAGAGAGTATCGTGGGCTCCGTCATGTACCATATGCAGTTCTTGTATCATTTTTTAGCTAGTAAGTTTTTTTAAGCTACGCCTCACACAAGGAATTTCTTCCGTATCGTGGGTGCGTTTCACGAACATGAAATATCACACAAACACCCAGACTCAGGACAAACATCTGCAGATCGCACAAATTTTTGTCCCGTGCGGGAATCGACCTCACAACCGCAGCAGCCCAATCGCTTAGCCGCTGCGCTAATCAGCCCCCTTACCATGAACTCTTATAGCAGGCTTAATACGGAACCGAGACACCGCATTACATTCCACGTAGCGGCGTTCATGGTAAGGGGCAGATCTGTATAGTTTAGATACCTCTCGCTTCGATGAAACTATGTTCCCACTCAAAGTTGTGCTAAGTATAATGGTCCAACATCAACACATTATTATTAAGTGTTGTGCAACGATTGCGGCGGAAACTTTGCTATTGTGTTCAGGTGTTTCAACAGATTGCGACCGTCTGATATTATCTCCTTCAAATACGAACTGCGGACAATGGTTAAGACTTTTTGCTTTATGTACTGTAAGAAAGATTGGTGGTTGGTAATTCTTCTGTTTTTATAATTTTCTCTTCTTCCACTCTTTTGCCTTTCTTCAAGGTTAATTGGCGAATACGGTTGCCATTTATTTACATAATCTTTAGTAATAATAATCGGTTAATCAGTTTTTTTTTTATTAATGCACTATTTGTGAGTTATTATGTAATTTTCTCTGTATAAGACCTCATGATGACGTTTCGCTAGATATATTTTACATTAATTCAAACTAAAGTATGTCGTTGAGAGTTACTTTAAATTCAAATACTTTCTTTAATGTTCGCCTGATCGAATTTCGGTCACGGCGGCCTGTTTCGGCTGAGAGCTAGTCTCAGCTACTACACAGGAGATATTATAGTGCACAAGTATGCGCGCAAACACAGGTGCACTCCCTATTCTCTCACTCTCATAGTCCGATGGGACGATAGACCGACACGACCGGATAGACATCAGGCGGAAGACCAACGGCCTAACTTGCCTTCCGATACACAGAAGGGTCTCGACATATGAAAACGGTCACCCATCATTTCGTTGCTATACTACAGAATACCTTTGTTTTTCACGGCGAGGTTTTGAACTGAGCCCTTGCATAATATATATGGCAATAGAGGTGCCAATCGAATGTGCTAAAGCTTTGATAATATACAGCAATGCGTTATTCATGACGCGGGGTAAAGCCAAGGTGAGGTTCGCAAGATTGTCGGGGTTTTATTGAATGCCATGGGATTTGTTATTGGAGTTGCTGAGATGGAACACCTACGTATGCAAAGCTAGACTTATTATTTAGTATATTTAACAAAAATAATAAGTGGCTAAACCCCTCTGAGAGTATATTCAAAATTGCTGATATTCTATCATTGATATGTAGATATGTCTCTACTACAAATTTGAGCCGAGTAGTATCCGGCCTAGAATTGACCACCCCCTAAGGGAAAATCCAGCAGATGGGCAGCAGTATCTTCTCAAACATCGCTACTAATACTGCGATCCCCAAGGCCCCTGCTAAGCGTGAGGTGCACCCGGGGAGGGTGCCCAAGTTACCCAAGTAGGATTTTTGTACAACAGTGCTCGTCATCCGGCTAATGATGATGATGAATTTTAATAGGAACCCAAAATACTCGGGGAATGAAGCAGATTCGAGATTTGAATTTCTTTTTAAGGTTGCGTTTAGGAAATAGTTATTACAGATTTATTCATATTTAATTTAGTGATTCAATTATATATAGTAAAAATGTTGCTGTATTTTAATAAATATTTGATCAACCAGGATCTTATACTTCGACAAACTTAATCTTTCTTTCGCTGGTTAGGTCTAACTTTTCCTTCCGAAAAGAATTTAATTAAATGAAACTTTAGTTTTTCATTTAGAGTACGTTCTTAGAACTTGTTGTAACATCGTTCGGGGTACCTAGTACAGTCTGAACTGAAATACATGGTTGTGGGGTCCAACTTTATATAATATTTTGTGTTAACATATTATACAGATATATATGACTGTGTATTTGACAAATGCAAATGGAAAGTTGTCGTTCATTGCGGCGTTCTAAGGGCCTCCTCCTTTGTTCACCGGTGGCCACCCTCCGGCTGATTATGATGTGATCATTACATGACACGATAAAGGAAACTTGTGATAAAACGTAAGCCTAAACGTAGCAAAAACAGTAATTAAAGCCTTAGTGACAACTAAGGGCACGTTTTTAATCTAAACACGTATCTTATAATAACAATTTTCATGTACATTTAACAATAGTATTTTATGTTACATGTCTGGTGAAACATGCCTACTCACTTAGTTTTAAAGGTTCCATGTTATAAAAATCAATCGTGCTTATTATTAGGCACAATATAATGTAACCATCCAATGAAATTCGTTACGATATAAACATTATATCATAGGTACAAACAACGAATCATGTTCTCAGCAAAAAATGGCTACCGCCAGAGAATTACTGCAAACGGATATTCAAACCAATACGTATTGAAATCTCTCACACCGTTGTACTCATAAAACTTGAGTGCTTCGAAATATAAAATCTAGCTAGTTTCTACAGCAGAATGGGTTTCATCACGAATGCAAACAATTTATACGTTGGTGCAGCGATAGATGATATCGGGAAGGTGCCCCGATATAGAGTTATTACCATTTGCATAGTTGTAAAACTGATTGGTACTTTAGATTGGTACTAAAGATAGCAGTTTAATAAGATACTGCTGAGATTCTGATAAGATATCGTTTATTTACACGTGTCATCATTTTATATAGATACCTTTTTTATTCTGGAAAATATATCATTAACACTCCCACCGCCCTTGGGGGAAAGCGGTGGGGGTATGTGGGACTGCCCGTTGTAAAACTATAGACCTTACCCACTAAAATATCCCCGGTGTATCTCTCATCGCTTTAAGGGACGGCTGGGATTCCCTTAGGATATCGATATAGATACCTACTAGAATCTTCAATTCACAGGAGAAACCTGTGAACAGATTAGAATAAACAAAATAGAACAGACTTACGTTTCAGGTTGAACTCAGCTGTACTGCTTAGGAATTGACAGGAGTGGCTCATATAGGCGGCCGTAAGCTCACAGCATGCAGAACTCTGAATAATCTGCTTATAACTATCGGAAGCCACAAAAATAAATTTTGAAATTAAAATCTCTGTTATAAAAAAATAAAATACGCAGCCTATACCTATTCCACAGGGCAGAAGCCTAAAGAAGGATTGAGCATTCATCACACCGCTAGCTCACTGCTGTTGCACTATTTGTCGGTTGTGTCTTAGAATATCTAAGAAAGGTTAATAAAAAGTCACATTGATATTTGCTTAAATTTGAACCTGCAATTTTGTGCATAAAAATCCGGTACACCATTAGGCCACAACACGGGGGCCGAAGATCGAGCTCACTGGCGTACCATGGGAGAGGCCTATGTCGGTCTATATGATGATGAACACGGCAATTTTGTTAAACGACAAAATTTAAATAAAGATACCGGAAACTTTTCTCTTAAATATCTTAATCTTGTAGAAGTTTTGAGTGATCTGCGCATTTCGTTCGTCGCACGACCTTTTTCCTCAGTGGTCATAAAGATTTATCTCCCACCTATAAAACTTTTCCTGACAGTGTTATCGACGTTTAACGTTAGCCCCGGACCTAGGTATAGGAAACTCGTACATATAACTGTGGTGTTAGCGCTCATTGGGCTTCGGCTTTATGACAACATTTGCAAATAAATGGGGCGTCAGTTTAACTTAGGTACTATGAATATAGTCGCATATTATTACATTAAAAGTCAGTAATCCTGTTTTTGTAGATACAATATATACAGAATCACAGTCAAATATAGGTAGCAAATAGATGGTAAAGGACGAACATCATCGTGATAGTTGATAAGACACCTTATGTTGTAATGATTATAAACAACTAGCTGCGCCCTGCGGTGTAACCGGCTACATTTTTTCGGGATGAAAAGTAGCCTATGTGAAATTTCATCAAAATCGGTCTAGCCGTTTGAGCGTGAAAAGGTAACAAACATACAAACACACTCACAAACTTTCGCCTTTATAATATTAGTGTAA
This sequence comes from Abrostola triplasia, assembly GCA_946251915.1. Taxonomy (NCBI): domain Eukaryota; kingdom Metazoa; phylum Arthropoda; class Insecta; order Lepidoptera; family Noctuidae; genus Abrostola; species Abrostola triplasia. Next base: position 7,900,417 of record OX276435.1, read on the forward strand.
TTAATGCGTCTCACTACACCATTTTACGTCCGATACTCTTAATTCAATTTTCCAAATCATCACAAAAAAATATAATAAATAGTATCAATGACGTCATACGTCAGAAGCTCAGCGGTTAAGCCCTTTAAATAAAAAAGTCAGCTGTCAAAGTATGAACAATTTTCTAGTAACGTTCCATGTTTGAAAGTCTGATAACACGTGTTAGGGCTGCCTACCTACTTTTTCATTTAAACTTGACACAGTAAAGTTAACGGCACAATAAACTAAGTTTTAGTTGCGAACACATTTTATTGTGAGCCTTAAGTGAGTTTGTTTGAGTGACATTCAAGATTGAGATCTTCCAGTAAATAGGTTGCTTTATATGGTTTTTGAAGGATAAACCTTTCAGTGGTTGGACGAAGTCAACCTTTTTTAGAAGCTGTTTAATTTAAAATTATATATGTAAGTGGCCATTAAAATACTTAATGCAATATTGTTATTGCCTTGTGGCAGCCACGTTGAAATAAAAAAAAGAAGTCAAAGCACTGATATTTTATTAAAAAAAGATTCCTAAATCTAAAATCCGAAAAAACCATCTGCAAACACGAGGATTTAAAAGACCATAACAATAAAAACATACACGGCAACATAATATACCTGCGCTCTTTAAAAGACAGCACACAAACTAGTTTGGTGCGCAAAAAACCGGCTTTAAGCGGTTTAAACCCGCGGGGGTTGATGAGATTTACATTTTGCTCAGCACTTGAATTACAGCAAAGAGCTCTCTCCCTATGATATTAACTTTGTGAGCTCGAGTTGCAAACGAAATGATTTTAATCGCGCCAACGTTGGAGAATACGAAATATCTTTTATTGCTTTCAAGGGGTCAATTCTGGAGATGATACGGCAATACTGTAACGAGGTATATAACGCTTGATGTTGCTTTTGTCACAGTTACGTTTGTCTTGAGGGAGGGCTATGAAGTTTTAATTCTTCGGTTAACAAATGCAGGGAAGTGGGGCAGAGTGTTCAGTATTTTAGGACAGGAACGCGTAAAAGAATATTGTTTGTTTTATCACCTGACGCATTTGAAAGGGAAATCATCTTTACGAGCAACCATAGCGCGTGTTACTTACCTAGCTGTATCTTTACTAGGAGTATGATAATATACGTTGGTACATTTTCTTGCTATATAGAAGTCAATGCAAAATATTATTTTGAGGAAAGGAAAATAAATATAATATAAAAGTACGAAGTAGTCTTATATGCATTTTGTTTTAAACGTTTTTTATCTGTTTAGTATTCTATACCGAAAGGTATTAATTATATTATAAGCCTTCATTAGTGGCGTTATGGCAGCTACCAACCATGCTGCTCAGTATTTAGAAGCTTTTTTAAATATATCTTTTATATCCACAAAATGGAAGAACACAGTAGACATATTGGAATACCTATTAAAAGTACACAAACAAAAACACAAAAACAACAAGCAGCTTTATTAGTTTCATTTTCTCGTAAATATACGTAAAGGTTTGATAAAATGGCGAGAGTGCCGTTTCCGGACGCAAGATAGCGGGTTTTCTAGGTTTTGGCTTCGGACAAAGCCATTTAAAGGGTCAAATAGGCTGCAGACCGTCGATCGGACCTTCGCCATCTAATATTTAACGAAATAACTTCAACTATGGCTGCCAATATAGTTTTGTGGTATATATTGCCATCACGTTTTCTTTGTAGGCAGAGATGTCTACTACACCCACATTTTGTCACTTATGTTTTGAGTCCTAATGTAATAAGGGGAGAGTCTATTGCTATTAATATGGCACAATCTAGACGAATTCATGCTACTGAAAATTAAAATAAACCTAATGACAGACTGCGCCTGACAGGAGAATAGAACTCAAAACATCGCGGTCAGCAGTCTTACTTTGCGACCACTAGACCAACGAGGCAATAAAGTTTTGTGGCTGTATAGAATTCACTTCGAAAGAGCGGAAAAACTTTTTCTTCTACGAAATATGGCGCACTGAATGTTGAGTGCCTGGCGTGTGCTCTTATATTTTATATGGCTTAGAAGTGCAAGCCGCGGAAAGTAAGGGCGAAATTCTCTTAATGCTTAAGTAGTGCCTTTATATGCTCTTAACTTACACACATGTATTGTCTCTACTTTGTGTAAGCACGGCTTAAATTCGTGTTTGTTTGGTTACAGAATCTCTTGAATAATTCGTTTCGTCATCGTACTGTATACTAAGTTCTTCTTCTTTGTATTGGCATAAGCCATTAGCTACATGGAATAGGTTATGCCATGATGAGTTGGCCAGTCAAGGATGGTAGTGAGGTTGAACGTCCAGGGTGCACATACTTAATCGACACTCTTGGAGGCTCTCTACTTGCACTCCAATTTATTATATGTATAATGTCGTATAAATAGTATACTATTGAGTGTGACTGTGTAACGGTTTTTCATTCCTAAACTACTCGGTGGTTGCAAAATAGACCACGTGACTAAAGCCGAGTTGTATCCGGCTAGAATTGATCTACCCCTTTCCTCCCGTGGGTAATACTGCGATCTCCAAGCCGCTTACCAAGCGTAGGGATTATAGTAGCTCCTTTAATCTAAGGGATAGGCATTAGTTCAACAGTGGACTTCTTCCGGCTGATAATGAGCAAGGCCGTGGGAAATATCTAGTATTCTATAAATTGAATTCCAAGCTTCATGTATAAATGATGCCTTTAAGGCTATACGAGTATAATGCATCAATAAATTCCCGTCAACATTGATCAGAAATCTCACATATATTATAGAGGAGGTGTAATCGCTTGGACATAAATACACTTTAATTATTCAACCCCGTGTAATGGCGTATTACGCTGCAGTGCAATCATCGTTAGCACAATTTAATTGATGATTCGGAACGACCTTACTACATCGGCTTAAATACTAAATTCGATTGCACCCCCGGGAATTTCAGGGACAAAATTAATTTTGCAGCGCCTTTAACTCTTGTCGCCAAGATTATAGAGTCTAATTTGACTTTGGCTAACTGAATGTTGAATTTGTAGAGTAGTACAATTCTGTGGTTACAATGTTAACGTGTAGATGCATTTAATTTTGATTGCGTGTAAGTAATTGTTCTTAAGATTACGGCTTTGGAGGTATTTCTATCCCCATTTTGAGGGTTGTTTAGGCGTTCAGTTATTGTGTAACATAATTTTTCTGTGAGGTTTTTATTTTTTGTAAGTAATTACTTTATTATTACATTGTTCACGTTATTTTTTAAAAAGGGAACAAGTATAACGTGACCTATCAATCCCAATACCATTACCTACACCATTTAGGACTGCGGTGGTGACACGTGGGTATAAAGACTATTCAATTGTTTTTTTAGCAGTGGGTTCACATGTGTTCTTCTGTCAAAGCCTTATTAAAGAAGAATGCTTCATTCAATGGGGATGATGAGAAAAAAATCGTAGTAATTAATTAAATTAATTTGAAGGATTGGAAAAACCGGAAAAAAAATCGCGGATGTACAATCGTACAGTGTTTTGAAGTTTGTAGAGGCATACTCTATCGCTCTCCCGCGAAACTCTAAATGTACGGTGCGAAGTGAACGTCACTATGAAATAACTTAGGCGTGACGTCATTTCTAAGCACACACTATCTCTGCCTAACAATAAATTTAAAATGCTTATATTATCATTGTAATTTATTTGCCTTAGTCAATCTCTTTTTCCAGTCTTCATTTTAATTCTACACAATATCAGAAAATATAAAAAAAAACATAGTCATCATCCATATTATCAGCGTGTACTATACACGTATAAGTAGGAGGGATCAAATTCGCCTATACACAAAAAATGATCAAATTTCTAAGATGATTTACTTACAAGTAAGGTACATTAACGCATACATTATTAGGTAGAGTGAGTGTCAATGATCACGTGATTGATCACCCTTTATGTTGGAAATTGACTTTCGCGGTTATATTAGCTTGTTAGGCATTCATCAGCTTACGTTAACTTAATACCTCACGTCCTCTCTGCGTCTCACTTGATCTTGATGCGTCTGTGTAAGAGTAAAGGAGATAGCTAGAGCGGAAGGCCCCGCGTTATCTTGTCGTGTTTTTGTAAATTATGTTTCTAATGTTTTAAGTCCTGTAATTTCGTTTTTACTGTTTTATTTTTATCTTTTTTTTCACATAAAGAATGATTTTCTTGTTATTTAGTGTACAACTTTGTAATGCATACAGTTTTATACCAAGTTATCTATTTTATTTTATTTTTAGAAAACTTACAGCTAACTTAAGAATAGACTATGTTAATACAAGTTTATTTTAGGAGCTTAGTCAGATTTGACTATGGCACTTAGAAAATATATTGTGAATGAAGGACTAATGATATTAGTTATTTTATATTTAATGAAAACAAAGTGTTAATTCAAGTAGTTCTATATTTAAAATTTATAACACATAAAACCTTTTTTAAATAAACTATACACTAGTTTTGCGCATAAAACATAAAATAACAACAGAAACGCAAAACTAAAATAAACAAACAAATTTTAATATGGCGTCCGAAATACACATCTAGCCAACTTTAACCGTATTTCAACACTGTTTAACAGCATCGTGACAAGCAAATATATTACAGAATGTTTCCTTGCCTAAAGAGAAGGTGGAACTTTTCAAATAAAAGCACCGCGCACTACTGACTTACGTAGCAGATATTGGAAATGCCTCGCGCGACTATGACTTGCCTTTAGAACTTTGGGGAATCCTTTGATTTTTATACAAACTATTATAATATATATAGGTCAGGCACACTGTATTTTGAGATTGTAGAAAATATTTAACATAAAGACATACCTTTTTTTACTTAGGACGTTGTCATAGACTTGCTATGTCTTGGGGCGGAGAGGTTTGCCGGACTCTTACCGGCTAAATCCCAGGGTAACTACCTTACAAGACGACCCAGTAGACAATACCGTGTCGAGACCCTCGACAGGTCCCAATTCGGGACCGACGGCGGGTCCTGCTCACAAGGGCGGCACGCCAGCGCACGTCTCTAACTTTTGTTTTGCTACTCCTTATCATCTACAGCGTCTTATATTGTGAACCCATGAAGAAAGCAAAAGTTATAAATTGTCAAGTAAAACAAACTTAATATAAATATAACAACAAAACAGGTAACAACATGTTCTTATAGACAACACTAGGTAAATTCCATTTGTTCTTATAAACAGTTCCAGGTTACTAATGGTCACCTAGCTACACGACTTGGGATTGGAATTGCCACCAAACGACCACCTAGCCTCGACTCTAGCATTTTCTTTACACTTCGTTTAATTAAATAATTAAAATCCCATTAAGTCTACCCTGGTATACTATTAAGTAAAATAAGAGAACTAACGATACACTCAGTAGTTAAACGGTTCTATGTTAGTGGTTGAATAAAGACGTGGATTATTCGGTACATTATTATTAAAAAAATACATTCAGATATCTCTGTTACACACTTGTTTAATATAAATACCCGTAGTGAATTTATAAACGAATAGCTGCGCCCCGCGGTTTTACCCGCTGCATTTTATCAGAATAGAAAGTAGCCTAAGTGTTAATGTAGGGTATCAGCTACCCATACATGAAATTTCATCAAAATCGGTCAAGCCGTTTGAGCGTGAGGAGGTAACAAACATGCAAACACACTCTCAAACTTTTCGCCTTTATAATATTAGTGTGATTTGAACGAAACACTAAACTGACCTTAATTATCAGTTTGGCTCTCCGTATAGCATACTAAAAAAATTCGAAAAAAAACCCGTCTAATCAGTTTTATTTCATTGTCTTCTGTTCACGTAAGTGGCATAACATTAATAGGCTGAAAAAGTGTAGAAAAACAAATAAAAACCCTGTTATGTCACCAATTTAATCTATCTGTAATGTAATGCATAATTGAGGATCACTTAAGCAAAAACGTAGGACAACAAAATCGCTTTGAAGACGAGTCCCTTGTGACGGGTGGTGACTACTTGATAACAAATTACGTCTCGTGTCACAGAGATTTATTGAGAAGGGACAAAAATGTGGCCTCAGTAGAGATTATGAAAGCAATAACTCACTTATTATGGTGCTGCTGGTTTGTGATTTGTCTTTATAATATCTTTATATTCATTCATGGAGAAGGTAGGATTTGAGACGTATTAAGCAGGCAAATTGAATGCTGGATGTAGAGAATAGTGCTCTACAGGCGAGAGCAAAGCTTTTAAATTTAAGAAAAAGAAGAATTTTATAAAGCCATAAATGTAGTTGCAGATTATAATTTGCGATCAAACGCATTACATGTTGCGGAAGTAGTGCTCATATAGCGACTCCTGCCAGTTTATCAACGAGACTCTGACCCAATTTCTAAGGAAGATTATATTAAGTGGCGAGGGTACGTAAGCAGCTTAGGTATATTTCCAGGAATATCTAAAGAAAGCGTAAAAAATGGACCGATATTTTACATTACATAAGGTGTTTTAGCTATGATTTTCTTAGAGTATTTTAGTTCTTTGCCAGACTTTTGAAATATTTATTCATCATCAGTCGGAAGACGTCCACTGTTCAATAAAAGCCTCCCCCTTTGAACGCCACAATAAACGACAACTTGCCATTTGCATTACCCGGTTGCTCATTTTTACTAGGTCTATCCAATAATCTGGTGAATTCAGTTAAAACCTTTACAGAAAACCAAAAAAATACTTTGCAAGAAATAAAGCTTAAAATAGGCACCTAACCTATCCTTATTATCAGCTGGAAGACGTCCACTGTTGAACAAAAGCCTCCCTATTAGGTAAGGGGGGGGGGGGGTGCTATAATCCCCACGCTTGGCGGCTTGGGGATCGCAGTATTGGTGGTAACCTAACCTAACTTTTAATTTAAATAGATATAAAGGACGTACCTACAACAAAAACGTTTAAGAACTTAAAAAATACAACAATGGAGCTCTAAGAATGTGAAAATTCCACGTATTGCAAGAACTTGTAGAGGTTAATGGGTATGTTATGAATAATTCACAAACCGACATTAATTTATATTAAAATTCTAAAGCTACACAGTACCGTAAATACATATTTATTTTTATAACGTTAAGACTCAAAATGACTTTTTACGTTCAGAAAAGTTTAACTGGGCTTAATCTTGTACTGGAATAAATTGGAAAGAAAATTACTTTAGTGAAATGAATTAATTTCGCTCATTGGTACTCAAGTGTTTAACTTTATAAGGCAAATGAATTCGTTGCAAAGCCGAAAATTAAAATTGCGACTACTTAAAAACTTAAGTATGAATTGCATTAGGTATGTTAATTTTATTTAATTCCATTATTGTATTCCAATTGCGAAAAGACATTTAATACATCATTATTGAATCAACTTCAAAAAGGAGATCCCTATGGGGTCCTAGGAAATTCTATGCGTTCGCTTTGATAATAGTATTTGAGCATTCTCATAGTAGATTCGTTTTTGTCTGAATTAGTTGTTGGATTTCGCACCGACTTTAACTTGGCTGAAGAAGTGAAGTAAATAAAATATTATTTAACACTTTTAAGTTCGTGTTTTTTAAACGCGTTTTTTATTTTATGTTACATTATTTTTTTCTTTTAAGAACAGCTAATCCATGGACCTTTAACGTAATATCCTCATTAAGAACATTTTATCTGATCAAGGAGGGTGTGACATTGGCACTTTAGTTCAGTATAAATTAACACTACTCTAATAAATTGCAAATCACTTCCTAAGACGTGAAGTGGAGTCACGACAGCATGTTACACAATTGGACGGGTTGAAAGTTCAAGTCGAGAATTTATTGTTTGCTTTTATAGGTTTTTTTTTTAATTTCCAATGACAGTCTTATAAATTTGCTTTTAAGTGGATACCAGCAGAAAAGTTCATGGTAAGGGGTACTATGAACTTTTAAAGCAGGACAGTTTACATTGTGGGAGTGAGACGCCCCACTGTACAGCACGTAGAGGCCGCGGCGTCGCGCTTCTACAACGTAAACTGTCCTGCTTTAGGAGTTCATGATGAGGGCTGGTATCCACTAATATACATTAGAGTATATAACATTATATCACGCCTGTATTCCCCGAAGGGGTAGGCAGATGTGCACATAATAACACCATATCTCTTGCTATCAACAAGTGTGATCAAAACATTATTATCACTCAGTTAACTTTGATCTGTGAGATACAGATAATTTACTTTTAAGCTTTTGTGGCAATAGGCTCGCCCCCAATTACATTGGGACCTAAAAACTTTCTTCTTTCTTTCATTTTTTCTTTCCATTAGATAAAATAAGATAGAATGACTTTATTTGTTCAAACATGAGTTCACATACAATCAGTAAAATAATGTAGAAACATTATAGATTCATTTAAACAAGAGTCCGACGCTATTCGGAACAAAATGACTATTAGTGTTACTAACGTAAAAATTGTCTGACGGCGAACCGTGTTTACTTAAACCAAAGTTAATTGAACCTTATTATGGTAATTGTGATTATGGTAACGATAACGAGGTTGGCCGTAGTATATTAATTTGTTTTGACTCGAATTTGCACAGCGAAGAATGTATAGAGTTTATTTTAAGCATCGTTGGGAGCTGGTTGTAAATCGATTATTTGTTGTACTAGGCATTGATATTATATGGAATAAGTTAGTCGGTGAGATCTTCTTATCGTATGGTTGATCGAGAACCTGGTGTCAGAGTTTAAATCGCCTGTAGGCCTCTGACATGGCTTTACACATCGTTGAAAAATCTTTTAGGTGTGCCAGTTTCTTCACGATGCTTTCCTTGTGATGTGTCGGGTGCAATAGGCCATTAGAGACATAGTATGGGAAATAAAGACCATATTATGCCCGCGCGTTGTTAGTACCGATTCTTTGATTTATAAACCGGATGATTTACAACTCGAAACCTTGCATATAAATGCAAGGTTTCGAGTTGTAACATTAAATAAAAACATTTATTTTTAACTGGACTGCCTCGTTGGTCTAGTGGTTGCTAAGCGCGACTGCTGAGCACGAGGTCCTGAGTTCGAATCCCGGGTCTGGCAAAGTGTTACTGGGTTTTTCCATTAGGTAATTCTCAGTAGCAGCACGGAGTCTGGATTTGTGCCCGGTTGATGGCAATAGGCTCGCCCCCTATTACATTGGAACCTAAAAACATAACTGGCGAAATGTGGGTGTACTAAATGTGCACCTCTGCCTACCCCTTCGGGGAATACAGGCGTGATGTTATATTTTGCTTTTATTTATTTTTATTGGCCTGAAATGTGTCCCACTGTTGGGCTTTGGTGTCTCCACAATCTACAAATCTCTCTTCAGTGCCAATTCTGGCCATGTCTTTCCCGGAAAGGTGTCCAGATTGTCCCTCCATCGCCTTCTAGGATCTTCTAGAAAAACTTATTTAATTTTTTGTAGAAATATATACGTAATTAGATGGTGATAGAGAAAAGGTGCGGTTGTGAGAAGAGGGAAAATAAATAACTCAATGTTTTTTAAATACTATTCCCGCATGGATTAAATAAATAAGGTTTTAAATAAATCCTCTTAAGTAGGAAAACAAAAAACGAATAAAGATCACGTAAAATTTGATTTATATTTTTAAGTGAATCCTTAGTAAAAGGGCGAAAATATTTCTTTTTACCGTCAACTTTAAGTATTAATTTTATGTAAGGTCACAAAAATATATAATTATATTTATACTTTGCTATAGTCAGTCAAACGAGCGTGTATTCGCGCTAAGATTCAATATCTTAGACACTAAATTAATTATTTTCTTTAAGTTCTTAAAGTACAAGGAAGTATATTTCACAATAACATAAAATAATGTTAGCATACTTCCGCATAGTTTTAAGACTCGGAGGTGGTCTAGACTCTAGATGAAGGCAAAGTCGACAATATTATATGAACAATGATCAGTAGTCAAGTCAAGTAGACAAACGCAGCTAATAGAAATCTGTAATCATAACCGTCTGTGTACCTTTATGCACCTATAACTGACTCAAACTCTAGAATTCTTACATGTAAATAAAACTTACAGAATCAGGAATTTATTATTTCGTCAAAGAATAATGACATAAAACTGTAGAAGTAACTTTCTGAGGATAATTTCCTGTTCACAGAATTAACATAAGCTAAAGGTGTTTGTTGTTCTTGTTCTAAGAATAATAAAGGAGCGCTTAAATAATATATTACACAGTAAGTAACGAAGGTAAGTTAACTTTTTATACTGTTACCAGGCAAGTTGCTAGGATTTATATTAAGCTGCTCATTACAGTATGCTACGTTGTTAGAGCAACTGAATAATGAGAGCTTTGTTGAGGTAGTTGGATAATCAATATTATGTAGAAAAAATTGTATGTGTTAAGGTATTTGGTCGTAGATAAAGACTTCATGTAGCCAGTATCTAGTGTTTTTCTTTACATTTCCATTGGGTCCAATCTTTTTTCAAATTACAACGAGAGACGCACTCAGATCAAAGTTTCATCATCATCATTAGCCAGAAGACGTCCACTGTTGAATAAAGGCCTCCCCCTTAGAACGCCACAATGAACGACAGCTTGCTAATTGCATCCACCGGTTGCCTGCAATTCTAACGATATCGTCGGTCCACCTGGTGGGAGGCCTGCCAAAGCTACGTCTCCCGGTTCGATCAAAGTTTATATTATGTTAAGTGATATATTAGGGTTGTCTTTTAAACGACAAAACATTATGTACCGTTTTAATACTGTTAAGTAAAAATAAAGTAAACTATTTTAAAACGGTGAAAAACAGTTTTGTGTTACAAACAAAACGCTGAAATCGGCATCATTTTCATTAAAACTACTGTCCTAATCCTTGTTTTTCAGTTCTACATAAATTACGTTACTACTAGAATATATCTTACGTAACATAAAAGCAATTTACTTAACAATAAATCAGTATTTCGAATATTTTTCATCAAAGGATCTATTGAAACGTTAAACAGCTCAGTTTGGGAATGTAAGGATTGTCAAGTGGACACGATTATATCGGAAACATAAGGACTTGGAGTCGTTTGTCGTTGTCTTTTGTTTTCCAAGTTAATATTCTAATTATAGGTTGAAGGATATTATTTGTTTAAATGATACACGTGTATCAATGATGGTATTAGGGACCTGTAGTCATATTTTTATACGTAATAATGTTTCTTACAGACAGATCCATTACCAGTTTTAATTGCTTATTTCATAAAGTTTTTAGTTACGTCAACATCACACCTGTATTCCTCAAAGGGGTAGGCAGCGGTGTACCTATAATATACACCCCCATTTTGCCAGTTATGTTCTAGGTCTCAATGTAATAGTGGGCGGACCGGACAAAAACCCCGACTCCATGCTACTAACGAGAATTTCTTAATAGAAAAACCCAATAACACTTTGCCCGACCCAAGATTCGAACCCAGGACTACATGCTCAGCTTACAGCATCCCCTAGACCAACAAGGCAGTTGATTCAATAACTATAGTTTTATGGATTATATTTAACATTCTAAGGTGAGCATTATTTTACACAGTACTCAAGGAAGTATTTGTACTATATTTTGTGCTACCTCTATATAGCAACTAGGAAGATGTGGCTTTATATTTACTGCAGTGAATCTTTAGAAAGAAACCCAGTTTGAATCTCATTCCCATGCTCCAAAGAGCCTTTGCGTGTAATCTGTAAGTCTACCCAAAGATCCGGGTTTCTTTTGTGTTGAGTTGAGTAAACTGATGCTATACTATACTTTTTAAGATATTTTATTTCCAAGCATAATCTACTGTAGATAGGTCATTTAAACGAAGTATGATCTGTATCTTGTTGAAATATATTATGCCAATTAACACAGTAGGTACTTAAATATACTAAAAGTTGAAGTTTTGGTAATGTGGGAAAACCAACCGTTGTACAAAGAGTGTTATATCAAGTTAGTTTGCCAATTTACATAAAATTATTGTACACTCTACGACGTTTACACAGATTAATATTTTTTATATCTATTCTCATTATTGATTATTTATTATATCTATATAATTGTAAAGATACACTGAATATGTCCAAAGGTCTTGATATATTAGACTACTCATTATTAAGACACAATTTCAATTTTCATACTATTTTAAGCTCTCAATAATCGCCAGCCTATATATTTCTTTTGTTAAAACATAACTATCAACATTTACGTTACATTACTAATAAGATAGAATACAAGTAAGCAAAAAAAAACACATACAATATGACTAGACAATAAGAAAACATAAAAGAAGAATATTTGACATTACAACGTATATTTCTAAGGAAAAAACCTTATGTTACCCAGAGGTTTGTTTTAGAAAAGGTATCTAACAAGACTGGAATAATAACACATGGCTTGTGGCGCTAATTTAGTTTGTCTTGCCACATTTATACAAACAAAGTGCCTTCGTCCCGACAAACCTACCTATTATGGCATTAAGTGCTTGAAACTAGACTCTTTTATTTAGTGGTTGCACAGCAACTGCTGAGGGCGTGACCTACGATCGATTCCCGGGTCGGACAAAGTGTTGTTGAATTTTATCATTTGGTAATTCTCAGTTTCCCGGAGTCTAGATATATACCCGGGTGATGGCCATAGGCTTGCCTTCTACACTTCTGCCTACCACTTCAGGGAATACAGGTGTAATGTTTGAAGTCCAGGAAACTAGGAACATGTTCGGTTTAATCGAATTATGTTCCGAATATGGAGGGTCAGTTTCGGTGAAAATACTTGGGCCATAAAAATCGTCGGCAGTAGTAGTTTATGGCGATAGTGAGGGCAGCTTCCAATAATTTGCCACTAACAAAGTGTGGGTTCAGAATGTACCTGGGAAGGTCCGGCTAGCCATATTTTAGTTTGGTATACAAGTATTTGTTCAATGAGTTCAGGGTTGCCTGCCTCGTTGGTCTAGTGGTCGCTAAGCGCGACTGCTGAGCACGAGGTCCTGGGTTCCAATTCCGGGTCGGGCAAAGTGTTACTGGGTTTTTCCATTAGGTCATTTTCAGTAGCAGCACGGAGTCTGGAATTGTGCCCGGTTCATGGCAATAGGCTCGCTCCCTATTACATTGGGACCTCAAAAACATAACTGGCGAAGTGTGGGTGTACTATATGTGCACCTCTGCCTACCCCTTCGGGGAATACAGGCGTGATGTTATGTTTATGTTTTATGAGTTCAGGGTTTAGTATTAGAACAAATTCAAAGGATTCAAGCTTAATTTTGTACCTAGGTATATCTTGTATTTGGAAAAATATGAAAACTTAAAATAACGTTTTTATTACATACATTAAAAAAGAAAACACATCTAGAAACATCTAATATTGTTATTCTTCTTCGTATCAACATAAGCCAATAGCCACATAGAAAAGGTCATGCCGTGGTGTAGAGATTGGTCAGTCAGCAGAATGGTAGCAAAGTTGACAGTCCAGGGTGCGCAAACTTACCTACTTAAGTATCGTCACTCTCTACTTGCACCTCTAATAATTTTAAATCCAAACTAATTCTTTAAAAAGAGAACGTGATATTTTAAATGCTATATTCCTGAGAATTTTTAAAAACCATTTATTTGCATCGGCCCTGCATAGATACCACACTTTATATCAACTCAACTATCTCCATACAGGGACTCCAGGCTGTATCAGGTTCATTTTAATGATACGGCAACATGAATATTCAAGCTTTAGTGAAATTCCGCGAACATTTACGCCTAAATTCGTAGCACAGGAAGCTTTCAGTGCTCACAGTAATATTTTACGCTTTTTTGCGAGAGATGCTATTTTAAAAGCTCATGTCTCGCTCGTTTTTTTGATATATGGGTAATTTTTCAGTGTGTCTTTTCCAAGTTGTAACATTTAAATATTTTTCTTGTTTACTGCGCTATTTCGGTTTCATTTCGTCTTTGTGTTTAAAACAATAGGCGAGCGCGCTGGTTGGAAACTTTCGATGTTTCTTAAATGCTTTATACAGTTTCGTCTCGCGTATTTTGTTTGTACGACTTCGTATTTCAAGAGATTGTCCTATATTTTTTTATTGTAAAATCATTACTTTCAATCACGGAATTTAAAAGAAATCTTGACCCCTGAGTTTGTTTCGGTATTTCTTCTCAGGGGTAGTCAGTTAGGAAATGCAGATAATAAAATTTTTAACTGGATGGCAGTTCAAAATTATGCCAATGCCATCCAGTTAAAAATTACGTGTAAAAGTGTTTTTGCAAAAATAAAATCATTTGTCCAGAGAGATCCAAACAAAAACAAGGCTTTTTTTCATTACAGTAAATTTACTTTTAAGTATTAATTGCAAATTATTTTATTGGTGAAATTCAACGTAGGTAGGTATAAACAAGAATACAGCTCTGTTTTAAAACGTTTTATTAAGCAATCTAAACTAACCTTTACTGCCTAACGTGTGCCGTGACAAATGTCACCTGTCCGGCCAATTTTAGCTCAGCAGCAACGGCATTGCTAACTCAAGTCAAAGAGTGCATTTATGTGTTAAGCTCCCAATTTAGATTAGTAGTTCCGAGTTCTGAGTACAGACTCGAATAAATGTTGCAATAGTATTCAGCCCAGAAACGTAGTATAATTTTGTTCCTAATTTAGCACTTCAACGCTTCAGATGACATGGCTAAAATAAAATAAAATTCGCTGTCGATCGCAAAATTTCGTCTGGACGTCAATTCTATTATAGGCTCAATTTTAGAAGGCCTAAATATATTTAACTACAAAGTGTCTCGACTTTACTGTAAGCTGTAATTATGTTAGGAAAATGTTACATTGTGACGAAACTTAGATGTTATGGTGTACCGTTTGCGTTCCATCGCAATGAATGCCACGTAGATAATTTTGGTCACCATTCACTCATTCCTCCACAGTGATGGGGAAAGTCGGCAGTTAAAGTTCAGGCTCTCGAACTTAAAGACAATATTTAATATATTATATTCCCTTCGTTGCAAAATGAAGCCGTAACATTTTTAGATAAATCATGTTAATATTCGACTGTATTTTAGTTTTAGGTGAGGTTGAATTTGCCTTTAAAAATATCCTTAAGTTTCAAACAAGATTATGCTTTTAGCGCACATTAACGTGTAGATACGCTAAGTTTAAACTGAGCGAGGATGCCCTGACGGGATTGTTAGGAACACAAGATATTTTGTTACTTAATCTGTATGTTTTCCATCGCAGCATTGTATCTATTTAGGTGTTTATGTAAAACTAAAACGTAATCTTTCCTTGAAGAAAAGTTCACTACTCAATCTAACTTTCGCGATCTAAGACTAATCTAGGACATTTCGCTGCCTTACCAAGGCTCTGCAAGCAACTAAACAAGAGTCTATATATAAAGCGCGGTTTATATAATTATAATCACTCCGATTTCAAAATACAAAAAAGAACTAAAGTGACTACTTTCTGATATACCATAATTCATTTTAATTATTTAATTAGGTTTTCTTACGTTTATTTGCATAAACTCAATTATAGTTTATATTATTATAAGTAGTATGTAGAAAGTAAGTTTGTTCACTTAACTGTCGTAATGCGAATGCTGTGATCTCCTTTAACTGAGAGCACAACTCAAATATACACTCTACTTTTGTCTATTGATGTATCTTGTGTATTCTTCGTTAGATAAATAAATCCTTGAGTCCATATTACTCCCATTACTTTCTATAAATTCCAGTATTAATAAATTCATCACAGGGGTATTGATTATCAAATGATTTTCGTTCACCTAACCATATTAATGAGAATTTACGGGCTGCGTCGAATGATAACGCTAGTCTGTTATTCATATTCGGACATAAATATTCATATTGTGGACCAAATGTATGATATGAATCTTATTTTAGTATCTGTATGATGAACGGCATAAACGAGTGAGTTATTACTCTGAACATTCAGTTTTAGTTCATATTTCAAACACAAAAACGGAGTTGCAAAAGCGCATCACAAGAGACGTATTTGCTTTTAAAAAAAATAATCTGGTGACTAAAATTTTTAACGGCATTCATAAAAAAAATTGACCTGAAAAGAAACACAGAACTTAAAAGAAGAATTTAAATACACTTAAAATTCAATACGATTTACTCGTTGCTTCCTATAAACAATTGATTCCACAAATATTTTATCACGGACTTACCTCGTTCCACAATTTAATTCGACAGAATCCATTTCCAAAAACTGGATATTGCGCCCGCAGACCAAATTTTAAGCCAGAAACTTTGCCCACAGCATTTTCATTGCGGTATCAGAACTGAAACATTACATTATCATTACAGCTGTTCAGTAAATAGGAAACTTAATATTAATTCATACTCTGCAATAACCGCAGAATGACTAACTAAATAATAAATTCATTTGTTGTTCCGTTGCTCAACTTTGTCCCAGTATAATGTCCTTTTGCTGTCCTTGTAATTCACGCTTACTTTGTCTCTGAGACCAGACAATGGCAGTCAAGTTTCTACTCTTAATGGTAGGACTATCGTTAAGTTTGTTTGGTTCGTTAGATGTTTTATTAGGAATGCCACTAGAATGGTTACGATCAACTATTATGGTTTAAAATAATTCAATGTTTCCATCGTTGAAGTTTCTAGGCTTAATGATTTGCGCGCAGGCGGAAACCCAGTTGTTTATACACTGGGCTGCAGAAATAAGTTATATAATTCAATTTTAGTTTTAACTACGGAAGTTAGAGATTTAAAATATAAACGTATAATAGCAAATTTTATCGGCTTTCTTTAAGACTATATTACTTTTTTCGAGTCCTTTTTATTTACTTAAAAAGTTATTACAATTTTAAAAGTATGATACTGTCTTTTAGGACAGTGTAGATGTTCAATTGTTTAAAGATGAGGATACGTCGTGATCTCAAGATATTTTCGCCCGTAGTAAGGTTGACATTGTGTATGCCATTAGTAATAAAAACATAGCAACTGGCAAAGATCTGGTATGTTATAAATGATACATAACTCTTCTGAAGAAAACGCCGCTGCCTACCCTTTTGGAAATTTTAGGCGTAATTATTTATGTGCAAATAACATAATTGTAACTGGACTATACTATCCAAAAATAAGTATTTTGCAGAAATATTCCTACAAGTTTTAAACAAGCAAAGTCAGCGTTTAATAATACTTAAGACAAAATTAAATCTCTGTGCAAACGAAACAATTACTCAAAGCCGAAAAAAAGGAGATTCAATAAATTGGACAAATGAAAAGGCTTACATTTGCGAAAAGTTGTTTTCGCTAAAAGTGTTTTTCTAATTGCTTTCATCGCTCCGCAATCTTTACGGCTTCCCAACGAATTCATTTTAATTAAGTTGTAGATTTTATTATCATAACTTCTTTTCGCCGTCAACAGATTGATTTTCTAAGATTTTTGGGGAAACAAATGGTTTTATTGACTGCCTCGTTGGTCTAGAGATCGCTAAGCGCAACTGCAATCCCGGGTTCGAATACTGGGTAGGGCAAAGTGTCACTGGGTTTTCCCATTAGGTAAACCTTAACAGAAGCATGGAGTTTGAATTTGTGCCCGGTTGATGGCAATAGGCTCGCCCTATATTACATTAAGACCCATAACATAACTGGCGAAATGTGTGAATTCCAGTCACCTCTGCATACTCCTTCGGGGAATACATGCGTAATATTACAGCATATAATCAAATGTGACATTATAGAAAAAATACCACCAGTTATATTTCCGTTTTTAACAATGAATTTGCTCGGACAATAAAATTCACAGATTGGCACTAATATACTGCGAGCGCGTGTAATGCTCTGCGAACAGTGATAACGAGCGCCATCTTTTATTACACAAGTGAACTGCTATTATAACAAGTGTTATAGATTCCAAGTTCAAACTTATAACGTAGGTTGTATACTCTCTGTCTTAATGTTTACAAAAGGCTTAAGATACAAGTTCCTCTAAGCTGATATCTCAATGTAAAATTGAATAACACAGAACAATACACCAATGTTCCTAAATAGAGTATACAGATGTTAGTAGGTAATATTTATAATAACTGGGAACAAATCTAGATTTTGTGCTGGTATAAAGAAGTAAGCCAGGATCGTAGCAAATGGAAATCCGTGGTCTCTGCCTACCCCTCAGGGAAACAGGCGTGACTTTATGTATGTATAAAGATGAAGGTGGAGTAAGGCCCTAACAGAGTGGTGGCCCAGAGGATCCTGTAGAGCCCCTGGCAGACCTCCAGCAAGGTGCACTGATGATATTGTTGCTGTACAGGGAAAGACCTGGATGCAAATGGCCCAAAATAGGAATAAGTGGCGTTTTGGGGAGGAGGCTTATGGCCAGCAGTGGGCCATTTAAAAGCTGACGATGATGATGATGATAAAGCTGATGAAATTTCCCAACCAGACACTAAATACTGTAATAAAGTTTACCTACCTACAAAACTTGCTATATATAACCATGTGTTAGTTACTCCCACTGAGTCCCACTTCACTCAACTAAACGTCGAGCTTTCAGGCCATACGCGGTAGGCAGATGTGTTGCGTCACCTAATCCCACGTACCGTGACATAACCTAAGCTAGCCAGATTACACGAAGCAGCGCAGATCAGCTAAAGCCGGCTCCCTACCGCGCGTGATTTTGCGTACGGATGCTCACTAGCCCCTATTGACACACCGTGTGATGAATATTGTCTGTAATAGCGCAGACTAACGCGTGTGTGCGTTCCGCGAGAACTTTAAAGGCGTGGTATGAATTACTATGCATTTTAGAATGGTTTTTGAATATAAAATTGTTTCAAATCTATCCTGGCTACACACGGTGCGTGGCTGTCGGTGGTCGTTGGCCGTGTGTTATAATCCGTAGAAACACGTGCTGTGGGAAGTCGGCTTAACATTGTTTGATTCATCTATAACTCGTGTCTTATCATCACAATCACAGAAAAACCGTTGCTTAGACGACAGTCATGTTTACATTATTTGTAAACATATTTTTTGTTTAGTTTGTTCTATTTGGCTTGCTGTATTGATTTCTGGCGTTGAATAAAAAATATGTGGTGTTTTTAAGTGCGGTTGTAGGTTGTTTGTGGGAGACGATCGGGAATACAATTCTATTTTATCGCCTAGAAATCGTGTCGAAGTTATTTGTTACCATAAGTGATTACTGACTGCATAGGATTGAAGAGGTTAGAAATATAGGTGTTTTAAAATGATACTGCCTACCATTTCAGAGATTAAAGGCGTGGTTGCATGTTGTACCTAAGTCTGAACAACATACACATTTATTATTAACAAGATTTTACGGGATTTCAAATATCTCTGTATCTGCCTATATATAAATAGAAAATATATGACTCTCGTGTACAAACTTAAACTATTTTTTTCCCAACTGTGATATGCAAAAGGGTGTAATGTGTTTTTATAGCATCATTTAGTATGTGCGCTTTACACATGACACAAATTCATACACTTAACATAAATTCTGGAATACATTATGACCTATAATTAACGCTACATGAACTGCATATCCGGCAGAAAAGTAGTTCGGTATTGCAGAATTGACATCCACAGCACGTATGGTAAGCTCATTGTCCCCAGTTCTCTCCCCATGCATATTAATGGGGTCGAACGCCAAATAAAAATATTGCCTACGTGCGAATTGTTTCTGGTACTTTCTGGAAGTTCCTGAATCACCAGTTTCGGCAATTAAAAAAGTAGATATAGAGGTCGATACGATTGTCGTGTAGGCGTTCGGCTTAAAATAGATCGAAGGTTTGATTGGCTTACGGATTCAATATCAATTCGAATTAAGAACAGAAAAATATTTGTATTTTATGCCTTGGCATTCGAAAAAGGAAAAATATAATCTTCATCTAGTGTTACCAAAAATAGCACAGGAGAGAATAGAGGAATATTGGACTCACTTCTTTTTTAAAGTATTACAAAAACCATGCCTTTATTGCCTTGGAGAGGTTTTCTTCCTTCCAAATGTATATACAGCGGCATTTAACCGCTCATCATAAGTACCACGAAATAGGTAGCAAGCATATAGCCAAGTAATTGGTCCCACAAATGGTTCCTCGATCTAATTCATCAGCAAGCGATGGAAATATATATTCTTTACCTATCTACAACTATAATTTAAATATAATATTTTAAAGTTTAGAACGCAATAAACTGTTATCAGAACTTCAATTTCCTTTCCATATGCACTAGAACGAATAAGCAGTAATATTTCGGAATTCTTGCCTGCAAAACGAGTTTCGCAAATAGTACCTCTGCTAAAAGCCCCGTCAATTTCAAATCCAATAAACACAACATACGAAATCCAAACTAATTGTGAAGTTTCCAGACTGCTATCGGCTTAGGCTAGACTCGACCTATAAATAGTCAAGTTAGCTCGTTTATTTTTAAGTAAATCTGGTGTTTAAGAGCTTTTGTTGGAGATAGGTGTTTTGGAGAGTATAAATAACGAGGTGCTTCGACAGTATTGATATTTTAAGTGCATAAGGTTTCTTTGGTTTATTTTTTATTACCCTGCAGACGTCGTCCTGCTCGGAAAAGCAGCGTGACGTGGGCTGTCAATTGCGAAAGATGGCGGAGTACCAAACCTAAATTATTTAAAAAATAATTACCTGTTTGGTCCTTTCCGGAAAATTTAGACATTTTAATAGTTATTCTACTATTCGGGCTGGAGACCAATCAAACTAGTCAACAACGATGAAAAATTGGTCCAACAATTCTCGAGTTATAAGTGTTATAAAAAACCCAACTTAACAAGTAAGCTGATCAAAGTACTCTGATCTTTAGCTATTTCTATAAAAAAATTGTCGTTTATTTTGTTGTTGTTTGTTTTGTTTTTTTAAAACGTTGCCCCACACTAGGATTTTCTCCTGTATCGTGGGTGCGTTTTACAAACATGAAATATCAGTGGACCCGGCAAACTGAAACCATCTTTTCCCCTTTTAAGCCTTCCCCGGACTTCCACGAGTGTTTCAAAACCACAATTAGCCAAATCGATTCAGCCGTTCTCGAGTTTTAGCGAGACTAACGAACATAAATTATTTTAATATAATTAGATTTAAAATAACGAATACCATAGTGTGACTGTGAACTAACATAGTGATTGGTTTTAGGTACACTGATTGAGTATTTTGCATATTTTATCAAGTTAACCTTTAGTTTGACTTCGTTCTCTTAAATATATTTTAAACTAGCTAGTCCCGCACGATCGCTCACAATCCGATCTAATCATGTTATT
Organism: Abrostola triplasia; assembly: GCA_946251915.1. Taxonomy (NCBI): domain Eukaryota; kingdom Metazoa; phylum Arthropoda; class Insecta; order Lepidoptera; family Noctuidae; genus Abrostola; species Abrostola triplasia. Next base: position 7,921,672 of record OX276435.1, read on the forward strand.
GGATTTATAACAGCCCCGTTACCATGATCTCTTAAGGTAGTCAATTTTTGATATGGAAGCGAGACGCCACTACGTACAGTGTATTGCGTCTTCTCGCTTTCACAACGTAAACTGTACTGCTTTGAGAGTTCATGGTACGAGGGCAGTACTGCACAGAATCGTATTCAAATCAATTAAATATGTTTTTGGATGGAGCAAGATTTACCTCTTATTACTAGTATTATATAGTCTTGGGTTCGTAGTCGAGTCACGGACAGAATGTTACTGGGTTTTTCTAGCAGGTAATTCTCAGTATTGGCTAGTCGTTCATTGTAGTGTCGTATGGGGGAGGCCTTTGTTCAACAGTGGACGTCTTCCGGCTGATGATGATGATGAATTCTCAGTAGCAACACGGATTCTGTAGTTGAGCCCGATTGTTGGCAATAGGCTTACCCCCTATTATATTAGATGCTATAACATAACTGGCGAAATGGGTGTACCTACTATAGTATACATCTACCTACACTGTGTGGTAGAGTACCCATGCAATACACTCATGATACTATTCCTAACAGGTTTTTTTATAGCATTACACGAGTATGCATGCTCCGTTTTACAAGTTATTCAAAATATTGTGGATAACATACATTGTACGAAACAACCGGCGGTTCTACGAAACGAACGGTCGCGATCGCGTTTTCACTGGCTGGTGATTGGTTGTTGAAAGCGGGTAAAGCTATTTAATTATAGCAGTTTAGAATATTCTCAGAATCTGCTATGAATAAGTGTTTTGTGATAATGTTGTTTAGTTTTAATTATTTTACATAAACAGTTTAAATAACATAGTGTTGTCATTTAGCGTTAACATAACATTAAGCCTATATTTCCCGAAAGGGTAGACAGAGGTGTATAGAACCTCCACAAATCGCCATCTCCATATGTTATTTATCTTAATATAATAGGGAGCGGGCCTATTGTCATCAACCGGACCCAAAATCCAGACTCCGTGCTACTAAGAATTACATAATGGAAAAAACACATTAATACTTTGCGTGACCCAGAATTCGAACCCAAGACTTGACGCTCAGCATTCGCACTTTACCACTAGACCAACGAGGCAGTCATTTTAAACACAAACATTGTAAATACCTAGTATTCTCGACTAACTTTTATTTAAATTTAAGCTTAGCTTAAAGCTACTAGATCCTAAACAATTAAGTAAATGGTGATGTTTGTCTAATCTTTTAATGCCTGATGTTAGGAGATAAACATCCCAACACTATCTAGGACAACTTGTGGTACTATTATCTAACTTTAGGGTCGGGTTATCTCAAATGTAGGAGGGCATTAGAAAACAAATGCTACCTAATCTTCCTTTTTCGATAGCCCTGTTTCAATGACAATATGTAGAGAGAGATCAGTGTTGATGACGATCGTGAAAGACTGAGATCAATTTTTTGTTTGTATTTTTTTAGATGTTTGTGTTCAGTCATTTCTTTTGTGACATGTTAAACTTATGCCCTTGTATTCATCATACTGGCAGAAGCAGGGGATCATACCAGCATTACCTAAACCCCGTATTAAGTTTATTGTCATCTCTATTCCTTTATATGCAAACGATAGAGACGGGTATAATTTAGTCCATGGTTTAAATAGTTTTTTTTTATGAATAGCAGTGATCGAGAGTTTCTTTTATTAAATGTTTTACTAGTAATGCCTTATATTATTTGTATTGCATACGATTACAAAAGGAAAAGGTCTTAATTTCTGAGGAATATAGGTATTTGTTATACATCAGAAACCAGAACCTCTCTTTTGTTTATAGCAATTATTTTTGCCTCAGCTGATTTAAAGATCAAACAGGCTCAAATTACCATGAACAATAGACAAAATATTCTTCATTCCATTGTGACCTTTCTTGTTGCATTTTTGACCTCAAAGTTATGAAACCCCGGATTGGTCCGTTTCTTATTCACAGCATTTGTTCAACACAATAGCTACATAACCTCCTTTGTCAGCTTGGTACGTTCATTAAAAGTACCGGCGGTACTAGCCAGGTACCTATTGTTTTATTTCGTTTTCTTTGTTTATAAGCACGTGTAATTAAAGCTTGTTCTGGAAATAGCGACTTTATTACTGCTATAAAAACAGCTTTATGTAACTGATTGTTGTTTTTGTTAATATGAAACGCAACCATGACGTGTAGGAATTGTAAATAGGTGGGTTTTACTAGATTCTGAGTAGAAATAACTGTGGTACTGCCTCGTTGGTCTAGTGGTCGCTAAGCGCGACTGCTGAGCACGAGGTCCTGGGCTCGAATCCCGGGTCAGGCAAAGTGTTATTGGGTTTTTCCATTAGGTAATTCTCAGTAGCAGCACGGAGTCTGGATTTGTACCCGGTTCATGGCTTGCCCCCTATTACATTGGGACCTAAAAACATAACTGGGGTAATGTGGGTGTACTAAATGTGCACCTCTGCCTACCCCTTCGGGGAATACAGGCGTGACGTTATGTTATGTTATGTGATAACTGTGGTATCAGTTAATGGGACGTTTCTAGAAACTAACAGAATGAAGCCCGTATTTACAGTTTTATGAATTCCAACTAAAACCTTATAAATGAAACTTGTATACCAGCTATGCTATTCTGAATAATCATCATCTCGAAAGATGTCTCGTAAGTCACCTTGCTATGTGCTAGTGTCAAATCTCACCCCGCGATTTAGAAGTGAGTACGTAAGTGATATCTTAAGAATAGCACGGTTGATCATTTAATACATTTACAGGTTTAAAGTTAAAAGGAAAAGGTACAAAACAATTGTAGTCGTGCTAGTTTTTATAGGTTGCCTTGGTAACTTCAATCTGCATAAAACTATAATATTCATTCGTCACAATAATAGTTGACTAAACAATAATTATAACTATCATTGGAAGATATTTTTCCAAAGTCCTTTTGTAAAGAAATTCGTTTTCTTTTACTTGTCTACTATACCTTACATAACAAATTGAAATAATAAAATTATATGCTTAGAAGTTTAGAAATTATGTATAACTAGATCAAGGTTAATGATAATTAAATATTGTATATTAATATTATGATTCATATTATGAATATCGGAGCTATTAGAATCGAGTTAGACGACCTGATTGGCGCAGTGGCTAAGTGATTGGACTGTTGCACTAGCGGTTGCGAGTTCGATTTCCATACGGGGCAAAAAATGGTGTGATCCGCAGATGTTTGTCCGCAGTATTGTGTATGTGAAACGCACCCAAGATACAGGAGAAATTCCTCGTGTGGTGCGACGATATTTTTTAAAGAAAAACTTAAATTCTTTCACGTATAATATACTCTACCGTTTTCATATTCCTGAATACATTACAACACACAGTTGACTTAAGTGCTGTAAAGTTATTCCATTTATAAAGTTTCCGTTTATTCAGTTGTAGAATTAATTGTACGAAGTTAAAATATTTTCACAAAATTAAGATTGTTTAGTTATTCATTGGTTTGTTTGGAATAGACTTATTTGCATATTTATGCATGACTGTGTCTCATTACTATGACTTCGCATTGACAAAATTGTATCTAAGCAGTTTTCGATAGTACAGTTAGCATCTTAAAATAGCTTAACATTAACTTAAGAAAAAATTAAAGCTGAAGAGTAAACAAATAAATAACTATTATTTATATTCTGTTTAAGTAACAAGATCCAACAGACAAACTATGTCTATGTCTATAGTTTTGTTGGACAATTAATGTATGTTATAAAAAATATCATGTACCTTTTTAAATGAATAAATAAATAATAATAAATAATAAGAAAGCTCATGCCAAATAATTGAAAGAAACAAACATGATTTCTAGTTATTATTTCAAATTATAGAAACGTCCAAATGATGATCTGAATTATTATATACTAGCTGCGCCTCGCAGTGTTACCCGCTACATTTTTTCGGGATAAAAAGTAGCCTATGTGTTAATCCAGGGCGTCAGCTACCTCCGAATGAAATTTCATTACAATCCATTACGTAGTTTTTACGTGAAAGAGTAACAAACATTCATCCATATTTACAAACTTTCGCGTTTATAATATTAGAAGGGATAATTTAAGACTTTTTACTGTATAAGAAATTGTTATCTAATTAATGGTATGCTTCAAAAGCTGAGTGTAAACTAATCATTTTTTAGAGTAGTGTTTTGGAATTATAGATCTCAACAACCCAATTGATTAGGGAAGCGTTCTCTACTTTTAATACCTACTTTAATTTACAAAATTTCTATTTTACACTTTCAACGAGCAAACAATTGCTGCACATCTCTCCTAATACCAACGAGATCGCTACAAAATTTCATCACAAGGCTTCGCTTTAAGCATAAATGCAGAGCCAGTACCAAGGCCGAGGTTCCTCTAGCAATTTGCATTCCGAACTGTTTTGTGCGAAAACACGGACGGGTATTGCTTCCGACCTCCTTGTTTTTTGCTATTGTGACAATATTGTGTAAGGGTAATTATGTTTTAGCTGCGGTATAACCTTCTGAAGACGGCTGGGTCACGTTCGCACTAACGAGTCGCTTTTTGTCTTTGGAAATGTTAGACGTATTTATCTACAGTGTTGATTTGATCCTTGATAAGTACGGTATATACTTGTATCAGTGGGAAAGAAGAATGAAGGTAGATAAAGCCGCGCCTACTTTTTTAATTTTTAATCAAAACGTCGCCCTATACTAGAAATTTCTCCTGTATCGTGGGTACGTTTCACAAACATTAAATATCACATACACGAACATGCAGACTCGGGACAAACATCTACGGTTCGCACAAATTTTTGCCCCGTGTGGGAATCGAACCCACAACGCTTAGCGCAGCAGTCTAATCGCTTAGCCACTGCGAAAACCGAGTCGTCTCATCATAATGTTTAATTTTTTTGGCAATACAAAACAGCAATAATTATTTCCATTACTGAAGTAATTCATGATTCAACTAGTCCCGGGTATCAAGACGAAAAATCCCAAAGTTAAACTAATTGGAACTTCTCTAAATGAACTGTTGGAGCAGGCAAAGCTGTTGGAGCCATCAAACATTGCTTTTCCCACAATTTAGTTTACATAAACCAACCTCCTTCAATAGCGTCTATGTACCAAAAATACCATTGTAAATTCTCTGTTATGCCAGAATGTTGTTTAGAGATTAGCGTAGCGTGGCACGCGTTATTTAGTGCCACACACATCTGTTCCACGCGGCACTTAAAGTGCCACTGATGCAACGTCACGTTCGCATTATGTTGTTCCGAAATTAGCCTGTGTTGCCTTTGTACAATATTATTAAACAAAAAGCGTAATGTATGTTACAAGGTTTGGTCGTAAAGTATTTAGGTTGGATTGTGACCTACTGTTTTTGAGCGATGTTCACTGTCTTTACTGGTTTTTTTATTCGTCATATTGTGTGCCGCTGAAGCCGTGTTTACTGTGTCTCCTCATCATCATCAGTCGGGAGGCGTCCATTGTTGAACAAAGGCCTCCCCTTAGGTAAAGGTGGGTTGCCATAATCGCCATGCTTGGCAAGCGGCTTGGGGATCGCATTATTGATGGTGAAGTAACACTGCCGCCCATCTTTTAGATTTTCCCTTAGTCTTACGACACCCACGGGAGGAAACGGGGTGGTCAATTGTAGGCCGGATAACACACGGCACGTGCTGTGTTGCTTATCATTTATTGGTAGAATTTTTAATTTATTTATCATTTAGGGGTAGGTACATTAGTATTTCTATTTTCTAAAATTAAGGACGAATGTTCTATTCGTACTTAAGGTTAGTTACGTGTTTTGGAACGAAACCTATGATTTAAAAGGCAAGTATTTAAAGAATTTTAAAGTTATGTTACATTTCTTTTAAAAATTCATATTTTCTTCAACAATTATTTCAAATATATGGCGAAAGGAGTATTCAACGGACACCTCCAAGTCCATTTCTCAACGTCTCTAGAGATTTAAAATAAGATTTCAACCATTTTAAATTTATTTCAAATACTAACTTTTTGAATTTAAAAACGTTCAATAATATTAGAATTGGAGCGTTTCTGTACAAGTTAAAACAACTGTTGAATAATGACATTATCGATTTGGAATGTTACATTTTTTATAAATACTATCATGTTTGATATTCAATTGCTAATTACTATTTGGTTAATAGTTATTATGTCTAGCAACATTATGCGAATTAAAATTATACTAAACAATTGTCTAGATAATAGATTAAAAAGTAGTAATCGACCCTTGAGTTTGTTTCGGCAGTAATTCTCAGAGATAGTCTATCAGAAAATGCTATTCAGTTGTACCTATTTTAGATTTACTTATCAAAACATAATTATGCACAGAACATTTATTTACTCTCAATAACATACCTGCAGTAGGTACAATCTATATGCAAAATGAATCATACCTTGAAAATAGGCCGATTTGCTGTCTAACATAAATATGTTACTCTAGTGACCAGGCTTGCAAACAAAAACCCCTACATCAACAAACCACCCGTTCTGTACTGTGGATACTGCAAACAAATTCACAAAAAACTTCATCATGACCCTTTGAACGTTAATACCTACTGCACTGTTTACTTGCTTGCTTTGTATTCTGAACGCAGCACAGCAATATACGTTGCATAGGGATCAGAATTTTATGCAAACTAAATAAAACTAGCTCCTGGTATACTCGTTAAAGCAAAAGTTTTGGAAAAAATCATTGATAACATTTGCATGCAACATAGAAAAGCTAAAACCGGGCCAATTGTTACCGAATTCCATGTTTTCCTTCCACCCCTAATATTTGCACTGGCGCCGAACAAATATTACTGTATTTTTCTTTGAATTTAAGGGTTGCGTTGTTGCGTCTCTGGGACTGAGAGCGTGTTTATGTAAACGTAGGTATAAAGTACTGTACCGTCTGTTTGTCTTTGGTAAAGCCTTTTTATTATTGCTTATTAAAGAATACTAAATCATTTTTATTCTGACTGCATCGTTAGAAGTTCGGCTGCTGAGCATGACGTTCTAGATTCGAACCCCAGGTCGGGCAAACTGTTACTGAGTTTGAATTATACGTATAAGTACACTGAGTGTGAGTTGCACCAACTACTTTGACATATTGGTTAGCGTTAAATATGGCCGCTTTTATAAGAATTTCCTACTTACTCAACGTTGATGTACAGGCTTAACGATAACAGACGATTAGTGCAACCCACCCTAAGACAACTACAGAAATCTAATGTAGATACCTTCATACATGATGTGTGATACATAATTAAATATATTCTCAATCCCACCATACGTAGGTAATACGTTCAATTATTATCCGATTTAGTTATTTACTTATCAATACACGTATTATCAGCCAGACTGTTTGTAAACAATATCTAGATTCTAATAGCAACAAACAACGCAGACTTAATGGAATTAGCCAGGATTTGTTGTGACTTCAAACTAATGGATGGGACAACATGATAAGAGCATTTTGTTTTGACTGCTTATACTGTTTCAATTAAGATCAAATAGCTAGATAGACTGCAGCGTACAATCGCGAAGGGTGGAGGAAAATTGGCGAAGTGAAGAGCATTAATTTTGATGTTACAAATATAATTTATACGCTGTGTATGTGTGGTACTACAAACACATACTTAATCAGTTCAATAAAAAAAAACATAGTTCTACTTCTAGGGTCATTTTTTAATGTCGTTCCATCATCATCATCAGCCGGAAGACGTCCACTGTTGAACAAAGGCCTCCACCTTTAAACGCCATAATGACAGCTTGCCAATTGCATCCAACGGTTGCCCACAATTCTGACGATATCGTCAGTCCACCTGGTGGGAGGCCTGCCAACGCTGTCTTCCGTTCGTTTATTCAATGACAATTATTTCCTTATGTCCCTTTAATAGCAATTGTCTTGCTCTGGACCTTTGAGACTAAATATAAGGTAAAATGTGCTTACACAACACCTCTAAGAGTATTATCTAGTATGTTAGGTTGAGGTGTTCCTCTGCTTACCTCCTGGAGAATATAGATGAATTATAGGCACCTACATTAGGGCCGTAAGTGTCTTTACTTGTTTGAAGAGCCACCACAAACCTGCAAGGCTTACAGATTAAATTTGCATTGAATCCCGTTTGTATTTTAAAGCCGGGTGGCCTGTTCGGCACCTGTGCTCGTGTTTCCAGCGGGTGGCCTCTCAGGTGGCTCGGTGGAATGGAAATCTACACGACGAGCGTTGCACCGCGTGCAGTCGTGAATTTGTGCGACATTCTGCGCAGCATTGGTTTTCCGCGTTACGTTTAAGCGAGTATTCATGTAAAACAGATAGGTGAATGTATAATGTATAAACTGCAAAATAAATATATTATATCTATATTTTAAGATGGTAATCATGATTTTTCTGGCATGATTTATAAGACAAAGGTAAATATGTTATGACTTTATGTATGTATGTACCTTTGTCTAGTTTTGAGTTGTTCGCAATTGATTCTATAGTCTCCATAAATAGTTGTTTGCTATTCTCTAGACATTCCATGGAAAATCTCTACAAAAATCAAAAACTAATGCATTATTAATAGGATCGTGTAAGTTTCAACTTGAGTGAACAGTTTTTATTGTATTTTAAAGTCCATTGCTTCTAGTCAGCTGTGCATCCTCTCCCACATCTCTCTCACGTAACACGGTTGAATAAAACAAAAACTTGCGCACTGGGCACTCCAACTGCGCCCTTTTCCTGTACAGTTATAAATTTTGGCTGAAATATCGCTTTATAAATATGGGTTATCAATAGCATTTTTGCTGGCCACGGTCTGCCACGGTATGCGGTGCTATTGCTATGTAACTAGATACAAAAGGCATCAGAGAGGATACAGGTTAAATATCGGATGGGAAAATACAAACATGCTTTGAGAAATACTTACCTTTGAATAAAAGCTATGTTTGATAGTGAACCAATATTTGTATATAAATAAGTTGTATTACCTATTAAAATAGGTTGCATTGCTGGATCTTGTTATCGTATGGTGTATAAACAGCATGGTGTCAGAGTTTAAACCGCTACTAGGCCTCTGACATGGCTTTGCACACCGTTGAAAAATCACTCAGGTGTGCCGGTTTCCTCACGATGTTTTCCGTCACGATTTCTAGCAACTGATAAATAATTTATATTATGCACATGAATTGGAAATTAGTGCGTGCCGGGGTTTGGACTTGCGACCTTTGACTTGGCAGTCCAACGGTCATACCACTTGACTCTCACTACTTGCTTGGTATTGTCCTCCCTATGCCCATAATGTCTCTCCTTTTCTTGTCAATGCGTTACTACGTTGCTTCACTAATACTTGTGCCGCCCTTTGCCTAGCAATGTAGAATAACATATGTTTGAATATTTTGGAATATGTTAACAGTGACTCATTTATCAACATCGAACAAAGTTTTATTAGGTGAAATCCTTCTGACGTATAAAAAAAATGTTTCATAACTGTGTGCGTGAGATATTTCTGCTCCCTTACCATGACCCCTTAAAGCAGGACATTTACGATGTGGAAGCGAGATGGCCTACATACCGTGGAATGCAGTGTCTCGCTTCCACAAAGTAAACTGTCATGATAAGAGTTCATGGTAGTGTAGCTATTCGTCCCACATGTAGCGACTCTAATAAATTCAACCCTCAAAGTCATCTAATCAAATTGAGCTGTATTTATTTATATACATTAGTCGTTTTCCGCTCGGCAGTCGCCTAATAATATCCGGTCGTTACCGGGCCATATTAATCAATGCGCCCCTGAGTTAGGCTGTAGAAGGTCGAATTTTCAAAAACAATTGGGTGCTGTTGTGTTTTTAAAAAGTTAGTTGTTTGTATTCAAATCTGCGTCAGTCTAACAACATCAATGTTTGGGTAAATAAATAGAATGATTTGTTATTTCAGCGTATCGATTCAACCAAATGTTCGATTGCTAACTTAATTTTTGGCTTTCACGTTTGAGCTTACTCATATCCCTAAAGATATTGCCACAACCTCATCAGCAGAAAGACGTCCACTGTTGAACAAAGTCCTCCCCCTTAGAACGCCACAATGAACGACAACTTGTCAAATAGTCAATTCGTTTTATCCTTCCTTTTTAAAAAGCTTTACACAGCATAACAACCAACAATTTTCCTGCCTGTAATCCCCGAAGGCATAGACAAACATATCATGACAATATGAAAAAATATTTGAATTGAGAAAGGTGTTTTTTTTTAAATTTTATAATATCTTTCAAGTATTGTGAATTAGTTTACAAGCCATTATGGTTGGTGGTACCAAATATCCGGTAGAAAGTCACGTCTTACCCATTTCGTCTAACTTTTCCCATTTAATTAGGATTCTTAGATGAAAAGTTCCGAAAACCGGTATTGAAGGCACATTTTCATGTTTCTTATACACTTACATTGATAATTTTGTTTTCTTTTGTGTTTCAACCGGTATTACCGTATTACTTTCTTTCATTTCTCTGGTTATTACTTATAGTATTTCTATAAACAAGGCTGCTGCGGAGAGTTTGACTATAAACCTTTATTTTGTTTGCTACTGTTTTCAATGTTCGATATATTTAGATACTAACACGGTTCTTTTACTACTGACAGGTACCTAGGTGAAATGCTAGAGAATGTTATTGGGTATTATATGTATCTCTCTATAATTATGTACAATCATTATCAGTATCTCAGTCCTATTGAACAAAGGCCTCCCCCTTAGAACGCACACAATAAACGACAGCTTGCTAATTGCATCCACCGGTTGCCAGCAGTTCTGACGATATCGTCGGTCCACCTGGTGGGAGGCCTGTCAAACTATTGAGCTACAATACCCATAAAAAAATAGTACGTTTCAAAGAACACTAGTAAAATACACACTTTAACTTAACACAAACATAATTTTAAGCTGTAGATAACAAGTTGACGTAGGCTGATGTTTGCAAGGTCTTACATTAAACCCACTACCCAGAATTGTTACAATAGAAGGATTAACAGGAGTACTACAAGCCTCGTAGAATAAAACCCACATTCTGTGCAACGTTTTCAGGCTTTGTTTCGAAAGCCGTTTTGTGGTTTTACTAATGTGAGTTTAGTTTTACAGAGAGAGCGTATTGTGAAGGAAACTACGACAAGATATGAGAAGCTTAGTTCTGACGTACGTTTTTTTTAAAGCGACGCCCGCACTAGGATGTTCTTCTGTATTATAGGTGCGGTTTATCAACATGGAAAATAACACACAAACACCCAGACTCGGGACAAACAGCTGCGGATCGCCCACATTTTTGTCTCGTGCGGGAAATAAATCCGTAACCCTAAGCGCAGTTCTTAGTACTAGTATTCACTTGTATGTGTGAAACATTAGTCATAATAAATATAAAATCTTGCAATGATACGGTAATAAAGCGAATCATTTAATTATCACTGATTTTGAGACTATTTAGGTTTTTAACGTAGAAGAATGTATGTTTCATCACGCTTACAATTCAGTTGGATCGGACGCTCTGTACTGATTTATGATAACGAAAATGTGAATAACAATACCCTCAGCCCCCACACCACGTGCCCCCTTACCGTGAACTCTTAAAGCAGGACATTTTCCGTTGCGAAAGCGAGACGCCGTTACGTGCAGTGTATGTGGCGTCTCGCTTTCATATCGGAAAATCTTCCGCTTCAAGAGTTCATGGTATGGGAGCAGTAGGGATACTTACTCGTTCCTTCTTTGTATGCGGATACTATGCAGTGGAAACGTTATCAATAACTTTGAACACAAACTTATCAATGCATCCTAAAAAGATACTCGACACAGTACAATGACTTCAACCAGTTCTAATGAAACAAATAGTTATCCATATCGGGCATCATCATCACCATCTTCATCATCAGCTTGAAGACGTCTACTGTAGAACAAAGGCCTTACCTTTAGAACGATACAATGAAGGGGTTTAAGTAACAACAATTAACTTGTATACCACTTGTATTAGACTTTTAGAAAACCGTTAATTACAGTTGGTTCAAGCGATTCTGACTTCTATTGCATTAGTAACATGACACATGACAGGTGCAGTAAACAATTGCTGTTGAAATTACGTTATTACGGAATTTAAGTCTTTAAGTCAACGGTATAAAGTTCAAAGTCGGTTGAGTAAACTGTAAAAAGTATTTCTTTGCCTAATGCTATTTCGAATAGAGTTTAGCTGTAATTGATTCGATGCATATCTTGCGGACGTTAATCAACCCAACACAACTAGCTTCCACCTGTAAATGAATGTTGATTGTGTATCTTGATAATTAGCCATTTGAATTGTAAACATTGTGTTTATTTGACTGCCTCGTTGGTCTAGTGGTCGCTAAGCGCGACTGCTGAGCACGAGGTCCTGGGTTCGAATCCCGGGTCGGGCAAAGTGTTACTGGGTTTTTCCATTGGGTAATTCTCAGTAGCAGCCCGGAGTCTGGATTTGTGCCCGGTTGATGGCAATAGGCTCGCCCCCTATTACATTGGGACCTAAAACATAACTGGCGAAATGTGGGTGTACTATATGTGCACCTCTGCCTACCCCTTCGGGGAATACAGGCGTGATGTTATGTTATGTTATGTGTTTAGAAGTATAGGTAAATCAGCGATCTTACAATGTTATAACTTAACATACTTGTAAGCTCTAACTTAAACTTTCAAGTTATACTTGATGTAGGAAATTTGTTTTAAATTCTAACAATCTATGAATCGGTCAAGTTAATATTTAATTCATAAGATTTATTTTTTTGATTTGGATGTGATAAGTATTTTAATGGTTTAAGTTTTCATACAGTTTTACATATACTGTACTTAGCTGTTGCCATTTAAAAAGTACGAAATATCTGCAACACATTTTTTTATTTTGGAAACAAACATATATGCAGAAAGTAGCATAATATACATAATAAACGATACATATTCCAAAACAGTTTCTACATTAAATGTAAACATTTGGACCAAATACTAATCTAAATGAGAATAAACAAACACTATACAATAAAAACCCCAACAAAAATAACTTTACTACTGTGAACTGCATTTATGATTGCATGTCAAATGGTAGACTGGCAAGGATTCATTAATTATATTATACCAACCTCATTTTAAAAACCCACATTCTGTGCAGCATTAATATTCTATTCTATTCTACTAGATTTATGAACGCATTACGTGGATACGTAATGACAAGAACAACAAAAAGATGCCTGTGTCAAATATAAATTAAAAAATGCAAGGCAGAAACCTATCAATAGTGTTGTGAAACTTCAATGAGTTTAACGATCGATATTCAAAACGGTATCGATATTCGAGTGAGTATAAAGCGACCTTTATGAGTTTGATATTAAACTGGGATATTGATGGCCATTGTTATAAATAATATTATATCGGCACTTTAATATCGAAGCCTTCATCGTTTTAAGGTTTAATTAATGTGGTGAAATACACAGATTGTGGCTCTGGCTTTTAAATTTTGGATTAACATACTGAGGTTAAAGATTGACCCTTTTTTATATTATTTTTTTAACAATCATAGATCGATCAATCGTGTAAGTTTTCAAGGACAGCTTAAAAGTAAACTACATCCTCAAGTTGGAAACAAAACTGTTTAATGTATTTTATCTTCGAATGAAAACCAAATTGAAACAAGCAACTTTTCATTAAAAACATGATGTATATTCCGGCGGGAACCTGAACACCGATTACGATTATTATCTTGGCATTTGCTTTTATGAATATTAATGTAGTTACCAGTTGGATATTATGCTTAAACTGACATTTGGTTACTTTGGAGTGAACTTTTCATTTTAGGGTTTGCGCAAACGAAGATAATTTTTGTTAGCACACCATCGCAGGAAACCGTAGTAGCTGTGTCCTGTAGAGGCAATTTACGTCTGCGCAGGGAGTGGCTGATATCATACTGGTTATATAGGAATCAAATATTCATTGGTGGCGTGTATCGTACACAAGACGCGTGACCACGTTTGCGCAGCGCCTTAACCCGTTGAGCGCCACGGTCTCCTATAGAAGACAACCCTTCCGCGCGCTTCACGACATAACTCAACCAACACAAATTCAAATCGTAACATTTGTGTAATAAAAAATAATCATCGTAATATAGAGATCGTCTTCGAATAAAATCGCGGCGTGGATGGCATGAAAACACTTGTCTTTTATACAAGACTGGTGCTTAAGTTTAATGTCAATAGAATTAAAGATAGTGTACCACACATTTTGTTTCTAAGTAAATCATTTATGAAGTTTTTTTAAGGACGAATTTTGTGCAAAAAAATTATAATAACGATATTTTTATAAAAAGCGATAAAATTAATCACCATTATGATAATAATAAAAAACTTTTAAACAGTTTTCAAAAAAGAAACCGCCACTAAAATGTATGAGAACCACTATGTTACGAAGGGTGAAATAATATAAATCAGGGAGAGATGCACTATAAATTGTAAATTGTACTGCGTATATCTGTATGTGCGCAATCTGTAGCACCTACGTGAGGGTTTCCATATTTTTATGTCACCCATAACAATAAAAGCGGGTTATGTTTTAAATGTTAATAGTAAAATTATGGTTTCATTTTTAGAACATACTCCTATAGTATCATCGGGTACTTACAACGGTTTGCCAACACATTTTGGATTAGCTTTTTACGATGTGGCAATAATTTTGAAACAGCTTTTGTAGATGACTATATATTTTATACGTTTTTAAAAGTTTATTTATATAAATAACCTTTTGAAAAATTATAGTATTATAGTATAGTGTAAATAAATAATTATTTACTATTGTTATTCAGCGTCAACTAATATAAACTTTAACAAATTAGTATCTTATTTTAGCTACTACATTAATGTAAAATTATTTAAATTGTTTCTAGAACCTTTTGTAAGTTCAAATCTTTCGAATTAGTCTTTCCTTAGGTTCCTAGAATAGCCTCTAAATGTCAATTTTTGTGTTCGAATTAAATTGCGGGTCTCATATTGTTAATCGGTACCTTCAACAAAACTGAAGAATGACGGTAAAATAATTACTTATCCATCTTAATTCCTAATATTAGTTAAACAAATGTTCATTTCATGCTATAAACAATGTTTATTTAGAATAGTAGGCGTTAATTTTCAAGCTACGCCATTCATTTAAATATACCTAGAAAATCCAATTGCTTCATTAAAATAAAGACCTACAATTTCTTAATCAAGTTATTATAGCTAGAGTTAAATTCTAACTTAATTTACTAGAATCTAGTTTCATGGTAAGAAGTTTGAATCCTGTATGTATTATGACTTAATTGTATAACTACAAAAAAATATTATCTACTATATATACCGGTTGTACTCACGTTGATATTCGGGAATGCCCGACTAGTTTCGGACTCTAACGGAGCCCTTATTCATGAGCAGGTGACGCGGCGGGATAGTATGGATAACACTCATGAAAGTTATTATACAAAAAAATACACAAAAAAAAATCCTTTGGTACATTATAGCCACAAAAACCTGCATCTGAAACATGACTTTGTATACAAAGACACTTTCTCTGAAAAAGTTAAAATAATTTAATTTCGTAGAATTATCCTATGAATTAACAGACTAACATGTAATTTACTTTCCACGTCAACTCTTTGATATGTAACGTTCTGTATAAAAAAAAATGGCTGCTGTTACAAAAACAAATTTCATAAATGCTGATGATCTTTTTTATATCAACGCAGCATAAGCATTCGTTGGTAACACCTGCTCTTTGTAAATTGAAAGGGAGTAAATATTATATTTTCCGTCCGTATATTAAAGGTTAATATAGCGTGTTTGTACGCTAGGAAAATGTGGGTTTTGTTTTTTATTGTTGGTATTTGTGAGTTCTGTTTGGTTAACAATAGCAATGGCCATTGACAACCTGATTGGCGTTGTTGTTAAGTGATTGGATTGCTGCGCTAAGGGTTTTTGGTTCGTTTCCCGCACGGGATAAAAAATTGCGTGATCCGCAGATGTTTGAGTCTGAGTCTGGGTATGTTTGTGAAATGCATGCACGATGCAGGAGAAATTCCTATAAGGGCGACATTTTTGGTGAAAAAATGTCTAACCAAAACGTTTCGATAAGATAAAGACAGTATAAACAGGCCGAATGGTGATCATGTTGTGGTAATTAATTGTTGATTGCTCACTCTCTTGCACTAGGCTTCTCAACTATACATTGCATTGAAGATGACCAGCACGATGTGGGTATAAAGACTGTAATACTTCAAACATTTTTTTAGTATGTACTCTTTCATTAACTTAGATAAAAGGCAAAGTAATTATGTTTTGGATCTCACAAATCTGCTTATTTCCCCATATTCGTGTAGCAATAAAAACGTATGCAAAACCCGAAGCCGATACGTATAATCGTATTACTAAGAGAGGAACGTCGGAGTTTTTCTTTTATCTACAGCTCGACCGGGAAATTGCTATTTGTGCCAAAGCTTGACGATTACAGATCTCTGGAAATGGGGACGACTTTTATAGGTGACCTTATGTAGACATCTGCCCCCTTACCATGAACTCTTAAAGCAGGACCGTTTACGATGTGGATGTGAGACACCGCATTACATTGGACGTAGCGGCATCCCGCTTCCACCACGTAAACTGTCCTGCTTTAAAAGTTCATGGTAAGGGGCTGTAGTGATATTGGAAGCAGTAATCTATGTATATAAAATTGACGTGTCACATGTTCGTTCCCGTACTCCTCCGAAACGGCTTGACTGATTCTCATAAAATTTTGTGAGCATATTGAGTAGGTCTGAGAATCGGCCAACATCTCTTTTTCATACCCCGGGTCAGCTAGTCTTTACTATAAACCCACATGTGTATCACTGTTGAGGTGTTTTATGGGTATAGGTGCTTATTGCTAAAAACTTAATTGTGAATGTTTGATACATACGTATTGTAAGTTTTGTAATACTGGCGCAAATGAATTAAATTATCGTCTATCATGTAATATGAATTGTAAACATTAGATATTTTAATTGGTCTATTTTATTTTAGGCAGTTTTTGTAATCTTGTATGTCAAAATACTAAATAACATGAAACATAATTATTTTAGCTGTATAACCTAACTTTATTTAAAAAAATATATTATTTATTATAACCTAACAAAACAATTATGAATCTGTAACCTTCATTTACCCAACATTTTCTAAGCACGGATAAAAAGATATAATATCTTGGCAAAACTCATTCCTCATACCCTAACAAGGGGAGAATTCCCCTGAGGTTTCTCTGGTGAAAGTGGAACAAACCTAGCCAGTCCCTCTGGGAGGCTACACACAGCTAATGCGTTGTATCGGGGTAAACGCCATTCCAAAATACTTTGTTTAAACTGAGGAAAGTTACGCCATTTTATCCGCTGGGGGACGGATCAAGAATGCAATTACTACCTTTTGTAGCCGGGTAAAGAGTCATAAGAGGTGACACTACCTTTATCATGTAACATGTTACGAGTGGTCAAAAATGCCTTTACCCTTAACAACGTACTCTGCCAATGCGTTTGGTGTGCGTCTATACACTCACATTCTGCCCATGTAATTAATGGCCCGCCCATTGTCATACAAAATTGTAACATAAATGACAAAAAGGTAGCTGGTGACGTGTCACGTAGGCGTCGCAAACTGGGATTCCGAATACCGAAATATCGGGCAAATTCCGGAATTTTCGGTATCCTGGATACCGGTTTGCGACCCCTAGTGTCACGTGAGTACAAATCGCACACGATCAAATCATCTGTCTGTGAGACTGTTTGCTCATTAAATAATTGTAAGAGCATACCCTATAGGCTTGACAAGCTAGTCTAGACAATATAGAAACAATTAGTATAATACTAGATGCGCCCCGCAGTGTTACCCGCTACATTTTTTCGGGATTAAAAGTAGCCTAGGTGTTATTCTGATGTACATATAAGCTATATTATTATAAAGTTTCATTAAAATCCATTCAGTAGTTTTTACGTGAAAGAGTAACAAACATCCATCCATACTTACAAACTTTCGCGTTTATAATATTATTAGAGATAACCTTATACTATAAAACATATAAACAAAGACTGGTTATGTCCTTTTTATTACTCTTCACAAGGCCCGATGGTTCATAGATAGAGTGTCGTAAGACGCGTTGGTAGTTACAACATTATCATTCTCTTGGCAGTTGACCAAAACAATTACTGGTAATAAGCCAGAACATTCATGTTATGCTGATCATAATATCGCAGGACAGTCGAGCATGTTTCGTTGAATGCAAATTAACGTCATGCCTGCTGAGTTGAGTGTCATTAAGCAATGATGATTATTATTTTACCGGCATCCGTACTATATTCCTGTGAGGATGGTAAACGCATAATTTAAATAAAATTAATGTTTTATGGTTATGTTTGAAGGTTTGTGTTTTATTTCGAATAGAATTGTGACTGTTTTCAGGATTATGGTATAAAACCTATACGAATTAATTGTAGTACATAGGTTTAGATGATTTTAGCAGGTGCAAACTTATTTCGTATTTCAATTCCCAACAGAGCTGTTAGTTAGAAATTGTTGTCTTTAGCGCACTGCCCAAGGCATAATGTCAGTCCTGAAATATTAACTTGACTGGTTTTTTATACCCGGCCCATCTGTCATATCTCACATGTTTCACAGTGCTGTGTAATACGCTCGGTTGTATACAAGCATAATCTCGTTAACAAGTGGACTCGTCCATTTTGTCTGACCCCCACCTCCGCATGACCATGTCGTTTAATTTTTTGCTGAAACTCCAAATATTTAACGATGGAATTTTCGGGTGTAGGTACCTCTGTTCTGTCAATATTTTTGTAATGGGGTTTGAGCCCGGTCTGTTTATTTATCATGCCATCAGCTAATGAAACCTTTATTTTTACATGTTTTTGGGGTATCATAAATCTTAGTGAACCTGCTGATGTGTACGTACCTATATTATACTGCTTCATATATCAGCGCTGTTCCTATTCCTATGTGAGTGCGAAATTCAAATCGATAGCTCGCTGGCTGGTGCGTCCTTTGTGCCAAAAATCTTTTCACGAAAGACGATTTCAACGCTGCCATGTTGAAAGTTACATTCTAGAAAAGCTTCATATAAAATTTACGGTAAAAGAGCTACTAACTTGCTTTTGGAAGATTTTTGTCCGACCCGCTATAGTAGGATGTAAAAGGGCATTTTAGACCATTTTATTATTTATCAGATTCTATATTATGACCACTATTTACCAAAGAAATAAAGAGTAAAAGTTGGAACTAAGAATAATTGAGGTTTCATGAGTTCGCATTTCATGAATTTCTTGACTTAAGTATACCTTTAACTTTAAAGTACTTAAGTTATATTAACGTTAAGACCATCGCCAAATAGGCAATCGAAAATTTCGTCAAACAGATCAAAAACTTACCAAGTGACTAAATAGATGCTTGCAAGGGTCGCTATTTTTAACCGACTTCAAAAAAGAGTCAATTGTGGACCGATTTTGAAAACAAATTTTTAGCTCGTGATTTATACAGTTCCTACTGAATTAAGGCAGTCGAAGATTTCATCACACAGATTAGGAATATAGCACGTAAGTTGATAGCTCTGTAGAACGCTATCGAGTCGCCCGAATCCGTGTCAATAAGATTAAATTTCCATTAGTTGCCATCAACATATACAGGGAGATATGAAGTATATATTTTTATAGCCCTAAACCTACAGGAAATTCAACCTTTTTCCCTAAAAACGGTATTGTTACGAGTTGGCAACAGGATTAAAACAAACAGTAAAATTAAATGTGATTCACAAAGTTCAGGCTTCATTCTGAAGGTTCACGGTATCCTTTATCTTGCTTGTTTGGCCCTTTCTAATCTTCTTTCCAAACAGAAATTGGGACCAACGATTCTCTAATAAACAAGAATTAAGTAACGTTCATAAGATACGTGTACCTGAAAGACATTGGCGTTTTTTATAGTATTTAAATGTGTGATATCAAAATGTGGGAACAGTCTCGTAAAGATACGAGAATGGACCATATAGCATGTTTATGGGAACATTACACTGATTGTAAACAAAGGTACGAGTGTGTTTATATTGTTGGCATTTGGACACGATATCTCAGATTTTGAATGTATATTTGCGTTTTACTTTTATGAATTGCGCTTTAAACAAAAGCAGAATAGGTGTTGTCTGTACCTCTAGGTGATAATGCGTATTTTATGAATCCAATCTCGACTCATATAATACACTCCAATGATTCCTTTTGATGTTGAACAATACTAATTAGATTTTACTGTAAGGAACGCATTCATCAGAATATAGTAAAAACGTGTTTTTATGCTAAAACCTGTAACTCTTGAAATTGAATTAGGGTCCGTAAACTAAAGGCAAAATTGCTGCACTGACTTAATATGCTTGATGACACAACCGAATAAAATGATTATTCGGCGCAACAGGGGTTAAACTGTATATTCTAAAAGTAAAATAAACCAAAGTTACGACTATGTACCTTGCGGTTGTGCCAAAAAGGTTTATTAATATCAACTGGTGCCTGGCGCTGATTGGCAACACAACTCCTAATCGTCTTGCCAAGCCAAGTGATGTTATTAAAATAATATTAAGGAACCTAATCATTTAGAATATACTAAAAAAACATATATCTGCAAAAACCTAAAAATAAAGGTAAAACTACTGCACTGACTAATGCCCGTTTTCACCAACATCCCCTAAGTTTACGGGATCCCCTAAACATGGTTAGGGGGCCGTTAAAAGATGGTTTCTGTTTCACCAACTGTTAGGGGTCAACTAAACGTTAAAAGGTCCCGTAAATTTAGGTGGTCGAAATTTTGGCCCCTAAACCGGCATTTACGTAAGTGATCTTTTAAGCAACGAAGATGGAGAGTGATTTATTTGAATTTTTAGAAAATTTAAAAACTGTTTCTACTATATTCGACGTAAATAACAGACGTAGACCAAGAATATATCGAAAACGACCTAATTACTTCGAAAGTTTTGATGAAACTGACTTTTTTCAGAGATATAGGTTATGTAAATCGTCAGTGTTGTATTTATTGGAAAAGATTGAACACGCCTTAGAATTTTCTGATAGGTAATAGGTGAGAACCTACTAACCACAAGATTTTTTAAAGCCCATAAAATAAATTAAGTGGTAATAAAATAAAATAATGGTCAAGATTAGATCAGCTTCAGCACTTTATTAAGTCAAAAGGTAAATTTACAAACAAACAAACAAAAATATAGATAAGTCCTTTCAAATTTATTGCCTTAGTACAGTACTAAGGTTGCCTAGGGCAATATAATTAAAGTCTGTAAATAATATATCTGCCAGTACTTACTGTAACTAGTACAGCATCTAAAATTATAGTCTGTGATTCTTCATTGATTAATTCGGAATCTGTGACATTTTTATTCATTGGTATGGTGATGACTGAATCAGAGTCTAAAACATCAGCAATACCACTGCAACCTCGACCCATTAAATCGCAGATTTGTTCCAGTATTAGGTCTGTTTTTATGAGAGCTGTTTTTATAGTTGATGGTCCTCCACCTGTTCAAATAGTACAATTCCTGTTTCTTGAGTTGTACATTTTTGCTTCACTTTTCTCTTCTCCCAGACTCTTATAAGAGCATCTTTACTCCTAAGATAAAAAATAGATGGGTACAGATAGTTGCACATGTGGTAATTTTCATATTGATAAATAATTATAGCCCACAGGATTAGCAAGCTGAAGTGGCAGTGGGCAGGTCACATCTGTCGCAGAACCGATAACCGTTAAGGAAAACGTGTTCTGGAGTGGAGACCACGACTCGGTAAACGTAGTGTAGGACGTCCTCCAGCTAGGTGGGGCGACGATATACGCAAAATGGCTGGCAGTGGTTGGAGGCGGAGGGCCGAAGATCGAGCTCAGTGGCGTGCCATGGGAGAGGCCTATGTCCAGCAGTGGACTGAGATAGGCTGATGATGATGATGATGATGAAATAATTATGGCATGTTGGTTTTTATTTAAATGTTAACTAACCTGTACATATTTCCCGTTGAATTATATTGGGTGCAGAGGTTTATCCAAGCCTCGTTCTTAGCTTGATTAGTTGTACCGTCTGTTCTTTTATTTAAAATGATGTTTCTATATGCATACACCAATTTCACCAACTTGTCTTTCTCGTCCACTGTGAAATTTTGACTACGCTTCCTTTTTTCTGCCATTTTATTATACCGTAATGATTGAAAAATGCAAAAGATTGACGAAAAACCTAATAAAATAACACGCAGGCGATCACAACAAACAATCAAATCACAAACACAAACGAAAGAAGTGTCAAATACAAATATGTCCACAGATTAAACGCGAGTTTCTTAATGTTTATACAGAGTAAATATGCAACAAAATAATTAATTAATTAAAAATATGAATGAAATAATATTTATTATTGCTATTAAAACATGATTTATTATAAACGGTATCTATTTGTGTGTATACTTTAGAGAATTTGATAAAAAACTATATTGTTTATAAGTATCGATAACTTCAAAGACAAATCAGTCACTATTATCGAAAACAATACGTCACATAGTTATGTGTCCCCTAGTTATGAGACAAAAATTATGGTGAAACGAAATTTCACTTAGGGGCTAGTTTAGGGGAGCTTTTAAGTAAACGGTCCCATACTTAGGTGGTAGTATAGGGGATGTTGGTGAAAACGGGCATAAGACTATTAATGACAAAAAGTTTATATACCGGTTGTACTCACGGCGATATTCGGAAATGCCCGACTAGTTTCGGACTCTAACGGAGCCCATATTCATGAGCAGGTCATTAGCCCTTATTCGTGAATACAACCGGTATATATAGTAGATAATATGGATAACACCCACAAAAGTTATTATAGTAAACAATAAATTTACTTATTTTACATATAATTCGATTTCTAATCGTCCAACGTTCTGTTATCTGTCTTGCGTCACTTATGAATAAGACATCAAATATAAGTTGAATTACTACTAACTAGGAAGTCACTATAAAATCAGATTATCTTCGGGCGAAGGCGGAGAGCCACTCATTAGTTAATGGCGTGCGATTAGTCACGATCGATCACCATCAATTAATCACCCTGCCTCTATCATGCACTGTTTACCATTGATCATACTGTCTAGATTATTTTCATACGATGTTCTTATATCGTATTATACTGAGATTATTTTGAAAGTTTGTTTGTTATACAATCACTCAAAAACGGCTGAACGGATTGTGGTGAAATTTTGCACTGAGATAATTTATAACCTGGATTACCACAAGGGTTACTTTGTTAGTTTATCCCGGAGAAGACGAATTGAAATACACGCAGACGAGGTCGGGGGTGAAAATTAGTTTATAAGTAGTAAAAAAAGTTAAAGCGAGCTGTGTTTATTTATTGCCAACTAACTTTACTGTAATTAGTTCGCATAATTTAGGTGGTCTAGCTGATGTTGGTAGTAAAATAAAGTTTATACATACAAAGGACACACTAGGGTTAGTACCTAGACCTACAACTCGCATGGGGTTAGATAAAGTCCATTTATACCAACCGAGGCCTGCACGGCTAGATTGTTGAACTAAATTATACCTGGCTAACAAGTTCGGAACTCAGAAATAGTATACGCTCAAATTAAAACCTTATAGCCATTTTAATAGAACTTAAATTTGAATATTTCCTGCTGTTCTATCTTAATTTCAATCCCATTTGTTTCATCAATAGACAAACAAAACCTTTTTGCTGTTTACTTAACGAACTATGAATTCTGTAGATTGCCTCGTTGGTCTAGTGGTCGCTAAGCACGACTACTGAAGTCCTGGGTTAGACTCCCGGGTCGAACTAGTGTTATTGGGTAATTCTCAGTAGCAGCACGGAGTCTAGATTTGTGCCTGATTGATGGCAGTGGACTGGTTGGTCCATTTACGGACCTATAACAAAACCGGCGAAATGTGGGTGCACTATTTACCTCTGCAATTCTCTTCGGGGAATACGGGCGGGATGTTACATTAATCTATAGGCTTACGGATATCATTGAAAGCAAAAACACATCATTAACAATACCAGCTATTTACTGCAGCTATCATAAGTCATATTACCAATGCAATAACGATCAAAATAGGTTGAATGGACCGCAAATAAGGGCTGCCAAAATGTCTAATGATACTTCAAAATAGGGTAGGTATACCTAGGTACCTCTATTCCGTTGGTTCTTTTGTTTATTTAAGCAGACGAACTCAGAATGTCAATACGCTGTTATTGCGCGAATTTCATTGGTAACCCTACTGGCAACTGTACCAATTTGGGGCGAAGGTAAATTAAGGTTCCAGGGAATTAGTTGTGTTGTAAATTATTGTTACTACTTTTCGTGAATTATATCCGTTTTAATTATAAAGTAAATTAGAGCGGAAATTTGAATTGCTCGTCGTGAAGTGTAGATAAATAAGGTGCGTAGTGTTAAACCTATGTTATGATATCTATTATACAAGTATACGCACCGACTGACATCGCAAGCGAAGAAGAAATAGAGGAATTTTATAAGACCATCGACAAAGCAATGGAAACAACGTATAAAAACATTATATTAATGGGCGACTTTAACGCGAAGGTTGGTGCTCCTAAAGAAGGCGAATATTTAACAGTACAACAGCATGGATATGGCGAAAGAAACGAGAGAGGGCAGAGACTTGTTGACTACGCACTTGAACATAATCTAACCATCATCAACACGTGCTTCAAGAAAAACTATAATCGGAGATGGACTTGGCGATCCCCAAATGGACAACATAAAAACGAGATCGACTACATACTATCCAACCAACGAAAACTACTCCAAAATTTTGAAGTTTTGAATTTAAACTACCCATCGGATCATAGGCTAATTAGAGCATCAGTAAAAATTGATAAACAAAAGCTAAGCAGAGCAAAATACACAAACAAACACGTAATTCAACTAAAAAACAAAGAAGAAGTTATAAAATATACTAAAAATTTAAGGGAAATGTTACCTTACCCAAGCAATAACTTACGAAATACCTCAGTACAAACCTACTACGATAAAGTAAAAGATGCTATTAGCCAAAGCCTGAAACAAGCTCGAGGAAATACGAGGGAGCCACATAAACATCACAAAATACTATCAGATCGCACAGTTATGTTACTAAAAAGAAGGAAAGAATTACAAGAAACAAAAAATAAAACTCGAAGTATGAAAAACGAACTCTCAGCTCTCTACAAAATAACAAATAAATACATAAAAAGAGATTATGCTAAATATAGACGAGATACCATAGAAAGTCATTTGCAACACACAGGAAGCACAAAAAAAGCCTATAAGGAACTCAGAACAAATAAGACTTGGATAGAAGGATTAGGAAAGCAAGACAGAATTCTGTGCAAACGAACTAACATTATCAATGCGGCATCAGACTTCTATAAAAAATTGTACAGTGATAAAACCCGAAACACCAACACCTCAAGTACTATCAAGGGAAGTGCCAATGAAAGTTATGTTAAGCCAGTTGACGAAAGTGAAGTCATAAGCGCAATAAAGAGTTTAAAATTAGACAAAAGCCCTGGCTCCGACAACATTACAAACGAATTATTAAAAATAGCACACCCAATATTGGCCGGACCATTAGTGGAACTATTTAACCTAATACTACAAAAATCTGAAACACCCTCACAATGGTCTGAATCAAATATTATACTTATCTACAAGAAGGGCGACCCGAAAGATATTGGCAACTATAGACCGATAAGTTTGCTTCCCAGCATCTACAAACTCTTCTCTACCATTGTAAACAAAAGAATCAGTAGTACATTGGAATTAAAACAACCGGTAGAGCAAGCAGGCTTCAGAAGAGGATTTTCTACAGTTGACCATATACACACGCTCGAATTGATTATAGAAAAACATCAAGAACAACAGAGGCCACTATACATTGCGTTTATCGACTATCAAAAAGCATTCGATTCGGTAACACACATAAGTATATGGGAAAGCTTAAAACAGCAGGGAGTAGAAGACGTATACATAAATGTCATCAAAAGCATATATAACAATAATAAGGGTAGAATTAAGCTGGAAACCCTCGGACCTAGTTTTCCTATCGAAAGAGGCGTAAGACAGGGCGACCCGCTATCTCCAAAAATATTTATAGCCATCCTGGAGGCTATCATCAGTAAGTTAGATTGGAACAAGTCAGGGCTGTTTATAAAGGGCGAATACTTAAGCCACTTAAGATTCGCAGATGACCTAGTGTTGTTATCAGAGTCCAGCTCCCAGCTACAGCACATGGTCGAAACACTGCATCTAGCTAGTGTTAATGTGGGACTAGAAATGAATCTTTCTAAGACTATGGCAATGACAAATAGCTGGAAAAGATTATTAACAATAAATGGAATGTCACTTGAATATACAGACAAATACATATATCTAGGAAAGCGAATTAGTTTTGACAGGAAAAATAACGAATTAGAAGTGGAAAGAAGAGTACAACAAACATGGAACAAATACTGGAGTTTGAAGGAAATTTTCAAAAGTAATCTTCCTGTAACAATAAAGACAAAGGTTATGAACTCCAGCCTCCTACCGTGCTTGACTTACGGATGCCAGACGTGGAAATTCACTTCTAAACTAAAAAATAAAATCATTACTTGTCAGCGGGGATTAGAGCGCAGCATGCTAAAAATAAAGAAAATAGATAAAATACGACATACAAATATAAGGTCTTTAACAAAAGCAACAAATGCATTGACTTACGCACAGAAACTCAAGTGGAAATGGGCAGGACATATCGCGAGGCTTAAAGATAGGAGATGGACCCTAAAGGTGACATTTTGGAAAGGTCCTCAAGGTAAAAGAAGTAGAGGAAGACCATTGACACGTTGGGAAGACGAGATAATAAGAACAGCCGGCCTAAACTGGAAAGAAACGGCACAGGACAGAGACAATTGGGCATCTTTGGAGGAGGCCTTTACCCAATACGGGGTTCCTACAGATAAAACGTAGTGAAGCTAAATTGTAAAGTTAAGATAGTTAATAGGTAAGCAGCTAAAAGAAATAAGAATAGTTAAGTGTTTTATTTATACATATAATAACAGGTAAAGCAATCAAAGATTATAAATATAGGAGAATATAAATATATATGTATAAGATAAATGTATTAAAATAGTTAACTTGTAACTTAAATTGTAAGAGTAGGAAATTAAAGGCTTTTTTATTTTTTTTATTTTATTTTATTTATTTTATTTAGTGTTAAACCTTAATGGCATTTTGAGTGTCTGGCACTTATTTTAATGTTGGCATAGCTACAGTGACGATTATAATTCTTGGGTGCTAGTAGAGAGCTTTCACGAGTGCTTAAGTCCGTCCAGCACACACTGGATAGTTAACCTCGCTACCACGACATGACCTATTCCATATGGATATTGGCTCATGTCGGTACCAAGAAGAAGAATCCTCGAAGCTAGTTAAAAGTATTCTCCCTGGTCTAGGAGCTGATACCAATAAGTTAGAAAAAATCATCTTGATCTAGGAACTATCCTCCCCCTCCCCCTACTTCACTGCTCGTCATAAGTCTCATGATATAAGTGGCGAGCCAATTTCCGTTCATCGGCTCATACCGGGTTCGTACGGAATTTTATGCATAGTCCCCTCTAGTTCAAACGTTATGAATATAGATCAATGTCACACTGGAACACAAAGCCACTTCGTGTAAATTATGCAGTCCAAACTTACCTTAGCTCACAAATGTTTGGGGTATCCTAGACCGTACTCCGGGGATCCAATAGTAACGTTTGAATTGACTTAACTGTCGAAGTCGACCTTGAAACATTAGTCAGCACTTTATGGTAGCTATTAATTGGATTAATATTCTACAAACAAACCCTTTTACCGATTGTTTAAACGATTTTGAGTTCTATCTCGTGGACATAAGGATAACAGTAAACGCAAAAACAAATGTTCAATACCAAATGTTTATTGCAGCTGTCACCTCTCTTATTATCAAGGAAATAGAAATCAAAATCCGTTGAACGGACTGTTTATGAGTGCTCAAATGTCTAATGTTATCTGAAATGGAGTATAGTTTGAGCAAAAGGTACTGGTAAACGTAGTAAAGCCATGTGTTTTGTTGCCCGTGATTTGAAGTGAGCGAGGGAAATGATAATGAATTATTAAAGGATTAATATTAATATGGCTGCCGAGAGTAATTGAATTACCTTGTAAGGCCTTTGATCAAAATTATGGGATGCTGTGAATATTTTGCACGTGGAGAACCAAATATTTGAAGGCCACGAATATAAATTATCGTGAGCAACATTTTAACGGGAGAGTAACTGCTCAAAGAAATTGCTTGTAACGATTTTTGGCTGGCATTGAACCACAAGCAATACACGATGGAAAAAACCATCGCATTAGAATCTTTCTTCGTAATGATGAAAAACATTTTCATGAACTTCCACAGACCGGGGAAGAGCGAGAGATGTGAGGGGTTTTAACCTGCAACGGAGAGAAGCTTGGTGAGCTTCAATCCTGAAAACTAGTGCATTTTAATACCGTGTTTAAACCTCAATGCCGCCACGACAATAAAGTTCCACAAGTACATGTGTTAATATTTAGTACAATCGCGAATGAGAATGATTGTGCTATATTTCAATGTCTGCCATTGTGCATCGTTGCGGCATTATTTGTGTTTCAGCATTTCGTTATATCTGTCTTGTAGTATGAGGTTTTGCTGCTGTCGTGAATGTATGGTTTATTGCTCGGAAGAGATTGGATTCGTGCTTTATAAAGGAACTGCTCTATACGCGGCAAACTACGCGAAGTTTATCATGTTATATATATAGTAGTTTGTATGCGTGTGTTTAATTTCATCTCTATATTATTATAACAGTGCATTAAGGACGCTAAATAACATTATCGTTTTAGCAAGAAAATCTACTACCAGACGTCTAGGCGTCAAACATAGTGTATATACAAACATGTCTGATAACCCTAAACGGGTAAGCAAATCAATCTTAACTTTGACTGTCATTTCTTAAAAATATTTTCATGTAAAATCGAATAGACACACTGAAACCTATTCCCAAAATGTTATCGGTTTAATATCGATGCAAAAGCTATGTTAAAGCGTCTGCGAGATTTATGATCCGGTTCATCCCATTTAGAATCGAGTCGAATCGAGTGACGTGACAGGACTCGGCGACCCTAACGTTTATATAGGGAAATGTGTCAATTTATGTCGGTCTTATGGGTTTTTCATACTATTTTGAAAGCGGTTTTGTAAGTTTTGAAGGGATGATTTGCTATTATCGGAATTTTGAGCTGCTTGCTTAATGTTGGAATTTAATTGGAGAATATCAGCAATATTGTCACTGTTAGGAATTTTAATAGTCTCAGAAGTTATATAAAAATAATTTTGTAGTGGGATATTGATTAACATTTTTGCTTTTCAACCCGGGTTTTCATACTTTACATATTTTTATTTTATTTATTTTATTTCATATAGGTCCTTCACAGCTGACAATATTATAGACTTAACTTATAAATAAAAAAACAATACGCCAATTACGAAGTACACAGTAATAATTTTAGTTGAGAGTGAACAGGTTGAGTACAATAAATGAGTAATGAATTTGCGTATGTGCGAGTGTGTGAATGCGTGTGTGCGTGTATGTGAATGTAGTGAATTGGAGTTATTGTAACTGGTCTGTCAATAATAATATACTTAACTTGTCCATTCTTGTTTCTCCATCTTTAAAATAGGTAAAATAAAACTATCATTACCAGCGCCACTGGGTCGTCGACATTTTAAGTGTGATTACAACATGGGTACAAAAGCAGAAAATTTAGTTACATAACGAGTGCACCACAAAACCTCGCGACTTTCCTTTTATTGCTTTTCCTTTTGACCTTTTCTTTTTAAAAAAGGTACGCTCTGCATTTGAGTGCCGATGACTGCACGAGTATTTTAAAAGGTTTTTTTGTTCAAGTTCATTTAGTTACTCTCGAGAGCTTATTCAGGCCGTGTTTCAACAATGATTTCGGCGTGAAAAATATAATTATGAAAGTAACTTTTAGAAAATTTAAAAAATAATCGAGTGTGTTATTTAAATGTTTTTGTAAACTTATGCAAACACGAGTAAGAACTATGCCTTTTCTTTGTCTAATGTGTTTAAGTTCAAAGGTTCTTCGTAGACTCAAGTTGATCTTCTTCATTTCGGAGCAAATAAAATTTCTTATCTTATCGGTGTCGCATTGTCAAATAGAATCAAGCTGTATCAGAGAAAAGAAATAGGCCAGTTCACAAGAAGGCTAGCGCGATTGACCACCCAGGGAGTCTGTACTTAGGTATCAATCCGGGTAACGCTCATTTTTTCACCCCCGTGTAGAGTTGATGAAAACCTCAATATAGGGTGGTACTTACAACCCTTTTACATACATAGATTTTTTACGATAATTCGCCATCTGCTTCTCGAACATTAAACAGAATTACAGTATTAAAAACATTATTAGGGTTGGCATAAATCAAAATATTTTATGACTAATTTAGCCGAAATTAGAGGCCGATAAAATATGACGAGGTTTAAGCAGTCGCTGCGTTAAGCCGTCTGTGGGTACAAATATTCATTATTTATAAAGCTAATTTGAAGTTTCTGCATACAATAGTTAAATTAATAAATATCGACGTTATTTTTATTTGCCTTTAGTGTGTGCCCGCGACTTCGTCCGCGTGGATTTCAGATTAACATAATGTAGATTTTTTGGGCCAGAAACCCCGGGCGCTTATACTATTATTACAATCTGATCTATGCTTTCGTATAGCATAGAGGATACACAGTTAGTATACATATTTGCTCTGAGTAAAGATTCGGATTACCTATAGAGTTATAGAGGGAATTTTATGAGCTTATCAAAGACAATAAGATCTAACGACCGGCCTTTATATTTATTTCGTACCTTTTGTCTATGTTACATAAATCTAATTACGATGTTCGCTTCCATACTAATTTTAGTAATCTGGAAACTTATTGCACACACAGCTACCCCCGTACCATGAACTCTTAAAGCAGGACAGTTAACGTATTGGCAGCGAAACACCGCGTGTAGTGACGTCTAGCTTCTATATACAATTCTAAACTGTCCTGCTTTAAGAGCTCATGGTAAGGGGGTAATAATCAAGGGCAACCGGACACTATTACCACAACTACAAACATTAGTTAGTTGTGTCTTGTCCTTCATAAGCAGGTCCTAGCTCGTTACATGAATTCCGTTTAATGGTTATACTACGGTCGCCAAGAACGCATTACGGAGCCCAAAAGCATCATGAAACTGACCTCTACTAGACATTTCTAGATGTCAGACCTAATGACTTTAAGCTCCTATACACACATTGCTAGGTACCAGGATATCATAACACTAAAACGATATTGAGGATGACGGTATAGTGCTGACAGTTTATTTTGTACGCCTATGCTCGGTTTGGTTTCAATATTGTTATTGGCACGTGAGACGACAAGAATACAGAAAAATAAAAGCTTTTACAGCTGATTTTCCCGCAAAACACTTAGTTATCACATACATTAGGTAATGGATAACAAAAAAATCAAACCCATGACTTTCCATCAATTTTCTGCCAAAAATGCCATAATCCCCATGCTTGGCGAGCGGCTTAGAAATCACAGTATTGGTGGTAAAGTTGCCTATTTTCGGGATTTTCCCTTAGTCACAGCTTACGACACCCACGAAAGGAAAGGGGGTGGTCAATTCTATGCTGGTTCTGGCTGTTTTTTAGTTGTAACAAATTTAGTCTGGTTGAAAACGAAACGGGTTAAATTGTAGTTTAAGAAGTCTAGACAAATGTGTTTAATATATTATGAGATAACAATGAGACAGCCCAGCCGTAGAAACCCGTATTAAAGTTGTAAACCTATAACGTAGGTTAGATTGTCCTTCGAACTGTTAGTCTTATATCTATTTTTTGCACTAAATTGCAAAATCTCTCTTAGATCTAACAAGATCAAGCATCTAAATTGACAAAGGAAACTTGAAAAATGATGGACACGAGCGGGACTTGACCCGTAAGACGTAAATACTAAAAGTGAAATTAAAATTCGATGGATGCGAGCGGTGACACGATCGCTCAGTTGGCAGAGCGGCGCCACGGTACGGCGAAAGTTGCGGGTTTCAGTCCCGCTCGTGTCCATCATTTTTCAAGTGTCCTTTATCATTTTAGATTTAAGCCTAGCATGGGCAATATGCAAAAATGACACAAAAACTTATATAAGATCGTCGATCGATCGATGTTTCGGTTATTTTGAATAACAAGAAGAATCTTCTCACGATGTGGTACTGCTCTGTAATGTTCTAACAAAATGATTGATATCCACAACGTAGCTGACATATTTCTCCTAAACTTTGCTTTGACAAGTGTCAGATTAATTACGTCTTATAAATTAATCTGCGGTGCGTTAATGCTTCCTCATAATTCCGGGTATCGTAAAAGGCTTATGTGACAACACAGGTGGATAGGCAGTATCGAAATAATAATGATAATTTCCTTAACATCAACCTACTAATAATCTCAAGTCATACCTGTAGGCGGTATTTTGTATGGCTTTATAATGTGTTATATCGGAGAAGTTTATAGATTTCATGATAACATGTCCTAGTTTTGAATACCTACAATATTGATTTCCGAAGTAAGCAGATGTGTAGTTCTAGTGTATTACTATATATACACTGTTTGTAGCGAATCTATTACCATTTATGGCGCACAAATGATGATAACCTTGAGTTTTATAAAGATAAAGGTATTTTTTACCTTATTTGTTGTATGACTGCTAGGTAAGGTCATACGATATAAATAGGAATGCAGTTGCACAGCTAGCATGCAACCAGCGTGAAATACACATTAACACTGTTACTGCTGCAGACACAATTGATTTTTTATTGTTCGCGGGTGCAAAATGCGCGTGGCATTCAAAGGGTTAAGAGACACACAGAAACATCACCTACAATTAGAGTCCACCCATATTTTAGTAAATTTGTTATTCTCCATACATACAAAATACTAAACAGAATAAATCGCGAAATTTTGCCTGCTAAACTGTTTCCGATATTATCAAGCGCTGGTAAGGGATCATGATATAATAATAATATTTGCGTCACCATGGCAACCAATACGATTTAGTATATCTGTATACAGTTTTGACAGATTCGAATGTCCTCAGGGATTTATCCAAGGCCGTTGTACCTATGCATAGTGGGAGATGCCAAATGACACAGTAGTACAACTTTGATTCACCCTTGGTTTGTTTGAAGAACTTTTGACGCATGTTGTGAACAAACTGATTAAAGAAAGAAAATACATTAATTATGCAATACAATTGAATTTAGAAGTATGTCAGGATCGTAGTAAATGGAAATCCGTGGTCTCTGCCTACCCCTCTGGGAAATAGGCACGACTTTTTATTTACAATTGAATTTTAGCAATAAAATATTCGATGTATTAACTTCATTAAACCATGTACTTTTTTGTAATATTACAAGTATTAGTTTAGGTATATGTGACAGGCTTGGAGTATAAGTACGTAATTTAGCATACTAAAAGCATAAGATACAGGGTTTAATTAAAAACCCCTACTTATATACGAAGATATCACATCTACATATTACGCAGGATGAGGGGTTAAGCGAAATATTTTCATAATTATTTACTTCTGATATAGCAGAACACCTCTATAATCACGGATTAAAACGTGATTGTCTGCAGAGACTTGTAACGTTATACAAAATATCGTTATTTTTGTTCGGATATCGTTATTTTGTATCGTTCCAGGTACTAAATAACGTTATCCGAACAACGATAACGATAGTTTTAACGTTCAAGTCCGTGATTGGACCTACGTAACGCGAAGTACACAAAACATAAAAACTCTAGTAACCCATTATTACACTGACCTACTGTTTCTTCATGGATTGCGTTGAGCAACAGTTGTGAGATGCGTGCGGGGGTCGCGGGCGGCGGGCATAAAATCAATAGAGGAACCCGGCTAGGCCCCGCCCCGCCAAAACATCCCTAGATGGGTACACGCTTTTTATATTACTTACGTGATTTTTCATGTATGATGACGCTTTTCACTAGTATTTAATACTAGTTGGAATATTTAATACTAGAAGTAGTACTTAGTACTAGTATCAAGTACGAATACAAATAGATTCGATATTAGGTGAGTTGTGAAATATAGCTTAAAAATACTGGAAGCTAAAAGCTAAAGCCTTCTTACGACTTTGATACAAGATTCAAGACCAATTCTCTTAATAAAATGACATAATATAACATCACGCCTGTATTCCCCGAAGAGGTAGACAGAGGTGCACATAATATAGAACACCCACATTTTGCCAGTTATGTTTTCTACTATAACATTAAATAAGTCACATTGATACTTGCCCGGGTTTAAACCTGCAACCTTCTGCATACACATCCGGTATGTTAACCACTAGGCCACCACGACATTGGAAGGACAGGGAATATAAATAGGTAAGAGTTTAATTTATCACCTTGTTCCCTACTACACGTACACGAGCAATGATTCGTGTGAACGTAATACGATGCGAATATTAAACAAATTTGTAAAGTTGTTTCTATGTATATTAGGGACGAATGTTCAATGTGTCTTACCGACTTTGGGGGTGATAACGATTCTTATGTCATTTTTTTTTCTGGTATGCAGTATCGGCATCTAGCGTTCTAATGGGAAGGCCTTTGTTCAACAGTGGACGTCTGCCGGCAGATGATGATGATACAGTATCTATGCAGAAATCAAGAAATGGTCAATGGTCAGCCAATAACAGTGCATAGGTTACCCGTTAAGTTAACTTATATTATAATCTTTACACAATTAATTTTGTGATGTCAGTAGACAATAAAGACATAGACACTGTCATAAAACACAATAAATTCTTGGACAAGAAAGCAATGTTGTTAGTCTCCGGAGATTAAACATTATTGTAGTTTCCTAACAATTTTTAAACGAAAGATGATTTTAAGATTATTTTTATTAACACCAAAAGGTTTTATTCAAGACAGCTGCAAAGAATATTAATAGGATCCAAATTGATCGCGCGATCGGTTAAAGCGCTATGGAGCTTAAGAATTATCTTCCTTCAAAGGTACCTCAATTTGTATTTGAAACCTCATTTTGTAAAGTTTTCTCGTATTAAGAACTTTACTCATTTTAATTGTTAGCTTTATGAGTGTCCGTGGAATTAAATTTAAAGTTTTTTACTAAGTTAAATTCTTAGTTAGCATTAAATAGCTAAGTTTTAATGAAGATTAGTTTAAATTCTTACATTGACTTAAAAAGTCTAAATTATGAATTTTTTATCCGAAATATGTTCCTAAAACTCCATAGTATTTAAAATAATCACACTAATATTGTACCTAAAGGCAAAAGTTTCCTTAGCGTGTTTGTTTGTGTTTGTTAGCTCTTCACGCTCAATCGGCCCTACCAATTTCCATAAAATTTGCCATGGAGGTAGCTGCCACCCTGGATTATTACATAGGCTACTTTTCATCCCAAAAATGTAGTGGGTAATACCGCGGGGCGCAGTTAGTAATATATAACTTTTGCTTGAAATCAGAGGGTTTTATACATCTTCGTTTAAAACCACTAAGAAGCAATCCTGTAGCTATTAACATATTTCAGCGCAAACACAAAGCTATAAAGTACAGAAATTACTCGCCGTGCCATAAACAAATCGACGAGTTTCACCTTATGAAACGATCCGACTCAAAATTTAGAACTTTAATACCAGAGAGCTCATTATCGCTTGTCAAAATGAATTACAATTTACGGCATTGTTCCTACATTGTGCTCAAAGCACCCAACTTGGATATAGCCTCTATCTTAGGGGCGAGAGAATTAATATTTTAATTGGAGCCTTGAACGGGCTATGCTGTTATTTATTCGTGTTTCTGTTTGAATCTTGGTAAAGTTTAATTGGGATGGTTACGTACTCAGAATTGCTCTTTACCTTATAAAGGGTACAATAGATTTGAAAGTTCTGGACTTTAGTTAAGTTTTTCTGAGTATTCTTCTTTGTCTCTTCTTCTCAGACCACCTACACCGTTCTCA
Source organism: Abrostola triplasia (assembly GCA_946251915.1). NCBI lineage: Eukaryota > Metazoa > Arthropoda > Insecta > Lepidoptera > Noctuidae > Abrostola > Abrostola triplasia. The sequence continues at coordinate 7,957,885 of OX276435.1, forward strand.
CATAAAATATTGAGCTTCTCCCTGAGTTTGTTTCGGTATTTCTTCTCAAAGGTAGTCAGTTAGGAAATGCCGATGCCATCTAGTTTAAAAAAAAATTACGTGTAAAAGTGTTATGTAAAAACTATTTGCAAAAATAAAATCATTTATCATTTACATTTGGCCCCTATTATGCACTCTTAAAGCAGGTTATTTGTGGTTATGGAAGGGAGACGCCGCTACGAGCAGTATAGAGTTGCATCCCGCTTCCACAGCGGAAAATATCCTGGTTTAAGAGTTCATGGTAAAACCTACCAAAATATTATTAACTAGCGTTTGCCCACGGCTTTGCCCGCGTTAGGTAGTTTATGTCCTTTCTCGGGCCTAAAACTTTCTACATGCCAAATTTCATCGAAATTCGTTCAGCGATTTAATCGTAAAGGCATAACAGACAGACAGACTAAGTTACTTTCACATTTATAATATTCGAAGGTACGGATGTATGGATAATAATTAATACAGAAGCTTTACAATAAACGTCTGTATAGTGTATTTTATAATTAGGGTTTCCACAAAGCAAAAATTAGGTTTCATTGTAGGCCTTTTTTTTTTTTTTGTTTACGCGGGGAAACCTTCAACAGGCACCCAGACCCTGTGGGGTAGGGCCGGGGAGTGTGGGATTTTTATCTCACTAAAACCACCCCAGTGGTCACCATCTGCACGAACAAGGGAAGTCCCGGAACCTCTAAAAAGAACAACTCCGGAACCTCCCCATGCAACGCCTATGTGGTACATCCCTGGGGTTCATTGTAGGCCTGAAGCAAATACCTTCAAACAATCGTACTAAGATTACTATTTACTCAACATATGTACCTAGGTATAAGCAAACAGGGGTTATTTCAATGTGCATGACAACCAACAAAGACAGACATGGTATTGATCATTGCATAATGGTCAAACAGTGATATATCGGTCTTGTATTACCATTATCTTTACCTATCAATTACGTCACGTGTAGTCAAATATAATCTATATTCTATCCTCGTATCTAAGCTTTATCTCAAGACAGTGTATTTGTTATGCTATGAATTAACAGTTCGAAAACGCACTGGCGATATCCGAGTTTTTTTTTAAACGTCGAACCCGACATTAGGAGTTAGTCCCGTATCATGGGTGCATTTCGCAAACATGAACTCAGAACAAACATCTGCGGATCACAAAAAAAAATTGTCCCGTTCGGGAATCAATCGCGCAACACCTAGTGCAGCAATCCAATCGCTTCGCCACTGCGCTAATCAGGCCAGTAATTGTGGTTAGTGGGCATTTTTTTTAATGGGTTTTGTCGTATGGGTTTTAGACATTTCATACATACAAAGCTAAAACAAAAAATCCTTTCACATATTTAGAGATTCCCCTATTCCTTACTAACCAGCTCACTCTTGACGAATAGAAATAGAATAGAATGATAAATGTATGAGGATGACATAATGTTGCGACTATGTTATCGATGACATAATTATGTGAAACTCATATAGCTTTTTTTCATTCTATTCTATTACTATTCTTCAAGTATTTTGCCCCTTGGCTAAGGAGGCCAACTACTACTAATGTAAACATAACCTCTTTGATACATGTTGTAACCTTTGTAAAGAGAAATAAATAGATAATTTATTATTAATATTATATGGTTAGGAGAATCCGAGATACTACATAAACATTACAATGATATCAAACAAGTTTCTCTTTTATGAATTCTAAGCGAAAATCTTCACGTAAGAGGAATAAGGAAAACGTCACGCATGACGGTATGTGAAAGGTGATTAGGGTCCACTTTATTTATCTTTTTAGCGATACGGGACGTAATTGACCAATAAGTATAGAATAATGTATATATTTTTCAATGAAATGTTATGTGCGCCTTTAACTCACACTTTGTATGATGCAGACGTTCTTAATTTGGTCATATTTGACTAATTTCACTATTAGGTAGGCTTTTTTTAAATTCATGCCAATCTTCTGCCACGTCACCATATTGACTGTCCACTTTAATTACATTGCATTAGGTATCGATTGTTCTTCTAAAGCAAATACATTTTTTTAAAATGAACCTATTAAAGCTTTAAAATCGGTTTAATCCTTTCGGAGAAAATTGGCACTAATACACACATGCAAACAACCTCTCATCTTCTCCGTTCACGTACACATAGTGTACCTATTTTAAAAGCAATATATAGAGGGTATCAGAGTACGCACATAATTACAGGCCTATCTACATAAGTTGATGAGCCGTGAAATTTTATAGGCATCCTTTCGCCACAGCCCAGTCGTGAAAAAATATTTGTACAGGTTTGGATTTTTATTTTAATGTGGTATTGAGGTGCCAGACATAAAAATATTGGCTAGATCTCTTGAAATATATTTGTATTGGCGTTTTTGTTTTCATTGTTTAATTAGGAACAACCCTTGAGTGTACATTTCTAAAAAAATTAAAAGATAAAAATTACTTTAACTGAGAATTGATGATGAAAAAATCTTTTCACGCCTGTACCCGCACGAAGGGGTAGGAAGATATATGTAGTAGGTAGTGCTACTGAGATTTTTTTTTAAATGTAGCCACACACTGGCCATTCCTCCTGTGTCGTTAGTGCGTTTCAGAAACATAAAATTAATGTTACATACTTACACAAACACGAAGACTCGGGACCAACATCTGCGGATCGCACCAATTTTTGACCCATACGGGAATCGAAACCGCAGCACCTAGTGCAGCAGTCAAACCACTGCACCAATTGGGTCATCAACTACCTAACATTACTAATAATGGTAATCAAACCTAAGAAGTAGGTAGTAAAAGTTAATCTGATCACTTACAAATTATTTTAAAACTTCAGCGTGTATTTACAAAGAAAATAAACCAGATTATATATATTCAAATATATTTTAGTACCAAAAAATTCTTCCCTATGAAAATTCTCATTACCTTAATCCAGCGGCAGTCGTAATATTAACATAATTAAATTTGTGTCGCCATTACTCATAATCATTCCCTCGTCTTCAACCCTTAATGTTTGCGGGTAATGCTAAGTGACTCCGGTATATAAAAATTAGGACCAACTGACCATTCTTTACCTAATGTGAGTCTTATGTAATAAAAGGCTTTATTAAAATTAAACTTTATATTTCAAGCCGAGTCAGGGAACTGTGCCTTGTTAATGGCAATATGCTCGCCCCTTTATTGGACCTATTACGAAACTGCCGAAATTTAGGTGCACCATAACTCCTGCCTGCCTCATTGGAGAATATTGGCGTGATATTACGTTAAGTTTTACTAAGCATATAATTAAACAAAGAAAAAAACAATAACTTCCAGTATTTTAATGAATTACTATTGTGAAAGGTACTATTGAACAATATCTTTTTACGAATTTTTCTATTGAAATAAAATAGATATAAAATACCAATGTTTGTTGAGTGCGATAGCAAATGGACGCGAGAAATAATATTAATGTTAGTATCAATTCTATTGTCTAACTTGTGTATCGAGCGCTGTCTTCAATTAGTGTCTGGATAAGTAAAGACGTACGAATTATTACAGAATATATCTTTGGAATTTTTAGAGTACCTACTATCATAGCTTCTTTAGCTTTGATATTGCTCTTAAGCCCGTCATACACTTTTTAGTCTAATATTAGTCAGCTTAGAACTTGTATATTCTTTAAGGCTTTTGGCTACTCTATTTTACCATTAACTTATCATAACATAACCTCACACCTATATTTCCCGAATAGGTAGACAGAGGAGTACCCACTAGTACCAATGTAATAGGGGGAGAGCCTATTGCCATCGGCTGGGCAGAAATCCGCGTCTCAAAATTACTTATTGGAAAATGTCAGTAACAATTCGTCCGACCCGGGATGTGAATCCAGAACGTCACGCTCAGCAGTAGCTACCACTAGACCAACGAGGCAGTCAATTTTACAATCATCATCAGCCGGAAGATGTCCACTGTTGAACAAAGGCCTCCCTCTATGAACGCCAATTTACAATAGGCAAGTCAATATTAAATGCATTATACATAGAGTCTAATCCTGATGGAAAATTATAACTTGTTGTAATTAAACACGCAGCCCATCATCATCATTAGCCTATCTCAGTCCACAGCTGGACATAGGCCTCTCCCATGGCCCATATCACTTTCAATTAAAACATTTTAATAAAACCCGGCAAAAATTCCCTCACATTTATTTGAACTTCAATATTTTATCAAACTCCTCGTATCCAATTTAACGTGTACCCACGACCTCCTGAAGGCCAGATACTGATGAGTAGATAATGATAAACAAATAATGTGTGAGCTTTGTTTTCCGAGGCCATTTTCCGACAATCCAATTTTTATAAAACAAACACTGGGTAATCATCCTACACAGTGTTAAATCGAAACTCGTTCGTTCATTCAGTAAAAAGACAAGAGCAAATCCAACTTTTGTTTTAGCGTTTTAGTTCATTCATTATTTATTCATGGGTCCCTATGTTGTGTTTAGTTATCCTTTTAGGGGCTCGTAGCTACGTGGCTAACCTTCCGATCAGTCGATTAGTGGGGTTAAGCCGTCCTCGCAGCGGTCAACCTTGTGATGGGTGACCGTTTAGACATCTCGAGACTTCCTCGTACCTTGAAAGGCACTTCGTTCTAATTTATTAGTAACTCTTCAAAATGTATTGATATAGGCTAATGCATATTAAGCATACCAAATTATTATCACTACTCGAAATTAAACTGGAAGAGATTAAGATACATAAATAAAGTCTTAAATACACAAACATTAAAATAACTTTTTGTTATGATCTTAAAAGACCCAATATAGCAAAAGTTTTAAGCTAAACATTAACATTAAACCCAAGCTATGCCACTAAAATTTATACTCTGGATTAAAAATACTGTCGACGCGGCGTATACCTGAAAACCGTTGATTATTCGTCCATACTGTATTCATTTGAACCCGAATCGATCGTGGTTAAACTTAGTGGTGCTCGAATAAGGTTGCCGACTGAATAATATATGGGTATCCCGGGTTCGCCCGGAAGCCGGTGTACACGTTATCCTATTTTAGAATGTATCTTCACAAACAAAACTCGCCCGGCAAATAAATATTATAGTCGTTCGCGGTCCGCTTGGAGTGCCTAATCCGTTTTTAGCAATAAAAACTAAGGATATTTTTTAAGTCTATTCATGGGCTTAATTTTCACAGGTTATGTTCGCGGCAGTTTAGGGTTGACGACGTGATGTGAGTGCGGAGTTTTATGTAAAGTTATAGTGAGGAATAAAGTTTATATTGACATTAAGGTTTTAGTATGATGAAAGGTAATACAGGGGGAATTTAAATCAGTGGTAGTCAAATGGTAACATTATACAGGTTGGTGAAAATCAGTGATATTCAGACTTTGTTTTATTGTTTTGTTTTTATTTTTTTTAAAGACGTCGCCCCACTTTAGTGATTCTCCTGTGTCGTGGGTGCGTTTTACAAAATGAAATATCACATCCACAAACACCCAGACTCGAGACAAACATCTGCGGTTCGCACAAATTTTTGCCCCGTGCGGAAATCGAACCCACAACCCTTAGCGCAGCAGTCTAATCGCTTAGCCACTGCGCCAATTCGTCATCGACGTCATCGACTCTCTTACTGCATAAATATAGGTGTGTTGATGTGGGGCTGCTTAGGATACACCTACCAACGAAATGTTGGTTTGTGTGCTTATTTGTGATCCAAACGTATCTTGGACTCGTCCATCGATCGATCGAACCTTTACTACACTCTTTCCTCAAGTTCAACCTCAACATTCAATGAAAGGAGGAAAACATTGAACATTCAATCCACTCTTAACTTTTATAGGTATATCCAGTTTGACTCCCATGCCGTTTTCACGGTCTTCCGTCAAGGACATACCTCCTTCACTTTGGAAGAGAAGGAAAAGAAAAACCTTGTCAACTGCCATTCAAACTTGCTGATTCTGCAATTGTATTGTTAAGTGCCTTTTGTAAAACGCCACGTGGACGCCAAATGTTTTGAATTAAGAAACGTGTTCAAATAAACACATTTCTCTGAGAACTCATTATAAGTTCATTAACTTTTCAAGTATCCGAAATAGCCAAAGCTGATTTCATTCAACTAGAAATAACTTATAAGTAGATAACATTATTTAATAATGGATACTTATCTTAATTATTATATTATAATAGTGTGCAAGCCAATTGCCATCAATACCAAATTTCTGAACTCCTAGTAATGTATCAGAATTATAAGTACCTATTATTTATCAATCCCTAAGACCTATCTACTGACATACATCTTGGTAAAAAAATGCTATCTTATTTACATAAAATACATCACGCCTGTAATGCCCGAAGGGTCAGGCAGAGGTCCACATACAGTACACCCACATTTCGCCAGTTATGTTGTTTAGGTTCCAATGTAATAGGGGTCGAGCCTATTGCCATCAACCGGGCACAAATCCAGACTCCGTTCTGCCACTGAGAATTACCTAATGGAAAACCCAGTAACACTTTCCCCGATCGGGGATTTAAATCCAGGACCTCGTGCTCAGCAGTCGCGCTTAGCAACCACTACACCAACGAGGCAGTTTATACCAAATATTTAGTAATTAATCCATTTGATGACTTAATTAGAACTCCAGCTTTCCGATTTCGTTACCAAGGCATAGGCACAGGTATTTTAGTCCGGATGAGGTGAACCGCAATTGATTTTGTAGTGAACATACACACATAACTATACTCGAATCTAACTAATTAATCATCAAACGTCAGCGGTGTTAATCCGGTATGCAATGAATGGATGTTTAATTAATGTAGATCGCGTTCATTGATTAATAACGATACAACTTTGTCATAGTAAAGTTGAATTGTTTGTTTATGGTAATTATTTGTTACTGAGTATCTATATAGAGATAATATACCAGTAGTCTCACATATTTGGTCTACTTTTTTGGCATGCAAAAACAAAGATAGAGAGATAGGGTTCTGTATAGTATATTTTTTATATTATAAAGAACGTAAAGGTAATTTGCAAAAGTATCCAACATGTCTTTAAAAATTCTTGCACCATTATTTAGAATTTACGTACTTTATTCCCGGGAAAGACAAGGGTTAAGTCTAGTATTTCATTACATGAGCCTTTTGTAGTCTACTATTGTTCGTACGCTTCCCCCAGTAATAATAATAAGTTTTGAAACGATAAGGTATGAATGTATTGTAATATACATTGTTATACCTGGAAAATGCGCATGCGTGATGAATGTGTTTATTTTTTTGTGAAACGTGTGTGCAGCCTGCTTACCCTTCTGGGGATATACGCCACATTTGCGTTCAACTGTAAGAGCGCACAACGCACTCAATTTGTTCCACCTTCAGAATCTCTCCCCAGGTTTGTCTGCCGAGGGCGATTCCGAAATCCCTAAACAGATCCGAACTTATATCGACTGTTGCGAGGATAATCTGCTTTTGTAGTGTACAACCTTATTGTAGGACTGATGTATAGTTAGCACCAAAAGCTGCACATTATAAAAAAATAAACAAATATAAAATTTGAAGCACGAGCTTAGCACAATATTAATCATAATAACCAACTTACAGCCACTAGACGTGGTCCGCGTGGAACATTTCAAAGTGTTCTTTCCGGATTTAAATATATATTTTTTTCCATTTTTTTTTTTTTTAAATACATCGCCCCACGCTAGGAATTTGTCCTGTGTCGTAGGTGCGTTTCACAAACATGAAATATCACCTACACAAACACCCAGACTCAGGACAAACATCGGTGGTTCGCACAAAATTTTGCCCCGTGCGGGAATCGAACCCGCAACCCTTAGCGCAGCAGTCCAATCGCTTAGCCACTGCGCTAATCAGGTCGTCAAATTTTATATACAATTTTACTTACAACTCATTTAAGGCATTATTTATTTTGTATATTTATCAGAAACTCCCAATTAGCATCGTGAATTGGACCTTTCATATTTGTTTGCCGTGTTAAGGCTTTTCAAACAATGTTGTTTACTAATTAACAAGAAAAACCGTCTAAAGCGATATATATCTACAGATATCGTAAGTACAATGCACTAGAAACACGCTAGTTATAAATTGGCCTTAATGCATCAATTTCAAAAACAAGAGAAACCCATCTACGAGTATAATCGAATAGAAATAGCGACCGGAACTTGGGCGGCAAATGAAAGAAAACCGTTCAGTTTATCGGCCGTCCGACTGACGGCTGTGGGTTGGCTCTGACGTAACAATGAATAAACGATTTGCAGGCAATTGGTTAACCTTTACCGTTTGTTTACTGTAGTCACCTTTTTCAATACTTAATCATCGAATAGGTTCGAGGACAAATAAGGTCATAATTATAAGGTAGATAGTTGTGTTTGTTATTGATTGTACAGTGTTCAATTGACACGTGACCGTATTGATGAAGATAGAAATAGTTTTCATGAAAAAAGTTAGGTACCTACCTACACCAATTTTTTTACGGATGTGTAATATTTTCTGGTATGGATGTAGTTGATACCCTAAATAACAGATTATCTACTTATTATCCCGATAAAAACTAACTGGTAACACCGCGGGCGCGGCTAGTGTTCAAATAATTTTATGGAGCAGCGTTCTTATTACGAAGATGTATAAAGTCTCTCGATCTAGATTACGAATTACTTCCGAACAAGATGAGTTACAACAAGCATTGATACAATATACGTCCATATAAAAAATGGCATTTAATTCTTTATCTACCCACTTAATCCTGTTTCCCAATAAATCCTCTTCACCGTCTCGTGTTGATTTGAAACCAAACATCACACAACTAGACAGTTGTCAGTGATTAACTTCAAAATGTTTTATACGTCCCACGTTTTACCGTTTGGGGTAACACGTACGGCATAACGAGCCCTCGAGATTGTTCAATCAAGCTGTTTTAGTGTGCGTGCAAATCTGTCATGTACGGTTTATGATTACGTTGTTCCTTGAAGAATTAAGTGGAGGGAGACGAGACTTTAGAACAGCATTTAGCATAATAATTATATCACTTAGCATAGTGATTAATCTGCGATCTGAGAGCTAGGGGTTATTCCGGTACTTACAATTACCGGCAATAACTACATCAGGATTAAAAAAAATAGGTATATGGGTAGGTTTATACGTTACATAGACTAACCTTTTGAGCGCCATGGTCTTCTATAGAAGACAACGCTTCTGCACCATTCACACTATAATTCTCCCTGGAGACAATATCATAACTTAACATTTGTGTAATGTAATTACAAACAATAATTTTTATAAATGTTACGGTTAAAACTTTGTCTTCTATACAAGACCGTGGCGCTCAAAGGGTTAAGATACAGGCTACTTCTTATCCCGGGCAGCATTTGTTTTTTTAAACTTCAAAGTTTGAAACTGAAGCTGTTTAGCCGGTTACATTATACCAACCTATATCATGTATGGTGTTGTTTCCTACGGTCAAAGATTAATCAGAAATCCTTAAACCATATTCTTTCATCCCGTACCTTTGTATCCTCGCACTGCGTGTTATTATAACACCCATTGATCAAGCGAAACGGTGTACAACCCCGCTACGTGCGTAAGCTGCAATCTTAAAAGGAAAAATCTCCCTGGCTTTATGTATTTTATATTCTGAACGCACTCCACTCGTTTAAATTAACAATAACAAAGCAATTGGGTTTATATTCCCCTTTTCAACGCTTTTCCTTAAGAAATCTTGTCGCGGCTAATGTTCGAATTCTTTTATTTTATACCTAAATTTTCTCAATGATCATTTCAATTTTGTTCCCGTTTTTTTTTACAGTCATTTCCTTGTTGCTTTAGTCTTTGATTTCATCAAAAAGACAGTCGAATTCAATGAAAATGTTCAAATCTTTTTCCAACCGGTGTCAAATAAAATGGATGGAAATTTTAATTGAAAAGAGATTGTAATCGATTTTTTATAAATTGATGTGCTTAAAATATCTATACATATAATAAAATCGTAACGAAGTCAAAACTGTACATTGAAGATATTTGAAAAAAAATAAGTGCAATGGGATGTCTGAACGCTTCTGAAGCCAAAAATATAATTTTTAGAATTTTTGTCTGTTTGTCTGTTTGTCTGTTTGTCTGTATGTATGTGTTAGATTAACGTAAAAACTACTGAATAGAATCCGCTGAAAGTTTGCAAATATATTCTTTAGGGGCCGGCGCGTCGGTATGCTTAATATCATCACGGCATTTGCAAAGAGGGCTGAGCAATATTGCATTATGTCTTTGTTTTGTCTAATGTTTGCCGTAGAATGATAAAAAGACGAAACCAATAGTTGCATTATGCAGATTACTTACAGATGAACTTCTGAAGTAGAAATCATCACGCTATATCTACAAGGAACTGAGCAGTGAATCATGACATGTATAGAAACGTCTATTTTAAACATATTGCTATGTGTCATCGTAGCGTGGCGGTTTAACGATCGCCCTACGAGTTATGCATAGTGAGATCGATTCTTGCCGAAGGTTTTTCTTTTTGCGTTAGCTTTAATTTCTTTTTGCATGTTTTTGACTTAAATATCAATAAAAAGACAATTATAATATATATTTTAACATAACATTATTACCAACAATTTCCAGTAAATTATAGTTCTAAATTTTTATTTTTTTTCTACATTAGTAAGTTTGTAAATTCACCATTTCAAATAAGTGATGTCCAAACAATTCTGAAGCCAAAAGCAGTCGCTTCACGTTGACAACAGATAGGTTGTTCCATACTCACCTGTGCTTTCTAGGACGTTTGAAACACACATCAATGTTGAATCGTGTTCCAGCGTCGAGTCAATTAAATACATTTGCAAATACGTAAACAAGGGTAGTGACCAGGCAACGTTCGCTTTGCAAAGCACTGATCGGGATGAAGTGACCAAGTACCAGTCTGGTCGCTACATTAGTACTTCAGAAGCAGTATGGCGAATGCTGGCGTTCTCTATACAAGATCGGCATCCAGAGGTCATGAATTCATGGACGTCCATTTTGAGAATGGCCAGCGCATTTTTTTTCGACCCCGCGAATGTATTAGAGCGATTGGAAAATACCCGCCAAACAACACTCTTGGCATTTTTAAATTGATTAAGGGAAACTTGAAAAATGATGGACACCAGCGGGACTCAAACCCGCGACAGTCGCCGTACCGTGGCGCCGCTCTGCCAACTGAGCCACCGTGTCACTGCTCGCATCCATCAAATTTCAAGTTCCCTTTTAGTATTTACGTCTTGAGGGTGACGTTAGGTATTATCTGTTGGAATCTACGATTACCAATTCAGTGTTGTACCTTTACAGCTACAAACCACTAAACCGATAATACCAACCAAAATTTATATGACTTTTGGTATTTTTTATGCATGTTGCCATGCTAGGCTTAAATTTTAAATTGATTAAGGGAAACTTGAAAAATGATGGACACGAGCGGGACTCGAACCCGCGACAGTCGCCATACCGTGGTGCCGCTCTGCCAACTGAGCCACCGTGTCACTGCTCGCATCCATCAAATTTCAAGTTCCCTTTTAGTATTTACGTCTTAAGGGTGACGTCAGGTATTATCTACGATTCCAACACGACTCTTGGCATTTTTACGTCTCTGTGAAGTTGATTTTTTGCAAAGTCACTTACGTATGATGAGGTGCCGTCGTACTATACATACGACAAGCAAAGAGGTGTATTTAATCGACATCGACGTGGTCGTATTGTCGAAGGGTTTCCGGGAATCTTTATGGACACTGCATTGGGAAGGATTTACACTGTGCATCCAAATAATGCCGAGTGCTATTATTTGCGGCTACTGCTTCACATCGTATAGGGGCCAACGTCATTTGCATTCTTAAGGACAGTTGATGGTATGGAGTATCCGACATTTCGTGCAGCCTGCGTAGCACGAAATCTTCTTGACGGTGACCAACACTGGGACAACACTCTCCTGGAGGCTAGCGTTAGTGATAGCCCAAGTCGCCTATGACATTTGTTTGCCGTCATGTTGGTATTCTGCGGTATTGCAAACCCGGTTTTGTTGCGGGAAAAATATTGGCGTCATCTCTCTGAGGATATTTCATGGGCTTTAAGACATACTATTGAAGGAGACATCGGAGAAACTGATGAACGCATTTTGAACCACTGTCTCAGTCCTCATCAAGACGTAGTCATTGCCATCGGGGGCAATCGGGGGCAATCCACTGTTGAAATACGGTTTACCGGCTCCGCAACCATTAAATAATCAAGAACGTGGAAACAGGAAGTATGTCGCCGAAACAAATTATGACCAAGACGCAATGACCACCATCGTGAATGACTACGTCACTAAATTTACCTCAGAGCAAGCACAGATTTACAATATTGTCCTTGAAAGGGTTCGGCTCGGCCAGGGTAAAATGTTTTTCTTGGATGCTCCTGGTGGAACAGGGAAAACATTTATTACCACTGGCATTCTTGCAGAGGTTAGGAAACAAATAACGGTGGCAAAATTGTCTTCCGGAATTACTAACTCTCTCTCCCTTAGATGACAAAATATAAGCGCTCGCCATACTCTAGATACACATCAATTCCAAGCAATACAACGTCTGTTCTTGGAGAGTTACGCAATAGTTTTAAGAGACATTTGCTGAAATGTAGTCATAATTATAGTAAAAATGTACAATACCAATAGTGAAAATTTTAGACAGAACTAAGCAGGAACAACAATCATGTGATGGATCGGCACATTCCTGTTCGTCGGTGATTTTAGAGAAATATTTTCTGACTTAAATGCTCTGTAAAAACTTTCTTTATATATTTCACTTTATACACTGGATATACATAAATATCAATAAATAGTAATATTTAGACGGGGTATATAGAATTCTGCTCATTATTTCACGTTCTTGGATAAGTTGGTAAAGATATGATTTAATAGTGTGATTCCCGCGTTCGGCAAGATATTTGCTTATTCAAACAAAATAATATTTTTAATTTTATTGGTTTATATGTTTTAACTCTCTAGCAGGAAGTGGACTGTAGGCAACCATCGTCAAGTTAAAGGTCTGTGATCCACCTCAAAGTTATCCTTTTGTAGATAATCATCATAGGCATAAATTTTCATTAACCGGGCACAAATTTAAAGTCGGTACTGCCACCGAGAATTAGTGGAAAAACCAATCACTCTTTCCGATCTGGTAAACAAACACACGGAACTCCCGCTCAGCATTCGCATTTTACGAACACTAGACCAATAAGGCAGTCAAATTCTAAGTTCCACACAATTATCTAAGTATTTTTGTTGCTGGGGAAATCCTCATGGACTTCCTCCACCATGAGCGGACGGAGGGTTATGCCGGTCTCTTATACTAACTAAAACCTCAGGGTATCCGCCTAACAACCTTAGGTTGAGGGACTCGCGATCCGCGTATGCTACACCATCTCTTTAAACAAATTCTGACTCGCCTTTTCGCGATTGGTCGCGCTCACCACGTAGGTACGGCCTACGTGCCTTATGTCCCTTAAAACCGCCTTTTCTGTTTGAGCATCGAACTGCCCAAGTTCATCGCCCACAGGCCCAACCTATGGGTGACGGACATGAGCAGTTCGTTTAAATTTTGGCTACAATAAATTTCAAAACAAGCGCTTGGCGCATTTTGGCATACAAACTATCACCATTAGCACACGCAGAGGTAGACTTAATTAGGGCCTAGAAACCAGCTGATTTTTACACGGATTACTGTATGACGGTCGCTTCTGAGTTACCAGTCCACACTCTCTGTAAATGTTATCTGCTGAAGACAAAACTACAACCGTAGTTCAGAGAAATGCATGCTGTCAATGTAGTACATAGATACAGTAAAATAAAGATATGTACATTTAAAATTGAAATTCCTTATAAGCCAACAAATCGTGTCAATAACTTTCCTGTTAGTCACTCAATATTTACCGATCATACAAAATCGGTATAAAAAGTAAACTAGCCCCATCTTAATTTGAAATATACCTTTATCATTAAAATACTATGTATATTCCATTCGGTAAGTAATTTGTAGTGTTTTCCACTTACTTACAAAATCTGATTATAGTCTACTGGTGTTTTTACCTGAAATTCACGCGGACGAAGTCGCGGGCAACAGCTAGTATGTAATAATTGTGGAAAAGTGAATGTAAGTAGATAGCTCATTCTAGACTATTTCTGTATACCCAAAACGATTGCTTGCATACCAAAGCTAATATTTATTGGCCTACAGGCGGTTTTAACTCAGACGCTATGTTGTTCATTAAGTATATGACAAGAAGAATTATTTTTTTATTTCTTTATCTTGACCACGCCCCCTTACCAAAAGGTCACGTCGCCATTTTTATATCCATTACACGAAATACCCAAATACCCCACTCACACGATTCTAAATGAAATAACAACTAGTATAACTTACATTAACATCACAATATAACTCATAACAGTTAAGTTAAAGGATAAAGTTAATTCTGATAGCTTACGTAACTAACTGGGTCAAGTGAGCCGGCCGGTCTTTGTTTAATCAGTCTAACTTCAAGGACAACGGGGACCCTAACTAATTACTTTCCTAACTTAGGAACGCAAATCTACAAAGGTGCCGCCCTATATTTTGCCAATTAGTACTCTAATTATTCAATTCTTGTTAACATTCTCCGATTCTAATCTAGTCACGAGAGTTTTCCTTGTGATCCCGCAATGTCTAGCAGAAGAAAGGTTTGAATTATAGGTTCCGAAAATATAACTGATAGGTCGAAAATTATATTATCCGAAGTGTTGATAGGTAAAAGTTATTTATTATACTTGTAGAGTAATTATGACATTTATCGGCAGGAAGACGTCCACTGTTGAATAAAGGCCTCCTCCTTAGAATGCCACAATGAAGGACAGCTTGCCAATTGCATCCACCGGTTGTCCGCAATTATGAAAGGACTTACCTATTATTATTCTACACCACAAAATTGTATACAAAAATATTTTTAATCATATCCTGGAGTGGAATTATTACAAAAGAGTTTTACAATCACTGCAAGAGTCTTTAGCAGCTTTATAGTTACTTATTTTACAAACTATTTTCTTCACGAGTTTATTTTCGGGACCAAAAAATCAAAATTCACATTCGCATGCTTTATTTTTAAATAAACAATTGGAGAATTGCGTGCAAAAAAATATTTTTCCATTTGATACATGCCAATCCTAATGCCAATATAGGCGGGAAGATAAACAGCTGGTAGTTAATGATATCGTTCTATCGTTAGAATCCATTGTTGAAATAAATCAGCACCATTTGAAATAGGCGCATTTAGTTATTTCGTAACATACAAGGTAGGTATCATTGAAATAAGGTAAAAGATTAAATAAAATAGTATAGTATTAGTTGGCTTACGTCGTTAGTGGAATTGTAGCTAAGCGTGCTAAGCATAAGGTCCTACGTTTTTACATTAGGTAATTTTATGTAGCAGTACGGAGTCTCGATTTGTACTTAGTTGATAGGCTAGGCTCGCCTCTTATTACCTATAATATAACTGGCAAAATGAGGGCGTATTCATATTTACGTCTTTTCCTACTTATTCTCGGAAAAAGGCGTGATATTTATGAATTCAATCTTAAACATAATTGAGCAAATTTAAGGCTAAAATTCAGGTTAAATCTTTAGTAGGTACGAACAATCTTCATACATACTTAATATTGGTCTATGGCCTCCCATACTAACCCCTAAAAAAAATTACAGGCGTGTTTGTGGAAAATAACGTAGGTAATTAGTTGTTTTTTATCAAACAAATGAGTATTACTACTATAACATTATATTTTACTGTGCAAATACTATGTTTGACATAAACGGGGAGGACCAACATTAGCAATGACACGGTATTGGTTTATGTCCAGCTGCTGTCACGACACGATGATTTATGAACTTCCATTATAACAAACAAACATGCATTTGCAATGCGATAAACATTTCGAATTTCATTTCACTAGCGTCATAATATAAACTGTCAAAAATCTGCGTAACCATTTCGCTTAAAAATAGAAATGATTTTTGGCACTCACGCGATTACATTACCTTGAAACGAAACATATTTTTCACGGATTTTATTGTTTTTTATTTGATAAATAAAACCATTTTCTGGATATTACAGTTTATAAAATAATAGCGATTAATAAATGTTTGATTAATAGACAGAACTAGTCTCTTGCAAAAACATTTCGTTACTATTTATAATCAACATATCTAATTCTTCTCTTCTCATCGTATGGATGTATAACAATTTGGTGTCAGAGTTTAAACCGCCTGTAGGCCTCTGACATGCTTTTGCGAACTGTCGAGAACAAAATATCCAATTAAATATCAGAAATATAATTGTCGCGTAAAGGCAAAAGATTCGTACTAAATTCACGTGATTTTATACCGTCATCAACACCTGACGTATCGGTCCTCTGCTTCACCCGTCAAGAAAATGGGAGTAATGATAAATACACCTACAGTATACATCCTTAAGACAAAATTAAGAGCAAACAAGCGATAATAAGGCCTCCGCCTAAGTGTTTCGGCTCTCAAGTGCGAAACACTAAAATCGTGTCGAAAACCTCTCAGTCGGTTTACGCTCGACCTATTTCCTGGACACTTAGCGAGGTAACTTTATACTGTAGACGTAATTACTGGCGATATTATCTAAGCTAATGTAAATGAATCAGTGTATTTAGTATTACCGTAAAATATAGAAGTGTATAGATGACCAGGGTTTATAGAAGCAATGTGATTTGCTGTGATGCTGACTGTAAGGGAATTTTGTTTTTTGAATATTATAAGAAGATGATTATTGTTAGGCTTCGTTCAGTGGGCGAATTATATGCTTATTGTAACTGATTTATCTACATAACCTCTATAGAAGTGAAATGTTTGTGCCATAGGTATATATTCACAATTTGAATGGATATATAAGAAACATATTCAGAGTATTGATACATTTCTCTAAGGCCGGTTTCTTTTTTGCTAAAACAAGATTTAAAGCTTAGTATAAAACATAAATTTTGCAATAAAGATGGGGATAAATCAATGAAAAATATGAGTGAAAAAAGTACCCTATAATAGTAATCTTTGCCTCCCTAGGCGCCTCAAGTAGCTATAACTCGCTATAATATATCATAGGGTCACGCGTACCCTTCATTCATGACCCGTTTTGCACAGTATTGACCGAATAGCTCGAACACTTTCGAGATTTCAAATTAATAAAAAAAAACTGATTTAGGACCGTCGTTCCATCGTCAGTATTTCACGGAGCCTCGTAGCTACGTGGCTACCACCCATATCGATCGATCTGCAAGGTTAAACCGTGCTCGCCGCCGTCAATCTTGTGATGGGTGACCGATTTAACATGATGGGACCTCTCCGTGCTTCGGAAGGCACGTTAAGCCGGTGGTCCTGCACCTGATCTCTCATTAAATTGCGGTTAAAGGAGACGGATACAAGCTAAAACATGATGGTATTTTAGATCTCCATTATCGAAAATAGTATTCATTAAAATTTGTATCCATTAAAGGCTGGGATCGCAATAATTAATTTGCGTTTAAGCCGTAATTATCGGCATAGGCTTTCCAATTTGCCAAATTACGTTATCCTATTCCTCTAATTAGGTTGAAATTGAGATCGTTTTAAATTATATTTTCACAAGGTTTAGTAAATTCTAATATCTATCTATTTATCTAGTCTAACACTCTACCATTAGGAAACGATGTCCTTATTGGTAGAATGAACAGTGATCAGGGTTCGCACATTGCGCGTTGATGTTTGTAATAAATCAAAATTATAATTTAGAGTTTATCAAAAATATGGTTTTTATTTTCATTTGAAATTATATACTAATTTAATCCTTGTCAAGAAAGGCCTTTGACCCGGCTAGCTTATATTAAACTTTTAAAGATAAACATGTACCTACAATTTTACCAGCCTTTTATAATTCTTGTTCTTCTTTTTATCGTATGGTTGATGAACAACCTGATGTCTGAATTTAAACCACTTGTAAGTTTGACATGGCTTTACACGCCGGTGAAAAATCTTTCACGTGTGCCGGTTTATCGAAATTAAAATGATTTATAATTGTCATTTAGAAAAGATAATTAAAAAGTAACCTTTTCATATTTTTTTACTGTGATTTTTTAAGTAGTCGACCTGACGCCATCTTAGAATGTCGTAAAGAGACAAACAGTTTAATAAACGCTCCATTTTTGCTATCTAAATATATATAAAACATAATGTGATAACATTTCATTTGCACGCAAAGTTCCTTCGAAGTTTACTCACGAAAATATTCTCTTTCATAATACACTGTCTTGAAATTGTGTAAATTTCTCCGCAGATGAAAATTGTACTCGCTTTCGGCCTCGAAATTGAAGAGTTGAATCAAAACTCTTTAATATAGTGCTGCTGGAAGTTGTTCGCGAGCGCCCCAGTGCCGTTTAAAAACAAGTCCGACTTCAAAACTAATAGTCTTCAAATCTATCAGGTTTCAACCAACATTTACATTCGAAACAAAAGTGAGATCGTTGTCGATTTTCTTAGAGAGAATTTCAATTACCGACTTGATTTCTACTCGATGCCAAACCCACAGAATTTTCTATAACTACTGAGTCTCTGACTTCATTCATTGTTACATAAACCAGATCTTATTTCAATCAGAATAATACGTTTATTATGTGTCCGGGGACTCCGTGGCCGTTATGTCGTCAACACTGACTTTTATCGATGCAGTATCGGCTTTCAATAAACACAGTTTATCTTGTTTTTATGAGTTTCTGTGCCCTTGTTTTTTATATTAAGTTTGGCTAGTTCTGCTATGTCTTAATTATCAGCTAGTTGGTGTCCGTGTATCGTAAAATATTAACTGTCGGTCCTGTTTTATTGCTCAAATTTATTGGCTGCAGTTTACCAATAAAGTGGTTTTATATTTTAGGGATTTAATTTAATTGGAACTAGCTGGTGGCAGCATTATTCGCACTATTAATAGTGCGAATAATGCTGCAACCAGCTTGCTCGTAGTTTCTCTGTATAAGAATGTGAGAAGAGCTAGTAAAGTTGTTCTAGTAGGAAACGTATGGCCTAGTATTTTAGTGCGCAACACAAAACCAACTAGACAGTACATGTGCTACATCACATCTCACTTTAAATCGTCAACAAACAAGAACTACATGAACTTGATACATTACAAACAAACACTTAAGTTTCCAACCAACAGAAATATCCCTATTTTCTTTAAAACCTACACCAAATATGGGAAAGAAAAATATTGTTTCACTATATTAAACATCCCGTTTTCATCGACACTGTGAACACAAACGTTTGCTTGCCGCTGTGTGGAAAGTTGCTACGGAAATGTTCTACCAAAGCTCAGGAAGGAGCGCCCGCCTTAATACGAGGAGCCTTGAAGTGGGCGAGTTGAGAAAAATGCAATAGGGAAGTGGTTAGACGTGTATCTCTAGATGTGTGGCGTATAGAGTGCTTTAGTTAGGCCAAGACTTTTGATTAGCGACTTTTTATGTTACACATAAGATTTTTTAGAATATTACTATATATATCTATATATATATATACTATATATATATACTATATATATATATACTATAAAGTTTTATCTAGTGAAACATACATAGACCATAATATCTAGCCCGTGTAAAACTACTAAACAATATAGGTACTATAATTAAAACATTGTAGATGATAAATGACTTTTATTTCTGCGGATAGGTTTTACAAAATGGGTACTTTTCCACGTATATTTTTTAAACTTGATGGCGTCGGCCTTCCCTTATAGACTAAGGTAGTCTTAGGAGACAGAAAAAAGGTATTTACAAATACAAAAGTGCTATAAGTAATGTCTTTTTTAAGTGGCTAAACAATAATCGATCGCAGTAGCACTCTAGCCACACCCTTTCTTCGTTACAAACGCAACTTGCCAATTATGTTATCATCATCATCATCATCAGCCGGAAGACGTCCACTGCTGAACAAAGTTATGTTATAAATTATGCCAATTATGTTATATATTATCAATTATGATTTATTAACGTGCTCACACTCTGATCCTACCACACACAGTCTTTAAGACAAGAAAATACTCCTATCTCAAAAGACATTAGTTTTCCACGAACCACTACTCAAAGCTTTGGGTAAACTTTATTATTCATCGTAATAAAACAAGTAGAAACTCAATTTATTTTTAAATAACGACAAGCCTGCTCATGCTCACTATTATTTACGTCGTAGTCGTAACTTACAAATTGGCTGTTAGAGACTACTAACTAGTTGAGACTTGACAAGGTACGTTTGACATTGACGCTTTTCCATTTAAGCTGAACTTATAGGTACTAATTAACAGAGTTTGTTGACTGATCTGTGTTTGTTACTCCGGTTATTTTGAGGTTATGTTATTTGTTAGGTGGGGTGAATGGTCTTTATCAGGCACGTGTGTTATTGAAATATGTTTCTGACATTAAACTGTTATAAATTTACGAGACATTTGCTGTATACAGTTGGTGTTTGAGACCCATGTCTAGGCAACAAAGGCAAGTTATTTTATTTTTAAAGTGGTTCGTTCAACATTTTGGTATAAATCAAAATGATACGAAATTTAATAATATCAATGTCAAATAATAATATGACGTTTAGGAAAGTCTAGTACCTAACTATATTTCAAACATTTTTAAACCAACAAACTTGCTTCTTGACGGGTGCTTAACTCAAAAACTGCTCGACCTTTTACCACAATCCTCTAGTATATATCTTAAGGATCACGTTGTTCCTGACAAATCCTTATTTAAAACAAGCATCACGTGCCCAACTGCTAATTAAAACAACAGTCGTGAAGCACAAATAATTTAGGGTTCGCACTTCAGTGTTATCGTGGAACTGCCGAGGTGATTATGTAAGTTCTCACACGTATAACCCACAAATCTTGCTTAAAACGGTACCGAGTGAAAGAGGAATTTTTGCATTAAGTCTCTTTTCTCCCACCTAGGTTTTTGTTCTGTATTATAGTTATTCCTGGAATGCGATCGTGTTTTATTTGAGGTTATAGTTTGTTGTTTTGCTCTTTTTGTAACACGTGAATAGAAATTGAGTTATGTACTTTTGTGAATACGGTACTCGGTTATGTTTGAGTGAAGCCTTAGTCATAGATAGTGTTGCTGTATATGATTACGTCGTTTCGTCTTCCTAGCAGTTCGAGGCCTTTTGTAAATTAATATATTGATCTTATCTTGACTGCCTTGTTGGTCTAGTGGTTGCTAAGCTCGACTGCTAAGCCCGAGGTCCTGGGTTTGATTCCCGAGTTTTTTTCCGAGATGTTAAACCAATTTCATTCTTCCTGTATAAACAATGACTTTGCACTACAGTGATAAATACTGTATTCTCAATCATACATCAGATTCTAGTGTGAATTTGATTCCGCGTTTAATTATTTTTATATTTAAAAATGACATAAAAGAAAACGCCAACGCGGTAGTTAAGTAACCTATAAAACTCGAAGCTCTGTTTATATCTAGTCAAAGATCACCAATTTCTACTTCCAAAACGGCCAAGTTCGAGTAAATATTATCAAAATCATTTATCATTGTTTACAAACAGACGCGAGTAATGTCTTGAAGTTATGAAGGTGAAACATTTAGAGGCTTTGAGAGAAATAAGATTTATGGGGTACTAACGTGAACAATGTCTGTCCTATTTTACTGCCAACTCTTTATCGTCACTACGTGGAGATAATGTTGGGCGATAGAATGTGGAAGGGAAAACAAAAGACGATTTCTGGGCAACGTTATTTTAGTTTTGCGTTCTCTGGTGTGGTGTTATACTATTTATCTATTTGTATACTATTGTTTATAATATTTATTATTACATTTTCTTATACTAAATACATTAAAACTAATAAATTATACATCATAATACATATGCAAATAAAAGTATAAAATTATGCATCGAAGTATTCTTCCTCATTGCTGTCATTTATTTGAATTAGTGACCTTACCTTAGATGCTGCGTATTCGAGCGTTTTATAGTTTAAACTTTATGCTATTTTAGTATAAAATATGATATAGCATTGCATTTAATGTGGCCGTAACACATTATAAAAGTACGTCGTAAAGGTGTTATGACATCGTTACGCCATGTTTATAGCTCTCATGTTGGGAACTGAACCCGGGTTCCCTTATTAAAAGCTGTTGAGTATAGTTTAGGTTACCTTAATTATTTATTTCATTAATAATAAATAATTGCCACTACGTGCGTAAGCAGAATTAAATGAGTAATGTTGTATTTTTCTTCTCCGGCCAAAAAATGAACAAGTCCTTTGGTCACGTGTGGAGTCGACTAAGCGCTTTGCTAAATCATTAAACAAAGTGCGAGCGCTCGGATCGCATGGCCCAAATGTTTCAAAGCGCTTATTCAACTCCACACGTGACCAAAGGGCGGGTCCATTTTTTGGCCAAAGAATCAGCATTGCCATTCAGCGTGGTTTGGCACTGCCAGTCTTTTGAGCACGTTACCGGTTGACATCGATTTGTATATATTGTTTTTGTTTTGTATTAGAATTAAGTTGTAAATATTTGTAAAATTGTAATTAAATAAAAAAAAAATCTTCTTTACAATTTAGTTTCAAAAGTCTGTCTGTTGTAACCTTATCACGAATAACTGAACCAACTAAAATGTAATTTTACTTGGAGATGGAGCTGGAATCCTAGAAAATTTCCCTATCTGAAAAAAGACGGAGAAAAAGTCTACCTCTAGAAACTTTAGTAGGTACTAACTCTTTTTATAAATTCGTCGATTCACTCGCCTTGATTTAGATACAGATATCTAAGATTTCGTCCAATATATTATTTACGAACAGTCTCGGCCTCATTTTCCTGAACATTCCAAGAAAATTTAAACTTAAACACCTTACAATAAAACTCAAATTCCTAGTTCCAAACCGAGTGTTACGACATTATGTAGATTGGAGATACAGTTCACAAATATTCTCGTATTACGCACAGATGCACTTCTAGGAGTATCTAAGAGATGTTCTTTTCGTCGAGGCAACATTGATACAGGTTGTATGTGACACGGTTACCGCTCTACCTCGATCTATATACAGCATGTTATGTTCTGGGAATAGGCAGACATATTGTATACATACTGTAGACATATTTTAGATATTTTGTTGATAGTGTTAGAATACATTTGCGGGATACTGGGATTGCAATTGTCCTATTTTGCTAGGATAATTTAAAGAGGGAAGAAAACGAAAGAAAGCTAGATAGATGGCAATAGGCCTGCCTCCTATTGCATAGTAATTGATGGATGGCGCAATATATGGGTGTTATAATCTCCTGATTAAAAAGAATACCGTTATTCACTTCATTAAGTAAGTGTAATAGCCTAGGCGACGAAAGTAAACCTACATAATTATTTCAATAACATGGAAACGAATTGCAAGGTACCTAAATTCTTACTTCTTTTTAATCACACTTTTAAAGGCGAAAGTTTGTGAGTGTGTTTGTATGTTTGTTACGTCTTCACGCTCAAACGGCTAGACCGATTTTGATAAAATTTCCAGGAAGGTAGCTGACACTCTGGATTAACACATAAGACTTATTATCCCGAAAATAACAGGTAACACCGCGGGGCGACACTAGTGTTTTATATATTCGACTCGTATAAAAAATATCTCCAACAATAAATAATTAATTTTGTGTAAGAAATTGTTTGTAAAAGAATTATTAATTTCGGCTCAAACGAGCACGTATCTCATTTAACTTCACAATACTATTCAAGTACACATAAGGAAAACTGTTTTTGCTAAACTCTGTATTTAATTAACATAAAAGTTGAATAATTAAGACGAGAATGTACGTGTGTTCATCCTGGTTTATCCTTATGGGGGGGTAGATGAAGGTACGAAACCACACATATTTTCCCGGATAATATTTTTATAATATTTATTTTAGGTGTGGTAGGACAAAGGCCTCACTTCCAATATGCTAAATATGTATATTATTAGTTATTATAATCATTAAGGTATGTGGCCCCTATTGCAGACAAATGCCTCCTTTCCTAACTTACAATATTAGTCCTATGCAATATGATGCATAACACGAATAATGGTCTATAGTACTCAGTACAAAGAAACGGTTTTTGAGAAATAAAACAGTAAGTTAGTGATTTCAGACAAGTCAATTTAGATTTCATTACAAACGTTTTCTTTCAAGGCTCTTACAGAAGAAAAAATTAGGTGACTTGCAACTAAATTCTAAATGCATATAAGTTTTTAGGTATTTGCGGTTTGTTAGGACCCGTTAACTCTTATTATATGAGCCTAAGGCATACTTAAACTTGAGCATACGAATCGGCTGTGGCAACTATTGGGCAACCTCGACAAATTAAAATAAAGGATAGCTAATTATAACCGAGAAATGTATTTACCTCGTCACTTGCTGAAATCTAATTAAGGCATCGTATGATGTAGTTGTTCGTACAAAGAGGAAACTTAATTGCTTGATATAACGAAATTATTCCAGCAAAATGTATAGTTATTTTCCTGTAACATGAGTGAAATTGCGGAACAAAGTACAATAATTAAAAGCTAGAGAAATGTTAAATAAACCGACGGCCGGACTGGTTGTTTTATATATACGTATTTTAAAAATAATTAGCCATGTTTTGAACATCGATATACATTTCACGTATATAATATGTCAAAATACTATGTTTTTAGTGGGGAATTGTCAATAGACTTCTTCCGTCCTGAGACGGACAAAGGAACTGTTTTTTAGAAGGAATAGGAGGTCAAGATTACGAATGTCATGTAGTGCTAAAAAACATGAAATTGATAGATAGATAGATTTATCTTTATTGCACACGAAAAAACAATTGAGTTCGACCTGAAAAAAAAATTACCTTGCTCCGGTTTTTTGAACGAATTTCATATGCTTAAACTGTATTTATACTGTTCTTAACGACACGAGTGTTTGACGTGGCCACTGCGTCAACCTAAGCTGTCAATTTCTAAGTTCATTGACCCTTCTGTAAAATGTAAATTACAAAGGTTATTAGTTTAAAATTTCACACGAAAAGACGTCACAAGTGGATATTGCGAGAAAGCCAGTACAGTACGACATTTGTGCACGCTCTTTTATTTAATACTAGAGAATATAAATGACACGTTTGACTTTAGACGTTATTGTTGAAGCTGTAAGGTTGCTATTCAGACAGCTGCTAGTATTGTTGCACTTATGACTCTACATATAGCACCAGTTTACAAGACTCAATTGCTTTATTTAGGTGAATTCGCTGGATTGGATATCGCGCATTGTATTGAAGAACTTCTAAGTAGAAATGTGCATTTATGAATGATTAAAGTATAGTTAAGCGAGAAATAATTACATTTATGATCATCTTCATTGCACTATCAAATAGTATTTTCTTTGATAAATCGCAGTTCGTAGAATTATTATTCATTAATTAAGGCTGAAGTTTTCTGCTGATATTCTCGTTAAGAAAATACCTACATTTTTCTTTGAGAATGTAAATGTTAATACTAAGAACTAGATATTGATTTGCATTAATTAATCACAGGATATTTACCAAAAGGCTTAAAAGTTACTTATTTTAAAAATGTTATTATAGCATAGCGGAATATATGAAAGATAAAAATAAATACTTATAAAATATTTTGATGAATGTGTCCTATGCATATAAAACAATAAATTGTAATGTGTGTATTGTTAGCCTGGCTGGAGGCCTTTTATTAGGTCTCGCCAAACAACCGGTTAACCAGTAAGAGTTCCTTCAGAGCAAACTGCAAGAGACAATTTAGAAAAAAAAGTGTTTTTTTTATTTTTTTTAGTTATTAAGTTTATGATTGTATTCATTTTCAACACAAACGTATATGTTTGTGAAGAAATAAATATCTTATGTCTAATTCCAGAATAAATTCTACCCAACGATGTTCGTTTAAAGATCTCAACAAATGTTCATCTATGTACTTACTTGCTAACATGCAAGTAACAAGAACACTTCCCACTAACCCAGTTACGAAGGCAAAAAGTTTATTCCAACCAGTACTTTATAATAGCTCCACTTAATCGTTCCCCGGGTACGAGTCGGTTGCAAGTGACAAATAGCCTATTTACATTCTCCCGTTCCCGATAATAGAACTCGCTGCATTCCTATTGATCTCGGCCGTTATTGCAATATTAAATGGGACTTATTAGTGTGGTCCCAATAGGAACATTACATTTTTCTTCAATTAATTATGTTTTAAATTAAAGCAGACAAATTAAAGGTGCATTGTGTCGCTAAAATTGGATCCTAATGCAAATTTTGTCTTTGTTATACAAGTTTTTATGAGACGTAATAATTTTAAGTCTTTATTTAAATTAAAATGGAGGTGCATTGTGTAAAGGTCGGATAGGTGAGACATTTAGCTTTCATTGGTGGCAGTTAAATTTAAATTAAAACTAAGCATAAATATTAAAATATCTTTGTATAAAATAACATTGTACCTAAGTAGGTAATAACTTTCGCAGATAATATAAGCAATCTTATTTATTATATACTAGCTGCGCCCCGCGGTGTTACCCACTACGTTTTTTCGGGATTATAAGTTACCTATGTGTTAATCCAGGTTGTCAGCTACCCCATATAAAATTTCATCAAAATCGGTCCAGCCGTTTGAGCGTGAAGAGGTAACAAATATACAAACACACTGACAAACTTTCGCCTTTATAATATTAGTGAGAAGTGTGATATACAGTTTACAGTTGGTATACTGCGTTATCTCAAACGATTTTTTATTTTGTAATTAATAAACTTTTAAAGACGAACCAATACATAAATATAGGTGAATATCGTAAATATCCATTCCATTCAAAAACTGAAATGAATTGCGGCGAGCGCTTCAAGTTCCAAAACAAAAATTATACAGAAAAAACATTTTCCTCGGCATTGTGAATCGTGCAAGAGTTTCTTAACTATTGTTTTAGTTCACGAAGTTTCTCATTAGTGGGCCACAAGGCTTTTAAAGCACAACTTTAATCATAATAGTTTTTACGCGTTGTGTATTTACGCTTGTTTTGACTGCCTCGTTGGTCTAGCGATCGCTAAGCGCGACTGCTGAGCACGAGGTCCTGGGTTCGAATCCCGATTCGGGCAAAGTGTTACTGGGTTTTTCCACTAGGTAATTCTCAGTGGCAGCACGGAGTCTGGATTTGTGCCCGGTTGATGGCAATAGGCTCGCCACCTATTACTTTGGGACCTTAAAACATAACTGGCGAAATGTGGATGTTCTTTATGTATACCTCTGCCTACCCCTTCGGGGAATTCAGGCGTGATGTTATGTTTTGTTTTTAGGAAGCTTCGAATTTAGTATCTGTGTGCGTATTTGTTTATTATTTGCGTACACTGTCGACTCAGTAGATATTGATTAATATTTATCTTCGTTCCAGAATAAATTGTACCCTACTAAATCCAATAAAAGGTCTAAAATGCGGCTTCACTCTCTTTTTTATTCTTCTAGCTCAACTCAAAAAAGTTGTAGCTATTGGATATCCATGTTTTTTACGTAAGTAGATAGGTAAGTATATTAGATGCTTTCCGAAATTCTTATCTAAAAAAAAATGTTTTTACATACATGATTTTTCAAAGAATATGTAAGCAACATTGCTATCTAGCCACTAATAAAATAACAGTTTAACGATACTTCCAAAATGCCAGAAATAACCAATAAGTTCGACCTTTGATAAAATATTTAATCAAAAGATAAGATAGACTATCAAAAGGGCAAAGAAAAAATGTAATAGGTATTTGAACTTGTCTCAAATATTTCCACAAAAAATAGCACGAAGATATTCCTTAGAACCCAGACGGACGATAAACGGCAAATTTGTCGACAAAAAAGACCTAAAACCCAGTTTCTACTAAACACAATCTCAAAATGTAGCGCCGTCAATCAATTTGTTAGAGCTATCGATAATCTTCGAATTGAACATTTGTAAGGCCAGAACATGTCTGAAAAATCGGTCTAATAAACGATTCTCGATTCTACAAGAAGTCTGTCGTAAATAGCCGTTAGTATTACAAGCATTTCCAATCTCGAGTGCCATATAAGATACTTTTGAGCAAATCACAAAGACAAGAAATCACTGTTAAGAATATTTTGTTACGGCTGTATATCCCATAATAGCTGATTAACCAATTAATTTATAGTTTCTGTAGCATTTAGCTGAAAAAACTGCGTATCGTAAGGTATCTACCGTATACTGTACCAGCTATTGAGTCAATCAGAACAAATAGAAAGAGAATACCAACCTAAACAGCCGTATACAACGTTTATTTTAGTTTTTTGCAAAAACAAATCATTCTCAGAAAGCGAGACGGGCTTGCATAAAAACTAAATTACGCAACAATGTCTTTGTTTTGTTTTTGTACGTTTAAACGAAACAAAATGAAACTTAAATGAATTTGTTTTAAAAAGAAATGGTACTACAATATTTATACCTTTAAAAACGAAATAATTGAGATGAATATTCAATTATAAATCATCGATAAGGTAACTAATTTGAGTACTTATAAATACAGTTAAAGCGTTTGTTTTTAGACCAATGATATTTCAAAAAGTATAGATATGTTATTAGCGTGCTCATTTTGAAGACTGGAAAAAGGGGATAATTGTTATTTTAAGTAGTCCAAAATGTTGTCTTAAAGTGTAGTGAAATTAGGACTTATAGTTCAGAACACTCTCGTTCATTTTGTTAGCATATAACGTATCTATACTCTTTGACATATCATTGTTTCTGGTGTTTTCTTCGAAATTACGGTAAGAGTTATGGTTGATACCTATGGTTTTGTATTTAAAATGCGTACGTGAAGTCCCAAAAACACCAAGTTTTAATTGCAGACAATATAATACTGAAATTGTAGTCTTTCTCAGTCAACGCGAAGATTTATTAGGAGTATACTTGCGTAGTACTTAAAGTTGGAAGTTGTTCATTTTGATAATCTGATTATGTATTGAGAATGTTGTCTTTTTTGACAATGTTTTTGTTAATGTCTAACAACCTTTTTACGGTTAATAAATAAACAACTTCCATAAAAAAATTAGATCACAATAAATTATCACTTCAACTTCAGAAACTGGTGAGTTCCAGCATGATTCGATTAAAAGTATCGACATACCCATCAACGTGAAAGCTCAACCATTAATTAAATTAAATCCGCATACATCATTCTGTGTCTGATATAATTATTACTACGTTTAATCAAATTACTCCGACCTTTCCTCTGAAACGCTTGAAACAAAAGTCAAACTTTATACTCCTAAAAGTTCGAAGCAATAATTCACAGCGGAATATTTGTAAATAACAATAGCTATTCCCGCATCTCTTCTGCGCAGGACCATAATATAAATCATTGACAATATACACCAGGATAGCGAAGTTACGCGGATTTTATTCCCGTCCTGACCTACTTACCCGGTACACCAATAAAAGTGCATTCTCCCTACTTCGCGAGTGACTGAGATGCAATTATACGAACCTTCAACTATCATACTTGTATTTGAATTCTCTGTTATAAATGTGTGTACAATGTTTGCGAGATTGCTACTCTGTGGTAATGAGAGTGAACTGTAAGGAATAGGTTATTATAGCACTTGTGAAATATGTGAAACATTAACTTGCGGTAGACGGGGGGCGGGGCCTAAGAGCAAAACTCGTAAACTTTAGTTACTTATATGGGAATATTACTGCCACTTTGCTTAGTCATTCAGATGTTATTTTAAGTATATTATTACACATCATACAAGAGTCAAGATTATCTTAAATAGTTTGTTACTAAGTACAGTATCTTGGTTTCAATTTCCCAAATTATTTGATATGCTAAATTAACCGTATTACTAGTATACCCCATTGGTAATTCAATTAGCTTAATACATTATTTATCTGCATATTCTATTGTGAAGTAACACATTGTGAGAATGTTAAAGACTGCTACATATTAATCGATATAATCTGCTGTTTTATTACTTGTTACTTATGTCAGAATTAAAATTCTTATTTTATAATTCTATTAAAGTATGTTGGGACCTTGAGTAGTGTTCTAAAAATAATTTGTAGAGAAGTGTAGGTACCTACTTTCCTTTATGTTTTAAACTAGCTTATTTATTAATGTGTCTCAGACTGTAACTATCCGGATTATAAAGAAAAAATCAATCATCCTAGTGACAATGGCACCACTGTGCTATCTGTTTCGTGTTGGTAAAAGACTATGCGGATCTGGTTTTCTTAACAATAATAAGTTAACTGTATTTACTGTAAATTATTTTATTAAATTCACGTTTAAGTAACATGAAACTATAACTTAAATCATCACGGTCGTTTTCCAAAGGAAAGTGAACTAAAGTTTGAGAATGTCTCAGACAGTTTTTATTTCATTAACGCCCGTCTCAACTGACACGGTACTTCGCTGTTGTACGACGTTCGGCCTTTGTTTGTCTTCTTAGAATTTGTAGTTATTGTAATCGAATTTTAGTTAATTGTTGTTTAGTGAACATTAAACTTTATGCTTTTAAAGGTTAATGTTAGAGTAATAAAAGTAAATTGTGTAATAATACAATTATTAAGGCTGCTAAGTTTATCAGAGAGAAGAATTAATTTCAAATTCAATTTACAGTTACAGAATTTGATTAGTCATTAGAAAAATAATTGATGAAAATAAATGCTACAAACACTAGAGCCAATATCTTTCTAAAGTTCATCATCATCATCAGCCGGAAGACGTCCAGTGTTAAACAAAGGTTTCTCCTTAGGTAAGGCGGTGTGTTTGCTATACCTATATCCCTACGCTTGCCAAGCGGTTTGAGGATCGCAGTACAGGTGGTGAATTTACAGAAGACGCTGCTAATCATCTTCTGGATTTTCCCTTTGCCGACATACGACACCCACGGGAGGGAAGAAGGTGATCAATTCAAGGCTGAATACTACTCGGCAGATAGCACTCTTTCTGAGTTATCAGCCCATAATGATCCACCAGATACAACTGCAATTATATTTCTACACTAAACTAATATAGTTACGAATTCAATTCTACTTCTACAATTTTACAAATCTATACCTATGCTAACGTATTGAAAGATGTGATTCATTCGCTGCCTGAATTCAAGCTAGTTGGAAGCAAGAGTTTTTCCTTAAAAGATCTGCAATGTATTGAATAAATCTTGTTCATTCATTTAAAAGCTTAGCTCTCGTCGATGGAGCATAGCCTAGGATATTTTATACGCTGTTTGTTACTAATCGATGAGGCTTACTTGTGGCGTTCTAAGGTCTTTGTTGAACAATCGACTCTTCAGGCTGATGATGATGATGAGGCTTATTTTGATTTTCTATTGATATTCATATCCGCCCCCCTAGATTGGTGGCGAAACCCTTGAAGCATAGAAATCTAATAGAATAATAAATGTATGAGGTCACATAATGTTTCGATTGTTTTCGATGTCATAATGTCAAAACCTATATATTATTCATTCTATTTGTCACGTTTTGCCACTTGTTTAGGGGGGGCCGCAGAGGGGCGCGTAGCAACGAAGCTGCCAAGCAAATCAGTCGATTAGTCGGTTAAGCCGTGCTTACCGCGGTCGGTCTTGTGATGGGAGGCCGTTGTCACATGTCGAGACCCCCCTATGCTTTGGAAGGCACGTTAAGCCGTTGGTCTTGCGCCTGATCTCTCTCTGGTCGTGTCTGTCTACCGTCCCATCGGACTATAGAATATAGGAATAGGGAGTGCACCTGTGTTAGCGCGCATACTTTTGCACTATAATATCTCCTGTGTAGTTGGCTTGTCTCAGATGAGACAGGCCGCAGTGACCGAAATTCGGTCAGGAGAACATTATTAGGGGTGCTGTTACGGCGAGTTGTAGCTCTTTTTACACAGTGCGTTTACGATTGCACTTGAGTGAGGAATGTGACGACACTTGAATTGATCGTACGACCTCACGTTGACTGTCGATCGCTATAAATCCTGAGAGACTTACACAGGCAAAATGTAGGTCAAAAACTCTAGTAGTCCGGGTACTACAGGGCTTTTGTATGTATGTCTGCCTCGTTGGTTTAGTGGTTGCTAAGCGCGACTGCTGAGCATGAGGTCCTGGGTTTGAATCCCGGGTCGGGCAAAGTGTTACTGGCTTTCCTATTAGGTAATCCTCAGTAGCAGCACGGAGTTTGAATTTGTGCCCGGTTGATGGCAATAGGCTCGCCTATTACATTGGGACTAAAAACATAACTGGCGAAATGTGGGTGTACTATATGTGCACCTCTGCCCACCCCTTACAGGAATACAGGCGTGATGTTATGTTTGTATATATGTTCGTTCAACAAGGAAACATGTAATCTGCTACAAAGTACTAAAGAGAACTCCGTTACACGGCTTCAATACTCAACTAGTTCCTGCTACATCCTTAAACTCAATATTTTATTACTTCTCTCTTCTAAACTACAGTGTGTTTTATAATTTAAAAAGAAAATAAAACCGAGCAAACTCCTGTAGAAACCAGATGTGTCAGAATAAATTGGTTTCTCACGGTCTAAATATTTCCATGCAATATTTTCACAGTTTATTTAAATCCTTGGCTGTATCTGCAGTTTTCTTTGAATACAGATTGCTTTTCATGACGTTACCATCCTGTACGATCGATGTCATCGATGCTAGATCTTGCTTTTAATTTTTAAACCATTAATCGGTATCTAAGCAATGGGTATATAATTCTGATTGAATAAAGAGTTTTGCCGGATGAGACTACTACGCCATTGAGTATGAACATTGAACATGACGAAGTAATACTTTTTTGTTTATCTTCATTATTTACTAGCTGCGCCCCGCGGTGTTACCGGCTACATTTTTTCGGGATGAAAATAGCCTATAATCCAGGGTGTCAGCTACCTTTGTGTGAAATTTCATTCAAATCGGTCTAGCCGTTTTAGCGTGCAGAGGTAACAAACATACAAACACACAAACTTTCGTTTCACAATCTATTGATGCCGCATTTTTTCTGCAACTCAAGCGCTTAATCAAAAAATATTCATTAATATTAAACAATCGACAAACATAGAATACAGTAACTCATATGTTTATTCATGTATGATTTATGAGTGTAAATTTAAGCACGGTATCGCGGAAAATGGTTATTAAAAAAGCGACAGAACCCCTATATCACGTAGTCACGCTGTCAAATGATACCCCCTCTAAAACAATAGACTACACATAAACTCCATAGTTATGTGACAAGAAGCTCCCATAAAAATGTCCCTATAAATGTATGGGTCTATAAAATGCCTTTCTTTGGCTTTTGGGACCATGATAGCAAAAGACAAACTTATTTTTTTTTAATGCGCTATATTATTACGCTTGTATTCAATGAAAGGGTAGGCAATGATGCTGTTGGGTAATTAATACCTTTTATTAAAGACTTTAAAAGGCCTATGTAGAAGGGTGGATGTCCATTTATACAATTTATTATTCTTGGACTCTAAATTAGATACTTACGTTCTAATCACATTTCTCACTTATATTATAAAGGCGAAAGTTTGTGAGTGTGTTTATGTGTTTGTATGTTTGTTACCTCTTCACGGTCAAACAGCTGACAATTTTAATAGTAAGTATATATGAATTAACTAGCTGTGCTCCGCGGTGTTACCCGCTACATTTTCGGGATAAAAAGTAGCCTATGTGTTAATCCAGGGTGTCAGCTACCTTCATATGAAATTTCTTCATAATCAGATGTAACAAACATACAAACACACTCACAAACTTTCGCCTTTATAATATTAGTGGGATATAAAGCAACATTTAAATTAGCTTTTTAATACATATTTAACAGGATAACATTAAAAAAATTCAGCAAAGAACTTAAGTCAGTAGCCGTAGTAGGTACGCCTACTTATCTAAGATTATTATGAAGGCCATAAATATAACATAGTCCAATCGTAATTCATCCTTAATATAACATTAAAAGAAAATTCTGTTATCTTACAAGGAAAAGTTAATTAACGAAGCTTTAATAATCGCACTAAAATCCAGGAATTTGTGTTATGACGTCATGGAATAGAACGGAAAATAGTATGTATAGGGTGTTCAAAAGAAATTTGAATTATAATACCAGGTTATTTACACACGTAAAAAAATTAATATACTCATAAGAAAAAAATAAAACTAAAAATTATGCATCAAAGTATTCCTCCTCATCGCTGTCGACTGGTAGGGTGCCCAAAAGGCTGGCGGCATTGCCACGTTGAATGGCAATGCTAATTGAAAAACAAGCCAGCCTTTTGGTCACGTCAAGCGTCAACCAACCGTACTTGTAAATGAAAAATAAAAAACTTTATAATAATACCTAGCTAATAATATTTTCAACTAACAGATTTTTTTGTAACACAAAAACTTAGACGCGAGTATTTTTTCAGACGCTTGAATATCCAACCCGATTGGCGTAGTTGCTAAGTGATTGGAATGCTGCCCTGCTTTGTATAGCAAATATTTATCCAGAGTCTGGGTGTTTGTACATGTCATTGTAATCAACGATACAAGAAAAAATCTCCAACGTATTCCCCCATGCAGTTTGTTGTCTGACTAAAGAACCTACGTATACAAAATTACCAAGCTATTGCACCAATAATAAACATAACATCACGCCTGTATTCCCCGAAGGGGTAGGCAGAGGTGCACTTATGTATAGTACATCCACATTTCGCCAGTTATGTTTTATGTCCCAATGTAATAGGGGGCGAACCTATTGCCATCAACCGGGCACAAATCCAGACTCCGTGCTGCTACTGAGAATTACCTAACGGAAAAACCCAGTAACACTTTGCCCGACCCGGCATTCGAACCCAGGACCTCGTGCTCAGCAGTCGCGCTTAGCAACCACTAGACCAACGAGGCAGTCCAACCAATAATATCATCTAGGTTTCCTAAACAAAACACAATAACAGCCACCTGTAGTCGTATAACCTAATTGCGCATTTTAAGTAGCATTCATAAACAGTACACCACTCTTTTCCAGCATTAAATTTCTTTCATATCCGTAGCCTGACGTACTGAACGCCGACTGACGAGTATCTAATTAAAACTTTTATGTGCACTCTAAGGTGACCCGTACACCCTTACTAACAAGAGCATGTGGCTAAGAAACCGGTATAATCCGGTTACGAGTCTCTGACGTCACCGTCGAACTTTTTATTTACGTCAAGTTAATGGTACGACTTAGTTTCTGAGAAGTACGGCTTAGCGTGCTCTTAGCGTCACGTTGGAGATTTAGCCTGCAAACGGTCACTGACTCTGGCTTTTGTTTTACTGATCGATAAGCTGAAGTCAATTAGTTCTGTTCCGTCTGGTTTATTGGAAACTGGTAGCTGTTTTACATTTATTGTTGTATCTATACATACTACCTATACCTATAAAGTTTCTATGTTTGCTTGTAAGAAGTCCTTTTAAAAACTATTCATCCTTTTAGGAACATCGGCTACTTTTAACCCTGAAAAATGGCGTCGAAATTCCAGGAGAACGAAATCGCGCGCCTTTTCTTTAGAAAGTTTAAAAACATACTTTTAAAAACAGCTGTGACTAATATTGATACTAACAGGCAGTTTGACGTAGCGTAAACCTACTTCGAACCATCCATTAGTGTACAACTTACAGTTCATAGACTCGCGATAGATTTATTTTGTACATTAATATAGAGCGTGAGATTTGAACAAGAGTTCAAAGTAATTTTAAGGCCAAATAACACAGCTCTCATAATGTTAAATATTTAAATCTCATTAAGGTTCTTTGATTTCATATTAATACATTCTGTAGTTAATTCATTTAATATATTCATTTATTCATTATTTCTAGAATTTAGACTGTCTCGTTGGTCTAGTGGTTGCTAAGCGCGACTGCTGAGCACGGAGGGCCTGGGTTCGAATCCCGGGTCTGGGTTTTTCCGTTAGGTAATTCTCAGTAGCAGCGCGGAGCATTTGTGCCCGGTTGATGGCAATAGGCTCGCCCCCTATTACATTGGGACCGAAAAACAACTGGCGATATGTGGGTGTACTATATCCGCACCTCTGCCTACCCTTTCGGGGAATACAGGCGTGATGTTATGTTTTTTTATGTTGTTTCTAGATTTTTTTGAGGAAATGGGAACAAACTCAGCTGAGGTGTGTAGCCTCACTCGAGGGCGCCGAGTGAGCCAACCGACGAACTATAAGGGAATTAACTGGAGGCAACCCCGTGAACTTTGTTAATTATCTCGCTTCGTCCGCTCCGAACGGACGTTAAACTTCCATGTAATATACTGTAGACGTTTACGTGATGGTTTAGTTCAGGCCAGCGGAGACCGTGGTACCGCCGCGGCTCGACGAAAGTCTGCGAAGGAAACTTCACAAAATTCTCAACTCTCGCCGTTCCCCGCCGTTGTCTGAATGCCAATGAGAGCACTTGATTTCTATCGATGTGTGGGTATGCGGTTTAGTTTAAACTTGGACACGGAGACACTGGATTCTCTAATCTAGGGCTTAAAATGAGGTTTTATTTGAAGAACTTAACTTTGAATCGTTTTAGTTTTTTTCTTGGCTGGTTGTTTGACTGTGTTTTGTTTAATTTATTGCTGTTGAAAGTTCTCTTCTGAAATTATACTTAGGTTCAACTGAATAGATACAAAAGCCCATCAAACATTTTACTAATGACCAAAAAAGAAAAACAAAACAAAAACGCGATCATATTAAAAATCTCATCATTCACATCACACGACAAATATTCTCTTTGCCTCCGTCTGAAGTATTGCAAAAACCCGTTTTAAATGAAACTGTCTGGCTGTCATTATGACGAATGGAAATAGTGTGCGCTAGTGTGCGCTCAACTTTATTCTCAAAACTTTGTATTGTTCGTAATTTGTAGTTTTGCTAAACGAGGCAAATCTTTGGGAGAGTTACGACCCGCCCAGATTTGAGACTTCACTCAAGTATACATTGTTCACTTGGGATCTCAGCTAGGAATGTTATGTACATACATATAAGGAATGCGTACGTATGTAAGGGATCGTGGTAAATGAAAACCCGTGGCCTCTGCCTACCCCTCTGGGAAACAGGCGTAACTTTATGAAGTCCTTCTTAAGATGTCGGCATGTTGTATGTTAATTAGAAATCGCCAATGCCGTGTAGAGTTTAGCTAGATGGTCAGATTGTATGCCTAGAAAGCGGTAAACGTAGATACAAATAGGTACCGTCACTTAGGCAAGTCTCTTGCTAGACATGTCAAAATGTTTTTACTGTATCGCTCATGGTTGAACCATATTAACAATGACAATTTGTAATTGTCATATTGTCGCTGAGTAAACTTGTCAGTTAAAGTTTTTGTAAAAAAATAGTTCATTAAAATTATCCTCGCCTCTTAAAATTGTTCAATTACTCATTAATTAGGTACCGACGGTATTTTCAACGTGGTTTGGTAATTTGCGTTGCACTTATGACTACTAGTATTACTAGACCAATATGTTACCTAAATCCTTGTAGAGTATGGCGTCATACCGGTCACACTGTTATGTAATAGAAATTCGACTCGCTCTATTTCGACTTACGTAGTGTTATGTTACATCAGAGACAAGAGAGCTGTATGTGTGTACGTGAGTCACCTGCATACGTGGCATATACAAGCGTTTGATTAATGATAATAATATCCTATAGGGCATCCCCTTTGTCTTCCAGTAAGGCCTATAATTGACTATTTATTACTGAAAGTAGACTGCCTCGTTGGTCTAGTGGTTGCTAAGCGCGACTGCTGAGCACGAGGTCCTGGGTTCGAATCCCGGGTCAGGCAAAGTGTTACTGGGTTTTTTCATTAGGTCATTCTCAGTAGCAGCACGGAGTCTGGATTTGTGCCCGGTTGATGGCAATAGGCTCGCCCTCTATTACATTGGGACTTAAAACATAACTGGCGAAATGAGGGTGTTATTATATTATGTACACCTCTGCCTACCCCTTCGGGGAATACAGGCGTGATGTTATGTTATGTTTATGTTATTACTGAAATTGTCTTAAAACAATTTCGCTTTAACAGGTTTACTGTTATTAATTTTCAATGTAGCATTACATTTAAATTTTAAACACCAAGTTATCTAAGGGAGGCCTTTGTTCAACAGTGGACGTTTTCTAGCTGATGATGAGGAAAAACCAAGTTTTGATCGCTTTTTTACTGACCTAGCATTTTTCTATTTGCCTCTTTTCGTATAGAGAAGGATTGAGTTGATCGCCACGCTAACTCACTGCGGGTTGGCAATTTCAGATAATTAAATCCAAGTTACCTTACGAGGTTTTCCGTCACCATTAGTCAGTGGTGTCTTAGAATATCTAAGAAAGTTAACATTGAAAAAGTCACATTGATACTTGCCCGCGTTTGAACGTACAACCTTGTGTCTGCATGGTTGGTTGTGGTCTGCATGAATCTATATTTAAAATATTACCTAATATGATATTAAATATGATGCTACCACAAAAAGGTAGTTGAATAACAGCAAAAGCTTGCAACATCCAGCTAAGAAGCTCTCAAATTAAACTACGAAAATGGAGCAACGTTTACTTTAAATATAATTCTCGCTAAGTAACATAATTAACACAGTTAAGCAAAATAACTTTTTTCACGGCGCGAACCGAATATTCCAAGTCTACGAGTAATTAAAATTTCCAGTGTAACAGGCAAAGTTCAGATTTCTGAATCTTCGAACTCTATTTACAAAGGGAATGTATTTATATTTTCTTGTTTCAAGATTTAACCACCGCTGTTTGAATGAACTTTTTAAATATTCATTGGTATGACTTTTAAGGACGGTACAAAATGGCTGCTGTACCAGGCCACGGTATATTGGTCTTGTTTGTAATTACGCCTACGTACGCATTTTATGTTGTTCTTTATTTAAATGTCAAATGTTTTTTTAATTTCCCAGTTGTTTGTTACTTTCATTTGTTTCATTAGGAATGAAAAGAAAAGTGAGATATAGGATGTTTGAAACCTGCTTTAGTAGGTATTATGATTGTGTCATTTTTGCATGTTGCCCATGCTAAGCTCAAATCTAAATTGATAAAGGAAACTTGAAAGATGATGGACACGAGCGGGATTCGAACCCGCGACTTTCGCGGACCACGGTACTACTACACGGTATCAATTTAGATTTAAGCTTAGCATGGGCAACATGCAAAAATAACACCAAAATTCATATAAAAAAGCAGATTTCAAACAACCTATATCTCACTTTTCTTTTAGACTAGATACTAGATCTGCTATAGTACTTTAGTTATGGTGCGTGTAACTTAAGGGTAACAAAACAGTACGCATGTGTTCCCGCGGTTATAGGCAGGGTGTACAGGGGTACACTCACATTTTGACAGTCTACTGTTTATACCATATCTATACCCACATTACACAAGTTTTCTATTGCCATTAACCGAGCACAAATCCAGACTTTATACTGTAATTTTCCTATGAGTGAGAAGATAACTACAACACACTATATCTCTCTAGAATGTACTAGAAGGTGGCTAATGGAAACGTTATCTTAATGACACCTCGTGAACTGTGCATCATAATGGCAGCGAGCTAGAAGCTCGTCACGTGCAGAGCTCTTTATATTCATTTAGTTTGAAGTACATTTCTGGTGACATATAGAAAAATATATTGAAGACTGTTAAATTACGTAATGTATGTTGTACTACTGTCACGATATAAATAAATAAAATAAAAATTAATAAGCTTTTATTAGCCACAATATAGATACTTGGACGTAGCAAGAGAATATTTTTCTTCTTCTTATCGTATGGTTCTTGAACAACCTGGTGTCAGAATTTAATCTGTAGGGTCTATAGGGTCCAATTTCGAGTGACACCAGATAACGAAATCTAAAGGGTATAAAAATACAGAGTAACGAGATTCAAAGGCAAGGCAGGACATTCAACATCCGTAGAATATCATCCCGTATGTCGTAAAAGCTCGACTGAGAAGATCTCTTACTGTTATATACGGGCCAAGGCTTTAGAACGGCTAAAGCAAATTTATACCTTAAAACTAAGGTCATAAAGTTGAATTTCGTGCGCCGTATTTTAACAATTAGAAGGTAATTATGCCTTTTTAAGATTATGGCATGCGTACCAACTGAATGTTTGCGTATGACGTCATAACGTTCTCCTTGTCTGAATTACGGTTAAGGTTAGTCTTAAGAGAAGATTTAGTAGTTTTGGTATTGTAATCGGGAAATGGTATACATTGGCGACCTTATTAGCGCAGTGGCTAAGTTGAAGAAGACTGCGCTATGGGTTGCGGGTTCAATTCCCGCACGGGACAAAAATATGTGCGAATCACAGATGTTTGTCCCGAGACTGGGTGTTTATGTATGTGATATAGTAATATATATACGACCCAGAGAAATCCCTAGAATAGGGCGATGATTTAAAAAAAAAACAGCTGTCAGCTCTTTACTAAAGTGTATATGTGCTGCCTTGTTGGTCTAGTGGTTGCTGAGTGCGACTGCTGTGCACGAGGTCCTGGGTTCGAATCCCGGGCAGGGCAAAGTGTTACTGGGTTTTTCCATTAGGTAATTCTCAGTGGCAGCACGGAGTCTGGATTTGTGCCCGGTTAATGGCAATAGGCTCGCCCCCTATTACATTGGGACCTAAAAACATAACTGGCGAAATGTGGGTGTACTATTTATGTGCATCTCTGCCTACCCTTTCGGGGAATACAGGCGTGATGTTATGTTTTTTATATGTGCTGTGTTTTATTGCTCTGTGCGTAAATTAAGCTCAAATTCTTGTCACAGAAGGCTTAATACTGCGACTAAGCAGTGTGCATTCCGGCAGTCTACTCTCTACATGTTTGTATATACTGTGGCATCGTCAGAGTATACTTCCAATCGCTCAACTTTGCAGTTTAACTTGCACGTACCAGTTACTCGTAATCGATCCTAACTATATCGAGAACTTGGAGCTTATCAAGCCGTGTTAATACCTGGTAAATAAACGGATTTCTCAGAAATGGTAGAACAGTTATAGTCTTATTATCGTATGGTTCATAAACATAGTGACATGGCTTTACAAACTGTTGGAACATCTCTCAGGTGTGCCGGTTTCCTCACAATGTTTTCACCGTTTTTAGTTACTGATAACTAATTTATAGTACCTAAGCACATGAATTCGAAAAGACTTGCGTGTGCTGAAATTTAAACTTGCGACCTTTGATTTGGCAATCCAATGGTCATACCAATCTTCTATCATTTATAATAATTATAAATTCTTTTATATAGATATCTTTAAACTCACAAAAATAACTCAAACTTAACAGCGCTCCGAGCAGTACCGCGCGCGTATTTCTGGTAAACAAAATATACAAAAATAAAACCCCAGGTCTACGTGCATTGGTAGACTGAAACAGCAACTCCACAAAGTGACACCAAGTCACAACCTAAGCGCACAGATTTAAAAATAACCCCCAACATAAATAGCAGGTCGCAGTTTATCTGTTATATCATAACGGAACGTCGAGCTATCGTGACCTTTCTACCAGCAATAAATCGTTATTTTAAGTGACATCGACGATTTTTGATATCACAAATCGCGACCCTAGAATTGATAGAGGATTTCTCCGTATCCCTGTCATGTGTTACACTTAGGTACTGTTAGAATATTACATTTAATATTTTAGGTCAAGCTCTATACATCATGGTAATAAATCTTAAAATCAGCCAGTTTTTTTTGTCACGTGTCTTACATATTATGAAGTAACCGGCTATGCTATTCTGAAACGTCATCTCGCACGTCACCTTTCTATGCGCTAGTGTCAAATCTTACCGCGGATTAAGAAGTAAGTTTGTAAGTGATGTCTTTAGAATAGCACGGCGTGATGATGATGACATTAGTAATATTGACATTATCTAGCCGATTTCGACCACGGCGACTGCTTCAGATTTGGGGTTGGCGACGTTCATGGACATATGGCTTGTGTAACCAAGCTTCTTTCAAACCATGTAATATAATAGTAATTGACGTCATTCATTGTGGCGTTCTAAGGGGGAGGCCTTTGTTCAACAGTGGAAGTCTTCCGGCTGATAATGATGATGATGAATAAACAGTAATATGTCCCTTACTCGGAAACAGCAGTAACATAGATAAATACTAAATATTGGCAATGTTGGCGAAACACATTAAGGTTAACTGTTTGCAGAAGAGAAACATTGGTGTGATCAACAAACATTTTATTCTATCTTTGTGCATGTGGTTCTCCATTTCTATAGCACAGATAAAAGCGATGTTCCAGAAGATATTCCTGGTATGTCGATACTTGGCAGTTTGGTGCTTATCTTGTGTAACGTAGCAACATAACGAGATTCGTACTGGCGCGTGGCGTATCTTTCGTATAACATAATATTTTTATATTCAGTTGGAACGTGATTATTCCTTCTACAGCTACTAGATGATTCGGTTCCGCTTGTAAATTATATAGAATGATATAAGCAGAACCGAACTGACTACAGAGCCATTTTATTACAGATGTTCAATGTAATTTTTTAACATCAAATATTTGATAGAGTTATTTTGTTTCTGCCATTATCGTATTTTGACATCAAATATTGTGATTAATTGTGTGACTAGACCCGAGAAGTCAAAAGGAAGATTTTATGCTAGTAGACAACTAGATAAATGCATTATTTTTATACAACTTAGATATTTACTCTAACAAATATATACACCTTGTAAAAGCAGCCTTTTACTTCACCTTTACAGCAAACAATAAAAATGTACTCACCCCTTTAAAACTAACGATTGTGTGTATACTGTTAGTACTGAGAAATTGTTTATTTATCATAAAGTCCCACAAATGCACAACAAACAACGTTTCCCATCAGCTTTTATCGTTGACCATCGACAAAAGAATACATCCAAGTATTACATGCAGACATAAATCCATCTCGTAAACTTGTAAATTTGATAGCTACAGAGCTCATCTTTTCAAACCACAATAGTAACGACCACATATAGGAATCGAGCTTCGTCTTCTCCATATTAATATATGAAAAATTTACTATCGTTATAAAAGAATAGCAGTTATTTTGGTGATTTACCGGCGGTACGACAGTTCAGTTCATGCCAAAATGAAGCGAGTGTGAATACGAATCGTCCATTTAACAGCGTCTTAGCCATTCCACGTATATTGACATCTTGTAAAAGCCCTGATATAAGTACTATTGCAGACGTGGGATCCCCTTAAAACCCCCCACATATCGAGCAATCGCATAAACTCGAAGATTTACCCGCATTTCTGTACTCGGTAGCTGCCTCGCCCTGATTATGTTCCGTATAAATTTGCATTTATGTATTTTATTTGTCTCACTTCGCAGATGGTATTTCTAGGTCTCATATAACTGGAAATAGTCACGTTATATTTTATTCTAGAATGCTTGTAAGGAATAGTTTTCTTTTTAATACAACGCCGTGACATCATTCACAATTAACTGCGTCTCGGCCGCAACTTTGTACGTTTAACCCCGTTCCAGCTCAGCGGGACTGCGGAACTTAGGAACGCATTAAAATGTGCTATAAATTGAGTTATAGTGTGCCTATTACATCATCTTCCACTTCGTTAGAACTGTGTATTAAATGTGCTGTGAGTTGGATAATGAATTCAACATTGTCATCCACACATTTCATTACCTACGTACATTTATCATCGTGGAAACTTATGCATTTTAAGCAAAAATGTATGTTTAGATATTATTTGTTCCTACGTCCAGTGCTCTCAAATTAGTCAGCTTTGAACTTTGTGGTAGTCCAATCATTTTCACCATCCATAGAAAACATCAAAATCAAACATACAGATACAAACTTTTTAATAAAACCTCTCACAATCGTCCCTTCGTTAACCAGTCAATAAAAATGTCACGTCAATTGGCCATACAAATCAGAATTCCGTGCGAAACACGAACGTGGCCTAAAAATAGTTCCGTTACTAATAAAAACTGTCACACTGACAATGGCTTTGGTATGAACGTATTTTCCAATTTAAAGCACAAATCCGAATGGTCGTGCTCATCCGTCCGCCATGACTCGACCCGAGCAGGGTTAACATTCGTTATTTTTAAAATACTATTGTTGGAACTCAGACTTATAGTTGAATACAGCTAGATTTTATACAGATTGTTGGCACATAAATAACTTCTTGGCTGGTTATATGAAAGTTAATGATTTGAGGACTTCGTTGTACATCATTATAATATAATAAATTGATATCCGTACAAATAATATAAATGTAAAAGTAACTCTGTCTGTCTGTTACGCCTTGACGACTAAACCGCTGGAAATTTGGCACGCAGAAAATTTAAGACCCGCGAAAGGACATAGGCTACTTATCGCGAGCGTTTCTTCTTTATGTTTGTCAATTTTATTATATACTAAAACTTTTGTTAGGACTATTATTAGTTTCACCAGGAATTAATTTACTGTTTGTGTCAAAATTACTGGTAATCATCACACTAAAATCTTCACATTGCCAACGTACCTACAACTACCTTAGTACAGTTCACTTGACTCAAACACTAGCTTAAAACGACGTCAAAGAGTAAGGTACCTATAATTGATCCGTCCCAAGTGAGGTACGAAACCCGACTCTGACCGCGCTACTAAAGCTAGATCAATGAAGGAGTCTAGACCGAAGATAATATCTTTAAGCAATTAGCCTATATCACTCACATTTGCCTGACTGCCTCGTTGGTCTACTGGTCGCTAAGCGGGTCTGCTGTGCACAAGGTCCCGGTTCGAATCCCGGGTCGGACAAAGTGTTACTGGG
This sequence comes from Abrostola triplasia, assembly GCA_946251915.1. NCBI lineage: Eukaryota > Metazoa > Arthropoda > Insecta > Lepidoptera > Noctuidae > Abrostola > Abrostola triplasia. Next base: position 8,002,810 of record OX276435.1, read on the forward strand.
CTTTTCCATTAGGTCATTCTCAGTAGCAGCACGGAGTCTGGATTTGTGCCCGGTTGATGGCAATAGGCTCGCCCCTTATTACATTGGGACCCATAACATAACGGGCGAAATGTGGGTGTACTATATATGCTCCTCTGCCTACCCTTTCGGGGAATACGGGCGTGATGTTATGTTTATGTTTTACTCACATTTGCTAGCCCTAGTAAGCTGGCTGCCGCTACTGAGACACAATAGTGACGGTTGTGTGCAATAACAGCAACCTTTGTTCACCCGTCCAGCGCACCGCACATTTGACGTCCGCGCAATTTACCCTTTTGCGAACAAAATCGTCGATTCTGCCTTTTAATACGGATGTTTCTGTTTAATTCTTGTGCTTTGCGACATGAGAGAAATTTTGTGAAACTTTTTGGTTTAAAATCTGTTTAGTTTAGTTGTCAGTTTTGTTCAAATTTAATGCCATGTAATCATATTTACTAGAGTGTTATCATAGATAGTGCAGTCAGACGATGAATTACGATCTGCAATGCAATCTTATATATAAAATTCTCGTGTCACAATGTTCGTTCCCATACTCCTCCGAAACGGCTTGACTGATTCTCATGAAATTTTGTGAGCATATTGAGTAGGTCTGAGAATCGGCCAACATCTATTTTTCATATCCCGGGTCAGCTAGTATTGATATAATTTTTTCGCTACATTTTGCTACTAGGAAAAATGGGGTATTCAATCCTGAAGGGTGAATTCTTAAGATCGTAGTTATTAAATTATACGAGAAAACTTTCGTATTTATCTCAGAACGCGATGGGATAAAGCCCTTCTCAGAGCCTTATCTACGAAATTAGCTCTATTATGAGGTTTATAATCACGTGACTTCGTACCAAACAATTTCTCTTAGAGCTTGTTTTATACTCCAGTTAGCACACTAGAAATCCCAAAACATGTATTATCTTAGCTTGTACGTAAGTAATATATTATAATAGTTATCACTTCTAACTTGATTTCTTGAGTAAAGTTTTGCTTCATGAATCATTTAGTTGCGATGAAGCCAAGCCAAGTGAGTGTCTCTAGCGGTACTAGGGTAGCACTTTGAGTAAACGTTGTCTATCAAATATGAATTTTAATTTGGTTGAAACTTTTATTTGTTTACCAGCCTGTGTTACACTTGGCACATCAAGATTTTTTATCGCATGAATATTTTAACTTCCTAAAGTTTTACGGGGCTTGACGAAACACTGATGGGCACTTTTCTCTCGTTATAAAAACACTTTATTTTTGTGAGACAAAACATGAAGCTAGCGACAAAATTAATTACGCTATTTATGTTATAAACTCTCTGTGTCACTTCAGTTTGTGTGTAATACTATGAATTATGAATACTTTTAAGTATCTACAACCTTGTTGACTGCCTCGTTGCTTTATTGGTCGCTAAGTGTGACTGCTAAACATAATGCCCTGGGATCGAATCCCGGGCAAAGTGTTACTAGATTTCTCCATTAGGTAACTCTCAGTAGCAACACGGAGATTGGATTTGTGTCCAGTTGATGGCAATAGGCTCGGCTCCTATTACATTGGAACCTATTCCATAACTGGCTTAATATGGGTACCTATATTATATACCTATGCTTGATGACATGCATAAAGTCACGCCTATTTCCCAAAGCGGTAGGCAGAGACCACGGATTCTTGCCTGATGTACTGTTATGTTTATGAACCCGAATCTTTGAACAATGTTTAGTTTAGTATTTATCAGATTGATCCTTGTGGGCATAACTATGTCACAAAAGTCGTTAATATACCTATATTAACGGCTTTTGTGTGGGTGTATAAAACCTTTTACGACCTTACTACTTAAGCAGAAGTGTACTCCACATTTCACCGGTGACGGTTGTAAGTCCTACGTAATTAAGGGTAAGCTTATTGCAATTTGTCAGGCACAATGCTTAAACCCGGACTTAAATAAGATCTAAATATTATACAGTGTCACAAGTACCATATGTATGTTACCATATAGTGTTAGTATATACGTTATACATACATATATATACAGTTATACCGGTGGATGCAATTGACAAACAGTCGTTCATTGTGGCGTTGTAAGGGGGAGGCCTTTGTTCAACAGTGGACGTCTTCTGGCTGATGATGATGATGATGATACACTTTACTTTCGACCTATTTTACCAAAATAGATTTCTGAACAAGAATTTAGACTGAAAATATTTGTAGCATCTAGGTTTTGACGGCATTTTAAAAGGACAAGATTTCAAAGCTTTTAAAACATCTGACTTTATCGGTGATCAATCATGAATGGCTTTTTAAATGTCAATAGAGCAGGGATTAAAAAACGTTGGGGCTTTCTCCGAGGACAAACTTAAATTCTTGTGTATTTGCTTACAATATATTGTTTAAGAAAGAATTAATATATATAATATATTATAGAATATTATAGGTCGGCGTGGAGTGTTAACTCTAATATTCTAGAAACTTTCGACCTTTCGAGAACTCTGACTTTTATTTCAGCAAAGATAACTTGTACTATATGTGCACCTCTGCCTACCCCTTCGGGGAATACAGGCGTGATGTTATGTTATGTTATGTTATAACTTGTGGGATTATAGAGCTTAAGATTTAGCGTAGGTAATATTAATTCCAATAGAAAGCCTAAAAAATAGCAAAACAAAGCACTACTACAATGGTTCATTTTAATAACAATAAGACAAAATGAAACAGCATCAACAAAAAAATTGAAAAAATAAATATTATTTAAGTACACAAGGATATATTAACTACTCCCCGTTGTATAAGTATTTTAATTAAGCAAAATTAATGTTCTTAGCGTGATACAACTGTATGTCAATGGTGTCGAACGTGACTGCGCACTGCGCAGTGGCTGAAGGTTATACTCAGACTCGGTTTATTCAGCATGATGTATGTACTGCATCGAGTTTGAATACTAGATGCTGTCTGATAATGACATATTCAAGCAAGGTGTCCAACTAACGTAGTATTAAAAAATGATCGGTAGTGGTTACGTCTATAAACATACGTTACCTACATACGAAATCACCATTATCACCATCAGCCGGAAGACGTCCAATGTTGAACAAATGCCTCCCCTTTAAAGGGAGGAGTTGCCATAATCCCCACGCTTAGCAAGCGGCTTGGGAAAACGGCTTGGTGGTTAAATGACAGCAGACGCTGCTGTCCAGTTTCTTAATTGTCCCTTAGTTGCCTCTTACGACTTCCACGGAAGAAGAATATGAACTCTTCTAAATATACAATTTTATTGTATTGTATCTATACCAATACATAATATAGCCTACAAAACTGAAGAGTTTGTTTGTTTCTTTTGGTTGAACGCGCTAGTCTCGGGAACTAATGGTTCGAATTGAAAAAATCTTTTCATGTTGGATATTCCATTTATCGAAAAAGACTATGGCTCTAAAACTTTCGGAATCCATGCGGACGAAGTCGCGGGTAAAAGCTAGTTATAATAATATAAAACAAAACAAATAGTCGTTCTTAAAACTACCTCAATAAATTATGTTTAGGTACTTTAGTACGACTTCTTCTGCTAATCACTTTCATTTTGTTCTTTAAATAAATACTGGCCTTAATTTATTCCGTTTAACAGCAGGTTTTCAAGTAATTTAGACCTAGAAAAGCAATAACTCTCAACTATAAGATTTACAATACTTCGTTATCGAATATTTATAGGGCTTGTTCTAGAATTTTCCAGACTTGGAAAAATTTATGTTTGTAATTTTCAGTGTAGAAAATATTTTAAAAAATACGCTTCACTAGGAATTTCTTCTGTACCTTGGGTTCGTTTTTTAAAAACGAGATAACACAAACACCAAAACCCAGGTTTAGGATAAACATCTGTGGATCGCACAATTTTTTTTGTCCTGTGCGGGTATACAATCCGCACCCTTTAGCAAAGCAGTCCAATCGCTTCGCCACTGCGTCAATCCAGTCGTCATATTTTTCTGTGTCCTATCGTTGTGTGTATTAAATTCTGCAGCCGTAGGTTTAGCAAGATATATTCTTGTATAAAGCCAGTGCTCACGTCGTCGACAAAGAAACTCGTATGCTTCGCCAAGCGCTCTTGTTAAACCCTTCGAGCGGTGAAGCTTAGTGGTAGATTTCACTTCTTCTTTTGTTTTCTTGATTAGTCCTTTTACTATTTCTACTGAACAGCTTTTTACTTTTTTCACACTACGTAAAAAGGGGTGAATTGAAATAATACTTTGGAATTGATTTTATAGTAATAATATCATTAACATTATGGATCCTGTACTATAAATTGTATTATAGACTAACCTAGAGTCATTCTTAACAACTGTTTTAATGTAAATATGACGTAATCATTTCAAAAGTATTGTGTCTAGTTCACCTCGTTATACGTTATGATATGAGGTAAATTATTGTATATGGAAACGAACGTAATATCCGACGAATAGAAAATTACTTTTTACTATGAGGCATTTAAAACTACTAACCGTTCTTGTTGAAGATAATTTTCAGTAACATATATTTTGGCACTAAAGATAGACGCAGTATGTAGAGACGTGACGTGGTTGCTGAAACATGACTGCAGCAAATGTATCACTTGGCAGTACTATAAAGTATTTTAGTGTGAGGTTGTACCATGATGACATGTGCCTGTACCTATGAAAGAACGAAATACAGCCTCTTTCCTTCTTATTTGAATACATTTATGAACACTTCTTAAGCAAAACAAATGATGGAAAAATTTCAAAAATGGAATGCACCAACGAATATTTTTGAACTCGTTTAGGTCTTTGTTTATTTGTAAATAGCTGCGCCCCGCGGTATTACCCGCTACATTTTTTGCGGGATAAAAAGTAGCCTATGTGTTAATCCAAGGGGTAAGCTGTTAGCAACCACCATATGAAATTTCATTAAAATCCATTCAGTAGTTTTACGTGAAAGAGTAACAAACATCCATGCATACTTACAAACTTTCGCGTTTATAATATTAGTAGGCATCATTTTTGGGTCTGGGCAACGAAATATTATTAAGCTAGAGAATAAATCGGGCAAAGTGCTTGTCAGAATTTGCTGTGTTATTTGGGCTATTTCGAACTTAAGCTTAATTTAGTACCCAAAAATAATTTTAAATAATTTAACGCAAAAACAATAAAGGAAAGTGAAAAATTAAATAAGTAACATGAGTTACGCTCCACGCGTAGTCCCAACACAAATCAAGGTTACCCGCTTAGTAATAGGTATCATAAAAAGTCATCAATTCCGAGTATAAATCTAGTACAAATCCCGAGATACGTCGATTCTTTTATTTTCCGGTCGCCATGCGTCGCCGGCGTGTGAAATACGACGGGGCTTGGAGCAACTGATAAGACAGCACAAACTACGTTTACAGGCGGCTATTTGTTATTTTTGCAATACGGGTGCACTTCTTTGTTTGTCGGGAACAAATAGGAGGTATTTATTATGATCTCAGTATGTAAATTGTGGCATTATGTTTGTGTGAAGTAAGCCGTGTTACCTGTGTGTTTTAGGTTTTTTGTAGCTATTAATATGCGTTAGTTTGCTGTATTATATACGGAATAAGCTACTGATTGACGGTGCTCAGTGCACACGGAGTAAACACGTTGCTACTCAGTCAAACCCTGTGTGTTTCAACTTGATGCAATATATTATTTCTCCTCAACCCTGGGTAGGTTTCAAAAAATTACAAATCATTCATGCATTATTGTTTCACTAACTAGACTCCGCGGTGTATTCCGCTACATTTTTTCGTGATAAAAATTTGCCGATGTGTTAATCCAAGGTATGAGCTACTTCCATATGAAACTTCCTTAAAATCGGTCGACATACAAACACATTCACAAACTTTCGACTTTATAATATTAGTGTGATGTGATGTGATAAAAATATCGTTACCAGGCTGCAGTCTCCCTTCGTCCACTTTGCCAATAATGGATGTAAACGGTGCTTGTAAGTAAGATAACTACAATATTTATTACAAGTTCCATTACTAAACCAACTTCACTTTATAGTGTTTATGTTCTCCTATAAAGTTATAAACCCCTTAGTCTGTGCAGCAGGATAACCCCCTTCTCTTTGTTCCATCGACGTTCACAATTGATCGCTTCTCCTTGTTTATACGTTTACTTTAAAAGAATAACTGAAGTTTATAGCCATTTATAGCTGTCTTCCTATAGGCAAGACATATTGAAACTGAGCTTGGATCGACTTGAGTGAGTGGAAATAGATAGAATAGAATGTTTTTAAAGTTTATCTTCTATTTTGTATAGGTAATATGCGGTCCTTTTTATTTAGCTCAAATATTCATAACTTAGATATGATATAAAAATAAGTTAATATTAAAAATATATTTTTAACACAAGCTTTTAAGTCAAAAGTACCATAATATTGTCACCAAACCTATTTAGGTATGCAAAATTTCATTTCCATCGGATGCCAAAAGTGGTTTTAATTTAGATTGCAAGATTTGACATAAACAAAATCACAAACATTGAAAGTTGAATATAAGCTTGAAATGTCTACTATCCTAAAAATATCATTGTACAAATCATGAAATTTTGTGGGTTCCTCAATGATAGTCAATGATTTAAAATGCGCCGTAAAAATGTATAACACAATGTCACAATATTCTGTATTTTCGCTTCGATATTTACGTAAACACTATTCATTATGTAAACCTACTTTCCACCCATTAATACCAGTTTAAAGTTTACCACCAAATGTTGAACGAATTCTACTAAAAGCAAAATCACAATTTAAATAAACCCAGCATTTGCAGATACAGTTTGGGAGCAAAATTGTATTTTGAAGTAACAATGCTGAGGGAAGACAGTCATTTTCATATCGCCGCTATCGGACCGTCTTCACGGGCGAGTGACTTTGACGATTATTTTGCTAAAGACTAGGTACAGTAGATACTAAGTACATACCTAAATTCAGAAGTCAAGACAATAACTTGACTCAAAGACTTGACGATATTAAAACAAAAATGTATAAATGACGCAGCGGAATCGAATTATACTTTCGTTTAGAAAATAATTTAACTCCAGGAGTTTCATTCGCCAACCCGCAGTGAACTAGCGTGGTGATCAATGCAGCAATGACAGTTATAGGCTGTTATTATTTACTTTCATTCGACTTCAATTAATAAAAAAAATGTTATTTACATACATACCACCCACTTTTGACTGCCTCGTTGGTCTAGTGGTTGCTAAGCGCGACTGCTGAGCACGAGGTCCTGGGTTCGAATCCCGGGTCGGGCAAAGTGTTACTGGGTTTTACCATTTGGTAATTCTCAGTAGCAGCACGGAGTCTGGATTTGTGCCCGGTTGATGGCAATAGGCTCGCCCCCTATTACATTGGGACCTAAAATATAACTGGCGAAATGTGGGTGTACTATATGTGCACCTCTGCCTACCCCTTCGGGGAATACAGGCGTGATGTTATGTTATGTATATGTACCACCCACTTTAGCTTATTACTGTAAATTTACTCTTCTATAAATTAATCCGTGACGACTGATTAACGCAGCTGGTAAGGCATGGGACAAAAAATTGTATGATCCGCAGATATTTGTCCCGAATAGGGCGTTAAGTGTATGTGATACTTCATGTTTGTGTTTATTACACAACCACGATTTAGGAAAAAGTCCTAGTATGGGGCGATGTTAAAAAAAAACATGCATGCTGGCTGAAAAACTATTCTAAAAAAACCATTAGAATTTGAACAACGTTCGTTTAATAACTGGCCAGATACTTGGGAAATTCTTTATACTATTACTCTGTTATATTTGCCCATTCATATCATTATTACCTTTTAGTTTTAGCTCGTATTTAGGACCTTCATGTAGGTAGTGTAGTAGAGCGAGGTGGGAAACGCAGCGGCGCGCTGGCCGCTAGATTCACTTCATTTAGAATGTAGTGTTTGAACGTGTCATTGCAACCGGTGATACCCACTGAAATTGCAACTCACAGGGTATAATTATGCAAAATACGTCCTGTGTTCGCTCTTCTGATTAGGTTGTGCCAATGCAGGTACAATGTACCAGTATATACCAGCGTTTTTTTTTTACAATTTACATGAAATGTATTATTGTTGTGTTTGTTAACATTTAGTCTGGAGTAGGTTATTGATTTTAGAAATACTATGAAAAATACCGCGATTGAGTAAGTGTTTTAAATCTTAATTGATAGAGCCTTTTTTATTATTGTATTTGTGTATTTATATACTTCATAATAACCTTTTTAACTGAGTAGAATAAATAAAAACTGATGGTAAATTATTTATTTATTTGACTTTACACAATTATTGTCACAGGATAAGATTGTATTTATTCGAATTATTAAGAGAAAATATACATACATACATAAAGTCACGCCAGTTTCCCAGAGGGGTAGGCAGAGACCACGGATTTATTTTACACTCGTCTCATATATTCGTCTTGTCACTCTTCCTTCATCCTTCCGTTCTACATGCCCAAACCATCTAAAAAATATATAAGAGAACCTTTTAAAATCCAAATCGGAGATGTTCTGCAAAAAGGACAAGTGAGGAGTACCCTCAACCGAAGAGCGTGTATGAGGAATGTGATGCGTGTGAATGAAGCAAAAGAAGTATGCCAGGATCGCAGCAAATGGAAATCCGTGGTCTCTGCCTACCCCTTATGGAAACAAGCGTGACTTTATGTACATTTTAAAATTATTATTAATTTATCTATAAAACACATAACATCACGCCTGTATTCCCCGAAGGGGTAGGCAGAGGTGCACATATAGTACACCCACATTTCGCCAGTTATGTTTTTTAGGTCCTATTTTTTTATCTATTAAGACCGGTAATCACCAACCAACCATTAGTTAAGGTCGTGGCAAACACAGAAGCCATTTGAAACCACCAATAAACCCTGACAAACATTAACAATCACATAAACAATGAAGCTTGTCAAAGTTTAAACCGATTAAACAAGTTATCGTGGAAGCAAACATCTCGTTATATAACTTCCTAGATTTAATATAGTAATGAACTGTGTTATAGAGATAGAACGTTGTCACTGTTTCATATTTTAGTTGAAAATTTACTAGTGTTGTATAGGAGTTTCTTGTTCGTCCAAGGCTTTTTCTGTCTGAATCAGGGGCGGTTGACAAGTTCGCTTATCATACCTTAAGACAATCAATCCCATAGGCGTGATATTTTTTATTCTTCTTCGTCTTATCGACGAACGGGTGAAAAGGTAACAAACATACAAACACACTTACAAACTTTCGCCTTTATAATATAATGTGATTAGTATACCGAAGATAATAATAACTGTTAACCATTGTAAACTTGTTTTTGTAATAAATGATTTAATTTGATTTGAGTAATAAAATTAATATAACAACATTCTATAAAGTTTCTTTAACGTTAAAAAGATTATGATATTAAATGAGATATTTAAGCAGCACTCGAGAATATCTCTTCGTTTTAAGAGTGAAGAAAATCTTGAGTTCTTGAAAAAACGTAAGATTTATTATGAGCTTCTTAAGTCTGTACTTGTGTTGCTTTGATCAATGTCCGATTGTGCTCCAATTATTTTACAGTGTTCAGTTCTATTCGCTTATATAGGCCACCGATTGGAATAATTAAAAATTAATAGGTTGCATTGTGAATTCATTTATTGTTCCTAGTGTAGCTATAATTATCAATTTTGAGGCTGTAATAGCCTCATTAATATTGGTTAATTACAAAATATAATTATAATATAATCATGTTTTATGTATACAGCTTTTTTCACATGATTAAGCTGTTCACTTATACTTTGTTATACCTACGGTAAAAATTATGTATTAGGTAAGGTATCTGCCATTTACCGGAGACATCGCTGTACCTAAGATTTTTGTAGGTATTTAGATAAGATAACATCTATTTGTGAGAATACAGTACAGTTAATGTGTCAAAATTTGAATTATTTAATATTAAAAGACGTTTCACATTTTGGTCAATCACGAAGCTAGTAAGCACAAATCTGTTCCGATTGGTGGTAGGTTGGTTATTTTTCCTCGTCATCATTCACTGCCGGGCCTGTCTCCTTCAAAACAACTAATCAGTATTGATTTGTATACCCACCAATTACAATTACCACAAGTTATTCCATTGCTTCAGTAGCTAGATATTATTTCTGCATTAGTTACCGGCGCCATTAAAATTGAACCACAAAGTTCTCCGCTGTATTCGGGCTTATCTCCAAAGCCCGTAAGTAGATTGAGCGCGGGTTCGGAGCCAGGTTTTGTCGTATTAATAGGACTGACCGAAAAGCCGTAAATGTGTAAATTAGAGGGACGTACGTAGGTACCAATGGGTTCGTTAGCAACAGTATGAGAGGACACTGAGTTTTAATCGCTGGATTGTTTCGTTGGTTCGTTCATTAGTCATACATGTAGATTTTGGGCATTCATTTAATTTGAATAAATTGAATATGAATTTACCTATATTAAACAGGAAATATTTTTTAAATAGATTCAGTTTTGAGATTATTAAATGTAATTTTTAATTGTATTTAAATGTAAGTACTAGCCGTACAAAGTAATATGTACGATCCTTAACTTTTTTACGCAAAAGGTTGTGAAAATGTCTGTTAGGAGATTACAAGTTAAAAGGGCTTATAAAATTATAAAAATTATAGTTGTACGTGTATTTTTTATATTGTAAATATTTCAACAATGAAATAATTAGGTACTTGACATCTTGGATTAACACGTAGGCTACTTTTTATCCCAAAACAATGTAGCGGGTAACATTGCAGGGCGCAGCTAGTAAAATATAAATATAACTGTAACAATTTACCAGCAGCTACGATCTACTATTGTGTTGGTCCTATAGAGGAAGCAGCGACATTATACAAAGGTAACACGCAAGATACGCCTAGTAAGGAAACACGAGACGCTTGCCAGAGAGCACAATGGACTATATGAATATATTGTGCGGGCTGCACGATACAGCTATGACAAGTTAGCGATGTCTTGTAACTAAGGGGTGGGAAGTGACTGTCTTGAAGGCAACTACTTTAATATGACAATCGTATCATCCATACTAACATAGTATATGAATATATGTATACTAATACTATAAATGTGAAAGTAACTCTGTCTGTCTGTTTGTTAAGCCTTCACGACTAAACTGCGGGACGGATTGTGATGAAATTTGGCATGTGGAAAGTTTAAGACCCGAAAAACGAAATAGGCTACTTGGGCAAAGTCGCGAGCAAATGCTGGTATATATATAATTATGTCTTTAAACCTTGATTTCCTTATGCAGAGGTATGCTATTTGCTCATCCACATTTTCCCAAAAAACTGGCCATAATTGTTATTGTTTTTTCTCTTTTATTTGTAAAATCCGTTAGCTTTTTTACTTTATTTATGAAAATACGACCCGCAGATAAACGAGATCAAAATATTACACAATTATAATATGTGGTAGGTATATTTATATATTGTGGTGTTGCAAAAAACAAATGAAGTTGGTATTTAATTTATTTGTTAATCGTGAGAGCGAGCGTATAGTTCAAAAGAGTTGTCGTCGATGTTGTCGCCACTGGCAATAAGATGTATTTACAAAACGTACAAGCTAGGACAAACCTTCCAAATGAAATCTAGCTACTTATCATAGAAGCGAAGATGCTTTTCCAACGCATCTCAAGACTTGAATATAATATCCGTCCGTTTTCGTCCAAACCATTTAAATATTAAGGCTGCCTTAAACTCAGTAACAGCTCGACGAAATCGCCATGACGCATCTTTGATTATATCAAACGCGACTTTGGTATTCAGAGAAAAGGGACGAGTATACCTACCTATATTATATATGTTACATTTGAGATAAGGAACTTAAACTTGGACTGACAACTCGACGCCGAATAATATTTCATAAAGTTAGCTGGAAGATGTTTTATGCAGTGGTAGTATTAAAATTTTGATGGAACTTGACGCATTTGTTATGGTGATATTTGACGGTGCTGCCTAGGTTATTAAACAGTTTAGGATCAGTTGAATAATTTAGCATGACTTTGGATTTTGTGTTCTGTATCGCTGTTGTATTTAGACGCCTTAATATTATACTTTAATGTTAATGTATTGTTGTTTTGAACCGACATTGAAGACAGGAGGTTTCTGTATTAATTGTCTCGTATGTATGTAGGACGCATGTTTTACTGCGATAACTTTACTCATACGGAAAAAAAAATCCTTTTACTTATCTATATAAATATTTTCACATATGGATTAATTTCTCAGAAGGAGAAGATAAGAGAAGTTGCGCTAGCTATTTATTTAGATAAATTAAAAATTCTTTGGTGTAGTATAATTCAATTTCAAAACTAGTACCTATTATTTATTTGTGCCTCTTTACTCTAGAGCATAGAATAACAAATTGCTACAATTTCGACCAAATTTCATGCAAGACAAACCTAAATATACGTTTAAGATAAAATTTAACTTGAAGTTATCTGGCTAAGTTTTGTAGCCTGTCTTTACGCCATTGTATTTTAATCCTAACAGCTTAACCCCAAAGTTTTTATGTACATGTCGAGGCAAGAGTACTTCACAGAGGTCTTACACGGCATGAACAAAGGAGTTCTGAAAAATACTTACAATTCTAACTCACTTAAAGTATCTGACTTTCGATCGTTATAGGTAGACATAACTGCCCCCGTACCATGAACACTTAAAATAATACATTTCCGCTGTGAAAGAGGTGTAGCTACGTGCTGTGTAGTGTGGTGTCTCACTTTCACCACGACTAAGTTTTTTTTTTTAAAACGTCGCCCCACGCTAGGAATTTCTCCTGTGTCGTGGGTGCGTTTCACAAACATGAAATGTCACAAACACAAACACCCAGACTCGGGACAAACATCTGTGGTTCGCACAAAGTTTTGCCCCAAGCGGGAATCGAACCCGCGACCCTTAGCGCTGCAGTCCAATCGCTTAGCCACTGCGCTAATCAGGTCGTCTAAGATTACGAGTTCATGGTAAGGGGCCAGAATCGAATTCAGAGTTTTTATAAAATCTTTGCAGCATACCTTTTAGACATTTTATATACTGTTTATGTGTCTAATATAAAAGAACACCTGTGTTGTCGCGTCAAGAAAAATGAGCTGCTTAAATCTTTCCGTTTAAATAATGGCTGTGTAAAAATTGTAACGATGACATAACATAAAACATAACATCACGCCTGTATTCCCCGAAGGGTTAGGCAGAGGTGCACATATGGTACACCCACATTTCGCCAGTTATGTTTTAGGTCCCAATGTAACAGGGGGCGAGCCTATTGCCATTAACCGGGCACAAATCCAGACTCCGAGCTGCTACTGAGAATTACCTAATGAAAAAAACCCAGTAACACTTTGCCTGGCCCGGGATTCGAACCCAGGACCTCGTGCTCAGCAGTCGCGCTTAGCAACCACTAGACCAACGAGGCAGTGTAACGATGACAATATGTATTTTTTATAATAGAAATGCTAAGTAACTCTGTAAATGCGAAAGTAACACGGCTTTATTTAATAAATGTATACAAATCAGATGTTCGATATAAAAGGCTTGAATTTTTGACGGCCTAATGGGCGCAGTGGTTCAGCGATTGGACTGCTACGCTATGTGTTGCATGTTTAAAAATTGATGTGAGCCGCCGATGTTAATCCTGAGTCTTGGTGTTTGTGTATGTGATATTTCATGTTTGTGGAACACACGCACGATACAGGAGACATTCCTACTGTGGGGCGACGTATTTTACAAACAAAAAATTGTAGTTATAAACTACAAAATAAAAAGTACATTTTATCTTAAAACACGCAGTAAAATTTTCAGCGGACATTGTCTTGGGCGGAAACTAGTGTAATAATAAAATGTTAAGCGCTCTTCCTGAAAAATAACTGCGCTAAAAGTTGTTTGCACTATTAATACTTTATCCTTGACTCCTTAATATTAGTATTAGTTTTGGAAGGAAAGGGTTAATAAATAAGCTTTTGAAATAGGTATTTTTTGTAGCAGTGCAAATCTAGCAATAGCCACACCCTTTTTTTTGGAGTAAGTAAAGTGCATTGCTCATTCTTCGCTGGGAGATGGGTATGTAGGACTCCCCCATGAACCTAATAAGATCCGCAGGGGCCTACCAAATTCTTATCGTATGGTTGATGAACAACCTGGTGTCAGAATTTAAACTACCTTTAGGCCTCTGCATTGGCTTTACACACCGTTGAAAAATCTCTCAGGTGTGCCGGTTTGTTCATGATGCCTACCAACGAAAACTCTCACAAATCCTGCTCTGCGCTTCTGAAGCCAGGAAGACGGGATCACAATAGCATTCTACCGCCAACGCAATAGTCTCACCCTATAACATGGGACCTATAAAATAACTGGCGATACATGAAACGTAACATGGAGTGAATCGAAACTGAAGGGTTGAATAGACAAAACTTTAGAACTTATTGTAACATCTAAATATTACTGTTAGTTGTCAAAAAGGATCTCTAGGTTATTGTTTATACAATTTAAAGTATAGGGTCCTTAATGGTAACAATCTTTTTGCTATAAAAACAGTTCCGAAGTTTTGTCTCCGTCACCTTTAAGTTTCGATCCACCCCATTTTACCCAGTACTTATACTAACGGGAAATACCGGCATAATATTATATTATGTTAGTTTTATCGAAATACAATGATCTTTGTCGCAGCAATCATATGAATAATTCAAGTTCCGATTTTCGACCGGGCGTAATAACGGTCTATTTTGGTCTAGATATCCCAAAGGTGTTTAGAACTGCTGCGCCAGCGAATCCTACCCTCAAGGCGTTCGGAATAAATTGTTCATAAATCACATTGTGCGATATGAGGTATTTTAGTTGTGGAGTAATTGAACATATGGCGTAAGGGTGAATGAGTTGGACTGAATAGTTTGTGCGTATATTACTGAAAGAGCAACAAAACGATAGTTATCTTAATTGGTGTTCCTTTAGTTTGAAGGCCTTATTATATAGCATAGATAGCTAGCTGGATAAGATAGATAGCTACATATAAAATACATATTTTATACTGTCCAATTTTGGTATAGTTTAAAACTAGTCAGATGTACACAAACTTTACGCTAATCACTATTCACTCAGAGCTCTAACAATATTTTGGAAATCTCTTTAAGACCTGAGAATATGCTGTTTAAAAACTGTAGTGTTAATCATGATTTGATCATAATTTCTCAAAAGAAGAGCGATAACATGTACGCATATTAGTCTAGCCTACGTTTATATGACTATAAAAAAGTAGCAAGGCTGTGTCATCATCATCATCAGCCAGAATGCGTCCACTGCCGAACAAAGGCCTTCCCCTTAGGTAAGAGGAGGGAGGGTCCCCAAATCCCCACGCTTGGCAAGCGGCTGTGTACTGTTCGACAAAAGGAATATCAGGACTGATGAGTGAGGACTTACAAATTCACAACAACACTATGAAACAAAGGAAATGTCTGTGCAATCATAGCTTCAAACTAGGCCACACTAACATATCGGGGTCTGATTTTGCACCGACAATAAATCCAAATCCTTCAACCAACAGAATAGAGTGGCCCGAATGTCCTGCTACAGTACCGGAGCGGAAAGTGTGACGTGTCAGTGCGATCGGGCCATTGGATGCGACGGTAAATTATTCAACAGACGACAGTAATAAAGTTACGATGTACGTTTTATTGGAACCCAATTGAACTGTTTCAGCGTGTTTTATTGCAAATGACTTTGGATAAGCTTAATTTGTGTATTTTAAATGTAAAAGCGTAATTATGGATATATAGCGTTTTTGTGGCTATTTTGTAATTTAGAAATTATAATTGTCATTTACCAACCTTTTTATACATCTAATTGCCTATTGATTGACTTGATGACGTAACGTATGTTCGATTTAAAGTTGGTAAAATGTGAAAGACAGAAACTTTAAAGAGTTTTAATTTTAAGTGAAGTTCGGTTGAAAGAAATAGTCTCAGCCTACCCCTCTGAGAAACAGGCGTGACTTTATGTATGTACAGTTGAAATTCTCAATATTATTTCCGTAGTACCACATTTAGTGAAAATTCCTTTTCTGCCTTTAAAGCATCAACTCACACAATATTCAATTATCAAGCTCAAACGTCTCACATCAACTAAACCTAAACAACGCTTTGTCGCCTCAAATAAATACCACCAAATATAAATACCGACGCTTGACGGAAACAGCCGAAATTTTCCGAGGTCGTCCTTCAAATTGCCGGCCCGGAGACACTCCGGGAATACCTAACAACTCGTGAGGTCCCTAAAATTTTAATTACGCTGTATCCAACCATTCTTCCTCCCCCAAGTTGGCATAGCGGTCTCTTTGAATGTTATTACTCGGCTCACTCGCAAAAGCCTTTAGAGAAACATTTGAGAATACAATTTCATATTAATGCTTTTATGGGATGACCTGGCGAGTATTGTTGTAAAGATCGAGTTTAGTAAAGAGTGGATAATACCGAGGCTGTTCAATGCTCATTGTTATTCATGGACGTTGCATGCACGTTGTGTGAGCAGAAGCGATTTAATTCAATTTCGTGAACTTTATCTACTTTGTTTCTTCAAGTTAGTTTTACGCTAGACAGGGCAGACTTTCGAAAACACACCGAATAATGTCATTGCCTTTGCTCAAAGTTTGCGAGACTCAATCTCTTGAAAGCTGCGTCTAATACCCCTGTCTGTGACATTTTCGTTACATTCTATATATTCAAATAAGTGCCGTATGCTGTACGGGCAAGAGATTTGCGAGTATTACACCCGAGATTCAGCATAATTAGTATGAAATTCCCCATAGTGCACAGCTGCAAGACGTAATTTACAAAGGTCGTTCGGAAATTATTCCTGATACAATTTTGCGAATACTGTTTTTAATCATAACGTAAACGGAATTGTTTGTTTTCGAAATTCAATTATGGCACTGGGATTAAAATACGGCCCTCCGTAACCCATTATTTATTGAACGATAATCTCAAATTCCGATCACATAATTTGTGGATGAAATAACATAAAACGGTTTATAACTTTTGGTACACCTTATGATAAGCAATTTCGTGCGTTAAACTTCGTTAATAATTACAATGACGCGTTGTTTTTCCTTCATTACTGTTTCAATATGGAATAATAATTACACCATTCGTCATATAGCGAGCAATGTGTTCACACACTCGGAAAATCACCCCATTTCCTGCGTCAGAAATGATAAACGCAATATTAATCCGTGTAAGCATGACCTCTTTTATAAATTTATTGCTTCTACGCTGTGTCGGTTGTAGTATGAATGTTTAACGCTATTGTCAGGCATGTGGTTTATTTGTGGATAATAACGTTTCGTTGGACGAATGTTCGATTTCCGACCTTATTGCAGCGTATTTAAAGTTCTAATTCAATTTGAGCTTACTTATTACGCGGCTTCTAAAATTATGAACCTTAGGCATAGGAAGGTGAAGCTTGATAGAAAGGAAATAAAATCTCATTTGTCACCTAACATTTTGTATCCAGTCTATACTATACCTATAAGTATATACCAGACTTGTCTAGTTATTAACATAGTGTAAGTTTTTTTTTTATAGTCTGGCAGTTCGAATATTTAATACGGCCTACGCAAATGTCATTCAGATGCTACGAGACAGGCCGTCTGCCAGGGCAGGTTAACTCAAACTAGCTGTGGTTCTTTTTTCAAAACGCCACATCTCAGACCACTTACACTGTTTTCACATTTTATTGTACTTGTCTGGACTTTAAAAGAGATCTTAACCCTTGAATTTGTATCGGCATTTCATCTCAGAAGAAATAAATTAGGAAATGCCGATGCCATCTAGTCTTTAAAAAAAGAATGACGTGTCAAAGAGTATGTAAACGTCAAAATAAAAATCATTCATCATTAATTAGACAGCTCACACTAGTTTGCAGTCAGCGCGTAATAGGTATTAAGTTCTAATATGCTTCAATGATTATCTACCGACCTATGTAATGCGTATATTGAAGTGTAATTAAGCGGTAACAGTTGGATTATAATACATGTAATATACCAGTTGCGCTATTGTACTAGGAACAAGATATTTGTTTGTACGAGTATTCGAACTGGCTGCTATCCAGAACTGTTAGTCAACTGTTCCTTTACTCCGTTCTGGAACAGAATTATTTAAAACAGGTTTGAAAAAAGAATACAAAAAAAAAGAATGGGTTTCAATAGCTCTAATATACAATAACACATACACTGATACAGAAGACATGTGATTGCAGTGAACACAAAGGATTTTAAACAAAAGAGAATATACAGCATTATTGTTATCTTCAGTCCTTAATAAATTGTACCTATTTATCGTACTTATATAATATGACATCATGCACATGTATTCCCCGATGGGGTAGGCAGACGTGCACGGAGTCTAGATTTGTGCCCGGTTGATGGCAATAGGCTCGCCCCTTGTTACATTGGGACCTAAAATCATAACTGGCGAAATGTCACTGTACTGTATTGTGCACCTCTGCCTACCCCTTCGGGGAATACAGGCGTGATGTTATGTTATGTTATAAAATTATAGGCACGTTAAAATTTTAGTCAAATCAACAGCTTCACATTTAGAACTCCATACTTTAAAATATTATCCATAACATTGTTTCAAAGTACTTTCGTCTGATGATATTCGGAAGTAAAGATAATGCGTTTACAAGGTATCCAAAATGGCTGGCACTCCATTAGGTATCTGAAGTTCGGTAATACACACATCAACACTGTCTAGGGATATTTTGGATTTACTCAATTTACTCAAAATGTATTAAAAATAGCATACAACATGTATATATTTTTATAAAGCCCATTTATCAGACTACACTCCAGAATAAAAGAAAATAATGTTTTTTTTTGCGTAAACAAATTTTTATTCAAATAAAGAAAAAACATGAAATAATGCTAAAACTAACAACGAATGTGTTTCTCAAGAAAAAATTACAAATAAGGAAAAATAAATTGTTTTTAACAGTTCTGTGAAAAATCAGTAGTCAGTAAAACCACCCATGACATTAATAACGGTCCTGCAACGGTTTTTCATACTTTGGATTAAGTTATCCAAGTCTTGCTGCGGTATATTGTCCTAGGTCCGGCTAAGATGCAAAAAAAGTTGCTCTTCCGTCGCAACGTTTGCAGGGAAATTCCTCAAAGCCCTTCTTTGGAGCATGTCCCACGCGTGTTCTATGGGGTTTAGGTCAGGCGATTGAGCGGGCCAGCGTAAGACCGATACGTCGTGCTCCTGCAACCAGCTTGTCACCACTTTCGCTGTGTGCGAACGGGCGTTATCGTGCATGAGCGTGAATTCTTGGCCTATTTGTAGTCGATGGGGGTAGATTATTGGTACCAGCACCTCGTTACGGTATTTTTCAGCCGTCATGGTGTGTCTGATCCAAACGAGGTCTGTTCTTCCAACGACACGAATTCCCGCCCAAACCATAATTGTTCCGCCGTGGTATGAATGGACTTCCTGAAGACATTGCAGACGGTTCTCACGACAGGAACTCGCCAAACACGCACCCTATGTGTATCGGGATGGAAACCGAACCGGGACTCATCGGTAAACAGCACTACAGACCACTGGTTTTCTTCCCAGAGCAAATGTTCACGAGCCCACTCTATTCGTTGTCCACGATTTCCTCGGCGTAGTGCTGGAGTACGAAGCGGTGTGCGAGCATGAAGGTTAGCTTCATGCAGCCTTCTCCTCATAGTTTGGTCACTCACAACCAACTGGTGCTCTGACTGGAGCCTCTGAACCAACTGCATGGCCGTAACATTTGGTTGTCTTCTCGCGGCAACTTGCAAAAATCGGTCTTGTCGTTGAGTGGTTATGCGCTTCCCGCCTGGGTGTCTTTCAGCCACTTCACCAGTAGCACTATAACGTGACCATAACCTTGATATCATGTTTTGTCTTGTTCCAAACTCCTCAGCAATACTCCCTTGAGTAGCCCCAGCTTGGAGCATGCCTACTGCCCTTAACATTTCTTCTCTAGTTAAATGGCGCCGCTGCATGATGCACACAATAACATTAATTCGGAATTAACCGATAACTTGTTATAAAACTTAAATTGGACACAAAAAAATAGCCACAAACTACTGTAGGTAAATGAAACTTTCGGACTTCGCTACCATTATGCCGCGTAAATCTTTTGTTTTTAATGTAATTTTTCAAATTCAAATTTAGAATCGTTCAAAAAGGCTTACAAAATAAACTTTCTTCAAAAGAATTTAAAAGTGGCAAGTATTTTTTGAGTTTAAGAACTTTATACAAAATATCCCTAGACGGTGTTGATGTGTGTATATGGAAATGTTCACGAATGTCAAAGAGAAACATTAGCAAATGGGTATTGATATATTACAGTCTAATGTTGACAACCCTAGTGACTATTATGGAGTCCCTAATGTGGTAATGGGAGGTAGTATACCTAGATAATAAGTGCAAAATTTTAGGGTTGCCTAAGAATACAACCATAAAATTTTAGTCAACTTAGTGGTGATGATTTAACCTATTTTTAAATAGACTAGACACTATAGGCAGTCTGTGTATGACGATTGACATAGTTAAATTAGATTATTCTTTTAGACAGTCAACCTTTCATTTATTCACGCTTGTATTCGTCAAAGAGAGCAGGTTTTGACTCACTCACAATATACCATTAAAGACGATATTGGTTGATACTTAGCAATTTGCATGTTTGGCATATATCAGGCGCAATACTAAACGCCAGAAAACCTTTATTATTATTGTTTTGGTATCAATTCTTTAGCACTTCAAATTACTATTTGTTCGAGTATTTAACACATGAAATCTTAATACAAAGACGTAGTTATTTTACCCAAAAGCCTACTAATTTAGGTTTTTAGTTGATTTCTGGTCCCGACTGTTAAAAAACCGCGATAAAATCCGTAAACCTAGTTTTATTTCAATGTCTAATATTCGCGTAAGTGATAAAAATCATTACGGTGGCTCAGTTGGCAGAGCGGCGCCACGGTACGGCGACTGTCGCGGGTTCGAGTCCCGCTCGTGTCCATCATTTTTCAAGTTTCCTTTAATCAATTTAAAATTTAAGCCTAGCATAGCAACATGCATAAAAAATACAAAAAGTCATGTAAAAATCATTATATTAAAGCCAACTAACTCGCTATTCCGTTATGCAGTGATGGTAAACTACAAACAGAACCAAATGCTTGTTCGTGGAAGTTAAACGTTTTATTTATCTTTCTTCCGTTCTCTGTTGATTACTATCCGACCTTTGTTATGGAACTTACGCAAATACAAAGCAAAAGCTTCATACTGTTTTCTCAAATATGCAAGCAATTAAATTTCGCCTCTTAATTACATTTTCATAAAGGAAGCGTGAAATAGTAAGTTTCAAACTATTTCATTAACGCTACAATCTGTTTCTTAGTCTAATAAATAAGACTGTTGGCTTGAGGCTTATATAATTCCTTTTTACTATAAGTCTGTATGTAATACAAAAAGGTGTTACAGACTAGTTGCGCAATGCACAAATGTAATTTTAGCATCACACTTATATGATAAAGGCGAAAGCGTTGTACCCACTACATTTTAGGATAAAAATTAACCTATTTGTTAATTCAGGGTATCAGCTACCTCCATTTGACATTTAATCAAAATCGGTCTAGCCGTTTGAGCCTGGTAACAAACATACAAACACACACACAAACTTTCAGCTATATAGTATTAGTGTGATTTCGTCCATCACTTTATTATCGTCATTAACAATATTAATAAAATAAGTGAGTAATTCGCAAGAGTGTTGATTAATTATTTAAAAGCCTAAACTCCAAAAGACAATCGAATTGGATTTGTCTCATTTGCCGGGCTTGCCTCAATACCCCGGTAGTGGTGCACTGTCACGCGACATCCGGATATCCACGACAATGACTCTGTTGTTCCGATTACTTAATTAATTTATGTCCATGAATTCATTCGTTGTTGGATTGTAATTAAGGACTGTCCCGACGATTCTATGACGCTGATAAGTTAATTGTGCTTGTAAAGATACAAGATTACTTTGTTTGTTTCTGTTTTGCATAGAAACGGGTTGCTTGATTTGTGGTACAGGTAGTTTAACGTCAACGAAAGTCTAATACATAAAACACTAGCTGTGTCCCGCGGTGTTACCCACTAGATTATTCCAGGATAAAAACTAGCCTATCCAGGGTGTCTGCTTCCTCTGTACCTAATTTGATCAAAATTTGGTCCAGTCGTTGCAGCGCAAAAAGTAATAAATATACAAACTCACAAACGTTCACCTTTAGAATATCAGTGGGATAGTATGATTGGCTGCCAGACGAGAAAGTAAAAAAATGTTATTTCTTTTGTACTGTGTACTGCATACTATGGTACTGCAAACTTTGTCGTTTCCTTATACTCAAGGAAAGTTGAAAGCAAATTCTGTGACACTGTAAAATAATATAAAACTTAAGTAGCAGCCCATAGTGCCAGACAACGACTGTTAGGAATATTATCGTTAGTATACATAAAATTCGTCTATCCCCATTAACGCTGCAACAAAACAGACATAATCCTTTAAGCTCCCACTCAGGACTAAAAGCTAGAATAAGCACAACAAAAGTCTTTTCTCCTCCAACAGATATTATCTGACCTGAGCAAGTATTTGCCAAGAATACGGCACCGTAAAAGTCACGCGTGTTTACAATGCCGTTAACAAGCACAATAAAGGTCTCACAAGGTGGGGACGGACTCTTTGGCAATGTTGCCACAACTGGCACGAACGTCACAGCTACCATCTGGCACTTGTTGCGTTGCCAGCGATGCCAAATAGCCCCCGTGTCAGTTGTGTAAATATCAAATTCCATCTGTACATTTGGCAGTATTGTTCGGACAAATTTTCGAGTTTGAGCTTTCCCTCTTATTTTTATTCCCCTGGCTATCGTTTGGGGCTCAGGGTAGCAAGCAGGGTAACCTCACGGGTGTGGAAGTGTAATATACTTTTTTTTTCAATAATCACTTTTCCGGATCATCCATTTGTAAATGTTGAATGCGTTATTCTCTGGAGGCCTATTTGTATCTTTTGCAGGGTGGAGAGATAAATATTGAAAATGCAATATTGAAACTCGATTTGCTTTTTGTACTGAAAAATACTGTTATAAAGAGCATATATACTAAAGTAAAACCCGATCAAAAAACTTATGTTACCGCTAAGGGAAGTTCGCAAAAACCCTTTATGAATAGTTTATTGAAAATCTCTTTAAAAGGTCACTAGAACTCGTACTCCTAATAAAATCCTTTCTGACAGCATCAACTTTTATTAAACGTAACTATTCACTTGTAAACTCTTCTACAGTTTCTAACAGAAGTTTAAATAAGTTTTTTAACAAGTCAGCTTCTAAAGCAGCTGCGATGCTTATCTCGGCTGGTCGGAACCCCACAGATGTTAGTAGTTCCTAATTTAATACGGGCGTTATCGATTTGAGTTTACGCCGAGACGGCCCAAGTTATTTAAGGCTCGGACAAGAACTGCGAAGGGGTGTAAATGATGAGAGTAAATATAGTATCGATAGAAATATACTTGGCGGGTCGGTATCGATAGTTTATGTTGGTTAGGCAACGATTTATGATCTTCGGAAATATAGATTTTTGGTAGGCTTTTGTTTTGAGTTTTATGAGCAGTATGATTACTTAACTGGGTTAGAAAGCTTTTTAGATCACTTTTAAAAAAAGAAAAAAAAAAGGTACAAGAATTTATTTCAACATATTTTGGGTTTATTATGAAGTTTGATATTCTTACCTCTATGCACTCTTAGATATCATCATCATCACCCGGAACACGTCCACTGTTGAACAAAGGCCTCCCTCTTAGGTATAATAATAACAGCCTATAACTGTCCCACTGCAGGGCAAAGGCCTCTTCTCGTATAGAGAAAGATTGAGCATTGATCATCACGCAAGCTCACTGCAGGTTGGCTCTTTCTTAGGTATATGTGAAATACATAATCTAGGAAAAGGGTCATTGACTGCTAGACTTTCTTGGTAGTTGGTTCAGGATTTTGTAGCTTTACAGAAACATATAGAATAAGTTAGCAGTGTCCACGTTAATGTTATGTTGTATGACGACGAAGAAGAAGACTGTTACGGAATGTAACAAATAAATTTACAGTATCTCACAACTTCGATTCTATTAATATAAACATCATAGATGTTATGTAATCAATAATTGAAGATATTAGACCAAGAGCCGCCGGGGCTTATGGATTGGACTCTTACACAAGAGTGTCACCCAACAGATAAGGGCAGTAGCCTGCTTATGCGGCTAATTGAAACGTTTGGTTCACAGAGAAAACAACCTTACAGACGTTGTTTGTTTTGAATTTCCTCTTTGTATTTTTAAGGTATACGCTCTGGCAAGGAATTCCAGGAATAGCTTGAGGAATAGTTGGATGTTCTAGAGAAAGAATGCAAGCTAGCCAAGTGCTTATGGTTTTGGATAGTGGAATAACATCCTGGCTGTGATAGAAATAAGGTTTATAATCATTTGTAGGGAATGTCTTAGGTCTTATTTGAATCTCTTCTTATAAAATAATGGTAACATGGGATTAAAGCTACACGGCTGAGAACTTCCATACTCCATTACCACCGTAATCAACAGTCTTCTGTATGGACAATTGGACAGGGGAACTGTACTTGTATGGTATCATCAGACAAGGAAATCGAATGGAATTAAAAATATATATATATTATAATAATAGAAACATGACGTCATTTCTATACATTTATTTTCATTAGAATTAGAATTATGTTTATTGATTGTCACAGGTAAAGAAAATATAACATTCGATTCATTCTATTCGATTTCTATTTATCGAGCGTTTTGCCCCTTTGTCTATAGACTGGTAGTAATCATTAAACCAGATAACATTGATCAATGTCAAGGAAATAAAGTTTCTGTTTGCAAAACTCAACGAAACACTGGCACTCCGCAAAAAATATTTTCCTACATAAAAGAAAAAAGGTTTATTCGAATATACATGGAAACTCTATTCATACGTCATCCTTGTCCAAATATCTTCAGAAACGACCAACTAATCAGTCATGTGAACGCCGGATCCGCCAAGGACACGTATTTTGGAGACACCAACCAAGATTACAGGATAAAAAGCTTTCAGAAATAAGTATTTGGACGCGATTCATATCTTTGAGTTACGGTCGTCTAATAAAAATGATTTGATTATACTTTTATGAGAACAGAGGTGAACACGAGTTTGCGGTGTCAATGAAATTTCTTAGTACCCTCTATAAGTTGTTTTTTTATTATAAGTATTTTTCTTTTACAAGATACTAGACTATTTTCTTTCATAGAGTTCCACAGCTAAAATTTATGTTAACATTAAAAGCCTGTCCTCTTCCATGTCAAAGAATTTCATCATTTTTTCATCCCAAGTTGATAGAAAAATAACCTTTCTTTCACCGCCTATTACATTATTTTCCAGAAACATCGCTTTAATATGCATCCAGATATACAAAAATGAGAGATATTTTAAATATATTTTGGAATAATTATACTTCTTAGAATCTTTGACTGTCAGTACACCAAATTGGGTCAATCTGTAATCGATGTGGTTGCAAAGTGTCATCAGGCTAATGAACCGATAACTCGTCAAAGTATAACAAACAGACAGACAAACTTCTGTTTCAACAATATTTAAGTCGTTGCCTTAATACTTTAGAGAAAGCTTTTAACAGTTAGTGCAGCTGGATCTTCAGTTGAGAGCTACAGCCAAAGTAATAAAAAGGAAATTAATTAAAGAATGTAATAAAGGCTCCACTTTTATTATACTTTACGATCGCTAAAGGTTATGATAACGGTCAATTATATTTTAAATTAAACCTACTACTGACTGCCTCGTTGGTCTAGTGGTTGCTAAGCGCGACTGCTGAGCACGAGGTCCTGGGTTTGAATCCCGGGTCGGGCAAAGTGTTACTGGGTTTTTCCATTAGGTAATTCTCAGTAGCAGCACGGAGTCTGGATTTGTGCCCGGTTGATGGCAATAGGCTCGCCCCCTATTACTTTGGGACTTAAAACATAACTGGCGAAATGTGGGTGTAGTATATGTGCACCTCTGCCTACCCTATCGGGAAATACAGGCGTGATATTATGTATAAAACGTACTATCAAGGTTGTGGATTAAGAGTTCATGGAAGAATCTTTCAGTCAATTATAGATTGGTTATCGATAATAGGATATATATAATCTATAATTCGTATTCTATTATAGGTAGTTTTAACCTTGGCGTACCGAGATCGCCTAGTGCAATAAGACCGCCCATTATACATCATCCTTACATTGTACTTATGCATTTGTTTTTTGTTGTGCAATAAAGAGAAATCTCTCTATCTATCATACCTTCACTTGTCAGGCTCCGATCATCTCTTAAATTATTTATCTGATTACCTTGTATATAAAGAACGATTGCGGTAGTTATCATCATCAATATAAATTAATTAACATAACCGCCTTGTTTGACATGTCGTTGGCAGCGGGTAACAGGGAAACGTGTTAAGTTAGTGGGGAGGCTTTTCCCAGCGGTTGGACGCTTCAAGCTAATACAATGCATAGCTTTTTTTACTCACAAATCACTTCTCTACAACGCGTAAATACCGAGTTACTCTAAAAGTAGTCTCCAATAGTGCTTCTTCTTGTGCTTGTGAACGCTATCCCTGTATGCCTTCTACATCTTGTGTTTTGGACATTATAACCTAATGAAACTGCGAGTTGACTGCGATATTTATTAACCTATTTAATCACCAAAACAATAAACTCATAAATCACAGGTTTTTATTTATTATTCAATCTCCTTATTAGAACATATTTCAGTGAATATAATTAAACGTCAAATACGATTCCGATAACCAGTCAGTGATACAGACAGTTACTTAATTGAGGAAAATTTTGGCAGCTAATTAGCAAGAACATAGCTGCGGTGCGCAGCCATTTTAGTGTACATAATTAATCAAAATCGGTCTCATCGTTAACAGTATCGGAGGAAGTTGTGTCGTGTTAGCCTTTTAACAATAAATTACTTGAAAATGAACAAGGTCTAAATAGAAATGTCGCCTCGCCTTGAACGCCATTCCTGACTTGAAATCGAATTAAGGACGCGTTTAGACATTGCTAATATCAAGCGGTGTAAGGGAAT
Source organism: Abrostola triplasia (assembly GCA_946251915.1). Classification (NCBI taxonomy): domain Eukaryota; kingdom Metazoa; phylum Arthropoda; class Insecta; order Lepidoptera; family Noctuidae; genus Abrostola; species Abrostola triplasia. The sequence continues at coordinate 8,030,070 of OX276435.1, forward strand.
TGAGACTTTTGAATTGTGTTCGAAAGAACACGCTTTTTAAGTTATAGTCAAAGACATATCAGATTAGCAACAAGATAGTGTAGAGGTTCCAGTAGTACTACGTACTTATATTAAAATAAGCATTTGTTTCTTTTAAAAAATTTCATTTCATTCTTTATACGGTAAAGTATGAATTCAGTCCCGTATGTTAAACGACAATGCCACATTGTATGTGCGTACAAATTACGTCACAATTTTGTTATATTATTATCTTCCATTAAAACTACAATATTGTGTTATTTCATAATATTATTTAACTGACTTAAGTGATAATAAATATTGTGGAAAACTGAGTTGATAACATACAATAATAACTCAAGGTATACTACATAATATATAGGCATTATATACTTTGTCTTAAATTGCCTAAAAGACTTGTAACTTTTATCACACGCGTAAGAAACTCATGAATGTAAACCCACTAAATGCCATACAAAGAGCACATTATCTCCAGTAGAACAAACGCAGGGACGTGAACGTTTCGTTGGGTAGCGAAGCAATTACGTCAACAATCAGTCGCTAACTTCACGCGCGTCTGAACCCGCCCGTAATACCTTAATTACCTTGCAAATTGCATTTTAGCGCGTAAACACTTGAATATCTTTTTTGGTCCTAATTTGTAACAGTTTTATGAACTTGGTGTATATACATACATACACAAAGTCACGCCTGTTTCTCTGTAGGCAGAGACTACGGATTTCCATTTTCTACGGTCCTGGCATACTTCTTTTGCTTCATTCAGCGCATCACATTCCTCATACACGCTAGTCGGTTGAGGGTACTCCTCACTTGCCCTTTTTGCAGAACATCTCCAATTTGGTCTTTTTTTGATAAATATTTTATTAGTAAAATTGATGATATTATTTAAAGTAAAAAGCAATAATATAAAACTCTTACTAAAAAAACAGCAAGGCAAAAGGACCAATGTCCTTCCACATATTTTAAAAGAAGCCTCGTCGATGTAAAGCTTAAGTGCGCCGAAATGTTACGACTCTGTCAACATGCCACTATAGATACCGACATCCTGGCATTTTTCCAAGGCTGGAAGGAGGCTCTAACTTTGTTTAGTACTTAAATCTATTAAGAAAGTGCTCGATTACCATATTTCTTTGTACAGACAGACGTATCTGGCTTGACCTTTATAAGTGTATTGTGTTCATTTTGATGTTTTTGTTTTCACATACGTATTTGATTACAAATTACGTCAAAACATAAAACTAATGTGCATACTGCTATACAATATTTGTTTGTGTACTAAAGGACCAGTTTTTGTTTTGGCGGAGTACCGAAGGACCGCGATATACTTAATTAAACCCGACATAAGTTGTTGTCATAGGTATCTACCCAGTAGATATTAAAACAATAAACAAGAATATTGCATTGTTTTTTAAAAATTATAAATGTTAAAAATTCGAACTGTAATTTTACCAAGTTATATTATATTTTATATCACATTCAGAAAACAGAAACACCAGCATCACGATTTGTGACACAAGTTCGCAATAAATAAATTATAATTCGTAATAATATTTCATATTCAATTCAATTGGTTTCACTGTTTTATTCATAGTGATGTTTACGTATGCCGCCGACCTACATACGCTGTGATCGCATTGCATTTTAATATGCGCGTGATTGAATCAACACTTGCATTCAGGCAAGTTCACAGAGTGGACGGGAATTGAATTTTAAAAGTACACACTATCACGTTTTTTGTTTATTAACTGATCAAGTTCTGTTTGCGTTAAAATCTTATGAATTGTATTGTACCTTATAATTATCGATTTTTTATTATTTTATTGATTGATTTTCGAATGGTATCCGGCCTAGAATTGACCACCCCCTTTCCTACGATGTCGTAATAAGCGACTAAGGGAAAATCCAAAAGGTGGGTAGCAGCGACTTTTGTAACTTAACCCTCAATACTACGATTTCCAAGCCGCTTGCCAAGCGTGGGGACTATGGCACCCCCCCTTCCCTAGTCTAACTGCAATAAAAGATATTTACGAGTAACTTATTGCCCTATCCTATACCTCAAATATTCTTATATCAATCTCCTTCATACTAACGAGGGGTACACATTACTTCAAATTATCAATGTTACCCTTTTCACCCTCGAATATCCTTCGGGCTTCCCAGTATAGACATATGGAGTATCACGGATAGCCGAGGCTCCCCTTATGATCCCGACGTCCCTGGAATTTTTATATTGGAAATAGCTAAGTATGTGTTTTATTGCTTAGGAATTATATTATATTGGGTAGCCTTCTTCAGCTTTCCTTCGTAGGGCGATAGATTCAGAATGTTTGTGCTTTTGACTAAGGTAATGGTTTCTACAAAAGTTAGTTATGAGTAGGTTGAAAGAACTTTGTCTTATACATAGTTCGCGTAAAATATCTTAAAATTAATTATAAACCGCTCTAGCTTGGTGGGATTATACTTAAATTTTAACAATCTCTTCAAGTACTTATAATCACAAAAGTTATATAAGTATCAAAAATGATGGCTACGAATATGGGCACTTAGTTTTTATTATTAATATTTTGTACACATTTATTGCTGCTAGCTAGGCTATTATACAGTTTTTGAATTAGATTTTTATTTCAATTAAATAAAAATATACGTATAACTAATTCTTTATTATTGTTATTGTAACAATAAAGAAAACTCTCCTGGCTGTGAATTCTAGTTAACACTATCAATGCGATAGACATCTACTCAATTATTGTGTCAACCAATACGATAGCAGCTACTGTGGAACTACGCACGACGGAGTCGAATGCTAATCCCGGTTGGCCATCACAGATCGAATCTTCGGAAGTCAGGTTAACTCCACTTAATTAAAACGATTTGTGCGGTACTTGAATCTACGTATATCGATACTACGGTGGATAGAGACGTTCTAGAGGACGGTAATGTTTTTGTAAGAAACTAGATAATAATAATTTGGTAATGCCAGTTTGATGAGTTCTCAGGAAGGGTTTGAATCCACAACCTTATGATGATCGTATCTATGGATTCGTATACTTAATTTAAATTTATGTGTACTTATTTGGGTCTTAGGCAAGTGACAAATGCACGAATAGAATAAAAAATATACGAGACTAGCCTTTGTTTATGTAGCCTATGGACTTTCTCGGGTTCTAAACTTTCTACATGCAACATTTCATCTAAATCCGTCAAGCAGTTTGGTAGTGAGGACGTAACAGATAAACACGTTACTTTCACATTTATAATTTAGTATGGAAATATGGATGGACAAAATATTGTCTTAGTCGAAATATAATGAAGTCATCCCCATATATTATCATTTTATTTGATTTCTATACATCAAACGCTTTGCCACTTTTCTGGAGTCCAATTTTTTTTATCTTTTCTTCACTCTCAAGTTCAAATTATTTCACTCCTGCGCCATCCGACGTACAGTCCGAAATTAAGTTACCATCATACTTATCGATGTCGCTTCGTTTGCCTTATTGATTAATTCGTAATTATTATCAATTGAGTATCACTAAACACTTTAGCCTACAACGATAAGCACCAGATATGATCGTTTTATCTCATTCAGAGATCAGCGTGAAAATGAATTGTTTGATCGACTAATTCCCGGAGTTTAACGACTTCTAGTTGGGCGGTTTAGTTATAGTTATCTGTCTCGTCATCAATTATGGAAGATATTGTTGCTATCTGTTTTATTGATAACGGTTAGATGTATCTAGAAGCTGTATTCTGTATTACTGTAGTACACTGGCCTGCAAAACGAAGTATCACATTTTTAAAACAATAACTTTTTAAGTAAATAAAAAGGGCTCGAAAATGTTTACTATAGTTTCAAAAAAAGCTGCTAAAATTAACTTTTACAGCTTAGAAAAAAGTGTAGTATTGAGTTTTGCAGGCCAGTGTAATATATTTAACCTTTCTTTGATACTCGAGCAGATTATAATTTGTTACGTCGAATGAGTGGCATCTACTGGTGGCCCAATTATTGACTCAGTGTACTGGTATCCTTGAAGGCTTAGAATGGCATTCAGACGATTGTAAGAGTTGACAATAAGGATGAATACGGACCGCCTTATATGAACTAGAGCAAGTATAAGAAAGCGGATTTATATACTGACTTGACTTGGAACTTTTTGCACTTGACAACGTAAGAAAATCTAAACTTTAAGCAAGGATGGTATGGTAGTTTCTACGTTGTAATAACGTCTAATAGTACCTATTCTCTAATAGTACCTATTCTCTAATAGTACCTATTCTCATATATAGATTAATGTTCAGTAAAAAAATATAATTTTCTAAAAAATAAACAAAGAAATTGAGAAAGTAAAAGTCACAAAATCAACTGAATACTATCCAATAACAAACCCCCTCGACACCACAGCACGTTAACACGTAACACATAAAAATAAATGTGTTTTAATTTCTTCACAAAATGAGATTTCCTGTAAAAGAATCAGATAATAAGGGTACACACGAAGTTATATCCGGGCTAAAGGGACCTTGACCTAGAAAACGGCCGGGCGAACGGAGGGTTATGACGAGTCTATAGAAAAACGTTCGATGGTTTCGTAACACGAGTAAGATAAATTATTTGGTCTTCAACTTTGTGAAAGCGTTTCATAAAAACGAATTAATTTTACGAACTGCTTTGCTAGTGATTCGTAAAGATTCGATGTCGAAAATTATCTCATTCTGTCTCGAATTTTCCGATATTTTTGTGTACAAACATTTCGTAAATTCGATGAAGCTTCAGTTGAAATGTAGCCATCTACAATCTACATATGTATTACATTTAGTACCTACAGTTTTCCATTTATCACAGAGTTTTATTGACTTTGAAAGTGATTGAAAATGCTATTATATATTTGACTTCAATAAAGCTGTGATTTGAATGCTAAACGATAAAAATATTGAGACGGATCGAGAAATAACCTAATTTCTTTTAAAGCACTTTTACTTCTAGCTTTTTTCACTATATACTCGTACCTCTAGCCTAACTAAAGAGGTTGACCTCTTACCTAGAAATTACTTAAATGTTTTATACAAAAGTTTCTTGCTATACCTTTGAGGCGAGTAACAAGAGGAAACTAAGGCATAGATAGCAAGTTATACTTGTAATAATAAAGGATCTAAGTTAATACTAGTAGATTACGTCACTGAAGTACTACTATCTCTAAGGAGATCTAACTGGAATAATATCTATCTAGTTAGTCAGTCTATTAGCACTATAAAGGCGTAACATAACGTTTTTATTACATGTAAATTCCTATAGATAAATACTGAATTAATTTCAACAAGGGTTTATTTTAAACTAGCTGCGCCCCGCGGTGTTACTCGCTACATTTTTTCGGGATAAAAAGTACCCTGTGTTAATCCAGGGTGTCAGCTACTACCATATGAAATGTCATTAAAATCCATTCAGTAGTTTTTACGTAAAAGATCCATCCATACTTACAAACTTTCGCGTTTATAATATTAGTATGGATTTTATTAACAAGTTACCTTAAGTGCCTTATTCTCTACGGCCCTCGTTGCTTTCCTTCTTAAAAGAGGGGTTTTCAAGCAGGTTTTTATTATTTAGTCTCTTTCGGCGACATAATTCTTCATCATCATCAGTCGGGAGACGTTCACTGTTGAACAAAGGCCTCCCCCTTAGACCGCCACAATGAACGACAACTTGCTAATTGCATTTGCCTGCAAGTCTTAATGTATGCTAACCATCATCTAGAACAAAATTTTAAAAATCTATTGTATTTTTTTTTTTAACCGTTTGTAGTGTACTGTGAGTGTATAGGCTAACCTTACCTATATAAAATAGTAAGAGTAAGAAAGGGCAATGAACTATAAACTACACTTCCTCAATTCCTTCAATAATTTGCGATCCCATCGATAACGGCAAAATGTCGTCTAAACTAGTTTTAAGTGTCCCTAGCCACGATATTTGTTAGTGTTATGAACTTTAATACGACACTAAATACTTATAGTGTCTCAACGGTAGGTACTTACCTATTTAGATATGATAGTGTCACACATTCAAGTCATAATGGACACTATCTGTTGCCCAACGGTTTTGGCACATTACTTTAAATATGCATGTATGCTTACGTGGTAGGTAACCAACGTATAATTTATAACATTATGAAGTTTGAAATACATTAAATGCTGAGCACGAGGGCCTGGGCTTGAATTTCGAGTCGGGCAAAGTGTTACTGAAGCACGAAGTCTGGGTTTGTGCCCGGTTGGTGGCAATAGGCTCGCCCCCTATTGCATTGGGACTTAAAACATAACTGGCGAAATGTGGGTGTACTATATGTGCACCTCTGCCTACCTTTTCAAGGAATACAGCCGTGACGTTATGTTATGTTAATTCTTGAAAATTCTCAGGATTTTAGTAACGGTTTAAAAGACCCTTATGTTTTTAAGAGCATGATAAACTGTTGGGCCTGCGTTTGTTCTCTTTCTAGTTGTGTTGGTTTCCTCATGGGACAAGGTAAATGCGAGGGGATAAAGGTTACAATTATGTTTGCATAAAAACGTCCCACCAGGTGGACCGACGATATCGTCAGAATTGCGGGCAACCGGTGGATGCAATTGGCAAGCTGTCGTTCATTGTGGCGGTCTAAGGGGGAGGCCTTTGTTCAACAGTGGACGTCTTCCGACTGATGATGATGAAACACTTCTGCATTATTATTTTGATCTGCGTTCGTATGTGGCTTTTTTAGGTAGTCTGCGTTTTAAGTTAAACTATAAACATAAATGTTGTTCTTATTACATCTTTTTTTATTTTTCATTGCTAAGAATCGTGACCGCGATTTAATTCTGTCTTCGCATGCACTCTGCCAAGAAAGTAAGATGGGTGACCCAAAATGTTTGCATAGACTTCTATTTATATAGTCTTACGCGCATCTGCCGACCTTTGACCATCATTTCTTTTGACTAGAGATAATTTATCGAGAAGTTCAAAGCTACATGGTTGCCGCGGAGATCAGTCGATCTGTAAGGCTGTGCTCGCCGCGGTCTGTCTTGTGATGGGTGACCGTTTTCACGTGTCGATGTCGATGTTCCTTAGCTTCGGCTCTTTCCAGTCGTGTTGGTCTATCGTCCTATCGGACTTCAGAATGCACCTGTGTTTGCGCTGTGTTTCCTTCTAAATAACTACATAGATGAGGTTCAAACTAGGTACGTTATAATTCTGTTCAGTCGTGATGGTGTTTACTTACATAATAATATAATGTATGTATGTAAAAAATAATTGCTGTTCGTTAGTCTCGCAAAACTCGAGAACGGCTGGACCGATTTGGCTAAATTTGATCTTGAAACATCCGTAGAAGTCCAGGAAAGGTTTAAACGATGAGAATACGGTACGAATTTAGCTGGGTCAGCTAGTATTATATAAAGATAACATCATTATAACGTTTTTATACGTATTAATGCAGCAATTACAGCATCAGCCGGAAGACGTCCACTGTTGAACAAAGGCCTCCCCCTTAGAACGCCACAATGAACGACAGCTTGCCAATTGCATTCACCGGTTGCCCGCAATTCTGACGATATCGTCGGTCCACGATTCGAACGTATACATTATTATTATCATAAAAATATACAAGCAACAGACACCCGTAGAATTAAAACCCGGATAAAACTTATAAATTAATTTACTTAACAACAATAATTAATACCAGGTATATTATTTTGACTGAAACCAATTCCCAAACCGTTATGTGGGTTCATTCAGTTTTAACTCCGCAATGATTTCATATTTATTAAATTTGTATTAACTTCGTTGCAGCTTTATAACTTTAAAAAAAATATCGTGCATCATAAATATCGCGTATCATTTTTAACGACTTATTTATAATTATGTGTGTTATATACAAGAAAACTTAGAATAAGAGAAAACAGTAAGACACGGTATAAGGGCGGGTTGTTTCAAATAGTCCGTTAACGTTACTTACGTATGTCAAATAAATAACCATTGCAAAATACCATTAAACAACGTAAAAATTAAGCGTGGTTTCGTGGCTTACCAAACGATAGTCAATATTAGGGCTGGTAGTACAAAACTAAACTTTTCCGTTATTCGAGCTGATAGTACAAGTCAAAATAATTGTTAATGCCATTTTTAACGCTTAGGTACATGTGCGTCATTGAAGCTGGAACAACCCGCCCTTTACCTACGAATGTAACATGCTCTCAATTCTTAGCAACGGCTGGCGTATTACGCGTGATGGTCCTTATTTACGCGGAATATGTAAATCAATGAACCGACATTGATTTCAGTCAACCATAGGCACGTTGTGTCGATGAATTTTTGCGATAAAATCTGTCTCCTGCGTTTTAAGTTACGTTAAATCCAGTTTCCAGACTAGTTTCCGTACTATAGAAAAGTCCTTGTAATAAAATAAACTATCTGTTATCATCATCATCAACACGACCTGATTGGTGCAACGCAATTGGACTGCTGAGCTTAGGGTTCGCTTCCCGCACGAGACAAAAATTTGTGCTATCCGCAGATGTTAGTCCCGAGTCTGGGTGATTGTGTATGTGATATTTAATGTTTGTGAACCGCACCCACGATACAGGAGAAATTCCTAGTGGAGCAACGTTTTTATGAAATAAAACAATATCAATATTAGGTATGACAGCTACATAATTATAGGTTTATTATACAGTGTGGACATTTTTTTTCATTAATATTCCGACAGCTTTAATACACGCGTTGATAATGCCCAGCGGGATAATACTATAGATTTATGTTAAAACACTACTTTGTATTATATTTAAGCTAAATATACATTAAATTTGACGAACGTACCTAATGTTAAACTTGAACACTGACACGCTCTCAAAGCCACGCAAGTTCTATGTGAAAGATTCGAACAAACATTGGCCAAACAATTTCGCTAAATGTCGTAAAACTACAGAGATATATCTTGAAAAGTTCTGATAGCTGTCGGGTCTATTTTTATAGTTGTCTAGCCGCACGCTGGAAACTGAGCCACTGACATTTGGTCCAGCCCAACAGATTAAAGCGACAATACATTACTCCTCACTTATCTCTGCAAACGTACGTGAAATTGTGTGGATGGAAAGATAATTCGTGATAGCAAGGTTACTGAGAATTGTGTTTTGTATTGGCTCTTACAATGGCATGTAAAAGTAAATTATAATATAATAATAAATATTAGTAACAGCCTATAACTGTCCTACAACAGGGCACCGGCCTCTTCTCGTATAGAGAAGGATTGAGCATTGATCACCACGCTAGCTCACTGCGCGTTGGCGATTTCAGATAATTAAATCCAGGTTTCCTCACGATGTTTTACGTCACCGTTAGTCAGTGGAAGTGTCTCAGAGTAACAAAGAAAGTATTTATAACATTGAAAAAGTCACACTGATACTTGCCCGGGTTTGAACTTGCAACCTTGTGCATACAAATCTGGTATGTTAACCACTACGCCATAATGATCGTAAATTATATGAACAAAATAATAGAGACGGACTAAGAATATAATTCCATGGCATGGCTTATCTCGTGATGGTTAAAAAGCAGAATTCTTCTTCTCAAACTTCTTCGTATCGGCATGAGCCAATAGCCACATAGAAATAGGTTACGCCGTGGTGTAGAGATTGGTCAGTCGACAAGGATGGTAGCAAGATTGACCGTCCAGGGTGCGCTGGACATACTTAAGATTCTCTAGGGTTGTAAAAAATATCGATAAACAACTCATCGATGATTACCTTGAATATTGGTACCCTAAAACACCAAACTCAGTATTAACGAAACCTAAACCTTCAGTAGATAATCGTAGAAATTTATGTTTCAAAATATATTCGTTTAACTACCAGGCTGCAAGTATGTAGGTACTCGCTCACTCCCGAAAGACTACCGAATATGTAGATCAGATTGACATAAGAGTCTCAGCTACACCTACAAGTTCAATACTTTAAACAAACTTGGAGCCAGTTCCTCTTCCGTATTCCAAACTATATATAAAGTTGTTATAATATGTACCTTATAGGAGTTTCATAAACAGAAATACAAGATAAGGCAATTGGATTAGCGAGTACTCAGTGCGCCGTATTTGACATTTCAACGCTCATAAAGTCAGGACATCACTGACGTTCAATTTGAGAGCTCATAAACACAATTTGGCGAATCAATGTCACATTGGAATCAATTGTGTGTAAGCTTATAGGTCAATAACTGCAAAACTATGTTGATCGGATTCCCAAATCGAATCCCGTCCATTAATTTTCCAATTCACATAATAGAGGCTTCGTTGGCTTCAATAAATACTGTAACAGTGATCTGCTATTCCACTACCTAATTAATAACACGTCTATGTCAAATGAGTTATCTGCCTTCGATGTTATATAGACTTGAAACTAGGCGTGAATTAATTATCGTAGTAGTTAGAAAACTAGTACAAATGGCTCTACGGTCCACATTGAAACCTGTACCTTCTTCATATTATCAAGTGTTACTTATACCTCTCCATCTAAAGTCTTGATCAGGGCAATAAAATGTACAGACCAATTTAAAGCTTTGGCATATTTTGCCTACGTAGCTAATAAAAAGTTAAATTCAATATTATGCTTAGCAACATACTGAAAATAAGTTTTGTATCAAAGTTAACAGTATTTTATGACTTTTGGTGTTGCCCATGCTAAGCTTGAATCTTTAATTATAAAGAAAATTTGAAAATTATGGACACGAGCGGCCTCGAACCCGTGTCGCTGTGGACATGTTCACATTATTTTACCTACCTTTGACTGCCTCGTTGGTCTAATGGTCGCTAAGCACGACTGCTGAGCACGAGGTCCTCGGTTCGATCCCGGGTCGGGCAAAGTGTTACTCCATTAGGTAATTCTCAGTAGTAGCACGGAGTCTGGATTTGTGCCCGGTTGATGGCAATAGGCTCGCCCCCTATTACATTGTGACCTAAGAACATAACTGGCGAAATGTGGGTGTGCTATATGTGCACCTCTGCCTACCCCTTCGGAGAATATATTATGTTATGTGTCACATTATTTTATTTCTATATCGAATTTAAATAAGAGCTGTGTTCACAATTCTGATGGCACATCCGTTCACGGTTTTTACATACACTACCGATTTAGAAGTCGCAAGCACTATTACAACACACTAGTTTGTGTGATATTGTCATGCGATGGTACATTCGAGAAGATTTTATAACCCTTCCAATATGTTTAGTACACAGGGGTATTTTCTACCTATCTGTGCTCATCTTTTATTTTTATGGGGCTATCATATGGTGGCTTGTAAAAAGGGAGCGTTTTCCTCTCCAAATGATGGCTGCTTAAAAGTTTTGATGTATTTATTTTATTGGCATTTGATAGGACCTAAGGTGGTAGGTAGGTAGACATTGGTCTCATCGATAGTGCACAGAGTGGTATGGAAATCTGGATTACAGTGAATAAATATGAAAGTATTTTAAAATGTTAAGTGCGATATAACATTACCTACATTTAGATTTATAGGAAAATATCTAAATGTAAATTTAAAAACATATTTGATTGCAGTAAGAATAATTCTGTTATAGACAGTAAATAGATCATAAATTGTCGTTATCTCATGACTACAATGCGTGAACTGTAAGAAATAATTATACTATTTATTACGGGTATTTTTTGGGACATACTTTTCATAACGTTAAGAGCGAAAGATTTCTAGTTAACCGTGTGCCTGCAATGGTCTGATTTTTGTGTGAGTCACCACTCACCTGATTTAATTCTCTAACACATTTTATATATTTTCGCGATAATAATATATAAAGTTAGTATAAGTATTTAGAAAGGCGCTAATCTTTTTATATTTTCTAAAAATAGGTCAGTATGTTTATTTACAAAGAGAATAATTAAATACATGTGTGGTGCGGCTCGCCATACGTGTTTGAAAATAAAAGTTTAAATCGATTCCGATGAACTGAAACTCGAGTAGAAAATTCCTGCAAACAAAACGCCACCTTCCACTCTGTTCTGCAAACGTGTATCAACCCCTCAACGCTGGTTATAATACAGCGGTGCATGTTTACGACGCGGGCCTGATCTGACGAAAACCATGGCGCTGTGTTTTGACGGTGCTCACAGGTGGTATAATGAGTTGTGTGGGGCGCGGCGCGGATATCGAGCGGGCGCCGGCGGCGGCGGCGGCGGCGCGCGCAGCAGTGCAACGGGCGCTAGGAGCCCGGCCGGCCGCGTTCGCAGTGTTAGATGCGTCCTCCGCCGGCCTCACAATCCAGCCGGCCGCGCGTGGCGGCCCGACCGCCCAACGCGAACCTACCCATATCCCCTAACTGTACATATTAGGTACCCTATCCTGTGGTAAACAAAACCCATGTGATAGTGATGTGAAGTGACCGTTTATATGTAGTTTGTCATTGTTAATTGAGCCACGTGAGGATTTTATAATTCTACGAGCCGGCGGATTGCCGACCGTGTAGTGTAATTAGTTAATCAATTATGTAACGGCCTTAATGGCAAAAGCTTTTCAGTGGTATCACTATAGGTAACCATAATATAGGGAAAAGCTTTTTATAGATTAAAAAATGTTGTGTCGGTAATTGCCCGCGTAAATATGTTCGGCGACATTGTTGTAGCGTGTGAACCTTCGAATTAATTTATTTTTAAATTTTGTGTTAAAATAATTTAAAAGTTTGGTCGAAAAAAGGAGTTTAGAAGCTAGTGTTATCGGTAAATTACGATGAGTTTAAGGCTATATCGCATTACCGTCTAGGCGGTAACTTAGCAAGTTATAAACTGTCAGATATAGTTACTTAAATAAATCGGAGCGTATACTTACTTGTACCCTATGTACCGTCTCAATATCGTTACAAAGTTTCATTCAAACTATCGCAAGCGTAGTCGCTTCGTAGCACCTGCTACGATATAGGCTACGTGAGCGCTACGCCGGGGAATTATTAATATTAGTTGTGAATATTAGCTTCAGTTTCTGTATCGTGTAAATAGGCCAATCATTTTCTAGAAATTTTCAGGTTTATTGCCTTTTCAATATATTTTAATGTATATACATAGAGGAATATAAAAAAGAGTGATAATAATGATGATAAAGAAAGGTTTTTAGGCGTAAACTACGGCTATTAAACTAAGTACATAATTAGTGTTAATATGGGAAATTAGTTCAAGTTTCTAATCAGGTCGTTCGTGTTTCCTGCACGCTCGTGTATACTGTATATATATTATTAAACTTACCTACACCTTTGAAATACAAGTGTATGCTCAACAACTTAGAATATCAAAATGTATAGCAGTCATTGTTCTCTTCGTTAACGCAACCGCTGAACATGTGGCCCATTTGATACCGAAGATGGATGTCCCGGGACAAAATTCTAAAGGGATTGTTTTAGATACTGTTCCGGGAAAAAATCCTAAAGGGGTGTTTTTAAGTACTGTCCCGGGACACAATCTTAAAAGGGATTTTGTTAGGTATAGTCCCGGGACAAAATCCTATAGGGATTTTTTGAATAATCCAGGGAATAATCTCGGTTTTTATCATTCTTATTCCATTCCAAAATATGGGAGACCAATCGTGCTTACCTAATTGCGTTCAAAGGCGTGTCTGAGCATATAAGCATACGAACATTGTTGCAAAAATGAATACGCAATAGATCCGCATGTGACCTAATTGCGAAATTACTCAGCACTTGACAGAGTAAGAATGCTAAGTGTTGATTAAGTTATATATAGCTGCTTCTAGAAATAATTAAGTTTACGTTACTAGCACTTATCAAAATTAAAATTATGTTTAATGCGTACCTAGTAACTGGGCTGTGGAGGTGTGATAGGCGGGCAGTTGTGGTCGCCAACCACATAATATGTGGGGGAAAATAACATAGTTGAAATAAGATTTATGATGATAACTGTCCAAAATAAAAAATCTGTGATTTCTATTGTAGGATAATGGAATAGAAAACAATGGAAAATGTTCTGATAAATCATATTGTGATACGTCTTCCATAAGTGATGGGAGATCAAGTATTTCATTTTACTAACAGAAAGCCTTCCTCGTTGATCTATTAGTCGTTAAGCGCCGCGGAGCATGAGGTCTTGGATTAGAATTCCGGGTCGAGCAAAGTATTACTGGGTTTTTCCAAAAGTAATTCTCAGTAGCAGTACGGAGTTTCGATTTGTGCCCAGTTAATGGCAATAGGCTCGCCCCCTAATACATTAGGACTTATAATGCATAGCTGGTTAAATATGGACGTACTTTACAGCCTCTTCTGTCTACCCCTTCTGGGAATACAGGCGTGATGTCTCGTAACGACAACGAACTGCATACTATAACTTTTCTTGCTTTAGCAAATTTTAGTCTTAGACAAATCATGTCATGAAATGACAATACTTAAACTGATTCTAGGTACTAATAACTAACTTAAATTCGTTTGAAGTAATACATGACGATCGTTATATAATAGTTTCTAGAAACCAGCTCAATTGTTATAACATGGTATTAACTTTGTAGTAATCAAATTATTCATGAGGCCATATTGATTGAAATCAGACACAAAAGATCAAAGGTGATTCCTCAAACGTCAAAGTTAGAAAGGTCACAATAAATAAAATATGGAATCGTCCGTCGTATAGCATTATATCTAATTATCTATATATATAAAACATATTTGAGTTTGTTAGCACATTATAATATAACTAGAGAACTGCTAGACCGCTATTCATGGTTTTTGATTTGTTGGATTTATCTCCGCCCCAAATAGCAGAATAACTATGACAAAAAAAAAACAAGTAATTAATTTTTATATAAATTAGATTTGGTACTCCGCCATCTTTCACAATTGACAGCTCACGTCCCGCTGCTTTTCCGGGCAGGATGACGTCTGCCGAATCCGCTAGTATTATAATAAAAGCCTATAAAACTGTCGTGCTGAAAGCAAAAACCTCTTCTTGTATTAAGAAGGATTGAACATCGATCACCACGCTAGCTCAAGATGTCACATTATTAAAATAATTCAGTGAATGTCTGATTAACCTACAAATACGATTAGCAATCCTTTTGCGAAGATTGGTGATAACAAGCTCCGCCATGTTAGCTCTATCAGATGGAAGTCACTTTGAGCTCCGGTCTTTCAATGACTTAAGATGTAATTGAAAAGATAGAGTGGGTCGGAGCTTTGATGTCTCGGCAGAAGACTCCAATAATTATATTTTGCCATCTCATCAAAAAGTGAAAGAAGGTTTATGGTCTATGCATTCGATTTGACAACCTTGTTCGAATTATTGAGCCGCCTATGGAAAGGGCAAAAAGTAAAATTTTTGAATACTGATCATTTCAAGTGGCTAAGTCTAAACAAGAAAATGTATGCAATTCATTGTATACCAATTTCAGTTATACTGAAAACAATAAAGCACTATTTTATTTTATATATTATAATTGTTGGAGGAAGTATAAGAAATCTATTATTGGCTCTTTTGCTTGTCCTATCTGTCTAAAAATCTTCAATTATCTAGAGATAAACCGTTCGAGAAACAGCAAGTATTCTCTGTCCAATAAGTAGACACAATGGTTAGACAATCAATGTATACCATTTATTTATTAAACAAAATTGAGTACAGCGCCTCTTACCCTAAATGAGAGATATAACTATATGTATCAAACAAAGATCACATAATAAGAGAGAAAAAGACCAATTGTAAGTCCCAACATGGCTGAAGATATTTATACCTAATCTAAATTAAATAATACCTATCACTCGGTCTCCTCAGATTTTGCTATCGCAAACATTCTAACTATATAATTACGTGGTGACTGAACAGTGAAATGGTTGACTCTTTATTCGTAGGTTAAACGTATATGCCTACGTATATCTATTCATCAGACAGATTTCGATTACAATATCCAAAACTTCGTATATCTTCTAACCTTCAATATATAAATATGCTGTAAAGCGATTTATTCTATTCAGTACTTTTCCTGTAATAAATCGGATTAGTTCTGCTTCGTAGGCGCGATTATAGCCACATTTCATAAACACGTTTATGTTTGCGTAATGCGTGTCTCGCTTGGAACCAATATTTGTTCAGCCTAGGTCACACAAATATTGGCCCTAAGAGGGCGTCGAACTTACGACTCTGCGCAGAAGCTAAACTCTAATCCAGCGCCTATTACGTCATCAATTCGTCACATGAACCACAAACATCGTAATTAAACGTGCAGTGTCAATTTCACCTGTCAAACATCGAACGTGTTTCCTGCGGTTAAATTACAATTTGAGTTTCCGAAAGGCAATATTCTGCATGGGAATATATCATAGAGAAATTTATGATCTGCCAGGAATAAGATTTAACTGTAAACGTATTACGTTTAATATAAAAAAATATTATTAATTTTGTCTTTGTAAAAATACTAGTTAATTTCAAAAGAAATATCTACGTCCATGAATTCTGCTAGTCTTTGGCCGAATGAAACTCCTCTGAGATACTTGTGCATCCATAATGTTGCGATTCAAACAACCACGACGGATGAACAATTATAATGGCCTTAGTCACACCCGTGAACATTTAGAACTAGGAAGGGGAGCAAGGAGAGATTTGCTCAATGACCGTCCATGTTCCAGTTAAAAAGGGCGTGGGCATAATATTTTGGCAGCAATGTTTTCAAATACACTCTAAATAAAAATCGATTTTTGGTACTGCTATTCGATCAAGTTAGAATCGATTTAATCCTTTGTACGTTTTCATTTAATAAAGATTCCGTATCAAATGAAACAGAATAAAACCGATTGCGTGTCGTATCACACTCAGTCAGCAGTCATTCACTCATTCATTCTTTAATACCTGTAAATGGTTAATTTCCTCAGTGATGCAAATATGTGTAGGCAGAAACCTAATGATCATTGAAGCGTTTTTTCACAATTATCTAATCTATAGTCTTCTAGAATAGTACTGATAAATAGATGTCCGATGACGTCATAAGTTTCTTAAGAAGAATTAACAATATTAAGGCAAACGAGTTTCCCGAGGTGTGTTAATGCTTCTTATTCTTCAATTTCGTGTTATCACGTCCGTGGCAGGGTGTAATTAATTGACGGATGAGGGCATAATAACTAGAGCCCGATAATTTAATTATAAGGGCTGTCTTAACCTCTGATCTTGCTTATTTATTTATAATAGAATGAATTGCCTTTTTATTTAGCAAAACATTCACATTAAACTGACGCTAGTTTGTGGTTTTATTTACTACTGAAACGAAATAGGATTTGTCTTTATCCAGATAGTCAGAAACTAAAGATCTGCAAGGTTATATACATAAATTAGTTTCTATATTTGAAATTGCTAATTTTCCTTTTATTTTTAAATATGCCATTTTTACTGGCTGGCGATTTTAACAAATTCATGCCTAGAAATAAGGTTTAATACATATGTTTATGGCTTAAAACCCTTGATTTTATGTTGGTATATTAAATTATTAAATAAAATGTCGTGGTGGCCTAGTGGTTAACATACCAGATTTGTATGCACAAGGTTGCACGTTCAAACCCGGCAAGTATTAATGTGACTTTTTCAATGTTATAAATACTTTCTTAGTTATTCTAAGATACCACTGACCAACGGTGACGGAAAACATCGTGAGGAAACCTGGATTTAATTATTTAAAATCGCCAGTCCGCAGTGAGCTAGCGTGGTGATTAATGCTCAATCCTTCTCTATACGAGAAAAGGCGTTTGCCCAGCAGTGGGACAGTTATAGTAATTATTATTAAATTAAATTGAATATAACAATTAACGTCTGGTTTACCGTTAACGAAAGTTATGTAATCCACAAATGGTATTTTCAGTATCATAGGAAGATAAGCGGATTACCTACCACGTTTTTAAATCCGTGTTAGTTAAAAGGTATTTCGTAACATCCAGCTAAATCCAGCCAGGTTTTTTGCTCAGTAATCATTTTACAAATTCAAGGGCTTACGCGAATATTAGACATTGAAATAAAACTAGGTTTTCGGATTTTAACGCGGTTTTAATTGATTTTTTGGTTTAAATTAGACGTTTAACACCTCAGTCTGCCGTGACCATGAATGCTGTAAAGGATTCGAAACGTCGGGACC
Organism: Abrostola triplasia; assembly: GCA_946251915.1. Classification (NCBI taxonomy): domain Eukaryota; kingdom Metazoa; phylum Arthropoda; class Insecta; order Lepidoptera; family Noctuidae; genus Abrostola; species Abrostola triplasia. The sequence continues at coordinate 8,048,212 of OX276435.1, forward strand.
AAAAAAACAATTAAAACCATATTCAAAAGCATTCATAACAAATTTAATTAGCAAACTAAAACTAATAGCACTGTAAATAGAGTTACCTAAATTTATTTTTTATTAAAACTTTGCTGTACTTTACTGTCTCCTGTATCGTGGCAGCTTTCCACAATCATGAAATATCACATATACAAAATACATACTCGGGACAAACATCTGCGGACCACACAAATTTTTGTCCCGCACGGGAATTAAACCTGCAACCTTTAGCGCAGCAGACCAATGACTTAGCCACTACCCCAATGACGTCGTCATCAAATCAATTATTTTCATGTATGAGAAAAAAATCACTGGCCATCTCGACTGGTTAATTTCTTGTATAACGAGGAAAGCAATATATTCACATATTGTGCATCTTATTGGCTTTGTAATGCCATTATTAATCGTTGATAATTCAAACCCTTTGCCCTTAACACTAAAACAACTATTAATGTCAGATAACGAGAGCAATATATTACAATGTTCAAATATATTAAAACGGTGTGTACTTTGTTCAACCTGATTGAGTTACGTTATTGTCTTAGTGTTAGCTTAGGGGCGGGTATATAATTGATAAGCATATAACTTTGCCATTGAGTAAATTGTATATAATTAAGTTTTAATACATAGTTAGACATAGTAGTGGAAGTGAAAACAGCTCCTTACCGTGAACTCTTGTAGCAGGACAGTTTCTGATGTGGAAGCGAGAGGCCACACTACACGAAACGACGTCTCGCTTTCACAACGGTAATGTCCTGCTTTAAAAGTGTATGGGAAGGGGGCTGTTTGTAAAAAAAATTATAGAGACTTGCAGAAATGATGTTGAAAACAATGTATTAAGATAAATTCCCTGACTAGCTCCGGCCCGCGGTGATACCCACAAAATGTTTTCGGGATAAAAAGTAGCCTTAGTGTTATTCTGATTAGCTTGTAAAGTTTTATATTATTGTATTAAAATCCATATGGTAGTTTTTACGTGAAAGAGTAACAATCATCCATCCATACTTCCAAACTTTCGCGATTATTATATTAGTAGGGATAACAGCTCCATAAAATGAAAGTTGACAAGCTGCAGTTATAGTATAAGTTGGATCTATAGTGATATAATATACCTTAATGGTGCAGTAGTTATAGGCCTATAGAAATTGCGTTAGTAATCATTTGGAATGTGATAAAAATCAGAAACATTATAACTGAATTGGGTTTTCTTTAATTTTGTGCAAATATTAGGGTAGATAGCAAGAGGCTCGCCCTTTATTGCATTGGGACCTAAGAACATAACTGGCTAAATGTGGGTGTACTATACGTGCACCTCTGCCTACCTCTTCGGGGAATACAGGCGTGATGTTATGTTTTATGTTGTACAAATAAAGCTTGTGTTATCCTTTTGTTATGTGAAGAACAGGCAATTAGAAGCACAATCATAATATATAATTCACATTATAATCTAACGTAATTGTCATTCCATTTCCATGCCTAGGTTACAGTATGACTATAATTGAGGTATTTCGAGTAATTTCTAGATATACTTATAATATTATTCAGTAGGTACACCATGCTCTAGATTCGGTTGTAAGCAACCACAACACGCCCTTAGAATGTGACAGTAATCCGGAAAATTATGTTACTAGTATGCATGAATATTATATCACGGATTAATAACATTGCTGCGGCATAGGTAGGTATAGGTTATATTAGGTCTAGGCGAACATACCTAGACCAAATCGGAGATGTTCTGCAAAAAAGGCAAGTGAAGAGTACCCTTAACCGAAGAGCGTGTATGAGGAATGTGATGCGTGTGAATGAAGCAAAAGAAGTATGCCAGGATCGTAGCAAATGGAAATCTGTGGTCTCTGCCTACCCCTCAGGGAAACAGGCATGATTTTATGTATGTATGTATACACAGATTGCCAAACTAAGTTCTACATATTTTTTCTAAACTATAGAAGTTAGCGATTTAAATTAAAGAACACTTTGTACCAATTTTTATTAGCTTTCTTTTAAACTATAGTAAACTATACATTAGTACCATTTCTTCTTCTCAGTCGCTTTTATTTACTTTAAAAGTTATTACAATTTTAAAAGTGTGATACTTAGTTCTGCAGGCCAGCGTATTTCTTACAGTACCAGCAAATTTTCATTCCAAACGTCATATTTTTTTAAATAAATTTTGCCTATATACAAAGATAAAAATCTGCTATTTTGACAAACATAATAACACAATATATATTATACCGAAAGGTTCACCGACTTTATCGAAGCACATAAAAGTCTATTTGATAACTCGCAATGTAGGATAACATTGTGAAAAGAAAGAACTAAAACATTTGTCCAAGAGGTTTTCTTACCGGACTTTTTGTGTGCCATCCCTTTTCAAAGCTTATTATTCATCATGATGCTTCGCGTGGTACAAAAAGAAATACCCCAGAAAACAAAGTGTTCTTACACTTTTTCTATTGTCACTTCGAGTTTTTCTTACAACGTCACGTGAAGTTTTTTATTATAAATAATAATAATGTAGGACTGCTTCGTTGGTCTAGTGGTGGCTAAGCGCGACTGCTGAGCACGAGGTACTGGGTTCGAATCCATCGGGGAAAGTGTTACTGGGTATATCCATTAGGTAATTCTTCCAGTAGCAGCACGGAGTCTGGATTTATGCCCGGTTGATGGCAATAGGCTGACCCCTAAAAACATTGGCGAAATGTGGGTGTACTATATGTGCACCTCTGCCTACCCTTTCGGGAAATACAGGCGTGATGTTATGTATATGTTTTTTTATAATCATGTATTTATTTGTCTTCTCTTCACAAATATTAGGGTATATAATGTGCTTAAATACTGTTAGGATTTACAGTAATTTGTGAGAGATACGTGCCTGGGTTAGGTGTAGCGTATACCACAAGTATATAACGTAATATGAGACGTCTAGACTCCATATGCAAATTTAAGTATTTATAGAAAAGAACTAGCACAAACTTATCGGTAACTTCAGCAAACATAATTATGTTTTCTATTAGAAATCGAAAAAAACTCTTTCTATATTATTCATTAAGAAATTAATATACCGTTCGCGTAAATAAATAGTACCAAGAGTAAATATTTTAGATGATTTTAATAAACATAGCCATTTAGCAAATAAAAAATTACTGCCAATATTTTTGTTCAACCTTCTGTCAACATATTTTATTCCATTGTTCTAAGAGTTTTAATTACATACATATCATCACGCCTATGTTTTCCGAAAGGGAACTCAGAGGTGTCAAGTCTTACACGTATGATCGTATAGACCCTATGCACGTAATACAGGGCGAGCCTATTGCTATCAACCGGGCACAAATCCTGACTCCACGCTCCTACTGAGAATTACCAAATGCAAAAATCTAATGACACATTGCTTAACCCGGGATTCTAACCGAGGACCTAATGCTCAGCAGTCACGCTTAGCGACCACTTGACCAACGAGGACGAGAAAGATCGTTAGAAATTATCTTGGGGTCTCTAGACGGTTCAATGTTATATAACGAACAAACTTTGGATTTCATTTTAATTTTCATCTTCCACGAAATTCCTGTAACAACTTAAAAACCTTTCACCGCAATAAAAATACCATTAATCGATAAACTAAAACCGTTTCGACCCAAAATAAACTTATCAATGAAATTCTTCCACACGATTGAACAATAACGATTTTAATAAAACTTGACAACTTTCTTGAAGTTGGGAAAGAGGTCATTCTTTGCGTTTAAAGATCAAATTGACGCTAATGGGTATTATTCAAGCGGGAGGGGGTGGTGGGGGGTTGATTGATGATCAGTTGCGCGTATAATTAATGTGACCTGACCGTTCCGTCAGTAGACAATTACGTGGATATAGCTGAGTCTTCGCGATATCTCTATACGTGTTACAGGGAGCGATGAATGGCGCGACCTTGTCGGTAATGAGTTGGGATATGACAGTCATTATTAGTTTAGTTTATGATTTGTTTATCGATTCAAGATTTTTATATAATAATAAATTGTTTATTCGCATATCAGTTGACAGGAGTATTTGTTATGCATGTAAAGAAACTGATTAAGCCTAGTTTACTTATCACACTAATATTGTAGAGGCAAAAGTTAGTGAATGTGTTTGTATGTTTGTTCACGCTCAAACGGCTGGGCCGATTTTGATAAAATTTGGTATGGCGGTAGCTGACAACCTGGTTTATAACATAGGCTACTTTATATCCCGGAACCTTTTAGGCTACATAAACCTTTTGGAAGACTATTCAACACAACTTAATATTTTTATCGCATAATAAAGTCTTAACAAAATTCTAATACGTTTCCAAGAACAATCATATTTATTAACCCCAAAAGTAAGCCTAAATTCGCAATTTATATTATCCAACGTTTTTACAAGAAACATGCCTATTCGAGAGACTCCTTAATCTGCGAGTTTCGTTTCATTTTCAGCAAATTGTATCTATTTAAGTTAATTTGATCATAACTTGTAAAGCTCTCTGCATTTATGGTGCCTTTAATATTTAATATCATCCAAGCGTGTACTCAGAGGAAACGGAACGCGTGTTACAATCTTCTTATCATTCTCTAACTTGTATTTGAGACGAATATAGCGCGTGATAATTTCTGTTCTAATCTCGGTTGAAGTGTAAACATCTAATTTAGCAAGATAATTATAATTTGTAGGTACATGTAATCGGACTTCTCTTTAATCTTAGTTTTAATTTATTTCAAGTGTAATTTCGGTTTGGTAAAATGTTTTTTTTTTGTTGAAAACACTGTGCCCTGCTTTAGGAATTTCTCAGTACCGTGGGTGCGTTTCACAAACATGAAATATCACATACCTACCACAAACTCAGGACAAACATCTGCGAATCGCATAGAATTTGTCCCATATTGGAATCGAACCCGCAACGCTTAGCGTAGCAGTCCAATTGCTCAGCCACTGTGCCCATCAAGTCGTTTGGTATGAGCATGTATCTCCAACTCGTAAACGCTTACATAGCTGCAAGCCTGCAAATGACAGTTGGAGAAGCAGTAGTGTCTGTACTAAGCATACAAGTGAGTACTTAACCCTGTTATACAAACAGACACTGGATGCAACTGTGTAAATTTGTTCAAGTAATAACGTGAATTAAATGTCTAAGTGTGTCTTAAGTTTCTTACTTGATGATTGTAAATAAAAAAGTTACTAAATATTTCTACTTCAATTTATATTTTACTAGCTGCACCCCGCGGTGTTACCCGCTACTTTAAAAAAAAATGAAAAGTAGCCTACTTGTTAATCCAGGGTGTCAGCAACCTCCATATGGAGTTTCATCAAAATCAGTCAAGCAGTTCTAGCGTGAGGAGCGAGAGAACAAACATACAAACACACACACACACACACTCACGAACTTTCGCCTTTATAATATTAGTGTCATAGTGTCATTATTAGGGTAGGAAGAACTTGTATTTTTATTAAATAAAAATCAAGATATTAACTTATATTATGCGTGTTAATTTCTCATAAAATGCCTTAAAAATCAATACATTTTTTTAAGAAACCAATTATTAAAATCTTTTTAATTCTGAGAAATACCCTGCACTAAGAAAGCATTCTGAAAATAAACTCACATTCGATCTATACACCGTGTCTAGACACTGAATCTAACTGTAACGTCGACCAAGTTTCGTATTCTACCACTGACGGGTAATGAACTGTGTGATGAGCAACTTCTGATGTCATCCTTTGCTTATGTCATTGACTATTTTACAAGCCTGTATATTATTTAGGTCAGATTATCATTGCTGTGGGCTAGAATTTGTAGCCTGAAAGGGACTTTAAGCTTCTTCAAAGCAGTAATGACGTTTTTTAATTAAAAACTACACATTATTTTATTGTTTTGGAATTGAAGTGCTAATTATGGTGTCATTATAATATTTTTGACGCATTTTCTCCTGTGTCGTGGATGCGTTGCACAAACATGAAATATAACATACACAAACACCCAGACTCGGGACAAACATCTGTGGTTTGCACAAAGTTTTGCCCCGTGCAAGAATTGAACCCGCAACCCTAAGTGCAGCAGTCTAATCGCTTAGCCACTGCGCTAATAAGGTCGCTATTATACTTGTCACAACATTGAGAATGTTATGTTACAAAAAGTTTACAAATAGTTATAAAATTGGTTGAAAGCTTTAGTGTATATACTAAAATTGTTTTTGAAGGCAAAACAAAAGTACGATGAACTTAAAAAAGGTTTTGTTTATTCAATTTGTTAGCCTTGTGTGGCCGAGCGAAATACTTTTAGTTAGCTTGATAGCGTTCGCAGAATTTTTTATTAAAAATGGTTTTACTTGGTCAGTTTTTTACCAGTTGTTCCAACATTTTCCGAATTTCCAAGTAACTGACATTCACTTTCAGTTTCGTGATTGAATGAGAATTGGGATGTTGACATCAACCAATAATTCCAAGACACTACTTCTCGTAAAAAGTGCGTAATTTTAACCCTTAAGACCTTTTTAAATAATTGTAAAATTGAAACCAGGTTTTTCCATTAGGTAATTCTCAGTAGCAGCACGGAGTCTGGATTTGTGCCCGGTTGATGGCAATAGGCTCGCCCCCTATTACATTGGGACCTAAAAAAACATAACTGGCGAAATGTGGGTGTACTATATGTGCACCTCTGCCTACCTCTTCGGGGAATACAGGCGTGATGTTATGTTTTTATGTTTTATGTGTAAAATTGATTTTTATTTGTTTTGAAATCGATAAATAGAAAGTCAATAGAACTTGAGAAAAAGTGACGTCACGTATTGCCATACAAAATGGAAAATAACCTTTTGACAGCTTATAAAAAATATGTCAATTGTTTAATGGTGTCAAAGCCTATAGTGTAAAATCTAAACAAAGAACATTTCATAATTTATTCGTCATCATTTTCATCCTATTACTATTTTAATCGGGGTCAGTTTTACTACGAGATCGCGGTAGATTGTGAACTGTTCGTGACTGTACCTCATTAGTGGCGCGAACCGGATCCAACCGGTTACAGCACAATGCCTCCCTCGGATACCGCTAGAAACCTTTCTTCGGCATTCAGCTTCTGCTAACGAGAAATCTGACGAATGAATAACGCTGACACCTCATTGGAGGGTTGAATTAAAATTTAGAATTTTATAATGACTTTTTTGTAGAGCGGATTATGATAGGAGTTACACTAATGGAATAGCTTTACTATCTTTTTCTGACTTAACCCAGCTGCTGTCGTATCTTTCCCGGGATTGTAGTAGCCTACGTCTGAAGGTCCATTTTTAATTCTAAAAGATTATTTCTTACATCCAAACATCTTACTAGTTACAGACTTTACTTTTTTAATATATATTAGTATAGACTGATAAAAGGTAAATATATTCAACCCTAAATAGCACACTATTGAGTAAATGCTTTCTTTTCTTGCTGTCACTAGCCTCTGTTGTATGTACACCGTGTTTGGTAGCAGTTAGTATTTGCTTTTTAATCGCGTTGTATTCTTAGGTCACCGTCCACAGGTTTAAAATTAAATTTCAATTGAATACTCCTTCAGAATCCTGTTAACAACCATGCGACATTGATAAATAATTTATTTCAAAGTGTCACGTTAATATGCGTTTGTTTACGTTGTTCAATACAGACGATGTGAGGTGACCTGACCTATTAAGTGTGACCCGGTTAAATTATTAACCGTCATTCTGATAAATTACGTTAAATGTGTGAGACGCCATTTAAGTCTCACCCCCAAGCTATTGAAATCGATATTTAACTGAAACAGGTTACCAATACATGGTGTATCAGGTTCAGTAACTTTGACTTAACAAAATACGATTCTCGTTCATTAGCGACGTGCATAAAAATATAAAATATGCTCTACTTTGAAGCTACGGTTTAAAACGGCTGCTATTCAAAATATTTCGTTACTAGAACAGAACATTCAACCCGCATTTCTCACTGTAGAAATGCATAGAAGGAAGTAAGAAAATGTCAGGAAACGTTGACCTAGATACGGCGCGAAGACATTAAAAAAAAAACTCAACAATTTTCCTTGCGTGCGTAACAGGACCCACTCTCAATGAACAGCTACGCAGCACGAGAAACCCGCTCACTTACAAGAATTATAACTATAGAGGCTCGCGTGATCCGCCACTACACGTAACATAAAATGACCATAATAAACGATAAAAACTTAACCTTACGCCCTCAGTAATAATTGACCTCTTATAAAGTGTCCCAACCCTGTCGCTAAACGTTAACTTTAACAATACGCTACTGAGTTATAGCAATGCTTAGAGGAAATTGCATGTTACGAGTTGTTCAAATAGAAAAGTTTTATTACCTGTACGTACTTGGAAGAGGGATATTTGCAAAGATTCCAAAGTAGGTGGAGTTACGAAACTCGCGCAGAATCTTGAAGATGTTTGTCGATGTCGCTACAGCATCCAGCGCTAGCGTTGTAGAGTGCTCCAGTGAAGAAATTAATGTACAACGCTCAATTTAAATCAGTTTTTGAACAACATTTTAAGGATCTAGATAGAAAATCTCATCTCAAAACTAAAAGCAGAAAGGGTTAGGTACTTTAGAAACGTTATTTACAAGTAGTCTCTAGAGCAATATTACGTTACACTAAGAAACTGTTTTCATATCGAGTATGGGTTTCGATATCTTCCGATATACTCGCAAACGACGTTTCGAACCAATAGTGAAGTGCAAAAGAATATCAATGAGCATCACGATAGAATGAAATCGATACGTTAAAAAGTACTTCGAGCGTTGTGCCGAGAAGACGGTGTGTTATATAAACAAACCTGAATCAAGTTACGCACAACATTACCAACAACGTTTCCCGACACGGTGCGGTTTAATTTATGAAATTGCCACCACGGAAAACAGAGTCTAGATAGCACCGGTCGCCAGGGACACAAAGGGTGTGTGTTTGGGACCGAAGGAAAACGTCGGCTAGACGTCAATTGAAAATAAACCCTTTGACAATATTCATTGAGCGCAAATTGCTTTGCAAGACTTGTAACGGTAAGAGAACAAGGTGCGTCCACATAGCCTGGCTGTAGTGAATAAATTAATGGTTTCATAAAATTGACTGTTATTGTGTTGTCGATGGGTGAAACATAAACATAATAAGTTATGATCAGGAAGTTTTTGAAGGTAAAGCAAATGTTTACAATGTTTGTTGGTAGCGAATAATAGTTGGCAGACGAAACAAGGATAAAGGCTTTTAATGTATCTTTAATGGTCGTTTGGCAGCGACGGCAGTTCAGAGTGCGCAAGCTTCTATAAATTAAATTAAGGTGCCAACTTGGCAATATAGTGACAATTAGAGGTGCAGGTATGATTGATATTAGTTTATCAATTTCGCCAGTCAAAGTAGAATTAATAAAGAATAGGAAAAACAATAACGAAAACGTAATATAATACTTCAAACACATTTTAACGGGAAATGTCATTGACGGATTTAAATTCGCCTTAATGTTTTGGGTGGAATCTTCATTTATCATATTGCGAATCCAGTGATTGTTGACCTCATTTCTCTTAAGGTCAGTTCCCTTTACGTTTCACAGTTGTTGTTATTAATACTTTAGTGTTTTTCTCCCCGTTCGGGTTTCACGTGAAACAAGTTCAGTTATACCAATTTCCAATATAAAGTTTGACAACGATTTCTGACCTACTTTTGGCTAGGAGTATATTGATTTTTCATATTTTGTCAGATTCATTTTATAACGTTGAAATTGATTTTGCTTCGCCTGTGTATCCTTGAACAATGTGAGAGTTTAACTTTAGTACATTTTATTAATATTTGCGCGTGTCATACTTTTTGGTTCAGCCATTTTTTACTACGGTCATCGATTAGGGCACCTTTTTCTATTCTGTAATCTGTGTTGGTAATATCAGCTTTAATATTCCTCTTCATCATACGTCAAGGGTCTTGTCTTTAATCTATTTTTGTTTTTCAAACATTCAAGTTTAAGTTATTATGTAATAATATATATATCTATTACAATATGTATTGTATTTTAGTTTGTTTGGATAGTATGTATGTATAATGTATATATTATATTTATTTATGTATTCTTTTTAGTATGTATGTGTATTATTAAATCACCAACCCGCAGTGAGCTAGCGTGGTGATCAAATGCTCAATCCTTCTCAATACGAGAAGAGGCCTTTGCCCTGCAGTGGGACAGTTATAGGCTGTTATTATTATTGTTATTATGTGTATTTTATGTGATTAGTACATGTGATTTAGTTTCATTTTATTTTTCGTTTCGGTTGTACACTTTCTCTATTCACCAAAATCTCTCAATGATTCAAAGGTTTGCTATAAGAGAACTCGATTGTGAGTTAAGCTCGCCCTTGTACATCTTTCATATTGTTATTCCATCGATATTTAAGTTGTGTACAATAAAGAGCTAAGAATTAAGAATTCATAATGTTGACTGAAGCTAATTTACTTTCCATAGCAGTTTGAACCATTACATGCATTGACAGGAAAATTACTGCGTTCTAGTCTGTGGCGAGACATTATCGGGTCAACTACAAATTGATGTGTATTCTCTTTCTCAACGATTCTCACTAAAAATAGTCGATATAATTCGTTTTGAGTATGGCTTAGTTAAATATTAGGAATTCTAATATTATTTTTCTTTAAACAAAAGGTGGTAGTTTTGTAAATTGTGTTCATCGATAGCTTTGCCAAAAGTAATCGATTTACAAACTATTTTTGTTTCAAAGTGCAGTGTTTTTTTTAGAACTATTTAATAATCCTATTGAAGTAGATTGCTATTAGAAAAATATTCATATTTTAATCTACCTAACACAAAGTAAGCCGTAATCACATTAAAAGAAAAGTATAAATACTGAATGGAGGCCGTATTTTTGTAATCCAGCGTAATTTCAATGGATAGTTTATTGCACAGTCTTGTTATCCTCTTGTACCATGGCAACCTATTCTCTATTATTACAATTCGCTCGACAGACTAGTCTAGACATCTAGCTGTTACATTAATATTCTTTATTGAATTCCTAGAGCTAAATGAAATTCAGGCATTCGAATAAGTTGCAATAAACATCTAGAGCGATCGTATATTTCTAATAGTCATTTTTCTCTTGATCAAACTTAGTATTTGTCGGATATTTATAAGGATTTTGAACTTCAATCACGTCTTAGAGACTTGAAAATTATGTGGTGTTTCAATGACAATTTGAAAATGGAAATGCGTTATTACCGTTCTTTAGTATTCCCTCTTTAGGAGATACGTACCATAAACTGTTATGGTGTCCGGACTCGTAACATAGAGCACTTACTGGAAGTAGTTTCACTTGAGAACTTATTTATTTAAAACTCGAAGCACGTGACGAATGGAAACATGGAAAATACCTGTACAAACCTACATATAAGAAAAAAAATCGATCACGTTTCAATGAATTGTGCAATAACATTACTAACAATGTAAATAGCCGCTATTAGATCAAAATAACTTAGTACTCGTAAGTCAAGCTTGCAATTTGTGTCTAGCATTTGCAACTGTGAATAAAATATGCATATTTATTTGTCCAACAGCGTTAGCCTAATTGAGCTTCTACGATTCAGTTAGGAGCTACCAAGTCTGAGATAACCTAGTTGCAATCTAATACATCTTATTTAGGTTACATAAATTTACGTCTGCCTAGTTAGCTAAAGAGAGTTACGGTTGAGGCACAGATTTAATTTGACCGTGACTATTTGTCTAGCTAAAATAGTTGTGGCTGACCTAATTCTTAAAGGGATTGTCAATGAAATCTGGGTGCCTGAAACTCGATCACGTCGGGACAAAGCAATAGATTACGCTGAAACTACGCAGAAAAATTACGTCATCAGGATGGGGGAGATTTCTATGGCAACTAAATAAGTGATAAATAAGCCTTATTTATCTTCTTTTGTTGTTTAATTAAAAAAGGAATATGTTTGTATGTAATTGAAATAATGGTTACATGAGATGTATTTCTCTATAATATGGGAGAAGTCTTTTAAACATCCGTTTTTTATTCATAACATTCTTTGGAAAACTGCAGCAAACTCTTCATATTTTTGAATTCAGTTCAGCATTGACATAATTATAAGAAAGAAAGAAATAATTTATTTGTTTGTTATTTAGTGTATGGAAATGAAAGTGACGTAGCTTACCTAATATACCTCCTAAATATTTATACATAATTGCGGCGAGAAAAACGAGAAGTTTACTCTGTCAAAACAAGCCTCTGGTTATAAACACTCCGACTTAAATAAACACAACCTCAGACAAAAACCAAGTACCAGAGCTCCGTGGGATGTTTTTCTATTCAGGACTACTTTGCTCAGCAAGTTTACAACATTTCCCTTCACTTGTCGTATTAGACGGATTGTTGACATTGGTACGTTGTTACATATAGGAAAAGTGCCAGCAAAGGGACGGGTTCCGATAGACGAGGGCCTGTGACAGCAGGGTCACCGTGTCAAAGGGGACTTCCGAACCGGTTTTTATTAAAAAATATATATTTTAATGTACGGAAAATGTGTGTAAAGGGATATTTTTGTGAAGGGGATGTTTTTATGATTGTTTAGGTTTTTGTGTACTTTTTTTTTCTTGTTTTAAAGTTGTCATTGATATTATGTTTATACAGAAATACCTACGCGTGCTGACTAAAATGTATAGAATTTAAAGGGTGATGTGAAAACATTGAAACATCCAGCATAGAAAAATATACCTACCTTAATTTTTTTTACCAGTACTCCACAGTCCACAACTCTCATAGATTTATGTTTTTGTGATTGAAATCCATAAATTTAGCCAACATTGACGCTGGATCCAAAAACGAATTTTATTAGAAACCAATCCTGAGTTACGTGATTCCATCACTGTGATAGTGAAAAATATTTTTTCCCTTCAACCTGCAAAAACTGGGTGTGAAAAACGTTCCGACTGAATGAAATGGGCATGAGTCGGCGATACGCTGGCGGACGGACGTACACCCGCGCTCAAAATCGTTTTGTTGACAATCCCTGCTTATACATACTTACCTTACAAACGGTTTTTTTCACTTGTTTCCACGTTTGAAACTTTTGTGTTATTTGAACAGCCTCTGTGCAGAGAAATGTGAGATTTTTTATGAGCGGGTAAGTTGAAATTCCGACGTCTATTTTTCAACGGTTTACAGAAGACAAACAGCGTTTCACGTTTGGATGTGTGACTGTGGAGGTGTATTTTCTCTTTGTGCCGTAGTATTAATAACGGAAAAGCCTTTCAAATACATCGTTTGTGTAGCTGCGTTGTTATAAATTAAAGGAACACGCAAAGAGGTATTTCTTTTTAACTTCAATACTCATTTAAACGGTGTCGAAAATATTTAGGTGCCATAATCATTATAAAAGGATCTCTGAATAGGTACATATATAATACATATTTTCACTAGCAAGCTACACATAAAGAGCATTATTTGGCCCATTTAACAGCCGTCTGAAATGTGAAGAGTTGCCAACTATAAAGGAAAATATACAGGGAAAACCACGTGATGTTTCAATACATTAAACACAGGCGTTTATCTTATACATTGATCGAACGTGTAGGAACCCTCATGTGTTTATTTTCCTGTACTAGACACGGAACTAAATGAATGTTATCATTGTATTTGACTTGGTAATTGTAAGGTTACACGTTCATTACTTGTATTATGTTTACTGTATTAAAATAAAGTTTATATGATTTACTTAAAAGTTCGTTAATCTGTTTACGGTATTAATATTACGGTATGGGAGGCTTATAAGCTTTTCGGTTTTCCATAAGCCTAAATATATAAATCGATAGTAAATGTGTATAATTATAGAATAGAATAAACTTTATAAAGGTTAGGATCCCGAGGTCGACATCACGAATGCTAGCTATAATTTATTCAAATTTTGTGGTCACGCCTTTGTACGACACTAAATCAATAGTTCTAGCTTTACTAACTAAAATAAAGATTTGTACTTTAGATTTTTTACATGGTCACAAAATTTAGATATCGATAACCCTTATTCGTGATTAATAAACTTAGATTTCTTGTTTGTTTGTGGTAAAATCATTTTAATGTCCTTCCTTTCAAAGTGAAGTCGGCAACGCTTTATAAAGAACATATATATAAAAAATATAAACATCTGAATCGATAAACTCCTCCTTTTATAAGTCGGTGAAAAACAACCGTTGTTAGGTTGAGTTTGTTGCATTTGCTAAATAAATGTATACAAAGTACCCATCAATTTGTTGATAATCAGAGGTAATACAAAAAAAAAATATTCTAGATAGGTACTGATCGAATAATGTCGACAGACAACTAATCTCCGTGCTTAAATACACAAATGTAAAGGCCACAGTGGGATGATAAGGTACATTTGTACAAGTACTTCATGCCAAAAACGTAGTAAATTCAACCCCAAAAAGCGGAATATGCTTTTAACTTTCCCGGTACGGAACAATCCGTAGACATCTGGAACGTTTGAACAACTGCCAACATCCGCATCCTGCTGCGTTAGTAATAATAGTAATAATCTTCCATCGCCGACAACTGCAATGATAATCTTGTTCTAGGATTTTGTGCGTTGTATAATTTTCACATTAATCTTGCAGTTTCTGAAAATGAACCCCGCTAAAATGTAAAAGATTGCTGATCTTTTTTGGGGTTCATTTTGAGAAACCGTTTTTAGTTGTGTACTTACAAAATAAAGTACGTATTTTACGTATATCATTGTTGACTAAGGAGAATATTTATGCCATCTTTTCTTTAATAGTTATCTTTTACCTATGAGGAAAAAATCTTAATTTAGGTTTGATTTTAATCTCCATAGTTCGCAATACCTTTTTGAAAACACTCAAAACTAATAAACATTTGACATTAAAAACCTGATTAAAATCATTCTCATCTTCTTTCCGCGGCACACGTAAATATTATCCGCCTCAGATCGTCCCATTAACCGAGAGTTGAGCGTGAAGAGTAACATCTGGCGTGTTTGAACGAATGCCAACAGCTGCATCGCTAGTTGTAATAATCTTCAGACCGTATGCGGCTGCCGACTGGACTGGCAATCGACTTCTTTGATTTATTGTGTCGTGAGTTTGGCAGGGTACAGATTTAGTTTGATGGAAAAATAAATAGTAACATTTAATCGAAAAAGTAACGTTGGTATTGGTAGGTATTTCATTTCTCTTGAGTGTATTATACAGATAAGAATCTGTAGGGACCTAAAACATGACCTGCAAGTTTGAGGGTGTAAAAGTTTAAAGTGAATCAACCGTCTTAAACGACCTTCGTCAGGGAGGTGGAAACTTTAAAAAATACTGCTTTGCGATTGGAGGCGTCAATTACGTACACGATATTTGATAAAGTTTATGTAAAATTAAATAGCGTGTTAACTTTTTATATTACTTTAGTCTATCCGAACATAGTAATCATATATTAAAAAATTGGTATTTGTTCGTGTAACAATAGTTTCAGATTTTTAAACAAGCATCAAAAACTAATTACGGAACGAAATTAAACTAAACTAAAATCAACCCTAAAATTCAGCATCTCGCCCGTAGATTGTTGTGAATAAATTTCACAACCACAAAAGGAAAAACGGCAATGAAACTTTAATGAATAAACAACATAGCACAATAATTTATCACTAGTCCAATCCATTGAATAGAACTTGAACCTATTTAAATTCAGGACCATTTTATCCAAGTTCATTAATGATTATAAAAAGGTCGTACTTACTTCCAACTTCTCAGTTTTATTACGTCATTTAGTACCTTTTTCTTCCGGGTACACAGACACTAAAACGTTTAGTCGTCTGAGAATAAAGCACTATCGCAGCCCGGATTACCCTGAATATTTACAGCTTAAATCGCATTAACCGAGAGAATATTCTGTGAGCTCTAAATTTCTGATCTCGGGAATGGAGTGAGAAAGAATTTAAAACGTCTACACCTCTACAATCTAAATCGTATTAAAAAGCGAGCAAAACGGTTCGACAGCGAAACTAACCCACCCAGTGTGCACGCTGTGGACGATCTTGTCGCTCGATGATTGGGTTATTTAGCCACCAGAAAAAGTGTATCCCCACATTACATTGGCCACAATGATGACAATATGCTTTAACACATAATGTATAAATAACCCGTTAACAACATTGTACCATTTATTAGAGCGACGGTCGCATAAATTTAGTATAAGGTTGACGTGTAGGATTTATGTGTGACCACGCGGAGGGTTGAAATTGAAAAAGCACCTGTACGAAAAATCGTTCGCCGACCCTTTTGTGCACCTTTCGTGACAAGTATGTTATGGTTCAAGGAAATTAAGAGCTATATTTTTTATTTGCCTGTGAACAAAATTTCATATAATCTTTTACATAGCTATTTAAAGAGGCCAGTCCTGGCAAAAACGCTAAATTTGGTAGATGGGACTGAGTTTGGCTCGCGTTAATATGATATGCCTGTTTCAAATTAATATTTTATACATTCCTTCGAACATGAAGTTTAAGACGAAGCATTAAGGTTGAATTTAATATAACACTTAATGCTAGAGTTTCGATACTGACGAGCCGTGATATTATGTTCATAGGTCTTCCCTCTTCAATATTGCTTCAAGTATCGGCAAAACTTTGATCGCACGCATCGAGGCCCTTCAAATTGTTACTTGTTATGATCGAAGCCCTTTTCATAACGTTAGTAGGTCCATCATACCGTGTGGTAGCTACTTTTATTGAAGTACCGTACCTTTAACATCGTGGTATATTTATTTGATCGTATCAATGTTCTCTCGTTTCTGAATTTTGTTAAGAATTCCGAACAAAATGTGTAATTTTAAACATGGTGTTTATTTAATAAGCTGGTTTTCTTACTCCTGTAATTGTAAACTTCAAATTATATTATTAAAACGCTGTGCCTTTTTTCTCTTTACTATTATCATGGCAAAACCAAGCAACGTGCATTTGTTATGAAAGTCGTAGATGGTCACACTATGACACGTATAAAATTAACAGTAAAACTTACATCTGATCTTTCTTTCATTTTACTTGAAGCGCATATAATAATAATAAATGTAATGTGTCAAAAATAGTGGCTACAAACAAGGTTAAAACACTATCCTCCACACTAGGATTCCCTGTGTCGTGGAGACTCTTTTTCATCTCTATAATAAACTAAAAATCTGATTTTTATCTACTTTATATCTTAACACCCAATAAAATTCTTATCCTGTAGATACCTACAGTTCAAATTCAATTAGTGTTAAGCAGAAGTTCTTTGGTACATTTTGGAGAGTCTCCAACAGTTTCAATTGGTGATTGCAAACCGGGGCCTTAAGTTGTGTCGGTTCATTGCCACTAATTTAGTTCGGTGTCGTGAGAAGAAAGACAATTGGTTAGCGAATACTTTGCATTGGTGGCCGAAAATTCAGAAGAATTGGGAGGGTTACTTTAAAAATTGTACCTTAGACAATTTGATGTCAGATATTAATGAGCTACTTAATCGGTTTAGTGTGTTAGCAAGGCAGTAAACAGATTAAGTTTGACGTAATTTATAGGCTTAAATAAATAATCGATCGAAACCAACAAACGTAACACACACATAGAATATTTATTTACTTCTCTGTTATTGGTATTAAAACAGCCTAAATATGTAAATAATGTTATGTTTGCCTAATATTCGTACGAAAAAGTCAAGAAAATTATCATTAACACTGTCTTGTAAGAATAAATAACACATCGGAATTTAATAAAATGAAAACATGCGTAGCGTGGAATGTGACATTTGCGTAGGTAATACTGCACATAAAGTCTTATAGGAATATTTTTCGGATAAAATATTTATCATATACAAAACGTAGGCTCACATTGTTTAGATAGATGTAAGTAATATGAGTAATATACACGCTCCTTCAAAATATTCCTCTATGTGGTGTCAAAGGCATTCCTTCTTAGTGATCTAGTCACGTATTGCCTCATAGACGTTCTTTCATTTACTTAGTTTGCGTGGATAGGAACGTGGCTTTCTTGTGATGTAACTACATATAAATCTGTAGATAATATATTTTTCGAAGTTTTGTTTACTACTTGTACACCGGAGTGCATTAAGAAAGTCCTAAAATCCCTTAAGCGAAGCGGTGGTGGGACTCGGTACCAATTTCCTTTCAATTCATCCTATTTCCTTCCTTGGCCGAGCGACGCCTTCCACCTCTGAAATGCATTTGCTCATGTGGAATCGAAAACGAACCGCTTAGCTGCCTCCCACAGGAACATGCCGACTTTCTTTAAATAAAACTTGTCTATAATAATATATCCTAAACATTTCCTTGAAGAAAATTGGGTCGCACACTCTGCAAAGTTTACATGTTCCACCGAGGTATTCCTTTGCCTCTCACCCACTGGTGTGCACATAAGCCGTCTTATGTTCAAATCAGTGGAGCCCGGCATCCTTTAACCTAAATTTCTCTTGTTACAGTAAAGTGTTAAGTGTAACTCAAACTATATTTTTGATGTAAACTCATTATCAATTTCATTCCGTCGAAGTACAAAGTATACATTTTAAAAGTGTTGAAAAGAGATATTAATAGATTTTAAAGTGAACTATGAATTAAACAATGTGTTGAACATACAGTGTGATAAAATGACTCTAGTGAGAACTGTGAGTGACACAGGACTGTTTCAAGTGGAAAGTGTAAACAACAAAACGATATGGGATGACTCATAGTGAAAAATGTAATGTGCAACCCTCTGTCCGATCCGAAGATGATGCACGAAATCCACGACAATGCTGGGGCAGGAGCAAGCGGCGGGATGGAGGAAAGCGAGGGCGGCGGGAATGGGGTTGCAGAGGTCGATATGGACGACTGCGGCTCCCTCGCGCTTCCCCCCGACCTGCCCCCCTACTCCGGCGACTACATCATCAGCGACTACATGGAACGCCTCGGCACGCGTCTCAATATCCTCGAAACAGAACTCAAATATGCTTGGCGGGCATTAGATCTGCTTAGCCAAGAGTATGTCAGGATGTGGGAACGTCTCGAGAGGTTAGAGACTTTACTTGCCGACCAACAGGGAGTAATATCAACATTACTGGACTTTTACACATGTCGAACTGTTGGCTCTAGAGACCCCATGACACGACTCGAAGTGATTAGGGAAATATTAGGAAATGGTACTGTTGAAGATGGCATAGAAGAAGGCCTAGATATTGGACGAAGTTCAGTATTATTAGACCCTCAAGAAGAGGTAATGGAATCGAACGAAGCTTTCTATAAAAGCTTAAATCAAGCCTATCGTGATGATTTAGTATGCGATGAGACGTCCAGACCACCATCACAGTTAGATATGATTTGGGAAGCGCCAGAAGAACCAGACCACGAAATGATGCCTACAAGCTCCAGACAAATATATAGTTCAACTGACTATAAAGATTACTGTGGATTAAAAGGTGGACCCGTAATAAGCGAAAGAGATTTGGTGCATTTGTCTGCTTTTAGTACAATAGATCAAATAACAGTAGATAAATTACATGAATTAGATAGATTGACAACCCAATTACACAAAGATTCAAGAGAGTTAAAAGACTTGAAAACAAGGCTTCTAAGTCCTGAAACTAAAATAACAAAACATGACAGGGAAATAGAAGCAAAAGCTCTGGTTGAAGATGGTAATATAATTAACGAACAACTGAAAGGCGTGTATTCAGGAGGAGACAATTGGGCTATTAATGATATGATGACAAGTTTTGATGATTTTATGTTGACGGCGCCTAAAGATACAATTGTAAGGGAAAAATCCCCATCGAGGTTGTCGCTTTCTGATAATACAGCAGATAGATCAATAGATTATTTGCCACCAACTCTTTCGCCTCGTCGAAAGTTTGTGCCCGAAAGAACAACGACAGAACCCTATACAACTGTGACTGGGCGTCTTGCCTACAGTTCGGCTGTAGCTAATGCAGAGATTAATGCAGCCAAAGCCGCTAAATCACCAAGCGCTCTTTCAAGGGAAAGATTTGAATATAGTTCTACGTATCAAATAACAGACTCTTCCAGACAAATTTATTTTTCTAGCAAAGGCTTGTCTCAGCCTTTAAACGAGATTTATAAATCAGGTTCAGAACAACTTTCTCCCATGTCAATTCATGAAATATACAACGGACCTAGTTCTAATGAATTAAGTTACGAAGATAACAGGCAAAGAAAATCCCCAAGTCCTCCGCCACCGGCGCCACCAAATGGAACAGACGTGTTCCCGTCGATTGAAAACAACAATGAGTTGGTTGCCCATCAACCAATGTTGTCAACGAGTAGCGCTATGCCACACGATAGCATGCGCTTGAGTCCTAGATCTCCTAAATCTCCAAAAACTTCACCAAAACATGTAAAAAGGGATTCTGCAAATATCGTAGCAGCTAAATCTGACTCTGGATTATCGTCTATGAGTGGATGGTCAAGTCTAGAAAAAAGCCCAGGTTCACCTAAAACTGGACGAATTACGCATGGAAGTCACGATTCTCATAAAATGAGGGTTCCTTCCCCGCAACCAATACAAAGAATGTCATATGAGATCGATTCCAAACCATACATAGAAACATTAGTTGACTCATATCTTTATGAAGGCAGTAATATGAAAAGCGATTATAATCTGAGAAAAGCAGATCATATAACTAAAGAACTAAGTTCAAGAGATTTGAGTAATCTGCAAGGCAAAGTTGACAGCGATTACAATAAAGGAGAGATTTCTTATTCAGCTACTGATCAAATGACGCAAATAAGTAATATCGGCGAATATTATTACGGCAATGAAGCACCATCGATATATTCCGTAGCTGGAAATAGGCAACCAATATTTACAACTGTGTATAGTACTCCTCGAGGAATGTTATCTGAAGATAGAAGTTTTTCCGAATTATTAGATAGAAATGAAATTCCCGAATCTGTTGTGAGACCTGCAGTGGATTCGTATCCACCAGAACCTAGTTACCATGCACAAACTGTTGTCATGTCATCGGCAAATACTAACAAACGACCTTTGGCTAGGGCTAATACGATGGGCGCAAACGATCCTCATTTTTATCAAAATGGATATAAAGGACATCGCGCTGGTTATCCTCCCGGCAATCTCACTGATGCCCTCTCCTATTACCCGACGTCGAGGTACGATTCTCCGAAACGGTCATCTTTAGAGGATCAGATTTCATGGCAAGGCGGCAGTAGATCTCCGACAAGTTCAATGGAAACATCGAGTCTTAAATCTCACTCTTTGAGTATAACCGAACGAAAACAATTTCAAAATCAACTACAACAGGAATATTTTAAACAACAGCAATATGATCAACGGAATGGTAATGTGATGTTCGAAAATCAAGAGTTTGATAAACAAACAATGCCTGAACATTCTAAAATGAAAAAGGAACAATATGTAGATTCAAGCGGCATACTTGTTTCTGAGTCAGGTTATTTATCAATATCTAACAATTTTAAAGGCAAAACACAGGATAAGCAACCTAAAAAACCAAAACGAACATCATCGTTGAAGTCTGCTATGTCGTCTATGACTCACTGGCTACCTGATTTACATTTGCCTAAAAAACATAGATCCCATTCATTACCATCAGGTGTAGATACAGTCGAACAGCCGCAACAAGAGAAATCTATAAAAGAGAGGATATTGTCGGCTCAAAGGAGGAAAAAGAAGTACCATTTGGTGGCATCAATGTCTGGTTTATTACAAAAGGCAAGACGAAAACAACAAGCCAGTCATCAATCATTATCTGACCCAGAGACATCAGAAACTGAATGGTCGGGGGGCAGATCCAGTGCTCAGTCAGAGGACAGTGATAGTGTTTTTTCAGACTCGACGCATGAAGGAAGCATGTTTCCTAAAGTGGCCCCTAAACCGAAGAGAAAAATTAACAGTCAAGAAATAGTGGAGCAACAACTTATGGTACAAGATAGAATACAAGAACGTATTCAAGAACAAGGGATAGAATATCGTGATGATGATACAGAATGTATTATTGAAGAAAATGAAATGTTTTCCGTGGCAAATAATGCAATACCTAGAGATAAAAGTGATGATATTGACTTCCACTTTGCCCGAGTTAGTCAAATGAAGAAAGATACTATACCTAAACTGGAAAAGTTAGACATTGATACTGATATATCGAATGTTGACTTGTTTGAAGAAGAAGAAAAAACAGATGATCAATCCCCTACTTCCCTATTTGCTACCATTGGGGATGTAAAGAAGTCATCCACTGTTTCTGATGAAGGATTAAGTGAAAGCAACAAGTCTTATAGTGGGAGCTCACAGGAATTTGCTGTTTCTAGAGCTCTCGGAAAATATCGCTTGCGAAAGTCTACATCTGTTTCAGACGAACATATTGCAGATATTTCACCTCCAAAAGTTGAAACGGAAGAATTTGAAGAAAGGAATGAAGAATTTGCAAATCAAAAAGAAAAGAGAAATCGAAAACCAAGTCCTCCTGAAGTAGTAAGCGCTATAACACTAACAGAAGATGTAACTACATTACCTGAAAGGAGTCCATCGATACAGAGTTCTAGAGGCTTACCAAACAAGTTTCAACCACGGCATCAACAAAGTTTGGAAATACCAAATAAACACGATGATGACGATAGCAGAAGTACCCATTCTTGGAGAAGCGGTTCACGAGTTTCGTCAAGACGACAGAGTACTGAAGACAGTATTGATTCTGAAGACGAGTGGTACTGTTACGAACTTAGGAAATTAGAAGAAATGGAACATCAGTCTCAGCTCGAAATTGAAAGGCAACAGACTCTGCCAGAAGAGCCAGAAATGGAAGATATAGATGAGGAGTCTGGTGAAAACCTAAAAGAAAAAATGTCGTTTGTATTGAGGGAACTAAAACTCAAGACAGCGACAGTTAAACAAAAGTATGACGAATCTCCAGCTAAAGACACATGGAAAGATATTACGACTTTCCCAGTGATTGAGGAAAAGGTCGAGTACCCTGATGAAAAAAGTTCCGACGATAACAGAAGCTATGCTACCAGTTCAGGCTCCGGTGAAACTTCAGGACCCGATAGTCCCGTTCAAAGTGGTGATGAAATGGATGATGTATATGATCTGGAACTACAACAACAACCAACAATGCGTATTGAAGATGTATGCACTGAAACACCACCGCTGGAAGCTCCAGTTGGGAGCAAATGGAAGCTCCTGAAAGCCTTGAAAGACCGAAAAGCCGAAGAGAAAACTACAGATGAAGCTACAACACCATCTAATGAAAAGGACAAAGTCAGCGCAGGTGTAAGTTACCTTATGCAAAAGTTTCATGAGATTAGAGTTAAGAGTTAATTATAAGTTGTTTAGAGACATAAGCTGCAGTTTACTTCCATGGTTATTTAAATTAAACTACTAGTTAGACTGATATATACTCAAGCCATTGCTTACATTATTTAACCCGCTTTACAACTGTAATACAAATGAAGTTATTCGTAATATTATATAGAATAGAAGTAGGACGTGTAATTGTTATAAATAGTCGTCCATTTTAAACAATATCCAGTAAATGATTACGTAAAAAAACTTCATTATCCTCAATAGTGAGGTTTGTTACAATAATTTCTATACAATTTTAGGGAATATTTACCAAAAAACTAACTGCGGTTGTGAGAAATATTTCAACCAGTTTCATTTTCTCCTTACACTGCTAAATATGTATTTGAATGCATAGAATAGGTGCTCGTATTAACAATACTATACTATTTACTTACTATTGACGCTCTTTCTATTTAATTGAGGCAATAATTAGGTATAACCAACGCAATAGGGTACTAAGAACTTTCTATATGTATTAAAGGATTTTTACATGAAGCTTAATGATATTCAACCAAACAACTATACAATTTTTAATAAAGATTTGCTTGACGATATTTATACTTGAACAAATGGTAATCTTTACATAAAAATATACTCAGTATAGTCAGTATTATATGTGTTTGTTGCTTGATAGATATTGTTTGATAATGTTAGTGTTAATGAATTTGCTGTCTATAATCAAATTCACATTGTATCGATGCCGCTTGGGAGCATTTGTCGTACAAAAATCATTCATGGTCATATCATCTCATATCAGAGAATAATGTTCCTTTTATTTATAGAGATTGGATCTAAGAACATTTCTCAGTCATAAAATACTATATAAATACTTTGTTAAAGTACATATTTATTACAGGAAACTGCAAATAGTACATACGAAAATTATAAGCAATAATTAAAAATATAAAAGCTTGACTACGGTGTGAATAAATTATTTCGGTTAAGAAAGTTGATTTTTGAGTTGGTTGATGTTTCTGACTCTAGTTTTTTGTTTATCATTAATAAGTATTTTTAGGGTTCCGTTCCTTAAAAAGGGAAAACGAAACCCTTATCTGACTTAGTTGTCCGTCTGTCTTTCTATCACCCCTTTTCGTTTCAATAAAAAAATAACAATATTTACCTAGAAGTCACTTCATAACGCAGAGTAGCTTCTAAACTATTGCTTCTACATCGCATGTTTTTGTACCAAGCTGCCCTGCGGCTAATGGACCAGTTTCATTGTTAATATTTGGTTTTATGTTAAAAGTTTGACCTTTTTAGACATTAAAAGTTGACAACCATTACGCTCCGAAAATATTTATGCCCCATGTTCAATCTTACTCAAACAAGTTTTTGCCGGCAGCATTGTTCGATTCCCATTGTTTGATTTTGAACAATCTAATTGTAAGTCTAACAAGGACTTATCAACAAATTTTTTAAGAATTTTTTAGTAAGGCCTACATTGCCTAATATTGGCCGATTGTTCGTGATTATGAGAGCATCTTAATCATCATCAAGTTACTATCAAAAGAAGCCTCTGAGTATAAATATTTACGCCGTAGTCGAGTAAAAAAGTTATTTCTTTCCAATAGTAACTAGTCTATATTCCCCACTCACTTTATATAAACATTTCACGGTCATTAATCTGTATGTTTCTATCGAGTGGTTTATGATAATCTAGAATTACATACATATACATCATAACGTGTTTTACTAGATGTCACACGGCTTAGATAATCGTATAGCTATTTACACTTACACAAAATAAAGCTCGCACTTTATGTAATAACTTAATTAGCGGAAGATTTTAGATGTTGAACGATATTGCGTAGAATTATTATATTATATGGGCGGTATAGGCAATTTTTTAGCAAAAATATTATTATATAGACGTTTATAGATATTTACTTTATATAAATTGGGACAATGTCACATTAAGTTAGCCTTCAAGGCTCATTTGGAATAAACATGAAATAAATAGGGTTTGTTTTCAGGAACAATCATTATTTTGGTAATTGCCCATGGATTATAAATGATTAATTATTGTTAATGTATTGTGTAATTTGTGTTTTGTCATGATATTAATTCTCCATGTATGTAAACTACTTTATTATAAGCGTTATAAATGTTCGATTAAGTTTTCATGACAGATAATATCTGAGCCAATCTACATACAAAAATAAATTGATATCTACTCAATATAAAAAAAAATACAGAATGCATATTATATTCGGCCAATCAGGTACCTACTTATACTCGGCCAATCAGTGCTGTGTCTAACGTAATTAATTGATGAACTTGGATATCGAAAGCAAATTAATACAATCATTTTTTGTATCCCTTTTTAATTATGATTGGTAATGTAAACAGAATGATGCAATTATGTTACAAAAATAAATGTATCATCATCAATAAATATCATCAGGGTGTTTATTGAATTATAAGCAGATCTGTACGGTCGATACGTTTGAACAACTATTATGGGCCGATATTCAATTCAATACAATCTTTCGATTTCGACGAACATTCGATGATTTTGCTATTAGGCCGATATAATGTTAAATGTCTCATTTTGACAATATTTCCATAAGACACAATGACATTTTTGACATTTACACATTGATACCAGACCAAAACTACAAAATTAACTGACATGTACGCAAACTGTATATTTTATATGTATAATGTATACGTTACTTAATTATAATTATATTATGCCTAATTATCAATTCACATCTCAAAGAAAGTTGATGCAGTAACCTAGACTGGGCTCTGTGGCGTACCTTGTGAGATGCCTATGTCCAGCTGTGGACTGCAAAAGGCTGATGATGATCTCAAAGAAAGAAGGCTCGAATAGATTGATTCATCTGTCATAGAAACTTAATGATTATAATATTGTGAAGTGTTGATTGTTATTGGTTTTTAATAAATAAACGTTAGCTTTTTGTTTTAGTTTTTATTTTTTTTACTTATTTGTGTTTTTTTTTGTTTTTAGAATGGCTCCGGCGGCTTCAACGAGCAAGGAGGACGAGGAAATGGGTATGTCCACTACGCTTACGAATTTTATTATGTTTGTCAAATTTTAATAACTGGAAACAACGTAATGGTGATAATGATTTTATTATTAACAACCCTACCTAAATACTTTAGTACAAAAAAAGATAACAAAGTATTAACTCAATATATGATCGTACAACATACGAAAGAAACTTATCGAAATGGTTGAAATGTAAACCTTCAAATACAGATCCTACTACAAAATATTTATTTGCTACTCAAACCACTAGCTGAAGGAAAAGTAAACATGTTTCCTACATGTAACCTAAAACTTTTCCAATGCACTAATTTAAACCATGGACTAAATTATACACATCACTGTTTTCATGTCAAAGAATAGAGATATCAATAGACTTAATATAGGTGTAGTTACTCCCGGTATGACCCACGTTGATAAATAAGAGGGAAATGTCATCTTTTCTTTCAGATTCACTAGTAGTTCTACAAAAATGTTAACAAATTATATGCAACTAACTATTTTCATAGGCACCCTGGAGATAACCCCTTCTACAGTAACATTGACAGTATGCCCGACATCAGGCCAAGAAGGAAATCGATCCCACTCGTCTCAGAGCTTGTAAGTAGCGTTTTAATTTTTACTTATCGATACCTATCTCTATTATTACGAATCTGATGGAAGTAAGCTATCTTTTTCTCTGGCCGGTTTCAATTCGCTATCTTAATATTGACTTGAAACTATTACAAAAGGGATATCTTGGGCATTATTAGCCTTTACAGATTCAGGGTTATGGAAGGTAGATATTTGAAACTGGTCGTAAATGTTTACAGCTCGCATCGACGTACGCTTCCTGAAGCTTAGTAATATTAGGCGCGTAATAAATGTTTTCTTCTACACGGAAAATTTCCATATTGTGTGTTTTGAACAATTTATGGGGAGATTGTTTCGCAAAATTGCATCGTGGTCGTTGAATTTTGATCTTAAACATAATTTGAAATTTTACAACCAAGGAAGATACAAAATAAACCATAAAATGTTACAAAGTCTGGTGAATTATTAGCGATGCCATTAACTTTTATTCGCTGATCAAATTTTAGATGGTTATTACACTATGCTCCCCATTTGTTGTTCAAATAAGAAAAAAGAAAAACTTAATGAGGCCTATTTGATCCCTTCTCTCTCTTCATCGATGTCTCAATGTTACCTGTATTGTGTTTTTCCTTCTGATCTTTACTACTTAGATGGCCTTTACCTATTCTTAGTTACCAATCCAACCCCTACCGTACCGTGTAAAAGATAAACTAGGGGTCACCGGAGCAACAAAAACAGTAGCGGAACCATAGTCACCAATGAACGACTCTAATTCCTGATAAAAATTAATATAATGTCATTGCATTTTACCCCCTTACCACGGACCCGCAGGTTCTCAAGGTATTTCTATCCCAATAACACTTCTTTTTCTATGCATGCAGTTCTAATCGACAGTGAAAAGATAAAATATACCAAGGAGACGTTGAAGAAACTTTTCTCTTTTCACTAAGTGTACATAGTTTGCTTGCATTGAAATTTAATTTGATTTGATTTGGCCTTTGCATGTTTCTGCTTTAGATCATCTTTCAGATGTTGGTTAAGTATAAAAGGTAAAGCTACATAATATATTATTCGTCCGACGATTGCATAACACCATCACAGCATACATAAGCGAATAATAAAAATGAAAATTGGATTTCACACTGGGAACATGCACGTGCTTGCCGATTTCGTTTTCATTGCGAAGCTTCAATATCACAGCAAATATTATTTTTGCCACTGGAAAGTCTTTTTCATCACAACATCAATTAACATGATCCCTCAAATGTAATACTGTTTCAATGTTGTGCCGACTCTCACGAACACACACATTTTTACTTTACACGCACTTACAATTTTTTGTATATTCAAACGAAACTTTCACCGGTATAAGAACTACTGAAATTTTCAAAAAGGTAGATAAGGTAATCTTATTAAAAGACAGGCTTAAAAACAGCTTTAAAAAGCATGTGTAGCTTCAAATTGCAAATAATCTCAAACAAGTCTCAAATTTAGAGAACTATAGACATTTTCAAAATAACGTAGTTAGGTAGGCAATTCAAAGCTTGATTAGAAATAGCCGACTCACGACTCAGTGCCATGTACAAACTGAGGATGTAAAAAAATGTGTTTTGCCGATTACTTATATATGCTTTACTGTTTAGACTATGGCGGCAACGAAGAGAAATGCAGGTTTGACGTCGGCAGTACATCGGGCAACGTTAAATGATGAAGAGTTGGTAAGTGTCTACATCGACATAACACTAACACAAATCCAAGAGAAAATAACTTCAAAAAGTTTTGTTCCCTTACTTTGCATTCCACTTCTGAGTCATAAGGTGTCTTCCAGAAAATGCACGTATACAAGAAAACTTTGCAAGCGCTCATCTACCCCATATCATCGACCACGCCTCATAACTTCGTGCTATGGACGGCGACTTCGCCCACTTATTGTTACGAGTGTGAGGGACTACTTTGGGGGATTGCAAGGCAAGGTGTAAGGTGCACCGAATGTGGAGTCAAGTGTCACGAAAAGTGCAAGGATTTGCTCAATGCCGACTGTCTTCAGAGTAAGTGGCGCTTTACGTCGGTCTACGGGTACTTTTATGAAATGAGGAGTTTGTTCCATTTTTTATGACGAATAATTTCAGTATTTCTGATATTCGGTATAGATGACGTGCAAATGGAATAAATTCCTCATTAACCTTTAACACTGCAGAGAGAGAGTAACAAAATGTCTATATATTTATTATTATATTTTTGGAAAGAAATAAAATATTGGATCATTCTCTTACTTCTCGATCAGTGCTTTGATGTTAACTGTAATTGTGTGTCAAATCAACAATCACCAAAATGTTGATCAAAATTCTGATCTAAATCTCAAAGAGTGTCACTTCAACGACAGCTTTATTAACGTTTGTAGGGCGAAATGTTTAGGTTTTTAGAGTTGGCTGGGAAGCGCAGTTCCCTCCTTATTAAACTCAAGTGAGTCAAGAAGCACTTGACGGGTCACTCGTTGTAGACAAGATCTTTGGATACACAACGTCCCCGGAGAAAATCAATATTTAATGCACAGCCTCTTTAGGAGCTTTACTCAAAGCGGACACGCTCAGTTTTACTTACAGCGAAGCTGGACTGTTACAGTAATTAATTTGCTGTCAAAAGACAAATACTACTCTTTTATATTGCTAAATTAATTTGATCCTTCCATGGTTAAAGGTAGCCATGATTTAGTCCAACAATATAATTTTTAATGTCCACATCAAGACTAAGGATAGGACCAAGAACTGAGGGGCGATTACGTAAATTCGAAGTAAGAGTAAGTTCATAACTCTCACAAACGGAGCGAGTTTCAATGGTACTTAATGGAGAAGTAGTCTTGCTGAGAGTTTTGACCTTTGTGGCCGCAGAGGTTATAACTTTGAATGCGCTTTGATCGCTTATACGCTTATATATCATTGCAATTATATCTATCCATTAACTATCCCTTACCGAAGGTAACTTTAAAATACATAGCTTGATTTATTGTTTCAAATTGTTCGTTATTTCACCAATCAGACGCTTAGCTTTGATGTTCGTCTTACCTTTATGTACAAGATTACTTTGTTTAAGAAATAACTGGAGTGATACTCTTTGAATTAAGTGTGTTTGTAAGTATTTTGGATGTTTACTTAATTTGTTAGATTCCGCTGTCTAGGTGATGTCTGTTAAAAGGTAATAAAGGATCAAATCAAAAAATGTCGTTGTAGTCAAGTTTCCTGCCATTTAGTTCGGTTGGTGTGCATGTGTTTTTTTGCATGTATCGATCGCTAAACCCCAGTGATCAAAACATAAATTTCACGTTCAAAAACACAAATAGGTTCATTGGCCAGAACGACACAACTAGCGACATCACCAGGATTCACGCAATCATAGGAATAATCCATTCTGTATATTTTGTCGTTGTTGTACTTTTGTTTCTGTGTTCTTTTGTTCACCTTTTTCTTCATGTTTATATGACCTCATATAATAAATATGGCATGATGTTATCCCTTCCCAGTTACTGATTTGACCATCGCTTTATCGGTGTGCATGGCTATCGGTGCGATACACAGTTATTATAATTATATTCAAAATTTTATTATTCCCATAATATTCGGTTCTAGAGTGACATCTGCACGATCATTAGGCGAGCAGTCGTTAGGTAAATCTCCGCGTATTCTGAACATTGTTTGTGATATAATATTATCGACTGCGCGCCACCTTCATTCCTAGTCTACACTTTGAAATGCATATTTGAAAATTATATCTTAAAACAAATATTTTATTATTATTTCGACTTTGATTTTAGTATTCTTATATCTTTAATTTCACGAATTGGAATGGTTACATTTATTTGCCAACGTAAGTATATTTTATTTTTATAAATTTATGATTTTCTATTCAACATTTTTTTTTATTATCATTATATGCTGTGTATATAAAAACTTTTTTAATATTAAATGTTTTCGAAGTGTGGACACGTAGCTCACGTAGATAGGGCCGGTCCTGTCATCCGTTAGTTCCTTTCGGGTTGCCCCGCCCTGCGCCGAAACTTATTAAAGCCCTATTAAACAAAATTAATTGTTGTTATGTACTGTTTTATACCCTACTTTACATTTTACACTATCTAACACACCGTTTTTCTTACCGGTCTAGAAGCTTTAAAAACACAAACGCCTATACAAATCCGACAAATACCACGTGTTGTAAAGATGTGCCTGTTAGCAATGTGTGCACGCAATCCAGTGTTTGTCCACTTCTATATTATATGTGGTCCTTTAGTTTGTTTATTTTAAATATTTTAATTTATAGAGTTCCACATTTCTGTATTAATTTAACTATCTTTATGTTTCCGTTTAATTATCCCTGAGGATGTTCAGCGTTTTAATGATTACAATTTGTATATAATGTTACGAGAACGTAATAAGTTCCATTCAACAAAAAAGGTGAATGGACGTACAAAAATAATACTGATACATGACAAATACAAAGGGTATTTTAGTCAGCAATACAGTTCTAACGCTTGCAGATGCTTGGCAGCTTGTTGGTATTCTATTAGATATTAATAATCTGCCAATATCTGAATACTTAAGATAATTATATATCAATGCGTGAGACTGTATTCAGTTTTACTGACCAGGCGCCGTGCTCAGATCCGCTCCGGCTGGCGCCGCTCGACGTCAACGACCTGATCAGATCTGACATAATAAAGTTTGTGAGTTTGCAATTGGAAGTTGGAGTCTCGTCAGGTTGAGGCCTAGAGTGGTCGTAGCGGGTGTGGGCGCGGGGCGGGGGGCCGTCCCGGCGCAACCCGCAACTCGCAAGAACTACTTTGACACCGCCTGATCAGTGTGTTTCGCAGGGGCGGCCGAAAAGTCTTCAAAACATGGCGCCGAAGACAAAGCTAATTCCATCATCACAGCTATGAAGGAAAGAATGAAACAGCGCGAACGAGATAAACCAGAAATATTCGAATTGATCAGGTAATGATGCTTCCAAATCTTGATTAACTGTTGTGTACAATTTCAAACTTTGTTCGATGACTTGCTTTTAATGATTTGGATGTTCAGGTATATGATTTTATATTAAGTAACTATAATCAATTATATCACCATTTACCATTCTGATATCACTTAGTTTAAACAAAATAATCCCATTGAAGTGCACGTAAATGACACCCCCTTTAATATCCATTACCAACATAAGAAGCTGTTCGTAAGAGCTATTTCTAAAATGTCATAAAAATAGCATTTTATAAAATGACGTTGAGTAAATTGAAAATATCGGAAAGCAATTGCTGACACGAGTGTGTATGTGACAGACGCGTGTTCAGCATCGAAGGAGAGCCACATTCGGCGCACATGAGCACAGTGAAGCAATCAGTCCTCGATGGTACATCAAAATGGAGCGCGAAGATCGCCATCACAGGTTCGATGCTGTATAATGGTATTTTAATGTTTCCTACAGGATCTAGGTAGCAGCTTCGGAGACCAACAATACAGGGCAAACACAAACAACACACAACACTAAATTGTATTCAATCTTTCGTTTCATGTGGCGGCCAGGCGGACTTTTAACGTCGACCCAGACACTCACATAGACAGTCTAGAACAGGCCAAGCAAGTCACTATAGAAGGAACATCAAAGTGGTCTTGCAAGATCGCCATTACAGGTTTGCGGTGGTCTTTGGCGGCTACGGTCCGCACGCTCGCAATTTTGATACTATTAGACAGATTCTTCGCCTGAATTATCTTTTCCCTTGTTTTTGATATCTGCTTACAATTATAATTTACGTAACATTTGCGAATAATAGCGTTATAGTAAATCATATACGAGTACGTACATATAATATGCTAAGTTGAATAAAGTAAATGCTTAAGTATCCGTAAGCCGCAGCTTCAGCAGATATCAAAAAAGAATCTATTGCATACCTATACTTCAAATACTTACCCAAAAAATCACGGTCAATAATGCACCGCCTCTAATCACTTCCATCGATAAACCGTAGCTTAATTTAACCATTAACACTAAGGAAATTCCACGAATCTAACACTTCACTCAACTCTATTATAATAATACAAATCCAATTATTCTAGTCACGCACACAAATTTTATACTCCCTAAACACTGAAACGACACGTTTAAACCACGTTCATTTATAATGATTGCAAAACCACAACTCGGCAGCACGACTGCTAAATTGACACAGATTGCATGAGAGTCACAAATTAACAATAAATGTTACAACTATGAGCGGATTGTCAAAGCGTTCGATGTAACATCAGTGGTGACAAGGCTTTACAACACAAACACTAATCCGTTTAATTTTCAGTGCGACGACGATAGATTCCTATACTTCAGTAGTCGTTTGTAAGTGAATGAACTTTAGAAGGAATAAAAGCATGCAGAATGAAGGACCCCAATTATCCCGAAATTTCCACCTCTCTACTGTTTCTGCCTATAACTTTTCGATTCGTGAAAATTCCAATACCATTAGACTTGATTCCCGCGCATATCTTTATACTTCTTCTTTGAAACTTTCTTCTTGGTCGAAGTTTGCATTAGAAGTTGCGATAATGTAGGCGCTATGTTCAAGTTGTTTTAGAAATCGAATTTGGGCATAGATAAAAAGTTTGGTAGTTCGAAGCTAGTGTCTTCCTTGACCCCAACCCGTTCTGATCTCACGAATCCTGTTATAGATTCTAAAGGTTCAAAAGCACTGAATGCATTGGTAAGTAAGGTAGAAGATAGCTTGTTAAGGTTATCATTTAGCGTAAGTTAAGCTAGCATCATCCGCTAAGACTGCTTCGTGTAGCGAGAGCGAGCTACGAGTAAGAGGTATACGCATAAATTGTCATAAAAATACATGTAGTTATAAAGTAAACATGAATATGGATGTATATTACTTTCAAGAGATTTACCAGAATACGTTTGGTGGAATTTACTCAACCGTGCCAGAGGGTTTTGGAAATAGTCCGCTATATTATTCTTACTATACGGAGGCCCACTGGAGCGGAATATTTGAAATATTATTTCTGTGAGCAATCTACTTTCTGTGGAAATGTTCCTTTTTCTGTGGCACAACAAAATAAGTACATATGCATACGTAACATAAAACATTAATTATATTCATTAATTTTATTGTTTTGTATTGTTATAATGTTATACTAATTTAGCCCTCTTTGGGCAGTTATCTGTGCTCAAGGGCTCATCGCGAAAGATAAGAGTGGAACGTCAGACCCCTACGTTACCGTCCAAGTAAGCAAAGTGAAGAAACGAACAAGAACTATGCCTCAGGAATTGAATCCAGTATGGAATGAGAAGTTTTACTTGTAAGTATATTGATTAACCAGCTAGTTGGAACACGATTTCATCTTCATTCGATATAAATCATATACTTTATACCTTTTATTAGTTTATCTCAATGGCCCACCATAGGAGAGGCCCATGTCCAACAGTGGACTGAGATAAAATGATGATGATAATGCCATTCATCATCTACTTAAGTGTGTCATCATCATCATCATGATCAGGCTAACTCAGCAGATTGCTGGACAATGGACATAGGCCTCTCTCGAGTGTGTAATTTTATTTCAATTTTAAAAGCTGCTTAGTCATTATTAGTAAAAAAAATCCAAAATCACAACTTCTCAATTTGTGACTTCCGTCAATTCAGTAATAAAACCTTACCTTCTGATACAAAAACTGTCATCAAGTTTTGAAAATTATCAGTTTTTGCTAACAAAACAATTTTTTGCAGTGAATGCCACAACTCGTCCGATCGCATCAAAGTAAGAGTGTGGGATGAAGATAACGATTTGAAATCAAAACTGCGACAGAAATTGACTCGAGAATCCGACGATTTCTTAGGCCAAACAATAATTGAGGTAAATATTGATTGAAATAATTTTGTTAGACTGTCAAAAAGTAAACCTTGGAATCCACTTGACAAAAAATTGTGCTTGAAAGTGACAATTGGTCACCCGTCGTATAGGGCTAATATTATTCGGCAAAACATAAAAGTGTAAACTCATAAACTTCTGCCTACATCTTCGGAGAGTAAAGGTTTAATGTTATAAAATATACAAGACAAAGTTACATCAACTTAAAAAGTAACCTTGAAAGAAATTTTATCGTAACCTGGTCAAATTCTTGTAAAGTGAATTATTATGAAAACCTCGCCTTGTTTAGTCTCATGGGTATTCATTTTTATTGACTTGAATCACTTTTCTTGTTTTATTTTTATCTTTCGTGGTTCAGATTTTTGTGAACAAGCAATAACAAACAATTCATTCAATTTATTACAGGTGTTTTTAAAGTAGTTAAACTTTGGTAACATTAAACCTTTTATCTCTGATGTATTGGACTGAAAATAATTCTGTATTGGTCCCTGGGTGGAATAAGGATACCTACCTAATAATTTTTATCTTCCCTTTCCCTGGGATAAAGATTATGATGGTGAGCCACTATAAGCCTTATGTATCTACACATAGGACCAGTTTCAAAATGTGGATGGATAAGTGCACCCTTCCCATCTATGTATTGTATGTATGTATTAATACTACTGGTATGTCTATAGGTACGGACCCTCTCAGGCGAGATGGACGTCTGGTATAACTTGGAGAAGCGGACAGACAAGTCAGCGGTGTCCGGAGCCATCAGACTGCACATCAACGTGGAGATCAAAGGCGAGGAGAAAGTGGCGCCGTACCACGTTCAGGTCAGTGGCTCTGTTGAAATTATTTCCAGAAAATTTGAGCTTGAAGATTTGGAAGAAAAAATACTTAAAACTTTAAATAAATATGTACCTTTTCAGGAATCAAATTAATATAATTTGCTCGGTGCTCTTCTTGAGCTTATAAATTATCACATGTGAATTGTAAAATAAGTGCCAACAACTGTCTGTCCAAAAGTTAAATTCCAGTCGTTGACAGCAAACAAAACTGCTAATCAAATTCTCACACTGCACATTTTCTTCGCCAAACTTAGTGCTTATGGCATACCCAAATGCCAGAATAGCAGACATAGCATTAACAGGTTGACTGACCGCGAAACAGTCACAATAGTTCAACGATCCCTACGTAGCGTAGGGATGTGGATACAATAGCAGAAAAGGGTTAGAACAATGTTATAGGTCTACTAAAGCATTGTCAAACAGTTACCTCATAGGACAATGACCGGTAGGAAAGAAGTCAGTGGCGTTTCTAACCCCCTCAGCGCTTTATAAACAATATTTTCCAATTCACATGGCAAGTCAACAGGTTGCTCGGGGCATTGGCATCATGCCCCTTGGACTGAAGCCAGCGGTGTTGGTAATTACTTGTTATTTAACGCAACTGCTGAACTCGACAAACGTAATTTGATATTGCTTTATAATTAATTTGTTGGCTTTCTTTGACGGCCAATGTTGGAACAAATGGTTCTTGGCTTCAACTAACCGATCAGCTATTAGTTTCATTTGCAGTATTTCTATTTCCTCCACTTTTTCGATTTCTGGTCTGTTAAGTCACAGATTGTCTTCAACGTCGACTTCAAAATGAAGAAGACCATTAATAAATAAATAGATTTTTAACTAATGAGGGTTTAAAGCCCACAGTAATAATACTCAACAAATGTAACGATCATCCAAAATTTATCAAACCGTATATCGAGAAATTCAAGATACGCAATCAATTTCAGAGATATAATTAAAACAGAAGTCCTCGAAGTTCCCTCAACATTTTTCGCTCGAATCGTTCCTTTATGCCTCTAATTTGAATTACGTCGGTCGTTTATTAGAGACTTTTAACTCGTTCCTAGTAGTCGGGATCGGTAAAATGCCGAGAGTGCTAAGCTGTTCTCATCTATCCGACATGTCGATTTTTTCCTCCGGTAATTATTGTCGTTAGCTTAGAGTGCACGCCCGATTAAAAATCGTGTCGCATCTTGCCGCAGATAAATTTGTACGACGTTGGTCGCATTTGTCGAATGTCGAGCCCAGCTATATTGTTGAGACAAATACTGGATCCCGCTCCGATCAGGTCCTACATCAGAGTAATAGGTTAAAGGCTGTGGTATACAATAAAATATTGACCAGAAGCTAAAAAGTGGAAAACAGGCCTTACTATACTATATACCATACAATCAAATCTAGTTGTAGTCGAAGCTACCCAGTCCAGATGCGAGAGAATGGAACAACTTTTCGAAATGAATGTGAAAAGTTTGTGTAGCGGGCTAACTAAGCGAAACTGCTAGCTAATGCAAAAGTATAATTTCTTGGTCACATTCGGCTCCCAAGGGTGTCGCGCCGGTGGCCAGTTTTGTGATGCAAATAATTTAAGCTGGCTATTTTATGTCGGCTGCTAGGCGACCTCCCTCGTCGGGAATTTTAATGTTTATTTTCCTGAAAACTTTGGGCATGAGCACATTAAGGTTGATGGAATTAAAATTTCTTTATACAGAGCGAAATTGAATGGACGTGACATTAACATTTTAGACCTTCCTGCTAAGATTGTTAAGTAAAATGTTACTGTGCTATACATATTTAATATTGGACCTTTTTTATACAAGCCTGGTTGCATGGAAATTCGAAAATTTAGATTTCTAAACTTTAAAAAAGTACTGCACCGCTTGCGACTGAGTTGGCGAAGCTGAAGTCAAGCTCTATCAAAAGCATTCGAGAGAACGTGCGCAAATAAAACGTAAACCTATTTATTGTATTTGCTGCAAAAATCTCTTCTGATGTTCTAGTATAAACAGCGTTGCCTAGTGCTTAATTTCTTTATTTTTAATATTGAGAGATAATAAATTTATTTTTTAACAATTTACATTATACTTATACTATAACCTACGTTAAAACCAAAGAATATACAAATGCAAAAGAGTATCAATATTGAGAGTAGACATAATATTGATAGTGTATATTTTAGTTGCCAACTCATGTCCCAATATTTTATCTTACTAAAGTAACGTGTAATTTACCAAAAAATTCGTTTAACGCTGACAAATCACAAGTAAAACACTCAATTTAACTTAGCCTTTATTTCTAAGAAATCCTATTGAAAACTACAAGACGCGGCAATTCTGTTCAATTGACGTAAATTCGCGAACCTTTCAACCTATCGGCAATAATATAAGGCGAAACGTCAAGGCTTTAAATCGATGTCTGTATCAATACAGAAGATGTATGCTTTCTGAAAGAATAAATTGGTTGGCAATAAATCTAATAAGAATGAAATACGTCGTGATTTATTTGTTACAAAGATACAGTATATAATTTTTCTCACAGTTAGCCCTACCGATACTAGATGGTCGTTAGTATGTATTATGGTGAAACATTATGACGTTTGTTCAATAACATTAATACATTTTGTCTTGTCCTTACAGCTACTAACACAAGTTTAACAAGTTAGAGTACCACTGGGGCGATATAAGACTTGACACTGGCAGAATAGTCGAAGAAAGCGACTCAATTGCCATAATGGAAAGATAAAAAAAGCATTTTGACGTACCACCGTTCGGGACTTTGGTCTTCTTCTTCATATCGATATAAGCCAATTATCACGTCGGAATAGGTTATACCGTAGTATAGAGATACAGAAAGTCAGTCAACAAGCTACGTTGACCGTCCAGGATGCGCGGGACGTACCTTCCGTGATGTAGAGATTGGTCAGTCAACAAGGATAGTAGCGACAGTCCAGCGTGCACCGGACTGAGTAGGGACTTCATTATCGTCACTCGTGGAGGCTCTCTACCTGCACCGCAAACTTTGGTATAGCAGTTTAGTCTCGGAAATATGTTCGTTGAATTGTTACAAGTGGGGACGCGCCTTTACATAAATGACAACGCGTGTTGTGTTCAAACGGATCATTGTTTGAGCAGATGGTGGTTCCTATCAAGTTTCTGACTGACGTTTGATTAAGTATCTTCGCTTAGTGTTGGAGTATACTTAATTATATTTAGACAATAATATAGCTGGCATGGCGCTGTCATCGGATGTCTAATGTTCTGGCTGACACTAGAGATTATAGAAATGAATTATATATAGGATTATAGAAAACCTAAACTGCATTAAATTCTAAGTATATATTTGAAAATAATAGATCTGATTTTCAGATGATTTCAATCTATTATATTATCCATAAAAATCATAACGGTTTGTAGATGGACCTAATTGGCGCAGTAGATAAGCAATTGGACTGCTGCGCTGAGTTATGGGGTTCGATTCCCGCACGGGGCAAAAAAAATGTGTGAACCGTAGATATTTGTCCCGAGTCTCGGTATTTGTGTATGTGATATTTCATGTTTGTGAAATGGACTCATGACACAGGAGAAATTCCTAGGCTAAGTTTAAAAAAAAAAACAATCACTAAGAGCTGTAGGTGCATAATCTACTAAATAAAAATAACGGTAAACGTTAATAACCTATACCAGTACATTAAATCCTCTTTAAAAAGGAGAAGAACGGCCTATATTTTCTAACACACCCTTCGTGAAAGGTGGGAGAAGTATCCAAACATATATATTCCTCTTGACCTTTGAATGAATTAATAACCTCCACGAGAAAGGCCTCGTGTGTACCGAAGCTTTAATAGACCCTCGCCTCAACACGACCATACAAACAAGACATATTTAATTTAAACTTAATTAATGTACCTTGACTTATGAGTATAACTTTGGTATATTAATGACGTGTTACATAATGCGGCGTCTAATGAAAGTCACTTGCATGAAGCTTTAATATGAAGCTGTTAATTATAGTCAACATTGATTTAATACGATTTATATAGTTACATTATAATTATGTAAAGTCGTCTTTTTCCCTGCGCGGTAGGCAGAGAGCACGGATTTCTGTTTCCACGATTCTGACTATTAATCGTAAAAAATGGGAATCCGTTAGTAAACGAAGTATCGTTCGCTAAAAAACTTAAAAAAAAATACAATAAAGTCTCCTTCCATCTTTGTTAATCAATTTATTATTTTAAAAAGTCATAATTAAGTGTCGTTCTCTCTCTAGCTGTTTATCAATTAATTAGTGCCAAGACTGCTCCAGTGAACTTATTACGATATATTTATGTATGTTTAAATAACAACATCTAATTTATAGCAACAAAAAAAAATGCTGTACTTACACATAAGACTAATTCACAATGTTAACTCGAATACTTTTTTAATAAATAATAAATTCAAGTAATATTTTCAACTAAAACTGAATTCTGGAACTAAGCCAGAATAAACCGGTTACAGGAAGTTTAAACAAGAAATTTCCGGCTCACAAATATACAAAATATACAGTGAGTGCTAACACGAAAAACTTTTACAGAATTATCTTGCAACAGGACAAATTGCATGCATTCAGGAGTTGTACTGGCAGCTCGTAGGTACAATATAACTGTTAACTTCGGAAATATATGCGAAAACTTGGACCTTCCCTCTGTATGTCCATTGGGCAACCAGGTGATAACATTACATCACACCCGTATTGTCAGAAGGGATAGGCAGAGGTGTGACTATAGTATTAGTACACACACATTTCGCTAGTTATGTTATAGGTCCCAATGTAATGGGGGCGAGCCTATTGCCATTAACTAAGCACAAAGCCGGACTCCGTGCGGCTACTGAGAATTACCTAATAAAAAACTTAATAATACATGCATGGCCCGGGATTCGAACGTAGGACCTCGTTTTCAGCAGTCGCGCTTAGGAACCACTAGTCCAATAAGGCAGTCCAGTTAATATATTCCTCGTTAATTCGAAGTTGTGTTAAATAATTGTTGATAAATAACTTTAGTAAAAAAATAATACCAAATTCAGTAATAGCATTCATATGTTGTGGACGACAATTATGCTAAACATCATTTGGTTACTCAATCGAGTATTATATTACTGAAAATACAACCCCAATCATCTATTCTAAAACAAAACATTTCCTTACTTTCATGAAATTCAAACAATGAATTCTTCCATTTGCTCACCCGGAATCATGTAAAAGTACTATTATTCAAAGTTCGTAACTTCCCATCAAGTAAA
Source organism: Abrostola triplasia (assembly GCA_946251915.1). Classification (NCBI taxonomy): domain Eukaryota; kingdom Metazoa; phylum Arthropoda; class Insecta; order Lepidoptera; family Noctuidae; genus Abrostola; species Abrostola triplasia. The sequence goes on from OX276435.1 coordinate 8,089,227, forward strand.
ATCCAATGTTATTAAAAGTTGAGTCGTCGGCCCGTCTAGGAGTTTCTCTTACCTTTTCACATTTTCCGGACCTCTGATTCCAGGTTTTTAATAGAAAAACAACTTGGTCGCTACCCTCTCCAGAGGTCGGTCCAAAACTGGAAGCTCACAAACACTTAATAATATTAAAAATGAGAAAATTTCTAAAACTCTAGGCACTGCTTTAGTTATATGATGTTATGTTATACTTTTAAAACTGCCGCTCGTGGTCACAGGTGGCTCGGCTTGGGAAAAGATACTACAAATTATAATGTACAGTTGGTTGATTAAATGAGTTTGTTTAACGGTTCAATGGAAGAAGATGAAAAGTCTTGAGTATTTTTTTAAGTAACCGTTCAGTGTCCCACTGCTGGGCAAAGGCCTCCTTATAATTCTTCTACAAAACCCTGTCCAATGCCATTTCTTATATACATATAGTTTCTTGCCTACATTACATTTTTTTTTTTCCTTTTTAATACATCGGAGTCTTTTTTAAGTTCAGCATAAGTTCAGTGCTCTCTTTTTTCTGATTTTTTTAACATTGATTGGTTTTTGGAGCCGAAATCCTGTAAAGGAAACCTATACTAGCCTCCTTACCATGAACTCTTGAAGCAGGACAGTTTTATACTGCACGTAGCGGCGTCTCGCTTTCTCAACGTGAACTGTCCCGCTTGATGAGTTCTTGGTAAGTGGGCTGTTGTACACACTGCATAACTAAATTACGTGATATTTTCAAGCGTCTGTATTTATTAATTTAATTTTCTTTCCCTGTCTACTTATAGACAAGTATTTTAAAGTCTCAAGTTTGAGTTTATACAAAGTGTCATCTGTTGTAACTTTTTAGTGAAATTGTGCAAACTTTAATACTGTCGGTACACAGACAAGTTTCAAATACAACACAAAGTTTTCCTATGATCGCGCAACATTGAAACGCTTTTAGATAGTCAGTATAATCTGACATATCTGATAGATCACCTCTAGCTACTGTTTTGATTTTACTTACTAAAAACAGAGTAATTAAAAGCAAAACCTTAACATTTGCCAAATTTCTGCAGCACGTATTCTGAATTTGTGCCCGGTTGATGGCGATAGGCTCGCCCCCTATTACATTGCGACCCAAAATATAGCTGGCGAAATGTGGGTGTACTATATGTGTACCTCTGCCTACCCCTTCGAGGAATACAGGCGTGATGTAATGTTATATTTATGTTATGTTAGAGTGAGAATGTCAATTCGTCAATTTAACAGAGTAAAGAAGTCTTCACATTATTCCAATAGTTATTATAATAATTAAACACATATTTTTCTCACACATTATATAAGGTTAATAAGTTCCTTGTATTTCCGACACATTAAACTCCCTATATTTCCATAACACACATTGAAACCCAATTACAAAAGTTAAACTAAGCCGAAACCCTCACATCACTTCGAAATAAAATGGTACCTCGTTTATCTTAATATAGAATAATAACAAAAGAAAAGTTAATTAAAATGGCCGCATTATGACGAAGTTAATTACGAGCTAGGTTAACTGAATGGGAGGTGGCAGTGAAGTCTAATGGTGCGTTATGGTGATTCGAGCATGTGTAATGGGTTGAATAATCATCTCAATTTGCCCAAAGAACCGTTTTTAACACTTCACGTTTTCTGCGTTCTTTTGTAAAACATATTCTCTGTTACAACAAAAATTCCTCCATATTTTTTGTTGTCTTTTTCATACTAATAAAATGTAGTTAGACGAACGAATTTAGCTATTTCGTTACAGAAAAACTAAGATTAACTTCGAATTATAAGGACGTTAAAATTAAATTATATTTTAATTACTCAATTTGCCTCGACCAGCGAAGATATTTAATAACATAACTGTAAAAAAACTTGATGATTTAAAACCCCGACTCCCAAGCTAGGCGAGACTTGTGTTTCAGGAGTCAGTAAGATTTAAAAACCATTTTTTTAACACGTCGCCCCCCACTAGCAATTTCTACTGTATCGTGGGTGCGTCTCACAAACATGAAATATCTCGTGCGGGAATAAAACCTGCAGCCCTTAACGCAGCAATCTAATTGATTAACTACTGCGCCAATCAGGTCGTCTACTTATTCGTTAATTTATTCATAACTTTTTGAGCAATATATCTACAGGACATAAACACACAGCCCGTTTTTAAAAGCCACTAAAAACAAATGAAACTGCAGTCATTATTCTCATACATAATTATAGTCTCAACAACAACAAAGCAACAGTTTTATGTCCTAGTTCTTGGCAAAGAATCTCTCGTTAGGCTATCAGCGACTGGAAAAGGTAATTTAGCCTTCAGACGTAGATAAAGTATGTTCGCTTTACTCGCTGTAAAATGTTCCACTATAAAGATACCTTTTTGATCAGCCTGTATACTTCCTGCTAGGTACTTATACACTGATATTTACGAGCGTTTTACTTAGGTAATTTAAATTTGAACACGCTAATGTGCTACTTATTAAGCTTATAATAAAGTTTAGAATTGCCTGCATAGATTAGATAAATAAAAATAGGGTAGTAATTCATTCGGTCTCAACAGCACTCTTATAAAAGTCATATAAATCAACAGTTTAGGGTACGTTACGCGGATTACGTGCTAAGCATATGCTGGGCTGTAAATGCCAGGAGCTGGCAGCCAACAAAATACTTTATCGAGTCGAAAAAAGTATTTATTTTAGCCAATAAAATAAAAAAATATAGAACTAATATGAAATAAGAAGAAATATTATGAGTTTAGTAGCTTGATAGATAATTTAAGTGATAGGGAACGTGTTCTTCATTTAAATTTGAATATTTGGAGCGTTTTATGTATGTTGTTTTATAAATAAAATACTTTTTTATTTTAAAATTAATCCTACCTATTATAATTGGAAAAGATTGGCACAAAACCGTGACAGATGGAATTTTTTAAAAGAAGCCTTTACCCAGCAGTGGGATATTGAAGGATGTAGATGATGATTGATGACTATATTAAGTACCTACGTAATATTAATTAAAAAAATATTTTTCATCAAAACCTTCATAATTATTTACTTAAAATTTAATAAAGATAGTATGTATCTACGTATGTACTCAAAAGGCTTCTTCTAAACCAAACCAAGCATCTATTTATTCACGAAACAAAATTCAAACACGAAACTAAAACTAACAACTGCGGTCGGCCTCATCTGTATAACAACTTAGCAATCGTTGCTGGATACTGGATTGCTCAACCGTATCACCGAGACATTTGCTCGGAAACCGCGGAGATTGCTTTACCGCACCGATTTACATCTGTGACCTGCGCATAATGTCGTTATAACCTCAATGGCTTGCGGTCGAATAGCTATGGTGTTAATGGATCGGTCTGCGTCGTTAAGCTATGCTGGTGCGGTCAAACTATTGATAGGCTGATTATTCTATTAAGCTAGTCTTGAGCTTTGCCGAGTAGTATCTGGCCTAAAATTGACCACCCCCTTTCCACCCGTGGGTGTCGTAAGAGGCGACTAAGAGAAGACCAAGAAGATCCCTGGGAGGCCTTTGTTCAACAGTGGACGTCTTCCGGCTGATGATGAAGATAACATCAACCTATTGATAGGTTGATGATTTTTTCAAGTTAGTGTTGAGTGTCTACGCCGTAGCACTCGTAGCTGGTGGTAGTTACGGTCGAACTCGTAGCTGTTGGTAACACCAGCACTTTTGGAGTTAATTTTGAGTACCTAGTAATCAAAATAAATCGTAATGAGACTTAATATTTGTCTTCAAATACAATTGCGAATAAACACGAAATAAGACGTTTTCTACGCCATAAATGTATGAATACTTATTATTTATTTATTCTTTATACACAAGTAATGTACAGAAGCGGACATAATGCCTTAGTATTATAATACTAGCAGCGCCCTGCGGTGTTACCTGCTACATAATTTCATTATAATTATACATTCACACTAATTATTCTTGTATAATAACCCCATAAATAGGTTTACACTCCCCTTCGATTACAATCATGGGACCTACGTGTGAAGGTTATGTATGTCAAACTAATTATCGTCCCCAATCGGGAGTTGGGCCCCGAATCAGTAAAGTTAACCCGTTACTGCTCGATTCACGTCATAAACAGCAACGCTAGCTACCGTTTAACGTCCCTTTTCATTAACTGCACTGTGCACATACGATTTACATATGACTGCCTCGTTGGTCTAGTGGTCGCTAAGCGCGACTGCTGAGCACGAGGTCCTGGGTTCGAATCCCGGGTCGGGGAAAGTGTTATTGAGTTTTTCCATTAGGTAATTCTCAGTAGCAGCACCGAGTCTGGATTGTGCCCGGTTGATGGCAATAGGCTCGCCCCCTATTACATTGGGACCTAAAAAACATAACTGGCGAAATATGGGTGTACTATATGTGCACCTCTACCTACCCCTTCGGGGAATACAGGCGTGATGTTATGTTATGCACATACGATTTAACCGTTAAAAACGGGCCTTTATGTCCCAGCATTATAACCACTTACAACGGTAATTGGCGCACAAAGCCAGCAATGTCGCACGCCACCAACTTTTAATTGCATTACTTTACGCCACCTATGGCTAGTGTATACTTTTAGGGTTCGGCACGCGTGTGTATAAAGCCGTATCGTCTCCCAACTTTATAGCCAACAATGGAAAGTTTGTAATAGGTTTTGTTTCAAATCGCAGGTCTTAGATTCTGAAGATAGCTGTGTATGATAGGTACCTATATAAAAGTGTTGTGTTGCTAAAAACATTATAAGAATATACTAACTTTTCTCGTTGATCTTGATTGACTGCCTCGTTGGTCTAGTGGTCGTTAGGCGCGACTGCTGGGCACGGTCGTGGGTTCGAATCCTTGATCAGGCAAAGTGTTACTGAGTTTTTCTATTAGGAAATTCTCAGTAGCAGCATGGAGTCTGGATTTCTATCCGCTTGATGGAAATAAGCTCGCCCCTTATTACATTGGAACCTAAAATATAACTGGTGATGTGATGTTATGTTTATGTTTTGTGTATGTAACTTTACTCTCGATTTTGTTCTGAAGACTCATGTTTTAGTGATAATAAACATTATATTTATCGTCATTCTAGGATTTAAAAACTATCACTAATCTAAAATGTAGTTACTATTTTTTTTTTTTTTTTTTAATTTCGCCCCGCACTAGGAATTTCTCCTGTGTCGTGGGTGCGTTTCACAAACATGAAATATCACATACACAAACACCCAGACTCGGGACAAACATCTGTGGTTCGCACAAAGTTTTGCCCCGTGCGGGAATCGAACCCGCAACCCTTAGCGCAACAGTCCAATCGCTTAGCCACTGCGCTAATCAAGTCGTCAAAATTTCTTCAGTTCAAGTTCCTTTGCTATACCAAGAAAGAAAATCTAAAACACTCATCAAGCGTTATGTTTGACAGAACGTTAATGACACCAATAACAATTACTTATACATTTAGCCCACAATTGTCAAGGAGCGACCATACACAATCAACGATAATAAAAATCAATCAACCCAGAATATCGGGGAAGCTGAAAAACCAATACAAACATATCATTTTAAATTGAAAACAAAGATGAATTAAAATCATAAATGTCCGATAAAATATGCAACGTTGCAATACGGAACCTCAATCAAAATTGCAAATCCATTTTAAAATATCAAAAGATAAAATTAAACATGCATTTTACAGAATGCCCGGAACTATCGAAAATTTATTTAAAAACAAGGTCAATTAATATTTCATAATATGGAATGTTCGAAGTACTACATGGCGGCATTAAAATATTTTAGTTTTTTTTTTATTTTTAACCTTAAATTCACAGTTTTTTCCATTATTATCACAATGCTGCAATCTGCAAAGTACGGTAGACCTCCCTTGTCTTCTACCATACATTTCTAAACTATGCGTCTCCTATCTAGGGTGTTTCTTGTGACTTTGAAAATGACGTCAGATCAACGCATTTTTCGTCGTCTCTGGCATCTATAATCATCAAATAATGTTCAGGCATTTGCTAAATGGATTAGGTCAATCAATTAATTTCAAGTGTGTATTTGCTTGTTCTTTACAAACCAATAAAAGTCGTTTACGAATTAAAAATCAGGAACTAGAGCGGACCAATTAAATCAGAGAATGAAATTATTGAACCGGCCACGATTACAGTCGATCGTTAATTACGAGTACTATTGTCATTCGCAGAACAATCCCTTCCCTCAGTTACATCACTGTAATTCGAAGGAAACCTTTCCTACCGAATTACAGAGTTCGCTCCATAAAACATTTCATTTGGATGCGTATTTAGTGGAAGATTAGTACTTTTGTCTTTTCCTCTTGTATTGGACTTAAGTGGTGATATCTTGTGGTTCTTCCTTCCTTTAGATTAATGGCCTGCTTCACTTTCCTTATCATCTGTGTCTATTATTACGTGCGGAACTACGCCATTTAAAAGAACCTATACATACGTGTAGCTATAATATAGATGTCGGATCTTGTGAGCCTTTACAAGATAAAGAAAATTGAACGATTGGACCTTTATCAAAAGAATTCTTTTGATCTAAGTACGAGACGTTATTGTCATCTTTTTCTACTAAATTGTTAGTGTTGTTATAGAAACAAATATTATTTGTTGATGTGGCAACATTATAACTAAATAACAATAAAATAATAAACCTTTTTCCGTTATAGTAATAACTGTTGCTGACTTTGTACGTAATAACATTGTTCTGAGATATTTTTTGAAGACGTTATTTTGGTTTATAACAATTGTGTAAATACGAGATAGATTTAAGTCAATGCCTGTTAGAATATAAGGTCTAGGTATTAGGCCATTATATCCGTTATTACGATTAAGAACCTTAAATAAATGAGAGTACGTCAGATAATTAAACTAATGGATGTATAGAGTAGCAAGTGCCGTCAGATTAAAAATAATTACTCAGCTTTCTCTCCCAAAAATGTTCGTGGAACCAAAAAGATTTCTGCCTCCAAATTGTAACCATCTCAACATTTTCACTTTTTCAGAACACAGCGATTCCTTTATAACATCAATCCAATCCTAAATTGATTTTAAACGACGGTCCCATAAAACGTCAGATTATTTCTGCTCATTTTTTCTAAGTACTGCTCGCAAAAAAATCACATCTCCAAATTTCTCACGCACGGTGTGCTCGACAGATGTAGTTATTCCTCGAGGTCTCGCTAATCCCTTTTTTAATAAAAGCCTCGTCCCTCATTCTCTTTATGTAGCTTTCTGCTGACCGTACATAAACAGGAAAACGGGAAGCCATATTTGAGAGCTGTTTTATGATAGCACTTAAGGTTGGAGGTAGATGCTTGCTATAGGAGAGTATAAAGCTTAATGTATTGATGAAATCGGTATAATGCTAGCAGTATTTAGAAGTACCCGGTTGGGTTCATCGTGATAGACGTTTAGCGATTACTGACACTACATTAGGTAAGCTTAGGCTCAAGGAAGTACTATGTTACTATAACGACCTGATTGGTGCAATAGCTAAGCGATTGGACTGCTGCGCTAGGGGTTGTGGGTTCTATTCCTTCACGGGTCAAAAGTTTGTGTGCTCAGCAGTTGTTTGTCCCGAGTCGGGCAAAGTGTCACTGGGTTTTTCCATTAGGTAATTCTCAGTGACAGCATGGAGTCTGGATTTGTGCCCAGTTGATGGCAATTGGGTCGCCCCCTATTACATCGGGACCTAATACATAACTGGCGAAATGTGGGTGTGCTAATGTGCACCTCTTCCTACCCCTTCGGGGAATACAGGCGTGATGTTAAGTTCTATGAATATTTTTTTATTAAAGCTCAATTGTTTTAATTCCAAAGAGTCCTAACGTAAACATGTCCAGTTAATAATTTATTTAATAGTCAAAGGTGTACAGGTTCCGCTCTGATTGCTACAACCAAGCCGAGACAAATTTGTTGTCGCTACGGGACTTAGAAGATTAATGTACCTTAATTTCCTTAGCAATAAATTGTTGGAAAAACATGACTCTTCCGGATATTTTATGGGCTTTACAATGTCATCTTGTGAATAAACTTATAACAATGTTTTGAATATTGTCGTAAGACAATTGAGGGAATCTGAGGGGTGAACTTTAGTTTCGGCATTGAATGTTTTTAGAAGTCCAGTGAGCATGGCTTTGGTAGAGCATGAAGATCTATTTTGTATCAAATTGTATTTACTAAAAGACATTGCTTACTTGCCACTTGAGTATCTGACTGATTCTAGAACTTCTTTCCATTAATAGATTTACTGTAGTTGCCTACATTTCTTTTTCTACGGACAGAATACAATATTCTGTACTAGACTACAATTTCGATAAATTGTAAAATATAATCATTTTTGTCTTTGAAAATGGGTTGCTTATCAAAATTATGAACGGACGACACTACACAAATAATATATTTGACACGCTGTAAACGTAAGGGAATATCGGATAACTCACTGAGCCAATACAGTTGTACAAACAGAACTAAAAATAATAATTGACAAATAGCTCGTATAGTTGCCAGTTTCAAATGGATACACACTGTTGCTTCCCGTGGGTGTTGTATTACGATGACTAAAGGATTATACTAGGGGATAGTGACTGTCAATAACCTATTGTGACAGCGCTGAAAAGCCTCGTGGCCGTGTTTTGTTGGCAAGTCATTCCAAACTCAAATGTTTTGTTGTTATTTGTTATTTTTTATACTATTGAGGAAGATGTTTTTTGTTTTTGTTTAATGGCTAGCTTAATTCATGTTTTGTTAGTGTTGGAGATTTATTTTAAAACTTTTGATTCGTTTTTTTAAAAACACTGTTCTTAGAATTGGTAAATAAGTTTATAATCCAATTAATTTGTGCCAGGATAGTTGTTAAACGTTAAGTAAAGTATTTATTATAATAAAGGAATAGATTTTAAATCTATGAGGTTATTACAACGTTCTGCAAATTAAAGACTACCTTTCACAACCTTAGCGGAACCTTTTCAAACAGAAACTATTTTATATACTTGTGGATTTACATAGGTATTGGTTGGATTCCCGCAGTTCTCAAATCTCGTTCATCTTTAGATGTACATTGGCAGAACGCTAAATAGCTTTCCTAGCGTGAAAACGAGGCCTGGAATTCTTATTTTCGTTCATTACATTTGGTACGTTCAAACACGTACCATATAATATTTACATAATATATAAGTTTCCCATGTATGTCGAATTTAGTATTCGTTGCTTGTTACCAAATAAAAATCCTTATAGTACTGGGACCACAATATAACAAAAACGTGTTATATTGGTTGGGGTGAGATACAAACAGCAACTTTGTTTTTCCTGAAGAAATTGGAGAGCAAAAAACAAAAGTTGTTTTGTTTTTTATTTGTTTTTATGCTGTGGTAACACTTCACATGATGATTGTAACCACTGATTGGTCTTGTATGTACTTATTATTTGAATGAATAAGTTCAATTTTTGGGTAAGTCAATCTTTTTCTGGGTATGTGCTTGATAAATGCAAGACTCGCCCTTTACGTGGAATATACTTCAGTTTACTTAATTATGAAATAAAATTGTGATAGCATCCTAAAATAGTAGCGGTGAAAAGATGAGATAAAGATCCTCCTTTATGATAAACATAACGTGACATCACGCCTGTATACCCCAAAGGAGTAGGCAGAGGTGCACATACAGTACACCCACATTTCGCCAGTTATGTTTTTAGGTCCCAATGTAACAGGGGGCGAGCCTATTGCCATCAACCGGGCACAAATCTAGATCCCGTGCCGCTACTAAGAATTACCTAACGGAAAACCCAGTAACGCTTTGCCCGACCCGGGCTTCGAACCCAGGACCTCGTGCTCAGTTGCGCTTAGCAACCACTAGACCAACGAGGCCGTCAGATTTATGATAAGTCTGTAGATATACGCCACACATCGCTCAAGGCCCATGTTCGAGTCGGTGTACCATTAATCGAGCTCATATCGAGTACATCGCCGATTTCCCTGCGGCGGAACGGAATATTCCAAATTATGACAGACAGATTTGACTGCTGGGTAGTTTGTTGCGCCGTTTCTTCTACCTAGAAGAAGAGGGGCGGGCTTTGTGGACGCTGTCTTAATATAATTTGAAGCTCTAAAAGTAATATAATAATAATAAAAGTAACAGCCTATAACTGTCCCACTGCAGAGCAAAGACCTCTTTTCGTATAGAGAAGGATTGAGCATTGATCACCACGCCAGCTCACTGCGGATTGGCAATTTCAGATAATTAAATCCAGGTTTCCTCACGATGTTTTCCAACACCGTTATCAGTGGTATCTTAGAATAACTAAGAAAGTATTTATTTCATTGAAAAAGTCACATTGATACTTGCCCGGTTTGAACCTGCAACCTTGTGCATACAAATCCGGTTTGTTAACCACTAGGCCACCACGACGATTAAAATTAATAGTGTATTTTTTTAATAAATATATTTTTATCTTTCCCTTTGAATCTTACTCTTATTCGTCGACAGATATTGTAGAAGTTTAAAAAAAAAATATGTTTAATTCTTCAGTATCTCTTTTGCAGCTTTACTAAAGCTTAATTAATAGCTCTAATAAACGCAGAACTGTCATGATTGTGGTTTTGCTGGAAAATAAGGTGTTTCATATCATTCTGTTCATACTGACCTATATGGCGGTGCATGTACAGGATTCACGAAGATTAAATAAATGGTAATTATACGAGAAAGCTTTATATTAAATTAAAGTAATTTATGTATTAATACATTGTGAGTTACTTAGTAACTTCTTTGATCTCCATCTTTCTTAAGAATTAATCAAGTTAAGATAACATTTCGGCTTTTTGAAATAACTTTAAATTGCTCTGTAAATTATTTCGTATTATAAAATTAACATAGGAAAAGAAAAACGCGATTAGGTACACTTGAAAGGTTTCTTCTTTTACTGAGTAATGTAGAGATCTACTTTTTATATTTATAGTAAACAAAAACGCGAGAGCCTTGGTTTGAATCCCGGATCGTGTGTTATTGGGTTTTTCCATTAGATAATTTTATTCTCAGTAGCACGGAGTCTAGAGTTAAGGGCAATAGGCTCGCTCTGGGACCTATATATAACGTAACTGGCAAAATGTGGGTGCACTCTACAGTCATCTCTGCCTACCCCATCGGGGAATACGCCTGATGTTCTGTTAATTCTAATTAAGAAGTTAAATGATTCAAACCGTTCTTTAGACTCGTATGAATGAGTTACAATTTTAGGCTGTAGCTGGCAGCAAGAAAAATCAATACCCAACGCCCGGAATAACCCTTATCCCGTCTCATACGTTGTATATAAAAGGTTATAATACTTATATATGAATTACAGTTACTTTGATTTCAAATTGATGATATGTTTCGTGGAAAGACATATTAGGAATACAATTCCATTCTGTTGCCGGAAAAGCGAGTAAGACTAAGATTCGATGAAAGTTGGTGGGCCAAATATGGCAATACGCTCGCCACTCATTGCTGACTGAGCTTTTTTTTACTCATATTTTACTAAATCCACATTAGGCACAACTATCATAAACTAGCTTTAGCCCTCGGCTTTGCCCGCGGTAAGTAGCATATGTCCTTTCTCGGGTCATAAACTTTCTTCATGATAAATTTCATCAAAATCCGTCCAGTGGTTTAGTCGTGAAGGCGTAGCAGACAGGCAGACAGAGTTTCTTTCACATGTATAGTATTATTATGAACTTGAGGCAGCTTGTACTAAATTTTCTGTCAGAAAATAGGAGAAAAACAGTTGCAAGTGAAACAGAAAAATTTCTCGACCAGAAAACCCCACCCAAATCTTCAATTCTGCAGATTTAGCAACCACGTGACCAACACAGCCTATTCCACACACCTATTTATACCCTATTTTCCATTCTGCTTCATATAGAGTAGCTACCTCCATCGCTTATTTGACTATTCACGAACATAACGGCGTGATTGGAATACATTTTGGAACCGAGCGACAAGATTTGACGTTTCGCAAGTGCCTTTTACAGCCTATGCGAAATAAAAACTTATGACTATTGAGTAACAAAAATTCAAATATTATATCTCCCTGCTGTGTCATCTGATATTGGTAAACGAAATAAAAAATGGAGGCTTTATTAACATTGTACAGGGTGTTCCGAATACCTCGAATAAAATAGGTTCGGTACGGTCTAGCGCTGACCTATAACAAGCTCATAACAAACTTAATATTATGCGAAAAAGGAAAAATACAGCATCTTTATAGAAAATAATAAAATGTTTTAAGTTTACTATATGAAACTAATTCTTCTTATCGTGTGATCGATGAACAACCTGGTGTCAGAGTTTAAACCGTCTGTAGGTTAGGCAGGGCTTTACACACCGTTGAAAAATCTCTCAAGTGTGCCGGTTTCCTCACGATGTTTTCCATTACCGTTTTAGCTGCTGACAACTAATTTATAGTACGCACATTCGAAAAGACATTGGTGCTAGATTTTGACTTGGTAGTCCAACGGTTATACCTCTCCGCTATCAGTACTTATAACTAAATAAAAATGAATGATTAAACTATAGACGCTAATTGATAAAAAATCTCTAATATTTTCCTTAGTATATTTTGATATGCGTATGTAAAACGTTTAGACCCAAAACTACTGTAATCCAATAATTCAACGTGCAATCCTGAGTATTGAAGCTCAGCTAGCGCTTTGTTACGCTTTACTCACTTGCTTCAGGGCACACTCGACATTACGGCCCTATTATCAGGCTCTTTGCACAGCCAGGTCAAGAGCTGCAGTGAATAAGTGTACACTCTTTCAAAAAGCTTTCCAATTTTAGATAATATATCAGTTTATTTCATGTGCGTTTCGACGCTACGGTGTTTACCAAGGTAAATCAAACCTTATTCCATTTATTTAAATCTTTGTCTCCGTTACTTCAATATTGTATCAAAAATACAAAAGATCAAGCAAGTGTACGAATAATTTTATTTTTGAAGTTACTACAAGCTTGTAAGAGATCTTTAGACATAATAATAAAATCATTGTACCACTCGTCACGCTATCGGACGTAGTTTAATTGGACATGTTAATTAGAATTTCCACGCGTAGGAAAAGAATTTTGATCCCTACATGCTCTTTTGACTTAACATGAAGATTTTACCTATAAACAACCCTTATTTATACAGCCTAATACCTACTCATACTCTTTGCTGCCAAGGCATACTCAACCACACGGAAATAAATCATTTTTAAAATATTAAATCAGGGCATTATGTCAAAGTTTATGCGTAATCCCAGGACTTTGAAACTCAATTTGCAACTGTCTGTTACGTCAGAAAGTGAGGTTGAATTCGTTCATATCAATAGGTCGCACGCTGCGTTTGTAGGGTGCAATGTTTGGCACCTATTATTAATTTTGATTAGCTTTCTAGTTACAATCTAATATACAGTATGAATGATGTGATATAAACAGCAATGGAAGTGAATATTATTAACTAAAGTCATAGTTATAATTTCGGACTTATTTGTTAGTAGGTAAACTTTTTAATAAACCTATTTAGATTTAGAAAGAGTGGCGAAATGTGGGTGTTAATGCACCTCTGCCTACCCCTTCGGAGAATTCAGGCGTGATGTTATGTTATAAGGAATTTCACTTAATTCAAAGGCAACACGGTGTTTCCTCATACTTTATGGTATATAAAAGCTATAGAACCATAAATCATGTTTTACCAAAGCTACTTTTAAGAACATCAGTCACGAGAGATCAAGATATAATTCTGTATTAAGACCTTACAAACTTCAAATTGATAGAATAATAATACTTTTAATCTAATATTAAATCCTGAACTTTTTTGGGGAAATATTACATTTTCGTAAGACGGGTCAAGGGCATGCCAAAGTAAGGTATCCTTCACACTAATACGCGTTTAATATCGTAGCGCAATAAACAAAAGATTATGTGCTTAAAGAATTTTGAGAGTTTATTGTTCTCTTAAATTAATAGAAGTAAATGGAATGGAATTTTTTATTGCACACGCACAAAGCTTGTACAAAGTGATCATTAATCTGTTCTATTTTGATCTCACTGTGGTTTGACTGATTACTAGGGGTAGGCAGAGATGTAATACACCCTCATTTTGCCAGTTGTGCTTAAGTCCCATGTAATTAGAGGTGAGCCTATTGCCACTTATAATAACAGCTTATAACTGACCCATTGCAGTGCAAAGACCTCTTTCCATAGAGAAGGATTGAGCGTTGATCACCACGCTAGCTCACTGCGGGTTGTCATATCCTGGGCACTAAACCAGACTCCGAGCTGCTACGCAGAATTGCTTATGAAAAAATCCAATAATAATTTACCCTACCTGGTAATCGTACCCAAGACCTCACGCTCAGTACTCGCACTTCACCAACGCAGCGAGTATTCTTTATTCTAACCAATATGATGTTTTTCTTAGTACCCATTATAAAACACGCGAAACAGTAAAGTAAATAAGACTGGTACAGTCAGGACTCCTTATCCTTTCAAACACTCAAAGTTACACCCAGTAAATTCAAACTTTTAATTGCTTACTGTATGCTAAACAGGGGAACGTGTAGAACGGCTTAAGACTGACTGGAACTTGAATAATAAATTGTTGGTATACGATGAAGAGTCTATCTTCTTTCGTGGATCATTAAAACGTTTCTCTTTCCATTATAATAAACTAGCTGCGCCCCGCGGTGTTATCCTCTACATTTTTTCGGAATAAAAAGTAGCCTATATGCTAGTCCAGGGTGTCACCTTCATATGAAATTTCATCAAAATCGGTCGAGCCGTTTGAGCGTGAAGAGGTGATAAACATACAAACACATTTACAAGCTTTAGCCTGTATAATTTTAGTGGGATGTTATAATAATAACAGCCTATAACTGTCCCACTGCAGGGTAAATGCCTCTTCCCTTAAAAAAAGAGATCATTGATCACTATGGTAGGTCACTACTACTGTGAAAGCGAGAAGCTACAATCCACTCATGTAACGGCGTCTCGCTTTCATGGTAAATATCCTGCTTTAAGAGTTCAGGGTAAGAGGGCAGAACAATATAAAAACAAACTCGACATCGTATAACAGCTTAAATGTATCCGCGAGCAAATTCAGCGTTCCTTTAACTGGGCGTCGGTACTAAGTACACAATCCAATTATAGTCTGCGCCTATATAAATATACGTATGCATGCGCACGTACATAATTATCGTCCTAGACCCTGGTGTATTTTAGTTTCAGATTTCAGTGTTGATCAAACAATACCAATGTAATATTAACGCCCGATGCAAAAAGAGGGGTGGTAGATGTTTGACCGCTTTGCGTATCTATCTGTCTGTGGCACCGTAGCTCGTAAACAGATGAACCGATTTGGATGTGATTTTTGTTTGTGTAAAGATTTTAAATCAATTATTGAACTCAGTTGGGAGACTTGTGCCATGGAACGGCGATGGATGCGTGTTGGAATTCCGTTCTAATACATCATTTTTCAAATTTTGATTTAATTAATTTGTGATTATTATTCATCTCTGTGTCTACCTATTATGAGCTGATAGTGTCATAGAAATAGGCCATAGGCCATGGTGTAGACATTGGCCAATCAAGTAGCATTTTTGTACTCTAAGCGTAGGTGTTAATAGAACTTGCATACTTAGATATCGTCACTCATGGAGGATCTACTCGAGTCTAAAATTTGCTGAATAATAAAATATTCAGCATCAAAAGTTTCAAATTTCATGACCCGTAGAGCAGTCGTCTGAGCACTAATTTAATAAAGCCGACCGGTTTGTAGGTACCTTTTATTGGTCTGAGTTTGTGTACCGGTATCATTAACCTTTTTACACGATCCTCTTTTATTTCTATGTTTTCTAACCAATCCTTTAAGCAATATACGTTTGTTTATATTACTATGTTTATAAACTTACAAGATTACAAATAATTAGATATCTATAAAAGCTCATAGCAGCTGAATAACAATATAAAAAAAAATATAACATTTAGAACAAGCTTGTCCGCAACTTTGTCTGAGTGGAACAATTATCTTCGTCTGAGTTGAACAATTATCCTTGTCTGAGTTGAACAATTAACTTTGTCTGAGTGGAACAATCATCTTTGGCTGTGTGGATCAAAATTCGGTCAGAAGAACACATGGAATGATAAATGATAAATGATTTTATTTCTGTAAATAGGTTTCAAAAAAACACTTTTACACGTCATTTTTTTTAAAACTAGATGGCATCGGCATTTCCTATCTGACTACCACTGAGAAGAAATACCGAAACAAACTCAGGGGTCAAGATCTCTTTTCAAGTCCAGACAAGCTCAATATTTTATGCGAGAACAGTGTAGGTGGTCTGAGAAGTGGTCTTTTTAGGAAAGAACCACGGCGAGTTTGTGGCGAGTCGACCTGTCCTTACAGACGCATAGATAATATACTTTTTCTTTCAAAAACGTCGCCCCGCACTAAGAATTTTTCTTATTAATACCCTGGGTGCGTTTCACAAACATGAATTATCACACAAAAACCCTAGGGACAAACATCTGCGGATCGCACAAATTTTTGTCCCGTGTGGGAGTCAAACCCTTATCGCAGCACTCCTATCGCTTTCTCTTTATTATATGGTCGATGAACAACCTGGTGTCAGAGTTTGTCACCCGAAGGACTTTGATATCGCTTTACACACCGTTGAAGAATCTCTCAGATGTGACAGTTTCCTCGCGATGTTTTCCTCCACCGTTTTTAGCAACTGATAACTAATTTATAATACGCAAATGAATTCGAAAAGACATTGTTACTTAGCCACTGTGCCAATCATGTCATCATCGTACTTCACATAGAAAATATATGCCTACTTGAGTATATAAACACAGTGTAAAGCAATCCACGCGTCATTCCTTCCTCTTTGATATCCTAACATGTGCGTTAAGTCTCGCAGACGTTAAGAGTTTTGATTATGTAACAAGGATGTAGAACGCTTATAGAGGTACATTATATATGCAATAACCGTTGAGTGGCTTTTGAATATCTGAATTTCTCAGAACGTTCGCCTCTACGAGGAAATGTAAGGTATGTTTCGAACTTATCAAATGTGCGAAGTTCTGTTTACCTGGTAGAGTAATTTTGAGGTTAGAAGCAACAATGTGAACTCGGGAGGTTTTTTCCTAAATAATAATAATTATAATCTAGAAATATAGGTACAAACAAAGTTGGGTTCGTTAGAACACTTATCTCGAGAACTGCTGGACCAATTTTCAGGGATTTTGATTTGTCGGATACTTCTCCGCCACGAATAACAGAACAACTGATAAAATGTCAAAAACTATCACAATTTTTTTTACAATTACCTATCACGATGCTTTTCTGGGCAGTACGTCTGTCGGCGCCACTAATGTAAAATACCTGAATCTATGTATCTTTAGTATTCATTATAATTTAAAAACAAAAGTCATTTATTGATCTCTTAATGAATAGTCTCTTATATTAATAAATTCTTCCGTATCTATTTTCTAAAGTTTGCAATAAGGTACTATCTATTATAATATTATCTATTGAAGCCAGACATTTCGTAAAATTTTGTCTATACTCCAACAAAAGAACCTCGGCACAGGTTACAACAGTTCTGACTCAGCTGTCAAATATTAACAATGCTAGATTGAAATGACAAAGGCCCGTCTCGCTTTGATCAGACGTTCTCAATATCTTTAGTACTACTCCCGCGAGAATCACAATTATACTAGGCTGAATTGATTTACAATCTCTGGAGGTACTTCGTCTTTTGAGTGGAAGATAGATGGAACTTAAATAGTTGTTACGTTGAATTATTTTGTAATTGCTTACCCTAGCTGAAGTCGAATTGGAGCTTGGAATTCGATTTCTTATTTCGAGGATGATGCGGGTACTTAAACATAACATCACGCCTGTATGAAGGGGTAGGCAGAGGTGCACAGAATAGTACACCCACATTTCGCCAGTTATGTTTTTAGGTCCCCATGTAATAGGGTGCGAGCCTATTGCCATCAACCGGGCACAAATCCAGACTCCGTGCTGCTACTGAGAACTACCTAATGGAAAACCCAGTAACACTTTGCCCGACCCGGGATTCGAACCCAGGACCTCGTGCTCAGCAGTCGCGCTTAGCAACCACTAGACCAACGAGGCAGTCAAGGGTACTTAAAACTATTCAATTGAATTCTAATTTTGTATCAGTTTATAATAATTGAATTCAAAATAAATTTGTAGTGTTTATACGCTAGATAAAGTGTTTTTGTTTAGTTTATGATGTTATATCCATAATAATAATATTGTTAAGAATAATTTGGAATTGAATCGGTTTACACAATCAATCGCTAAACCAGTTTTAGAAAGACTTGTTAGTTACCAGCTAACTGATTAACAAACAACATAATATACTTTTAGTGGTCGATACAAACTTGCTAAGAGCAAAACTGCCGAAGTTCAGAAATCTAATTTCAGTTCACAAACACGAAACTATTAATTCCGAAAGGTTAATCAATCTTCTTCTTTGTGTTGGCATGAGCCAATAGCCACATGGAATAGGTCATGCCGTGGTATAGTGACTGGTCAGTCAACAAGGATGGTAGCGAGGTTGACTGTCCAGGGTGTGCCGAACATACTTAAGTATCGTCCCTCGTGGAGGCTCTCTCCTGGCTGGAGGCCTTTTATTAGGTCTCGCTAAGCGACCGGTTAAGCAGTAAGAGCTCCTGCAAAAGGTAACTGCGAGAGACCAGTTCGGAAAAAAAGGAGGCTCTCTACTTGCTTGGGCTGTACCCCAGGTAAATGAATTGTAAAAAAAAATACCTATCGGAAAAACCGCACTCCTTGCCGAACCCGAGATTCGAACCTACGAAATCACTAGACCAAAGAGGCAGTTTTAATTCCTAAAAAAATAACACTGTTTTTATGTGAAGCATTTTTTAAAGCCTAATCTAATGTCATGTTTTGCATTATATTATGGATTTAATTAATTATGAATGTGAGTTGTTACTTAAATGCGTGCGGACGGCTATTAAACGTCCGTTCACAAAATATAGAAGTCGCGTGGAAGCAGTTTTAAAAACAAAACAGAGTTTAAAGGTACAAAATTTTGTGTAAGAATAATTTAGTCACGCAAATTCTGTGTTAAAAGTTATTCAAATTCAATATTGAAAGTTATTACAGTAAAATTAAATGTCATCATTAACATCAACATTCGAATAAACGATTTTTAACTTATCACGATTTTGAAGGCTTGACATACTAATGACAGGATAATCTAGACCACACTCTATACATACGAACAAATACAACCTCTGTGTTGTCAGCAGATCCAATTAAATCACACTGTATAATTAATTACGCTCAAATTTTACCCTCGTTTAAACAAGCTGAACGTTTGTTCAATGTCCATACTAATTATTCGAGTCTATAGCACCCACGCTTAATACCCAGAAATAATATAATTACATATTTTAGGTTGAAAAGTTCAGTCCTGTAATTTTTTTAACTAAAAGTCAGTTTAGATTTGGGTAGAAAATTGTTTGAATAGAACGCTGTAAGTTCAGTTTTTAGCCGACGAAAAATACGGAGGAGCTTCTTAAATTGTCGCGTATATATTTTTTTAATGTATAACGCATAACTTTTTACATAGTAGTCCGATTTTGATAATTCTTTTTTTATTGGATAGTGTATACCTCGAAGTGGGTTTCATATAAATTTGGCAAAATAAATCCTACCCTAAGGGTGGAAAAATATGAAATTAGACATTGGCCCTACATGAATAAAGACTATTTTCAATTGATTAAAGACCTAATATTAGCCCCGTTTGTTACGTTAATATATGGCTCCCAAAACGTACCACCTGAATTCTTATAATACGTAGAGTTACCTAATTGATCTAAAACACTTTCTCCGGTTCCTTAGGTCCATGTATATAAATTACTGTGGTCTGGTACCTCTAGCAAGGTGGGAGGTACCCATTTAAACCAATTTATCTTGCCTTGATTTATTGAGGGTCCCCTTAATTAAATGGACTCCAAAATATTGGTGAGACCTTCCTAAACGAATTATGCGGGAACTTTATAGGACCAAATTTAGGCCATTTTGGTTTATATATCATGTAGTATAAGTTATAAAGTCGCGTGTATGTTTACGCTTGCATCTGACGCTAATGATGATAAGTAATGCTATTTAAAATAAATGTGTGGGAATAATTAGGTGAAAAAACTGGGTCACCGCATTTGTACTTATTAAATGAATGAGTATGTTTACATACATAACATCACGCCTGTATTCCCCGAAGGGGTAGGCAGAGGTGCACATATAGTACACCCACATTTCGCCAGTTATGTTTTAGGTCCCAATGTAATAGGGGGCGAGCCTATTGCCATCAACCGGGCACAAATCCAGACTCCGTGCTGTTATTGAGAATTACCTAATGGAAAAACCCAGTAACACTTTGCCCGACCCGGGATTCGAACCCAGGACCTCGTGCTCAGCAGTCGCGCTTAGCAACCACTAGACCAACGAGGCAGACAAATGAATGAGTATGTTTAATATTTATAAACACCGGTCGTCTAAAACAAGGATATTTTCTGCAGAATTTTGGTTTCTCATTAAAACGTATCATCGCTATAAAGAGGTGTGTCGTCCTATTGTATCCAGCTTAGAGGTTTACAATACTGAATCGCAACAAACGATAACCTGACTAGCGCTAGGCTAAGGAATTAGACTGCTGTGCTAGGGGTTGCGTTTTCGATTCCCGAGCAGTACTAACATTTGTGTGATCCACAGATGTTTATCCCAAGTCTAGGAGTTTGTGTATGTGATATTTCATGTTCATGAAACGCACCCACGATACATGAGAAATGCCTAGTGTGAGGCATAAAAAACATAACATCACGCCTGTATTTCCCGAAGGGGTAGGCAGAGGTGCACATACAGTACACCCACATTTCGCCTGTTATGTTTTAAGGTCCCAATGTAATAGGGGGCGAGCCTATTGCCATCAACCGGGCACAAATCCAGACTCCGTGCTGCCACTGAGAATTACCTAAGAGAAAAACCCAGTGACACTTTTCCCGGCCCGGGATTCGAACCCAGGACCCCGTGCTCAGCAGTCGCGCTTGGCAACCACTAGACCAACGAGGCAGTGTGAGGCAATGTTTATTTATAGTGCCTATACCTCCATAAATAACTGCTATATAAGCCTACAAAGGCTTCTTGAACTAACAACAAGAGATAAATAATCAAATTTACCTTCCCACGCTGTTTTAGCAACCATAATCCGAAATTTGAGCGGCACTGTCACTTTACTTGTGCTTTTACTCAGTGTCAACTTATTCTAATCCTGATGAGAGGCTTCTCCGGTATTTGTTTGGTTAAGTAAGCAAATTTCACTAAGCTACGCAGCGAAATACCAAAGGTGGGCTGTTTGATAGTCGAAGTAACTTTAAATACCGCTTGATAATCTGTTATTTTGGCGTATAATGTTAGGTAATTAAATTCAGTGAACTGAAGACACCTGTGGGAGAACTAAACAAACACATGTGATTTGATGTTGTAAGCACAAAAACATGATTGACTTATAAATTACTAGCTGCGCCCCGCGGTGTTACCCGCTACATTTTTTCGGGATAAAAAGCCTACGCGTTAATCCAAGGTGTCAGCTACCTCCATATGAAATTTAATTAAAATCCATTCAGTAGTTTTTACGTGAAAGAGTAACAAACATACATCCAAACTTTCGCGTTTATAATGTTAATAGGGATTTTAAATCTTTGATATTAATAATTCTCTACTTCTAGCCTCCACATAACGTTAGTAAGAGTAGTTTTAGCTTCTGAATAGTTTTTACACCAATTTTTTGTAATTTTTTCAAACCGTCGCCTCGCTCTAGCCTTTCTCCTGTATCGTGGGTGCAATTCACAAACATGGAATATCACATACACAAACACCCAGACTCGGAACAAACATCTGCGGAGCGCACAAATTATCCTGTCCGGGAATTGAACCCGCAACCCTTACCATAGCCGCTCAATCGCTGAGCCACTGCACCAATCAGGTCAAATAGCGTAATATTTATATTTTATACGCCTTATAGGCATGAGATTGTGCATAGTAGTAGTTTAAATGGATGCGTGCAAAAAGCAACCATTTTGTATTATATTTATGGTCGATATTTCAACCACACAACTGGTACTTATAATTATTTAAATACGCCCATATAAATTCTCTTTACCTAATTGATTTTAACTCGGCCTGACCGACTACAGAATCACCCACTTCCAGTAATGCAGCCGAATCCTCATCGGTTTCCCGTTTAACAGTATCAATAAAATTAAGCCTTTCACCCACTTAAAAACATTATACAATATTTAATACTACCCAGTTTAATTATTATAAACGCAAGAGATAAAGCCGATTGGTGGGTACTCGCATTACAATCGTTCGTTCGGTTCATATTGAAATGACAATTAATGTGTGAATGTGATTTTATGAAATCAGCAATTGCTCAAAATATTGAGACTGTCAATTTGTCCAAACATTTCGTGATTCCCGTCACAGAATTACGGCTTTAATTTTATTACGGAATGATGAGAGCATTTTTCCATTATTATTTACTAGCTGCACCCCGCTGTATTACGGATGAACAGTAGTCTATGTGTTAATCCAGGGTGTCAGGTACCTCTATATACAATTTCATTAAAATCCATTCAGTAGTTTTTACGTGAAAGGGTAACAAACATCCATCCATACATCCAAACGTCCGCGTTTTAAATTTAACTAAGTGAAAATTTCTTTCACGTGTTTCTTGAAAATGAATACAAACATTGTAATAGCCACGTGCTTCGAGCACGTTGAGCCGATCGTGTCGGGTTGCCGTCACATCAGACTATCAGCGAGAGAAAATAGGGAGTGCACCTGTGTTTGCGGTACAATATCTCCTGCTAGTTGGTTAGTCTCAGCTGAGAAACACCGCCGTGACCGAAATTCGGTCAGGAGAATATTAAAAGATAAGTTCAGTGTGTGTGTTCACCTTTAACTTTAACTTAAGAGCTTGCATGCCTGCATTTTTATAAGCAAAGTTCACCTATTTTCCCCTTTGACATAAAACTGGAAAAGGTGGGCTTTTGAGCAATAATTAAATGAAAAATGACGTCAGCGGGTAAACTTAGTTACGCTGTAATCAATGCCGGAGCACTCCTTGTAACCATGTTTGGCATAAATGTAGTGAGGTAACTTGTTTACTGTTAAGTGCGCCAGACACTACCTATACTGACATTTTCTGCCTTAATACTTTCCCTCAAAATAGAGAATAGAGATTCCTCTTTATTATTTCTATTATTCTAGCAATAAAAAGATAAAATAATAAGAGCCTGCAAAACATTGAAAAATTATAGAGCCTAGCCAGTTAAACAAATTTGAAATATCATAGACCTTTACAAACTAAAGTACAATGCGCATTGTACAACAACCATTCGATCCGAAATACCAAAATAGAATACACAGCCCGGTATAGTACAACTTGACAAATTGTGAACTTACTATCTGTTCCACTGAAGGCCATTTCAAATACTCTATTGGCACAAAATATCGATTTAGAAAGTCGTTTTTCAAAGACGCTCTGCGAATTTATCAGAACGTTATATATTTCCATCGTAACTACTCTCAAAACGAGCTCTCTACCTCACCTGCTACCCGCATTTTATACATCTCTCTATTTCCAATTGTTCGAACTAATTTCGCCTGTCCTTGCCGCTATCTTCTCGATTTTGTGAGAACTCTATATTCTTCGCGCAATATCTCAGATTTCAACAAAGAATTATTTGTAAATGAATTATTTTACAGTACCTACTGATAAATAAAAAAACATTTGAGATGTTTGAGAATAATGATTGATACCTACACTATAAAGCTCTGTACATAAAAAATGTAATAGGTGCCAAATCGACACGAAAATAAATAAATGAAATACAGAATCAAATAATAATGCCTATAATACACAAGTGTTTACGTAAAGGTATAATAACATCATCAAAATGTTAAATTACAAATTTGAACCGCCTAAATAACAGACCACAAAAAAAGTCCAACCAAAAAGTTACTCTATACTCCATAATTCTACGAAAGCTACACAAAAAATAATTATGAAACAAAAAGGTCCGGCCATTGCCGTTCCACACTTTACTAACGAGGGGAGGGATGAGTGGATTATCACAATTTCGCTAAAACACTATTAGGGTACCATAATCAAAACATTTTACGCAATGATGGACCTAAAAAATGAGGGGCCGAATCTGGGGTCGGGGCTAAATGATTTATTAAATCTGGCCTTAATACTGAAAGCTAAGGCTATAATTTTAGGAACTATAAAAGGTTTACATATTTCACGCTCCAAATGAAGTTACTTGCAAGCATGCTTGTACCTCAAATAGGTAGGCAAAGGTGTTCTTTGACTGTGGGAGGTAGGTGCGCCTCGAAGTGTTACCCGCTACCTTTTTTCATGATAAAGTTGCCTATGTGTCAAACCAGTCAGCTACCTCCATACCAAATATCCAAATTTTTCCTGCCGTTAGAGCGCACACTCACTCACAAACTTTCGCCTTTACAATATTAGTGTGATGTGATGTGATAGTATGATGTCATGTGATACGACACAAATTCCTTCATTTCCCATTTTCTAAAGGTTAACTTCATACACCATTTCCGAATACATGAAATCGAAAGGTCGTTTTAAATGCACGCTAATGTAAAAAACGATTATCAAATTATTCAAGGCCAAAACTCGAATGTTCCAGCACTAATGATTATAATTACACATTTCTGAACATGTCAAAACAAGTGAGTACTCTTGCCTTAATGATACAGCTAACACAACGACTTTATAAAGTTGGAGTTGTAATTTAAACCTATAGGTACATTTACAAGGAAGTAATTTCTCGAGAATGTAAAGCAATTATACTTTTGAAGTATCACATGTTTCGTGCGTCGGCGTATCATAATTGTTTATTGTTTTTGTTATAGCAACTGTGTTATTCAAAGTTTCATTATTTAATAGGGTTGACTCTTAAGGTTAATTATAGCTTAATGAAAAGTAGTCTAATTCCGAAAAGATAAAGTCGAAATTACAAAGTAACTTAGCTCTTAGCTTTAATTTAAGTATATGCGCGTAGTACAGTTAAGTAAAGGGATAGCTAAATGGTATAACCATTGGAATGCCAAGGCAAAGGTCGCAAGTTCAAACCCTGATATGCACCAATGTCGTTTTGAATTCATGTGCGTACTATAAATAAGTTATCAGCTAATCACGGTGAAAGAAATCATCTTGAGGAATCCGGCACACATGTGAGATTTTTCAACGGTGTGTAATGCCATGTCAGAGACTTACAGGTGGTTCAAACTCTTACACCAGGATTTTCATCAGCTATACGATAAGAAGTAATAGAAAAAGTATAAGCACATAATGGTACCAATCAAAACACGTAGGTAAGAAGAATAAATCCTATAATATCCCTTAGAGACTTACCTAACAACTAACATGCGTAGTATCAATTGAATGCTTTTATTAGTAAGCCCGATCAAATGAGCCTCCTTTCATGTTTTCCAATAAACCGATTATAACCAGTGATCTGAAAAAACGAATAACTAAGTCTGAATCTTCTGTAACGAAAATAAATTATCGAGTTATACGTTTCTCGTAAATCGGCATTTATTTATTTATTACTTAAGTACAGTTGTGTACAAGGCGGACTTAATGCCGTAAGCATTTTCTACCAGTCTAACCTTCAGGTAGTGCAGAGATAGAAACGGTAGATGCACAAACGATTATAAAAACAAGCGAATTAATAATACATAATTATTATATTCGACATTGCGTAGAGTTATAGATCACTAGTACAACTTTTTCAGTAGATCGAGAAGATTTATCGGTACATTACCACGTCATAGAAGCAGTTAGTAACTAATACTATTCTAAACATTGTTGATGGATAGTGTGCCTGTGACTCGTCGAAATGTTTGCAAGTAGTGAGTTTGTTTCGGTATTTCTTCTCAGAGGTAGTCAGTTAGGAAATGCCGATGCCATCTAGTTTTTAAAAAATGACGTGTAAAAGTGTTTTTTTAAACCTATTTACAGAAATAAAATCATTTATCATTTATTTATCATTAAGTAATATTTCAGTCTGAATTACGTCTAGATATAAGCTTTTTGGATAATCTAAGCAAAAACTAAATTTGCCTTTTAAAATAAATAATACCAAGTTCAGTTCACACGTAAATGGAATATGTAAGTAGATAGATCTTTAACCCACATTTAAAGATCAGTCTATAAACAAACGATATTAAATTCCCTCTATGTCCGTTGCCTTTAAAAATATATAATTAAAATACAGTTTCTGAAGCTCTGTAGGTTTAAAAAATATTTCTCCTAGGTAGACGGTAGATATAGCGCATCGAAACGGCCAATGGTCGTGGTGGCTTAGTCGTTGACAAACCGGATTTGTATTCACGAGGTTGTGTGTAACTTTTTCAAAATCATAAATAATTCTAATCATCACTGACTAACGGTGACGGAAAAATCGTAAGGAAATCTGGAGTTAAATATCTGAAATCACCAACCCGCTGAGCCGTGAGCTACCACAGATATCCTTCTCTATACGAGAATAGGCCTTTGCACTGCAGTGGGACAGTTATAGGCTGTAATTATTATTATATTAAATATCAAAACACTGTCTGCCTCGTTGTTCTAGTGGTCGCTAAGCACGACTGCTGAGCACGAGGTCCTGGGTTTGAATCCCGGGTCGGCAAAAGTGTTACTAGGTTTTTCCATTAGGTAATTCTCAGTAGCAGCACGGAGTCTGGATTTGTGCCCGGTTGATGTCAATAGGCTCGCCCCCTATTACATGGGGACCTAAAATATAACTGGCGAAATGTGAGTGTACCATATATGCACCTCTGCCTACCCCTTCAGGAAATACAGGCGTAATGTTATGTGTTCAAAACAGTGTCTGAAAGTTTAACAAATAATTCTTCTAGATGGAAACCTTAGCACGGAAAACATTCTAGATCGTAGTAGTTACAGTCAGTGTGCCATCGCACATTCAGTCTCAAAATATGGTGCGCCGCGAGCGTCACTTACCGTCTATGTATCATGATAAGAACTATCGGTTTTACATGAATTTACATCTTGCTTCAGGCATTTTCCGCTCTGACAAACGTGATGTACAACTTGAAAGTAATAGCTTCAAACATAGCGATTGGATATGGCGCTATCATTTTTAAACTGTGTTTAGTCTTTAATGCTGTTATAACATTCCTACCTCAATTGGATTTAAAATTCATTCTAAAAGATAACTATTCAGATAGTATGTAGAGTGAATAAGGAAAATATAAGGTACCAGTACCTTTGCTCTCTAGCAATGCAAGTATACTGAATTTACTCCAAGAAGCTACTATTTGGTATACTCTGTCAATATGTTTGCATTTATAATCATTTTTAATATTAGTTATTAATCCTTACTAATTTATACGCGAAACTTTGTAAGTATGGATGGATGTTTGTTACTCTTTCAATTAAAAGCTACTGAATGAATTTTTATTGAAATTTCATATGGATACCTCCATATGAACTTTCATTAAAATCGCTGACACCCTGGATTAACACATAGGCTACTTTTTATCCCGGGAACTAGTACTAATCATGATCCACAGTAACGGTATCTGTGTACAATTGTACATGGTGAAACCTTATTAGCTTTCGAAGAGAATTCAGATGATTTTACCTTCAACAACTTTCAAAGAGTGGCTTCAGTTCCGGGCGCGCTTAATAAACGTTAATTACATTTAAGTAACCTTTATATCCAGCAACTGGGTTTGATAGCACAATTTACATTTTTAGCTAAACGCTTCGGGTGAATAGCGGTAGCTAACGATAATAGAGACTTATTTAAAACAAATTGCCCTTATACTAAGATATTTTTTGCGAAAAAATAAATTACTCTCGCAGTTTTTCAAGGCTGGTGTGGGGCTTCTGTATATTGTTCTTAATATACAAGGAACGAAACTAAATTAAATTACGAAGCCCGTGTGAATGCCCTGGAGCGCTGAATTTGATTATGTTGTATGAATTTCTAGCTTGATGAAACATATTTTTTTTTAATAAATTTCTAAGAATAGCAAAATTGAAAATAATGGACTAGGGTACCTACCTATATTCTCTAAAGCCTAGCGTTCCTCCCTCCTGTATTTTCTAAAACATAACCTTAATCCATATTACAGCGGGGTGAGCCTAAAACAAATTTCCAGACCAAAGACTAAGCAACACTAAAAACACATCATTTGACCTAAAATTCTAGCCTAAATCAATAGGCGGTTAAGACTAGCTTTGTTCGGTCGTGAATTGTGTCTACGCGGGGTGTTTATGCTAGCAAAGTCTTGTGTTGTGTGTAACCGTGTGTAACGTTCGTGGTTTACGAGCTAAAGTTTGTTCTATAGTGCGTGAATTGTGAGGTCGATAACATGATTCAGGTCTTCGCTTGTCCCTTATTGCGATAAGCTAGCTTTTCTTTTGTACCTCATTTCAAGGTTATTTTTTTCCAGAATTCGTACTTTATCTAGTGAAATATAATTTTTACATCATCAGATTATTATCAGACTTAGATTCGGCAATAATAACTTTTTTATATTTGTCTTGTAAACAAGTTTGGTAATCTGACATCAAATTCAAGTCCATAAACCGATTCAACATTACCATTATTGGTACATCTCACCTCACCAACTATACTAATATACTCTACTAGCTTTCGCGCGCATGGATTTCGAATGCTTTATAGCCTATAGCCTTCCTCGATAAATGGGCTATCTAACACTAAAAGAATTTTTCAAATCGGACCAGTAGTTCCTGAGATTAGCACGTTCAAGCAAACAAACTCTTCTGCTTTATAATATAAGTATAGATAGGTATTACAGCAGAAACCTTTCCGCGATTAGGGTAACGGCCCCAAATGTCGTCATGATAACATATCGCTACAAATTCACCCACAATATTCCCGGTTTTGTATGTCAAAACATTCAGTTTCCGTCCCGTAATGGAATCCGTGTTACACGTACCTCTGCACCTATCGGGGATTGCGGGGATCCAGGGAAATAAACCTGGGAAAATAGATATTCTATTTCATATTTTTAGCTTTCAAGTTGTCCATTTAGAGCGTGTTCTAGAAGCTTCGATTAGGGGATTCATTCTTCAAGATGTGTCTTGTTACTTCTCCGTGCTTCTCCGTGCTGAGTAATTCTTAAAGTTTTCTCTCATGACATTTTCCTTACATACTTGATGGTTAAGGATGCTCTTGAAGCCTAGCCTTTCACAAAGTTTAACTCTGTTAACTTTGTCAAAATGTTTACAGAGATCCTCCCTTTTAGCTATCACCTCTAGGTTTCTCACGCTCGCGTTAAGTGTTATTTAATCTAACAAATGGGCTGTAGATAATTATGAATGTATATTTATTGAGTACTAGCTGGCTCAGCGAACTTCGTACCGCCTTCTCACCGTTTAAACCTTCCCAGGACTGACAAATACTTCAAGACCAAAATTAACCAAATCGGTCCAGCCGTTCTCGAGTTTAAGCAGGACTAACGAACAGCAATTCATGTTTATATATATAGATTCAGCTGTTTTAAAATACCATAGCAGACGTTTTTTAATGGTCAAAGCTGAAGTGGTGTACATCACGTATCCATTGTGCATCATTGAAAATTATTTCAAGTAGGTCTTGATTCATCATTATCCGCGGAACAAAAATAGAGCTTGTAAGACAATTGTCCAGTTCCTTGCTGAAAATAGAAAAAAAAGAACCTGTATACATTATATTCTAATGGAAAAAACATTGTGTAAGCTAACTCAATATCTGTTCATACATTCCACTAGCATACTGGGTCCGACACAAGTTGAAATTCAATTTATTTTTGGTTTGCACCACGATTTCCCCGCGGATTCGATTTTGTTTTAGGAGTACCAAATCGAATCCAAAATAAATGTGTGTGCAACTTTTTCTGTTAAAGGAAGTTTTTAATATACAAATTTTATTCCTTAGTGAATAGAGTGAGAGATGGAAAATTTAAATATTGTCGTCCATCATAACCTCACACGGAAGAATATAAATAGAATCAAATAGACTGGAATTTTTTGCCAGTAAGCTCATTTAGGGTCATAGCACTCATATCGGCGAGGGATCGTCACTATATCCCCTTTCGCCTCGCGGTCAAACAGGCGTACGTAAGTACGTGACCAAAACGGATCAGCTGCTCCGATACGTCAATTCAGCTACGGCTAGATGACGGCTCGTCGGTCCCGAGGCAGTCTGATATGTGTGCTTCGACCCTTATACATAGCGACGAATAATTAATGCGAATTCCCATTTAATAAAACTATCCAAACATTTCTCCAAAAGTCTACGCTGCCTACGTCAGGCAGTTGCTAAAGACAGTCATAATAACCTAAACGACTCTATCTACGAATCAATTGAATACTGAACGTATTTCGTTCTTCTTTCCAGTATACCTGCCTTCATGAGAACCTGTTCCATTACTTATGTGAGGAGAACAGTGGAGCGGTCACGTTACCAGCGGCGAGAGGTGACGATGCTTGGAAGGTGTACTTCAATGATATACCAGAAGAGATCGTTGATGAATTCGCCATGAGATACGGAATTGAAGCAATCTATCAGGCTATGACGTAAGTTTAATTTTTTTATTTGATGTAAAAACAGCATCCTATCTGAATACATACATAACATCACGCCTGTTTTCCCCGAAGGGGTAGGCAGAGGTGCACATATTATAGTACACCCTGAATATTTGAAATATTTGGTGATGATAACTTTTACCTGTCAGTAGCTCTCTAATTTCAACTACAATAATAAAGTTTGTAGAATTCATAATTCTTTATAGAACACAAAACAAGCAATCTCATGTGAAAAATGAATATCAGAGGCGATCTTAATTTAAATGATGTATTGTAGGATCAATGTTCGTTAATATTTTTTATTACTAGTTCCTGATCATATTAATACTTTTGTTCTGATATTAACTGATGCTACATCCTTATTTCCAGGCACTTCCACTGCCTCTCCACGAAGTACCTTTGCGCCGGCGTTCCAGCAGTCATGTCCACCTTGTTAGCAAACATCAACGCCTACTACGCCCATACCACTGCTTCATCAGCCGTGTCCGCGTCAGACAGATTCGCTGCTTCCAACTTTGGAGTAAGTATTTTTATGACCAATGTCTGAAATATAAGACGACCAAGCTTAAGCACCAAACTTTGGAACTTTGGTGCTTAAATTTGACATAAAATTTGTTTTTCTTTCTTTTTATTACTTCGGTATTTTGTTGGTTAAGTGTGATGTGACCTTTTTAAATAGGTAATAAATATAAAACTTTAGAATATTTGGAAAAGTTTACTCATGGTAGCCCTTAGTACAAAATATAACTAAATGAAAATAACTATTTTTATTTTTTGATGTAGCTAATTAATATATTAATTCTAACACTTGCTTTTTGCAGAAAGAGAAATTCGTCAAGCTACTGGATCAGTTGCATAACTCGCTGAGGATCGACCTTTCGATGTACCGGAACAACTTCCCCGCATCCAGTGCAGAGAAGCTCATGGACCTGAAGTCTACTGTCGACTTGCTCACCAGCATCACGTTCTTCAGAATGAAGGTATGTAAACAAATTATTATTATTTTATTTATTTCCAAAACTTATTGGAGATTGACGATTTTGTAGAACTTAT
Source organism: Abrostola triplasia (assembly GCA_946251915.1). Lineage (NCBI taxonomy): Eukaryota > Metazoa > Arthropoda > Insecta > Lepidoptera > Noctuidae > Abrostola > Abrostola triplasia. Next base: position 8,121,060 of record OX276435.1, read on the forward strand.
GTTTTAAATCATCAGTGATAGATGCAAAGACGATTGTAATAATAATGATGACGTCACAATCATGTGAATCGATAATTTTATATTATTGAATTAAAATATTGAAGACCCTATAGTTCTTGATAACCTTGATTTTAACACTAATTCAGCTTTGCATCAGTTCCACTATGTATTTGTCGTTATTTGAATTGTATTCAATAAAAGTATTTATCTCTATGTATGTTTTTTAAGAAATTTGTATGCTTTTTTATAGGTCCAAGAGCTGAGCAGTCCACCCCGCGCCAGCACTGTGGTCAAAGACTGCGTGAAGGCTTGCCTTAGATCGACATATCAGTTTCTATTTGAGAATTGTTACGAGCTGTACAACAGAGAATTTCAGGTAATAATTAAGTTTAATAATAAATATCCATGTAAAAGTAAGGAAGCGATAATTATCTGCAAAGAAACTTAAGTTGGATTCATTGATCACGCATTTGACAAAGATAAAGAAATCTTTCGAGGAAATAAAATAATATAAGTGTTCATATGGCACTTCAATATTTTAATACTCCAACTGACATGATGTTTACCCATTTTACTTTGGAGAACTTAAATATAGTATACAAACAAACAATCGATGCTAATGTTCTTCAATTTATCAGGTGGATCCAAATGAAGCTAAACGTGATCCGTCCGACCATGGGCCGCAATTGGATTCAGTTGACTTCTGGCACAAACTGATCGCCCTCATTGTATCTGTGATAGAAGAAGATAAGAACAGCTATGCTCCAGTCCTCAACCAGTTCCCTCAGGAGTTGAATATTGGACAGGTATAGTTTTGTTACAACTTACATACTAATTATGATAGATTTTATTTTAATCAGTGCTTGTATAAATTTATCAATTACATTATTTAAATTGGATTTTCTAAACCGTAGTTTTTATACTATTTGCAGTTATCGGCAGCAACTATGTGGTCGCTCTTCGCAGTGGACATGAAGTATGCCTTGGAGGAGCACGAACAACATCGTCTATGCAAGTCTTCTGCCTATATGAATTTACATTTCAAGGTACTGTACTGCACTTACTGATCTAAATTGTTAGTTGCTAACTGTTTTAACATTTTATGCTCTGTGCTTCGGATGGCACGTTACGCCGTTGGTCCTGCGCTTGATCTTTCTCCAGTCGTGTCGATATACCCTCTCATCGGACTATCATTATCATCATCATCATCAGCCGGAAGACGTCCACTGCTGAACAAAGGCCTATCGGACTATAAGAGAGAGTTAATAGGGATTGCAACTGTGTTTGCGCGCAACATCTCTTGCGTAGTTGATTGAAATAGGCCGCTGTGACTGAAATTTGGTCATGTGATCATTATTATTATTAACATTTTATTAAAGAGGCACAATCGTTCTGAAATCCAGAGAAAACTCTTTAGAACCTAAAGAATTTATTTCAAGTGTCAATTCTTTGTCGTGTTTTCATTTCATTCTGTAACTTCTTCGTCCTACAGGTAAAATGGCTCCATACAAACTTCGTCAAGGATGTGCCTCCGTACTGCGGAGCTGTCCCTGAGTATCCAGCCTGGTTCGAACCTTTCGTTATGCAGTGGCTCAATGAGAATGATGACGTGTCCCTAGAATATCTTAATGGGGCGTTCAACAGGGATAAGAGAGACGGGGTGAGTTAAAATGATCTAGCTATCGTGACAAAACATTTATCACGATCGAATTATATCAAAAGATGTAATTCTTACACGCCATGAACTATATTTGAATATTTCATTAGAAAGGGCACACTTTCAAAATTTAAATAAAAAATCGGAATTGTACTAAAAATGCATCTATTAACTTATACATTTTTTTTCTAGTTCCAAAAATCGAGTGAACACACTCTCTTCAGTAACTCAGTGGTAGACGTGTTCACACAATTAACGCAATGCTTCGACGTGGTCTCCAAACTCCAGTGTCCTGACCCTGAAATCTGGAAGCGGTACATGAAGAGGTTCGCAAAAACCATCGTCAAAGTACTCGTAGCTTACTCTGATATCGTCAAGAAGGAATTCCCTGAACATTTGAAGGAAGAGCGAGTGGTATGTTTATGATGAAATTATTTAACACATGGTTTGCTTATTTACTCCAAGATTTTTACTTTCAATTTCTAGCTTAAAAAAATTAAGGAACTTCAATTATCCTTGAGGTTGGGTAAATATAATGTAAACATGAATAAAAGTCCTGGGTTCTTTTCAGCGATTTATAGCTGCAAAGGTATAACACTCAGTTGGTAATCATAGATTCCAACACATAATATCTGACGTCACTCTTAAGCCGTAAATACTAGGAAGGGAACTTGAAATTTGATGGATGCGAGCAGTGACACGATGGCTCAGTTGGCAGAGCGGTGCCACAGTACGGCGAAAGTCGCTGGTTCGAGTCCCGCTCGTGTCCATTTTCAAGTTTTCTTTATCAATTTAGATAAAAAAAATAGATTAAAAAAGCAATGATGTTGTATACAAAAATATTGCGAAAATGGCTTTACTCTGGTCTTTGCATTTGAGTTGCAAAAATAAAATGATTTTACTTCTGTGTTTAGGCTTGTGTCTTGATGAACAATATTCAACAACTGCGAGTTCAGCTGGAGAAGATGTTTGAGTCGATGGGAGGTTCCAAGTTGGAGCGTGATGCCGCTGATATTCTCAAAGACCTGCAGAACAGTCTCAACGGCACATTAGATGACTTGGCTTCCATATTTGCTATCAGGTATGATCACATATTTTCCGGATGAAACCTTTTTTTTTAGTATAGGACTTTTGTAATCTTACCTATCGGTAACAAATAAATGACTCGTTCGATTATGTTCTGATGATTGATTCTGTTCGATTATGATAATGTGTAACAAAACTAGCAGTTTAGTTTTTAAAATGAAGAGAGGTTAAGTTTTTAAACAAGATGGTATCAAGATCGAATTAAAAAGTAATAAAATCGATATCGTGGTAAATCCTGCTCCATCAAATTTTTTTCAGTAGGTAACTGTATGAAAATCTAATTTATCTATACGACCTTTTCATTTCAGCTTGGAGTCACGTATAACAGCCAGTGTGAAGGAACTGGGCGAGCTTCTGCAGAAGGTGACCGGCACCGTTATACCTTCGCAGCAACAGCAACAGCAAGCCCACCACGAGGCTGATGAAGTTCTCAGACCACTTATGGATATATTAGTAAGTACATTTGTTTGTATCTAAACTACCATTAGAATAAACACAAAATTTTAACAAAACAAGATTAACTTAATTTAGAACAAACTTCTTTTACTAATACTTACTACAAACACCCAGACTCGGGACAAACATCTGCGGATCGCACAATTTTTTGTCCCGAGCGGGAATCGAACCCGCAACCCTAAGCGCAGCAGTCCAATCGCTTAGCCGTTGCGCCAATCAGGCCGTCTAAAAGGGTGAAATGATGTGTTTCCTCATCTAAAATACTTTAATTGTATAATATACCTGTATACATTTTGTGTTAATGATATATTTTCCTGAACAGGATGGCTCTCTTACAATGTACGCGGAGTCCTGTGAAAAGACTGTACTCAAACGACTACTAAAGGAATTGTGGAAGATTGTGATCAAGATATTAGAAAAGACTGTTGTACTACCGCCTATGACTGACAAAACGGTAAGGCCTTAGTTTAAAAAAATAATTACTTAAATAATTATTTAAATTATATTAAAAAATAATTATATAAATTTACATAATATGTTTATATGTACATTATTACATTGGGACCTATAAACATAACTGGCGAAATGTGGGTGTACTATATGTGCACCTCTGCCTACCCCTTCGGGGAATACAGGCGTGATATTATGTATATGTACATTATGTACATAATGTCATGCCTGTATTCCCCGAAGGGAACGGCAGAGGTTTCTGCGAAGGACACTCACATGTCACCAGTTATGTTATGGTCCCAATGTAAGAGGGGGCGAGCCTATTGCCATCAACCGGGCACAAATCCAAACTCCGTGCTGCTATTGAGAATTGCCTAATGGAAAAACTCAATAACGCTTTGCCTAACCCGGGACCTTAAAGTCAGCAGTTGCGCTTGCGTGCGACCACTAGACCAATGAGTTTTGGAATATTAACTACTTATCATGCATGTGGTTTTCACAAAAATACGTTTTTCAGATGATGCTGAAGAATTTGACAAACAACGCCAAGAATTTGGCAGCGAATGCGAAGATCGAAGACATGACACAGCTGTTCAAGAGCACGGTGGGCAAGCAGGACGTCAAGCATGCGCTTTCTGGAGTCATGGATATGTCGAAAGAGGTACTGATTTTATGACTGTAAGATCTAAATGTTGTTGAAGAAGGCATCCAAATTTAATTGAAAAATAAATTGGAAATAACAGTCTTATTTCAGAAAAAAAATTCAGATATACTATTTTTTATATCGATTATGCTGATTCTTTGCAGTTTCTGACCACTGTATAAGAAATACTAATAATTAATTAATTGACCAGTTTAATTTATCAAACCCACAGCACTTATCAGCCGAGAAGAGTTTGACGCCGAAGCAATGTACCGTCCTCGATACAGCTCTTGATACCATCAAGCTGTATTTCCACGCTGGAGGCAACGGACTTAAGAAGGCTTTCTTAGAAAAGAGTCCAGAACTGCAGTCACTGAGATACGCCCTCAGTCTCTACACACAGACTACTGACACGCTTATCAGAACTTTTGTTAGCTGTCAGCAAAACCAAGGTAGTATAAATTGGCGTCTTTAAAGAACTTCCAGAAGTTTCCAAAGCTTCATTAAAAATCTACTACAGTATTTTATTCTTGTACGATCATTAGCAGCACATAATTGCAATAGTACACCATTTAAATGTATTCCAAATAGAAAAAAAAAACTTAGAACTACTTTTATATTATTTTAGACGCAGCAGTTGCAGAAGAAGGAAGTGTTGGAGAAATATCCTTACAAGTGGATCTGTTTACGCACCCTAATACCGGCGAACATAAGATTACTGTGAAAGGTAAAGTTTTACTTATAAAAAAAAATCCTGAGCAATGATTCCTCTGAAATTATGAGGGATGACTATTTGGGCTGATTGGTTTATCATTGAGTTCTTGATTGTGGTTTTAAATTTTATATCATGTAATCTTTGGCCTTAGCGTCTATTGCAGACGCTTTATACAGTATCATGTGGGGGGCAGGCACTTTTTTGGTTACGAAATAACCCAATTCTAGACCAACAGGGCCGTCCAGGCGTGCACATCCCATACGTGGCGGATGGGTGTCGATATCGTGTAGTTATATTATAATGATGTCATAAAAGCCATTATGCTTTATTTACCTTTAACTAGGTATCTCAAATCGTCCTACAGTTTAAAATACATCAGTATTATTGACAATCTTAACGACCTTTCCAGTGGTGGCTGCGAACGACTTGAAGTGGGTTATACAAAGCGGTATGTTCCGTCCGTTTATTGAGGTTAACCTAATCGGTCCTCACCTGGCGGAGAAGAAGAGGAAGTTCGCTACGAAGTCCAAGAGCAATAACTGGAGTCCAAAGTTCAATGAGACTTTCCACTTGTAAGTTCCTTTTAACTGTCTCATCTTAGTGACCAGAAATAATTTAAATACAGAAAAAGGAAAAGCAATACATGGTTTGTTGTTGATAATTATTTCCACAGTATCTTATCAAATAAATTACTCTTGATCATTTATATTTTTTACGCGATACATAAAAAAATCCATCTATGTTGAAGAATTTTCAAAAATATTTTAAAAATTGATATTGGATCATTTACATTCCTTAAATAGAATTTATGATTAATCTCATTACGATTGTAAACTATTCTTTTTTTCCAGCATGGTAAGCGCGTCCGAGCAGCTGGAAATGTTTGAGTTACACGTGTGTGTGCGTGACTATTGCTTCGCGCGCGAGGACAGGCTCGTCGGCGTCGCTATTATGCGTATGACCGAAATTGTTGAACAGGTACACAATATTCAATAACCATAATATAACGTCAAAATCACCTTCGCCTGATGTCAGAGTACTTATCTGCGAATTTTGTCAAAATTTTCAGGGCGCCATTGCTTGCTGGCTGCCTCTGGGAACCCGCATCAAGATGGACGAGACTGGCTGGACGATACTAAGAATACTTTCCCAAAGGCACAACGATGAAGTCGCCCGGGAGTTCGTCAAACTCAAGTCGGAGATGAGGTCCGAGGCGCCGGCCGGCACACAAGGCCCCTCGTGAAACGTCCAACACAACACCACGTGCCACATCATTCAACACAACCTACCAACTCCAAGACTGCGACTGGACTGACAAATCCGGTTGTGATGTCCTTTAGTATTTTGAAACAGTTTAAAGTGCGTAAACGAGACAGAACCATGTTCTGCACGATACGTGCGAGAGAGACGGAGCCACTGCAACGGAGTAAGGATATGACATTCGGCGCTCCGGCGGCTCCCGGTCAGTGCTCGTTCGTTTTATTTCGTACGGTCTCGACGGAGATGCGTTTTGTAAATAAAATTAATCTTTGTTAAGTTACGCGGATAGTAGAATATTTTGCACAAATTCGTAAACATTAGCAGAAAAGACTGACCGTAGGCGGCCGGGCGCCGCAGCGTACGCGAGTAGGGATCCAGCTACAGCCTCATTCTCAACTCTAGACTCCAAGTGATTGGCAAACTTCAGTTCGCCTCAAAACGCTCTATTGTGTGTTTCTTAACTTCGCTGTGTTTTGATTATTTGACCAGTGGCGAAGTTACTTTCCAATTTTACTGCCTAACTACACTTTTGCTGGGTACCTAAATTCGCGAACGCATCGTTGACCCACGATTTATGTAATAATATTTATATGGACCAAACTGTCGTAAATACGGATGAATTAATCCTTAAACATTAATATTAAAATGCAACATAATTATTTATCTAATTAATCATCTACTCGTTATACGTGTACAGTAAGATATATTATGGCCTTATGTAAATTATTTCCTTCGTTTGTTGGTTCCAATGCTTCTGTCGAGTCGGTAACGTGAAAAAGTGTAGAGGATGTATCCTGAGTGCTATGAGGTTATGCGTTTCTATATTTTCCTTTCGGTAAATGCGTGGTGTATAGAATTATGCGAAGTAAATAAAGCATGTTCGTTTAGGTGATGAGTGTTATAATAAAATGGAATTAATGTAGTCATAGCCGTCGTTTGTTCTTGAGATCCTTTGCGCGATGCTTTTTGACGTCTGTACGTAGTAAATATAGAATTAAAATGAAGTTATCTTGAACCATGTATCTGTATGCAGACGCAACGTTTAAAACTAATGGCTTCCGCGATAAATATACTACAGGAAATTATTAGTTTTGATTTATTCTGTTCCAGCGTCGTACCTACGGTTTGACAAAAATAATAACCAATGGAATATCAAATCTTCCAGAGACTGAATTTATAATTCGCTGTACAATTCACCTCAAAAAGTATCGCGTATGTAATGGATCAAAACTGTGCGGTCTTGTCATATTTTATATAATAATAAATACTTGTTTTACGTGTCCCGTTTTGAGTGACCTATGTATTATCTATGTGATCAATATTTATTGCAGACATGTACATAAGAATAAGTATATGTTAAAATATGTGTATACCACAATATTTGCTATTACTTTAATAAGCTTGGCCTGTTTGAAGTGTAATCTAAAATCTCCAATGTCTTTTTGTATATTATTGAAAATTGTGATATTGTTATAAAAATGGTGAGACATCGTAACTGTCGTGTTTAAATCTGTTTAATAACTCCGATGTTATTTGTTAATAGTGTAAAAAGTTTCGTTAGAATAACAGAGCGAAACCATTCGTATGACATTCTATCTCTGTTAATTCTAAGACTATTTTTAGTAGATTTCCTATTCTGTTGATCATTTAGCAAATTTTACTGAAATGTTTAAGAAAAACCTTCCATGTCCTTGACTTGGACCTCACTCCAGTGCTCAAAAATAATTTGTTAAGGCTATATTATGGCGAGGAACAATAACGAATCGTTGATTTATTAACATAATAATTAAAATAAACTTAAAAATACCACAGTCCAAAACCCAAAACACATGTTTGAAAGTCGTCACATAAATACATTTAGTGTGTGTACATTTTCAATAACATTAACAGTTTGCGAGAAAATCAAGATATTTATTACTTAGGTTTACTGATTAGTTTTTTTTTATTTACGTATCAAACTTGCTAAGAATTTTCCGTACAACGTTATTTTTGACATCTAAACTTTCGTTTCAATAAACTCTTTGGACACTTCAAGGTTGGCTTCTAACTTATTCCTCTTACTTTTATCTTTAATGAAGTTGAAAATGCACACGATGTGTAGATAGGCACATCACAAACTGACACGGGACATAGATTTTCTAAATATTAGCATTTATCATGGATTACATATCTGTAGATAGAGAATGTGGTTTGTCTAGTCCAAATCTCAATAATATACATATACTTATTAATTAATTATATATTTACTCGTCTTATTATAATATATAGAAAATACTTTTATTATTTCTAATTTACATTTCCGAGTTGACTGAATCTGTATAACTATAGCGTAATAGAAAATTAACAACATTAATTGTTATTTTGGATCTTATCTCAATATGATATTTTATTTAATGCAATAATGTGCGCAAATAATAATTATTAATTACAAATATGAATAAAATAATGAACCTACAACTTCATTACTAGTCCGTTATAATATACGAGCATTACTGCATTGAATAGAGTTTTGAAAGAAATATTTTGGAAAAATAATAGTGACGCCCATCAAATAGATTTTTTGATTGTATTATTTTCAATTGATCGTTTCACTAAAACAGAAACATTATCGGATCATGCATTTGTAAATAGTTCCAATTCGTACTTCCACCGTGAGCGAAGGGAGGTTACAAAATTGATGGGATCGAGTGATATCTACATAAACCAAAATAATATCAGTATTAATTTTCGTGTCATTAATTTGTCGTGTTTGTGTATTGAGGCATTAGTTCTATAACCAGTTACACTGTTTATGAAGATATTGCGATTCGAGCTAGTATAAAGAAAAGCGCACAGTATTCATTATTATCTCATCAAATATTACTAACAAAGCGTATTGACACATTAACCTTTACCATTTGACAATACTTGGTAAATATTATTTTGTAAGAGTAAATTGTGATTGTCACATGCATCGGCATCACTATAAGTCTGTTACGCTCCAATTTTAGTATTAAATATCACTAACATTGCATACATCTTTGTATAAATGCATATATGTAAATGTTACATGTTTAAACACATTATTGAATTTAGAATTTTTATGAAAAACATAAATAAATATCCGTATTTCAAATATATTTCGTTTCGTTTCATTATTCCCGAAGTTTTTCCCTCTTACATTATTATATATGACTAGCTGGGCCCTGCGGTGTTACCCGCTACATTTTTTCGGAATAAAAATTAGCTTATATGTACATAATTATGTCAAAGTGTGATATGGATGCTGTTGGTGTACCTGTTGAAAATAAGTAAATAAATAAATAAAAATCCAGGGTGTCACGGCTGCCACGAGAATGTCCCCGACCCAGTTCTTGAAAATGATTACATCACATTTGACTGACATCGATCTACCGTCACAGGACTATAATTGCCAATAAGATATAGTGGTGATAGATCGATTAAGCGCCGCGCTATTATTGTTAATATCACGATCCCCCATGACGAGAATTTAATTAAAGCTGCAAAAAATAAACAAACTGAGTAGTTTTTATTGTCATCTTTTGATATTAAGAAAGTTTACCATATTTGGTTGAAGTTAACTTGTACCAATCAAAAGTAAACAATATACAAACGAATATTTACGATGTTTGCCAAAGAAGTCTCAACATTTTAACCCATACAAAAACACAAACAAACCTCCCACATATTTTCTCAAATAAATAACAATATTTTCGATCCCAGAATTGTATATTAAGAAACTATTTTGTAGTAAGCGGTCATAAAACCAAGATGTATGAGTATGATCTACGATTCAAAACGGTATTTGTTTGTTTATCTCTGGAAGATTCGGTGGAACTTCCTGTTACCATAAATATATATTGAAGAGTTACTAGAATAGAACTCAAAGAAATATTTGGTTTAATTTCAGCAGATGGATTCATTGCGTCAGTTCAGTTACGTGGGCGTATGTTTGCATAAAACTCATTATGAATCTTCTATTGCCCATTTAGATGCCAATGAATATCAATTCTTGCATTTCCTTATCTCCTTAACAAAAATATTTTTCCTCAAACTTTTTTAACGTATGCTTGAATTTTTGTGTTTATTTTAGTTGAATTTACAGACATATTTGTAACGATTTGAGATGTTTTATACATACATTATATGAAATAAATCTATCTATTAAATTGAGTAGAATATGCTTAGATGGTTTGGTAATATAGAAAGGATGGATGAAAGAAGAGTGACAAAACGAATATATGGGGCGAATATTAAAGTATCGGGAAGGGGAAGACCTCGGCGAACATACCTAGACCAAATCGGAGATGTTCTATAAAAAGAACAAGTGAGGAGTAACAGAGAAATAGGCGTGACTTTATGTAGGTAAATATACTTACATATTTACATTAAATTGGACTACAAATCAGGCGAAATCAGCAACTAATATAATAAAAGTTACAAAACAGCCCCACTTTAGGTCAAAATACAGAAAAGTATGGCATTATCTTGAATGAAAACTTAGACACACTAAGCATGTAACAACCACGTAACTTCAACGAATAGAATGAATGAAATCTTCATTCAGCGAAGTGAATGAACTGAGTGAAATAGGTCATCGTGTCACAACCTCTAATCTACAGTACAATAGTGCTCTTGAACCTGATATTTGTTAAATAGGTCATTAACCTTGAATACTGGGATTTTTGAGTAAGCATTATAACATGATATAGAAGTCTGGAGATGTTTTGAGTCGTCTAAAGATGTCATGGCCAATATAGAGAGCATTACGTGGCTTTTATTGAATCCTCAATCCAAGTCTATTACTCATTAGGTGATGTTTATTAGAAGATATCCTTGTAGCTAGGATACCTATCCTATCATCCTGAAGGAGTCCCATGCTGTCTCTTATAACGATGAGGGATGCTCCAGGGTTTTTTTGTGGGTTTTTTGTCTTACAGCGGGCAGTCCCACTACCCTCACCGCTCTCCTACTGGATGGTGAGATAGTTCCTGACCAGGTCTGATTGACGCTGTGGCTATTAAACTGCTGCGCTAAAGGTTACGGGTTGAATCCCGCACGGGACAAACAATTGTGTGATCAGATGTTTGTCTCGAGTCTAGGTGTATGTATGTGATATGTCATGTTTGTGGAAAACACCCACGATACAGTAGAAGGTAGGCGTTTTTTTAACAAACCATGGAAAGTTTTTCTCTGTGTAAAAGAAGATTTCTATATTTGGTTTGGTATGCAATAAAAAATCCTTGACAATTGACAATACCAAATTGGTCATCCAGTTGACCCTAAGCAGTCGGCCTTAACTCCAACCAGCTGACTGGCTGGTCTTTTTCCACAGTAGCTATTTTTAGCTACACGATTCACGAAGAATGTGACCATCTTAATGCCATACTAAACGCGGTGAGTAAGCGTGGCGTGGCCCTGAATGTGGAGGGCCTTGCCCTGTTGAAGGATAACTAAGGGCCCATGTCATGGTTTATTCATTACTCGTTCGTATGTCGATACCATAATTATCTACAGCCCAAGGCTGCTGTAAAAACGGTTTATTATATTTTGGAATTACGTCCAATAAAATGAATTCAGTTCTGTTTCGTACTCTGAATCATAATACTGACATATTTTGATGTGTCACATAATAACACTCAGTAAACTACGTTATTTTTATAGCTTACGTATTCCATCTAACTGTGGAGGATTATAGGTAAGTTTCTTTCGTGAAAATAGTGTTCATTTGTTTTACATAATTGAAAGTAAATATTATTATTCGATTGTTACTGCGCCAATAAAACGCGAGATTTATTCAATTCTGTCAGTTAAATAAATGCGAACAGACACGGAGTTAAACAAAACTCAATAACGAAGCATAGTAATCAAGTTCCACCCGGATTTATTTGCGTCTAATCTAAACGATCAGATTGCCAATAAACTTTCGACATTATGACTTTGTACCAATCGAAGTACTTACAAAGATATTTTTTCAAGCTTTTGTTCGAATAAAAGTAAATCAGGGAACACTCTGAATGCCGATGATTTTTCAAATAACTGAATGTTGACGTCAGTAACTTCACCCCGTCACTGACAGGAGCTCTCCATGCTATACCCACACAGCTGATCAAACGGTCTATTTAGGTAACAATTCGATCGGAACGCAGACACTCCTACACGGCCCGGCTACGATCCGTGACGTCACAGTACACAAGAGTGGGGGGACTATTTAAAACGTCACCCATTCATAAACTCTTGATACTTCATTTTAACATTGACCGCAGTCGCGTGCGCACGTTCTCGACACGAATTCCGCGCTATTTTTAAACTGTTATAAAAACAAAGAGCGTGTGTTTTTTTTTTAAGTTGTGATAAATATTGTGAAAATGAGCGGCAACTTCCTCACGATACCCGGGGACGACCCCATCCAGAGGCGATCAAGGGTGAGTCTTCTTTTGTTTTTGTTTTTGTATACAATGTCACGCTTTGGTAAATTGAATTAAACGGTTGAGTATTTACTTCATATAAAGAATAAGATGGAGGATATAGGAGTAATATTTGTGTCAGAATCAATAAGACTGTGTGGACTTCATAATGCTTTAATATTCCTACTTATTTACCATGGTGTCACAATAGTACGTTAGTTTAGTTTTTATCGGGTCAATCTAACAGAATGTACCTAAAATAATCTAGCCAGACATACTTCCCTTTCAAAACATCCGAAACAACAATAGATCGAAAAATCGCCCATGACTGATGTGAATCCGGAACTTTTGGCACAGACAACAGCATGTGCTGTGCCAAATATTACTTCATATAACTTTTCTCCATAACACTGGCTAGTCAACACTTTATTAGTATTATGAAGACAAAATTATCAACGGCCATGATTATGAGGTTTTTGGGACCTACGAATAGATGAACCTTGTTTATAAGGCTTTGGATATAGGGCCTTCAGACCATAGTACAGGATTCCCTTAGCGTAGTTTACTGTCCTATGCTAATATTACTCATACATAAAGAGGTAAAATTTTAATGTTTGTAAGTTTGTATGTAGAGACTAATCTTCGGAATTACTCATCCAAATTTCAAAATTTTGTTAGTAATATTTAGAATAAACCTTCAGGGTGGACAGAGACCAAGTTTTACCAGGATAACACGCAAATAAATGTTCTATGCGGACAAAGTTGCAGGTCAATTCTGATGTTTAAAAATTACTAAAAGTTTTAAGTTAAGCCTCACAGAACAGGCATGGCTAGAGTAGCAGAGATCTGTAGTTTTGGACATGATACATCATGCAATAGCTTGAACCTTCAATGGTTTTGACAATCGCGATTCGGTTGTTGCAGTGGCTAAATGAGCCGATTTAAAAGTCTGATTCCCGTGCCACTATTTGTGTTAGCGATATAGCGAAGTTCATGCTTGATGTTGACTGTATTTCCCATTGTACAGGAGGTTTTTACTTTTCCAAATAATTGGTTAGGTAGTTTAAAATTCCTGTTTTCTCTGAAATAGTGAGTCAAACAAACCTATAATTAGAGTTGTAATTAATGCTTTTGGTATTGATTCATTCTTAAGTTTACGTCAGTGTTTGGTCAGCATCATTACACCTACAATATTTACCTTCTATTATCTATGTAATACAAGAAATGTAGGTAACTTTATAATGGTGTCCTTGTCCTTACAAAGTCAGTCTATTGAACTAACATTGACATAATTTACGCCTTACTGTATCTTAATAAACCCTGTTTTAAAATAAATATTTCATACAGATGTTTTTTTTAATAATTCTTCCTGACTGACTTTCATAAACTGACTTAGTCCTAATTTACGCCTTACTGTATCTTAATAAACACTGTTTTAAAATAAGTACCGTGTGCAGATGTTTTTTCAATAATTCTTCCTGATTGCCTTTCAAAAGTTCGCTGAGAGACTGGTTAAACCGCCAGAAGTAACTGGTCAAGAGACAGTCCCGAAAAAAAAACACAAACAAACAATACGTGGTTTCTTTTTTCACAAATGGAGTTCTCTCTTTTTTTTTTTTTACTAGCCTGGAATATCCCTCTGCTGGGCAAAGGCCTCCCCACTCTCTTTCCAAATCTCTCTGTTACCAGCTGCCAGCGACCAGCCTTGCATAAACGCATTTTATAATACTGGATTTCCTAATATCATCTTTCTAAATGTTTTCGTGTTCAAGGCTTTGGTTTAATTCATGATCCAATAACAAGCAGCACTAATCCTCGATGCACATTTCCCGTTGTAACTAGCACACGATCGCTCTGTCGGCTCTGCGCGTACCATTGACACTTGTACGGTATCCCGGTCAAGTGCATGCTCTGTTTCTTCCGCGTTTTCTTGTATACCTACAAACTGTTCCAGTATGTGTTAGATCTATACTTTATTTATTAATATATTGAGCCTCCTACAAACGACATACACAATTATTTAATTATTTATTGTACACATAGCTTAAATATCGAATAACAATATGAAATTTGATGTACAAGGGCTAGCTCATCATCATTCTTAATTAAATACAAATAATTGTTGGTAGGTGTACTCCTTGAATTATAGGAGACCACAGGATGCATAAATTAATACCAAGTATCACACCACTTCCATACTATACTATCCATACCCCATACAGATATTATAAATGAGAAAGTAACTCTGTTTGTCTGTTACGCCTTTACGACTAAACTGCTTAACGGATTTTGATGAAATTTTGCATGTAGTAAGTTTAAGACCCGAGAAAGGAGGCTACTTAACGCGGGCGAAACCGCGGGCAAAAACTAGTTATTTATAAAGTACAGTTAGCATCATAAGTAGCTTAATATGTTGAGAAACCTTAAGACAAAAAACGAAACGTCCAAATGATGATCTGAGTTTTTTTTACACTTTTCACAGTATAAGCCTACAGACCAACAAATCACTTTGTTGTTAAATAGAATAAGTACCAGAATTTTAAAGAACCGCATTCTTCATTAACGCTTTTATCTTGATAATGAGAATTTATGAGATAATTACTCAACAATTTAAGTGGAATTAGTAGTTAGTGTAATTTAGTAGAAAATAATGCATAATGCGTATTTTTATCTACGCATCCACTTACTCCAATGTATGTATTTCTGATGTTAATTACATCAGAAGAATATTACTTCGGGATAAGTGGACACATAGATAAGAATATCGGCAAGCGGTAAGCACCAGTCCAATTAATTGCTTCTAGATCATAGGTATAAAAACTTAAGTAGCTTAATTAAAATGTTACATTTCAAAAAATATAATTAATCGAGTTTCACTAGCAAATGTTTTGAATTGCTAATTTTAAACTTAACTGCCATTTATTAATTGATAAACGATATAAAACCGCTAATTACTGCTTGCTAAAAGGTATAATTTTATTACTAAAGCCAGTTCGACGACTGATGAAGTACATACAAAGACTAGATTTGCCCGCGCTTTCACCCGCATTAAATTTGCGAAACATAAGCTCTTATGTCGTTAGACATTATAACCCCATCTCATAATATTATCTTCATCGTCAGCCGGAAGACGTCCACTGTAAAACAAAGGCCTTAGAACGCCACAATGAACGACAACTTGCCAATTGCATCCACTGGTTGGCCGCAACTCTGACAATATCGTCGGTCCACCTGGTGGGAGGCCAACGCTGCGTCTTCTGGTGATTCTTCGTGGTCGCGACTCAAAAACCTCTCTTCTCCAGCGGTTACTGGTTCTTCTAACCTAACTTGTGTGTGTTCGATTGATGATGATGTGTCATCATCATCAATAACCATCATCAACCTATCTCAGTCCACTGCTGGACAAAGACCTTCTCCTTTAGCACGCTTCTTCTGAAGTTTAAGCTGTAGGTATTATTTCAAAGTATCTCAAATCTTTTTAGCGAGGAGTAACAGACATCCGTTCTTACAAACTATCGCGTTTACAATAGTATAGTATTACTAGCTTTCGCCCACGACTTAGTCCCCGTAAATTTCGAATGTTTTAGCGTTTAGTTTCCTCAATAAATGGACTATCGAACACAAAACGATTTTTTTAATTCAACCCAATTGTTTCTGAGATCAGTGCGTTCAAACAAAAAATTCTGAAAATCACTAAGATGAGCATTTTGTTAGCTTTGTTCTTCATTTACCAGCATATATAACTCGGTCTGTATTCTTAAGACTTGCTCTCACCAACCATGATATCCGTTTACCGTATGACGTACGAAATAAGATCATTTACGCCTGTATACACAAATAAATTTTAATAAGACATCCAAAAGACTTTGTTGGCAAGATTTTTTGTACACATCCTATCCGATATCCTCTACTATATTTTTACTTTTGCACATAAATGTGAACGTGAGCTACGTTGTTTGTTTGTTAGTAACCTCATCGGTAGTAAACTGCTAAACCGGTTTTGATAAAACAGTTTTTCTTTCTTTTCTCTTAAACGGAATACCTGAGTAATACAAAGTAGTATCTATCCCGTGAAGTCTGCCTCGTTGGTCTAGTGGTCGCTAGGTGCGACTGCTGAGCACGAGGTCCTGGGTTCGAATCCTGGGTCTGGCAATGTGTTACTCGGTTTTTTCCATTCGGTAATTATTAGTAGGAGCACGAAGTCTGGATTTGTGCCCGGTTGATGGCAATAGGCTCGCCCCATATTACATTGGGACCTAAATCATAACAAGCGAAATGCGTGTATACTATAGTACAATAATACAGGTATTATGTGTTTTGCATCTCTGCCTACCGTTTCGGAGAATACAGGTGTGATGTTACGGTATGTTTTGCCCCGTGTTATTCGAGTAAAACCGCAGGCAGCCGCTAGTTTTTCTCTCTGCGATGTTTTTTTACACGCAAAATACGCTCTTCTGAATCGTACGCCCATTGATTGGTTTTTTCAGCTGTTGCATCTACGTCATGGTCTGTAAACTGTTTTGCTAGTGGTTTCGTTTAATGTTTATGTCTAATAGTCTAGACATTAACAATGACGTTTTACATTCTTTCCAACACGAGCCAAAAATAATAGGAATGTCTTCATTCATGACAATGTATTTAAATCAAGTTTAATCTTTGTCTGCGTAATGTATTTAGTATTTTGTTCGGATGTTTATTGTTTAATTGTCATCTAGATTGTTCCAAATTTTTTTTAAGATCGTCGCTTTTGATTTTACACTAGGAATGACTCCTGTATCGTGGATGCGTTTCACAAGCATGAAATATCACATACACAAACTCCCAGACTCAGGACAAACATCTGCAGATCGCACAAATTTTTGCCCCGTACGAGAATCGAACCGGCAGCGCAGCAGCCCAATCGCTTAGCCACTGCGCCAATTATGTTGTTTTGTTTGATTTCTAAGCTAAATTTTATACTCAAAGCTATTATTATAATCAGATAGTGTTCAAGCAATTTTCCACCCTAAACACAACATCGCGAACTATCTACAAACTTCTAGTAAGTTGTACAGTAGTAAGAATCGAATTCCGGTACATTTATTAGCATTACATCCACGCCAACATACATTACAGGGATAAATAGGTATATAAATAAGGATCATCTGGCGTACTAGCGAGTGACTCACAGCTCTTATGAGTAACCAGCATAGTACATGATTTAATCCCTACTAATATTATAAACACGAAAGTTTGTAAGTATAGATGGATGTTCGTTACTCTTTCACGTAAAAACTATTGAATGGATTTTAATGCAATTTCATATGGAGGTAGCTGACACCCTGGATTAACATCAGGCTACTTACTGTCCCAAATAAATGCAGCGTGTAACACCGAGGGGCGCAGCTAGTACTCAATAAATTCATTAATAAAGCTAGTATATGATCTGTTACGTGTATACATGTTTGTTTAACGATTATCATGAATATCTTGCAGCCAATTTACGTATTTAAAGCAACTGTTAGTCTTAAGTACGTGTGTACTTCTAAAAATACATTAATGTGTCTTTTTACTTATGCACTTCGCATTTAATTGAATATAATTTTATAAGAGACTAGCTGCGCCCGCGTTGTTACCCGCTACAATTTCCCGGGATAAAAAAGTAGCATGAGTTAATCCAGGGTGTCAGCTACCTTCATAATTAAATTTCGAATCCAGTCAGTATTTTTACGTGAAAGAATAACAAATATCCATCCATACTCACAAACTTTCTCGTTTATAATATTAGCAGGGGTATTATCTGCCGATGAATTGTACTCTTAAATTTTAAAAGATAACTAACAATAGCTAATTGACACTATATACTTATTGCTGTTTATGCATATATAATAATATAATGTAAATAATTATAAAATATAAGAGCTTATATTTTAACCACTGACAGGCTAGGAATAAAAGGTTTCCACTATAAACCTTTTAACGTGGACTGACAAGCATTGTCAGTAACCTGGGGGAAACTGTTGGCTCTTTAATAAAGACTGCACAAATATAGTACCTACTTTTTTGAATCAGAATGGTATGTAACTCAAAAAGCAATAGTGTAATACTCAAAATTAAAACAGATAATTTTTATTTTACAATATTAAATATGTGTGAAATAAAAAAATCGATAAACGATACTTTATTAAAAATATCGAGTGCTCGGAACGTAAATTCTTATCATATAAACGCTCCCTGGCCTTTAACAAATATTTCAAGACCAAAATCAGCCAAATCAATCCAGCCGTACTCGAGTATTAGCGAGACTAATGAAAAGCAATTCATTTTCATATAATAACGAAGATTATTTATATCGAATACTCGTTTAACCCTGCAATCGATTCGAAATATGATCAAAATCGATTTAACATTCCCGCATGTTACTCATCAGGAAGGAAGGAATTTATATGACGTCAAAACGTATTCGCTTAGCTTCATCTCTTTGTTCTCCAAAACCAAACTGTCATTGGAACAGAAATAATGCACCCTCGCGTTCTCATAAACCGAAACATTCGGGAACATTCAGTACTAGAATGAATGATCATTAAATTAAATAAAAGATGGTCAATTAATTAAAATATTCCATTAGCACCTCGCAAAACAATAGAATTTGTATGTAACAAATACAATTTTTCGCTCTCCCGTGGCCGGTTGCCAAGAATTTCTAGAATTCGTGCGACGGATGCCGCTCTGATTGTCACAAAGTGGGGCAGATAGATACACAGTACAGACGATAAATAGCGATCTTAATCTATGGCCGATGCATATAGTTTTTGGCGTCACATAAAAACTGAATTAAACTAAATCCTAGTTTATAGCGGTAATTAAATTAGATTCGACTGTTTTATTTTCTTCAATTAGTGATTCGATTGAAACGAATAAACGGGTCAATTTGTACGTAACTACCCAATTAGTTCAGTTATTCAATTAGTAGAAAATAATACGCTAATTGCAGTAAAACTAATAGGTATTAGGAGGAAGACGAATGCAATTTCGAACTATAGAAATGGCTTACAAAATTCATAGTATTAGATGAGTAAAATCGAAGAAATAAACATCAAGTTAATACATAAATAAATCTAAATATGGTGTCCAAAAATATTAGTGGTATAAAAGGTACTTCACAAATCTCCAGACTACAAAATGGGATTCTTGTTTTACTCGAACATAATAAAATGAATTGGCAGCTGAACAAGTGTCACAATTCCAAGAAACACCAAGAATGTAAAAAGTTAACTACACTGCGAAATAATCTAAATATTTGCTTTTATTTTAGGATATAAAAAAAGTTTGACGTCTTCGCCCCACAGACTTTACATTATATTCACGAATTTGTAAGAATTGACAAAGTTTTTCAAAGGTTTTGTAGGCTTAGATTTTATCAAGCTTACAGACAAGTCTTAGATTAGATGGGTCATCGACCGCTAGACTACAACGGACAAATTAAAAATAGATCTTATATTAAAGGTCCTAAAGTCGATATTATCGTCATTGAAGGTATTTAAGTCGGTTAAAATTAGACTATTATCATAATTTCTCATACAGCTTTTCATTGGAACCAGCCCATCTCTCATGTCCATCATTGCAACTCCCGTAAGCTAATCTACAATGATAACCATTGAGAACCATCGAGGCAATGAAGCTCGAGGCGTCCCAGAGAAATGACTCGACTGTCT
This sequence comes from Abrostola triplasia, assembly GCA_946251915.1. NCBI lineage: Eukaryota > Metazoa > Arthropoda > Insecta > Lepidoptera > Noctuidae > Abrostola > Abrostola triplasia. Next base: position 8,141,428 of record OX276435.1, read on the forward strand.
TGGAACCCACATCGAAATTAACAAGAAAATATAGGAGGAGTAGGAACATAAATGTAGAACGTTTCCATTGCCCATAGTTACATAAATATAGCAAGCCGGTAGCAGAAATAATGAAAATAACTTCCTGTGATTTCAATACAAAAAACAATTGACAAAGACTTTTTCCCATATTGAGAAAACAATCGTTTACCACGCTCTGTGTGCTGAGAAAATACAAGCAATTAGTCTACATTGCTATGTATTCTCTTTATGTGTTACCAAATTTTAGTACTTTCAAAGTTTTGAGTTCTCGACCAAATGTTTTGTACCGACATCAAGTTTGCAAATTTATGTACGTTTCATGCTATAAATAATACGAAGAAATTTCTTCATAAAACCTGTAACAAATGTAGGTATTTAGATTGGAAACTAAAAGTTACATGCTAAATAGGTTAAGGCTATATATTAGATACGCAATACACTATAAACTATGAATACTGTAACCGTTTTTTTTCATAAACGAGGATCAAACCGGCATTAACTAAACCTCGTACAAAGTCTTTTGACATCTCTATTCTTTGTCATGCAAATAAGAGTGATGGGTATAATTAAGTCTATCGTTTAAATTGACATGTTTTTTTATGAATAATGTGGAAAGTGAATAGAAAATACATACCTATATTTTGCGAGACATACGTAGTACGAAAGGAATAATAATAGATGGGAATTCTATTTGATTGATATGCGTCTTACTGTGGACAAATAATCTGTCAACGAACGAGAATAATTTGTCAACCTAAACTGATCATCTCGTTCGAGAGAAAATTCCATTTCGTGTCTATTACGATTGTCGTACTCAAGAAAATGAGAATAAAAATATTGTACTTAATTATGATTGATCATTCAATGTTGGTTAAATTACGTTGCTAATAAGTTAGAGAAACAGCACTGATAGCCCAGTGGTACGACCGTGAGACTGCCAAGCCAAGGTCCCAAGTTTTCGAATTCATGTGCGAAATTTGAAAAATGATGGACACGAGCCGGATTAGAACCCGCGACCTACACCGTACCGCGGCGCTGCTCTAACCAACTGAGCAACCGTGTCGGGTTCAAATCCCGCTCGTGTCCATCATTTTTCAAATTTCCTTTATCAATTTAGATTCAAGCTTAGCATGGGCAACATGTAAAAATGACACCAAATGTCATAGTTATCCTTTGCTAAAAACGGTGAAGGAAAACATCGTGAGGAAACTGGCATACCTAAGAGATTTTTCAACTGTGTGTAAAGCCATGTCAGAGGTCTACAGGCGGATTAAACTCTAACACCAGGTTGTTCATCAAGCAGGTTGTTCATAAGAAAAGACATCAGAGAAACTACAATAACCTTTAAATAATAATCGTCTGGATTTTGATAACGTAAAAAAATATTCATACCGAGAATTCGAGTTTCAGTCTCAAACTTAGAAAATCCAGCATTATTTAATCTCTTTCCAAGAAATACACTGTCCAAACTTCAGTATGACAATTATGCTTAAAATGTCATTCAACTTAAAATATATAATGATAATGAAATGAAATAAAATCCTGGATATAAAATAACATATTTCAACCAACTCAATGCTTTGAATTGCAAAATGATGAGAATGCAAACTGAAATCATACAAATACCTATATAAAATATAATATATTCTCGTACGAACAGCAATACGAATAAAACTGCCAATAAAAACAAATCGTATTTAAAAACACAGCTCTATTTCATCAACAGTCCGGTCACTGCGTCCAGTTTTAAATGAATCGATGCAGATTAACACAATTTGCAATCGCCGCTCAAAACTTTTTTATTTCCCATTACCAATACAGGCGTTTAAGAAACAACTTGTAAAATTCCAAGATGCCATCCCCTGGCAGAAGATCCGGCGAAACTTGGAGATTATGACCCCCCACCCCACTCTACGGATTTCGTTGAACAGTCAACGTGTTCAAGCTGATGATGACTGTATGTATAACTGGGTTAGCCTCACTATATAATAAGATTCCAAATTTTGACAGACAGATTTTTGTGCACCCAGCTGTTATCTACTTAGCTGTAGGAATAAAAAGCGGTGCCAGCAAACGTTTTTGGGTGTTTCTTCAACTGGACTATTTCTTTATCTATTTTCGATAACAGGAGACTTGTACCCAATTCCACTACAACGGAGTGTTAATTCTAACACTACACGTGAGTAATCACAACTAATTCTGTCCGTAAAATTCCTCTAAATACTTTACGTAGACGGAAACATGAATCATAGAACACAAGAACGTCAAAACAGCAATCATTCAAACGTAATGAGTGTTAAATAATAAAGGTCGTAGGCGACTCGCCAGCCAACGATTCACGCTGTCATTCACCCGGGCAATGACAAATTCTTTTATTTTTATTATTTACTTTTACAATAGAGTAAGCTTGGTGAATGGCAACGACTCGCAACAGCCCTATGTAATAGAAGCCTAACTAATACTATTATCATTATAAAGCATATTTGAATTATGTCTGACTGCCTCGTTGGTCTAACGGTCGCTAAACGCTTTTGAGCACGAGGTCCTGGCTTTGACATAACTGACGAAATGTGGGGGTACTGTACGTGCACCTCTGCCTATCCCTCCGGGGAATACAGGCGTGATGTTATGTCCTGGGTTTGAATCCCGGGTCGGGCAGTGTGACTGGGTTTTTCCATGAGTTATTCTTAGTAGCACGCAGTCAGGATTTGTGTCCGGTTGATAGCAAAAGGCTCGCCCCCGATTACATTGGGACCTTTAACATAACTGGCGAAACGTGGGTGTACTATAGGTACACCTCTACCTACCTCTACGGGGAATACAGGCGTGATGTTATGCACAATGTCAAATTCAAAAACATGTTCTTTATTTCATATAAACCAATTGCAGGCGCTTATGAAACGTCAATATGTTCGTTACACGGTTTTTAAAAATGTCATTCTTATTTCAAAAATTCGGCAAGAAACTCCAAAGGTAAAATTAAATAAAGCTTTTAAATAAAATATGATATAATATAGTAAGTTTATAAAAACTTTCATTATATAACCCATAATACAAAAACAAACATATATTTTTGTATAAAACACGTTGGTACATAAAAAGGACAACAAATCACTATCGAAATAAATCTCTAACCCCATATTAAGCCAAATGAAATGAGTGTCGTCGTCGGAATCACCGTCGTTTCTAGAACCTCAAGTAAAGTACCTAAGTATTTCTGACAAGTACCTACACTTGACCGGGCTTTCATTATGTGCACGTGTCGAGAAAAATCAGTGAAGTGTAGTTTAGGTAGAATGAATCTGAAAATGTTAACGCAAAATGTTGCAGACTGTAAAATAGAAAAATGTATTTTAAAGGATTTGATTAAATAAACAATGTACTCGATAATTTATATAATTCGTCTCTCTAGTGCTCGCTAGTACCACTGCTGAAAAAGAGTTCCAATCCCGGTTCGAGCAGTGTTTTTCCATAAGTGAATTCTGAATACCAGCACGGAGTCTAGAATCGTCCACGTTGACGGCAATGGGCTCACCCTCTTTTACTTTGGGACCTATAACTTAACTGGTGCAACGTGTGTGTACTATAAGTACACCTCTGCCTACCCCTTCGGGGAATATAGGCGTGATGTTATGTAAATATTTTACAATTTCAGTTTTCATTATTCCAAAAAGAAACCATCTTCTCTAAATCAACTTTAGTACCTATATTTATGTTATATTGGAAAATATACTGAAGCTTACGCCTACATATTATGGAATAAGAAGTATTTAATGACTTTTTATTTTAATGGAAATCTTACATAATACATATGTTTCGTATAATTTTAATAAAACCGGCCAAGTGCGAGTCGGAGTCGCGCACGAAGGGTTCCGTACCATAATCTATAAAAACGGCAAGTAAAACGAGTTTGTTGTTTGGAAACCCCCTTAATATTTAATTGCAATACAAATACATTAATAGCGGCAATACAAATACATCATCTGTGGAAATTTCAACTCTACTTTAATTTCACGGTTCATGAAATACAGGCTGGAGACAGACGTACGGACGGACAGCGGAGTCTTAGTAATAGTCCCGTTTTACCCTTTGGGTACAGAACCCTAAGACTGTTATTAAGTTTGCGTAGCTACAAAGCGATGAACAAACATAATTTCACATATTAAATCCCTCAAAACACAGATTCTTCATCCAGTACAAAGTAACAAAATATTTTAATGTTGGGAGTACCAACGCTTATCCTTTTCATATTCAACCATAACCTAAAACTAATTAGAGCAAAATATTACTTTGATTGAACTTCTTTTATTAGTATTCACATAGACCTTCATATTTTAATAACTTAGAATGATATTTATCTTAAAATACTTCTAGTTTACTTAAATTATATTAGGCTTCTAATCTGTACCCAATATTAACACTAAACACATATTTGGTTTTCAGAATAAACCAGTTTCAATTAATAATTTTAGAACCTATATCTAACCGCACTTATAAGTATCATGTGTATATGATGCGCGCATGCCATTCAATAATCCCCAAGCCGCCTGCCAAGCGTGGGGATTATGGCAATACACCCTTTTAAGGGGGAGGCCTTTCTTCAACAGTAGACGTCTTCCGGCTGATGATGATAATGATGCCATTCAAGTGTTTGTGGCATCATACAACTTGCTTTGACGACAAAAAGGAATTATCTACTTGGTTTTCTTACGTACAGTGTCGGTCAATTTAAAATTGTATTAACAATATCCTTTGTTTGACCGCTGACAAGTTCATTTCCCTCCCCCTTTCTTATAAACGTCAATGCTGAAAAAGCAAAAGACATCTATTTTAAGTCTAATACCTACCCATCTAGAGAAGTGACAGTTCTTTTGTCTAGTCTTGCTGGTGACGTCCCGACAAACTCCACCTTTTTACTGTGAATGGCGATGCCCCACCCAGTTCATAATTAATATTAAATTATCAATAGCCCCTTGAGTTGATTAATTACTTTAAAGAAAGTGTATTTTAATAACGGCTGCTTACTGCCATAGGTCTTAAAAGGATTAATAAAATTAAAAACGAAGATGTTATAAAGCCTAAGTCAGTGAATCTACGTGAATCTTGGTGAATGTATAAATTTGATGAGTGAAATACTTCGAAAGGGGTTGCTTATAATATATTAACCTTTTCCTATTTTAATTACCCACATATTATTATTGTGCATGGCGTTTGTTTAACTATTATCTCTACCTCGCAAACAATCCAAGTGTTAAAATTGGTTGGCACGTCTGTACTATAAAGGAAATATCTGATAGGTGCCAAACCCTATGAAAAATAGGCGTGCCTTCATAACATAAAACAAGATTTGTAATGAAGCAAATCTGTAATAAACAGTTCATTATACCCATTCTCTCATAATTCAATCCGAAATTGGCAAAGACTGCAAACATCTGCAGCATAGCGTTAGCAACGTAGAATGAGTCACAAACTTGGGACAGTTGCCGGCTTTCTGTCAGGTATAAATCTAGATAAATTTAATTACAATACTGCACTAAATTGAGTTTATCACGAAGTCTATCTAAACATTTCCATGTATTTAAGACTAGATATTTAGTCTAGAGAAAACAAAATACGATTTTATTGCATTGTACGATGTTTTTGTAATATATTTATACTTACTTAGATGATGCAATAATGCCTCCTTATTTCAATTTGAAAAGGTAAATGCAAATGTGTCTGGTTTGGTCGCAGAGACCGAGATTTTGGAAATTTCGAGGTATTGTGGTCCGAAGATACCAATGCGCTGACTCTATATATTTAATGATAGACTCGCATTATATTACGTAATACTACTGGCATTATAAAGAAATGCATCGGTACAACTCCACCTACTTCTTCAGTAAAAGCAGGCGTGGTGATATTTATGTTGTCAAAAACCATTTTTTTATAAACTAATATTATATCAAAATATTTTATCAATGAAGTTGAGTAGCACGCCGAGCCATTTATAATCGCTAGTTGATTTAATAAAAACTAAATGTGCCAAGGTCTATGAGGAATGCAAACATGTGGCGTTGGAAAGAGAAACGTAATATGTAGCTTGATGAAATCAATTCATTTGGTTATTTAGGATTTATATAAACCAAATATAGCATGCTAGTATTGATTGATTTAATTTGTACAATGTTTAACTTGCTCGTAATAACCTCTATTTTATACGTTCTCTATTTTAAACAAAACTAATATCAAATAAACCAAAATACCCAGTTTCAAGTTTCGCAATCCATTACTTTACAGTCGGGTAATAACACCACATCTTTTGTTATATCTTCGTGTATAAATTACACACAAATCCTTGAGAATTCCATACGAATCCGTACAAACGTTAAATTCCTAGACAAAACAGTGTGTTTAGCGAAAACTCAAACAGTTCACAAAAACAACATCTTTAACACGCGCAGTAAAGATCGTTTATTCGATGTTTAAGAAACACAGCTGGCGTCAAAACATCAGTCTAAGATACGCTAAAAGTTTTACAACATTCTCCAAATAGTCAATAGTTTGGATGTTAGCGAATGATATATTATATCTATGCTTATGAAATAAATTCCTTTGGAAAAAGATACGTCAGACTGTAGTTTCTATTTATGAATTTCTAAACGATAGTTTTAGATGGTGTTTTTTTTTCTGCTAAATATTGTCCCGCTTTACTTTTTGCTGTGGAAGCTTATTATTTTCTTTCTACACTAAGAAATGTCTTAACTACATGAGACTTTTCTAACGAACTTAACTAATTCTTTATTATTTATAATTCTATTTGACAAACTATTTACAACAAATTAATCGTAAATATTTTTAAGTTCGGAATTATCATTCCCAAGGCTTTCATCTTTAAAGATAATGTATTATTGAACAACCATCCATATACCGCCTGTGATACAGATTTAACCTAGTACAGGCACCTAACATTCTATTACTTATGTTATTTAAAAATTATTTTTGTATTTTACCATTTGTATTTCAATAAATATTATATTCTATTCAATAAGTTTAAATCCTATTACATGACAACAAATGGTATGGTAACAAATAATACGATCAAATTATACAGGCATTGTCATCAGATAAAAAGGGGTATGGTAGGATCAATGGTAATCCCTGGTCTCTGTCTATAGCTAATTAATATCAGCCGTGGTTAACAAATATTTGTATTTATAATCGGATTAACCAAGTTTGACTCGTGTCGAAGCTTACTCAAAACTATTAGAAGATTCTAGAATTCTTAGTCAAATAGTGTTTTGACTAAGGAGATCAACGATCCTTTTGTGGGTTACAGGAGTGGAGAGAGGAGTTTTCTATGTAGAAAGGATACATTGCTTGCCCTAGATCACGAATTAGATACTTCTTAGAACGGCTGCGTTTTGTACTGGTTGGTCAATTATGTGCAGATAATATGTTGTATCCCTTGCGCGGACCTATTCCAAAAAGGTCCGTTGTTACTTGGTCAAAAAATTACATAAAGTTGTGAACGAATAATTACAATCATTACAAGTTTCATACTGCTTTACAGGTGTGATATATGGTTTATACAGATGCGGCAATTTTTGTATATCTTGCTTTTAAATCATTGTAAACAACATGCTACTCGTAGGTACATTATGTACCTACGACCCAATACCGTGATGTCGAACACAAAGTTCATAGAACGTTTATTTTTAAACGTCCATCGATGCCAAGTCGTTTTTATTAATTTATAACGCATCTACACTGCGTTAATGAAAGAATTAGCTATGAAAACCCGCAAAATAAATGTTTATTAATCATAAAGTGTGGTCGTTAAAATCCTATGAAAGTTATCTCTGGACGAAATTCATCATATTTGAGATGTTAAATTGATAAAGGGAAACTTGAAAAATGATGGACACGAGCAGGACTTAAACCCGCGACAGTCGCCGTACCGTGGCGCCGCTCTGCTAACTGAGCCACCGTGTCATGTTTGAGATGATCATTGGGCGATAAATAAAATTGTAGAAAAATTATAAGGTTTTCAGCAGCATCACTGCAAACCGTAAGATAACGTTGGTCTAGTGGTTGCTAAGCGCGACTTCTGAGCACGCACGTATTCCTCAATGGATGAGTAGTTTTGTATCTACAGCTTATCTATTTCCGCCCTCAACTTCAAATTTCTCAATTTCATTTTCATGTATTAACTATCTTGGTTCGCTTTGACGCAGAAATAATATACCTACTTGATTGATAATAATATCTAATTAAGTCTTGCTAAAATTTTCTTTATCCGTCGAGGTTGCCGTTTTGCCAGTTCAGATCCAAAGGTCGTTAGTCATTGATTTGCATTAGCTTTAGTCCCTGTGGGTTGGACCAACTAATTTAGTTCACAATAGCAAACGCTACGGGCCTAACCCTTTTAAGTCCTATACAAACGGAAGCATTAGAGAGGCTTATATTGATTCTAGTTATAATACTGTCTCAGTCATGTTAAATCTTCTCAGATCATTAAGCTGGTACAATAATGGTCGAATTCCGATAGAATTCTTGGTAGGAGTTTCTGTACAAATAAAGCGAGGGGCATATACATTTTATTAGTATACAATATTGCTGGAAAGGAGAAAAGATAGATGCAGAAAAATATTTATGAAATTATTCCGATATGAGATTGTCTGCGTAGACCATTTCATTGCAGCTTTCTCAAGATGAGAACGTAGTTAAAATTGGTTCGGTTGTTTTATCGTTCGAACCATCAGACTTCCTGTAACATTTTTACACTATATAATTATTTGAAGTATTATTAACAAATTTAATTTTCTTTATTTGCAGAGTTCGTCCCTCACAGATTTGATATCAGCATTCGATACAAAAGCCCAAGCGCACAGTGATCTACAGAAGGTGACGGCATTCAGTGGACAATTCGACAAAAACCACAAACCTACATTTTCAAAGGACGAATATGGCAAGTAAGTTAGAATCGTCGAGTTTGTTATAAAGGTTTCTGTTGCCATTGAAGTGAAGCGGTGCAGAAACATAATAAAGGCTTTTATGTTCGATATGTATTGTGGAAAAGCAATCGGCTGTCCAGTTTCATCGTTCAATATTCTATATTTTCATAAAATAGGCCACTCCCTCACCCATGTCATGCCTGACATGCATTACATGTATAAGGTAAACTGTCTAACGAAATGTATTTTGCCTGTTGTTGATGGCTTGATGTTCCTTCACAGATATCAAATAAAAATAAATCAAGAATTTGTCCTGTGTATGCGTTGCTTAACGAACTTTGATTTTTGTATTTAACACAAGTATAAAAAAAATATTTGATAAATAAGAATTAGTTTTATTCATTGATAGTTTGAAAAAATAATTTTATATATCTAAACCATCGACCAATGGGTTACATTTTGACCAGCTTATTTTTCGTAGTGTGCCTCAGATTTACATAAAATAATGTACGAGTGTTTCAGTAAATTATATGTTCGTTCTTTCAAATCAGGCAATATCTATGCTGATTATTCACTTAAGGTATGATAGAAGACGGCAATATTCCCAAAATATCGGGACAAGCCTGGTTTATGTTAACTTCGACATCCTTTACAGGTCATTGTCCTAATCGCTGTGTGATGCAAATGTTGAAAATATAAATCTTATTATTATACCAGTTTGGTTCTACTTCACATATGCATAATTTTAAAGACATATGTGAAGCAGAACCAAACATCTCTAATTCTTCACAAACTTTTGCGATTATAATATTAATAAGAATCTCAAAACTCTATCTAGGAGTGACCAACATTATAATGTATTTCGTAAATAACAATACGGAAACAAAGGACAAAATCTGTCACCTCCACTGTAGTATTCCATGAATAAATATTCAGAGTCTCAGAAAAGCGGACTATACCTCGCTCATCTGGCACCTCTGACTGACATTCCATTAAGTTTGACCTTAAGACATTGATAGAAAGTCTCAGATAGGAGCGGGACGTAAGTGTCCTTTAATCTTTCCGTGACTTATTATTATTAGTATGACGTCATCATTTTAATCTTCCTCTAATGACTTCTGCACTTTGTCGAGATCTTTTTTTTCACTCTGCCGTTCAGACAGTGTAGGTCTAACTAGACGAGCCTTTTGTTATATCGGGCACATCTCTAAATTGTACCAATCGTGTCTTTGCCTTAAATATTAATAATATTTATAGAGTAATAACTCCAGTTGATAAACCTCCACGACAAACACACCTCGATCCAAACCTTCGATTTTCTAGAATATTCCAGAACATGACTTATTTACTAGATTTTTTTTCTAGGCCTATTCCCGGCTCGATGACAGAGTTCCGAGGGGCAGAAGCTCAAGCGAGGGTCTGTACAGAGATGAAAGAACTCTGCGAGATCATCAACGAGTACGGCAAAACTCCGTGCAAAAGTTTACTCCCTCCTGAACTACAAAATGCCACCAAAGTCATCTCATTTGGCGAATTATTTACGGTAAGTTTGAATTTAATAATGTTCTCCAGACCAAAATTTGGCTAAGGTGGCGAATCTCATCTGAGACTAGCTTCCTATGTATAAGATATCATTGCGCACTGGTGTTTAGGTGTTACGTAGTTTTCTCTGTTGACTAACCTCAGGAGTCAGGAGAAACATCATGCCTAACATCTGAAACGACGAAATATTTTCTTCTATTTTTTATTATAATATCTATTCTGCTCATGACGCGGAAGAAATTGTAAGCCAACACGACCATTTTCTTTACGTAAAACAATGTCTGCAACATCTACCTATTTCTATCAACGTCTTGAAAATAAAACTTAAATAAAATGACTGAACAAAGAATCGCTGCAAAGTCATAATTTACGAATGTTCCTAACATCGCCATATGACATGATCGCAGTTGGCAAAATAACGTGCAAGTCATGAATAGTAATGCTACTAACGCGCAATAAAGTACAGCTACCCAACTTCTTATTAATACCTACAAAATCCTAAAACGGTTACCATTTGTCGGCGAATATACAAAAAATCCACAATACATTTAAAAATGATTCGCTATAATTTACGGCGACCAACAGTAATTCTAAGGTAAATAGCTGGTTTGACCCTAGGGACTGCCAACTTGTCGCATTGTGTGATTTTGATCATGAATAGGAGAATAGCGACTCTTCCCGAGGGTGTCGTAAATCATGACCAAAGATTAATACGCGATCCGACATGGGACGGTCAACGGAATTAATCAATAGGTCAATATTGACTAAAGGCTATTGTTAACAAGGTATTTATGTTATCTAAAGTTATATGTCTTGCCATCAACAACATGATATAAATTTGATTGTTGTTTTGTTAAGTACCATATTTTGAGGAAGTTTTAATGGTTGCAGGGCTGATTAATATGAACTCGCTTAAAAATTCTCAGGTTATGATTTTGATCCTGAAAGTGGCCGGACATTCAAAGCAAAAATCAGATACGTCAGCCACCTGAGAGCAAATCATCGAAGCTCTCACCAGTAAAAATCCCAAGTCACTGTTGCCGAATACGGTTGGGATAAATATTAGTATTGAGTGGCTTTTTCAGTTGTAGAACATGAGGCGATCAAATACCGTAAAAAGATTGGAACGTCAGCAGCTTAGTGGCAAATCTTTAATCTCGTACCGAAAAAAAATGGTGAGGGCATAAAAAATACTGGCAAGGGAGGTGGGTTATTGAGAATACATTGACTCGAAGCAATCATTTAATGGATTGAACTTCACGTCCTTTATTGAAAGGGAACTATAGCCAAAATTACTTGACTTAAACGAGGTTTCAAGTCGCCACTAGAGCGTATCGTGATTGTGCGCTAACTATTGTAGAGTTGCTGCGAAAATTAATGGGTTCTCGACTGTACTTAGCACGTTGGCTTCCTATTCGTATAGTCAGTTCATTGAACTTGACTTAATGGTTTAGAAAATTGAAGATATTATAGATACGTTCTTAATAGCTAGGTATCTACTATGTGGCCGAAAACGTTTTTGAATACGGGAAATATCTTCGTCTTGTTTAGCAATAGATGTGTATTTGAATTATTTTGAACGACTTGTTTTTGCGGTTTTCCTTATTGATCATCATCACAGGTTTCAATATCCCTTTATTGAGCATATTGAAATTGCATATTGAACTCCTAGTAAGTAATACTAAGCCATTGATAATGTAGTAGAAGAGTTTTTTTTGTTTATTGTCTGATTAGTAAAATTTTTATCGTTTCCGATTTGGCGCAAATGTTTACTTTTTGTGTGGAAACTGTTTTGGATTATTTTTCGTTTGCTCTGTTTGAATTTTATTTGCTAAATTGTATCTATTTGATTCCGAAATAAAAATAAAATAGTATTAGGTATCTAGGATCACCTGTATCTAGGTGAAAAATCTACATCAGACGTGTTTAATATGAATCGAATATTAAAAAAGGAACAACATCGGTAAACAAAAACAGTCTGCGATGTAACTTTAACATTCTCTGGGGAGAAAACGAAAACAATTTCAAAATATATATTTGGAGCAAAAACAGCGAGGTGTTGAGATTAAGAGAATACAAAATACTACGCAGCCGAGACGCGTAAATCTTTTTTGAAGGGAGGCTGTTCATTTCGAAATACGGTAAAGTTTCAGAAGAAAATTCTGCTAAAGAAATGTTGAGCCCGCAATTGATCATAGTCTTGTTTCCATGTTATTAAGCTTAGCAAAGATGCTGAGCTTAAAAGCGAACTGCTCAAGTTGTTAGGAGATTATTATATACACGTGAATAGACAAATGGCCTAATAAAAGTACCTAAAAGCCAAACTGCTAAAGAACGACAAAATCTCGAGAGACATTATACTACAAGTCCCAAAACATACAATTCTTAAATCTGTCTTATACAAGATTGGTAGAATTTATGCTGGAATTTTGAAACGGAATTTAAATTTTTCCTTTTTTCCGAATGCCAAAATTTAAACGATCCTCCGGTCGTTTTCATTTTCGAAGTCTGAGAATTCCCTTCGCACACTAAACAGGTACGAGCAAGGAATTTGAATAACCACAAATTCTATTTAAACTCACTGATCGTATTTCGAAGTGACTCACGCTTCCGCATCACTTAAACACCTGCAAACATGTCAAACTACGTAAAACTCATTGTTTTCAATCATTGCGCCGGCTCATGTCGCAAGGTCGCTTGGCAAAACTAAAATAACTCCTAAACGTTTGCGTCAAAATAATATTATGTTAAACGCAAGTGATGACAGGCGGCAACGAGTTAAAGCGAAAATGGGGAAACGTAAATATTTTGCAAGAAATAATACAATTTTCCGTTTGGCCTTTGCTTCTAATACCGATCAACATTCAGTAGCAATAGTTAAAAATTACCACATTGTCTTCCGTGTTCAAAGGACCAATAAATCGCCGTGTCAAATTTCCATTGATTAATGGGTATTTCGATATCGAACCACGTTCATTACGATAAGGTTTGCTTGGCAATATGATGGAGACAAAATTATTTTTTCCAATTTTTAATCATTAAAAATCCAGCACAGTTTTGTTTTATATTTTTGGCGATAGCTTCATAGGGCATTAAAACAGTAAACATAGATTATGTATGAAAAAGTTGCTTATTGGTAGTACCTACATTGATAAAGTGCCTCCAAGGCTGCCCTAGACCTCTAAGCCCATCTAGCATCAAATCAACCTTGCAGTATAACAAAGTTATGTTGCGAGGATATCATACTTAATCACATTTCATCTCATCGGCCATAGAATGCAGGTATGTTGTTTACATCGCCTTGTGGCTTTGCAACTCTGGAATCTTGAGATACATTTTCAGGGTGTCCAAAACGAGTATTTTTGAATTTTGTCGGCAATTTTCAGTAAATCTTATGTTTACTATAATAACTTTCGTGAGTGTTATCCATATTATCTACTATATATACCGGATGTACTCACGTCGATATTCGGGAATGCCCGACTAGTTTCGGACTCTAACGGAGCCCTTATTCATGAGCAGGTGACGCGGCGGGGTCGCGAGCCGAACCGTTCGGCTCGCGACCCCAAGTCAAGTACAACCGGTATATATAGTAGATAAGTCTTATGTTAGAAATGTGTCCTAAAAGTCTTCGTTAAAATACATAAGTATGGCAAGATGGATAATATTAGACAGCTGATAATATTATATAATGTCCATTTGCGTGTCTTTGACGTTAAATGGATGTCCAATCTCTTATAAAACGCTTCACTGATTATAAAAAGCCGCGGTAATTCGACGGATTTGCAATTGACAACTCAAGTGATCCAACCTTATTTTTGATTTAAGCCTTTTGCTATGAGAGACAGCGTCTAATCTAACATGAAGCCGTTTGTAGCTACGTATCTACGCAGATTAGCCGTTCTGAGAGGTTACTCAGGCTCACCGCGGTTAATATTTAGATGGAAGACCATTTTCACATAGACCCCTTTGTGTTTCGAACGCACGGTAAGCCTGCGTATAATCTCATTATCACTCGTGTCGGTCTACCGTCCCATCGGACTATAAGAATAATAGAATAAAGAGTGTGCACCTGGGTTTGTGCGTATAATTGTGCACTATAATAACTCCTGCTCTGTTGGGTAGTCTCAAAATATGAGTCGCGATGACCGAAAAAATAATCGGCCAGGAGCACATTAGTTCCGAGTATTATAAGTGTTTGTCCCTATCTATAGATCTCAATACTTTACTACATAACATATAACATAAAATATAATATACATATTATGTATATGCTTGATTTATTTCTTATTGATAATATAGCAATTTACTTGCAGAATGTTTTTTATCACTCAATGGGAAGGCCGATGTTCTCAAATGGCCGTTTAATGATCGTTGAAGACGAGCACATCGTTCTAAAATTATACCCTTGTCGATTTGCACTGTATTGCCAATTTCGCTTCATATTCAAGACGTTTAAGATCAGTTTTATTTTTAAATCTTGTCTAATATGATTTGCGGTTTCTTTGAAACTCTCGTCTATTTTAATCGAAAGTGCTTTTAGTGTGTAGGTATCTACATAACGTTTAGCAATTTCTTCGACGATTAAAATAGTTAAATAAAAATCTCCTTTTTAAAAAAACGTCGCCCCACACTAGGAATTTCTCCTGTATCGTGGGTTCGTCTCACAAATGTGAAATATCACATACACAAACAGCGAGACTCGGGACAAACATGTAGAATGCACTAAGTTTTGTCCCGTGCGAAAATCGAACCCTTAGTACATACTTACTTTATGATATCGCTATACATAAAATCCAACTGATGCTCATTACATAAACCATAAGATACGAACTTAATTTCACATTCGCATTACCGTTATTCATGTTCTGCAGAGATGAATTGATTTATTGAAGCATTACTTCAAGATCAAATTGAGCTACAAAACTCTCTTTTAACTCAATTATATTTAAGATAATAAACATAATATATGTATTATGTAATCGTCCTTAAATATCGAGTGTTATCTACGCGTTAACGAAAATGTAAAAAAAAACAGAGAATATACAGCATGTCACATTTTATGATCATCATAAAACTATTACATGAACGAGATTATGACATATTGATTTACGGAAACCCTTTGATATCTAACACTATAACCTTGCTTTATGATTTCACGTAAGCATTCAACCATTATATTTAGTTACTTGGCCTTTATGTTAGGGGGTATAAGGTCGAATTTTGAAAAGGCCCTCCTTTTATAAGAAGGCCTTTGTTTAACAGCAATAGACTCACTAGTGACAATATACACCTTTGTAGACAATTCAGGCGGGATTTTATATGGAATGTTTGTCCCTACTAACTGCGCCTCGCCGTGTTACCCGCTACAAATTTATTCGTTATAAAAAGTAGCCTATGTGTAAATCCAGGGTGTCAACTCCCTCCATACAAAATTTTATTGATATCGGTCCAACTGTTTGTGCGTGATGAGGTAACAAACACACTCACAAACTCTCGCCTTTATAATATTAGTGTGATGATTTAACAAGCCAGTATCAACATCAAAGTTACCATCAAAGGTATCTAGGTAAAATATTTAGCGTGTTTAGTGTAAGTATTTTACGTCAAATAAAGTTAAAATGTATCAAAACCCATGTTTTCTTACATTAAGGGTAATTAATCATATCAAAAGCCGTAAAATACAGACAAAGTCTCCCAAACCTTTGTACGTCATCCCAAGGAAGCTCTTAATTAATTTTGTTTGTTAAATCGGAACATTTTCAGGACATCATAAGGTCGAATAGACATGATTCTTTAGATTAATCTCAAGTTGTACTGACATGTTTGTTTATTTCGTAAAATTACTTGGATTATTTTTATAATTATCATCTCGGTACGTATGCCTCGAGTTAGAGACGACAATAGTTATTTTGTTACTTGTCAAACCTAATTGTAATTAACAAGGGATATATCGAATATCGTTCAAAAGCCTTGTTTGACAAAGACAATAGACCTTGTAGTTGGTTGATAAAGATTTTATTTTATTTTATTTAATAGGGACAAAAAACATTTATACGTTGCAATAATAAAACTAGCTTAGATATAGTAAAAGAACGCATAACCCACACTTTTGTCCACGGAAGACTGCCTCGTTGGCCAAGTGGTTGCTAAGTGCGAAAGCTGAGCACGAGGTCCTAGGATCGTATCCCGGGTCGGGCAAAGTGTTACTGGGTTTGTCCATTAGGTAATTCTTAGTGGCAGCACAGAGTCTGGATTTGTGCCCGGTTGATGGCAATAGGCTCGCCGCTATTATGTAATATATTGTTTTATGTAATTATTGTTGTATTGGGACCTAAAAAAACATAACTTGCGAAATGTGGGTGTACTGTATGTGCACCTCTGCCTACCCCTTCGGGGAATACAGGCGTGGTGTTTTCGGATTTGACCCACTAGAACAACGAGGCAGTCATAAAAAAGATAAGAGTATCTGTTATAAAAAACTTCAGTCTAACGTTATAAATATAAAAGCCCAGTTTTTCCTTCCTGTTATCAACAAAGTACATAAAGCTATCATTACTTTTAAATAGAACAATAAATACTTCAACGGCTATTAATATATGAACCGTATCTATAATTACGATCACAGTCACACCTGATCAGTGGGCAGTCTCCGTGATGTTTTGGCAAATTCACAATTCATGATCCACGCTAAGTCTCTGTATCAAGAATCGTTCAAATTCCTCTTACATACCAAACTCGTTCGAATTGTCAGAATTTATGATAAATTGTTTTGTATTTCGAGTGCTATGATTCATGAACTGGCTGTTATGAAATCATGCGATTGGTTGTTTAGTTTATAATTAGCGAATGTGTTCTTTTTTTAATAACTCACGATTTTAAGTCGGCATAAAATCTTCTTTGTTTGAAATTGGTCGCGTTTAAAAACGTTTTATTTTGACTTTTATTCAATGGCTTTTCTTTTGCTGGTACAGATTTATGATTGTTTCTGGCATGTTGTTTTAAGCTCCTTATAATTATAACATGACCCATTATCTTGGATTTAAAAAGTATTTTTGGTAAAATCAACCCAGACTCGAGACAAACATCAGCAGATCACACACATTTTTGTCCCATGTGGGGATCGAACACCCAACATTCAGAGCAGCAGTCCAAACGCTTAACCACTACACTAGTCAGGTCGTCAATATTATAATATAGACAAGTTTGTATTTTACTATAATAACTTTCGTAAGTGTTATCCATATTATCTACTAATATACCTACTACTAGTCGGGCATTCCCGAATATCGACGTGAGTATAACCGGTATATATAGTAGATAATAAGTTGGTATTTGTGTCTAAAATCAATCATATTCACATTAAATATAATTATACATATATCACTGCTCATCATTAGTCCCACATAATAATTGACGAGCCTATTATTTTTTATAAGACACCCGATTTAACACCACAAATAAAAATAAATGAATTATTCATATAAAATAAATTATGAAAGTTCAAAAGTAAATGAACAAGAAAATAAATGAATTAACTTCATTTATTTATTTGCCACTACGTTTCTCATTGTGAATCTTCATAGTCTTGACGCAAACTATTTCAGAGCAATTCAGTACTCTGATTAAATCAAAGTTGTAATTGGAAAATTAGGAGCGTCTGGAATTTACGACGAAAGAGGACTATTATAAAGCCTGACAGACTTGAACCGCAGGGAACTTGAGGAAAACCTCTTACTCCAGTAAATTCTCGTGTAATTTTTTATATTATCTGTAAGGTTATCATACTTTTTACTCACATAATGAATATTTGTCAGATAAAATATACCAAATTTAAATGAATATATATTATATTGTTTGAGTATCAAGCTCCAGCTGTGATGCTGGTGGTCTTGACTAATTGAAACTATTTAAAACTTCGTAAATAAACTGTATTTCTAGTACATAGGTATGGTACAATATTTAGATCGGCCGACGTGTGCGCGCGCGTTGGAGATCGGTAAGCGAGTCATATGTCGCGTATGCGCCGGCTTAGCGGTGGGGACGTTGAAGGTCGTTGACGTAGGCGAACCGGTTCGACGCCCGATGCTCGACGCGATGTAATGTCCCGAACAGATTCCCCGGGTTGAAGTGCATACTTCAAGATAATGATGAAGAGATGGGAAGAGGGCAAACGTTGTTGTATGCCCGGGTGATGATGCCCTTCTTTGTTAAGATGTCGGCCACTCGACAATGGCCGTCCGACCCAGGCTTAACGGCAATCACTCTGCCCAGCAACCATAGAAGAGGAGGAAGATTGGCGTCTCTCACTAAGACCATGGTTCCTGTCTTTAGATCCTGGCCTGAGGTCTGCCACTTGGTTTTCTGCTGAAGGAGAGACACATACTCATTAGAGAAGCGCTGCCAAAAATGTTGCCGGAGCTTTTCGATGCGATCGAAACGTTGTAGCCGCTGGATATTGACGTCGGTCATCTGAGGACGAGGGACTGACGTGAGTGGCCGTCCGATGAGGAAATGAGAAGGAGAAAGATAAGAAAGATCAGATGGATCAGTGGATAGAGGAGTCAATGGTCTGGAATTTAAAATAGCCTCTATCTGAATCAAGCACGTAGAGAGCTCTTCATGTGTTAAGTGAGTTAGGCTCATCACTCTACGCAATAAATGTTTGGTGGACTTTACTGCTGCCTCCCAAATGCCACCGAAATGAGGGGTGTAGGCAGGAATAAATTTAAATTCAATGCCGTCATTTGCAAGGTCTGACGCTATACTAGAAGAAGAAGAATTAAGGAAGCGTGATAACTCATTGAAAGCTCCTACAAACGTGGTGCCGTTGTCGGAGTACACGCGCTGTGGTTTGCCTCGACGACTAATGAATCGGCTAAACGCCGCTAGGAAAGCTTCCTTGGTGAGGTCAGAAACCAGCTCCAGATGAACGGCTCTGACTGCAAAGCATACAAAAATACATATATAGGACTTGAGTAGCTTACATCCTCTACCTTTACGGTCGGCTATCAGCACTGGCCCCGCGTAATCAAGCCCTGTGTTCAAAAAAGGGTACTCGAGATGAGTCCTATCGCTTGGTAGGTTGCCCATAATGACCCGTACAGGCTGAGCTTTAAAACGAGTACAGCGAACACAGTTACGCACTGTCTGCTTAGCTAGGTTCCTGCCTGCTAGAGGCCAGTAGGTGAGCCTAACGTGAGCTAATAGTAATTGAGGCCCTGCATGAAAAAGTGCTTTGTGTTCTCTTACAAATATGAGTTTTGCAAGGTGGTGTTTGCTACACAATAAGATAGGATGCTTAACATCGTAGCTATAATGAGAGTTTTTAAGCCGTCCACCCACGCGCATTAACTTGTCTGAATCAATGAAGGGAGAAAGATTTATCAATCGATTTTTTTTGTGTAAGGTCTGATTAGTGTTAAGTAATGTGTATTCCTCAGGGAACATTTCCTTCTGAGAAATCTGTATTATAAGATTCTGTGATGATTGTAGTTCTGAGTATGTTAAATGAGATGATTTTATGTCATTCTGTTTTCTACTATTATTAATAAATCTGTACATATAGGCTAAGATTCTGATTAATTGTGTGAATGATGATTTTTTATGAATTAAATTTGAAATTATATTTTTATTTTCGATGAGTGTGTCAGCAGCTATATGTAAAGATAGTTCTGGTAATGAATTTACTTGCATATTGGGTGAAGTAGGAAATTGTATATCTGCCTGACTAAGAAATTCAGGACCTGACCACCAAAGATTGGATGCGCTGATGCAATCAGCCTTCACCCCCCGAGAAGCCAGATCGGCAGGGTTACTCAAAGAAGGCACATAGCTCCACGTCTGGCCGGTCGTAGCTTCTTGAATTTCACTCACCCTATTACGGACAAATTGATCAAGCCGACTAGGCAATGTTGACAGCCAACCTAACACGATGGTTGAGTCACACCAAAAGAAGCAGTGACTAAATTCTAGAGTGAGTGATTTTCGTACCTTAAGAAACAGTCGTGTGCCCAGCAACGCACCACACAACTCCAATCGTGGAACGGTCGTGGGTTTTATTGGGGCAACCTTGTTTTTAGAGGCTAACAGGCGAACGCAAACTGTTCCATCTAGTGTTACTGTCCT
The DNA here is from genome assembly GCA_946251915.1 of Abrostola triplasia. Lineage (NCBI taxonomy): Eukaryota > Metazoa > Arthropoda > Insecta > Lepidoptera > Noctuidae > Abrostola > Abrostola triplasia. The sequence continues at coordinate 8,162,055 of OX276435.1, forward strand.
CACATAAACACACGCGCCATAAGCGCGCTCAGATGCGTCTGTAAAAGTGTGTAATTCAATTGACCTGGGATTGCCACAAGATACCCATCTAGGAATGTGTACGGAATTAAGAGCTGAAAGAGAATGTACGAATTTATGGAACTGTGATTTAATTTCTGTAGGTACTTCCTCATCCCAGTTACATTTAAGAATCCACAGCTGCTGTAATATAAGTTTAGCCTGAACTATACATGGTCCGACGAGGCCAAGAGGATCAAATACCTGGCTAATTAAAGATAAAATGTTACGCTTTGTAATTTTTGAAATTGGTCTTAGTTCCATTGAAAAAAATAACTTATCTGATTGACTGTCCCAGTATAGGCCCAGTGTTTTGCTAGGAGTATCATTTAAATTTAATGTTTTGTCTTGGTAATCTGCGTCAATGTTTGTGACGGCTTTCAAGATGTTAGGACTATTTGATTGCCACTTACGAAGGCGAAACTTTGCTGACTTAAGAGTATTAACTACGCCTTGGCATAACTTTATGACAGACTCAACCGAATCTCCACCACTCAAATAATCATCGACATAAAAATCCCGTCTGATGGCCTGACCTACCTCTGGGTCCAAACATTGATCTGCAAGGGATACTAAGCATTTTGTGGCAAGATACGGGGCTGAAGCTGTGCCATATGTCACTGTATTCAGTGTATAAGTTTTTAAGGGATCTGAAGAATTAAATCTAAATACAATTTGCTGCAAGGAACGTTGTGATGGCTCTACCAATATAGCTCTATACATTTTCTCAATGTCACCTGTCACTACAAACTTATGCTGTCTGTATCTTAAGAGTATGGAAAGCAGATCCTCTTGTATTGTTGGACCTACCATCTGAATGTCATTGAAGGACTTGCCCGAGGTGCTGGAGGCTGAAGCGTCAAATACTACGCGGAGTTTTGTAGTTAAGCTAGACTCACGCACAACACCATGATGAGGCAAAAAATAAGTGTTTTCTGAATGATTGGTTGTCGAACTTACTGTCATGTGATTAAGGTCAATGTACTCTTGCATGAATTTTAAATATCTATTTTTAAAATTAGAGTCCCGCTCGAACCTTCGCTCTAGGGAAAGAAATCGACGCTTAGCCATCGCATAAGAGTCACCTAAGCACTCGGGCGAGTCCCTCAGTGGTATGGTGACGATGAATTGACCAGATGCATCACGACGTGTTGTATCTTGAAAGAGCTTTTCGCAAGCCTGTTCTTCTGCAGAGAAACAGTTACCAATTGATACAGTGTCAAGTTCCCAGAAGCGAGTCAGCTGATCAGACTCCTCATGTGAGAGAAAGTGGCAAAGAGTAGGCCGAGTATGACAACGAGAATGACTAACGCTGCCAGAAATAAGCCAACCTAATTTTGAAGACTGTAATCTAGGTTGATTTTTACCTAAACAAATATTATTGGAACCTAAGACGTCCCAGAATACTTCAGCGCCTACAAGAATGTCAATAGCAGAAGGCACATTAAAGGAAGGGTCTGCTAATGTGATACCTGGCGGAATAGAAATGCATTCTCTATCTACGTAAGAGCCAGGTAGTGATTGGGTAATATTTGGTAAGATAAAACAGCTTACATTCGCCCGATAACCGCCATGAAGTGACTGTAACTTAAGACTACAGCTTTCTGAGGTACGAGAAACTTGTCCGTTAATACCTGAGACGGTGGAGCTAGTGCTGTGCTTTACCAGGCCGAGCTTTCCACAGAGCTCTTGGGTGACGAAGTTGGAGGTGCTGCCGTTATCCAACAGGAGTCGAGCAATATGAAGTTCTCCATTGACGTCGGCCACCTTTGCCAAAGCTGTGGAAAGTAAAATGTGATTTTGTATATCCTCAGAACAAGGTAATACGACGTTGGTTGACAAAACGATGTTTTCCTCTGTCTGCTTTTCTGTTGGTTCTTTATGTAAGAGAGTATTGTGTTTAAACTTACAATATTTGCAATGTGACAACTTGCAACGCTTCGCTGCATGACCAGGTCGAAGGCAGTTAATGCAAATATTGCTCTCTGAAGCCTTTTTAATGCGTGCTGCTATGTCAAGATTCCTAAAGGATTGACAACTAAATAAATAATGATTCTGTGAGCACATAGGACATTTAATAACATTAGAATTTTGAGTATGATTAGGTTTGATTGTTGTAAGATAGTTTTCTGATTTGTTCTTTTCATTAGTATTTTTTGTAGCTGTGCCGTTTGTGTCTGTCTTATAATTTAAGGATTCAAGTAAATCTGCTCTGTTAGATAAAAAATTTATAAATTCTTTTAAATTTGGAAATATGTTTAAATTACTTTTAAATTCTTCCCACTGTCGATTGGTCACAGTATCTAATTTCTTTGACATGATATAAATGATCAATGTGTCCCAATGGTTAGTGGGTTGTCCTAAAGTGTCGAGAGCTCTTAAGTTTTTATTTGTGACATCAATCATATTGCGTAATGAGCTACAGGATTCCTGTTGGATCTGTTCAAGACTAAATAACGCCTGTACATGATTGTTTATAAGAAGTCTTTCGTTGTCGTATCTCTCGCACAATAACTGCCAAGCTATAGCGTAGTTATCAGCCCTAAAGTCAATGCTTTTAATAACTAAAGACGCACTGCCAGTTAAGGCTGCACGAAGATAATGGAATTTGTTTATTTCCTGTATGCTACTATTATTATGAATAAGGGAAAGATACGTATCTCGGAATTCAAGCCAGTGCTGGTAGTCCCCGCTGAAGTGAGGCAAATCAATTTTGGGTAGCCGAACGAAGTCGTGCTTGCAGCCAGAACCGTGTCGTGGGATGTTGTCAATAGAAGACGCAGAGACGAGCGCCGGCGAAGAGGCACGCGCGGGGGCGAGTATCGCTCTCGCGCGGGCCGTCAGCGCGTGGTACTGCGCCTCGAATTGCTCCCTCTCGGCATACATGTCGTCCGTATTCTCCGACAACAGCTCCAAATCGGTCTGTAACACGTCGAATTCCTTATATAGCGCTTCCATTAAATTAAGACGGCCTTGTAATTCAGCCACTTGGAAGCTATCTAGCTCACTACCAGGTAGCAATCTTAAAAAGTTATTAAAATGCGTAAGTTTGGCTTTGAAACCACCACGTCTTTTCACTAGTTCTCTTAATTTAGCGTCAGCCATAATGATAGGTGGAAAATAAAGCAAAAAATCTCAATGCAAACAAATGGAAGAATGACTTGTGGTTGAATAATTTATAAAATAATATTACGATTGCATAAACAACTAGCAAAGCAACGGTAAATCAGCTGACATGAGGCTAATGAGCCAGGTGTGCGAACCGGTTCACTAACAATAAAAAATATAAAATCACTAATGAGGTCGGTGACCCAACCGTTTATTGTATTGGGTGCGATAAGCAAACAAAGGAAGTGCGTTAAGATTATATTTAAAAGAATGCAAAGATAAATAATAGTTTATGCAAGTAAGAAATGATTAAGCCATGTGCATAATTATAACATATGAAGACACCAAACTATGCTTGATGCGTATAGCACTACTTTAAATTCCTGGAAATAAGACAGAAAAGGGCAGGAATAAAAGGATATCGGAACGAACTCACTCAGAATGTTGATTCTCCCTTTTGGTAGACTGTCCTTGAAGTGTCCTCGGCGTATGTGACCGGGCCTCGTGGCCAGTCTAAAGTCCACGGGCGTTTTTGCACAAAGACGAAGGCGATCTTTATAGCTCGAAGGACCACTGTTTGAGTATCAAGCTCCAGCTGTGATGCTGGTGGTCTTGACTAATTGAAACTATTTAAAACTTCGTAAATAAACTGTATTTCTAGTACATAGGTATGGTACAATATTTAGATCGGCCGACGTGTGCGCGCGCGTTGGAGATCGGTAAGCGAGTCATATGTCGCGTATGCGCCGGCTTAGCGGTGGGGACGTTGAAGGTCGTTGACGTAGGCGAACCGGTTCGACGCCCGATGCTCGACGCGATGTAATGTCCCGAACATATATAGAATTAATACTTCTGCCGCTTAGACTTGACACCGTTCATGACATAGGGAAAGGCTAATAAGATCAAATCAAATCAAATCATTTATTTTTGAAGATGATAAGAAATAAATAATTCAATGCATACATACATAAATCCACGCCTGTTTCCCTGAGGGGTAGGCAGAAACCACGGATTTCAATTTGCTACGATTCTGGCATACTTCTTTTGCTTCATTCACAGTTCACACGCATCACATTCCTCATCCACGCTCTTCGGTTAATAATTCAATGATTTGAGTAAATATTGTAAATACCCAGTCTTCCCCATGATCGAATGGTAAATGTAAAAATAATTGTTTACTGTCCCAATGTACAGGAGGTTATAAATCGCGAGAAAATAAATAAATCTGACAACGATGTCATTAAAATATTTTATTAGCTTATTTTCTTTGCGAATTTAAGGTCATTCGTTCACTGATTGTACGCAATGAACCACATGTTTCTGTGACATGTATATTGTATAATTATATTTTGACATATAAAAATTTGGTGCGTAGAAGCCCACGTAAGAAAGGAAATCTTTTCCGTCGCTAAAGTGAATCGTAGAAGTCAAAATACATTGGACGTTAACACTGAAATATGCAGAGTTTATGAAAAAACACATCATCATCACTCAGCCGGAAAACATCCACTGTTGAACAAAAGATTTGTTTTTTTTGCTTTTTTTTTTGTGGCGTTATAACGGGGAGGCCCTTAGAACGCCACAAAAAAAAAACAGTAACTCCCGTATTCATAATGAAAATACAATTTTAAACCAAGGATTAAATTACTGCCTCGTTGGTCTAGTGGTTGCTAAGCGCGACTGCTGAGCACGAGGTCCTGGGAATGGGTCATCGAATCCCGGATCGGGCAAAGTGTTACTGGGTTTTTCCATTAGGTAATTCTCAGTGGCAGCACGGAGTCTGGATTTGTGCCCGGTTGATGGCAATATGTTCGCCCCCTATTACATTGGGACCTATAAACATAACTGGCGAAATGTGGGTGTACTAAATGTGCACCTCTGCCTACACCTTCGGGGAATACAGGCGTGATGTTATGTTATGTAAATCAATAGTTTGTTATCTTTCTGTCGTATTTGAGAAGACTGTCGACTAAAGGTATTCTAATTGCAGACGGGGACGACAACAAGAGGGGTCCCTCTTGTTGTCGTCCCCGTCTGCAATTGTTTGAACTTCGTCAGGTTTACCAAACTGGCAAACAGAACTTTGTACCCAATATTAATTGTCCTCTTTCTGCCAACAATCGCACTTCTCACATTGCTAGATAATGAAACGTTGAATAAATCAAATAAGCGTATTTCAAGACCAGTATTTGGCGCTCAAACGCAACTCTTCAATGCCACTATCAATCGAAATAACACCTAATTTATCAAATATTAGTTTTGTGAAATAGGGCTTGCACAGAAATTACATTACACTCACATTTGCCAAGGTTTATAAACTAAACTAAGTGCCTGAAATTTTGGCTACCGAGTGCATTGGCGTGCCGATATAAAAACAAATCTTAATTGAGTTTTAATGATGAAGAAAAATTAATGGCCAAAATAAATTTACTTATTTTCAGAAGCTCTTTGCATGCATGTTTATCAACCATTAATTTTATTTGCTCATGCTATATTGATCAAACAATATTCTTTCTTTGTGGAAAGGTCTTTGCCTTGTACATCGGCAGTTACAGGCTAGTATTTTAGTCATTGCCATATTGGAAATCGACATCATGGAAAAAACAATAATGCTTGTCCCATTAAGTCATGACTGAAGAATAATAGACTTACTAAAAATCTCGACGCGATTTAAAAGCTTATTATTCTAGCTGTATTCGATTATAACGAAGTAAATAATCATTGGAAGGTTACGAGAATTCCCAAAGAGTCATAACTCGCAATAAACATCATCTCATCAAAACAGTAGCTCCTTTGTCCCGCACATCAAGTACAGATTACTGAGAATTATTTTATAGCGAGTGTGCGAATAAACAAATGATACATCATAGACGGGACTCGACGGACGCTCGCGCACCGATGTGACGTCACGCGACATTCCTCGTGGCGACTCACTCCGTCACGGCCAGCGTTTAAATTTGGAATCGGTTTACCTACTAATGGTAGGGTTGCCAGATGGTACAATCTGTTTGTAAATTGTAGTCGCTTTGCGGGTTATTTGTTACAAAATGTCTTAACCCCTGAACAGTTTAATCCTTAAGATTCTCGTTGTATTCGGCAGATTTGGGTAGTATTGATTTTAGTTCCTATAGGACAACCCTATGACATTTTTAATTTGCCAAGTAACATAGATACAAAATAACCTAGTAGTTCCATTTCGATGTCGACTCTAGACTATAATGAGTTTATACCTTTTTAAACTGTAAGTATAAAATCTATAATTGTTGGTGACAAACACATGGCGGATATATTGTAGTCTTACAATCGATCAATGGATAAACGCCAAAGAAGCAATATCAAGGATGACCAATCAGTTCACTAGAGGTAGGGTTGCCTCGAGTTTCTATCACAGGTCAAATAGTTTATTCTGAGTTTTATTGTGATATATATTCACGGAATTCAGGAAACAAATAGATAAATAGTACAAGGATAATTATTATTTTTAGAACAATATACGTTTTAGGCTGCGGTTAATGACAGAAAATATCACACTAAGATTTGAATAGGCGCACGTGTAACGTAACAATTTGAGTTATGTATATCAGTCTATATACATTTCAATAGCTTTTGTTAAAATTAGACCAGGGATATTTTTACGGTATTGTAGCAATAAATTAGGGGTTGGTTTCAGTTGGGCACAGAAAGGTCCGTGCGTATACTGGCTCTACTATCTTCTGAGAAAAAAAATAATCCGTGTAGAAAGTGAAATTCAACACACTATTCAACCACTGAACCGACCAGGAGGTACCTGGTCGGTTCAGTGGTTGAATAGTGTTAACAGATATGAAAAAGTCTAATTATAACTAGGTTTCAAACTAGCCTGTGGAGTGCCGGGTCAGAATAACATCTTCCTATTTCGTCCCGTTGAGTGTCGTAGGAGGCGACTAACGGAAAATCCAAAAGATTGGCTGCAGCGTATTCTGTAACTTCATCACCAATATTACGATCCCCAAGTTATTTGTAAAGCGTGGGGGGTTATGTCCCCCCCCCCTCCTTAAAGGGGACGCCTTTTTTCGGTTTCAGCAGTGTACGTCTTCGGCTTCTGGCTAAGCGATAGGACTGCTGCGCTAAGGGTTGTAGCTTCGATTCCCGCTCGGGGCAAAAAGTTGTGCGAACCACAGATCTTTATCCCGTATATTTGAGTTTTTAGATGGTTCGATAACACAATTAGGTTCGATAGGTGGCGCTGGTTTTCCGGGCAGGATGTCTGCCGCGCCCGCTAGTAATACTCTCCAATTAAGTTGTTAATGAACCTGTCATATCACACCGTAGCATAACATAGTAATTTGGTTTTCATCCGAAACAATGTTATTATGCATAGTGTGAGTACAAATTGATTGTTATTGTTATGACGTAACGTTAGTCTCGTAGCTCGTTAGCAACAGTGATTTTCCTTGTATTCGGCTTACTAGGACTGTAACTCAGTGTCAATCCGGCTGAATACACTAACGCTTTTTTGAAGAGACACTTACTAACTTCGTTAACAATTTTATTACTAGATTTTTTTTTCCGTAATTTTTCTACGAATAATACTTATAAATACATCACGCCTGTTTCCCAGAGGGGTAGGTAGAGACCACGGATTTCCATTTATTACGATCCTGGCATACTTCTTTCGCCTCATTCATACGTATTTCTCATACACGTACCCCTTTAGTAAATAATAATTATAATAGTTGGTAGGTAAAATTTCGGCCTAGTAATGAAAATGTTTGACACTAGGAAAGTTACAGGCTGATATTACATCTATAATTCATTATTTTATGAGCCAGTCGAGATAAAGGCGAATTATTTTCTTGCACAGTTAAGTTTATTGCTGCAAAAAATAATATTATAAAGCAATAAATTGCAAGTTGGACTGGACAAACTATAAAACATGGTAAAGTCGAGCTACACATTTTTTCATAGAGCAAGTTGTACCTAAATAATGTAAAAGCTAGTAAGCACCATTTACGTAGTACAGCTCCCATAACATGAATTCTTAAAGCAGGACACATTCCGTCGTGGAAGCGAGACGACATAATACAATGCATGTAGCGGTGTCTCGCTTCTATAACGTAAAATGTCCTGCTTTAAGAGTTCATGTTACGGGGGCTGTAGGACTATGTAAATGGTGTTTACTAGTGTTTACATTAGGTAGGCACTTATTTAAGAGCTCTGTAAAAAAATGTGTATAGTTCATGTCATGGCTGTTATATTTTTGCTACCCCTACAATATACATTTGTGTACGTCAAGATAAATAAATTAATCTAAAAACTCTAGTATATAAATCGATGGGAGCTGATCGCGAAAATTACTATGATAAGCAAAGCCGTGTAAATGCTAGCTCCGTGATTTATTTCATCCGGTTGGATATCTTTATATACCGCATGGAATGCAGACATTACATCAAATAATTATGACTACCGTACTATGTTGTGCTGTATACACGAAAACTTGGCAACCCTTCGCGTTCCTTTTGCTCACCAGTGTGTCCAATGACGCGTAATTAGTAACATAAACACATTAATCCTGTACCCAGCCGAATATGGATACGGAAAACGTATTTGACAGAAATAAACGCTGGACTTCAAGGGCGAGCTTGGAGTATGAATAAGGTAAATAATGCGAAAACTAAATTATCGTTGAAACTTAACGTGAAGGATAAACCTGTTGTGAAACAAATAATGTATCAATATAATGTTTGTGAATTGTTGTAGAATTAATCTGTGAAGAGGAAACTTTGGATCAGTTAATATTGTAATAAGTTATTTTATTTATTGCGCGCACGGAGACGTGTGAGATTATGCATTTATTTTAAAGTTCATAATATAGAGAAAATATGCAAAAATATCTATAGTTATCTAAATGTTATGTTACCTAAATGTTATATACCTATCTATGTTATCTAAATGAACTATCTATAGCTTCAGTTAAGGTTTGACCACTAGGCGGCCAGGCTTTATTATTTCTTAAATATAAGAGTTTATAGAGTTTAAAAACAGTAATTAATCAAATCGTTAACAGCTATTTCTCCACTAAATGAGATTTATTGAACAAATACAATGCATTTATAAAACAGCTTATGGAGTAATATATATAAATGTTCCTCATGCTAGGATATTCCTTATTATGGGGGCATCCACTATATTAATATCTATATACAATATGTGACTATGTATCAGGTAAAATAACTAACTGCCTCGTTGGTCCAGTGGTCACTAAGCGCGACTGCTGAGCACGAGGTCCTGAGTTCGAATCCCGAGTCGGGCAAAGTGTTACTGGGTTTTTCCATTAGGTAATTCTCAGTGGCATAATGGAGTCTGGATTTGTGCCCGGTTGATGGCAATAGGCTCGCCCCCTATTACATTGGGAACCTAAAACATTACCGGCGAAATGTGGGTGTACTAATGTGCACTTCTGCCAACCCCTACGGGGAATACGGGCATGATTTATGTTATGTTTTTATATTATTTATGTGACTATTACATCACGTAAAATACCTACATACTTCGCGCTCTATTAATTAATTTCATACTCCAAGCAGTAGGTACTGTTTACATCTAGTTTCAATCGATCACGTCAATTTGTTTGCTTTTGTTACGTATTAATTTTAGATCGATTTGGCTTCATAGCAAGAGATAGGTCATGGACAAACACATTTGCATAACATAGGAATATTGATGTGCGTATTAGGAATATGATGACCTAATTGGCGCAATGGGTAAGCGATTGGACTATAACTGCGCTAAGGGTTCCGGTGTCGATTCCTGCAAGGGACAATAATTTGTGCGATTTGCAGATGTTTGTCCCGAGTCTGGACTCTAGGTGTTGTCACGATGTAGAAGAAATTCCTAGTGCGGGACTTGGTTTTTTTTAATAAGTAGGTAAATACCGCTACCTACTTATTGTATGTAACGTTATAGGAATAAACATTACAAATAATTCTCACACTCAACTGCAATTCTCTCACACTGCAATTATAACCTATAGAAAAATTACTGAAAAAGTACTGATCGGATCTAAATCAAATTGCAATGGGACCAAACGGGAGGCACCAGCTTTCAAATAAATAAAAAATCATCAAAATCGGTTCACCCAAGCGAAAGTTATGAGGTAAGTAACATAAAAAAAAAATACAGTCGAATTGAGAACCTCCTCCTTTTTTTGAAGTCGGTTAAAAAACAACATCACGCCTGTATTCCCCGAAGGGGTAGGCAGAGGTGCACATATAGTACACCCACATCTCGCCAGTTATATTTATAGGTCCCAATGTAATAGGGGGCGAGTCTATTGCCATCAACCGGGCACAAATCCAGACTCCGTGCTGCTACTGAGAATTACCTAATGGAAAAACCCAGTAACACATTGCCCGACCTGGGATTTGAACCCAGGACCACGTGCTCAGCAGTCGCCCTTAGCCACCACTAGACCAACGAGGCACCAATAATGATGTGCAATACCTATAATTTCCAAATACGCTTGAGATTCAAAAATATGCGTAGCTGCGCCTTTCGCTATTTACCGAGCAATTCCCCGAAACCTGAAGTTGCTTGTTTAAATAATATACACTGATTTAAAAACATAATATTTTTACGTTTGAAATTTTAGGTACAAAAGATGTATGTGGAACGTAACTAAATAAATTATATTGATAGAAAAACACATACTAATATAGTTAATTGGTTATTAATACATCTACAATTGATATTGTGAGAAAATTCAAGCAATATATCTAGGGCATATTTATCAAACGGGTACTTTACAAATAAATTCAAAAGCTATATTTAATTAAGGAAGCCTTTCGGTAAATTATTGCGGAAAATACAACTTGAGTCCTAATAAATTTCCATTCCAGTTGGTACAATTTGATATCGTAAATTTTCACCAATTGAAGAGAAACTAAAGTTTCTATCCGTGCCAATTTATTTTTTGTATCAATTATTGTTTTTACAAAAAACAGCAGTCTGCAAAGAAATAAGTGCCAAGGTTTTTTACAAACTTTTTGGTATGTTAAAAGTCAAAATCAGGGTGTATACCTACTATAAAACAAGAATCTGAAGGCTAAAAAAAATAATGAAAATATAATTATGTAATTAGCGTCTTAGTCATCATCATCATCACAGCCTTCAATATCCCACTGCTGGGTATAACATACATAAAGCCACGCCTGTTTCCCTGAGGGGTAGGCAGAGACCACGGATTTCTATTTGCTACGATCCTGGAATACTTATTTTGCTTCATTCACACGCATCACATTCCTCATACACGCTCGTCGGTTAAGGGTACTCCTGCTGGGTATAAGCCTACCTTAAACAAAGCCATTCGCCAATTAACGTCTTAAGACAAATTAATTAAAATTAATTAAAAATGTTCTTCAAATGAAATCTAAAAAGAAACCTTTCCCCTACGCCCTAATTTTCCGGATAGAATTGGTTCGTAAGGAAAAAGTAAATAAACATGTCCAGTGCACTGTTTATCTTGGGTCAGGAAGCTTTTACTCCTCGTAAACACCGAGGTCCTCAAAAGGGAAGGGATAATAAATGAATTTGGGCACGCGTGTGACATTAAGTGTCTTTTTTTCTAGCCAATGCGACCCGAGGTTGAAAGGGAAACGTAATTTATCGAATGATAAAAACAGGTTTGAACAGCGATGATACTTATTGCACGATAAATTAGCACCCAAGACAGGGGTTGACGTTTCCGGGAGAAAGGGTCTTAATGTTAACCTTTTCATAACAAAAAGTTAAAAATTCGCTTGAATATTCGGAACGAATTTTGAGGCCTAAATTGATCACATTCTCAGAAATTGATTTCGCATAAGAATAGCCGGTCTTTGATTCATCTTATCAACAAAAATGTTTCTTGACTGATTCTGACGTATAAAAGTCAAGCGAAAAAACAGATACTTACGTCAGAGTTGCTATTATCCCAAGTAAACTAAACTAACACATAGTAATAAATTTTAATTAGCCTTATATCATACGGCAGCACCCAAGTCCACCCACACATTCATTCTGCATAGCTATATTAATTGTTTTTAATGGCTCGCATCGACCTAAGAGAAAACTGAGTGCTTTATTGCGGTCAAAAGCCAAAGCTACATAATTTTATGAACAAATAATGCACAATATAATGTAGACTTTCCATGCATAAATGTTGGTCATTCTGTGTCTTACGGACTGAATTTATATAAGCCCAACTTAGGCAACCAATGGGACTTTTTCAATGAGATAATATTTTGTAGGTACATACTTATTTACCTTCTTTATTGGTTCTTACTTATGAATAATTAGGGTAGGTATAATCAGCATCTTAAGTAGCTTATATCAATTAATTGAAAAAATAAATAACTGAATTTCTTACTTAATTTTCCTTAAGCATTTTGACTCGCCTCATTATTGTGGAATGAATAAATTACCTTTATTTTTCTATGATGGCACTTACACTATCTAAGGAAATCTGGCTGTCGTATAGCACTTCTCTGCTCCATCCAAGAGTCCTGGTGCGATGAAACATAGGTACCTACTGCAAATAGTCAGTTTCTAGCCTGCTGTCACGTTAAGCCGTTGGTCCTGCTCCAGATCTCTCACCGGTCGTGTCGGTCTACCGTCCCATCGGACTATGAGAGTGAGGGAATAAGGAGTGTACCTGTTTTTGCGCGCATGCTTATGCACTATATTAGCTCATGCGTAGGCTAGTCTTAGCCGAGAAAGGCCGCCGTAACCGAAATTCACTCAGGAGAACATTATTATAATTCGGTCTCTACTCAAAAATTTAGAAGTATTGTCGACAAATGAATTTTAGATTAGAATTGTTAGTTTAGTATTATTCATTCCCTCTCCCTCCCTTTTTCTCTGTTGTTTGCATGCCTGTTTATGATTACGTTTAACTATTTTTCTGTTACAACCGCTTAGAATAGCGTATTATTAGATAAAAATACTATTCAATATGTTGTAGAAAATGTCGCAGGCTACCTATGTTTTTTTAAAATTTTAACTTAATATAAGATTTTAATGTATACATGTTTATTTTCCCAAATAAATAAAATAAAAAATATAAGGCACGTTGATCATAGCACCTACTATCGTTATTATTATTATGTTTGCCAACGATATGACGTCACGTCAGGATTCACTTTACGAAGTTGGTCCTGTAGTAAAACTTCCCTCTTAGCAACTTAGAGTTATTTCTATTTTTTCTTTTCCAGATATACACAGTAATCTCGGACAAACTCGTCGGGATACTCTTAAGGACACGGAAACATCAACTTACTTATTTCGAGGGCGAAGTGTTGTTCCAGGTACTAACTTGCTATATAATTTTAATTAAAACTTGGTTTATATTAAACCTTGGATTGCTTTACCTCGAAGCATGGACTTCTATTTCTAAGTTCATGGAAATAAGTTTGTAAATATGTTGCTGTATGGATTATTATGGATGCTTCGACTAGTCTCACCGCCTACATGAGATTATTATGATAAACAAAATGTGGGTGTATAGATACCTGATGAATGAGAATCTCTTTGTTAGGATTTTACCTAAAAAACCTTATGCAGTGACTCAAAACTCGGGTTCTTTTGTTCTGAAAATCTAACCATATACCTAAATCTAGTAATACAATCCAGTGCGTCTCTCATTAAAAAGAGACTAAATGCATTCAAATCATGTGACAATTTATTGGACTGCCTCCTTGGTCTAGTGGTTGCTAAGAGTGACTGGTAAGCACGAGGTCCTGGGATCGAATTGGGTTGGCAAAGTGTTACTGGGTTTTTCCATTAGGTAATTCTCAGTAGCAGCACGGAGTCTGGATTTGTGCCCGGTTGTTGGCAATAGGCTCGCCCCCTATTACATTGGGACTAAAAAACATAACTGGCGAAATGTGGGTGTACTATATGTGCACCTCTGCCTACCCCATCGGGGAATACAGGCGTGATGTTCTATTATGTTATTATGTATTTCTATTCACCACAAATTATCTCTTCTATTTCACAGAAACGCGACGACGATGTGCCAGTATTCCTTCTGCAAACCATGCAAGATATTAGAGCGTATTGCGACAACAAAGCCTTACAAGCAAGGAGATCTGTTTCACCAATGCCTCAATAATAATAAGAAAACTTAATATAATCAACTAATTGTGATGATTTTAAGAATATACTAAGACAACTGCAGTACAGATTGAATTTCTGGGCCTAAGAACATTGAAAACTAATAGACGACCAACCAAGAAGTGAAATACTAAGTCACAATTTTGTACTAGGGTATCATAAATCTAACTGATATAATAATTGTACAGCGATACAGTATTAGGAACCTAAGCTTAGTTGCATGGGGGCGAATCGCGAGATAAAAGGTGATGGTGGTAGTATTAATTATTATAATTAACCACGTATTTAACTTGTCAAAAAATCATATTTTCAATAAAAGGAATTAGCTTGGTTGAAGGAATTCAAACGCGACGGTTTCGTAATAAAACGATGTTAGGAGTACGCCTTTGTTCATCAGTAAGACGTCTGATGATGATGATGATGACGTGTACTCCCAATAACTTTGTTACTACAAAAGTAAATAAATATACAAAAATAAATAATAAAATGTTTAACTTTGACACAATAATAACCTTATTAATTAAAAATACAATTTCTTTTCATAAACAAATGACAAATCCGAGTTCTGTCTTAACTTCAGAAGAGAGAAGCAGTATTTTTTTTTTTTCTCAAATTTTGCAAACCTAGAAAAAGTTGCATCGTATCAGTTATACCTCCATTTTCAACCAACATTTATAAGGTCATTTGTACCCCGTCAGTCCTAACCTCGTGACCTAGTCACAGCAAAACCATGACACGTTTTCATTCACTTCTAAAAAATCCTTTTCACAGAAAACTTAATATTCTCGGCAGCAAAGAAATCATTTGCTCTCAATAAACGGTTTTCTGTATCGGAGCGACGATAATACGCTATTATTATAACCGCCACGCAAACACTACTTTCAAACTGTTAGGAAATAAACAGCACTCAAGTAGACATACTTGGGAGCTAATTAGAATTCCAACAGTTCTTAGTAAAGCAACATACAATGCATAGTTTTATTAATAACTAGCGGAGCTGGTAGACGTCGCACTGCCTGAAATAGCAGCGTGACATGAGCTGTCAATTGCGAAAGATGGCGGAGTACATAACTTAGTATATTTAAAAAACTAAACTAATCTAACAAAAGCCTCGAAAGTCGGTCCAGCAGTTCTCGAGTTATATGTTTTCTATCAAACCCGACTTTGTTTTATATTATACTAGCTGCGCCCCACGGTGTTATCCGCTACATTTTTTCGGGATAAAAAGTAATCCAGGGTGTCAGCAGCTACCTCCATATGAAATTTCATCAAAATCGGTCTAGCCGATTGAGCGTGAAGAGGTAACAAACATACAAACTTTCGCCTTTATAATATTAGTGTGATATAGATTAACTTAAATACCAACAAATCCTTTAGTAACTCAACATTCGACGGAAAAGGCTTTTAAAATTCTATTTAAAATGAAAATCTATTGAGATTATTATCTTCAGCTGCTATTATAAGTCTAGTACTTGTCATCAATTTAATTGGACCGTTTATAAACGCCTAACTGCATTATATCGTTGATATAATTAATCTACATAATTATTTAATAGAAAATTTTCTCTGATTAAATCAGACATAAAGTTGTATTAGCATATAAGTTATAATATAGTCTTACTTTTAAATATAATTTATGTATAATTATTAGGTAGGTATATATAGTTGTGAATTTTTTTTTCATAATATTTCTATTGCCGTGACGTAATATTAGTAGTCAGGGATCTACGGACCATTTTAAAAATGTTCCCTGCGTAGCTTAATTTTAATGAGACGCCCAGTTTTTCTTACAAAAATTCTCGGTTGTGGTAGCTAACAGGGGTACACATCACACTACAACTTTTGAACGTAGAACCGGGATAACGTACCAAGCAATTTAAAAGAGAGAGTGGCTGTTAAATTATTTTATCAACTTAATAGTAATCAATTTAAAAATGGCCCGTGGATCCCTGACTGTAAGGTCTATTTTACTATTTAATTATTATTGTAGTTAACTTCTTCGTAATGTTTGGTTCCGATAAAATCCTGATTACAAACTCTTAAATTCAAAATGGTATTACTTCTCAATGTTTGTAAACCTGAAAATTAGGTTAGGATTTAGAAAGATATTTGTAAAGAAGGGACCTCTGTGTTGTTTTTGCAATTCGCTTTTGTTTGCAGTGTCAAAAATCTCATTGTTTTAGGCTTTTGTTGCTACAAATAGAAAGGACAATGCTCAAGCTTTATAAAATAGGAATATCGCAAACAAAATTTGCCGTATAAAATTTATATGAAATTATTCTATACTTTATACATAAAAAATATTGATGTCACACAGTCTATTTGAATATTCAAGAAAGTAAACTAAATTGTACAAAATAAAACTGTTGTATGTATTGTAATATATTTTTAATTATGTATTATTTTATACTAAGTTATATTGTCTGCGGCTATTTATTAAGATTAATTAATAATGTTTTTTATAAATCGTAATATTCGCGATAATTATTTACAATTTCAAATATCACTTTTTTAATTGTTTTGTACATCCCTTTGTTTGATATTGGTTGACATTAAAGATATACCTATTTAAATAATGTACATTAATCTGCAAGATTGTAAATAATTGGAAATTTGTATCCTTAATCGTCCGTATGAGATGTATGATAAGGGAATTTTGGATTGGAATACTTTCTAAGTTCCTACTCCAAGCAATTCTCCTGAATTGCTTGGCATTGTACCAGACTCGACGGGTGTGAAGTATAATCCAGGTTTATCCCTTTAAAATGTATCTTACCCCAGTATTATGGCACATTTATCACAAAAAGTGAATACAGAGTAACAATATAGTATATTTAAATTTCAAAACAGCTTGAATAAATTTATGAGATTAATAAATCCTAATTATAAAGCTACTTTAGTAAAAAACAATTTATTTAGCAATAAGTGTGTATAATAATAATATATAAAATTAATTTGTAAATAACAAACTTTGCATCGATGCTGCGAGATGCGATGTAGGACTTTCATTTATTTATTTTTAATTTCGTGACCAGTACAATGCCTATAAAAATGTTTTGGGTTAATATATATACTGATGCTAGGTTATTGTACAAATATTGGTAGAAAAATGTATGCATCGCATTGCGCAGTTTCGATTTCGTGAAAAATGGATAGTTAACTTTTTAAGAACCAAATTAGTAATTATAAAATCATATTATCATTAACACTAAAAATGGGATATTTTATTAGTAAGTACTCTATTTTGATGATGATTCAAAATATAGCAACTACAGTAAACAACCTACAGCTATAAGTATACCCCTCGTTTTCCTTGTAAGCAAAAGAAATTTAACAACATGTCTAAGTTATATTTTTGATAAAGATATTATAATAATAATATATAATAATAACAGCCTATAACTGTCCCACTGCAGGGCAAAGGCTTCTTCTCGTATAGAGAAGAACTTATGCTATAAAATATTTATTTAATAAGTGGAAATACCACCATTGCACATTTGTCAAGAAACAAGCCAAGAATGGCGCAAGAATAAAATAAATTAATCGAGAAAACAAATAATGCCACGGTGCAGGTTTTAATTAAGATTATAGTAACATTCTAGTCTACCTAGTCTATGAACATTTGTATGTTATAATCACCTATGTGTTTAAAACAAATAAATATATTTCATTAATAATTAAACATCTTTATTTTTTATAATATCCAAAAAAATAACTATGAATAATATTCATTATTATTTGAACAACCTGATGTCAGAGTTTAAATCGCCTGTAGACCTCTAACATAGCTTAACGCACCGTTGAAAAATCTCCCAGGTATGTCGGTTTCCTCACGACGTTTTCCTTCACCATTTTCAGTTTGATAACCAATTTATTAATACGCACATGAATTCGAAAACACATTGCTGCGATAGGTTTGAACTTGCGACTTTTGGTTTGGCAGTCCAACGCTTTTACCACTCGGATATTAGTGATGTTATAGTATTTATTCACATTATCTAATTATTCTTGTAATATAAGTGCCTGCCTATTTATTCACAATATCTTATAGATGTTAAGAAACAGGTAAAAAACAACTTTTATAATTTCAGAGGATAACGGAATTACAAATGAGAGGATTGGGGAAATAATAATGTAATCCCGGGCAATAGACTCGTGCCCGTCTCATATTCTTGATTCGTGTTTCTTACGAACCGAATTCGCGGAACATCAGCGATGAAATAATAAGGAATTGGTGAACGCATCACTTTTACTCGGAAGCATACCTATTGACACTTTCTGAGTATCCACGCACTTTGAGCGAAAATATTTAAAAATATAAGAATAAAGTAAACACAAAACAGCCATTTTTATTACAGAGGAATGGTTATTGGTATAGTAGAAGTATAAAGCTTAGAGCATTTAACCAACAGTATAAAGGTACGCTAAAAAACGAACATAGAACCTCTTCCTTTATAAAGCCGGTTACAAATTGCCAACCCCATATTTTTTCATCATCATTAGCCGGAACGCGTCCACCGATGAACAAAGGCAAGCGGTTTGGAGATCGCAGTATTGGTGGTGAAGTTACAGAAGACGCTTCTACACATCTTCTAGATTTTTCCTTAGTCGCCTCTTACGACACCCACGGGAGGATAGGGGGTGGTCAATTCTAGGCCGTATTCCTATCAGCACAACACATAATTTAATAAAATATTACACTATTTAATTAAACTTTTGTTAGTAGCTAAATCTAATCAAAATAAGTTGAGTTCATGCTTATATGTACGTATTTTATTGTATCATTTATCTTAAAATTTTGTTTACTTGTTTTGTTATCTATGGCCCAACTTTGACCTAATTAATGCTTATGTAATCATGATACAGTATTTCGAGCTAGACTACTTATCCCAGTATGAAGCTGATAATGACCCCATTATTTAATAACTAGCTGCGCCCCGCGGTGTTACCCGCTACATTTCTTGGGGTAAAAAGTAGCCTGTGTTAATCCAGTGTGACAGCAACTTCCATATGAAATTTCATCAAAATCGTAGTAACAAACATCCATCACTACTTACAAACTTTCGAGTTTATAATACTAGTAGGGATACCTATCTTCGATATCTTCATATTTTCCGGTTGACTTAATAATTATAACTGATCAATCTATGTAAGCTAAGTAAAAAAAGTAAACAGCTATCTTTTGAATGAAATTTACTTTGGTAATTTTCATTGGCTAAAGCCAAGATAATATTGAAAATAGAAAGTATTAACTTTCTTCTTTAGTCATGGTTGTACTGCGACAATCAGGTAAAAGTTCATACACGTGGGTCGTGGAATCATTATAATTATTCGGAGAATTGACGCAAATTACTAACAAAATTCATTATTATTGAAATCAAACTTGAACACAAATATTGCTTACATTATTTTGGCGATAGAAAAATCGTTTAATTATAAATATATATTGGAACACAGAAAACAATAATAAAACAGAAACTCAATAAATAATTGTCAAATCATAGAAAGAAAACTTAACAAATTTCAAATTTAATGACAGGGCTCTCTGGCGAACCTTGGGAGAGGCCGAGGGAGAGGTCTAGCAGTGGACGACAACGGGCTCGTGATGAAAGATGTTTACGACAAGGACGTTTGACGTTTATATCACAAAGAAATAGCACACAGTACATCACAAACCAAGAATACTTCACAAAAACAACTTATTTTCGTAAATTACTTTTAATTCGACATTAAAATTATGATAGAGAGTTTCAACATAATTATTACGCTTAAAAATAGATTCTAAACAATGAGTAATAATGAAAAGGAGTTTTTGCCTTTTCTTTGGTTAATTAAATCACATTTCGAATGGAATCTTAGTAAGGTACGTTAGTAAATAAATATGAGACAGATTCAGCGTAATGAGTACGTCTTATAGCCTCAGCGAGCATCATAGATATGTCAATGGTTTGTATCTTTGGACACAATTTCATATTTGCTTCCTGAGGAATGGTATTAGTCACCACAATACCCTCAAGACAAGAGTTATTAATCTTCTCTATAGCGTTGCCTGCAAACACTCCGTGTGTTAATATAGCGTATACTTTAATAGCTCCAGCTTCATACAATGCTTCAGCTCCCTTGACTATAGTATCACAAGTATCAGCTAAATCATCAACCATTATAGCTGTTCTGTTTTTAACGCTACCTACGAGTACAGTGGAATCTCCTTCGTTAGCTCTCTCCCTCTCCTTGTGAATAATTGCGAAATCGATATCTAGTCTGTCGGCGATAGCTGTCATTCTTTTCACACCACCGGCATCGGGCGATACCATTACACTGCTCTTCCAATCGGGAATATTTTCCTTAATCCATTTTGTGATAGCGGGCTCAGCATATAAGTTGTCAACAGGGATATTAAAGAATCCTTGGATTTGTGACGAGTGCAAATCAATTGTTATGACGTGGTCGGCACCAGCAACGGACACAAGGTTTGCAAGTAATTTTGCTGTAATTGGCGCTCTGCTCTTTTCTTTTTTATCTTGTCTAGAGTACGGGAAGCATGGAATTACGGCAGTCACACGAGAAGCAGACGCTATTTTGCATGCGTTTATCATTATGAAGAGCTCCATAAGATTGTCATTGATCTCTCCGCAGCCACTCTGAACAATGTACACATCGTCACCTCTTACAGACTCACCAATCTCAACATTGGTTTCCTTATTGCTGAATTTCTTTGTAGTAGCTCTTCCTAAGTCGATGCCGAGTCGCGCTACAATTTTCTTCGCAATTTCTGGATGCGAGCTTCCAGTAAACACTTTAATGTTCGGCATTCTGGCACCTGGGTTATTAAAGCTCCTCTGTCGCTTTTCTTCTTTGGGCTCCTGATTATTCTCAGGTTTCATTAGATTCGAAGCGAAAGTGAAGACCTCCTTCACTGTTCGCGATTTATCACAAAGTAAGTTGTTATTTGGTATAAGTGTAGATTTATCTGAGTTCACTAAGAGGTCAGTTCAATATAATCTATGTCCCCCGCATGGAACTGTACACCGTCTTATCCATGTTTCGGTAAACACCGCAATATAAACACTGAGAGCTGTACTTGTTTATTGATTGAGTCGAAGTATTACGTAAAAAGTACCGACTATTACGAAAGAGCGAGCAAGAATAGAGTGCGGACACATAAGTCTATTTTATTGTGTTAAGATAAGAAGGTCGCGGTGATCTGTCACTAATTGCATCATAACTGATAAAATTATTTGCTACGCGATATAACCTGTTTACGCGTTGTTATGGATACGAATAACAATCAATATCGTTTAGTTATTTCTGGGAAAAGTTTAAAGTATTTATTTTTAAGGACACTATTATGGAAATTGTATTTTATGGGATGGTATCCAATTATTTCATGTTATTTTTGTAATGGTATACATATTTTGTGTTATAACTGTCCTATGAGCGCACAATGAATTTTTTTCTTTAAGATTTGCATCGGTGAGCTAATGTTGTGTTGGCAAGTGTAGACGTTAATCAATCATAGCACTGGTCAAAAGGCAAAAGTCTAAATGCAACTGTATTCTTTTTTTATTACATACGCGTTTATTATCTTGTCAGAAACGATTATAAAGGCCAATTCAGATTCATTGAATGTGATAATGCTACGGGATCTACTGTTTTTTTAGCACATCCACTAATACTGTAAAGGCGTTGTGAGTGTGTGTGTTTGTATGTTTGTTACTTCTTTACACTGAAGTGGCTGGACCAGTTTTGATAAAATTCAGTATGGAGATAGCTAACAAGTAGATTGACACATAGGCGTATCTCAAAAAAAATATGGAGGTAAACCCGTGGGGCACAGTTAGTTGTACTATATTTAATATCACACTGCTCTGGTGGCATTTAATTAAAGTAAGGTATTATATAGAATGCCGGGTTGTACCAATGGTTATATAGATTGCCGGTAACATAATTATACAATACTAGGAAATTTTGTATTAAATATACTCCAAAAAATTATTGACAATATTAGTACGTCTGTACTAGTAGTCAGTCTGCCCGTGGCCATGAATGCTGTAAAGGATTCGAAACGTCGGGACCAAAAATCAATTAAACAACCGCGAGGAAATCCGTAAACCTAGTTTTATTTCAATATTAGTACGGTTTAATATCAATCCACATTGTCAGTCAAAATGTCAGAGACAGAGCAGGGTAGTAATGGTTGTACTTTATAAAAATATCACGTAATTGAGTGAAGATCCTTCCAGAAATACATTCATACACTTAGACTGTCGGCGTATTTCGATCTTTCGTTTTATTTGCGTAAATCTAAGTATACATCTTTATATAATATATTACATCAGGCTACTAAATATACCCTTCCTAGCATTATCTAGCATACAACATCCGTTCTGACACTTATAAGGACTTCCATTGTTTGATTAAATGGTTGATAGCAATGATGCAATAATACTCGTCTTTCAAACAGTTTACACAGGCGCTTTGTCAATATCAAATTATTATTATTATAAGCACGTATTGTCCCACTGCAGGGCAAAGGCCTCCCTTCCCTCCTTCCACTTCACCCTTTATTTAATAAAAACATAACTTGCGCTAAAAAAATCTAATGATAAATTCTTCCGTTAAATAACCAAAAACCCTTTTCAAACCGATTTATTTGATTTACATTATGGGTGTCTAGTATTGATTATTATGCAAAACACTTCAAATTATAAAAATCAATCCACAAACTTGAACACTACTTCATTATTAGTCTGCAATTGACACAAATCTATAGTCGTAGCGACATTTCTGAAATTATCATTATTATTTTGATCATCATCTAAACCGTAGATAGATAATTCTCTAATGGAACGAGACCAGATGGCTGTACTGGTGACACAAAAAACTGGAAATTGGTCACCTATAGCAGTAATCTTTAATTTATTTTCATTCGCTTCAAACTTAATTGTCATATTCTCCGCCATGTAAAGTTTTCCATTGGCATGACAGTTTGTCTGTTCTGCTGCTTCAGTTGTAGCCGTGGCACTTTGATAAGTTAAACCATCTTCATCAGCTGCAATTGTCGTCACAGCGGTAGTGTCTACGGTAGTTTCTGTACTTATTGGGTTATCACAATCGAGTGCAATGACAAGTGAATATACTGATTGGAGACGTGTTAAGTCAGCCGTTAGTTGGGTGTTCTAAAATATAAAAAAATGAGTATTTTAGATTTTAAATAAATAAATAAAATATTAGAGTGACCTCAGTTATATAAAACTTGTATTGTGTTATAAAATCAAAGCTAACATTATTTTAATTTCTTATTACTTTTTGTAGTAAGATCTTGAAAATTGTGTTTAAGATATCGGAAAATGTGTGTTCTTTAAACATTCTTAAATACTAATCATTTTAATAAGATTTGATGAAACCTTACCTTCTGCATTACGATAATCGATCCACCGCGCATCATCGTCACAAAGTCAGATTCCGCTGTAGGCAAAGTTACTGCTTGTCCTTCTTCTCCATTAATTTTCATAGCACTCCAAAAGTCATACCACGTCCCAGGTGGTATCCAAAAGTGGACATGTGTCTGACTTGGTATCAAATTTGGTACTATTAATAAATCGTCCCCAACGGCAAATTGAGAAGTCATATCCTTTAGTCGATCTGACCATGGAAATTGATAGAACATTGGCCTCATCAGAGGTCCCTCTTGTAGCACCGTATAGAAATACGGTAACAAGCTCATTCGTGTAGTCAATGCTCTAATTGTTTGCGCTCTGTTCATTCCACTATATGCTAGTGGATCCCTCCTAATCTCTTTTGAATGTATTTTGATCATTGGCATGTAAGTTCCTGCCATATACCATTTAGCACATAATCTCAAATGTGTGGTTGTGTTAAAGTTTTCCGTATCACCACAAATCGGAGATGACCAGTACCAGTGACCAGATATACCTCCCAGGCTTGCCTCAATAAGTTCTCTATTCAAGTTTGTCCAAGTAGTGGGTATGTTTTGTCTGTTTACTATTGCGTTTCCCCTCATCCATTGGCTAGTAGTATACGTTGGTATAGGTCCGTTGATCTTTTCGAATGCATCTGCAAATTGGTTTCCATATTCGTTGTGGGTACCAAAATATTGTTCGCTATTAAGTTGTGTATCATTCGATTGATCCGTTTCATTGATTACAATATGTCTTGTGGCATTCCATTTAGGAGTGTAGTTAAAAGCAGCTTCGAAATTCTGTAATCAGTTAATATAGTAAAATTGTAAATGTATCATGTAAGATCTTAGAGAGTAAGATGGATAAATAGTTTTTGTGTCAACCTTTTTAGGGAGATATAATACTTATTTGTTAATGAAAATTATAATAACTGTTTATAAATATTCAAATTACCAGAACATATTAAAAACTTTTCCAAACTGTACTGGTCTCATGTTTACCTTTTAAGGTCTGCCTCAATGGAACTGAATGTTACTATAATTATAATAATTACCTCGTTGAAATACGGCAAATAATCGTTTATGTCATCAAATTCTTTTTCGGATTCGTCTAATGGCCAATTATTTTCCAAAACAACGCCTTCATAATTTAAGTTGTATAGCCACAAGCTCTTTATGAATTCTTCACTAGCATTCCCATAGTTTGGGTAAATAACTTTGTCGCCGTCTACTTCGCCCTCATACAAATTTCCTGAGTCTGGATCACGAATATTATAATTTTCATAAAGTTCATCATCAAAACATCGGTCGGTTGATCTCGTTTCTGCTGCATTTGTATCATTCTCGGGCACCAGTCTTGTGTACTGGATCTGTGGAATTCAAATCAGTGATTTGTAAAAAAGGTACTCGTGTCGTGTAAACATAGTTTGCATTTATATACCTAGGTTATTAGGCATTTTTCTTGCACAATTGTTTTCTGATTTTAGTAGAAATATAACTTTAGATTTTTACAAGTCAATACACCTACTCCTATTTTTTAATCTAGTGCAGTGGAGCAATTGGAATGCTCGCTAAGGGATTGTGGGCTCGATTCCCGCACAGAACAAAATTTTATGGGATCCGCAGATGTTTGTTCCGAGTCTAGGTGTTTATGTATGTCATTTATTTTCATATTTATAAAACGCACCCACGATACAGGAGCAACGTAAAGTGCGGGACAACATTAAAAAAAACAGTAAAGAGAATAAAAGGGCTTGAGTTACAAGCAAAACCTTGTTAAACGGTTTAAACCCATATCCCTGACGTCCCTCCCGTATTGCTGATGTCTCCGTCTCCTTACAAGGGTACGGATTAAAACCCCTGAAAAGTTACAAATACCTTGTAATGTGTTTAGAATGTTGGTTTCTATCCTTTAATTAAAATCTCATTATCCCCTTATACCTATACTTTGGTTTGTATACCTATGTATTAAATGTCTCCTAATTGACAGTACGGTAATATGACTCCTATCGCTTTCTGCTGCGACTTTAATTACCTCGCTATTTAGTTAATATTATTTCACTAATCCCGTCAACTAAAATATTGTATTAAATTTTGTTTAAAATGACAATATTTTTGACTTGGTGTATTTTCTGTTGAATTGAATGATATTCTTTCATCTATTTGTTGCAAGATGAGCAAGTTTTAAAAATCCTGAATAATAACAAATTTATTGATATTATTAACCTACTTCCACGGAAGTCGTCCACTGTTGAACAAAGGCCTCCTCCTTAAAAGTAAGGCGCGGGGGGGGGGGGGGGTGCCATAATCCCCACGCTTGGCAAGCGGCTTGGGTATCGCTGTATTGATGGTGAAGTTACAGAAGACGCTGCTACCCATCTTCTGGATTTTCCCTTATCGCCGCTTACGACACCCGCGGGAAAAAAAGGGATGGTCAATTCTAGGCCGGATACAGCAAACAACTACTTACATACGGAGAAACGTGAGGCACGAATTTCTTCCTAGCGTTCCTTATCTGTGTTGCTCCTTGATTGATAAGGGTTACACGAGCCCTATCACATTGAGTGTTAAAGACTACAGGGACAGTACCGCAGTGACTGTCAAATGGCAGTCGTTGACTAGTAGCTTCGGAAATAAAGGTTCGGAGAAGAGCAACGGTAGACGTTGGGAGTTCACTGAAAATAAAGATTAAAAAAGAGGTTATTATGAAATTAGAAACATAATTTATGCCTGACTTTGGGCCACATTTCCTCCTTTTTTAAAGAAAAAAAAACTAAATAAAAAAACATTTATTGCTACTTAAAAAACGAGACACGTACAAAATAAACAATCATATAGTAGCAAAAGGAAGTGGGCTCAGCGAATGCTGTACCGGGATGAGGATGACCTGTATTCATCATCATTCCAGCCCGGTATCACCCTCTGCTGGGTAAAGGCCTCCCTTTTTCACTGTAAATTCTGTCTATACTGAGCGTCTCTTGCGTCTCCAGGTCTACTTAGCGAATTTATTCATGACGTCAACCCAACGTGCTTTTGGCTGTCCTTGGTTTCTATGAACTAACCTTGGCCGTAATAGCTATGTCGTATTATAAAGCAATATATAGGTAGTAAAGAATAAACGCGTTATCAATATACGTGTCAATTTGTTTTCTAGAGTTTCTTCAATTAAATTTCCTTTTAAGTATCTTAGAGTTAACTTTTACCTCACCGAATGAGCCCAAATTGCTACGTAATAGCTCATTACAAAACGTAAAGGTCAGGTTGAAATAAAACTCAAAGAAAAAGTAGACATAAAAACAACAAATTGGGTAAACGCGCCTAAAATAGCTAACGGTCATTCACCTTTACCTTTTTGGCATAAAGATAAATAATGATCTCAGATAAAGAAAATTAAAAACTGTAAAAAAATTAAACTATGTCAAATCTTTTACAACCTTCACTTTTTTTTAATAGAATGTCGCTCTTAAAGAAATCCCGTCTTGCTTTTTAAACAGGAAAAAACAGGTATAATATGAAGGCAGTAGGTATATAAGTGTGAATAGAATAATATAATGACAAATATAGAGAATAAAATTGAGGGCAAACCTAAGCCCGTTTCGATGGTATTTTGATTATCATTACGCATTACGAAAATGTAGGTCAACAAAGCCTTATAAACCTGCAAAGCATTAATAAATTAAGTCTATAAATAGAATCTAGAACATACTGATTGACGTTATGTTATCGTCAAAGAGACAGATTTAATCATACAGAAGAGAGAGCGCTATGGGGAATCTGATATATGAATATTCAAGAAGTGAGTTAAATGGGAGCATTTCTAAACATGGGCATTTAAAACACTTAATAGAGGTGGAAAAATGAATTATCGTTTTGAAAACAAACTTAAAATCCAGGCCCAGCACCAAGACGATTTAATTTGAATTTCGAAAATTTGTCGATAATAATAATTGAGTCACAATCCAAAGAGAAGAATCCAAAGGGATTACCTTCATGTCTTTGACGAGAAATAAAAACTCACCTGCAGATATGGACACCAAGCATCCAATATTCAAGACTCTTTTCAAATCCCAGAAGTGCTCTCACATCTTTCATAACATCAACGGGTTTTGGTCCAACGAACAAATGAAACTTCAAGCCCCATGGCGTTATACTGCGGACGATCACCTGGTTATCTTCCCTGACAATAATTTCTGTTGGTGCCTTTGCTTCAACCAATAGACCATGGTACGCGTTGTTTGATTGCGCAAATATAAGCGGAACCGAACTGAGTCCCTCTTTATGATTGTATATCACCTTTACTGTACCTCCTTTCAACGGTATCTCTCCTAAGCCGTACATGCGATTCGTTTCGTTTGTTAATTTAAAGGCTATTTCCCATATATTATTAGATGCTATCAAAGGTCCTCGAGCTGTAGTGAATATATTACCTTGCGGGCCGTTAACAATGACGTTTAATTCTCGTTTTAATACATGGTAGTCATATTTCTTCTCTTCAATTCTTCGGCCGGTTATATTTTGGTCGGAGTGGTAAAATGTTAGGGAGAGATGAGTGGATGACACTTCGTCGATAGACAGCCTGATGTTTGTTAAACTTCTCTGTGATCTGTAAGGAACAGTAGGTGTTCTTGGCTGTAGGAATACTCCTTCTGACCACTCAGTGGGTATTAAGTAGGAGAATCTGGATGGAAATCTCTGGAAGCACATGTTGCTTTGATGGTCATAACAGCATTGTGCATGACAAAGAGCAGGGATTACCGCTTCTACTCCGCAAGGTAGCCTGCTCTGCCTCGGCACAAGACAAGAACCAGTTGAAAAGCCATCAGAAGGCGGGTGATCGAAACTTGGGAAGAAAATATAGTAGTAGATGAGCAGTGGACACACAATTGTCACTAACATTAGTGGTACGACTACTCTTAAAGGTTTGTTTAACAATATTCGGTCGTACCATTTTAATCCTGAAAACAAAAAAGTACAATAGCTTTTTACAATTTTTTATAATACGTGTGATTTTGTAGAGTTGACAAAACACATGAACATTCATCATATGGAAATTGAAGAATAAAACTAATATTTGAGAGAAGGACTTTTCACATTATGTAAATGGGCGGGACTAAGTTGAACCTAGGTCTTTGATCTGAACATCCAATATGATTCTAAGAATTGACGGATTTTTACATACTTTCGTGTTATAATATAAGTTACGTATTTTATTCTAGCTAGCTCTATATTCTACTCGAATGCTAATAGCGAGCCTGTCTCCCCGCCCCCATAGGCGCCAGCGACCATGTGTGGCTTTTAGTGAGTATATCTTCGTGGGTCTGCCTTTTCAGCTATGTAGGACTTCCTAATTCTACATTACCCTATCATCGCCCAACGGCGGGTTACGCGTAATGCATTTTCCACACGATAAAAAAAGCTTTTTGTTCTACCCAGTAATAATGTACATTTTCTTATAATAGCTTTACACTTAGATTAAACATTGTTTGCAAGACTAATAAAGATCTAAGAGGTTACATTTTAAGGCTTAATAAACGAGTTGACGCCAACGATTTCTAACTATCGCCAGAATATCAACTAATTGTCAATTAAGCTTAATTAAGGAAACAGCAACCGGAGAAGCCGTTACTTGTATCCAATTAGAGTAGGTGAATTCAATAACTAAGATACACACATTATCAAAGTCAAGGGAACAAGGGTAATCAAATGTTGTTTATTTTAAATGTTACATTGTTTTGCTGTAGATGTTATACATCAATAGCAGCGTAATTCAATTATCTTTTTAAGGGTAACATTCAATAAAAGGGTTGCTAGTAAAAAAATATTTTTTTAACAAAAATTTAAAACTGTGCCAAAAGACTTAAAAATAGGTTTCTGGGAATCCAAAAAAAATAACGCTTAAGTAATAATTATATCCAAAAAAAATATTCTAGCCTCTTTTTAAAAATCGGTTTTTAAAAAGGTGGCATGTTTATTATGTTAATTATTGAGGATTCAGGCTAAATATTCTGGAACGATTTGTTTTTTACAAGCCACTAAAAACTCTTCTCTTCTTACTAGAAGCGTTTACGTTACGATTGCAATGAGTGTGCGTTGCAGTACAGAGTTTCATACAAAGAATACTGCATGGTGTCAGTTGTTATGGTTACGATCCCTTTCGGGGTTAAGTGTGCTCCGACCTTGATACGGTGAGCAGTCGCGGTCCTTTTGATTAAACAGAGTAAGTGCTTTTATAATGTTGCCATGGTGTGGCAACGGTACGATGCCTTTACTATATAATCATAACTAAATAATACTTCCATAATGTTAATGAAATTACTGTGTATTCGGCAATTAATAATATCAGGGGATCGGCTTCCCCCGTGACGATTTTCTTACAATTAAATATAATCATATCACACAAATATTCTAAAGGGGAAAGTTTTTCAGTGTGTTTGTCTATCTCTTGACGCTCAAACGGCTGGACCGATTTTAATGGAATTTCATATGCCGGTAGCTGGACACCCTGGAATAACACAGGCTACTTTTTATCCCGAAACAATGTAGCGGGTAACACCGCGGGACGCAGCTAGTCATTAATATACTCATACTTGTATTCGCCAGACACTAGTCAGACCCGTGTAGGTTATTGCTCCATTGCTTGAATTCCTGTCGGACGTTACTTTAGAATTGTTACTATGATAAAAGCAAGGTACCTTAACACGCACATATATTAGGTGGAGCATACAATAATATTTTATATGTATGTTACAGTCTATATCCGAAATCAGTAAGACCTCGTCTTTACGGGTAAATACACAGTCTAAGAACATCAAAAACAACGCGTCGGAATAAGCGCGCCGAACTCTAGATTTACATCTTTGTAATCTAAGAATAAAGTAGGAATATTGGCAAATGGAAATTTGTGGTCTCTGCCTACCCCTCTGGGACGTAGGCGTAACTTTATGCATGTATGTGTGGATGTATATTGGGAATACACGCACATCAATCTACAATAAAATCCAGACGATTCTAAAATACAGATGCTTCAAATTCTAACTTAATTCCATCAAATTGCTTTACAGGCTTCAAGGACCTGTATATTCGAATGCTCATATCAATGCTAATATAAATTCAAGTATCATTCAGCATCTTCAAGCTCAAAGTAACAAATCTTCACAAGTCTCGACTTTCGTTGTTGAAGTGTTAATATTCATTAGGTATTCATTTATTTCTTCATACGTAAGATTAGGCACGGTATAGTTTAACAGCCTTTTTGTAGGTATTTTAGAGAAAATATTTTGTTTTTAAAACACCTACGCATTTGTGCGTTTCACAAACATAAAATATCACATACACGAACACCCAGACTCGAAACAAACATCTGCGGATAACACAATTTTGTATTCCGTGCGGGAATCGAGCCCGCAAACCCTAGCGCAGCAGTCCAATCGCTTAGTCTCTGCGCCAATAAGCTCGTTGTCATTTATACATTTTTGGGATTTTGACGCTGATATCTCTATTAACATACTAGCTGCGCCCCGCGGTGTTACCCGCTAAATTGTTACGGGATGAAAAGTAGCCTATGCATGGTGTCCCGTGTCAGCTACCTCTATCCCAAATTATATGAAAATTGTTCCAGCCGTTTGCGTGTAGGAGTAACAAACACACACTCTTGCCTTTTGCCTTTATAGTATTTGAGCGATTAGTGAACATGTACACAAACAATAGGTATTTCGATTAAAAAGCGAACCTTCTCTAGGGTTTGGTAGTGAGGTGCCTCTTGAAAAGTATTTAAGGAGTTCATTATTGAGAGTTGAAAAATTCTTAAAAAGCATTTTAAAAAAGTTTTTTAATCAAACGAAGCCATTGCAAAATAATAATAATTCGCTTTTATGAAACGGCTGGGCAAGCAGACTCAGTATGAATTTTTGGTAATGATAAAACAAAAACTCGTAGCTACGTGATCTGCGAGGTTCAGTCGTGCTTGCCGCGGTCTGTCTTGTGATGGGTGGCCGTTTTCCCCTCCGTACTTCGGAAGGCACGTTAAGCCTGCCCTTGACCGCTCTCCGGTCGTGTCGGTCTACCTTCCCATTGGACTATGCGAGTGAGGGAATAAGGAGTGCGCCTGTGTTTGCGCGCATACTTGTAATGTAATAATAATAACTTTACATATTGTTTCAAATGATGACCTGATTAGAGCAGTGGCTAAGCGATTGGACTGTTGCGCTAAGGGTTGCGAGTTCGATTCGTGCGGGAGCACGGGGCAAAATTTGTGTGAACCACAGATGTTTGTCCCGAGTCTGGGTGTTTGTGTTTGTGATATTTCATGTTTGTGAAACGCACCCACGATACAGGAGAAATTTCTGGTGTGGTGTGACGT
Organism: Abrostola triplasia; assembly: GCA_946251915.1. Classification (NCBI taxonomy): domain Eukaryota; kingdom Metazoa; phylum Arthropoda; class Insecta; order Lepidoptera; family Noctuidae; genus Abrostola; species Abrostola triplasia. Next base: position 8,194,130 of record OX276435.1, read on the forward strand.
TTTTTTTACAAAAAAAATAATAACTTGTTCACTATGATCTCTCCTGCGTAGTTGGCTAGTCTCTGATAAGATAGGCCGTCACATTTGGGCAGGAGAACATTATTATATAAATTGAAACCCATATCCTGAAACATGCTATTGGCCGTGTGCGTGACTACGGTATTCAGTCATTTATCCCATTTTAAAACACAATCAAAAAAATATCTTTGATCCCGAGGCTAGCGTGTCCGGTAAAAAGTAATTAGCTGGAATCCCATTACATTACGCTCACAATCTTTGTCAAATATGTTATTTAATCCCCCGGGAGGACACGTGTGAAGTTAATGTATTTATACCTACACAAAATATTAAAAAAAAACACTCGGAAATCGTATGAAACAATTATTAAGTTTATTTTTTTTATGGTATAATAATAATATGCAAGACTCCGTCGTTTTGCCGAAGCTTCCTTGCTAGTAATATCAAGTCGAAATGGTTTGGAAAATACCGAAAGGCTCACCATTCTTAGGGTTAGTACCACTACATAGAACACAAGATGAGCTGTCAAATAAGTTCCTATATTTATAAACTCCAACCCCCTTACCAGTAACTTTTCAAGTAGGCCATTTTCCGATGTAGAAGCAAGACACCGCTATGTTCAGCGTAGTGCGGTATCTCGCTTCCACAATACAAACTGTCCTGCTTTAAGAGTTTATGGTACGGGGGCTGATACCCGAGAATACCTGTACACCTAGTTGAGTTAGGTATTGAATAAAATAAACTATCTACTTACGTATATTTTCATGTCCATGTGAGAAATCATCTATTAAGTCCTCTTTATCGTTCTCTACGTGTGGTAGCATAGCTCATATTCAGCTGCACCTAAAATTCAATTAAAACATTGATTACTTTTTTTTATCTAAATATTTGATTTGAGTTATCTTATCAGAGATTCCTGTGTGATTCACTTCACATGTGCTGTCCTTTTCTCCTAGACTAGATACACATACGATATATTTCATAATATTGTATACCTACTAGCTTTTGCTCGCAACTTCGTCCGCGTGGAGTAATGACTTCCGTCAGAATTTGGGTTTTTCACTTAGTTATCGCCTGTTCCATGGTCTATCGATTACATGTGTAAACAAACAATAAAAAAATCGAATTGTCTCCATTTACAATGTGAATCCATTGAGAAATAAACATTCTTAATTTACCACCCTTTTCTCCCCTTTGGGGGGGAATTTCCAAAAATCCTCTCTTAGTGGTAGCCTGCTCCTCCCAACAAACACACATGCCAAATTTCAGCTCTTTATGATCAGTAGTTTCGGCTGTGCGTTGTCTGTCAGTCAGTCAGTCAGTAACGGAAGAGTTTTATATATATAGATAATATTTCTTATTATAAATAAACAGTAGCGGTATATTATTATTATATTCAATGGTATTTAAAAAAGTACAGATACTTTACTAGCGCGGTCATTTTGAAGACTCGAAACGGAATATTTTTAGTCTCGGGTAATACAATTGCTGTTCGATTTGCTATAAGACTAATACACAGCAGATACGCGACCACCTAACATAACAATTCGACGGACTACTAAATTCAAGTAACGCAATGCCCATCGAATCTAAAAGCGAAATTTGAAACGACCTGATTAGCGCAGTGGCTAAGCGACTGGACTGCTGCGCTAAGGGTTGCGGGTTCGATTCCCGCACGGGGCAAAACTTTGTGCGAACCACAGATGTTTGTCCCGAGTCTGGGTGTTTTTGTATGTGAATATTTCATGTTTGTGAAACGCACCTACGATACAGGAAAAAATCCTAGTGTGGGGCGACGTTTTTTAATGAAAAAGAAATGTGCAAAAATTTATGTCAGGCGCTTCACGTGTCAGCGCGTAGGCAACAACGATTTATTAAATAAATTATTGCTATTAGAAACGGGTGAACCATACCATTATATTAATTATACTTATTTTTGTGGGTTCATGCTTTAGCGATTCGCAAATCAACACATGTCAGCTTGTAAGCTACAACGACTATTGAATAAATTCTTGCTAGTAAAAACGCGGTGACTGTTTCGTTGGTCTAGTGGTGGCTAAGCGCGACTGCTGAGCACGAGGTCCTGGGTTCGAATCCCGGGTCGGGCAAAATGTTACTGGGTTTTTCCATTAGATAATTCTCAGTAGCAGCACGGAATCTGGATTTATGCCCGGTTGATGGCAATAGGCTCGCCTATTACATTGGGACCTAAATACTTAACTGGCGAAATGTGGGAGTACTATAATTATGTGCTCCTCTGCCTACCCCTTCGGGGAATACAAGTGTGATGTTATGTTATATTTGTAAAAGGTAAGATGTTAAGTGTAGAGGAATACAAAGTGCAACTGTGTGCTAGTCCTTGTTAAAACTGGGTTAGAGCGATTATAATAATCATAATTGTGTTTACTTTTATTATACCGTACCAGATAACCGTGTTTTAGCGGTAACAACACAGCCATTGTCTTGTTCTTGGTATGAATTATGTTCAACTCTAAGCATCAATTTGCAACCGTGTCATTAACATTTCTTCGATAACCTTTTAATTATGGCCTGTTTAAGGTCATACAGTACTTTAAGTATTCATGTCACGCAACAAATGTAGTATGGAATTTAATTTCTGTAGTACAATTGCGTTTAAATTATTTTGTATTACTTAAATTAGCTCTATCATCACGCCTGAGCTGTTAATCTATGAATAAGACGAAATGTTTCTTGAAAACAAGTTTAACTAAAGGTCCCAATATCAGGGCGATGAATTGCAACGATCTATCGCACGAAAATCGTGGCAATTTGTCGACCTTTAAAGTTTGGTAACTCATACAAAAATATTAGCCTAAATATATATTTGATAGACTAATATAAAGTCATGCCAATTTCCCAGAGGGGTAGGCAGAAACCACGGATTTCCATTTGCTACGATCGTGACAAATTTCTCTTGCCTCATTCAATCGCATCGCATTCCTCATACACGCTCGTCGGTTAAGGGTACTCCTCACTTGACCATTTTTGAAACATTTAAGGACTAATTTCAAGCTCCAGTATCGATTAAATATCACTCGTGGATGAATTAAAAATATACTTCTTAGCCTCCGACGGAAAAGTCATAAGAAGCGACGAAAACTGTACTGACTTATGGTATAGGAGAGTGAGACGTTACCATCTGATTACTTGCGTGATAAAACATAACATCACGCCTGTATTCCCCGAAGGGGTAGGCAGAGGTGTACATATAGTACACCCACATTTCGCCAGTTATGTTTTTAGGTCCCAATGTAATAGGGGGCGAGCCTATTGCCATCAACCGGGCACAAATCCAGACTCCGTGCTGCTACTGAGAATTACCTAATGGAAAAACCCAATAACACTTTGCCCGACCCGGGATTCGAACCCAGGACCTCGTGCTCAGCAGTCGCGCTTAGCGACCACTAGACCAACGAGGCAGTTTCTTGCGTGATAGTTAAACAAAAGAAGTCTAGAAACTAAAACTGTAGATTGTATCTTTAGCGCTTGATACTGGAGAACCTAGGTCCTATTAGATGTTCATTTCATATTGGCGTACGGCTTTTATATACCTTCTTGATAACGTGAACAAATAAACTGGCTTGGCAACAGCGTTCTAACCCATATAAATCTCTTATAAGAATATCTTATGAAAGAAGTTACGACGACTCCTTCATAATTATCTTTTAATTTAATTCTACATACTGTGTTGGTACATCTTGTAATTGTCTAGCCTTAATATTAAGCATAAAAGCAGACATTTGGCCTTTTACGAGGTCTTAGACGGTTAATCGTAATGGGATAATAAAATTGAATTAGAACTCCACCAAGACCATTACAATTTGCGCGGAATTTTCTTGTTTTAGACTTTTGTGGAAGCAAGTATCTTACAACCCGCAGTGAGCTAGCGTGGGCCAACCCGCAGTGAGCTAGCGTGAGCCAACCCGCTGTGAGCTAGCGTGGTGATCAATGTGCATTCCTTCTCTATATGTGAAGAGGCCTTTGCCCTGCAGTGGGACAGTTATAGGCTGTTATTGTAAGTATGTTACACGAAGATAAGACAGTATTCTTCTTTCTATAACTGTGGTCTGTTTGTAGGTATGAGTGCGTTTCAATATATTGTGGTCGATAAGGTAAGAACCCCTCACATCGACCAATCTTTGTAACTACATTGCTTCAAGCCTCATAATATTTATGGTACCTACTTGTGTGGGTGGATGTTTTCATTTAACAATCACGGCGTATACAATATTACCGAAACGCAATTTCATCACATCACATATTACCGAGTTCCTAAACTATTAATTCTACTTTGTTCTAACACCAAATTAGACAGGAAACGATGTTACAAGCATCAATATCATTTACTCACTCTATAAATTTCGCTAGAACCAAGTACCAAGATTAACGCACTTTTATTAACCAAATCACTGCAGTATTATTAAAAATTGTTCCACTCTGTCACTATACAATCACTCGCAATGCTTTGTTATTCTGTATAATGTTATCTATGACGAGTACTGATTATCATAATTACTGATTGAATGGTTGGATATGTCGGCTGATAACATGGATTCTGTGGTAGAAGGAAATTGATTAGATATAGGATAGATACAGTCATACTTTGAATTATACTGATAGTATTATTTTGTTTACTAATGTATTGATTTTTTTTTCTACACATATCCGGTTCCGGGCTTAATTATTTTTCTGCCGAAATATTTTTTTGGTTGACCGTCTTTTTAACACATAACATAACATCACATCACGTCTGTATTCCGCGAAGGGGTAGGCAGAGGTGCACATATAGTACACCCACATTTCGCCAGTTATGTTTATAGGTCCCAATGTAATAGGGGGCGAGCCTATTGCCATCAACCGGGCACAAATCCAGACTCCGTGCTGCCACTGAGAATTACCTAATGGAAGAACCCAGTAAAACTCCAGTTGGTAATTACACTGTTGTTTTAGGTTATATTAATTGTAATGGTAAGTGATTAATGAATGAACGAATCCCGTACCTGAGTCTGACCGTTCTATGGAACACTTGGAGTAAGTAACAAAGGTTTCAGTATTTCTAGTTCAGTGGCATTTCCTTAAACCTTTATTAATTATTCTATCTCATTCCTAATGAATCTCCAATTACTTTGGTAAGGAATGAGTCATTGGTTAACTCACTATCCTAACAATCTTGGTAATGGCGAAAAGACTAAAGGCTGATAATATATTCAACTTTAGCTGGTATCAGACTTGTACATAGACTTGCCAAACTTATTGAGTTTTACATAAAACATAACATCACGCTTCTATTCCCCGAAGGGGTAGGCAGAGGTGCATATATAGTACACCCACATTTCGCCAGTAATGTTTTTTTAGGTCCTAATCTAATAGGGGGTGAGCCTATTGCCATCAACCAGGCACAAATGCAGACTCCGTGCTGCCACTGAGAATTACCTAATGGAAAAACCCAGTAACACTTTGTCCGACCCGGGATTCGAACCCAGGACCTCGTGCTGAGCAGTCGCGCTTAGCCACCACTAGACCAACGAGGCAGTTCTGTAACTAGAAGATAACGAGTGTATAGTAACATAATCTCTATCGGTTTATAATCACGTCTTATGTACGAATTAGTAAACAACATCAGAGAGAAATTGTATTAAATTCATGTAGCCACTAATATCTCATTATAAATGAACTGTTAAGTTTTAATGAGAAATAAAGATCTTCAAACCGATATGTAGCTATTATGAACTTTGTAAATACGTTGAACTTTGTGGAGGTTTATCCGGTAGATGTTTGACGCCATCATATTCCAGTTGTGGGCGTATGATAATTTGGTTTCTGTGAATAGGTAGTTCTTGTTAGCAAATGTTATTTATAAGTTTTGTTATGTTAAATGGTCTGAATATGTATGAATATACCTGTCTTACTTGGAGATATACCTAGGCGGAAATGGGAACATATTGACATATTTCATTATTATAACTTTCTTGTTTGTATACAAACGAGTATTATTTTGGTATTGTCCCTCGGTTTATACCCACGTGTATATTGAGGAGTGCCCGAGAAGTTCAGGCACATCCCCTTATCAACGATAAAGAATGTAGGTACGTATGTACACCAAGATGAAGAAATTAATTGTGAGGATTCTTACCTATAGTCCGAAAATGCCAACACGTAGCAAGCGTAGGATTAAGGCCAGGTGAGATGCAAATGTTCACGTTTTTGAGGGGGTGAAGCAGGGGTACATAGCCCCGCCCACTGCCGGGGGACCGGCGAATTTGTCAAACACAATTTACAGTATTATGAATTGAAGAATTTTAAATAATCACTTAAGAACACAGATGTGACAAAATAATGACTACATTTTGCCTATTTTACGTCCTCTCAGTGAAACTAAATTATTTAGATTTTTTGAGGCATTTTGTACGAGTTGGGTAGAAGTCTACCCAAATAAACAAGTAAAACATAGCGAAATATTCAATTCTAAAATACACGTTCGTGTATTCTTGACAGAATATTTTGCCTTGTTTCGATTTTCAATCAAATCGTTCATTCGTCATTATGGTTTTACATAATGTCCGTTACCAAAATGTTAAAATTTACCATTAAGAGTCTTGGTTTTCATCCGACGTCAATCAAAATCCTCATTTACCTCAAGAAAACTATAAGCCATTAAACAATAAACAACATTGAAATAATGTAAGCACCAAGTAACTTTGCAGAAATGATAGCCCAGTGGTATGATCATTAGACTGCCATGTCAAATGTCGCAAGTTCAAACCCCGGCACGCACCAATGTCTTTTCAAATTCATGTGCGTACTATAAATTAGTTTTCAGTTGCTAAAAACGTTGAAGGATACCAGCGTGAGGAAATTGGCACACCTTAGAGCCGGTGTGTAAAGCCATGTCAGAGGCCTACAGGCGACTGTCTCCAGGTTGTTCATCAACCGTACGATAGAAAGAAAACTAAGCGACTTACCTATGATTTTGGAGATAATGAACAATATTTTCTTTAAAAATAGACACTCTGACGTCTATCAAATCGCAGCAATAACTATGTGTATGTCTATGTTGGCAGCATCCTCTCGAAGGTTCTCGAGGTACATACCACCGAAGCTGTGCTGCAAGAGGATTTTAGGCTTTGTCTTACGAGGGTGGATTTTGTACGATAGGAAAATAAGGTCATAATAAGAGAAAACGTCCGCTATACATTGACAATGCTTAGCGACGTGTTGTTGAGAAGAGACGAATATGAGGTCGAGTAGAGAAGGAATACAGTTAGGAAAGTAAAGAGTAGCATTTAAAGGAAGAAGAGATAAATTACAGGATTGCAATGTGGATTGGAATGACGAGTCCTGTTTGAGGAGACAGGTGTTGAAGTCCCCCATAATATAGTGACCGTAAAACGGAATAACGTATGTAGGAAGGTTTTCAAAAGGAAGGAGGAAATACATATAATCGATATGCAAGGAAGATAATATGTAGACTATAATAGGTACCAAGCAGAACCTTTGAAAGATGACATACCTATTTCTTTAAACAGATGTTCGCCTGCATTCGACGGTGGTGGCTGTGGTGACATACTAACAATTGAAAAAGGAATATTAGCACGTAAATATATGGCAGCACCACCAACACCGCCGCTAGTGCGATCATTTCTGATGAATTGATATCCAGGTAAAGAATAAGAAGTAGACGGGAGATACGGTTTCAGCCATGACTCAGCAACGAGTATTGCGTCGATATCTTGTAGTACAGATTTGCTAGGATATCATGGTAATGAGCCGACATACTTTGGGCATTAATACTTAACTACATTAAGATTTTTCGGAACATCAGAAAATCCAGACTCGTGTAATTCAACAAGAGATGGAATACTGGAAAAGCTTTCGTTGATGCTACATGCTAATACAAAACTATCGCTGTCACTAGTCGCATCACAATCAACCATTCATAAAAAAAGGAAATGTAATAATAATATGTATAAATATATAAACAAATAAAATATACCTAATGTTAAAATCGAAAATTAATAAAACAAATAGTCCACCAGCCAGTTGTGTGTAAAAAATAATGAGAGAAGTACTGAATAACAATTAAGTATTTTTTAGCTATCTTAATGCTGCTCTTCTATTTAGTCTCGTATTATTGACGTCAGCTCACTATTGGCCTGAAGATGCTTATAGATCTGAGTGCTGACATAACAGTGTAAATTGTAGCACCACTGAATCACTACAGCACTGATGTGGACCTGTGCGGACGCGGAGCTGTGACATTACTGATATGTGTGAATCGGCTTTTAAACCTTGACTATTTTAATAAGACTTAGGCAAGGAATAATTATTTTAAATGCTTTTTCGAGACAGCTAAAATGTCGATGTTTTTTTTTTTTTTCTATCTCAAAATATAAGATAAACTGTCTCAATAATTTCGATTTAAATAAATAGGCATTTTACTTTAGGTCACATCTTCAGCTTACTCTATGACACATACAAAAATCAAAACGAAATTACGAAGTAGTTTTTATACTTATGCATACCATATTTATTTTATTATTTTGAGGAATATGTATATTTAGTATATTTAAAATGTGGTTTAATTGAAAAATTATTCATTATTAATAATTTTTCAAAATTATTTTTAAAAATAACGCATGTATACCCACCCATCCGAAGTGTCCTCTGGACACTGACTGACATTGACGTATGCGCCCCGAGTATGCGCAACAGGCCCAGCGGGGGTGCTTCTCGCGGGATGGTAGTGAAGATTTCGATTTTTCGAGGTTTTAGTAATGAGGGAATCATTTTATCAAGTCAAACTCAGCGAATTTGCCTAGAAATATTTAGTGTCTTTAGTTGAGTGCAAAAATTTAATGTAAAATCGCAGTAATTTAGTCGTCAGATTGAAAAATCATTACAAAAAGAGGTAACTTTGGGATTTTTTTCTATCGAGTAAAGTTCATCAGATCGTGTAACTGCCAGCGACTTTCACTAGACCATATCCTTAACTAGTACATATATTTTTTTCAGAACTTAAAACACTACTTTCACTGTCTCAGATGCATTAAAAAAAGTCAAAATTGCGGCATTTGAGGGACTACCTAGCCTTAACGCCCGCTTTCTGGACAACAGGTCATTGCCCTACGCTTTTAGTTTTAGACCGATAAATGAACTAGCCTATATTGTACATACAGTCATACATATTATATGCAATGTGGGAGGTTCGGGTGCGCAATTAAAGATGTTGGATAGTCGAATGATTACTGTATGATGCTCAACTTAATAACTACGATACACTTATATATGAGGGCGCTGTATATAATTCAAATTCAACTTCTTTATTTCAGACGTAAGTCCACACTACATATTATATTTTCGTTCTTTTTTTTAAAAACGTCGCCCACATTATGAGTTACCCTTTTATTGTGGGTGCGTTCTACAAATGAAATATCACATACACAAACATTCAGGCTGGAGACAAACATCTGCGAATCGCACAATTTCTGGAACCGTGCGGGAATCGAACCCTTAACGCTAAGCACAACAGTAGGATCAAGTCGCCATTTATATATTTCATACAATTATATTATTAAAACGAACTTGTATTTACTGTGTTATAAGTACTTGAAACTATAGACATAGTGTCTAAGTGATTGGACTTCTGGCAATCTTCGACAGACTCCTTGCCGTTAATTTGGGACTTACTCTAGCCAGCCACTTGCATTAAATCAATAATATGTTTATATAGCTGTTTATATAGCTGTTTATATAGCTAGCGAATGCGATTACTTTGCTAGCGCGATGCAGGATCCGCAACGTCACTCGTCCTTCAACGTGTAGGTGTCGCTACAAAGGTAACATTATTCTTAGTAATAAAGCACTATACCACTTCATTTGAATACACAATCTGGTTTTGCAATTAAACTAGGTCGGCTATCGCGGTCAGTCTATTCAGCGAAATGAAACATTTATATATTGATATTGAAATTTATACCTCGGTATTTACATTGAATGGATTCAACAATTTAATATTCAATTACATTTGCAGTAATCTTCACTACTGTTGGACGTATCTGAAGCCTTTGTATGTGTATTCTAGGACTAGGTACTCTGGAAATGTAACAGAACTTCACGTCACATCACGTCACGGCTTATAGCAATAGCCAGTGTGTAGTTCACCGCCGAGTGGTATTCGGCCTAGAACTGACCACCCCCTTTCCTCCCATGGGTGTCGTAAGAGGCGATTAAGGGAAAATCCAGAAGATGGACAGCAGCGTCGTCTGTAACTTCACCACAGATACGATCCCCAAGCCGCTTCTAGCGTGGGGATTATGCAGCGTTGGCAGGCCTTCCACCAGATGGGCCGACGATATCGTCAGAATTGCGGGCAATGGGTGGATGCAATTGGCAAACTGTCGTCCATTGTGGCGTTCTAAGGGGGAGGCCTTTGTTCCACAGTGGACGTCTTCCGGCTGATGATGATTATATCAATTTGAAAAGACATTGGTACGTGCCAGGATTTGAACTTGCAACCTTTGACTCAGTCCAACGTTATCTGTAAAATTAAAACTTAGTTGGGAATTAGGCCGAACAATTATTAAAACTAGAACCTTCCACACAATTAGTAACTTCAATCTATTTTTCTGCTCTCAATTCATAATTTATTACGACAATTATGTATGCTCTAATAGCTTATAGAAGTAAACAACGGAATATACATAATAACAGCTTTAGCGTTACATCGTATAAAAGTAGGTGTTCTTTGTCTATTAATTAATTTGCAAGTTTTTTTGTCTTTTTGTTATTGGACTGCTGAGCACGGGGTTCTGGGTTCGGATCCCGGGTCGGGTAAAGTGTTACTGGGTTTTTCCTTTTCTTATTAGCAGCACCGAGTCCGGATTTGTGCCCGGTTGATGGTAATAGGCTAGCGCCTGTTACATTGGGACCTAAAAACATAACTGACGAAATGCTGGTGTACTATATGTGCACCTCTGCCTACTACTTCGTGGAAAACAGGCGTGTCAATGGACTGCTTGTCCTAAAAAAAATGTCAGTTTTTAAAAATATCAATCACATTTAAAAATATACTACTGACTGAGTATGGGACTCAGCAGTCGCGCTTAACAACCACTTGATCACCGAGGCAATGTTTAACAAGTAAATGTTATAAAAATAGATTAACGCGTTGTCAAATATAGGTTGTAAAAAAATACGTTAAGACGAATATAGGACCACCTCCTTGTTGAAGTCGGTAAATAATAGCCAACATACATATGAGTATCAACGAGTAACGTTATTAAATTGGTCCTATTATACTCTGCAGACATCCGAGCGGTCGAGCGTACCCCAATTTCTGAAAATTGCGTTACCGCCGTCTCGCCAACAAGTTCTGTCGCCACAATCCGACCTACCCAAAAATACGAGTCGAAGTCCTTTAAACTACCCAAAACTAACATTATTCTTACCACTGACGTAGGTTTCAGTGTAAGGTCGAATTGGTCCTGAAAAATAAGTCAAATGAGAAACGTAAACGCTGTATGGAGGTCAAAAATTTTGTTAAAAGGAAAATACTGGTATCGAATCAATGTTTTTTTAGATAACTTTACAAATAGAATATAAAGTCTAGTGTGAATTAGGTGGCTTCATTTTTGTTATTCCTATAATTTTAGGTATAGTAATAATAGAACCTGAAACCAGAACGACCTGATTAGCGCAGTGGCTTAGCGATTGGACTGCTGCGCTAAGGGTTGCGGGTTCGATTCCCGCACGGGGCAAAACTTTGTGCGAACCACAGATGTTTGTCCCGAGTCTGGGTGTTTGTGTATGTGGTATTTCATGTTTGTAAAACGCACCCACGACACAGGAGAAATTCCTAGTGTGAGGCGACGTTTTTTATAAAAAAAAAAATAATATTCGTTGACCCCTGAGTTTGTTTCGGCATTTCTTCTCAGAGGTAGTCAGTTAGAAAATGCCGACGTCATCAAATTTTTATTTTATATTTTTATTGAATTTTGACGTGTAAAAGTGTTTGTGAAACCTATTTACAGAAATAAATCATTTATTGATCAGTATAAAAACTTCATTGGGACAGGTATTGTTATTATTTATGTGAAATCATATTTAATAATATTTATAAAAAAACAAGTAACTGACTGCCTCGTTGGTCTAGTGGTTGCTAAGCGCGACTGCTGAGCACGATGTCCTGGGTTCGAATCAGGGCAGTGTTACTGGGTTTTTCCATTAGGTAATTCTCAGTGGCAGCACGGAGTCAGGATTTGTGCCCAGTTGATGGCAATAGGCTCGCCCCCTATTACATTGGGATCTAAAAACATAACTGGCGAAATGTGGGTGCACTGTATGTGCGCCTCTGCCTACCCCTTCGGGGTATACAGGCGTGATGTTATGTTATGTTATTTAAGGTTTTGTCTGTTCAGATCGAATGTTTGAATACAATCGTATGACACATAGACAATATAAAAATTAAATCTATCAAATCTTAATAAATTGCATTACCAATCAAGCTAGAATATCTCAAGAATAATTTCACGAAATAATTCTGTATGAAGAAATCTAAAAATACATTCCATATTGTGTTCATAATTGAATTTTCACGCATTCGATCTATAAGTTTGCGGGAGTCCATTGACTGTCGAGTCAAGGGCCTTTACTCTAAAAATAACGGCTTAATGCTTACATAGGATTTAGAGCTTGAAGCTAGAGACTGCGAATATTGCAGCTCTGAGTAATGACATAGAGCTGCAATATTAGTAGTGTTTGGCCACAGAATGTCAGTATTAAAAGATTTATAGAACACAATTTCACTGGTTAGCGTTATGTACGTACATTTGTATGCGAATGTGTGGTTTTGTGTTTAAATTGAAAATATTATAGGATTAATTTTAATATATAAAATCTAACTGCCTCGTTGGTCTGGTGGTTGCTAAGCGCGACTGCTGAGCACGAGGTCCTGGGTTCGAATCCCGGGTCGGGCAAAGTGTTACTGGGTTTTTCCATTAGGTAATTCTCAGTAGCAGCACGGAGTCTGGATTTGTGCCCGGTTGATGGCAAAAGGCTCGCCCCCTATTACGTTGGGACCTAAAACATAACTGGCGGAATGTGGGTGTACTATACGTGCACCTCGGCCTACCCCTTCGGGGAATACAGGCGTGATGTTATGTGTATGTATAAAATCGAACTGCACTGTGGTTTTTTTATTGCGTCACAATAGATTTAATATTACATGAGACCTATAGGTTCGCCAGTTATGTTATAACATAACGTAAGAAATTTTGGTGTCCTCTGGCTTTTGGGGTGTACATTGTATACATAACATCTGTATTCCCCGAAGGGGTAGGCAGAGGTGTACGGTATACCCACATTCCGCTAGTTCTGTTTATAGGTCCTAACGTAAAAGGGGTCGAGCCTATTGCTATCAACCTGGAACAAATCCAGACTTCAAAATCAAAATACTTATTAATAAACATAGGTAACAGATCTTAACATTAAAACTTTGAATAAACGCTATATCTCACATTCTACGGCATACAAGAACATGCTATTTGCATCAGCATAATTATAAGAAAACTTCTTGCTGCCATTGAGAATTACCTAATAGGAATACCCTATAACACTGCCCTACCCGGGAATCAAACCCAAGACCTCATGACTCACCCTTGGCGACCACTAGACCAACAAGGCAAAATACAGGCGTCATCATCATCATCATCAGCCGGAAGACGTCCACTGTTGAACAAAGGCCTACAACGCCACAAAGAACGACAGGGTTGCACCAATGGTCTGTTATCGTTAAGTCATCATCATCAGGCGGAAGACGTCCACTGCTGGACAAAGGCCTCCCCCTTAGAACGCCACAAAGAACGACAGCTTGCCAATTCCATCCACCGGTTGCCCGCAATTCTGACGATATCGTCGGTCCATCTGGTGGGAGGCCTGCCAACGCTATCTATATCTATATCGTTAAGTAAGTCAACGTTAAGTTAGTAGGAAATCAAACAAGCGGCCATATTTAACGGTAAACAATATGTCAAAGTTGTTTGCAACTCACATTTAGACCGGATTATGTCAGAATGAGGTACGACCCAAGAATTATTTTGTAGTGGCCTATCCACTTACCGGAGATAACCTCATTGATCTAGGGGTTGCTAAGCGTGACAGTTGAGCACGAGGTCCTGGGGTTTAATCCCGGGCAGAGTGTTACTGGGTTTTTCTATTAGGTAATTCTCAGTAGCAGCACGGAGACTGGATTTGAACCCGGTTGATGGCAATAGGCTCACGGGACCAAAAAAAAAAATTAACTGGCGAAATGTGGGTGTACTATATGTGCACCTCTGCCTACCCCTTCGGGGAATACACTGATTTTGGTCCCGTGAGCCTATTGCCATCAACCGGGCACAAATCCAGACTCCGTGCTGCTACTGAGAATAACTTAATGGAAAAACCCAGTAACACTTTGCCCGACCCGGGATTCGAACCCAGGACCTCGTGCTCAGCAGTCGCGCTTAGCAACCACTAGACCAACGAGGCGTAAGTACACCCATTTATATATTGATCTGTATAACTAATTGCTCACAAATAATACAGATCAATTTTCTACTCTGATTTGATTGATTCACTTGAAGTCTAATCCATAATTTTAATTCCAGTGACGCCTTTTCTTAGGCCATCGACCTCTTCACACCCACCTAATGGGAAAAAATACTAGACGTCAATTTTAAGTATAATATTTTTCATGTATAAGCAAGCTCTATTAGTTTAAAACACAGCGCCGCTTGGGAGCGTCACTCTCCTTATGATCAACCTTTATCATTTACTTTACGAGATTATAAAACAAACATTAATCAAACCGCTCAGATAGGAGATTAATCTACGTACAAATCATGTGACATTTTCAATACTTAATATTCAGAAGTGCTTTTATCTTATATTAATTCATCTGGTAAACATGAAACACTAATTGATTATAGAAGGCTTTCACCGATTCAATGAATGCGTAGTAGTCGGAACTACGGGCCTCTGATAGGACATTCTATCTGCGCGTCACATCGTGCTACAGCGCTACGACGGCAACACGTCTCGTAGCTGCTACGCGCGTTCGTAGACTTCCTACGCGGCAAAACATTAGCTTCGGTAGTGACGATTTTTCGCAATCAAATAATTAGTGTTATAATATTAATTAATTTAAATTAATAGTTATTGTATATATTTGTAATTTATATGTGTAAATGTGGCTTTTAAAACTTGGATAAAAGTAAAAAAAAAAATTAAAGTGCGTGTTCGTTTAGAAAGTTACAATTTGAATCTTGAAAAAAAGTTAATGGTAGTGTTAATACATATAAATAAATTTATGTGTGTGTAACCGGATTAAATTGTGAACGTAACATAAGTATCAGTTTTAGTGTAAAATGTGAAACAGTGTAAAAATAAGTGTTAAATAAATTTAGTGACATAAAATAAATCAGTGTACAAACATGTGATCAAAATGGCTTGATTGGCCCAAAATGTTACAAGAGAGTCCTATCACGGACTCGGATTCAGTTGACGAGAGCCATACATTCTGGGACTATTTCAACATGGAAGTCCCAAACAACATGGCGAATGTGACTGACGTGGTTGACGTCACAGTACCTGCGCCGGACCATGGGTTTGTGGTGGCGGTATACAGCACGCTATTGGTTGCCGGTGCGGTCGGCAACGTGGGGGTGTTCACGTCGCTCATGCGCTCGCGCCGGCGTAAGTCGCGCGTCAACCTGCTGATGACGCACCTGGTTATCGCCGATATGATCGTCACGTTCATCGTTATACCACTAGAGGTCAGTGACATCTTCTTGTCCAGTTCTCTTCTCTTAGTTACAGTTCATCAGTAGGAAGAAGACCACTGTTGAACAAAAGCCTTCCCTTTAAAACGCAACAATGAACGGCAACTTGCCATTTGCATCCACCGGTTGGCATGTCGTCGGTCCACCTAGTGGGACCAACGCTGCGTCTTCCGATTCGTGGCTCAATATTATGCAGGCCAATATCAATAGTATGATTATATGGTATAATATTGGACGACCTGATTAGCACAGTGGCTAAGCGATCTGACTGCTAAATAGAGGTTGAAGGTGCGATTCCCGCACGGGACAATAAATTATGTGATCCGCACATGTTTGTCCCGAGTCGAGAGTATAATTTTTTTTAACTAAAAAAGTTATTTTAGATTTTCGTTTTGCCAATAAATCTTCTGACGTCAATGTTTCGTCCTCCGTGTATTTATAGTTTGATACATGAGAACCTATACGTTAGTCAAAATATAAACAGCATAAGATAAAAGTATATCTAAGAATATTTCTATTATTAGCCTTTTTCTTGAAACTATTATCTTATTAGCTTTATTATCCTCTTACTAGAAACATGTAGATACTATAACAAATTTATAATTAGTTTGGTTTTCCAATCTTCATCATAGTCATCATCAGCCGGAAAACGTCTACTGTTGAACAAAGGCCTCCCCCTTAGGTAAGAGGGGGTTGGCTTAATCCCCACGCATGGCAAGCGGCTTGAGGATCGTGATATTGGTTAGTCGCCCCACACAACGAATTTCTCCTGGGTCGTGGATGCGTTTTACAGACATAAAATATCACATTCACAAACGCCCAGGCTCGGGACAACTGTGGTTTGCTCAAATTTCTGCCCCGTACGGGAATCGAACCCGCAACCTTTAGCGCAGCAGTCCAACGCATAGCCACGCGCATTTACTTAATACTCAATACTTTATTGCATTCCATAATAGTAAATAGATGGACTTATAATAGTATAATGGACCCTGTCGAGCACAACAAAAAGCATTCATAATGAGATATCACACATTTGTAATATATTTTATCCGTGATATTACAATCTCATAGCTAACATATTTCTTACTTTTAAGGTATGTGAAACGTTCTCGTTTAACAAAAGTTATGAAGGGTTACAAAAAGGGTCCCTTGACGCAAATATGTCAACTTTACCAGCCCAACTGTGGAAGTACAAATTCCCTATTAGGGTCGAAGCCTGTGATTGCCTTTAGTAACCTAAGCGTTTAACCAAACATTTTAAATTAACGCAAATATCACTTGGCTTATAATATAAGGGGTAGGCAGAAGTGTAAATTAAACACCGAAATGTATCTCCATATAAAAAGCGGTGTTAATGGGTGTCATCTGGATGAAATTTCATCAAAATCGGTTTAGCCGTTTGAGCGTAAAGAGGTAACAAACATGCAAATACACTCACAAACTTTCGCCTTTATAATATTAGTGTGATTTTCGTTTAAATGATATATTAAACTATCGTGTTTTTCTGTTGACCGTTGAATATTTATTTATCAGGTATATTATGCAGGTATTCCAAATATATTAGTTAAGAAACAATGAATACAAACAACGCGTTATACTGCTAATCGCAGTTCAATATGCTAAAGCGCTCGAAGTTATTGGGCTCAGTTTATACCAGTTCTGCCTGTATAATGGCCTTTTCGGGTAAGCCTGTTCATAATTACGTGCGCATACAGATTATACAGGCGTTGTACTGCAATGGTAAACATTTTCATGATCATTATAATAATGATGATATCGGTATTAATTAGTGAGCATTTGAAAATAGTATTATAGTAGTTGCATTTCCTAATAAATATGTTAGTGAACTCAGAAATTACTAAATGATACAGTGTACAAACTGTTTGTAATTAGAACACTTTGACAGCTTCGACATTTTTGAAAACTGCTTCCTAAGATGTTTCGACTACTCTGTTTGCTAACAACAATATGATACAATGAGTATAATGATTATCACTTACGCGAATATTAGACATTGAAATAAAACTAGGTTTACGGATTTTATCGCGGTTTTTTAATATAATAATGATTAAAATGTAAGGTAGCTGATAGCAATTGTTCAAATAAGACGTTTAACACCTCAGTCTGCCCGTGACCATGAATGCTGTAAAGGATTCGAAACGTCGGGACCAAAAATCAATTAAAAAACCGAGGTAAAATTCGTAAACCGTAGTTTTATTTTAATGATACTATGAGTGCTAAAATACAAAAATTGGTTTGCGCACATCATTTTGACTATTTTCTTTGCTTCGATCATTATGAAGCTGACTGCACTACGTCTCGGGTCGGGCAAAGTGTTACTGGGGTTTTCCATTAGATTAGAATCTGTATCTGTACCTACTGATAGCCGAGTGGCATGACCATTGGCCCGCTGCTAGACACCGGCACGGACCAATGTCTTTTGGAATTTATGTGCGTACTATAATTGAGTTATCAGTTGCTAAAAAAGGCGAACGAGAACATAGTAAGGAAATTTTTCAACCGTGTGTAAAGCCATGTCAGAGGCCTACAGGCGGTTTGTACTCTGACACCAGATTGTTCTGTAGCAGCACGGAGTAATATTTGTGTCCAGTTAGTAGGCTGGCTCCCTATTACATAGAATCTCTAACATCTGTACAACAGCTACACAGAGATTAATTAATGATTACATAAACTAAGTTAATGGTTACTTGTTGAATTATTAATTAGTGTTAGTTTAAGTAATAATTAACTGGGTGAGGCGGTTAAGTGGTTACCGCTAATTACCATGTGTGAGCTCTTAATTGGGAGTATTTCTCGTTTATAATTATTGGATAGTTGACACCGCCAATTAATTGACATACTTTTTATGAGCTGTCAAAACGCTATTCGTCCGTAACCTTTCATGGAAATAAGATTTTGTGACGTCACTATTTCGCAAACACGATTAAATTTTAAATTAATAAAAGAAAATTAAAAAATTTTGGACACGAGGGTCTTGAACTCGCAACCTTCGCCGTAGCGTGGCGCTGCTGTACCAACTGAGCCATCGTGTCGCTGTTCGCTTTTAATTGACTGATTATTTATTGATTTTAAAGCAAATAAAAATCAAATTTTACACTAAGAAAAAAATAGTGTTTATAGATCTTAAATAAAGCATTATTTTAAAGAATTAATGTCTTGGAATTATTGTAATGGTGTCAAGTAATTGGAAATAATTATAGAGCGTCGAGTTCAAAGAGTAAATCAATCATCTATTAACAAGAAACCGACTTTAATATTTCCATCAAATAATATTCTTTAAATATGTAATCAAGTATTTTATATCACTAATGTAAGAATCATAATTATATCTAACTAGCTGTTGCCCGCGACTTCGTCCGCGTGAATTTCAGGTAAAAACACCAGTAGACTATAATCAGATTTTGTAAGTAAGTGGAAAACACTACAAATTACTTACCGAATGGAATATACATAGTATTTTAATGATAAAGGTATATTTCAAATTAAGATGGGGCTAGTTTACTTTTTATACCGATTTTGTATGATCGGTAAATATTGAGTGACTAACAGGAAAGTTATTGACACGATTTGTTGGCTTATAAGGAATTTCAATTTTAAATGTACATATCTTTATTTTACTGTATCTATGTACTACATTGACAGCATGCATTTCTCTGAACTACGGTTGTAGTTTTGTCTTCAGCAGATAACATTTACAGAGAGTGTGGACTGGTAACTCAGAAGCGACCGTCATACAGTAATCCGTGTAAAAATCAGCTGGTTTCTAGGCCCTAATTAAGTCTACCTCTGCGTGTGCTAATGGTGATAGTTTGTATGCCAAAATGCGCCAAGCGCTTGTTTTGAAATTTATTGTAGCCAAAATTTAAACGAACTGCTCATGTCCGTCACCCATAGGTTGGGCCTGTGGGCGATGAACTTGGGCAGTTCGATGCTCAAACAGAAAAGGCGGTTTTAAGGGACATAAGGCACGTAGGCCGTACCTACGTGGTGAGCGCGACCAATCGCGAAAAGGCGAGTCAGAATTTGTTTAAAGAGATGGTGTAGCATACGCGGATCGCGAGTCCCTCAACCTAAGGTTGTTAGGCGGATACCCTGAGGTTTTAGTTAGTATAAGAGACCGGCATAACCCTCCGTCCGCTCATGGTGGAGGAAGTCCATGAGGATTTCCCCAGCAACAAAAATACTTAGATAATTGTGTGGAACTTAGAATTTGACTGCCTTATTGGTCTAGTGTTCGTAAAATGCGAATGCTGAGCGGGAGTTCCGTGTGTTTGTTTACCAGATCGGAAAGAGTGATTGGTTTTTCCACTAATTCTCGGTGGCAGTACCGACTTTAAATTTGTGCCCGGTTAATGAAAATTTATGCCTATGATGATTATCTACAAAAGGATAACTTTGAGGTGGATCACAGACCTTTAACTTGACGATGGTTGCCTACAGTCCACTTCCTGCTAGAGAGTTAAAACATATAAACCAATAAAATTAAAAATATTATTTTGTTTGAATAAGCAAATATCTTGCCGAACGCGGGAATCACACTATTAAATCATATCTTTACCAACTTATCCAAGAACGTGAAATAATGAGCAGAATTCTATATACCCCGTCTAAATATTACTATTTATTGATATTTATGTATATCCAGTGTATAAAGTGAAATATATAAAGAAAGTTTTTACAGAGCATTTAAGTCAGAAAATATTTCTCTAAAATCACCGACGAACAGGAATGTGCCGATCCATCACATGATTGTTGTTCCTGCTTAGTTCTGTCTAAAATTTTCACTATTGGTATTGTACATTTTTACTATAATTATGACTACATTTCAGCAAATGTCTCTTAAAACTATTGCGTAACTCTCCAAGAACAGACGTTGTATTGCTTGGAATTGATGTGTATCTAGAGTATGGCGAGCGCTTATATTTTGTCATCTAAGGGAGAGAGAGTTAGTAATTCCGGAAGACAATTTTGCCACCGTTATTTGTTTCCTAACCTCTGCAAGAATGCCAGTGGTAATAAATGTTTTCCCTGTTCCACCAGGAGCATCCAAGAAAAACATTTTACCCTGGCCGAGCCGAACCCTTTCAAGGACAATATTGTAAATCTGTGCTTGCTCTGAGGTAAATTTAGTGACGTAGTCATTCACGATGGTGGTCATTGCGTCTTGGTCATAATTTGTTTCGGCGACATACTTCCTGTTTCCACGTTCTTGATTATTTAATGGTTGCGGAGCCGGTAAACCGTATTTCAACAGTGGATTGCCCGCGATTGCCCCCGATGGCAATGACTACGTCTTGATGAGGACTGAGACAGTGGTTCAAAATGCGTTCATCAGTTTCTCCGATGTCTCCTTCAATAGTATGTCTTAAAGCCCATGAAATATCCTCAGAGAGATGACGCCAATATTTTTCCCGCAACAAAACCGGGTTTGCAATACCGCAGAATACCAACATGACGGCAAACAAATGTCATAGGCGACTTGGGCTATCACTAACGCTAGCCTCCAGGAGAGTGTTGTCCCAGTGTTGGTCACCGTCAAGAAGATTTCGTGCTACGCAGGCTGCACGAAATGTCGGATACTCCATACCATCAACTGTCCTTAAGAATGCAAATGACGTTGGCCCCTATACGATGTGAAGCAGTAGCCGCAAATAATAGCACTCGGCATTATTTGGATGCACAGTGTAAATCCTTCCCAATGCAGTGTCCATAAAGATTCCCGGAAACCCTTCGACAATACGACCACGTCGATGTCGATTAAATACACCTCTTTGCTTGTCGTATGTATAGTACGACGGCACCTCATCATACGTAAGTGACTTTGCAAAAAATCAACTTCACAGAGACGTAAAAATGCCAAGAGTCGTGTTGGAATCGTAGATAATACCTGACGTCACCCTTAAGACGTAAATACTAAAAGGGAACTTGAAATTTGATGGATGCGAGCAGTGACACGGTGGCTCAGTTGGCAGAGCGGCACCACGGTATGGCGACTGTCGCGGGTTCGAGTCCCGCTCGTGTCCATCATTTTTCAAGTTTCCCTTAATCAATTTAAAATTTAAGCCTAGCATGGCAACATGCATAAAAAATACCAAAAGTCATATAAATTTTGGTTGGTATTATCGGTTTAGTGGTTTGTAGCTGTAAAGGTACAACACTGAATTGGTAATCGTAGATTCCAACAGATAATACCTAACGTCACCCTCAAGACGTAAATACTAAAAGGGAACTTGAAATTTGATGGATGCGAGCAGTGACACGGTGGCTCAGTTGGCAGAGCGGCGCCACGGTACGGCGACTGTCGCGGGTTTGAGTCCCGCTGGTGTCCATCATTTTTCAAGTTTCCCTTAATCAATTTAAAAATGCCAAGAGTGTTGTTTGGCGGGTATTTTCCAATCGCTCTAATACATTCGCGGGGTCGAAAAAAAATGCGCTGGCCATTCTCAAAATGGACGTCCATGAATTCATGACCTCTGGATGCCGATCTTGTATAGAGAACGCCAGCATTCGCCATACTGCTTCTGAAGTACTAATGTAGCGACCAGACTGGTACTTGGTCACTTCATCCCGATCAGTGCTTTGCAAAGCGAACGTTGCCTGGTCACTACCCTTGTTTACGTATTTGCAAATGTATTTAATTGACTCGACGCTGGAACACGATTCAACATTGATGTGTGTTTCAAACGTCCTAGAAAGCACAGGTGAGTATGGAACAACCTATCTGTTGTCAACGTGAAGCGACTGCTTTTGGCTTCAGAATTGTTTGGACATCACTTATTTGAAATGGTGAATTTACAAACTTACTAATGTAGAAAAAAAATAAAAATTTAGAACTATAATTTACTGGAAATTGTTGGTAATAATGTTATGTTAAAATATATATTATAATTGTCTTTTTATTGATATTTAAGTCAAAAACATGCAAAAAGAAATTAAAGCTAACGCAAAAAGAAAAACCTTCGGCAAGAATCGATCTCACTATGCATAACTCGTAGGGCGATCGTTAAACCGCCACGCTACGATGACACATAGCAATATGTTTAAAATAGACGTTTCTATACATGTCATGATTCACTGCTCAGTTCCTTGTAGATATAGCGTGATGATTTCTACTTCAGAAGTTCATCTGTAAGTAATCTGCATAATGCAACTATTGGTTTCGTCTTTTTATCATTCTACGGCAAACATTAGACAAAACAAAGACATAATGCAATATTGCTCAGCCCTCTTTGCAAATGCCGTGATGATATTAAGCATACCGACGCGCCGGCCCCTAAAGAATATATTTGCAAACTTTCAGCGGATTCTATTCAGTAGTTTTTACGTTAATCTAACACATACATACAGACAAACAGACAAACAGACAAAAATTCTAAAAATTATATTTTTGGCTTCAGAAGCGTTCAGACATCCCATTGCACTTATTTTTTTTCAAATATCTTCAATGTACAGTTTTGACTTCGTTACGATTTTATTATATGTATAGATAATTTTATTACTGTAATTGCCAATAAAATTTGTGGGTGATTAGCTTTGGTGAATTTGATAACATTAATAAATATCTTAATAAATATATTTAGAGAATATTATTATGTATGTAGAACGAAGGTATCTATCTATACAATAAGTAAAATCGATTACTTTTTGAGTTATGCAGATACAAACATACGAAACAAGATTTTTTATTTGTTTAGTAAGTACATGTTACATAACATTACGCTTGCATTTCCCGAAGGTGTAGGTAGAGGTGTGCAGTACACCCGCATTTCACTTATTACGCCCCAATGTATTAGGGGGCGAGCCTATTAACCGGGCAAAAATCTGCTACCAAAAATTACCGAATTTAAAAATTAAAAACCCCCTTGCTTAGTCCCGGGAATCGAAATCCAGGCCTACCTGCTTAGCAGTCGCACTTTACAACAACGACCACATACACACACTAACCTACAAGGACCAACTAGAAAACAGACAAGACAAAACTCGAATAGATTATACCTAATTTGTACATCACATTCTTGGTTCTGCAAATGCAATATCGGCGACCTAAATAAATAAATTAATCAAGTGTCACTATACCCTAATACTCTAATCTCCGGTGTATCTCCTCGTGGTGTTTAATCTATGGCCGATGTGACAGGGGCACTATCTTATATACTCTATACATCTAGATCGCATCTCTGTTTCATCCATTATGTGATTGGATTTAAGGTTAATGACCTTGCAGAGGTTATCGTGAAATTTATAGCGAGTACTGCTTATGCTTCTGTTAAATTGGAAAGATACTTCAGGTTGGGATATCAAAGGAATAATAAATGCTACTTAATAATATTATAATGACTACCTCATTGGTCTAGTGGTCGCTAAGCCTGACTGCTAAGCACGAGGTCCTGGGTTCGTAACCCGAGTCGGGCAAAGTGTTACTGCGTTTTTCCGTTAGGTAATTCTCAGTGGCAGCACGGAGTCTGGATTTGTGCCCGGTAGATGGCAATAGGCTCGCCCCCTATTACATTGGGACCTAAAACATAACTGGCGAAATGTGGGTGTACTATATGTGCACCTCTGCCTACCCCTTCGGGGAATAAAGGCGTGATTTGTTCCGTCTTCCGTTGGGGATTATTTAGATAAGATATAATGGTAATGCAAAGAGGCGGAGTTTAACTTTGTAATTAAAATGTAAGGTAGCTATTAGTATTTATAGTTAGATGTTCAATAAATTAGAAGGAGGTTATGTAATAGGTAATTTCGAATGTCAATAAAATTAAAATTACAAAAAAATGTCCACTAACCATATTTTTTAAATCAACCAAAAACCATATATTTTTGATTGTCAGGTGGTCACAGTCCATGGCCGTCAAAAGCCCATTGCAATGACATTCAGGAACTACTTGGATCCTATATCTATGGTCATTCACATATTTTTATTGTTTTCGCAGTACACTCTATAGGCAATATACCTACAAAAACAACCGATTAATTTTTTCAACACTGCCACTTTGCTTTGTTTCAAACAACTTGCCAATTAAAACATACGAGGCACGTGTTTCATTACTTTCGTTGCAAAACGAATCGCCGTTTATCTATCAAAAATACAGGTATAATCATAACCAAAAACGTTTTCTGGAATTTTCTCGGAAAACATCAAATGATAAATGATTTTATTTCTGCAAATAGGTTTTAAAAAACACTTTTACACGTCTTCTTTTTTAAAACTAGATGGCATCGGCATTTCCTAACTGACTACCTCTGAGAAAAAATACCGAAACAAACTCATCAATTTTTTTTTTTTATTCTACCTCCATCGCGAACTAGCAAAATGTGGGTGTACAATACAGATACACCTACGCCTACCCCTTCGAGGAATACAGGCGTGGTATTATGCTACGTTATGATCTAAAGCGAAATGTCCCTGTAGCTACAGTAACACTAATAAGACTGGAGTTGAGATTGTTCTACGAAATAACTAGCAGGAATTTTCAATGTTTAGATACCGTACCCGCTCCCTTACCATGAACTATTAAAGCAGGACGGATACCATGTGAAAGCGAGACGCCGCTACGATCAGTGTTGCATCGCGTCTCGCTTCCACAGTGGCAAATGTCCTGCTATATACAACCTTCGCAAGACTGCCTCGTTGGTCTAGTGGTTACTAAGCACGACTGCTGAGCACGAGGTCCTGGGTTCGAATCCCGGGTCAAGCAAAAGTGTTACTGGGTTTTTCCATTAGGTAATTCTCAGTAGCAGCACGGAGTCTGGATTTGTGCCCGGTTGATGGCAATAGGCTCGCCCCCTATTACATTGGGACCTAAATAACATAATGGCGAAATGTGGGTGCTATAGATACTATATGTGCAACTCTGCCTACCGCTTCGGAGAATACAGGCGTGAAGTTATTTTACAATCCGAGTTAACTCGATAAAGATTAGTTAAACCATTATATTTATATATGGGCATTATAAATTTAAAAATTGTCATTTCGAGCATTCGACCATCCCTTCTTTAATTCATGACAATTAAACCACAAAAGGGTAAATTCGAAGCTTTTGAGCAATTTTAATGTCGCTCAGCAGCGAACGTACGAAATCGTGGGTGGTTATTGTAAACGAGGTCTTACATCGGAATGTGGGTGGTCAATGTATACGATCTTTTACATGCTGTTTCATAACAAAAATGTTGACGACCGAATAATTGGTTTGTTCATACATATTTCGGAGTGTTCATATACATACATTACTCTATTATGTAAATATTATAAAGGTGAACGTTTATGAGTGTGTTTGTTGCAAAAATTTGATATAGAGGTAGCTGACACCATAGATAAACATATAAGCTATATTTTATCCAGAAACATTACAGCAGCAGAGAGCAATTTGATTTTTTTCATTAAAATCTGTTTAGCGTTTTTGAGTCATTTGCGTAACAAATATTTTCACAAACATTCACTTTTATGATACTACTAGCTACCCTGCATTGTTACCCTCAGCATTTTTCCTGGAAAATATAACCTATATGTTGTTTCACCGGTGCCGGGTGGTATCCGGCCTAGAATTGACCACCCCCTTTCCTCCCGTGAATGTCGTTAGAGGCGACTAAGGAAAAATCCAGAAGATGGGCAGCAGCGTCTTCTGCAACTTCACCACCAATACTGCAATCCCCAAGCCGCTAGCCAAGCGTGAGAATTACGGCAACCCCTTTACTGAAGGGGGAGGCCTTTGTTCAACAGTGAACGTGTTCCGGCAGATGATGATGATGATGTTATTTAAGAGCATTAGGTTGTAGCCTCGATAACCACATAATATACTCTTCATCCCGGTAAATGACATGGTTTAACGACTGCCATCAATTTATCATATTTCTCGGACCGCATTATTTAAGTCCACGCGGACAGATGTTTGTTTGTTTGTTTATACAGGTTATACGCAGAGATTTCCAAAGTACCTTTATCTATTGGCACTTGAAGACCCTTGTATCTAAATATTCGTGGACCAGTGCAGAATTTTTGAAACAGCACGTCAAATCCCCTTTATATTTTTTGTTCCCATTTTGCAGCGTTATACTCCCCGCATTCAAAACCCTCTGCAAGCTTTTTTACAAAGCGAAGGCATCGCTCTATTCAGCTGGAAATGACGTCACATTCCATTCGCACACGTCAGTTCAGAATTAGAATTAAAATTTGAAAAAACTTTAAAAAATAAGGATAAGTCTAACAGTTGTGATATGTAATACATTGTTTTGCTTTTATTAGAGCTGGAACAAAAATGTATGACGTCAATGATAATTCTGGGCTACTAAAATGTAAGTGAATTGTTTAAGTCTTTAGAATTAAAAGTAATAGAATAGTAACTATTATAATTTGCAAAAATATCTTCTATATACTTCAATTCAAGTTTTGTCATATTCTATCAGACGACTGGTGTGCAAATGATTTCGCTGTACAATTTTAAAAGCAATCACAATTTTTTTTTATGTACTAGCTGCGCCCCGCGGTGTTAGCCGCTACATTTTTTCGGGATAAAAAGTAGCCTATGTGTTAATCCAGGGTGTCAGCTACCTCGATATGAAGTTTCCTTAAAATCCATTCAGTAGTTTTTTTAGTGAAAGAGTAATAAACATCCATCCATACTTACAAACTATCGCGTTTATAATATTAGTGGGGAATATTAAATTAACGTATGTGTTTACTCATATCAGTACAGCTTCTATTTTTTAGTTTAATTATTAATAAATTCCCCTATGGTACAAAAACAGTTTTTGTGGAGGACCCTTATTGGCTGGATCATAGATAAGTTATTGCGTAAGGGACGAAACGTTAGAATAGACGAAGGTTAAAGTATTTAATTAAATTTTTAGGTCTAGTATATTAATAAGAAGCCGTAGGAATTATCGGAGGTCGTATTTAGATTTTTTACATCCACACACAGAGGTTTGCTTTTATTAAGTTATTAGAAAGCCTTGTCTTTATTATTTACTTTATCATTTTCCCAATTTTCCAAATTTAATTTAGTGTTGTTCATTGAAGTGACTCAGCCTGGTTGTTATATTCAAACGTAATTGTTGTTAATACATACAGCATAACTAATCAAATCAGCCACCTTATCAGTAACAGTTGGGTGACAGTGTGGGGTAAACATAAACATAACATAACATCACGCCTGTATTCCCCGAAGGGGTAGGCAGAGGTGCACATATAGTACACCCACGTTTCGCCAGTTATGTTTTTAGGTCCCAACGTAATAGGGGGCGAGCCTATTGCCATCAACCGGGCACAAATTCAGACTCTTGCTAAGCACGACTGCTAAGCACGAGGTCCTCGATTCGAATTCCGGGTCGGGCAAAGTGTTACTGGATTTTCCATTAGGTAATTCGGAGTCTGGATTTGTGCCCGGTTGATGGCATTAGGCTCGCTCCCATGTTACATTAAATACATTTTTGTTTTGTTATGAAACATCTATAGGCGTGCCTTGGCAGTAAAGTTTCCTCGAATGCCGTGAAGGCCGTGCCGTTATGCCCCCACAACGCCGCCGTATACCGTCCGCGCGTATGGTTATACATATATCTTTGATGTTTCACAACTGCCGGGCGTCCCGTGACGGCCAACTTTTTTATTGTGTCCCTTTTGCATTGAGATGTTATAGATAACATACAATAAATCAGACGCACGAATGTATTCTCGAATTACTATGCGTTTTATAAATTGGTTGTCGGTTACTAAGAATGATGAAGAAAACATCGTGAGGAAACCGGTACATCTGAGAGATTTTTTAACGGTGTTTACACTCTGACACCAGGTTGTGTATTAACCGTACAAAAAGAAGAAGACTTAGACATCTTGGCATTTTTGACGACCATCTCCAATCAAACAGGACAATGCAGGATCAAACAGGACAAAATTGATAGTAACAATTCATTTTAATCTTTGCGAAAATCGAACCAACATTTTTACCGACATTGTAGGACCGCCGAAAGTTGTCAAAGAATTAATTACCAGGTTTTATTATTCGACAACTGTCCAACAATTACGTGACGATTAAATTGCATATTAATGAGCTTCAGGACGCCAAAGTATTGGTGCATTTGCATAATGAATACTGGCATTTGTGGTGCCCAATCGAAAGGAATAATTAAATGTTAATTGTTGTGTCATTGTCCGTACTGGCTGTGAAGAAAAGTAGGTATTGTGATGAACTTGGATTTAATCATCCAAACGCTAACCTGCAGTGAGCATGCATGATCATCATCGCTAGTACGAGAAGAGGCAGCACAAATAATCATCAGCCTATACTGTATAGCTATGTATGATTTTTGTGACGAATTAAAAAACAGCATCACCTCTATATAGATGATTTTAATTCACATAATATGTCAACCCCACGCCTAAAGCATCAAACTTGTGAAAAGGGCTCAGCCGTGCTATTCTAAAGACTTCAATTACGAACTCACTTTTAATTTGTAGTGAGATTCAACATCAGCGCCACAAAGTGTTGACGGAATTGAGATGATTCACGCGGAGTGAGAATGAAAGTGAGAATACAGACTTTTATCTATAGAATTTGGTACTCTGAGACAAATGATGTATAAGTATGACCGTCGAGATGATGTTTGTGTTTGAATAACATAGAATATCAGTAAACAAAAATGCGAACTAAAAAGTCCGAGAAAAATAATTATTGATACTAGAACATCGTTAATAACGATATAATAAGGCGAGCCTTTAGGACATATCTAACACATTTCGAAAAAGAAATTTCCAATATCTTGAGCCTAATCTTGTATTGTTGTTGCTCTGAGGTTTGCTCATGATATTAATTACACGGAGTATTCATGTCACATAATATAAATTATATTATATTTTCTTGGTTATTCAAAGATACCGTCTAATAATAATAATTAAGCTCGATAAATGGCCTTAGACTCGCTCCCCTCTACCGTCTGGCGAAATATGGGTGTCTAATAACAGATGTTTGCATACCACTTTGAAGGGGTATTGGTCTAATAAATATAGGTAGATAGATATAGGTACATACTGTCAAGTCAAAGTTCGCAAGTTCAAACACTATGCACTAGTCTTTGCGAATTCATGTGCTTATAAATTAGTCATCAGTTGTTTAGCAACTGATGACTAATTTATAAGCACACAACAGTAAAGGAAACCATCGTAAGAAAACCGGCACACGTGAGAGATTTTTTGACGGTGTATAAGCCTTGTTAGCGGCATACAGGCGGTTTAAAATCACCAGGAGTCAGAACACCAGGTTGTTTGCCAACCATACGATAAGAAGAAGACCATTTTTACAAACTTTTATTATTACAAGCTTTTATTTAACTTGGACTGCCTCGTTGGTCTAGTGGCTGCTAAGCGCGACTGCTGAGCACGAGGTCCTGGGTTCGAATCCCGGGTCGGGCAAAGTGTTATTGGGTTTTTCTATTAGGTAGGTATTTCTCAGTAGCAGCACGGAGTCTGAATTTGTGCCCGGTTGATGGCAATAGGCTCGCCCCCTATTACAATGGGACTTAAAAACATAACTGGCGAAATGTGGGTGTACTGTATGTGCACCTATGCCTACCCCTTCGGGGAATACAAGCGTGATGTTATGTTATGTTTTTATTATTACAAGCTTTTATTTCACTTGCAATGTTTATATGTATGGATGCGTGTATGTATGTATGTATGTGAGTTTGTTTAGGTCAAATCTTGCAATCTAAGTAAGAACCACTTCTTGACATCCGATTGAAATGAAATTTTGCATACTTAAATAGGTTTGGTGGCAATGCAATATTATGGTACTTTTAATTTAAAAGCTTGTGTTAAAACTATATTTGTAATATTAACTTACATTGTTCGGTTGTGCGAACACGGTCTTAGGATTTTATATCTACTAACATACAGATGTTTGTATCTATTTTCATTACATGTTAATTCTTTTTAATGACGTCCATTCATTAAAAGTTCAGATTTAAATCAAAATGTGTACCTACCTTTTTGCGTCACTCCAAAGGTAACTTTACGTTCAAGTTATTTTTTTGCTTTAATTGCCTGTTAGATAAGAGTTTTTAGATTGATGTCACATTAAGTGACATTCGAGAATTGGCACATACGGAATAATTACCACTTTTTACTTTTAGTTGGAATAAATTGTCGAAGCATTTCACTTCGTTACCGATAACTTCTTACACGACATTGATTGAGTTTTAAGCCACTAGATACTTATAATATAATAATAATACCAGCCTGTAACAGTCCCACTGCAGGGCAAAGGCCACTTCTCGTATAGAGAAGGATTGAGCATTGATCACCACGCTAGCTCACTGCAGGTTGGCAATTTCAGATAAATAAATCCAAGTTTCCTCACGATGTTTTCCGTCACCGTTAGTCAGTGGTGTCTTAGAATAACTAAGAAAGTAGTATAACATTGAAAAAGTCACATTGATACTTGCCCGGGTTGGAACCTGCAACCTTGTGCATACAAATCCGGTATGTGAACCACTAGGCCACTACGACAATTACTTAAAACTTTCAAAACACAATTAAAAAAAAAACTGACAAAAGTAACTATTGACTTCTTTCTATCATTCGTTGTTGAAGCTTATATCCTTTCTAGTATTAAACTTTCTACATGCCAAACTTCATCAAAATCCGCCCAGTGGTGTAGAGTTACTTTCACATTTCTAATTTTAGTATGGATGCTCTGATACCCACCTCTCCACCGGGCACAATAACAATTGTGATTGTAATTACCTATTAAGTAATTATTCCAAAAACCTTGAAAGGCGCATTAACGTGTCACTCCACAACATTAATTTAAACTCTGAAGCTATTAAGTGCTGTAATAAAACCATTATGTGCCCTGCCTATCTGATCACTTCATTAATTTGAGTGAGTACAGTCAGCAGCCGAGTTTGGTTAAAAGTTGGAACCATTAAATCGATGAGTAAATTAATTGTGTTGAACAAGGCACTGACTGCCTCGTTGGTCTAGTGGTTGCTAAACGCGACTGCTGAGCACGAGGTCCTGGGTTTGAATCCCGGGTCGGGCAAAGTGGTACTGGGTTTTTCCATTAGGTAATTCTCAGTAGCAGCACGGAGTCTGGATTTGTGCTCGGTTGATGGCAATAGGCTCGCCCCCTATTACATTGGGACCTAAAATAAAACATAACTGGCGAAATGTGGGTGTACCTGCCTACCCCTTCGGGGAATACAGGCGTGATGTTATGTAATGTTATGAACAAGGCAGTGTTATTATGCTTGTGAAGTAGATGGTTATATGATGTGCTAGGAATGAGGTTTTTTCTTTTGTTTTTACGGTTCTATTTATTCGTTTTAAATTACAACTGTATCGTGGGTGGGTTTTAGGCATGAAATCCTCCTAAGGTCATAAACTTAAGAGCTTTTTAATGCTTTTGGTTTACCATCGAACCTTATTCAGAAGTTATTTTTAGCTAGCAAACGACTTGTTTCAACTTTACCAGCGAATTGCTAAAAATAACATATCTTTCTTAATGGTTTTTGGATCAGACTTGTAAGCTTAAGTTAAAGTGACAGTAAGTACTAACTGAATACGCGGACGATAGACGCTGAGATATCTATTTCTTTCATTTCACAAACAGTTTTGTAAAACAATTCAGCCCGTATTTGTTAATCTAGGGCGCTTTTGCTAGCCTGTTTAATCCTTAGTTTTGCAACAGACTATAATTGTATTGCCTCAATTTCTTTCTCAGAAAATCTTTGAGACCCTTCCTTTGAATTCTCCTTCCATTTGAGTTTCAATATCTTTTGCAGCACTCGCATATATTTGCCGCACGACAAAGCAAATTACTTTATTCTTGTCTTATTCATTACTGTAACTTATAAGCAATATAAATTCCAATCAAATAGATTTGAACGATACAAATCTGACGTGCTCAAACTAATTATACAAATAATTGTGATTTAGGTAATTGAAGTGACGTACTAGGTACATATGGGAGTACAATGATTAAATTTCAATCATGCCTTATTTATAGTAACTCGTAGGTGTCAACACCTAGTTGTTAATCAAAAGCTTTTTGAGGTAATCTTATTCAAATAATTGTATTAGAGCGATTGTCAACATTTGAAGAATACGGTGAGGAAGAAGAATGTATTCGTAAGAAAGAAAGAAAGAAGGGAAGAAGTAGGTTCTACAATGACTTTTTTACAATGGTGTTCTGAAACTCATATTAGTAGACATTTTAAGTAGGTACCTAAATAGAAGTATGAACTTTTATAGTAGTTACTAACAGTACGTACTTTAAAAGTGGCATTATCATTAACCAAAACGCTTATCGTTTTGGTTAATGATAATTAATCTACATGATATACAAAACAAAGTCGGTTTTGTTAGAACGTTTATAACTCGAAAACTGTTAAACAGAATTTATGGTTTTTGCTTCGTCGCTCCGAATAGCAGAATAACTACAAAAATGACAAAAAAGTTCACGAAAAATAAATAAGGTTTAGTATCTTTTCCGGGCAGAGTCCACCATCCGCTAGTAATAAATAAAACATGTGAAATAACCACAACTTATGGAATCTATACATACCTTAATTAGAGGGAAAGATCATTCGTCACCTGACTCATGAATTATAGATGTATTCCAGAATATATTTCATAATAATAATATCCTGTAAACTTAATGCGACATTACGTCTGGGACATCGAATATTAATAAAAGTACTGATTTGTTACGTGATCCTTAATGTTATCTGTCTCTTAATGTTTTTATGCATGAACGTATATCATACGCCTATGTTAACGCAAACATATCATCAAATAGATTTACTAATATCATAGTAATACTAGGACAGGCCTTTCGTTCATTTAAGGAGCGCAAATGCTTAGAATACCAAAAAAGTATTTTGGTTAAAATTTCAGCTTGTAAACTTGCATAGGGTGTTACCTAGATTTGATCATTATCATGTGTATAATCCGTGAGGTCATCGAAATTCTATTTATCTAGTAGTAACCAGTAGTTACCTAGTATATGATTGGTTTAAACTGTAGCAACGTCTATAAAAACTAAGTTACAAGCATTTTTGTTCTAAAAATAGATCGAACCCATGGCAACCACAAATTCAGGCAGTTGGCAAATAGGTTAGCTTTGATAATAGTAATGCGATTGTCCTAACCGTTGTTCCGTTTGTAGGGGTTAGGAAATGTTGGTGTTTTAAGCAATAAATAGATTCTTATTGGACCGAGTATTGTACCTTGAGAAACACCAATTGCGTAATAACAACTGTTAGTAATTTTCTATAAGACACGTTTGGCTGGCGATCAAACACTAAAATACGATGACAACTATTCCGCATTAATGCTGATTTTACAGTTAAATAATTAAAAAAAAACAATCATGCGGTCCACAGTGTTGAAAGGCGTTGAGAATATTATTTAATTCTCTTGACTTAACTAAAAGAAAATATTATCGAATTGTCTGACTTAATTGAATATTTATATAACATAGATATATAATATTGTTATACATTTGCATATTCAATATCTATGAGGGCTATATCTATATTTATCAAATTTACATTACTATAAAAATATCCCATTACCAACTCTCATTTGTTATTTGATAGTAAGTGAATGTCCAATTTCGTAATTTCAATTGCAGATTAAAATTTGTAAGCCGTATTTTTAATAAAAAAGATTTTTTTGACTTTTTTATTAATTTACATTTCAGAACTAGGTTGGTAAACGAGATTGCTTAACTAAGGGTGTTTTTCTACGTAAATAGACGGATCAACGTGAAATAGCTACTTTACTTGACTTTTTATGGGCAATGAAGACAAGAAAAAACCCAATCTTACCATTATATCCTACGTTATAAAGCCATGTTACTCTCTAAGCGTTCCGTTGCATCTTATTAGCAATTTTTGTGTCACCATTATGCATAATATAATAATGGTAAATGTCATAAAAAGTAATGTTCCAGCATTTGTGACAATTATACGTTAGTTAATAGATTCAATTTAGGTTTTGAGAACTTTTAAGAAGGTGATGTTTAAAGATTTTAAATTAAAAGAAAATTTTGTAAAAAACTTAATTACCAAAAAAATTGGCAGAACTATTTATTAAGTCTAAATCAAAAGGAATTTTTGATGCCTGCTGTTATAATTTATTAATTAGTCTGGAAATTGCTTACCCACTTAATGAAGTCAAAGTTAAATAGCTTAGCAAATTCATTAACGCAACTAACATAAAGCATAATTAGAATATGAACAGTCTATCAAACTAGAAAAAATCTTAATAATTAATACTAATAAATAAAAATAATATTCATTTTTCATGGCAGTTCTTATATAGTTCTCTGCGTGTTGGACCTGTGTCCCCACATAAGCCTTTTCAGAGATCGGGTATCTTCCGAATGGTGGATAGCCCGAGTAAGGAAGAAAATAGATTTTTCCATTGATGTAAAATTTAATCTACCTGAATTTCTTCGTGTTACGAGTAGTATGATTTATTATACTATTAACAAACTGTCATGAATATGTAACAAAGAACAGTTTGTTAAAAGGAGAAAAATATAAAAAAATGTCAGATAGGGGTCCGTTTTCGCCGGCTCACACGCATCTCACGCAACGCTTTATGCCACGTTTTTACTTTGGACATGTCGCGC
Source organism: Abrostola triplasia (assembly GCA_946251915.1). Classification (NCBI taxonomy): domain Eukaryota; kingdom Metazoa; phylum Arthropoda; class Insecta; order Lepidoptera; family Noctuidae; genus Abrostola; species Abrostola triplasia. The sequence goes on from OX276435.1 coordinate 8,229,639, forward strand.
AGACGTATCGCCCAACATTCACGTAGTATGTCTTTGCGACTTTTTGGGAAAATGTCGCTCGACAAGACAAATGTCTTGTTCTCACTGCCCAGTGGTGAATAGCACGTAGAAGTTAGTATTATTCAATGCGACTTATATAAAGCGACTCGCGTCCTCACTATTCAAAACTTGTCGGGCGACTGTGGAGAGACAAGTCCCGCGATCCGTATATGTCGCAAGCGACACGTAAATTTCGTTTCGAGCAATAGAGTCGAGGGACAACAGGCGCCTAGTAATATACGCTGCTTAATCAATAAGTCGGTTTGAACCTAATCTACATATTTGCTAGAATTACAGTTGTTCAACCAAATGTGGTCGCCAATCACAGTAATAATTATATAGGCGATAAATTGGTTTTATTAAACTGAACGGCAGTATTTATTTTTATATTTTTAGATTTTGTGACCTCCTTTACTGTTGCCACAGAAAACTAATGAGACTGAAATTGAGTTATCGCTAATAATAAAATTCACAAGAATTGTCAATATTTACCGTTCCTATAATAATCCTTAGCCAGACATTACGCAACAACCTATTTCGCATCCAGAGAAATTAGTTCTTCATCTGTAATTGAACCTAACTAAATATTTGAAGATCAATATAGTTCAATTAAAATCAAATGAACTGGAAGTTAATTAGCTCACAAAATCACATTCCGTTGTTATGTAACTAACATTACTTACGTAAGTCACAATCGGGCACATTTAAGCGCTCTACCCAACTTTACTTCGACAAAAAAGGGTTTTATCACAGATATAGATCTACATAGATAACGCAAGTATCACGATTTGTATTGAAACCAAGCGTGCCGACTATTTAATACCTATTGTGACGTCACAGCCAAAATTTAGTGACGGGAAATCCAAACCGATTCAAAGACACCGATGCCGCCGATCCCCATCCGCCCAGCACGATTCAAACGATTCAACTGGAGCCGTCCGCTATGATTTTCTCGCTCATACTCATACATTTAGCGGCGACCAACCTAGACGCTTGGTCGGGGTTCGGACACGCGAAGTACATGCATTTGCGTTATCTATGTAGATCTATATCTGTGGGTTTTATTAACCAACTTTGTTTTATACGCAATTCTATTAGCATATTGTTGGAGATTACGATAAAAGAAGCTTTATGTAATCAAACAATACGGATAATGACTACATGAAAATAAATGAAGTAAATAATTAAAATCTAAAAAAACATTCCAAAGGGATGGGACATCAATGAAAAAATTGAGGAAATACGATTTGAATTTTGTAGTGGGGGCTCTATCCCTCTCTGCAAAACGCTAAATATACGGGGCGATGTGAAAACTATGCAATTTCTTTGGCGTGACGTCATTTTTATGCAGATGCCTGACAATAAATTTTTAATGCTTATAACATAACATAACATCACGCCTGTATTCCCCGAAGGGGTAGGCACAGGTGCACATTTAGTACACCCACATTTCGCCAGTTATGTTGTAGGTCCCAATGTAATAAGGGGCGAGCCTATTGCCATCAACCGGGCACAAATCCAGACTCCGTGCTGCTACTGAGAATTACCTAATGGAAAAACCCAGTAACACTTTGCCCGACCCGGGATTCGAACCCAGGACCTCGTGCTCAGCTTTCGCGCTTAGCTACCACTAGACTAACGAGGCAGTCTTATATGTATAGTCTTAATGCTTATAACTTTGTAATTTTTTCAATCTTCGAATTTCAAAATACATTTTTATTTTTTTTTCCACGACTGTACTTCAACTACATCACGTTTGGATAAAAAGTGGTCTTTATCATTCACACACGCTTTTTATCACCATCATCATCAGCCGGAATACATCCACTGTTAAACTAAGGCCTCGCCCTTAGGTGAAGAGAGAGGTTCCCATAATCCCCACGCTTGGCAAGCGGCTTGGGGATCGTAGTATTAGTGGTGAAGGTACAGAAGACGCTACTGCCAATTTTCTGGATTTTACCTTAGTCGCCTCTTACGACACCCATGGGAGAAAAGGGAGTGGTCAATTCTAGGTCGGATACCACTCGGCTCTACGCTTATACATTATATTATTCTATCATTCATTCTTCTCTCTTCCATGCTTCAAAAAATCAAAGCTAACTTATAAATATTAATTCCTTGTAATTTTTTTATGCAAATTGAAATTAGAGATTTTTAGATATTTTTTGTGTAATTACGAGTATATCAAATCAAAAAGATATTTCAGAATAAAATGACAGAATTTATTATTTTGTTAATTAGAAATATTTTTTACTAGCTGCGCCCCGCAGTGTTACCCGCTACAGTTTTTCGTGATAAAAAGTAACCTATGTATTAATCCAGGGTGTCAGCTACCTCCATATGAAATTTCATCAAAATCGGTTTAGCCGTTTAGCGTAAAAGAGTAACAAACATCCATCCACACATACAAACTTTCACGTTTATAATACTAGTAGCGATAATAGAATAACATTCTCAAAAAGCTTATAAAGTTCTTTTAAACCCGCAAAACCTATATGTTTATTGAAACTGTTCTTTATTTCCCCTTACCATGGATTTAGGTGATTATGTGTGGGTATATTACTGTGAAAAATGTATTTGGCCATCAACGAATACATGTTATATATCTATATTATTTATATGCATATATTTCCTTCCTATTTCTATTTGCAGATTTCTGGAGTGTGGTGTTACATTCATTTTTCATGTAGCACCATTTTCCTTTACGACATGTGTCCTTCTAGTTAAACGAATTGGGCTTCCCTGCCTCAGATTTTATGAATATATGATTATGATAAACGTGTCAGCAGCAGATGTATATCCGTATTGTGTTTATAGTACTGGGATTTGCTTTAGGAAATTTTATTTGTTCTTTTAATACCGTAGTACTCGTACAGTCTAGTTGCTGCAAATGGCAAGTTGTCGTTCATTGTGGCGTTTTATAGGAAAGGTCTTCAACAGTGGACGTCTTCCGGCTGATTATGATGATGATGATAATCTATTGATTGCAATTATGGTTCTTGCGCCAGAATTTGGCGTAGAGCCTTTACCGATGCAATACATATACCTTGATTATTTATGTATCCATAGAACACTGGTACACTTTTATCATCCTTGGACGTGACAAAGGAGATAAAATTATTTATCTAAGGATAATATAATTGCTGTCAGTCTGCCTCGTTGGTCTAGTGGTTGCTAAGCACGACTGCTGAACACGAGGTCCTGGGTTCGAATCCCGGGTCGGGCAAAGTGTTACTGGGTTTTTCCATTAGGTAATTCTCAGTAGTAGCACGGAGTCTGGATTTGTGGGTGTACTATTGTGCACCTCTGCCTACCCGGATGACCGGATACCGGAGGACCTACGTGATGGCGTATGTTATGTAATATAATTGCTACCTATTTTTTTATGATTTTTTGCTATATTTTATACGTCAGGACCTTTTAATTATAACAGGTAGAGCAGGAACTCATGTGTGTAAGTAAAAATCCGTGCAAAGCCAATTGTTCGATATTACTCGACTTATCTTCTGTCAAGACTCAAGGCCCAGTAAGCCTCTAAGCCTGCTATTATTGGTTGGCGGTCGTCGTAATTGCTGTTTTTGATCGTTCAGCCACTGTTGTGTTGAGATAAGTAGGAAAAGGACTTGTTCGTTGACAATAGGATTGTAGTCTATCAGTTTCTACTAGACTAACTTGCTGCATGGACTTCAGAATTGATTGCCGAGATTTATATTAGTCATTAAACCATATGATTTACCGTGGGGCCAAATTTCATCCAAATCCGTTTGGCTGTTTTCGAATGCTTTAGTTGCAAACGTTCGAATATTCTCATTTATAATATGAATATTACCCGTTGTCCTAGGTGAGCAACACAGCGACGCGATGCAATGCGACGAAAATACCAAATAGGAATTGTGCGTATTTGTGTTAGCGCTACACTCATTGCTTGAATTATGTAAACGTATTTGCAGTTTAAACTACCCACTTCTTTCGAAGATTTGAGGTTTTAGGAATACTACAAATCAACCATACAACGCATTATGTATAAAAAAGGTAGCAAACGAGTTTCCTTTATATATTAGAAATAACTCCCACATTCCTGGAAAACCGAAACGTATTTTTACTGCAGCACTGAACGTAAAAAAACCGATGACAACGACGTAGGACACGTCGCGTGAAGTATTTGTCGCATCGCATCGCATCGCTACACGTCACGTTACGTCGCCCACCTAGGACAACGTCTTTGAACGATTACTGTAAAATCGCTTCGCTATAGTACCTTGTTTAATTTATTCAACTAGTGGAAAATGTTATCTACTGGTTTCCGGGAAGCCTATATCCTATGTTGTTAGATAAGATTTAAGTTATTACCAGATCAAACAGGCGATCCAACAGTAAACATTTCACCAGGTGTTTTTTGGGAAAAACTATTAATATACCCATATCAAATATTCCAATTTCATCGATAATAATACACAATCCAGGGCTTATTGCCGTGAGAATAAATGTAATATGGATTTTACGTACTTTGTGCGAACATATTTTTTTTAAAACCCCGCCCCACACTAGTCCTATTAGTATTTCTCCTATGTCGTGGGTGCGTTTCACAGACATGAAATATACAGAAACACCCAGACTCGGGACACATATCTGCGGTTTGCACAAATTTGTGTCCTGTGCGGAAATCGAACCCGTTACCCCTAGCGCAGCAGTCTAACCGCTTAGCCACTGTGCCTATCAGGTCGTCCTATATAAATATCAAATCCCTCAAGGGGTTAGCTTTACATCATCTTTTATGTGACAGTAAGAATTTTATTGCTGTCTTTAATATAATAGCGCCCTTTTTATATAACGCGTAAATATACCTATATATATATTTATACATATGTGAATAAACCTTTTACCGTTTCGACAAAGTTCTGATCCATTAGATATAACAATTTTGCGAATGAATTGCTCTGACATACACTGTAAATGTATCGTCTATTAATGTGTATGGGTATATTTATTTTATTCAAATTTAAATTCATTTATTTTTTGCGAATATGGGTACATGGAGATCTTATAAATTAACAAAATGTGCATGTAATACCTGCCTGTACATTGTAAGTACTTGTACTGTAAATACATCATTGAGATAATTGAATATAAGTAAATTTACTAAGTGTACGTGCGCGTTAGAAATAGACCCTAAAGACCACACTTGGCCGTGTGGTATCCGGCCTAGAATTGACCACCCCTTTTCCTTCCTTGGGTGTCGTAAGAGGCGACTAAGGGAAAATCTAGAAGATGGGCAGCAGCGTCTTCTGTAACTTCACCACCAATACTGCGATCCCCAAGCCGCTTGCCAAGCGTGGGGATTATGGCAACCTCTCCCTTTACTTAAGGGGGAGGCCTTTGTACACCAGTGTACATCTTCCGGCTGACGATTATGATGATGATGACTTAGCAGGCGTCACAGGCACCCGTAAGACCATGAAGGTGCTTTTGCATTAGAATAAGATTTTGTCGAAGTTGCGGCGAACATAGCGTCCACACTTGTAACATTTTCCCGAATATACTAACTAGCTTAATAAGTATTTTTGTAAAAATAAATAGCTAATTATAGGTACTATTTAAACCGGCTTTTTCTAACTTTACCCTTCAGTATGTAACTGAAGATTGAAGTTGGCTTCTAGAAACATTCTCTGCTATACTAAAAAAGGTGGTTAAAAAAGACTTGAAAGAAAAAATCTATCTTAACTTAAATGTTCTATTTTTTATCATTGAAATTATGAACAACAATCACTTGTAGACGGCAATGTCGATGTGCGTGTGATTTGTTTGAAAATAGAAGGTCGTAAGTCAAACTTAACGTGAAACTATTGCTTTGTGAGGCTGCTTATCCAGATATGGTCGCGACTGTACATACAGTTGTTCATGAAAAAAACTGTCGCATCAATCAGTCTGTTTTGATCATACAATATTAAAAAACTATAGCTAAAATTAAGGTAACGCCGTTCTTAACTAAATAGTTCGAGCTACAGAAAATAGGTACTATATAAATATGTATATATGCACACCATACCACAATCACTCAGGCATGAAACTAAATTCGCTAGAAGAGACCGAATTCACAGACAGATTGAACCTGTTGGTACTTACTGTATGCTGAATAGATATTACACAATATATTGAATTATAGTCAATAGTTATGAGAACTTAGTCAAAGGCTTTATAGATATATGGGTAACTTTAAGGTTTCGGGATTAAATAGAGATATGAGATTCCAAAACCCTCGAAAACAACTATTTTCTGTGTATAATACATCACACAGGATTATCTATAACTACTTGCGCCCCGCAGTGTTACCCGCTACATTTATTCGAGATAAAAAGGAGCCTAAGTGTTAATCAAGGGTGTCAGCTACCTCCATATGAAATTTCATCACTGATCTTTGCTCGTTTGAGCGTACATACTTCCATTCGGTTTCTCCAAATTAACACGTTGAGTGTCCGCTGAGTAGACACAATAGTTTAACAATCGATGTGTACTATTATTATGTATTGCACTGGATAGTGGACACTCAAAGGGTTGAAATTCGACCTTTACCGTCAAGTCCCTGTTACGTAGCAGGTACTTGAAACATTACTAACTATTACGTTATGCGGACAAAACTAGTTCCCGGTACGTAGACACTGAAATATCAATTTAGAATATTGTATTTCCAATTATAATTTCGCACCAACTCCTTTTTCACTCTCTTACTAATTTAGTGAAAGTAAAATGGCAATGTTGGAATGTCTTTGACAATCAGAGAAGTTTTATTAAAAACTGAACCTGAACCAGTTATTTCTAGTTTTCTCATAGTTTCCCGCTAATGACACAATGAAATATTTTTATAATAATAATAATAGCCTACAACTGTCCCACTGTAAGGCAAAGGCCTCTTCTCTTATAAAGGAGGATTAAGCATTGATCACCACGCTAGCTCACTTTGGGTAGGCATATTTTACATATTTAGTATATTCCTATAGGACAAAAACTACTTCTTAACGTATGTGGATAGAGGGAGGAAGCCTGGAGATCCGTCTTCCGTCTCGAACCTAGCGCAGACTCCAAGTCTCACAAAGGTACTCATTTAAAAAAAGTATTTAACCTTTTTGTTTTCAAGAGAAATAAATTTAACATAACATCACTCCTGTATTTCCCGAAGGGGTAGGCAGAGGTGCGCATACAGTACACCCACATTACGCCAGTTATATTTTTAACTGGGCACAAATCCAGACTCCGTGCTGCTACTAAGAATTACCTAATGGAAAAACCCAGTAACACTTTGCCTGACCCGGGATTCAAACCCAGGACCTAGGCTCAGCAGTCGCGCTTAGCAACCACTAGACCAACGCCACTAGGCAGTCACCGAGAGTAATAAATGGCTATATAATAAAGATTCCAGCCTTGGGGCTTGAGCAGCGTGTTGTGGTGAACAAATGTACTAAAAAAAATAATCAAAGCATCATATAAAAAGAACGAACAACCTCACTGTCAGAAAAGTAACGCTTAGTGGGTATAATCACGTAGGTACTCACATCTGGAAACAGATGTCAAATATTAGCATTTCACACGTAGCAAGCGCCATCTGGGCTCGGCGACCCAATTATTGAACACCTATATTATATAAGGATAAATATTGGCCTCTCTATCATGGTAATATAATAAAGGCCAAAGCTATTTTGATATTATTGTCATCCAACACCAGTATTTTGATCGAATTTTTCGCAGAGGAAGACCGAAGAAGTGAGGAGTGTACAGCAATGTTGGCATGAAGTATAAAAATTACTAATTACGCTAAACCTAAATAACTGGAACTAATATATGACCAAAAATTTAATTATACTATTATATTTTGATAATAATATTGTATTGGAATGTCAGCCAACATTCACGAGGTAAATATATGTCTTTGCGACTTTGTGGGTCATATCGGGCGACTGTCAAAGAAAACGGATATCGCACAAATCGACGAGCGTCGACTTGCGACAAATCCCGCGACTCGTAGAGCATCAGAGTCGTGGAACAAATGTCGCCTGTGAAATGTGCGGCTTTACTCTTTTCTCAACTTTGCTAATGGTATCCAGGCATTGCCCGCCATTACCTCAATGTGATCGAACTTTGTGCCGGCTAAACTAAATTGGATACACACATACAGCGTAACCGATTACGTAGGTAGGTACCTATTTATAGAAATATCTTCACATTCTCATTTATACTTAAAATAAGTTTATATTAAAAATATATTTTTAAACCCAAGCTTTTAAATCAGCTAGGCTCAAAGTACTTGTAAAGACGAATAAAACAAGCCCAAACACGATGGGTTTGCGTCATTTCGTTACAGTGTTCCTTTTCACCTTCGACTCCATCATCAGAACAGCTTAAAAGTACCATAATATAGTATCGTCACTGAACCTACGTATGCAAAATTTCATTTCAATAGGATGTCAAAAAAATGTTCTAATTTAGACTGCAAGATTTGACCTAGTTAAACAAAAGCTTGTAAAAATAGGCGAATTTAAGAGGTTTATTTCGAAGTAAAAATAAAACTGAAAAAAGAGTCTATGCTTGATTAGAATACATCTGACATACGCTAATTTATATTGGATCGGGCATCAAAGCAAAACTTGTCCCCGATTCATGAAATCCAGATAATCCAGCCGGGCGCAATAAAACGGGGGCAAATTAGATTTTTTAATAGTTCTTATTGACGTCGCTTTCTGCGTTCGCGTCGCTCTGTGCATATATCAAGGCCTTCGGGATGCACACAATACCTTCAATCATTTCTATTTAGGTCACGAGATTTTTTTCAGGATATGAAGTGTTTGAAAAATGCATAAAATGAGAATCTTATCGATTTTCCTAGTAAAATCAAACTATGAAAATATTGACCTAGGTCAGGTTTCTTTGCAATTTGGATTCATAATAACAGTGTTTATTAACATGAATTCTTAAAGACATCAGATACACATTACACTATTAACATAAATATGCAAGCAATGCCTGCAGTTTTAGGCCTGTATTTTGTCCTAGAAAAAATCATTAATTTATTTATGTACAAAAAAACACTTCAATATAATATTATACATACATAAAGTCACGCCTGTTTCCCTAAGGGATAGGCAGAGAGCACGGATATCCATTTGCTACGATCCTGGCATACTTCTTTTGCTTCATTCACTTCATGGTACTTTTAATATTTCGACAAGTTATATGAGAATTTGACTTTCAACTTAAAATTAACCCTGCATATACTACGGTGTTGCCCACATCGTTTAGTCGTCCACCTTTTATGATGTAGAAGTACTTTAGTCAACTTCCACCCTTTGTGCGAAGGGTTATAGTTGTTTAACAGCGTTCAAACGGTTGTACAAAGGTTGTTGCGCGGCCATTGCGAACGCTTCTGACTTTAATTTCCGCGTTGAGATAAACGGGTAGAGTGTTTTACGCAAGTAAAATAATACTATAAGTTTTCTATGACGACCGTAACAAGGCTGCTTATACTTTATTAACATAATTTTAGTTAGGTTCTGATTTTGAATTATATTACAAATGATCCTCCTTTAACCGACGAGAGTGTATGAGTTATGCATAGCGAGTGAATGAGGCGAAAGAAGTATGTCAGGATCGTAGCAAAAGGAAATTCGTGGTCGCTGCCTACCCCTCTGAGAAGTAGGCGTGGCTTTATGTATGTACTCCTCTAGAAATGATTTAAATAAAATGTTTGCTTACGTGTTATACTTATACCTATTTTAAAAATTCAAAATAAATCAGTATGAGTAACTACGGAGTATACAGATTTAAATAGACTAGCACTAATAGCCGAGTGGTATGATCGTTAGACTGTCAAGTGAAAGGTCGCAAGTTTAAAGGCACGCACCAATGTCTTTTCGAATTCATGTGCGTATTATAAATTAGTTATCAGTTGCTTTAAACCGTGGAGGAAAACATCGTGGGGAAACCGGCACACCTGAAAGATTTCTTAACGGTGTATAAAGCCATGTCAGAGGCCCTTAGTCAGTTTAAACTCTGACACCAGGTAGTTAATCAACCATACGATAAGAAGAAGAAGAAATAAACTTTCGCTAATTTAACCCTTATACTGGCACTAAAGGAAGTAACGCATTGACCTGCATTTAAATACGCAAAACTAAGATAAGAGTACTGTAACTACTCTGACGAAGTAAAACGGCTTTAAAAATATCGAATGAGATTAAAATCAAATCAAAAACTTTCTTTAGGTAACTTTGATAGTAATTAGAGCGTAATGCCACGGCTGATACGTCTCATCAAAAATCAATTAATAACGCTCGTCCTCAGCCGTGCGCGAGACCTTTGCTTGACGTAAAAACTTTTTCGAAATCGGCATTCTTTTACTTTTAAGTAGAGAAGCACCGCAGATTTAACCGCATCAAATTTGGAAACCGCAAAGCGTAGCTAGTATCGTCCTAAATTATAGCCTACTAGCTTTTACCTGCGGCTTCGCCCCGTTAAGTAGCCTATGTTATACAATAAGAGGTAAGGGGCCTTAACCGCGTACGTGGTCACGGGTTGACTGATGGCCTTTGCAAGTCGGCCAAAACGTCGCGAAAATAGGTATTTATAGCGTTAATTACCTACGCGGTTAAGACCCGTTAACTCTTATTGTATGATGTATACAAACCGCGGAAATCTAAAAACTTATTAGTAGCCTATGTCCTTTCTCGGGTCTTAAACTTTCCACATGCTTCAAAATCCGTCCAGCGGTTTAGTCGTGAAGGCATAACAGACAGACAGAGTTACTTTCACGTCTATAGTATTAATGTGGATGTGCTATTCTTATGTTTAAGCTATATTACTATAAAGTTTCATTAAAATCAGTCCAGTAGTTTTACGTGAAAGCGTAACAAACATCAATTCATCCATTCTCACAAACTTCACTGATTATAATCCTATGTAGGTAGTAGGTAGACATTCTGGAAATATCGAGCTTTTGAGCCTACAGGAGATTTTAGAATATTAGTATTTTTTCACAGATCGAACGGTCGGCCTTGATATATTGAATAGAACTATTCTTTGATGGTTTTAAAATATACAAATATTGAACCAATACTGTTGTATACAAAAACAATAAAAACACGGTTTTTGTAAACTATTTCTATGGTTATATTTTATTCTAGTACAATATTACGTTCAACTCATATTTATTTGAAAAATAATTTGTGCATTATCATCACAATGTAGCATTGTATTTGTATTGTAGATACCATTATTTTGTTTTTAGTAGGTACATTCTGGTTCGGGTTATTGTCTATAGCATAACATAACATCACGCCTGTATTCCCCGAAGGGGTAGGCAGAGGTGCACATACAGTACACCCACATTTCGCCAGTTATGTTTTAGGTCCCAATGTAATAGGGGGCGAGCCTATTGCCATCAACCGGGCACAAATCCAAACTCCGTGCTGCTACTGAGAATTACCTAATGGAAAAACCCAGTAACACTTTGCCCGACCTGGGATTCGAACCCAGGACCTCGTGCTCAGCAGTCGCGCTTAGCAACCACTAGACCAACGAGGCAGTCATTGTCTATAATGATAATAGTACAAGAGATTCTGGTAAATTGTTTGCAAGCCGTCAACTTAGAGCCAGATAACATTGTTCTAAAAGTAATATGACGACGGTCGAGTTAGTTTCAGTAAAGAAAGGTTAGGTGGAGGTACCTACCCTACCTTTACTAGCTGCGCCCCGCGGTGTTACCCGCTACATTTTTTCGGGATAAAAAGTAGCCTATGTGTTAATCCAGGGTGTCAGCTACCTCCATATGAAGTTTCATCAAAATCGGTCCAGCCGTTTAAGCGTGAAGAGTTAACAAACACACTTCCAAACTTTCGCCGTTATAATATTAGGGTGATGTCTACCTACGATCTTTATTAATAAAAAATATGTCCTGCTATTTATGATACTGACTGTACCTGTCTGGCCATTAAAAGAGACAATGACACTTGGTTTCGGCATTTCTTCTGAAAACTCATCAATTTACAGAAATGATAACACGAACGGATTTAAAAATATATTCCATTTTTCCAGCTATAAAAAAATTATAAGTATTTTTATTACCCATCACTAGACATGATGTCTTATGACATGTGTCAGGAATGCATTCTCTCAGTGGCCACGAAGGAGATGAAGAAAGAAGAAGAGTTTGTAAATAAAAATGATGATAATGAGATAATCAGAGTAGGAGACTGCACAAGTGTGATGTGGTTGGCTGTCACCACCCTTTACTTGTAAGGCTTGTTACCATGGCTTGGTACAATGTATAAATTATTGACACCCAGTCTGTCAATGCGCTCTTCTTGAATGGATCCCTAGAGTGTCTCCATAAACGAACACTGAATAAACTACACCTAGTTTCACGTAAATTAACTTAGCGTGGCTTTGTGCTATGCTAACATTCTAGCTAGTTTCAGAGAAAATTGGTTCTCAAATATACTGCCTCGTTGGTCTAGTGGTTCCTAAGTGCGACTACTGACCACGAGGTCCTGGGTTCGAATCCCGGGTCGGGTAAAGTGTGGGTTTTTTTATAAGGTAATTCTCAGTAGCAGCACGGAGTCTGGATTTGTGCACGGTTGGTGGCAATACGCTCGCCCCCTATTACATTGGGACCTAAAAACATAACTGGCGAAATGTAGGTGTACTATATTTGGGCTTGTCAAACGAATCGTCGGTCTTGATGATCTTACTTAAGCACATAAATATGATGCTCTACAAGAATTCGCCTTCACAACTTTTATACAGAAAAACACGAGAAAAATCTGCGGTTCCCAGAAATAATATTATCGGAAAAGATCGCTATTTCATCGTTTTTTGAGCCGAGAATTTACTACCTACCTATTCTATAACAAAAGCTCTTTTCTCTTTTACATCACATTTAAATAAATTTCTTTGTTCGTTAGTAAAATACCACACAAACCATCGAGAGTTTACCAATGAGAAAAAAACAATAAATATTTTTTTTATCTAAATATTATTAAATAATCACTTTTAAGTACTCAGCAGTAACTTTGATGAATGTTCAGAAATACTCGAACAGAGCCTATATTTATGAGCTGTCTTATTGTTTAACTGTTGTACATATAACAGACTAGATGCGCCCCGCGGTGTTACCCGCTACATTTTTTCGGGATAAAAAGTAGCCTATTTGTTAATCCAGAGTGTCAGCTACCTCCATATGAAATGTCATTAAAATCCATTCAGTAGTTTTTACGTGAAAGAGTAACAAACATCCATCCATACTTACAAACTTCCGCGTTTATAATATTAGTAGAGATGAGAAATATTAAGATGTACATATTTCGTAACTTCTTATGTGAAACATAAGCAAAGAATCCAAACTTTGAAGACTTACAAACTTGAAACAAACAAACAAAAATATTTCAATTTTTTTTTTGTGAAGAGAATTCGATAACGCTCGGACACTAAGCTGAGTACAATAACGAACTAGACGCCTTGTTTTTATCTTTGAAGATAGACATATAAGTAAAAGGTTAAGTTGGCTAAGTGCTTCTCGTTGAGTATCGGTTCTTTATTTGTGTTCTTTATATGTTCTTTCACAAGATTAAGCTTACATTAAATGTTTGTGTTACTTAGTTCTTTCTATTTAACAAAAAATAATAACATATTTGAATTTGACTGGGCCATAATATTATATACTGCGTCATCGCGGCAGACCCAGACGACGGTAGCATGACGAGCTTCTTACTAACAGACTACATTGCACATTTACAGCAAAGATCGGATACGTCAGCCACCTGAGAGCACACCATCGAAGCTCTCACCAGTAAAAATCCCAAGTCGCTGTGGCCGAATACGGTCTGGATATATATATATATATATATATATATAACAGACTAACTAGTCTCTTCAGACTGTTCCACTTTAACATGCAACCGAATAAAATGGAAGGCCTTTGCTCTGCAGCGGGAGAACGCAGGATGAAAAAAAAATTTGACCGATTTATTTTGGTGTTGGTGAAAGGGTAGATTTAGGTAGGTGTTTATTACAATCACATATTAAAAATGATAGGTCCAATATAATAGAGCGCGAGCCAATTGTCTTAACATGTAGCCTATTAATACACGAGCAATTTCTAATAGTCGGCTCCGAATCATTTCATTTTACTTGGGTAACTAATCGCAGATGCTAGCAAAATGAACTGTCAAATATTATGTCACATCATTAATCTTTTTGAATAGGATTAAGCTAAACGATGAGTGATTTATGCCTGACATACATTTGTGTGACATCTTGTCGCTCAAGTGACATTATAACTCGTTAAGAGACCACTTTGAAGGAGGGTTCGGCATTCGACTCTCGTATCAAATATATACTAAGGATCAAATGGAAAGAGAGGGCCTTTGTCCTCCAGTGGAACATTACGGGCTCTTAATAATAATATACAAAGGATGACCATAATTTTATTCAAATAATTTCGAGAATAAATAAATTGTATATACTGAAATTTCGACGATCTGAAGGTGCGTGCGCAAGGGAGCCAAATTCGAGGCTCCTATAACAATGACTTCATCAAGTTTTTAGTTACCATTGCGCTCTCGGCTGCAGTTACGAGATAAGTCTGAAAAAAATAATTTTCAAGGTAAAACCTCATTAAACAAAGAGGCCATATATATTTAGATGTTTTATTTGCTACACGTGAGTTTAAATTACAAAACAAAATAACCCAATTGTATCTTAAAAACGCTTAGAAAGACGGCAGAAATTCTAAGTAGTACTTAAGTATCTCCTTAAAAAATGACTAGGTAGGTACTAGTTTTAATGAAATCTTGAGTACTGTAATAATTTACGTAAGAAACATGCTCACACTGTGCTGGTACTTATTATCTCTAAATAATAAGAAATTATACTTATTACTCTTTTGTGTAACTATTTCAATAGAACACGTATTTTCTTAGTAATTCTAAGAAACCACTAATGTTTATGCCGGATAACTTCATCATCATCATCTTCAGCCGGAAGACGTCCACTGTTGAACCAAGGCCCTCCCCTTCCCTAACTGACTAAGGAGGGAGGTTGGTAGCAACCTCCCTCCTTAGTCAGTTAGGGTGGGGAGTATAGCTTGGCTGGAAACGCCACATCACGTGCTCCTGGAGTGCGGCAGTGTGGCCGATCAACGGGCCCGAATCCTCCAAAGTCCAGCATCACTACCGGAGGCTTGTAGCAACCTGAAAAGGCTGCTCGCCTTCTGGGATGATCTGGGATGGTCCGGTTGGAATAAAAAAAAGAAAATCCCTGTCACGCACAATGGCCCACTAAAAAGGCTAAGTGCGGCAAATGCCCAGAAATACCATCCCATACCATAGCTTGGCTGACTTGCCGCTAGGCAAGCGGCTTGGGAATCGCAGTATTGGTGGTGAAGTTACAAAAGACGCTGTTGCTCATCTTCTGGATTTTCCCTTTGTCGCCTTTACGACACCCACGGGAGGAAAGGGGGAAAGGGAGTGGTCAATCCTAGGCCGGATACCACTCGCCGGATAATTGAGCATTCCCTGACCACATTGAATTTAATTACTAATGTTTCTCCAAGTTTTAGCTAAACTTGGAAAAAACTAAATGTGATTCGTAAGAAATAAAAAGTTGCCAAGCGCTAAAAACACTTAATTAATCATTAGGCTTTGATTAAGAGACCTAAGGCGCCGCCGTCGCCTTGAAGTTAATTAGTAAGCAGTTTTTTTGTACCACGCTTAAGTTTATGATTTTTAAATTTCAAGCGGAAAAGGTATATTTAATATGATACGATTAATAATAAACGATAAGATCCCACTTGAAGATTTTATATTTAGAATCCATTTTCAGTTTCTGTGCAGGGGTAGTAATTGTCTAGGTTTATTAGCTTAATTTCTGCTACTCGTAAGAACATGTAATTGGCTTTATTGCCTATTGTAACTAACGTATTCCATTACATATAGAAGCTGTTGCTGTTCTATCAAAATACTTCAGGAGGCACGTGAAGCCGTTGGTCCTACACCCCGTCAAATCGTCCAATCGCACTATGAGAGTTAAGGAATAGGGAGTGCACCTGTGTTTGCGCGCATACTTGTGCACTCCTGCATAGTTGGCTAGTCTCAGATGAGACTGGCCATTAGGACTTTATCTATGAAAACAAAATTGATGTCTGGTTGAAGTGTGCGTGTGGTGTGAGTTTTAGGAATATCGTTATGATGGTATAAATACATTATAAATCTAATAATACCCTATTGAAAACTATGATTTGTTGGTTGACATAATACACTCCGTGGGAGCAGCCGGTACTGCATCAAACAGATGTGTGGGTACAACAGATTTTGGGCAAAAAGCTAGGCACTTATACAATGTTAAAAATCTTTGGGAATTATTATGATAGTTTTGCTTGTCTTTCTGTTAAGTCTCCTTAAAAGGGACAAGCCACCATTATGGTGGTACTACACTTAGCGCATTTGTACAAATATTTGCGAAATTTTCGAGTACGAAAATGAAGCTTATAGCGTTCATCTTACGGTGTATTTTGCATTACCCATATGTCACGACTATTTTGGGCAAATACGCCAAGTGAAGTGTTTGAATTAGTGTTAGTTGTAAAACAACATATAAGAATAGAAAATTGTAGTTTTATTATTTCACAGAAAGTCCTCCCCTAAAATACTGTTTAACTGTTTGTTATTTTTATAAACCCTGGCTTAAACTAAAGGTTAAAGTTATTCATTTTTTGTAGATAAGATTTATTAAAACAAAATGTCAACCGAGAATTACGCAATATTCCTCCGGGTCATAATTTCAAGTAAAAGATATATTTTTGGAAGCAAAACCTATCTTATCTTTAGAAGAGCCTATTCGTAATATTTTACCTTTTTGATAAGGCAAACGTTTTTTCTTGGTTTTCGTCGAGGAAAGTTACGTCGCGGTGATAGATAACATTACCGTGGTTATGACTTAGGCTGGCCTCACATAACGTCAGAACCACGAATAGCTAGAACTGCCTTAGGAAATTGTGATTTAATTTGATCGCATACATTTAATAAAAAATATAACATCATGCCTGTATTCCCCGAAGGGGTAGGCAGAGGTGCAAAAATAGTACACCCACATATTGCCAGTTATGTTTTTTAGGTCCCAATGTAATAGGGGGCGAGCCTATTGCCATCATCCGGGCACAAATCCAGACTCCGTGCTGCTACTGAGAGTTACCTAATCGCAGTAACACTTTGCCCGACTCAGGATTCGAACCCAGGACCTGTGCTCAGCCATCGCGCTTACGCAGACTGCCTCGTTGGTCTAGTGGTTGCCACTAGACCAACGAGGCAGTCTCAGAAGAATACCTGCTCCAAAAAAGGGTTATCAAGTTATGCAAAGGTAACAAAGAATAAACATCATCACCAGCCGGGAGACGTCTACTGTTGAACAAAGGCCTACCATTTAGAACGCCACAATGAACGACAACTGGCCATTTGCATCCACTGGTGCTCGCAACTCTGACGATATCGTCGGTAATTTTTTTTTTTATTAAAACGCCCCGCACTAGGGATTTCTCCTGTATCGTGGTTGCGTTTCACAAACATAAAATATCACAAACACCCAGACTCGGGACAAACATCTGTGGTCCGCACAAAGTTTTGCCCCGTGCGGGAATCAAACCTGCAACCCTTAGCGCAGCAGTCCAATCGCTTAGCCACTGCGCTAATTGGGTAAAGTAAATAAACAAGTCCTTCCGAAAGTGTCTAAAAGGCACGTATAGGGAACTGTTCTCAGCTTGTCAATGGCCTTGTTTAAGAGTAACTAGTAGTTCCTTTTGGAATAACCACGAGTCAAAATGGCCTAGGCATTAACGGGACGGTAGAGCGGTATTTTCCATGAATAATATTGCCTGTTGGAACATTGATTGAATTTGGAACACTTATAATAATGTTATCTCTATTCCTTCTTCGTAGAAGGACTATTCGATTACATAACATATATTACCATCAATGTATATTGTATACATTCATATTATTTTTCGTAATAACCTCATACATATTTTAGAGTAGGTGCCGTCTGTGAAGAGTTACTGCTGAGTGATTGTGCTTGGAATATAATAAATATAAATCCAAGTTGAACCTTAAAAACTGTCCTGCCACAGAGGTCAAAGTTCAAACCATCGCGTTATCGAATTAATATTATTATCGCTTCAATGATTTATGTCAAAACAAACAAACGAATTGTTTCATAAGTACTTTAATAAATTCACGCCTGTTTTCGGAACAAGTGAGATAAAGTTTCAATGTTAAAGAACACTCTTGGTCTAGTGGTTGCTAAGCGCGACTGCTGAGTACGAGATCCTGAGTTCGAATCCCGGGTCGGGCAAAGTGTTACTGGGTTTTTCTATTAGGTAATTGTCAGTGGCAGCACGGAGTCTGGATTTGTGCCCGGTTGATGGCAATAGGCTCGCCCCCTATTACATTGGGACCTAAAAACATAACTGACGAAATGTGGGTGTACTGTATGTGCACCTCTGCCTACCCCTGCGGGGAATACAGGCGTGATGTTATTTTATGTTAAAGAACAAAAATAAATTCACGGATGTTTTGTGTGTACGACAAAGGCCACGGATTTCTGTTTGCAATGATGCTGTCATACCTCGTATATCCAACGGGAAAGTTCCTTTTGTTCTCATATTATATTGTATCAAGAGGCATTACACGTAATTGACAGAAATAATATGTGTAAATGTCTACGAGAATACAGTAACCACCCTTTGACGCTCTCTACGAGGTTCAGTTGAGGATAATAGCCGAGCAATGAACTCTCCAAACACAATCATCCTGGTCGTTATAACATTACATTATCTCATAAATTGCGGCATTCTGTAATGTATCATAATATACGTAATTATATACTACGCCCACGTTATTCGTTAAAGAAAACCAGTCGGTAGTTAGGAACCGACTAAAAACATAACATCACGCCTGTATTCCCCGAAGGGATAGGCAGAGGTGCACATATAGTACACCCACATTTCGCCGGTTATGTTCTTAGGTCCCAAGGAAATAGGGGGCGAGCTTGCCATCAACCGGGCACAAATCCAGACTCCGTGCTGCTACTGAGAATTACCACCCAATAAAACTTTGCCCGACCCGGGATTCGAACCCAGGACCTCGTGCTCAGCAGTCACGCTTAGCGACCACTAGACCAACAAGGCAGTAGTTTTAACGGCTCTATAAACTTAATTTACAGTAGGTAAAAATTGGCTTTTTAAAGCAATAATATAACATTTTTTTAGAGAAGTAGCGTCTTGGAATGATTGGTTAATGGTGTCAAATACCCAATTTTTATTATACACAATATGTATTTATAATCATCCTCATTCCTCACCATCATCAACCTACTAATAATAGTTTTTTTTTACAGATCGGTTGGAGAACGACAAACGCGTGGCTGGCCGGCAACTTGGCTTGTAAATGCTTCTTAGTGCTACGGGCGTTTGGATTGTATCTGTCTTCAAATGTGCTTGTGTGCATATCACTTGACAGGTAAGCATTAAATACATTTCAATACTGTATTCTTCTTCCCTCGACTGCCTGACTGCCTCGTTGGTCTAGTGGTGGCTAAACGCGACTGCTGAGCATGAGGTCCCGGGTTCGAATCCCGGGTCGGGCAAAGTGTTACTGCGTTTTTCTATTAGGTAATTCTCTGTAGCAGCGCGGAATCTAGATTTGTGCCCGGTGGACGGCAATAGGCTCGCCCCCTATTACATCTATCTCTAAGTATGATGTAGCTTAATATGTATAACATCACGCCTGTACTCCTCGAAAGGGTAGGCAGAGGAGTATAGTTCATACTCCTACATTTCGCCAGTTATGTTTTAGGTACCAATATAAGGGGGCGAGCCTATTTTCCACCAACCTGTGCACAAGCACGGAGGCTATCCGTGATGCTACTGAGAATTACCTACTGAAAAAACCTAATAACACTTTTCCCGACCCTGAATTCGAATGTCTCATGCTCAGCAGTCGCGATTAGCAACCACTAGATCAACGAGGCAGTGATATGATATAAAACTCTAACAAAAAACCCTCTTCATATCGGTCCAATTTTGTAGGTCAAAGAATCGCTAACTCTAGTTTGTGGCCCTAGATATAGAAGCATGCCAGATGTTGTACTAAACTTTAGAACATAATATAACATAACATCACACCTGTATTCCCCGAAGGGGTAGGCAGAGGTGCACGTATAGTTCATCCACATTTCGCCAGTTATGTTTTTCGGTCCCAATGTAATAGGGGTCGAACCTATTGCCATCAACCGGGCACAAATCCAGACTCCGTGCTGCTACTGAGAATTACCTAATGGAAAACCCAGTATCACTTCGCCCGACCCAGGATTCGAACCCAGGACCTCGTGCTCATAAGTGGCGCTTAGCAACCACTAGACCAACGAAGCAGTCTACTTTAAATAACTAAACTTTAGTATAACAATTATATCTAATAACTATTATATATGTATTAAAGTTGTTCATCTAATTGCAATCTCAACTAACATAAAGCTTTAACTTCGCCCGCGTTATCGAATATTGAAGTGGATTTATAGGTGCAAGTAGCTAGTTCTGCCGATAAACACGGAACCAGGTTTGCCCAAACTTTTACACCCAATTGCTTTGTGAAATCCCCGGGGGCAATGCAATGGAGGGTTCAAACATAACATAACATAACATCACGCCTGTATTCCCCGAAGGGGTAGGCAGAGGTGCACATATAGTACACCCACATTTCGCCAGTTATGTTTTAGGTCCCAATGTAATAGGGGGCGAGCCTATTGCCATCAACCGGGCACAAATCCAGACTCCGTGCTGCTACTGAGAATGACTTAATGGAAAAACCCAGTAACACTTTGCCCGACCCGGGATTCGAACCCAGGACCTCGTGCTTAGCAGTCGCGCTTAGCAACCACTAGACCAACGAGGCAGTCGTTAATCGTAATAATGGAGGGTTCAAAATCTGTTGGAATTGAATTTGCATTGAATTGGCCCTTTTTCTCAAACGGTTTTTTGGTTTGTGCCTATTTCTCAATACATCTCAGATAAAACATGGTTACTTTTATAATAGCAATGCCTCCTACCAAATTGGAGTTAATGTAACTTATAGTAAAAATACTGCCTCGTTGGTCTGACTGCTTCGTTAGTCTAGTCGTCGCTAAGCGCGAGAGTTGAGCATGAGGTCCTGGGTTCAAATCTCGGGTCGGGCAAAGTGTTACTAGAATAACTGGCATTGGCCCCCTATTACATTGGGACTGATAACATAACTGGCGGATGTGGGTATACAATAGGTGCAACTCTGCCTACCACTTTAGGGAATACAGGCGTGATGTTATGTTATGGTGTATTAAAAAAATACTCCAACAAATTAATAACCAACCTTCTCCTTTTTGAAGTCGGTTAAAAATAATATTAAGTAAAATAGTACTTTTTACATTAACATAAATGAATAATGTTGTATCAACACAAGTTCCCAAAATAAGCGGTAACACATTGTGTTCCATTTTCTAAGTATCTAACTTAGTATTAGTACCTACACAGAGAATTCCAGAAATATCATCTTTATATATATAATTCTTCTGTACGTGTGTTGACAGTGTAGTCCTCCTAAACGGCTGAACCGATTTGAATGAATTTTTTTGTTCAAACGTATTCGAGGATGGTTTAGATTTAAAAATAAGCGGTAATTTAGGTTGCAGGACAACGTATGTCGTAGGTCCGTTATCTTATAGAGTTCAGGATAAATATAAAAATGTCTTCCTATCATTTGTCTAAATATGACTAGACTGCCTCGTTGGTCTAGTGGTTGCTAAGCGCGACTGCTGAGCACGAGGTCCTGGGTTCGAATCCCGAGCCGGGCATTTCATTCTCATTTCATCACATTCTCAGTGGCAGCGCAGAGTCTGAATTTGTGCCCGGTTGATGGCAATAGGCTCGCCCCCTATTACATTGGGACCTAAAAACATAACTGGGGAAATATGGGTCTACTGTATGTGCACCCCTGCCTACCCCTTCGGGGAATACAGGCGTGATGTTATGTTATTTGTCACCTATAAATGTAGCAGCAAATGCTATAGCAGATTAGAATATGCTTTAAGCATAGCTATGTAGCTATAACGCCCTTTCATGTAGAAACTTACTCCGATACATATGTTGTGTAATATTTCGCAGAAATTGTGTAACACACGTTCCGCCGTCTGAGAATTAAATAATAGTAAGTACATTTTCCTCTTCAAAATCACTTGTGAGCACAGAATTCTTGAAGAAACTAAAGCGTTCGCTGCCAGTGACATTTATATCCAAACTTTTTTTATTATTATAGCGGATAACTTCTCGACAACCATTAAAGGTTTCTTGGTTGCGAAATAACTCTTGCGTACTATTGTTGCAATGAATCCTAACTTCCTTACTGATGTCATAAAAGTGTGTTTGTTTGTTTCCATTACACTCCCAAACTACTGAACACATCATCATGAAATTTTGTGTAGGTATAGATTGTCAAGGAGCGGCAACATAAAAAGACAGAGTACCTTCTATCCAGAAAATGTATATCTAATGTTCCCGAGGGAAAGAACTTACGACGATCACAATTGCTTTAGGATGCTAGATTGCGTAACGTGTTTTTCGAAGCACTTTTTCTCACAAACACCCAGACTCGAGACAAATATCTGCGGTCACTCAAGTTTTTATCGCGTGCGTAAATCGAACCCGCAACTCTTATCGCTTAGCCACTGCGCTAGTTAGATCTTCCTTAATCCCACAAAACCATGTGAATTCGCGAGACCATTATGTACACAGTAAAACAAAATTTAAAAATTTGATAAACATACGACGATTATAAAGGTTTTAGGAAAAACATCGTCATGAATGATAGCTAAGAACCATCTTTAATGAACCATATACCTGATACCAAAAACCGCATGAAAATCGGTCCAGCCATTCTTGAGAAAATTGGCAACAATCATTTGTGCAAACAAACCACCTCTCACCCTAAACGCATAATAGGTACTTTCTCCGTTCCGTCGCGGGTAAAACAACAAGCCGAACAAAAACCAATGTACAAGTCATTGATGTTAAAGCAAGTCATTCCTGGAATAATTAAACATTATCAGAGCTAAGGCTGTTGTTTACCCAAGAAATTCTATTGAGCCAGA
Source organism: Abrostola triplasia (assembly GCA_946251915.1). NCBI lineage: Eukaryota > Metazoa > Arthropoda > Insecta > Lepidoptera > Noctuidae > Abrostola > Abrostola triplasia. The sequence goes on from OX276435.1 coordinate 8,252,883, forward strand.
AAGATTTTCTAAGAAATATCTTCGACTCTTCCGCTGAAAGTTGTGTTATAAAAATGTGGATACTATAAATGGCATAAGATTAGTTACTATGAGAGTTATCATCTTCTTCTTATCGTGTGGTCGATTAACAACCTGGTGTCAGAGTTTAAACCGCCTGTAGGCCTCTGACGTGGCTTTACACACCGTTGAAAAATCTCTAAGGTGTGCTTCCTCACGATGTTTTCCTTCACCGTTTTTAGCAACTGGATTTATAATTCACATGAATTCGAAAAGACATTGGTGCGTGCTGGGGCTTAAACTAGCGAGATTTAACTTGGCTGACCAAACGCTTATACCACTTGGCTATCAGAGCTGTTAATAGCGATATAATGTAGATGCTGATACGGTACGCCCGGTTGATGGCAATAGGCTCGCCCCCTATTACATTGGGACCTAAAACATAACTGGCGAAATGTGGGTATACTATATGTGCACCTCTGCCTACCCCTTCGGGGAATACAGGTGTGATGTTATGTTGTTGTTATGTAATGTAGATGTACAGATTAACTCCTGATGAAGGATAAGGTGATTACCAAAGGTCATTACTGACTCGCCTTGTAAAAAACGGTCACCCATCAAAAGGCTGACCGCGGTGACCACTTTGTAGAAATAATACGTAGATTAACGTTAACCTTATAGAAATAATACTCAAATGACAAAGAAAGTACCCACTAATAATATTTTTTCTTTACAGGTTTTTCGCTATCCTCTACCCGCTACGACTGCCTATAGCAAGAAAGAGAAGCAAAATGATGTTGACTATGGCTTGGATCATGGCCCTATTATGCAGCCTACCACAGGTAAGCCAACTGATATTCATAAACGAACGTTTCTTATTGATATTTAATAGAATAGACCATCTTCACTTAATGTAACATTTATGAACAAAAAATTGTTCTGATGTTATTGAATAATAATTATTGATGACACACATACTTAGGTCAAAATGTTACCTATTAAATATGTAAAATGTGTGTAAGCCGATACTAATGCGTAAGCCGACTACTAGGGCTTTTGCCATCTAATATAATGCTAGGCCATTGAGAAAAAAACAAAACCTTTTAGCTCTTTCAAACTTGTATTCTTTAACTTTGTATTATGACTCTAAATAACTTTTGTTCTACATTATTTTAAAAAAGTTTTGGGATTTTTTAACAATTAAGTAGCCTACTCTATATTTCGGTACCTACGCGAAGTAACATTATTTTAGAAAATGTTTACGATCTGTGACCTCTATGCGAGTGGTAGAAACAGAGAAGAGGTTTACGATCAATGATTACGGTAAAACAAAAAATGTTTACAATCTATGACCACTATGCGAACTTAGTAAAACAGAGAAAAGGTTCACGATCAATGATTACAGTAAAACAGAAAATGTTTACAATCTATGACCACTATACAAACTTGTTAGAAACACAGAAAAGGTTGACGATCAATGATTACGGTAAAATCGAAAATATTTACAATCTATGACCACTATGCGAGTGGTAGAAACAGAGAAAAGATTTAAGATCAATGATTACGGTAAACCCGAAAATGTTTACAATCTATGACCACTATGCGAACTTAGTAGAAAAAGAGTAAAGGTTTACGACCAATGATCACGGTAAAACAGAAAATGTTTGCAATATCTACTATTAGATATACTTGTTTATAAACTCAGAAAAAATGTTCACTATCCATGATCACGGTGTAACGAAAATAGAAAAAATGTTTACTATCTATGACCCTACTAAATATTTCCGTGTTACAGTGCTCAATTATTTTTCCTCTCCGACCATGACACGTGTTACACCCACGCATACGTGCTAGTTGTTTGTCACACTCGATGACATAGAAGGACAGACACTCGAGACCCTATCGTCAATTCGTCCTTCCTTCCTGCTATTAATCACTTCTATTAATCGCCTCTCATTATGCTCTCCAAGACTAAGCTAAGTCGGCAAAGTATTATTACACTAATGATTCCTTACCGCACCGATTTGTTCTCACGTTCCTTCTACGTCACACACGCTATAGGTACTGTGGACGAAATTGGGAAAGGGAAGTTGTTTATTGTAGTATGGAACGTTTAATTCTAACTAAGAAACATTTTCAGGGGTTTTTTTAAATTAATTTATTTAGATGTTTATAAAACGTGATCATTCACATAGATGTGTATGCGTATTCAAAACGCATGTAGGTATGTTTTAATACCAATAATATATTTTTTTATTAAAATTGACCATAAAATCGCCAACGTATAAAATAATATCCATTTATCTATATAATAAAGAATTTACAAATTCTACTACAAACATAAGTAATTACAAAAATTGTAGATGGCCGTCTCTCGTCATTCATGTAGATATATCAGACCGCTCCATATGGCTGGCTAAGCTAGGCGAAATGACAACAGATGGAGCGAGGCATTGACCGAATTATAGCCAAGAATGGGCCAGCGAAGGGTTTGTTCTCCGAGATGGGTCGAAGATATCGTAAGGGTTGCAGTCGCGCTAACCTTGATGAATACAATCTGCTTCGAATAGCATAATCAAAGGAGGCCTATACCCAACAGTAGAATTTTTAAGGGCTATAGATGATAATGATTATAAAAACATTACAATGTACTATCACATTTCACACTAATATTATAAAGGCGAAAGTGTGAGTGTGTTACGATCGTTTGAGCCGTTTGACTAAACCGATTTTGATGAAATTTCATATGGAGGTAGCTGATACTTTGGATTAACACATAGGCTACTTTTTATCCCGAAAAAAATAAGCGAGTAACACCGCAGGGCGCAGCTAGTCTCATATAATTAATTTCATTAATGAGATTGAAACAATATCATAATCCTATTTTAGAGTGCTCTACAGAGTACTCCCATCCGTTTACAATCCAACAACCAATCCTAGCAAGTTACCGAGTACCAACATTGGCACTTAAGCGTTCCAACTAAAGTGCAAGGTTAAGTTATAGTGAGCTTGCAGGCTTAAGTAAGGTTAAGTATAAACTGCTGTAGATACGGCTTACTTGAAAATGAAGTTATATGACCGTCTATTAGAACTTATGTACTGGTGTAATGTCAGACTAATGGGCTTAGGTAGCGATATTAGCATTTTCTAATTGAAAAAATGCTAAGCACGAGGTCCTGGGTTCGAATCCCAGGTCGGGCAAAGTGTTACTGGGTTTTTCCATTAGGTTCCAGTAGCAGCACGGAGTTTGGATTTAGGCCCGATTGATGGCAAGCTCGCCCCTATTTCCTTGGGACCTAAAAACATAACTGGCGAAATATGAGTGTACTATATGTGCACCTCTGCCTATCTCTTTGGGGAATACAGCCGTGATGTTATGTTTTAAACTCATATTGCATCATAAGACACAAAAAAAATATATAAACTAAAAATAAATATCAAAATGGACATGAAAACAAAAACAAAGCAAGAACACATTAAGTATAACGAAAAAAAGATGTAAAGAAAAGGTATTTTAAAAAGAACTCATTTTGCTGTACGTCCCTGGAAAACAGCAAAGTCTACCAGCTTGTTGATTTGTGCTTTTACCAAATGGACAAAGAAAACTAGCTAAAAGGCGCCATTTTTCAAGTCCTCTTAAAACAATTCTGGCGCGCAACGAGGTCAACCTCATTTGTCTTACTGTCCAAAATTCAACAATTTACGGTCACTACTCTTTGCATTAACCCAGACAGAAAAGTACAGTTTTCACATCAAGTTTAGAACTAAATAATTTTACCAATAGTGTAAGGCATAAAAGAGAATAAATAATTAGGTGACCTCTCTTTCTCTCTCTGCTTTTTGCTGTGCCCGACAGGGTGCATAAAGATCTGTATTATTAGTCCATCTATGTAGTTATAGAATGCATTAAAGAATTGGGAATTGAGAATACGTTTGAATTAAACCATCTTCATCATCATTATCCACAGCCTTCCATTGAACTGCTGGGTATAAGCCTTAAACAATGCCATCCGCCGCGGTCATGTGCCAATCTTGTTCATCTTATTAGCAAAAAATATTTAGGTTTTTCTGCGCTATAAGCTAAAATATCGCGAAGACACATTAAAAACAAACTTTACTTTAAATAAACAATATATATATGCACATCCTCAAGATACCAATATTTTCTAACGTGCGAGCATGTGTAATAATCCTATTGCGGCTCAGTGCAGATCATATTAAGATGAGAGGCATACAAGGTTAGACCTTGGCCTACTTTTCCTTGAAGAAGCTGATATTATTTTCTCGTAAACATCCTTAATGGTATCAGCTAAAATTTATTTTATCGATAATAACATTGTTTGCCACAAATTCTGTAACTTTCCATGGCCTATGTACTTTCTAGGACTATATTTAAAAAAAAACATAACATAACCTCACGCCTGTATTCCCCGAAGGGGTAGGCAGAGGTGCACATATAGTACACCCACATTGCGCCAGTTATGTTTTCGGTCCCAATGTAATAGGGGTCGAGCCTATTGCCATCAACCGGGCACAGATCAAGACTCCGGACTATATTAAGGTGAGGAAAAACATGATGAATAAAGATCACAATAGGCCAAAATTACTAATACCGAGTGAGAGACAGTAGCTTGGTAATGTTTGTAGTAACTTAGTACTTAGTAACAAACAGTAACTTAGTAATATATTGTTAATGCTTAATCATCAACTGAACGAAGAAGCTTTTGTCTAGCAATGAGATAGTTTCAAGCTCGTAGTTGTAATACCTATATTAGCCCTTGTTCAATAGTGGACGTCTTCCGGCTGATGAAAAATACCTATATTATTTAAATCGACCAGTTATAATGAAGTCACTACTAAATAATCTAGTTTTTAAATATCTGGAACGTCAAATTTTTGAATTTTCCATCGTAAGTTAGTATTGATAAAATGATTTCTGTTTTAAACGACGAAAAAAAGAAGGAGGATTTCAAGTCGACGCGTATATTTTTCTTTATTGTATGACCAGTATAACTTTTTACAGAAAAGTCTGATTTTTTTTTATTATATATATATTAATACATTGATCGAAACACATTAGTCATCAGGTCACCAGCACCGTCATCCACAGAATAAGACTAAAATATTTTTTGTAACAGAAAATATTATTATATGTGTTTTCATATTCACGTAAAATATTATCGATTCCTAAGTGTAGATAGATTTAAAGGGCCAAATAATTATCTGTGTTTCTCCGATCTCATTTATTTTGTGGCTGGCCCCTATTGTCAACACAATATTAAATTGATAACCTCCCCTATCTCCAGGTTTTGCATGCATAAATTCTGGTCAATTTAAATTGGTAATAAATCAAAAAAACACCCTATTGCTTGTGTTTACATTGACTACACGATTGCGTCTTAGAAGTACAAAACGTGCTCTCTGCAAAATTTAAAATAATTTTTACTCTGTATTTTTCTTTTATTTTCACGTCGTTAGAAACTTTTGTTGTGAAGCATTTGTAGGTGTTTTTGTACTTTAATTTAGTTAGTTTTTTTACGCCTTGAGAAGAGAGGTAGAAAATTATAATTTAGGTACCTAGATATTACTCCCAAAGTCAAGAGAATACATTAAGTAATAAACAATACTATCAAAGTGGGTTTGAATTTTCTAAACAGTAATCATACTAATATTATTAAGGCAAAAGTTTGTGAGTGTGTTTGTTACCTCTTCACGCTTAAACGGCAAGACCGATTTTGATGAAAATTCATATGAAGGTAGATGATATCCTAGATTAACGCGTAGACTACTTGTTATTTCGAAAAAATGTAGCGGGTAACACCGCGGGGCGCAGCTAGTAGACAATAAATTAATTGTTTTGACAATTCAAGCTACTTTTCGTCACATGATGAAACCCCCAGATTTGTTACTTCCAAACCAATAAAGGAGGCACTATAGAGACATTCCAGAAACATAGTTTAAGATAAATTTCTTCAATTTGCTCAGTGCCAAGTAGTCAACCAACTCCAAATCGGTAATTTCGCAACTTTTTTTACTGGGTTTTTCCATTAGGTAATTCTCAGTGGCAGCACGGAGGCTGGATATGTGGCCGGTTGATGGCAATAGGCTCACGTTCTATTACATTGGAACCTAAAAACATAACTGGCGAAATGTGTGGACCATATCTGCATCTCTGCCTATCCCTTCGGGGAATACAGGCGTGATGTTATGTTATTCAATATTTATTTATTAATAGACTGCCTCGTTGGTCTAGTGGTTGCTAAGCGCGACTGCTGAGCACGAGGTCCTGGGTTCGAATCCCGGGTCGGGCAAAGTGTTACTGGTTTTTCCATTAGGTCATTCTCAGTAGCAGCACGGAGTCTGGATTTGTGCCCGGTTGATGGCAATAGGCTCGCCCCCTATTACATTGGGACTTAAAACATAACTGGCGAAATGAGGGTGTACTATATTATGTACACCTCTGCCTACCCCTTCGGGGAATACAGCTGTGATGTTATGTTATGTATTTATTAATAAAACATAAATACCATCAAAGACCTATGCTGTAGAGATTTTTAATTACAGCCAACAAACTATCCCTGCATAAAGCTAACAAAAGTTCACGAGTTCTTTGAATTGAGTGCATTCTACTTTGTACAATTTAATTGTTGACATTTTCTGCAAATAAAATAGTTTCATATTCTTGTTGTTTCATTTTTTTGTTATTATTACGTAACATAGAATGTAAAGTGTTATGTACGCTAATATTTTCTTATTCATAAGAATAAATTAGATATAGAAAGTGGTATGTATAGCATTATTTATGTATTACGATGTGGCTGTACTTTTTCGAATAAATAAAGGTCAAATTAATGTATACTGATTACTTGTACGATCTCATCTTAGTGATCCGGTGATTCTAGTAAGGTAGAAACTCAGACTCCGCAATCTCATTATGTAGGGTTTTTCAGAAGAACTGACTTTACATAATATATTTCATACCAGCTTTTCCCGCGGTTCTGACCAAGAATTACATGAAAATTTGGAGGGCAATACATTAATAACAACTATCCATAATAATGGTAATACAGAAACAAAACTACACTATTGTTTGAACTAAAATTAAAATGCTAAGATGATATTAAAAATATATTTATAAACACAAGCTTTTAAATTAAAAGTATTATAATATGGTATTGTCACCAAACCTATTTAACTATGCAAAGTTTCATTTCAATCAGATGTAAAAAAGTGGTTCTCATTTTGATTGCAAGATTTGAACAAATCAAACTCACACACACACATACATACAAACATTGCAAGTTAAATAAATTCTTATAAAAAGAAAGGCGCACCTGGACAAGACTGGCACAGGACCGCGGCAGATGACATTGTTTAAGGGAGGCTTATACCCAGCAGTGGGATATTGAAGGCTGTGGATGATACATAACATCACGCCCGTATTCCCCGAAGGGGTAGGCAGAGGTGCACATATAATACACCCACATTTCGCCAGTTATGCTTTTAGGTCCCAATGTAATAGGGGGCGAGCCTATTGCCATCAACCGGGCACAAATCCAGACTTTACGTTTGTCTCCGACATTCATCCGACTTGATACAGCAGGTGGTAAATTATAGGGATACAACATATAAATTACTGTAGTCTACTCCTTTGGGAAATACCGGTGTGTTGGTATATACCGAACAAAATTGAAGTTTACTCTGAACGTCCAAATGATTAACACCGTTTGATAGTTCACGCCAAACACGTGCCTACAATATGATTTTATATTCATTTAACAATATATGTGCGTTGACATACTCGTATTTAAATAGAGATTCAGTTTTACCAATTTATTTAAAGCAAATATCGTTCATATGAAAAATAATGTACGTACAATGTTGTATTACTAGTTGACCCGGTGAACTTTGTACCGCTTTTATACCTTCCCTGGACTTCCACGAATATTTCAAGACCAAAATTAGCCAAATCGGTTCAGCCGTTTTCGAGTTTTAGCGAGACTAACGAACAGCAATTCATTTTTATATATATATAGATAGATAGATTACATTTGTGTTAGTTCATAAAAGACTCATACTATGTTAGCAAACACTTCCTAGCACTTATTATATTATCATATAGCATAATAATGTTGGTACATTATTATGGTATATTGCAGTCTTTCCCAAAGTGGGCGATAACGCCCCCTTGTGGGCGCTGCAGGTCTCAAGGGGGGCGGTAAGAGACCCAGAAAGAAAATGTTTTTTTTTGCTAGGAGCTTTATTTAGCTAGGAGGCCTCTTAAACAAAGACTGCAAGAGCTCTCGACTCTCAACAACAACTTGTGAACATCAACTAATATGAATTAAAAGATTGCTCAAACTCGGTTCTATATTTCTCTCCGCGTAGTTCATATATAGGTCACAATAATTAATTAATTTAATTTGTAGTTATAGTGGTTTTTAAATAGGTGAAAAAATGGGGGCGCTAAAAAAATATTTATTCTCAAAGTGGGCAGTAGACAAAATAAGTTTGGGAACCACTGGTATATTGTAAAGCCACCATACAATTCACGCTTAAAATTATATTGCCGCGTGGTTATGGCGTCGAGTTTACAAACTATGTTCTCACGTAAATGTAACATGCGGTTTCCAAGTTAATGCCTTTCGTTTGGGAACCGGGACACGTATGACAGGTGACGTGTCAGCTAATGAACCAGAATCAGTTCTTTTCACACGTTTCAGGCCAAGGTTCAAAACAAAAGAGAGAGAAGTACACGCGAGCATAACAAATGAAATTTTGGTTCTGTTATTATTTCATTATAGGATGTAACGTAACATTTCATCACGCCTGTTCCCCGAAGGGGTAGGCAGAGGTGCACATATAGTACATCCACATTTCCACAGTTATGTTTTTTTTAGGTCCCAGTGTAATAGGGGGCGAGCCGATTGCCATCTACCGGGCACAAATCCAGACTCCGTGCTGCTGCTGAGAATTACCTTACGAAAAACCCAGTAACACTTTGCCCGACCTGGGATTCAAACCCAGAATCTCGTACTCAGCAGTCGCGCTTAGCAACCACTAGACCAACGACACAGACATTATTGGATGCCTTTCAAGAAAAACTTTCCTGTTTTGTCTTACAGAAAATAGGAGTGTAGAAGCTACCGCTAGTCTTTTTGTTTTGAACTAAGTGTTGGCAATTTCTCTCGAGTTTCCTGACGATGTTTTCTTTTACAGTAAGTGGTAGATAGTGTCTTAAGCTGGCCAATTTAGAACAACAAGAGCAGATATATATAAACATATACAACACCTATTTACTAAATAACAAATACCATTTTCACCATTCACATGTGAACTTTTTGCACCTGCATTGCCTCCATCATCAGCCGGAAGACGTCCACTGTTGAATAAAGGCCTCCCCTAGGAGGGGTTGCCATAATCCCTACTCTTGGCAAGCGGCTTGAGGATAGCAGTATTGGTGGTGAAGTTACAGAAGACGCTTCTGCCCATCTTCTGGATTTTCCCTTAGTCGCTTCTTACGACACCCACGGGAGGAAAGGGGGTGGTCAATTCTAGGCCGGATACCCCACGGCACAGTATTGCCTTATAATTTAGGTATATACATAGAATAACGTGTAAATACTTCCTACGGAATAAATCCTTAAGCCTTTTTCGGGCTATTAAATTGGAAAACTACTGCCTTGGCTGTCTAGTAGTCAGGCAAAGTGTTAATGGATTTCTCCATTAAGTAATACTTAGAAGTAACATGAAGTGTCGATTTGTTCCCACACTACTACATTAGGACCTAAAACATACGAAATGGGTGTATACTCGACCCAATACATGGGTGTCTCAAACTGAAAAAATAATCAAAAACCAATATTCATAATAAATATGTTATAAAACCGAATATACATATAACATAGTAAATAGTAACAACATCTCATACGACCCACAAACAAAAACATAACCACAAGCAATCACACAGAGAAACACACACACACACACACTCACACATATCAATTACACATTTATCACGCAAGAGCAAGTTTGCATTAAATTGTTAAATACATTTTAATTTTAATTTTGTATGCATGTATTGTTAAGGCTCCTCAAACGAGTGAAGACACTGGCTTCTGTAACACAGGTTCCACCTAGCTCAGAAGCCAGGGTTTAAATTTATGTATCAACCTTTTTATGCCAATAAACATTATTATTATTATTAATACACTTCACATCACACTAATACTATAAAGGCGAAAGTTTGTGTGTTGAAGCTGAACTAATTTCGATAAAATTTGGTATGGAGGTAGCTAACACCCTGGATTAACACATAGGCTAAGTTTATAACTTGAAAAATTGCAACAGCTTACACTACCGGGCGCAGCTATATTATAATAACTTACCAGTGTAGGTATACAATAAAATATAACCCAATGAACAGCTATAAATGAAGCTGGAACTATTCATAGTATTCTGATTCTAGATCTAATTCAAAGCACAATTATTGCTGTATTGTACAACAAATCAATATTATATATAGGTATATAACTATATATACCTGTTTCTACTCACGTCAATATTCGGGAATGCCCGAATAGTTTCGGACATTAATGGAGTCCTTATTCAGGTGACACGGCGAGTAATTATATTTATTTTTGGTGTACAATAAAGAGAAATACGTATCCATCATTTCTTCATCATCTATACGTGTCCATCATTTTTCAAGTTTCCTTTATCAATTTAGATTTAAGGCTTACATGGCAACATGCAAAAAAGATACAAAAAGTCATAATTAATCTTTAATTCTGAAAGTTAATAAAACCTCATCTCCTATACCTACATCTTCGTACTCCGGATTTATATTATCCTCCTTACTTTATCTCAAGATATTCAGCATCCTTTCCAGGATATGAGGGCGCTGCAACCCAAGTATGCCCATTATGACTTCGTTTAAAAAGAGTAATGATTTCTTCCGCCCCTCGCGAAACCAACGTGATTTATTACAGGGATACCTGCTTACTAAAACATTTCGAAAAAATCAAATAGGGTGCGAAAAATATAACTAAAAAAATAACACCATCTATTTTCTCCGTGTAGCTATATCATAGCTTTTTAATAGCATTATACGAGAGTTCGTAATTTAAAACTTGTATATTTGAACAAACATTAAAAAAAAATACATAATTTTTATCATGCCTGTATTCTTAGCAAGAATAGTTAGAAATGTGCTGTTACTTAAATAGGTATGTTTTTAAAAATCGACCTATAACTTTCATTTTCGGATCATAGGGCTTTGCTCCACAGTGTAGATCGAATTTCGATATTATTATTATGACGAGATAAAGCTTACAACGGCTGTATTTACCCTAAAATTGTTTGTAGATTACACAATAATTGTTGTGGGTGTTTTGTTTGGACTAACTTTCTAAACTTAGTACCTTAGCTTAGTACCTACTTTACCGTAGCTACGTGAGCCAGACTTTCTGAAAGATGGCCATGAATAAGCCCTACACATAATACTACATATAAGCGACTACGTCGTTGGTCTAGTGGTTGCTAAGCGTGACCGCTGAGCTCGGTCCTGGGTTCGAATCCCGGGTCGGGCAATGTGTTTCAGGGTTTTTGCATTAGCTAATTCTCAGTAGCTGCACGGAGTCTGGATTTGTGCCCGGTTGATGATGTGTTAATCCAGGGTGTCCCCTGGATTATCCGATGACCTTAACTCGATCATTATTCTAATTGATTAGGTTGGTAGTTAGTGTACTTACCAACCAATGTAATCCGTGTATTATATTATTAACATTATAATCCCTTTAGATTTAAGCTATAAGCGTTTAATACTGTTGAATAAATTAATAATTGATTGCTTAACACTCAACCATATCCATTAACCTAACTAATTACCTGAATTATTTATGAATGTATTATAACTTTATTTAAGTATAGTTTTAATTGTATGAAATATAATATAACAACACTTCTGTCATCGAGACTTCAACTGTGCGGTCACGTTATACTTTGCTCCATAGATAAAATTATATAAAAAGTAGTAAAAAGTGCTGATTCAACTGTGTAATGCAAATAAACTTATAAATAAACATTGGAACTTACGAATTAAATAATATCCACTGTGAATTATAGTGATTAAGTGTATTAAAACTAAAATAACCAAGTGCACAGTGACGGTGAGTTTAAGTACTATAAGGTGACAATTAACATTTATTTTTAACCCACCGTCACTCACTGTTATGATAAACCGTCCTTTCTACGTAGTGGTTCACTATTTCGCACCAAGTAATTAAGCACAAATGGCGCGGTCCGCAACGTGTTAGCCTCTTACACGTACGCCTGTGGTCGAGAGTTCGAGCCCGAGATCTGTAGTGCTATTCTGTAAAAAACCATTTCGATATCGAGATTCACCTGAGTGACAAAGCTCACTTCGAAAGCGAACTCACTTGACCTTGTTTTAGGATTCTGTAAACATTTGGTACGCACTTGCGATGTGAAGTGAGTGTCGAATCATAGAGTAATAAACTAGAGCCATGTTCGTTTTATCGATATTCTTTTCATAAGACTTTATTTTAAAATAGGTGCATAAACTTTCCACAAATTCGGTATATATATTGCATAAATGCATCAAATGTGCGATATTTGTTAAATTTATATTTATTTTTGTTAAAATAAAGAAAAACGCATTCAGTTTGGCTGTATGTTTTGAGATTCGTGCCTCGAACAAAAGTAGTTTAAGTTTGTTTACAAATCGATTGACGTTTAGAAGTGAGATTGCTTTTAGGTTAAATAAAAGTTTGTTTTAGTGTTCTAATTAATATAATACCGAATGAAAGTATGAATTAAGTATAAACATTTGTTATTGATATTAGTTTCTTTGATACTTAGTCTTAGTGTAACCAGTCCCTACTGTAATTGTTTTGTTTGTTTAAATTATAACCCTATAGAAAGAACGGCTCTCACTTTAATAGCCCAAATACACGGCGTACAAATTTGTTTGGAGGTGAATCCTAGCCTTGGGAAAGGTTTTTCAAAAGTTCTTAGTGCAAGAGACATAGCCCGTAAACGCTCGGAGAAACTGGCGCTTCAACTCAATGGTTTAGGAGGCAGTTAAAACATGGAAACAATGGACTAAAGTTTGTAATCTTGTTAACAATTACTTTTAGGTATAGTCATTCTACATAGTTTTAATGTATGAAATTGTTTTAGTATTGGGCCGATAAACAAGTGTTGTTAAGAAGAAGGGTGCATTACGCTTTAAAACTAGAAAGACAGAAGTTTTGATAGACAATCCGCGACCTCGCCGGCGCGCGGCGTGGATTTTTCATGAGGGGCGATTTGTTTATTACGTCAGGTAATTTAAGAGGGGTGTCGACTATGTCTTATTTTTTCTTACAAGGGGGTGGGAGGGGTCTTGATAGTTCTTACGTAGTAGGATCACAAAAATGCGCAATCAAACCAAAGTTTATTACTACCACAAATACTATAAACTAAACGTGTATTCATACCTTCCTTTAAATTCTTAAGTAATAAATATTAACGACGAGGGGAAGAGGTCGGCCTATTCTTATTTAGTCTTATATACATACATACATAAAGTCACGTTTCCCTTAGGAAACAGGCGTGATTTTATTTTACTTTATTAGGCGTTATTCATATACCTATAGGAGCTCAAAAACGGGCATAAATAGTCTTCCGTAATAAATTAATACCCTCTAAGACGTTTAATGTCATGTAACACATATACATTATGATCTATCAATTCTTCAGACAAAAGATAATTTTCAACAAAATCTTTGTCTATTACCTATTTGAAATTTGCAAATTTTACCAACTTGACGACGACTATCACATATAATCTATGAAATAAGCTTATTCTAATAAACTCTCTAAAAAACAACGAGCCATACTTTATAATTTTAATTAAATGTTTTATGCTAATTTTTAATACTATTACACACTTATTTACCTTGAAATAATGAGTTAAAATGAACTCACTCCCAATCTCGATAGCCTCCTAGGCCACCTTAAAAATGACAAGTGGATTCGTTGTTCGAAGTGTCGAGTTTCGATGAGTGAAGTGGTAAATCCCCTTTCAGAATACCAAATTCATACTAATAATGTCAAAATTCTCACGCAACACGGTTCGTCTCGACACCACACTCGCAAGTGTGGCGCCACCGGCGCTGTCGAGATTTAGAGAATACGAATTTGATATCTCACCGCGGAATCCGCTGTCGAGACACGAAAATGTTGTTACAGAATAGCACTACTGAAGTCGTCTTTTTGTGAATTTTGATATTTGTTTAAGACAAATCGTCATTCATCATAATGTCAAACTGTGATGTATGTGGAACTATTACACAAAAATCTGAGCATTTAAGTTGTTCTACTTGTAATAAAATTTACCACCATCAATGTGTACATATGAGCGCTTCGAAGTTTAAAAGACTTAGTAAAATCGCACGATCAACTTGGACCTGTGCTAGCTGCTTAAATAAGAAAGATCAAAAGTTCACTACAGTTACTGATACTACTGATTCGGACGATGCGGATGAGAAGGGCGACGATATTCGGAGAATCATTAGGGAGGAAATTAAAAATACGATGCGTTCTGAAGTTAAAATTATGGTTCGCGAACTTAGAAACGAAATGGATGACATCAGAAAACAACTTGAAGAATTAAAACTATCAGGATCATTTGATATCTGTCAACATAATGAGTTGAAGTCGGAGTTCCAAAAACTGCTGAACGAAAATAGTGTACTACGTTCACAGAATGCTGATTTGCAGAATACAATGTGCGAACTAAGAACGCAGGTGAACCACATTGATCAATATATGCGCGATGCTAACTTGGAAATACATGGTCTGCCTGAAAATAAAAATGAGGTATTGCCTAACATTCTGACTCAATTGTCGAGAGTAGTGTCCTATGATCTTAAGGACTGTGATATAATGAAGTGTACCAGAGTTGCCAGTATCAATAACAACAAGACTCGCCCACGTACCGTGGTAGTGAAACTGCGTAGTTCTAGGTGTCGTGACGAATTTTACTCTGCAATAACGAGGTACAACAAATCTCATAAGGATGATAAGCTGAACACGTCACTTCTGGGTTACGGGCTTGATAGGGAACCTATATATGTCTCAGAGCACCTTTCTCCTGCTAACAAGTCCTTACATGCTGCCGCTCGCTTAAGGGCTAAGGAAAAATCATATAAATTTGTTTGGGTTAGATATGGAAAAATATTTGTAGCCAAAAATGAAAATTTTAATCAAGGATAAACAATGCTTGGACAAAATTGTATAATGAATTTATAACTTACTTATATTTTAACTACATGCTATGTGAAACTTTAATTACAGTTTGATGGTTGTATCTGTTTTTTATCAGAATGTGAGAGGCATGAAAACGAAGTCTCACGATATTTATAAGTCAATTTTGTGTTCTAATTACGATGTAATCTGTTTAACTGAGACGTGGTTGGATGACTCATTCTATTCCTCAGAATATTTTGATCAGAGATATAATGTAGTGCGTCGTGATCGCTGTGCTACCTTTAAGCAATTGTTCTCAAAATGTCATGGTGGTGGAATTTTAGTTGCTGTAAGTAAGAAATTTGCTTTTGTTAACAAAGTTGATTGGCAAACCTCTGTGGAGGATATATGGCTATGTATAAATCTCGGAAGTGTCTGTATGAAGCTATGTCTTGTTTATCTACCATCCTATATACCGATAAGTGTATTCAAAGAATTTTTGGTTGGGGTTGAAGATATCTGTTTACAAAATGCTGATTCCCCTACGTTAATAATGGGTGATTTTAATTTACCCAATATCAAATGGCTTCACCAAGATGACCAATTTATAGAAGTTGTCGACTCAAAATCTTTAGCACTGAGAGATTTTCTTCATATTACTGGCTGTATACAAGTTAATAAAATATGTAATGAAAATAATAACATTCTTGATCTCATTATTGTGGATGACAACATTTGTGCTTCAGTCACTAATGCATCCCCACTTAGCAAACCTGATATTCATCATCCGCCACTAGAATTGATACTTCATAACTCTGCTCACTCCAATTTGAACCGTAATGCATCGCATTTTAAACTTAATTTTAACAAAACAGATTATGAATCTTGTATTTCCGACCTTCGACAAATCACCTGGAATAAGTTTGATAGTCTGAACTGCAATGAATTTGTCCAGAGATTTTATAATGTATTATGGGAATTAATTGAAAAATACACTCCTAAGGTAAAACCTAGAAAGGGTAACTATCCTGTTTGGTATTCTCCCTCGTTGATCAAAATGCTCAGGGAAAAGTATAAATATCGAATCAGGTTCAAAAAATATAAAAATCCTCGTGATTATGATACCTTTGATACTCTACGTGAGAAGGCCAGTATAGCTACAGAAATGTGTTTTAAAAGTTATATAGCAAAGATTGAATATGAAATAAAAACTAATGTTAAGTCCTTTTGGCGGTATACTAAATCAAAGAAAACCTATAGAGGAATTCCTAACCAAGTTGTATATGGCGATCGTGTGGGTGAGGGAGGGAGTAATGTGGTCGATATGTTTGCAAAGTATTTTGCTTCTGTGTATGGAGATAATACTAAACCTAATAATAATTTTTCGCCTCATATTGAGTCCAGTTACTGTCTCACTTCAATTTATATTTCGGAGAATGACATTAAGGAAAGTATTAAAAAAATAGATTTAAATAAAGGAGCAGGACCTGACGGCCTGCCTCCAATTTTTATACGTTTATGTATGGCCGCTCTAATCAAGCCTCTGCATATGATATACAACAAATCACTTAAAGAAGGAATATTCCCTGATCTTTGGAAGATTTCTCATATTGTTCCTATTTACAAGTCAGGTAGCCTCAATGACGTAACCAATTATAGGCCAATATCCATCATTTCACAGTTTGCCAAAATCTTTGAAGGTCTTATTTATAACGCAGTTTATAACCATCTCCGACATATATTAAGTTCTCGGCAACATGGTTTCATGTCCAATCGTTCAACTACATCAAATTTACTCATTTATACCACATTTATTACTGATACTCTTGAGGATAGGGGTCAAGTTGACTCTGTATATACTGATTTCGCAAAGGCCTTCGATCGCGTGGATCATTCATTGCTTTCTATTAAGCTGTATCATGCTGGAGTACATGGCAGTTTGTTGCGGTGGTTTGAGAGTTACCTACAATATCGGTCGCAACTTGTGGCACTAGCTGGTTATGAATCTGTACCATTTACACCTGGTTCTGGGGTTCCTCAAGGTTCCAAATTAGGTCCGTTGCTATTCTTAGTGTTTATTAATGATCTCTTAGCTATTTTAGAATGTGACTGCCTAGCGTACGCTGATGACCTAAAAATATTTTGTAGAATAACTCAACTTAGTGATTGCACAAAGCTTCAAAATGATCTGGATGTGCTCCAGCAATGGTGTTTAGAGAATAGAATGACACTAAATGCAAAAAAATGCAATTATATAACTTTCTCAAATAAATTAAAATACATTGACTTTAAATACCATATGAATGGAGTTCCGCTAGAAAGAGTGTCAGTCATTCGTGACTTGGGAGTTACGTTTGATACATCCCTATCTTTCCGTCAACACATAGATAACATAGTTCTAAAAGCCAAAAAAACTTTGGGATTCATAATCCGTATGTCTAAACCTTTTCGAGACAACAACAGTATCATTCTACTCTATAACACACTAGTAAGAAGTGTTCTGGAGTACTGCTCCACAATCTGGTATCCGTACTATTCGACTTATAAGGAAAGTATTGAATCCATTCAGGCTCGTGTTGTTAGATATTTGAGCATAAGAAATGGTGTACGTAAAACTATTCCCGAGTATACAGCTAGATTGGAACATTATAAAATGAAAAGCTTAAAGGAAAGACGTGACATTGCTGATCTGTTGATTCTTTACAAAATTATTAGTGGATCCATAGACGCACAACTAATTAACTTCTTGAACTTTAGACTTAACCAACGAGTTATGAGGCATCATCGTTTATTTGATGTACCTACTTCTACTCTTAATACCACATTCAATAGTCCCCTAACACGTATGGTAAGGCTATATAACGAGGTATCCATTACGTCAAACAATTTCATTGACCTTTTTTCCATGTCATTTGCATCATACAGGCACTTCTTGATAGATAACTTGAATAGTTCAGTTTTAGAGGAATTTTAATCTCAATAATGTACTTAACGCCACTTATTTTTCTTTTTATTGTAAAAATTAAGTAACTTAAAATAATATACTTGTTACAATTAGCCGTTACTTTGTCATTTTGTCAGTAAAATATTGTTAATATTGCATTCGCACGGTATATGCAGTCTCCATAAAAGGGAAATTATTTTGATGCCATGCAGACCTGTGATTTGTGTAATTACTTTTATGATATCCATTGTTAATTATTATAATAGTATATAAGGCTTTGTGTGATTATGCAGTTGGTGTGCTTATTGTTAAATAAATAAATAAATAATTATTTTACGAAGGAGTTGTTTAAACTGTCCTGCTTTAGTTCATGGTTGGTCATTTGTGGATATATTAAAACTATTTTTAACGACTTGATTAGCGCAGTGGCTAAGCGATTGGACTGCTGCGCTAAGGGTTGAGGGTTCGATTCCCGCACGGAGCAAATCTTTGTGCGAACCACGGATGTTTGTCCCGAGTCTGGGTGTTTGTGTATGTGATATTTCATATTTGTGAAACGCACCCACGACACAGAAGAAATTCCTAGAGTGGGGCGACGTTTTAAAAAAAAAAAATTATAGGAGTCAAAATTGGTTCAACGAACTGTAAAAAGGTTCCCACTTAAGGGTTGCCATTTTTTTCTTATTTTATTTCAAGCAGTGTATAAGTGGACGGAGATAGGCTGATGATGATGTTAAAAGTGCCTGCAAAATTCAAGTGTAAAATGTACCAAATATTTTTCACACATTCGCATAAAATAGTGACGAAGTATAATGTCCTTCAAACATATTTGTACCTAAAAATTAAAGTAGATACCTGCGTCTGGAGCTTTGAACAATTTACCACATTGAGTTTTATATACCTATATACTTTCCTGTCTACTGGATAAATTTTATTGGTATTGTTAATCCGTTACCAAGGGTTTATCCGGCCGCGAGCTGCCAATGACGATTTTTGTTAAAAATTGATACTTCAACAAACTTGTTGTAAAATGATAATATTTTAGATTGTATTTCTGTATTAACAGATCATGTAATGTTATATTTACATTCTATAAAACATACATTTGTTTGTTTTATAGATAATAAATGGTTCGTGAAATTTCAATTATACGCATTTAATCATCTTCCAAACATTGTCCAATGTCTATAATTCCAATGTCTATTTTAAAAAAATATAATTAAAATTACTTTGCAAAAGCGACGTTGCCAGCCCTCATCTGATGAAACCCTCTTAAATTCACCTCTTTAAATTCTATTTGATGTCGCAGCTAGAAACTTACTGAATCACACTAAATTATTGCACTGCACTGAAAATCACTATTTTGTGTAGTCAGCTGTTTTGTAAAGATGCCCTTTGTGCAAAGTGAGACTTATTAAACCGTATAAGTGTAGACTAGATCGTGATAAAGGGCCTTTTTTATTTTTGCTATAACAGAAAAATAGGGTTTAGATGAAAAAATCATTCATTGTTAAATAACTAACCTCACATAAGGTTCAATGGCTTGGTGATTGGACTGTCGTGTTAGAAGTCCAATCCCCGCTGAGGCACGCATTTGTTTTCTCCGAAGATATGTTTCTCAGGTCTTGGTGCTTTTAACCAACTTTTAACAAAACAGGATAATGTGTTTTACATGTGATATTTTATGTCTGTGTTATTTTTTTTTTTTTAAAAAACGTCACCCCACACTATGAATTTCTCCTGTGTCGTGGGTGCGTTTCACAAACATGAAATATCACATACACTAACACACCCAGACTCGGGATATATATCTGTGGTTCGCACAAAGTTTTGCCCCGTGCGGGAATCGAACCCGCAACCCTTAGCGCAGCAGTCCAATCACTTAGCCACTGCGCTAATCAGTCATATACATAGTGTGCAGAGCTTCCAATAGGTTGAACACGGCTCTGTCGACTGTTTTATCGGCATAGAAGACAGCTCCTAAAATCACTAATTCATAGTGCTATAGCTGAGGAAACTAAATGGTGTAACAAACATATCAGAAAAGTTAAACACCTCTGACTAAGTCTTCTTAGTTCTTTATTGTACACATAACTTATATATCAACAGAATAATAATATGAAATTGGATATCCAAGTGCGAGTTTGACTCACAATTGAGTTCTCTTACAGTAAACCTTTGAGTCTTCGAGAGTTTTAGCTACATAATATGTAAGTTCCTAGAAAATGTGAAAAGACTCTAGTACCGCTTAGTAATAGAGTGAGCTTATTAGCATTACCTTCTTCAACGACGGTTCCGATCTCAAGATAGGTGAAAATGGAATAGGTTACCTGCTTCAGTTTAATCGACTTATTATAATAATAAACGTTCTTACTCGAAAGGTCAACGGGGGTTGTTCACCTTAGAAGTTTTATAGAGTATATGTGATCTTTGTTGAACATATTTTCAGTTATCTTAAAAGTAAACTAAAGGTTTCGTTTATTTTATTTAGAAACGTGTTCTTTCGTTTCAGTAACAACAACAGCTTTGGCTGGTTTTGTTTCGTTTTCAACAAAATTTATATGTTTGTTTCTTTCGTCAACATATCGAATAGGGCCCTTACCATAAACTCTAAAAGCAGGTCATTTTACGGTGTGGAAGTGAGAGGCCACACTACAATGCACGTAGCGGGGTCTCGCTTCCACAACCGACAAAGTCCTGCTTTAAGAGCTCTTGGTAAGAGGGCAGACTGTTATATTGGCTAAGCGCTTGCAGTCTCAAGATTTGTATTTGCTTTTCATTTGCACTTAAGCTAAAGAATTCGTGATAGATCGAAAATAGCGAACTAAGCTAGAAAAATACAGCTAAAAATAGATTATAGAGGACCAATATCCATTCTCTGTTTTTATTTTTCTTAAAAACATAACATGACGCCTGTATTCCCCGAAGCGGTAGGCAGAGGTGCACATATAGTACACCTACAATTCGCCGCTTATGTTTTAGGTCCCAATGTAATAGGGGGCGAGCCTATTGCCATCAACCGGGCACAAATCCAGACTCCGTGCTGCTACTGAGAATTACCTAATGGAAAAACCCAATAACACTTTGCCCGACTCGGGATTCGAACCCAGGACCTCGTGCTCGGCAGTCGCGCTTAGCGACCACTAGACCAACGAGGCAGTCCAGTTATTTTTCTTATTGGCATGATATCATGCTTTGATGTATGGAAAGGCCCGTCTTCTTAAATAGTAACTAAAGAGAGGTTGTGTCTTGCAGTACGATAAGCATCCGATATTAAATTATTTACTATAATATATTCCGGTTGTACTCACGGGATATTCGGGAATGCCCGACTAGATCCAGAGAGCAGAGGTAGAGTCGTGAGCCGAACAGTTTAGCTCGCGACTCTGCCGTGTAACCTGCTCATGAATAAGGGCTCCGTTCGAGTTCGAAACTAGTCGGGCATTCCCAAATACACCCGTTAGTACAACCAGAATATATAGTAAATAATATGAACTCACGAAATTTATTGGTAGTAAAAAAGATATTATTTTTATTATTAAGTGGATTGTAAAACAAAAAGTAAAGGTACCTACCTAAACTTTTCATTAGTAATCTAAAGACATTTAAATATCCAAACTTTTGCATTCACACCGTAATTTTCGCTAATTTGTTGTTGTACAGGCTTTAGCAATGCAAAAAGGTTCATTTCTCAACCATTTGGGAACCCTCTAACTTAATATAATAAATTCTCAAGAAACTCTTATACTTAATTAACTTTTGCGTCTCATTACCATTTTTGCACAATATTTTAAAAGTTCCTTACCTTGCCATTTAGGTAACATTTTACTGCCAAACGATTTTTAACCTTATTTCGCTTGTTACAGAGTCTTGTCTTCCGTGTGATGAGTCATCCAAACGTACCGGATTTCCAGCAGTGCGTGTCTTTCGAAGCGTTTGCTAACCAACATCAGGAATTAGCCTACAATGTGTTTTGTCTCTGCGCAGTGTATTTTCTGCCATTGTTGATAATATCCGTGTGCTACGCCTGCATATTCTATGAGATATCCAAGAATTCTAAAGAAAATTCAGGTGAGTCTCTGTGATTGATATGAATAGATTTTTTTTAGTTCATATGAAGTATGAATACAAAATAAAGGTACCTATATCCTTCTTTCAAGCAAGTTTAAATTGATAAAGGAAAAAAGAAAAAATGATGGAGACAAGCGGGACTCGAACCCGCAAATTTCGCCATACCGCGACACGATGGATCAGGCGGCAGAGCGGTGCTCCAGCACGGTAAAAGTCGCGGGTTCGAGTCTCGCCTGTCTCCGTCATTTTTCAGTTTTCCTTTATCAATTTAGATTTAAGCACAGCATAGGCAACATGCAAAAATGACACAAAACGTCATATTTCGAGCAAGTGGTTCATTGTGGCGTTCTAAGGAGGAGGCTTTTGTTCAAAAGTGAAAGTTTTCCGGCTGATGATGACTACTTTCTTTCAATAATGTCTAGAGTATTTCAGGTTGCCAACCTACTGAAGCAACTTCCTGATTACAATTTTACCATCTAAATGTTCCCTTGAGCCAACCAAAAATGTTTTAGGCATTTTAGCCTTCAGTACTAAGTTCTCAGTGAAGGTTGCGTGAAATATTTTAGAATTAAATCTTCCTTTAACGTCACTCTGCGGTACGTATTTCAACCTTTTGAGGTGTATTCCAGCAGTAAATTGTTCATCCTTAATTAAGATTTAGAAATTTAGAATACGAATACAAAATTAGAAATTTCCAGTTCATTAGGGTTTAATGAACGCAAGAATGACGGGTAAGCTGTCCACAAATGTCGGTAGACTTGGTATATGCTGGAGAAATACTTAGAAGACTTCAACTAAGACTTTCAAGGCATTCAAGCAATGCTTTGTTTTTTTTTGTTTAGCGTTGAAAATGGCAGCCCTATTTACTTAATAGGGGTGTCGATTACATTAACCATTACGTTGGAATTATTGTTAATTTGAAAAAGGGCTTAAAAATGTATATTAAAACTGGAAAAATAAATAAAATCGAGTAAGAAATGGAAAAGGGCAAGTGAGGAGTACCCTCAACCGAAGAGCGTGTATGAGGAATGTGATGCGTGTGAATGAAGCAAAAGCAGTATGCCAGGATCGTAGCCAATGGAAATCCGTGGTCTCTGCCTACCCCTCAGGGAAACAGGCGTGACTTTATGTATGTATGTATGTAAGAAATGGCAGGGACTTTATTTAGGCCTTTGCCCAGCAGTGTGACACCGAACAGGCTACATAAAAAAAAAGAAATAGAACTCGTATGTTTGTGGAGTATTTTCTATCCCTCTTCTTAAAATGCTTATCTGTGGAGAGGGGGGGTATTCTCTATCCCTCTTCTCAAAATGTTTAATGTACAGGGTGATGCGAAACTTGCATCACTATTGAGTTTGTATACATTATACTACATTATTTAACTGCCTCGTTGGTCTAGTGGTCGCTTAGCGCGACTGCTGAGCACGAGGTCCTGGGTTCGAATCCCGGATCGGGCAAAGTGTTACTAGGTTTTACCATGGTAATTCTCAGTGGCAGCACGGAGTCTGGATTTGTGCCCGGTTGATGGCAATAGGCTCGCCCCCATTACATTGGGACCTAGAAACATAACTGGTGAAATGTGGGTGTACTATATGTGCTCTTCTGCCCTTCGGGGAATACAGGCGTGATGTTATGTTATGTTTTACATTATACAATATGTTTCAGATAGCTGTATTTTACAGCGAACAATACATAACCCTTTTAAGGGACGCCTCGTACTCATCTACAAAGATCAGGGTCAATGTTAATGAATGAACTAGCCATTTGTTACCACTAAAGCCGGTACATTCATTAGCATAATTACCAAGCCTAAGCTAATTAGTGACCGTCATTAGAATCACTATTTTGAACCTAATATAACTATAGTAAATGCTGCAATTCAGTGTATATTTTTCTTACATACAAAACATAACTCACGCTTGTATTCCCCGAAGGGGTAAGCTGAGGTGCACATACAGTACACCCATATTTCGCCAGTTATGTTTTAGGTCCCAATGTAATAGGGGGCGAGCCTATTGCCATCAACCGGGCACAAATACACACTCCGTGCTGCTACTAAGAATTGTAAAAATCCAGTACCTAACACTTTGCGCGACCCGGGATTTGAACCCAGGACCTCGTGCTCAGCAATCGCACTTAGCAACCACTCAACCACTAGACCAACGAGGCAGTCTTTATTTTTCTTATTTATATCTTATGCGGTATTAGAAACAGCCCGCGACGTTTGCGTGGAAAATATCTAAACATCTACTCTTAGGGGAGGGTTGCACCAATCGTCGGTTTTCGTTAAGGTCAACGTTAAGTTAGTCGGAAATTCTCATACAACTCATTTAATAATATATGGGTTAAAGAATTTTTGATTGGATGTTTTAAACATTACCCTATACATCCAAATTTACAAGCTGTCCCTCGATATTTTATTTTTTTTAATACGTCGCCCCACACTAGACATCCTCCTGTATCGTGTGTGCGTTTCACAAACATGAAATATCACAGACACTAACACCCAATCTCGGGACAAATATCTGCGGATCGCACAATTCTTCTCCCATGCGGACATCGATACCAAGCCTTAACTCAGCAGACCAATCGCTTAGCCACTGCGCCAATCAAGTCTTCAAATATGGGTGAAAGGATTTTTGATTGGATAATGTCCCTACTGATATTAAAAACGCGAAAGTTTGTCATTATGGATGGATGTTTGTTACTCTTTCACGTAAAAACTACTAAATGGATCTTAATAAAATTTCATTTGGAGGTAGCTGCCACCCTGGATTAACACATAGGCTCCTTTTTATCTCAAAAAAATGTAGCGGGTAACACCGCGGGGCACAGCTAGTAATATTTGAATATAATATTAAGTAGTATAGAATACAAATGAACAACTTTGATGTTGAGATGAGATTGGAAGTACTTCGGCGTTGGATCTGTTTGCGTAGGCAGATTAAATTGGCGTTTAAGTTATAATACTCGCGTAATCTGGTTTCCTGTTTGTTTTAACAACTATAATACGAACTGTTTTACTAGCTGAATAATTGTAAAGCTTTACATAACAAACAAGACGTGTAATCCCTACTAATATTATACACGCAAAAGTTTGTAAGTATGGATGGATGTTTGTTACTCTTTCACGCAAAAACTACTGAATGGAGTTTAATGAAATTTCATATTGAGGTAGCTGACACCCTGTATTAACACATAGGCTTTTTATTCCGAACAATGTAGCCGGTAACACCGCGGGGCGCAGCTAGTATAATATAATTAAATTTCAACACGGGATTTAACGCGAAAATTAAAAATTAACTTTTTAATTTTTGGTTTGACGTTTTGTCCGAATTGCACTGGCCGTGGTCATAAGCAGACTGTTCGCGTTAATTGCCGTGTTGTAATTTAATTATGCTATAATCATGCATCTGAAATCGCCAACCCGCAGTGAGATAGCGTGGTGATCAATGTTCAAGCCTTCTCTATACGAGAAGAGGCCTTTCCCCTGCAGTAGGACAGTTATAGGCTGTTATTATTATTATTGAAAACCATGCAACAGGATAATTTAAAAACTAGAATGTGTAAGTATCTCCTTATATTTTTTCTTCTCAAAATATATATATGCAATTCCATGATTTTTTAAATGACTCTTGTGAAATTATAGTAAAGCTCTTGTATGTAATCTCATACCTTTCATATTAATTATTAATAATATTCAACTTTCATATAATACTTATCAAATAAACTTACGAATTATCAGGTTTAAATTTTATAATGATCATAATCAGATTACGCAGGGTACTGCTAATTTTACATTTATAACATAAACATAACATCACGCCTGTATTCCCCGAAGGGGTAAGCAGAGGTGCACATACAGTACACCGACATTTCGCCAGTTATGTTTTTTACATTTATTTCAGAGAAAAATTTGATTAACCCTCGTATGTAGTAGAACAATAATGTTCCATAGTGTTCATTTCCAAAGGGAAAACAATAAACATAAAAAGCAATTGTTAGTTGTAGGTGGTAATAATACTATATGTATATATAGGTATATGTATATCACACTTTGACAATATGTATAACATTTATTACAAATACAAATTAGATCGAAATTATATTTTAAATGTCAGAGAACTTTGATTAAAAATAATGATAACATTTGCTTACTTTGAATAACTTGCAAGATTCTACAATGTAGATAATATTTAATTCTTTATTTCTACAGCTTCCTTTGACCGATCGGAATCGTCTGTTAGTGAATGTAACCTATTTATAGTCAGGTCATGGAAATTACGGATGCTTTGTACTATCTATCTTTTATTAGAGTTCCATTTAAATATTCCTAGTAACGCAAATTGTGCCGTGATTTCTATTTCCACGTAAAAGTATGAAATATATACATATTACCTAATGTTAATTGGGTGACCTGACTGGCGCAGTAACTGAGAGGTAGGACTGCTGTGCTAGGGGTTGCGGGTTTGACAACGCAAACATTTTATCCGCAGATATTTTTCCCAAGTCTGGGTCAAATATCGTGTCCCATGTATGTGATATTTCATGATTTTGAAACGCACAAGAGAAATTTCTAGTGTGGGGCGACGTAAAAAAATAAATGGGTGGGTGTAATCTGAATAGTTAAAAATCCATATTGAATTGATATTTTTCTATTGTCTATATTGATATTGACGCCTTTTTTTTCCGTTCGCTCCACCCGTCTATGTAATATAAACTTTTTAACATAAATATCATATGGAAAAAAAACGGGTTTTCATTTAGACTCACGTGAATAAAACTGGCAGTCAACTGTGTGACTGGTTCTCCGTTTACAGTGTTTATTAGTGTGGAATTTAG
This sequence comes from Abrostola triplasia, assembly GCA_946251915.1. Lineage (NCBI taxonomy): Eukaryota > Metazoa > Arthropoda > Insecta > Lepidoptera > Noctuidae > Abrostola > Abrostola triplasia. Next base: position 8,279,992 of record OX276435.1, read on the forward strand.
TGTATAGTTTCATATTATTACTTAGTCTATTAACTTAGAAATTAAGATAATAAATAATTAGTTAGATAGTATCACACTATTCACACTAATATTATAAAGGCGAAAGTTTGTGTTTGCGTTGTAAGTTTGTTACCTCTTCACGCTCAAACGGCTTGACCGATTTTGATGAAATTTCATATGGAGGTAGCTGATACCCTGGATTAAAACATAGGTCTTTTTACCCCGAAAAACTGTAGCGGGTAACACCGCGGGGCGCAGCTAGTATTAGATATAATTAACAATAACCGTCGCTGCAGAGGGCATAGGTTGTTTGTTGTCCCTCATTACCGTACCGTTGCGAGAGGCAAGTCACCCATAGTACACTCACCGCGCTGAACGATCTGGATTCAAACCCAAAGATGGATCTGTTTGTGGATGGCCGATGATTTAGTTGATATGTCTAAAGTTTTGTGAGAGTGATTTATGATTGTTGTTGTTTCATTTTTTAACTCGTTTAGTTTTATTTTTATAACATGTTTTATTTTTGTAATTGGTTCTATATTGTGTAGTTAGTATTATTGGCTTGCAGCCGTTGTAACTGATAAATAAATAATAGCTAGCGCGCAAGAAGGCGCTGTATTTTTATCCCAAATCTTTTAACAGCTACTCTACTGCAACAAAGCATACATTACCCGTTCATTTGTTTCAGAAAAATACCATCAGACTGACCACAGCAGAGTGATGTTGAGGAGGTCAGATCAACGACCCCTAGCCAGAGCGAGAAGAAGAACTCTACGGATGACCGTTACCATAGTAACGGTGTTTGCTTGCTGCTGGCTACCTTACGCCACTATGACTCTATGGTAAGGAAAAGTAAAGTTCTTAGTATTCAACTACGAAATAAGGCATAAGATTCTTAAATTGGCCAGTGTGTTATTTTTAAATTACGAATTTAAGTCGATGTTGATAACCTAATTTTTTTTTAAAGTTTGTCAAAAGTTTTAGTCCAAAACTAGACTTTAGACTAAAACTTTTAAGGTGATTATTGACACATTGCTTTATGAGGTTTTGTGCATTTGTATGGTATAGTATTCCCATTCACAACGACGCTGCATTAACGCCTAGATTAAACAAAAATACATGGTGAATAGCCCTTCATACAAGCTAAATCCCGTATTTTTTTTAAATCTAGCATCCGTTCCACAAACCATTGTTTTATTTAAACAATGTCACCCTAGAAATTTCTCCTGTTTCGGGGGTACGTTTTACAAACATGAAATATCACATACAAAAACACCCAGACTCGGAACAAACATTTACGGATCACAATTTATTTTCGTGGTAATCGAACACGCAACTCTTAGCGCAGCAGTCCAATCTCTTAGCCACGGCGCTAATCAGGTCATCTATTAACAAGTCAACAAAGTATGCATCTCAAATAAACTTTGAAACGATTCTTTATAAAGTACCATACAAAGCCCTTTGTAAAGTATTAATGGATACTGTACCTTGTGTTATTGGCGTTTGTTATAAGCTTTAACAATGTTTCTTGACATTTATTAAACAAAGGTAGAGTAACCTTTCATTACCGGTTTAAAATAGAGTGAGTAGGTGTTTAGAAGGGAATTGACGTAATTAGCGGGAGCCATAGCGAATTATAAACATCACCACGCCAATCTGTTTCCAAATAAGGTTCTTTTTTTAATTTGTCTCTCGCAGTTAGCTCTGAAGGAGCTCTTACTGCTTCACCGGGTGTGCCCGAATAAAGTAGGTGAAGTCGTCAATTTGTAATAGTAAACCAGCATATCAGCACTAATAGCCGGTGAATATTGGCAATTTTAGGTACTTTACTACGAGTATTCAAATACTAAAAATTAATAATCAATTGCCAAAAAAGGTGAAGGATAACACCGTGAGGAAACCGGCACACCTGAGAGATTAATCAATAGTGTGTGAAGCCATGTCGGAGGTTTATAGGCGGTTTAAACTCTGACTCCAGGTTGATCTGCATGTACACGCCAGACAAGATTCGAAGTCAAACGGACTTCGTAAGATAAAAAATCTATAACACTCACATTAAGATGACTCAGAAATATTTAATGTCCACATCGGCTTATGTACTTAATACTCATAGTATATATAATTTAAAATCATTTCTTCAATATTCCAATAACAATAAACCTTTTTTGTTGTTACAAGTTTAAAAAGGATTCATTTTCTTGATATTCATAGCTTACGAATAAAGAACACAATAGAAGGTTAATGGAGTATAAAGAACTGTAGAATATACTTTTGCTTTTATGCTTCAGTATAGACTATGGAATGACATGTACCGGCTATTGTAGTATATTTTTTCAAAAAAACGTCGCCCCAAACTAGGAATTTCTCCTGTATCGTGGGTGCGTTTCACAAACATGAAAAGTCACATATTGGCTTCGCCTTTTTGCTTTACTTAATTCTTTACTGTACACACAAAAGATACAGATATATATTATATGTACATGAAATTTGGTGTACAGAGGCGAGCTTAACTCAAAATTGAGTATTCTGAAAGCAAACCTTTGACTTACATACATACATACATAAAGTCACGACTATTGCCCTGAGGGGTAGGCAGAGACCACGAATTTCCATTTGCATACGATCCTGGCATACTTCTTTTGCTTCATTACCACGCATCACATTCATCATACACGCTCTTCGGTTGAGGGTACTCCTCACTTGCCCTTTTTGCAGAACACCTTTGACTTAACTTAGATTAAACAATTAGTGTTCTATATTTTATATAATTTATCAATTAATATTATATAATGGATGCATGAAGGAGCAGACCGGCTTTGTGGCGGACATTGGGAGAGGCCTATTCCAGCCGTGGACTGCAACGGGCTGATAATGATGATGAATATTTAATCCACTATTTAACTTCAATTAAATGATAATGATAAATGATAAATGATAAATGATTTTATTTCTGTAAATAGGTTTAAAAAAAACACTTTTACACGTCATTTTTTAAAAACTAGATGGCATCGGCATTTCCTAACTGACTACCTCTGAGAAGAAATACCGAAACAAACTCAGGGGTCAAGGTCTCTTTTAAAGTCCAGACAAGCTCAATATTTTATGCGAGAACAGTGTAGGTGGTCTGAGAAGTGGTCTTTTTAGGAAAGAACCACGGCGAGTTTGAGTCGACCTGTCCTTACAGACGCCCCGTCTCGTACCATCTGAAGGACATTTGGGTAGGCCGCATAAAATACTCAAACCGTCAGACACGCATAGGAATAAAAAAAAAAAGGAAGGAAAAAAAAACCTACGCAATGCTCACATTTACAAATACACGACATGTACAATGTAGGACGTCTGTGATGGTCTTTTAAAGAAAGAACCAAAGCAGATTTGAGTCAACCTGTCCTGACAGACGCCCCGTCTCGTACCATCTGCAGGACATTTGGGTAGGCTGTATAAGATACTCAAACCGCCAGACAAGAAACTATCTAAGAAGGAAAATCCTACATCGTACATTAATATAACAATAATAATGAGAATAAAGAAAAAAAAAAAAAAATACATTATGTCAGTTTGTAAAAATATAAAAAAACAAAACAAAATGGATCAAAAGATCAAACAATGTCAGTTTTGCGTCAAATATGTAAAAAAGGGTAAACAAATTAAATGTCAAAATTAAACAATACAAGAAGAGGCTTAAGCCCAAGCATTTTTATCTAGCATATAGTCAGACACTTTATAGTAACCTTTTCTACATAGTTTGTGCTTGATAAACGACTTAAATTTGTTTAAACTCAGGTTTTGAATGTCGTTTGGAATCTTGTTATAAAAACGTATGCATTGACATTTGAATGAGTTACTAATTTTCTGAAGCCTAGTGGCTGGTACAACAAATTTGTGTTTATTTCTAGTGTTAATGTTGTGAACATCACTGTTTCTAATAAAAAGATTAATATTTTTATGAGCATAAAGCAAGTTCTCGTAAATATAATGTGATGGGACAGTCATAATACCAATCTCTTTAAACTTTTCCCTTAGCGAATGTCTGGGACTTAATTTATAAATTGCCCGAACAGCCCGCTTCTGTAGTACAAAAATTGTTTGTATATCGGCAGCATTCCCCCACAAAAGAATGCCATACGACATAACACTGTGGAAATAACTAAAATAAACGAGTCTAGCGGTATCAACATCAGTAAGGTTTCTAATTTTAAATACGGCGTATGCAGCAGAGCTCAGCCGTTTGGACAACTTATGTATATGTGGGCCCCATTGTAACTTAGCATCTAAAGTTATGCCTAAAAATACAGTGGTATCCACAAGTTCCAACTCTTCGTTATTCATATGTACACTGGTTTTCACTTGTCTAACATTTGGTGTAGTAAATTTAATACATTTGGTTTTTTTCTCGTTCAAAAGCAAATTATTAACATTAAACCAGTGGACCACTTTAGAGAGAGCACTATTTACATCGTCGGTAACTTGGTTAGAGCGCTTAAGTTTAAATAAAAGAGAAGTATCATCTGCAAATAGGACAATCTCATGAGAATCCTTAACAAGATAAGGCAGGTCATTTATATAAACGAGAAATAGGAATGGACCAAGAATAGAACCTTGTGGCACTCCCATTGTCACTAAGGACCCCGGGGATCTTTTTCCATTGATATCAACTTTCTGAACCCTATTACTCAAATAAGAACTAAGAAGGTTCAGAGCATTGTTTCTTACACCATAGTGGTACAATTTCCTGATCAATGTTTCATGAGGGACACAATCAAAGGCCTTGGACAAATCACAAAAAACGCCTAACGCGTCGTGTGAGTCCTCCCAGGCACCATATATATGACCTAGTAGTTCAACACCAGCATCAGTAGTTGAACGACCCTTTGTAAATCCGAATTGTTTAGAGTGAAGCAGCTTATTTTTGTTAAAAAAACTGAGCATTTGATTTAAAATAAGTTTTTCAAAAATTTTACTAAAGATTAATCAGACCAAGAAATACGGCTTTCTAAAAGATTGATGGCATTTTCTTTATATCTTTCCGTTCAAAGTCAAAGGACACAACGTCGAGCTGGACTTTTAACGCAATTCCTTTTTCTTTTATTTTCTCGGCCAAGATGTGGAATTTGCGGCCATGTCTAGTTGAGTACAAAACTTTTGTATTTATTTTCTTACTGTAGAGAATAATTTATTTTGGAAAGAATTTTATCTACCTATGAAATGAAGAACGTCTTATTTTGGGAAGTTTAACATGTCACATTGAATTCTTCACTTCAATAATATTCAAGTTTTTCGGTCAAGGGTTTATTATATCTACTACTTTTTTTTAGGAGCCTATAATGTCCCACTGCAGGACAAAGGCCTCCCTACTCTCTTTCTTGTCTTCAAGCCCCTTCCTTTTTTTTTTTAACCCGTCGCCCCACACTAGGAATTTCTCCTGTGTCGTGGGTGCGTTTCACAAACATGAAATATCACATACACAAACATCCAGACTCGGGACAAACATCTGTGGGTCGCACAAAGTTTTGCCCCGTGCGGGAATCGAAGATGCAACCTTTAGCGCAGCAGTCCAATCACTTAGCCACTGCGCTAATCAGGTCGTCAAAAACTATGTACCCTTAAAGCAGGACAGTTTACGATATCAAAGCAAGACGCTGCATCACACTACACGTAGCGGTGTCTCGCTTTCTCATTATAAACTGTCCTGTTTTAAGGACTCATAGTACAGGGGCAGATCGAAAAACAAACACCATCGGTTTTCAAAGCCGCTCCGTAAATACTAAGTTTAAATCCATCAATTTCGTTTTTCCCTTCCTAAAATCCGCGATGTAGGTGTCTTAAAACAAAACAAGATTGATGGCATTCAGGATACAGGTTAAGAGACAGAGACGACACAAACCTTCGACAATTCTTCATTTATATTCTTCGACATCGAATCCTGCAATAAAACAACAGCTAGATACAAACAATAACACAATATATCATAAGAACATAGTAAAAAAAGTATGTCAATCTTATATAGCTTTATTTATAAAACATTCTAAATTTTATCACATCTATGTTTTTACAATCTTCTTTTAGACTTCATAAAGGAACCGTACAAAAATACATATAAATAACTATACCTACGTTTGAAACCTTTATTTTATTATTCCTACATTTTTATACAATGTTAGAGTATAAGGAATCCATACAGAAATAACCTTACCTTTACATCGAATCTGAAAGTAATACCTATTGTTTTCCTGACCAAATTTCGGTCACGGCGGCCTTTCTCAGCTGAGACTAGCCAACTACGCAGGAGATATTATAGTTCAAGAGTATGCGCGCTAACATAGGTGCACTCCCTGTTCCCTCATTCTAAATGTCCGATGGGACGGTAGACTAGATAAATGCGGTCTTATCGCACTGTGCAATCTCTTCACGACAACCTTAAGATGGACAAAGTTGTATGAACAAAATGGCAAGGGTAATGTGCGGTATAGCAATTGTTATTCAGACTTCACACTAATATTATAAAGGCGACAAATGGTGAGTGTGTTTGTATGTTTGTTACCTCTTCACGCTCAAACGGCTAAACCGATTTTGATGAATGCATTTCATATGGAGGTAGCTGACACCATGGATTAACATATATGCTACTTTTTATCCCGAAAAAATGTAGCAGGTAACACTGCGGGACGCAGCTAGTATCATATAAATACAACTTTGTTAGTACACTTACAAATAATGTTCAATTGTTTGTTTATTCAGGGCATTGTAAATAAGTCTAAAACCAAACCATGTTCTCTTTGATATTCACGGCTAATAAAAAACCTAGAATCGCCGCTAGAATTCGCATCGGCTTCAATAGTACTGGCTCAATTGACCAAGCAAAGAATACTTTAAGGCTTACTGATCAAAGTCCCGCATACCCGCAGACAGAGGTTATTTCTACGTAAAGATTTACAGCAATCAGTCTGAACTACTCGTAGCTCGGCCTGAATCACATCAAAGGTTTTCTGCACTCACAAAAGCCAGATAGAATTGGTTTTTACCAATGCATCAAAGTGGCTTCAAAACAATATTTCTAGAACGTGTAATCAAAGTAAAAGGTGTATTAGTTTTAGCGAAAAGATATGAATAATTTAATAGTTACAATGTATTTTTTACAGCAGTGATAGCCAAGGTATGACCTTTGGACTGCCAAGTCAAGTTCAAACCATGTACCAATGTATTTTCGAATTCATGTGTGTACTATAAATTAGATATCAGTTGCTAAAAACGGTGGTCAGATAAGATAAAACTTTATTCGTGAAACATGTGTAGGTAAAAGGTGTTACATATAATAATAATTTGGAACGTGAAGTGAAGGAAAACATCGTGAAGAAACCTGCACGCCTGAGAAATTTTTCGACAGTGTGTAAAGCCATGTCAGAGGCCTACATGCGGTTTAAACTCTAACGCCAGATTGTTTACCAAAATACGATAAGAAAATGTATTTTTTGTATTGACTTTCATCTCTCAGAGGCTTCGTCAGCGACTTTCTCAATTTGTTTTTTTATCGGCCTCTAGTATATATTATTACGAGTTGCGCCCCGCGGCGTTACCCGCTGCATTTATTCGCCATAAAAAACCTATGGGTTAATCCCGCGTGTCAGCTACCTCCATATGGAATTTCATCAAAATCGGTCAAACGTGAAGAGGTAACAAACATACAAACACACTCACAAACTTTCGCCTTTATAATATTCGTCTGATTTGATGATTTGGACCGCGTCTTAAGACGCTACTGTCTTAAGTCGTGGGACAATAATTTACAATCAACACAGACCAATCTCACAACGTAAACAAGCATCGAGAATAGATTTATGAACATTATACTAGCTAACGTTCTCGTCTGCAGGTACATGCTCGACCGCAAGTCAGCCATGCACGTGTCACCAAAGGTCCAGGATCTGTTCTTCATCATGGCCGTCTCCAACTCCTGCATGGACCCTCTGGTCTATGGCTCCTATATAATAGACCCCAGGACTTTCAAGCGGACTATTCGGAAGTTATTCTGCATCCATGTTAGCCCTTCAGAAATACCGGGTAAGTTTCACTTGAATTATTTTCCCTTCGTACTTTTAAAGTACTAGCTGCGCCCCGCGGTGTTACCCGCTACATTGTTTCGGGATAAAAATGTAGCGTGTGTAGCCTATGTGTTGTATTCATGGTGTCAGCTACCTACATATGAAATTTCATCAAAATCGGTCCAGCCGTTTCAGCGTGAAGAGGTAACAAACATACTAACACACAAACACATTCACAAACTTTCGCCTTTATAATATTAGTGTGATGTTAAACTGCTCTTAAGTTTATTGGCATTTTTATTCACGCAGAAGATTTTATAATATATCCCTACTTTGTAATTCACAAACGTATCCGACGAATTGAGATATATGAGAATTGAGTTTAAAATCGAACCGATAATAATTATAGACTATATAGCATTACAAATAAAATGAACGATAAAAAAATATGCTCTACATTTCTCAGCAATAAATTACTTCGTCCAAAAACCGATGCCCAAAGGATTTGATCTTCATTCTAAACCCAGACTAAAACAAAGTTTTAAATCTGTTTGACTTCAACAACAAATATTCGGAATGAAAAAACTTTTTACGGGTTTGGGAGCACTGATAGCCGAGTGGTATGAGCGTTGGAATGTCGAGTCATAGTTCGCAAGTTCAAACCCCGGCACGCATCAATGTCTTTTCGAATTCATGAGCGTATTATAAATTACTTATCAGTTGCTAAAAACGGTGAAGGAAAACATCGTGTGACATTTTTCAACGGTGTGTAAAGCCATGCCAGAGGCATACAGGCAGTTTAAACTATGACACCAGGTTGTTCACTAACCATACGATACGAAGAAGAAGACGGATTTGATGGCAGTTTCTCCGTTACGTATAATATGATTTAGTGCCACGAGTATACATTTTTATATCATAATCATCAGCCGGAAGACGTCCACTGTTGAAGAAAGGCGTCCCCCTTAGAACGCCACAATGACCAACAACTTGCTAATTGCATCCACCGGTTGCCCGCAATTCTGACAATATCGCCGGTCCACCTGGGCTTCAAGTCTGCTATTACAATAGTGTCCGAATGGTCGATCATTGATTTCATAATTGTTGATTTTGAAGAAGTTTGGTAATCTGCTAACATAAAAGCGTCATTATGACTTTCCAATGGTCGACCACTGACAGTCCATGATGGTTATACCTATTGTAAGATGGTTTCACGCGTTCATGCCGCATCGATTGATATCGAGTACAGCCTCTACGAGTACTACTCTTATAAAGTATTTTTATTTCTTGTCTAGTATTTATCTTGCTGTCATGTATGTTGTGTCGAAGCAATATTATACTATTCTATTTTTTTAAACAAACTTTTCACGTTTTCACTCACTGTGATGAGAAAAAAAAGACCGAAACCTCTATGTATGCAAGCAAGTGATGTAGGACGTAGGTACCTACTATTCTATATTTAAATGTTTATGAAGGTATCATTTATTTTACCTCAAATATTATATTTAACAAGAACTCATACCTCACCCAGAGTTCGTAGTAAAAGGCCAGCAGAACAAAGTTTATTCACTCTGGATACTTTGTAACCTCCCAAGGTACCCAATTAGCTTTCGTTCTCTTCCTCTTATAAATATTTCATTAAAACAAGGTATTTTCGTTTTTTATTCCAAAGAACAAAAACTTAATCTTTGATAAGTTACCTCATATTATACTTTATATAGAGGTCTTTTGAAGAGCTTGTAGCTTCATCTCAAGAGAATTAATCAGCTAAGTTAAGCAGTGCTGGCCGCGGTCAGCCGTTAGATCGGTGACCGTATCCAACCCGTCAAGACCTCTCCGTATCCCAGAAGGCAGTTAATATTGCTACTAATGTCTCCCATCGAGTTGGTAGACTGTCGTATCAAATCAACATCCCACTGAAGGGGCACAGAATAAGATATAGAGTTCACAAAATTTTCAGAAGAACCACATTAACTTGATTAATGCTTCCTAACCTACCAACTAATCTTCATCATCAGCCGGAAGACGTCCACTGTTGAACAAAGGCCTCCCTTAAAAGGGGTGAGTTGCCATAATCCCCACGCCTGGCGGGCGGCTTGGAGATCGCAGTATTGGTGGTAAAGTTACAGAAAACGCTGCTGCCCATCTTCTGAAATTTCCCATAGTCGCCTCTTACGACACCCACGAGAGGAAAGGGGGTGGTCAATACTAGATTGGATACCACTCCGCACACCACACCACCAACTAATGCTAGATTTTTATTGAAATAAAACTAGTTTTACGGCAATCTAGGCGACAGCATTCATGCTGAAAGGATCCGAAAAGTCGGGACTAGTAAACCAATTAAAACTACGATAAAATCCGTAAAACTAGTTTTTACTTCATATTCCTAAGGTAAAAAATAATCCAGAAGGTATGGGATAAAGTAGAAATAAAAAAATCAATAGCAGGTAATAGAAATAAATGACAACACGGGAAGTAACGCGAACACAAGTTATTAATTTAATTTCACTCAACTCGGTCGAAACGTCAAGACAAAATTGTGACAAAATTTAGTTCTATTATAATCACGCAACGCGATAGTTTAAAAATTAGTATTATTATCATAGTTTAACGCAAAAACGGGCGGACTTCAATGACCAGCCTCGTTGGTGTAATGGTCGCTAAACGCGACTGCTGAGCACGAGGTCCTGGGTTCGAATCTCGGGACGGGCAGTGTTACTGGGTTTTTCCATTAGGTAATTCTCAGTGGCAGCATGGAGCCTGGATTTGAGCCCGGTCGATGGCAATAGGCTCGCCCTCTATTACGTTGGGACCTAAAAACATAACTGGCGAAATGTGGGTGTACAATATGTGCACCGCTGTCTACCCCTTCTGGGAATACAGGCGTGATGTTATGTTACGTTATGTTCAATGACCTTACTGAGCTATTTATTGTAAGGGTCCAGATAGAAATATTGGATACGTATTACCCCAATCGAAAACACGCGAGTACACTCGTGAGCAAAAGTATAGGGAATAAATCAGCCCTTTTCCTTTGGGCAAAAACAAAGTAATTTGAAGTAGATACTTACGTATCTAAGTATGCCAAAGCTCCTTTTTCATTGGCTCCGTATCATGCCAATTTAATTTCACAGAAGCGTGGTATTATTATAATGTTCGTAAAATATGGATGAGTATATTTTTGTGAATGTTATTAGATATTTAATATGAATTATTCGGAAGATTTCGAGAACTCATTTCCTGAATCTCATTTGCTGAAACTCAATATTTTCCTTTCTAAAGACTCAACAAAATTGAGATGTTTTTCTATTATCTTGGTTTAAAGAAAATTTACCTAGCAATTATAACCTAGTTTTATTTCAATGTTGTAATATTCGCGTAAGTGATAGAAATCATTATAAACTTTTGTACAAGTATTTGTTAGTACTAGCTGTGCCCGCGACTCCGTCCGCGTGGATATTCGGAAACAGCAATAGTATTCTATAATTGTTTTCTCACCCGGACTAAGTGACACAATATATTATGTATGTCTTAACTATAATATGACATTGACTATAATAATATACTATTTTGTAACACTATCGCAAAAATTGGAAGGTGATAATGCAAATTAGAACAATTCTGTCGTACATGATTTTGGCGAATCCTAAACCGTTTACGCAGCGCACGCAGGAGAAGCTGTCGAATGGAAAAAAAACAACCCGATTTTGAAACATTCTTCATTGGTGCTCCGCTCCTATTGACCGTAGCGTGATGATATATAGCCTATAGCCTTCCTCGATAAACGGGCTATCTAACACCGAAAGAAATTTTCAAATCGGACCAGTAGTTCCTGAGATTAGCGCGTTCAAGTAAACAAACAAACAAACAAACTCTTCAGCTTTATAATATTAGTATAGATAAAGGGCAATTTTGTTTTTAATTAAACACTTGTGATGAATAACGTATTTATTTGGATATATGGATTTATATTCATGTTTATAAAAACACCTTTGCAAATAACGCATTATTTTTGTTCAAATTTGGTAAGCATAAAAATGGTTATAGTGAGCCAACCTTAAAAGATAGACATATGCTGTCGTGGACTTTTTTTTAGAACTTTTACGAAAGAACAATTCTGTCCTTCATGACTTTGGCGAATCTTAAACCGTTTACGCAGCGCACGCAGGGGAAGCTGTCGAATGGAAAAAAATCAACCCGATTTTGAAACATTATTCATTGGTGCTCCGCTCCTATTGACCGTAGCGTGATGATATATAGCCTATAGCCTTCCTCGATAAACGGGCTATCTAACACCGAAAGAAATTTTCAAATCGGACCAGTAGTTCCTTAGATTAGCGCGTTCAAGTAAACAAACAAACAAACAAACAAACAAACAAACAAACTCTTCAGCTTTATAATATTAGTATAGATAAAGGGCAATTTTGTTTTTAATTAAACACTTGTGATGAATAACGTATTTATTTGGATATATGGATTTATATTCATGTTTATAAAAACACCTTTGCAAATAACGCATTATTTTTGTTCAAATTTGGTAAGCATAAAAATGGTTATAGTGAGCCAACCTTAAAAGATAGACATATGCTGTCGTGGACTTTTTTTTAGAACTTTTACGGAAGAACAATTCTGTCCTACATGACTTTGGCGAATCTTAAACCGTTTACGCAGCGCACGCAGGGGAAGCTGTCGAATGGAAAAAAATCAACCCGATTTTGAAACATTATTCATTGGTGCTCCGCTCCTATTGACCGTAGCGTGATGATATATAGCCTATAGCCTTCCTCGATAAACGGGCTATCTAACACCGAAAGAAATTTTCAAATCGGACCAGTAGTTCCTTAGATTAGCGCGTTCAAGTAAACAAACAAACAAACAAACAAACAAACAAACAAACAAACAAACAAACAAACAAACTCTTCAGCTTTATAATATTAGTATAGAAGTATAGATAAAGGGCAATTTTGTTTTTAATTAAACACTTGTGATGAATAACGTATTTATTTGGATATATGGTTTTTTTTTTTTTTATAATCTTTATTTATTTAGAGGCTTTTACCTAACAATGGTACGTCAGCCTCATCGTACCCTTTAAATAATTAACACATCAACTTTTAATTTAACTACTGCTTACACTTACCTACCTATAATTCTACAAATAATGTTATTGCGTAAACCATTGACATAAATTTCCCCCAAGTAGAAAATCCCTAACTATTACCTTGCATTCCTCATATATTACTTTCAACACCGACATAATTATTTCTTCAAATCCTTTCTCTGAATAAATTATTTCTTTAAATTTTAAAAATATTTCTATAAATCTGAGTTTTCTTTGCTTCTTCTTTTCAGCTTCTTCTATTTCAGTTTGTCTATTTTCCTGACTACTTTCAATTATCTCATCTTCTATTGAAAAGTTTTCCCACTCTGTTTCCATAAGAGTTGATTGGTTTTCTTGCCCATCTTTATATTTATTTTGCTTCTTAGACCTATTCACTTTTTGTTTTTGTCTGATCTTTAAGACTTCTGTTTGATTGCATGCACTTTCATTAGATAAGACTCCTTCTGCGGGACCTGCCGATTGCACAACACTACTGTAAGCTTTCTTCAAAGTAATTTGACTTTCCTCCGTTTTTTCATCAAGATCAGAAGAAATTGTTGTAAACATATTGCCTTTATTTTTGTCCTTTAGATATAATTCTAAGGCTTTTCTGTAGGATAAGTTTCCTACACTCATTAGAGTTCGAATCTCTTTTTCTTTTAGGAAAGCAGGGCATGTTTTGTCAAGTGCCATGTGAGGCCCTTTGCAATTAAGACATACAGCTCTGTCTGTTTCACAGTTCTCATGTTCTTTGCCGCATTTAGGACACCTAATCTTTTTTATTGGGCAGAATTTCTTTATATGCCCGAATTTCCAACAGTTGGAACATTGAGAGACAGGAAATACATATCTTTCTACTCTAAATCGGCATCCATAGGCAAGAATAAACTCTGGAGTTGTAGGACTCTCAAAATAACGCATTATTTTTGTTCAAATTTGGTAAGCATAAAAATGGTTATAGTGAGCCAACCTTAAAAGATAGACATATGCTGTCGTGGACTTTTTTTTAGAACTTTTACGGAAGAACAATTCTGTCCTACATGACTTTGGCGAATCTTAAACCGTTTACGCAGCGCACGCAGGGGAAGCTGTCGAATGGAAAAAAATCAACCCGATTTTGAAATATTATTCATTGGTGCTCCGCTCCTATTGACCGTAGCGTGATGATATATAGCCTATAGCCTTCCTCGATAAACGGGCTATCTAACACCGAAATAAATTTTCAAATCGGACCAGTAGTTCCTTAGATTAGCGCGTTCAAGTAAACAAACAAACAAACAAACAAACTCTTCAGCTTTATAATATTAGTATAGATGGTGCTCCGCTCCTATTGACCGTAGCGTGATGATATATAGCCTATAGCCTTCCTCGATAAACGGGCTATCTAACACCGAAATAAATTTTCAAATCGGACCAGTAGTTCCTTAGATTAGCGCGTTCAAGTAAACAAACAAACAAACAAACAAACTCTTCAGCTTTATAATATTAGTATAGATTCATTCATTCATTTTATAATAATAGGGCAGTGTTTGTTTAGGCTTTTCCTTATGTTTGTCTTTCTCATCGGGAGGATTGGAAAATATGTTAGGGAATTGCTGTCATCCTTGAATTTGTTACAGGCAACATATCACACTAATATTATAAAGGCGAAAGTTTGTGTGTTTGTATGTTTGTTACCTCTTCACGCTCAAACGGCTGGACCGATTTTGATAAAATTTTATATGGAGGTAGCTGACATCCTGGATTAACACATTGGCATACTTTTTAAACCAAAAAAAATAAGTGGGTTACACCGCGGGGTGCAGCTAGTTTGTTTCATAAATGCAAATAACTATGATATTGTAAAATGTTATGTTTGTTAAACGCATACAGGTATCTATACTAATATTATAAAGCTGAAGAGTTTGTTTGTTTGTTTGTTTGTTTACTTGAACGCGCTAATCTCAGGACCTACTGGTCCGATTTGAAAATTTCTTTCGGTGTTAGATAGCCCGTTTATCGAGGAAGGCTATAGGCTATATATCATCACGCTACGGTCAATAGGAGCGGAGCACCAATGAATAATGTTTCAAAATCGGGTTGATTTTTTTCCATTCGACAGCTTCCCCTGCGTGCGCTGCGTAAACGGTTTAAGATTCGCCAAAGTCATGTAGGACAGAATTGTTCTTCCGTAAAAGTTCTAAAAAAAAGTCCACGACAGCATATGTCTATCTTTTAAGGTTGGCTCACTATAACCATTTTTATGCTTACCAAATTTGTTCAAAAATAATGCGTTATTTGCAAAGGTGTTTTTATAAACATGAATATAAATCCATATATCCAAATAAATACGTTATTCATCACAAGTGTTTAATTAAAAACAAAATTGCCCTTTATCTATACTTAATATTATAAAGCTGAAGAGTTTGTTTGTTTGTTTGTTTGTTTGTTTACTTGAACGCGCTAATCTAAGGAACTACTGGTCCGATTTGAAAATTTCTTTCGGTGTTAGATAGCCCGTTTATCGAGGAAGGCTATAGGCTATATATCATCACGCTACGGTCAATAGGAGCGGAGCACCAATGAATAATGTTTCAAAATCGGGTTGATTTTTTTCCATTCGACAGCTTCCCCTGCGTGCGCTGCGTAAACGGTTTAAGATTCGCCAAAGTCATGAAGGACAGAATTGTTCTTCCGTAAAAGTTCTAAAAAAAAGTTCACGACAGCATATGTCTATCTTTTAAGGTTGGCTCACTATAACCATTTTTATGCTTACCAAATTTGAACAAAAATAATGCGTTATTTGCAAAGGTGTTTTTATAAACATGAATATAAATCCATATATCCAAATAAATACGTTATTCATCACAAGTGTTTAATTAAAAACAAAATTGCCCTTTATCTATACTAATATTATAAAGCTGAAGAGTTTGTTTGTTTGTTTGTTTACTTGAACGCGCTAATCTAAGGAACTACTGGTCCGATTTGAAAATTTCTTTCGGTGTTAGATAGCCCGTTTATCGAGGAAGGCTATAGGCTATATATCATCACGCTACGGTCAATAGGAGCGGAGCACCAATGAATAATGTTTCAAAATCGGGTTGATTTTTTTCCATTCGACAGCTTCCCCTGCGTGCGCTGCGTAAACGGTTTAAGAGCGCGCAGTCAAATTTCAGCAAGTCAAACTACGAGCGGGAGTCGATATCAACTCACACAGACGCAAAACTATACTACTACGTATGTCATTGTGTGTGTTAGAGCTAGAACGAGCGTAGAGTAGTCGGACAAGTAATTTTGATACTCGTAAGTCTCATTAATTTTAGTATTGTTATTCACCATTTTAATATTTTTAAAAAAATGAATGGTATTAGATTTAAGATACAAATTATACATGATATAAGACATACAATACATGATATAAAAATAAATATGGGGATAAATAATTCAACAACTTGATTATTATTTTTTTATTTAAAAGCTGGTTTCTCTTATAGGCATCGACCTCCTTTTTCGGGGTCAACAAATTCAGGCAAAAGGCATTTTTCGTAAAAAAAAATTTCATTTTTGATTCCCAATAATTTTTATCCCAATTTTTTTTTTCAGTTTTTAGTGGGAACTCGGTACCGGTCCATACAGCAAATAGGCACACATTCTTGTCACTGAAACAAAAATGTTAAATAACATTATTAATATTATAATCATAAAGGTACATTTAATTTTGATATAATCATCCTGTAAAATTTCACAAGTATTAAGGTCACCATGTATATTATATAACTACTCAAAAACAATCCAAAAATATAAATACTCACTAAAGGATCAACCCGCTTCGGTCGTACTATACGCGCCTCGTGCACACTTGCACAGTAGATTGATGACGTTGACCGGCGAGCGGCGAGCGATACGTCCACCCTTTGGGAAGGCCCGGTGCGTACTAAATCGTCACGACGCGTGCGCTTGGTTTTGTGGGTCATTTTTAAAAAATCGTATAAAATAGTAAACATCGGAAATTAAATAAATTAAAAATAAGGTCTACTTGCAAACATTATGTTTAATAATAATAAAAATAAAATCAACCGACAAA
Source organism: Abrostola triplasia (assembly GCA_946251915.1). Lineage (NCBI taxonomy): Eukaryota > Metazoa > Arthropoda > Insecta > Lepidoptera > Noctuidae > Abrostola > Abrostola triplasia. The sequence goes on from OX276435.1 coordinate 8,297,198, forward strand.
TTTAGTTTTTCTCGTTTAAAAGCAGCACTAAAAAACGTAGATTATGAAAATTTTCAACGAATTTTTATTAGTATATAAACAAATATTGTTTTAAATTTTCCGCTGAGGTGCACTAGAAGACAATATAACCTGCTTTCTAAAAATATTAAATAAATTGAATTAACATGATTTAATTGTTATTTTACATCTCAAAGTGAGCTCAAACCGGCATTTCTGCAATTCGGCGTTCAGAAAACACCATAGTTACAAAAATGTACTCCATAAAACTTTTATTTTACGTTGCAGTGCACTAAAAAAAGACTTTATCTTTATATATGTATTAATTGTTTAATTTAAATTGGTTAATTTACGCGTAAAAATAGTGGTCAAAAACACCAAACAACTGAAATTTCGTCGTAGATTGACTGCACGCTCTTAAGATTCGCCAAAGTCATGTAGGACAGAATTGTTCTTCCGTAAAAGTTCTAAAAAAAAGTCCACGACAGCATATGTCTATCTTTTAAGGTTGGCTCACTATAACCATTTTTATGCTTACCAAATTTGTTCAAAAATAATGCGTTATTTGCAAAGGTGTTTTTATAAACATGAATATAAATCCATATATCCAAATAAATACGTTATTCATCACAAGTGTTTAATTAAAAACAAAATTGCCCTTTATCTATACTAATATTATAAAGCTGAAGAGTTTGTTTGTTTGTTTGTTTGTTTACTTGAACGCGCTAATCTAAGGAACTACTGGTCCGATTTGAAAATTTATTTCGGTGTTAGATAGCCCGTTTATCGAGGAAGGCTATAGGCTATATATCATCACGCTACGGTCAATAGGAGCGGAGCACCATCTATACTAATATTATAAAGCTGAAGAGTTTGTTTGTTTGTTTGTTTGTTTGTTTGTTTGTTTACTTGAACGCGCTAATCTAAGGAACTACTGGTCCGATTTGAAAATTTATTTCGGTGTTAGATAGCCCGTTTATCGAGGAAGGCTATAGGCTATATATCATCACGCTACGGTCAATAGGAGCGGAGCACCAATGAATAATATTTCAAAATCGGGTTGATTTTTTTCCATTCGACAGCTTCCCCTGCGTGCGCTGCGTAAACGGTTTAAGATTCGCCAAAGTCATGTAGGACAGAATTGTTCTTCCGTAAAAGTTCTAAAAAAAAGTCCACGACAGCATATGTCTATCTTTTAAGGTTGGCTCACTATAACCATTTTTATGCTTACCAAATTTGAACAAAAATAATGCGTTATTTTGAGAGTCCTACAACTCCAGAGTTTATTCTTGCCTATGGATGCCGATTTAGAGTAGAAAGATATGTATTTCCTGTCTCTCAATGTTCCAACTGTTGGAAATTCGGGCATATAAAGAAATTCTGCCCAATAAAAAAGATTAGGTGTCCTAAATGCGGCAAAGAACATGAGAACTGTGAAACAGACAGAGCTGTATGTCTTAATTGCAAAGGGCCTCACATGGCACTTGACAAAACATGCCCTGCTTTCCTAAAAGAAAAAGAGATTCGAACTCTAATGAGTGTAGGAAACTTATCCTACAGAAAAGCCTTAGAATTATATCTAAAGGACAAAAATAAAGGCAATATGTTTACAACAATTTCTTCTGATCTTGATGAAAAAACGGAGGAAAGTCAAATTACTTTGAAGAAAGCTTACAGTAGTGTTGTGCAATCGGCAGGTCCCGCAGAAGGAGTCTTATCTAATGAAAGTGCATGCAATCAAACAGAAGTCTTAAAGATCAGACAAAAACAAAAAGTGAATAGGTCTAAGAAGCAAAATAAATATAAAGATGGGCAAGAAAACCAATCAACTCTTATGGAAACAGAGTGGGAAAACTTTTCAATAGAAGATGAGATAATTGAAAGTAGTCAGGAAAATAGACAAACTGAAATAGAAGAAGCTGAAAAGAAGAAGCAAAGAAAACTCAGATTTATAGAAATATTTTTAAAATTTAAAGAAATAATTTATTCAGAGAAAGGATTTGAAGAAATAATTATGTCGGTGTTGAAAGTAATATATGAGGAATGCAAGGTAATAGTTAGGGATTTTCTACTTGGGGGAAATTTATGTCAATGGTTTACGCAATAACATTATTTGTAGAATTATAGGTAGGTAAGTGTAAGCAGTAGTTAAATTAAAAGTTGATGTGTTAATTATTTAAAGGGTACGATGAGGCTGACGTACCATTGTTAGGTAAAAGCCTCTAAATAAATAAAGATTATAAAAAAAAAAAAAACCATATATCCAAATAAATACGTTATTCATCACAAGTGTTTAATTAAAAACAAAATTGCCCTTTATCTATACTTCTATACTAATATTATAAAGCTGAAGAGTTTGTTTGTTTGTTTGTTTGTTTGTTTGTTTGTTTACTTGAACGCGCTAATCTAAGGAACTACTGGTCCGATTTGAAAATTTCTTTCGGTGTTAGATAGCCCGTTTATCGAGGAAGGCTATAGGCTATATATCATCACGCTACGGTCAATAGGAGCGGAGCACCAATGAATAATGTTTCAAAATCGGGTTGATTTTTTTCCATTCGACAGCTTCCCCTGCGTGCGCTGCGTAAACGGTTTAAGATTCGCCAAAGTCATGAAGGACAGAATTGTTCTTTCGTAAAAGTTCTAAAAAAAAGTCCACGACAGCATATGTCTATCTTTTAAGGTTGGCTCACTATAACCATTTTTATGCTTACCAAATTTGAACAAAAATAATGCGTTATTTGCAAAGGTGTTTTTATAAACATGAATATAAATCCATATATCCAAATAAATACGTTATTCATCACAAGTGTTTAATTAAAAACAAAATTGCCCTTTATCTATACTAATATTATAAAGCTGAAGAGTTTGTTTGTTTGTTTGTTTACTTGAACGCGCTAATCTCAGGAACTACTGGTCCGATTTGAAAATTTCTTTCGGTGTTAGATAGCCCGTTTATCGAGGAAGGCTATAGGCTATATATCATCACGCTACGGTCAATAGGAGCGGAGCACCAATGAAGAATGTTTCAAAATCGGGTTGTTTTTTTTCCATTCGACAGCTTCTCCTGCGTGCGCTGCGTAAACGGTTTAGGATTCGCCAAAATCATGTACGACAGAATTGTTCTAATTTGCATTATCACCTTCCAATTTTTGCGATAGTGTTACAAAATAGTATATTATTATAGTCAATGTCATATTATAGTTAAGACATACATAATATATTGTGTCACTTAGTCCGGGTGAGAAAACAATTATAGAATACTATTGCTGTTTCCGAATATCCACGCGGACGGAGTCGCGGGCACAGCTAGTGAACGAATATTTGATGAGACTTCGCGTGACATGATGTCGACATACCACTCCATATGTCACAAATCGCTTGAAACATTTTGTCTGCTTTTTACATTCTTTTATTTAACTTGCAATGTTTGTATGTGTACGTATGTCAGTTTGTTTAGGTCAAATCTTGCAATCTAAATTAGAATCACTTCTTGACATCCTATTGAAATAAAATTTTGCATACAATGTAGGTTCGGTGATAGTATTATTATAGTACTTTTGACCGGTCTGATGATGGAGTCGAAGGTGGTCATAGGAACACTGTAACGAAATGTGTTGGGGCTTGTTTGATTCCTAATTATCTACCCCCTTTCCTCCCCTGGGTGTCGTAAGAGGTGACTAAGGGAAAATCCAGTAAATGGGCAGCAGCGTATTCTATAACTTCACCACTATTACTTCGCTCCATTTATCCCCCCCACGCTTTAAGGGGGAGGCTTTTGTTTATTAATTTTACTATACTCAACCATGGACTAAATTATACCCGTCACTGTCATTTGAATAACAAAAAGAGATGTCAATAGACTAAATACGGGGTTTAGTTAATGCAGGTATGTTCCTCGTTTATCAATAAGAGGATCTAAGTGTTAAAGTAGGTAGTATTTTTTCTGGTCAAATATCGACACTCGTATCACCTAATCATAACACGTCGACAAAAGGAAAACGTGTTTCTTTGATAAAACTAACACTAATATTAATACTGGGAAATCGTTAGATCAGTGGTATGTACAAATTGGGCCGATCGTTGGTGTCACGTAGCGGGAAAAGGCCAAAGAAATTCAGTGGGGTTTATCAAAGCTCCTGACATACTTTGACAAACTATTGGCTGGAATATAAGAGAGACCATGACCCGGGATTTTCTATCAGAAGTATTCAGTGACAATATACCGGCTCCACCTTATTTTTAAAAAGACGCGTATCCAATTTTAGAAAACGTATGTTCAGTAAATTAATATATAATTTACTAGCTGCGCCCCGCGGTGTTACCCGCTACATTTTTTCGGGATAAAATTAGCCTATATGTTAATCCAGGATATAACCTATCTACATACCAAATTTCAACCAAATCGGTCCAGCCGTTTATGCGTGAAAGAGTAACAAACATCCACACATCCATTCTCACAAACTTTCACATTTATAATATTAAGTAGGATAGGATAGGATAGTAGGATAGTAGGATATTAGTAGGATAGTAGGATTACCTCAGCGAGGAATTCTTTTAAGATTTTTTTAGAGAATTGAAGAATTATTTAGAGATTCAGAGTAATTTTTGGAATGTGAAATAATTACATTACTCGACATTCGACCCACATTTCCCGCAGTGTATTTCCCCATGTGTAATGCCTATTGTGTCGTGCAGCCAGTCGGTAACAGACATGTTTTCCAAGAAACTAAATGCATCTTAAGCAGTAGTCTAAATGCATGTATTTGCGATCTTAGGTGAGGAAGCGAATCTATATGAATATGAATTTAATTTGCTCATATACCCGAAAGATAAGTAACTACTATGTACTGACAATTTTTGGTTCGGTTTATTATTTTTTATATCAGCGCTCGTTGGAATACATTTGAGAAAGTCGGCAAGGTGTAAGTTACGCGCAGAATCCTAACAGAGACATTTATTTATTTATTAGGTACTTCAACGACTTATCCACTACTTAACTTATATAAAGGTTATTCTATAGGAGTTGTGGGTCATGGAGAATTCGCCACTTACAGAAGTACACAGCACTTACAAGAAAAAATAATTATGAAAACAATTCATTTATAAGCTGTTAATAAAGTGCTAAATATAATACAATATTATGATAACATGGTTTATTACTGAGTGCAATAAGTTTCTATGAGTCTCTGGTTTCAAGTTTGACTGAAGATATAAGCGACATCTTGGGGAATGAGACAGAATATTCCACATAACTGTCTTGTTTGATTTACAATATTATATGGCCTTGTCTCTTGGCTGACTGTCAAAAAGTAGATCGTTTAATCAGCTTAAGTATCATATACATCTGTGAGTTTAATCACATTAATTTATTGCGGAATATGTATTTATTTATGACGATATCGTCAGAATTGCGGGCAACCGGTGGATGGAATTGGCAAGCTGTCGTTCTTTGTGGCGTTCTAAGGGGGAGGCCTTTGTTCAGCAGTGGACGTCTTCCGGCTGATGATGATGATGTATTTATTTGAAATATAGATTACTTAAGATGTGCGTACATACATGACAGGCAGACAATTGAAGTTATGTAATATATTGTGACGAAAAACTCCATTTGAATTCAAAATTAGTAGATAGAACGCGAAGTAAACGAGAAATTTTAAATCCATCACCTGCAACATCATCATCATCAGCCGGAAGGCGTCTACTATTAAACAAAGGCCTCTCCATTAGATAATGGGGGGGTGTTTTCCAAAAACCCCATGCTTGGCAAGCGGTTTGGGGATCGCAGTATTGGTGGTGAGTTACAGAAGTCGCTGCTACCCTTTTTCTGGATTACCCTTAGTCGTCTTACAACACCCACGGGAGGAAAGGGGGTGGTCAATTCTAGGCCGCATATCACTCGGCAAAAACTTATACTTTTTACTTATTAACAATTTTTACTTTACTATAATTTTAATTGTTTTGCAAAGACATTTTCAAAATTAAAGCGGCGAGATAATTGAGGGAATTAACAAAACCCAACGAACAAACAGAAAAGACTACAAATATTTGAGTAGAGAAGGATCCCTAATAAACTCGCTAAGAAAATATTATGGCGTAATAAACGAGATAGGGATAAAACTGTACCCTTTGTAATTAACGAAGTTTCAATTAGTTGTTCCCTTTGAATTAAATGAATGCAAAGTATGTACACTTGAAGGTCGTGGTGGCCTAGTGGTTACCATACCGGATTTGTATGCACAAGGTGTAGGTTCAAACCCGGGCAAGTATCAATGTGACTTTTTCAATGTTATAAATACTGTCTTAGATATCCTGAGAAACTACTCACGGTGATGGAAAACATCGTGAAGATAATTCAATCCAGGTTTATTTAATTATCTTAAATCGCCAACCCGCAGTGAGCTTGCGTGGCGATTAATGCTCAATCTTTCTCTGTACGAGAAGAGGCCTTTGCCCTGCAGTGGGATAGTTATAGGCTGTTATTATTATTTACATTTGAATAAGTTATATTTTTATTTTTCCAGGGCTGTGTTATGGGGTTTTTAATGTAGGAAATTTGCAATTGTAGCAAAAACAATGCAATGGACCGTTGACATTGTAAATTAAAAGACAAAAAAATTGGCAGATAAGGGTCATTAGCACACATATCAAATCGGAAAGGTATCGTAACCGTATCGCCTTTTGCCTCGCCGTCAACCGTGCGTAAGCTGTTACGTAAGCAAGTAACCAAAGTGGATCAGCTGCTCCGATTCCGACTCGGCTATAGCTTGACGACGCCGCGCTTACAGCTCGCTGGCCCCGAGGCCAGTACATATCGCTAAGTACCGAGTAGACCTTCGAGGAATACATACACATATTATCTATATATATAAATTTTTTGTGTCAAAGTTTTCGTTCCCATACTCCTCCGAAACGGCTCGACCGATTCTCATGAAATTTTGTGAGCGTATTGAGTAGGTCTGACAATCGGCCAACATCTATTTTTCATACCACGAAATTCACGCGGACGATGTCGCGGGCAACAGCTAGTATATTATAAAATACTAGATATATGTAATGTCACGTATATATTATATCTAGTATTTTATAAAATTATCTGACTGCCTCGTTGGTCTAATGGTTGCTGAGCTCGAGGTCTTGGGTTCGATACCCGGGTCAGGTACACTGTTGCTCAATCAATAGTTCGTAAAGATACCCGTAATAAATATAACACCGCCAATTAAAAGTTCAGAATTGGAAAAACAATAAAACACTGTTGACAGTTAGGGGTAAACAAACTTATATAATTACTTTTGTTACCTAACTTTAGATTAATAGGGTATTTAATTAATGAAATTAGTATCTAGTATTGGAAATGAATTATCACATATAAAACCACGGTTCAACATTTTTTGGAAAAAAAATGTTGAGTTTTAAAAGACGTGAAGATTTGACTGCCTTAGTCTAGATGTCGCTAAGCGCGACTACTGATCACGAGGTCCTAGATTCGAGTACTGGGTCGGGTCAAGTGTTGTTAGGTTTTTCTATTAGGTAATTATATTTCTATTACATTGGGATTCGGGACCAATTGACATAATTGGCGTAATGTGGATATACTTCTGCAACCCTTTCTGGTATTCTACGTGCGGTGGTATGTATGAATTTTAAAATATCTAGTGCCTATATATTTAATCAAACCTCAGGTACATAATACTATTAACCCTTTCACTGCCCAGTGTACTACATAATTATAATAACAGCCTATAACTGTTCCACTGCAGGGTAAAGGCCTCTTCTTGTACAGAGAAGGTTTGACGACTGATCTATCTAACTACATATGGTATACATCAATTGTTTTACCATTGTGTCTACTTAACGCACAGCCAACGTGTTCATTATGTAAAACATGAACCATTCTTTGCAGTCGTGTAAAAAAGTCAAGGCTGAAGCAAATGCACAAATAGCAAGCCCAAACAAACAAACTCTTCACACACAGAGTTGAGACCAATTCTGCAATCTAAAAGCTCTACTAATGAGTTTAGAAACTAATAACCTTTCGTAGCTTATCAGGTTCGACCCATGATTGGATAGCAGAAAAACCAATGAGGAAGGAGATTGGTCTGCGTTTGTAAACACTAATTATAGTACCAATTCCGGGTGGAAACTGAACTGGTAATAACTGCTATGATGGCGTGTTATGTTCTCGCTTGGTATAATAGGCATACAGTGTAGCCTCTGGTTTAATCAATACATGCGAGAAACAAGAGTATAGAATTTAATATTATTACAAGCTTTTACTTAACGTGCAATGTTTGTATGTAAGTATGTATGTGAGTTTGTTTAGGTCAAATCTTGCAATCAACTTAGAATCACTTCTTAATATCTTATTGAAATAAAATTTTGCATACTTATGTAAGTTTGGTGACAATACAATATGATGGTACTTTTGAGCTGGTCTGATGATGGAGTCGAAGGTGGTCATAGGAACACTGTAACGAAATAACGCAAACCCATAGTATTTGGGCTTGTTTAATTCGTCTTTACAAAAACTTTGAGCCTAGCTGATTTAAAAACTTGGATTCAAAAATATATTTTTAATATAAACTTATTTGGAAATAGAAGGGTCTGGGTTCTGTCACTTGTTTCACTTTTTGTTTTTAAGAGATAGCCGTGACTATTGGACTGCCACGTCAAAAGTCGCAAGTTCAAACTCCGGCACGCACCGTCTTTTAAATTCATGTGCGTACTAACATTAGTTACCGGTTGTTTGAAACGGTGAAGGATAACATCGATGAAACCGGCACACCTGAGAGATTTTGAACGCTGTGTAAAGCCGGAATAGAGCCTACAGGCGGATTAAACTTCGACACCATGTTGTTCAACTATACGATAAGAGTTTATGAGGAATTGAGGATACAGTGACCACATGAATAATGTGCTAAATAAATACCTGTTGGACATAGGTATCATATAAATAATAAACGACGATAATAAATGACGAATTGATTAGTGGACTGCAATAGGCCGATGTTATAAAGCTTGAGCAATGCAGAAGCCTTACAATAACCCAAAGAATTATATTAAGATACACATTTCACTTTCTATTAATACGCCTTCGTAAATATTGAAAATGTACCACAAATCCTCATATTTCTAAGACTAAATCAAAAATAGCAACTATATATACCTGGCAATATTGTATTATGTGACATTTTCTGTCGAATGCTCTCGCAAATATTTAATGTTTGGTTGTAACACAAAAAAGAATTCGGTAGACACGGCATACATCGATATTCACCGATTAATATAAAATAGATATTATACCTATATTTTAGGCACGTTATTGTATTTGATACTTTATGGTACCTACACAAGTCATATTATTGTATGTCTCTATAGATGGGCGGTTCTAAACATTATTGTTTTAAACTACAAGGTACAAATATAGGCAAATACTAATTGAAAACATAACATCACGCCTGTATTCCCCGAAGGGGTAGGCAGAGGTGCACATACAGTACACCCACATTTCGCCTGTTATGTTTTTAGGTCCCAATGTAATAGGGGGCGAGCCTATTGCCATCAACCGGGCACAAATCCAGACTCCGTGCTGCCACTGAGAATTACCTAATGGAAAAACCCAGTCAAAGCCCGGCCCGGGATTCGAACCTAGGACCTCGTGCTCAACAGTTGCGCTAAGCAACCACTAGACCAACGAGGCAGTTTAAAACTTATAAGGTTTCCTTAACACCAAAATAGTAGAGGGCAAAAAATGTACCCCCAGACTAGTGTGGAACAAAAACAGACACATGAATACGGCATCAAAGTGCGATCCAGCAACATACGTAAAGAGGGCTTCTCACTGAGCTGAGCCGAGCTCAGTGACAAGCCACCAAGCTCTCAGGACACGTCGAGAATGAATTAGCTGGTAAAAATAGGTCTACTATGTAGGTTCGATTGACGCAGTTGCGACGCTAGTAGCGAAAATCTTTTTGAGTGGTACGCTAGATCGAATGCTCATTGTGGTGAAATCCATCGTACCGAATAACATTGTATCGATTGATGTAGCTGCGACGTACGCTAGACCGAATATCTGTTTGAGTAATATTATAGTCGACTATTATGGCTGCCTCGTTGCTCTAGTAGTTGGTAAGCGCGACTGCTGAGCCGAGGTCCTGAGTTCGAATCCCGGGTCAGGCAAAGTGTTACTGGGTTTTTCCATTAGGATTACCTAATGGAAAACCCAGTAACACTTTGCCTAACGTTCTCAGTAGCAGAACGGAGTCTGGATTTGTGCCCGGATGATGGCAGTAGGCTCGCCCCCTATTACATTGGGACCTAAAAAAAAAACATAACTGGCGAAATGTGGGTGTACTGTATGTGCACCTCTGCCTACCCCTTCAGGGAATACAGGCGTGATGTTATGTCATGTTATAGTCGTCAGTTGTATTATTGTAGTTACGCGCTGCGGCGTGAGAAGCCACCTTTCTTTTACATTATTCAGAAAATAACTTTGTTTACCGTCGATCATATCAGCGTAACGCCTGGTTCTATTACCTACTTCCCAGTGTCTGTCACGTTAGGCTTGTCACGTAGCCCGTGCGTGATACAGAAGCGTTCTAGTGCCTGTAGACATTTGCAGCATAATACTACTACATATAAAGTTTCTTAAACCATAATACAATTACATAGTAGTTACACTGCTAATTGTCATTGAATCTATAGGAACACGCCTCGGATTCCCTGAAGAGGTAATTTCGTACATACCGTACATACACATTGTTAGATAGCAGGTTAGTTTACTGCTATTTATTATGCTTAATATTGTCAGAGGAATCTTTGAATAGTACGGAAAGTGTTATTTTTCTGATAATGCAAACTCATATTTCTAAATGCCTGGATTCAAATCAGCATTTTCGTATGATTTCCTAAACGCCTATTTTTTTATTAGTATAATAAACAAAATGGGGCACTCAGTACCTGTTTCACCGATATTCCAAACTTGCCTACCAATATTACAAATTGGTAAAATATAAGCCGCATCTACATTAATTACATTAGAAAATAGTATGTGTAGTATTTTTCCACTTGGTTATATGTTTGGCTGGCATTGCATTCAGTATATTCCGGCAAACTCGCGTCGAGCTCAAACCACGCCCCTTTTCATTACGATATCCTTCTAAAAAAAATGCTTTCCCGTGAATAACTTGGCTCTTCATGAATACTTCTAAATTATGATTTCACATATTCGCCAAAGAACTAGAGTCACCGACATAGCTCGAAGAATATGCAAGTTGAAGTGGCAATGGGCAGGCCATATCGCTCGAAGAACCGATAACCGCTGGGGAAGAAAGGTTCTCGAGTGGCGACCACGAACCGGAAGACGCAGCGTTGGCAGGCCTCCCACCAGATGGACCGACGATATCGTCAGAATTGCGGGCAACCGGTGGATAGAATTGGCAAGCTGTCGTTCTTTGTGGCGTTCTAAGGGGGAGGCCTTTGTCCAGCAGTGGACGTCTTCTGGCTGATGATGATGATGATGATGATGATATTTAACAATACCAGTCCCAATAACCGCCTAAAGTTTTTGCTCTAATAAAAAAATAAAGGGGTACGTTCACGTGTTTATTTGAGAATGCTCGAAGTAGTACGGCTCGTATCTTTACCGCGTAACCAGCTCATGAATAAGGCATTCTAAATAATATGGTTAACACCCTACAAAGTTATAACACCATTGTCATGCTTGTAAACCAATATATAAACTTATGGGTTCGCTACAATGTTACTAATTCCAATCTACATAATATTAGACCCGTCACACAATATCTATAGCAGACTGGATAGTAATTTTAGCCTTTATTTGAACATAATTGATAAAGGAAATTTGAAAATGATGGACACGAGCGGGATTTGATCCCGCGTCCTTTGCCGTACCGTGGCTCTAACTAACTGAGCCACCGTGCCGCTGCTCGCATCCATCAAATTTCAAGTTCCCTTTTTAGTATTTACGTCTTAAGGTTGATATCAGGTATTATCTGTTGGAATCTACGATTAGCAACTCAGTGTTGTACCTTTACAGCTATAAATCACTGAAACGATAATATCAACCCAAATTATATGACTTTTGGTGTCATTTTTGCATGTTGCCCATGCTAAGCTTTATTCGAACTACTGCGAAAAACATCCGTTCTCTTTACCAACTATTTTGGTAATATAAAATATTATAAACCTAAGGCTGAAAAACAAGTTTGTGAAGAAATTAGGCCCCAACGATAATAATTAGAAAAGCTAACTCGAGTTCAAACTTTATACAAGACAAATATTTGTATTACCCACAGAAAGGTGTTTTTCGTCTGGACTAATGAATGTCAGTTCACGTCTGTGAACGCTTCGTAGAACAACAAAATGGATGTCAATCCGGGGTCACGATTTTAATAAAACGAAAACAGACTTGCTTGTTCAAGAAATGTTAATGAGTATCAACGTGATAATGCTCTCACTTTGGACATCGCCCTTTACTTGAATGAGTTTCTTTATTCCACCATAACTGCTGAACGCCTGAACCGATTTTGACGTCTGTAGTTTCGTTAGAATCCTTGCACCATCGCGAGGGACATAGGCCATAAAAATAAAACAAATAGAAATATTCAAATACAAGATTGCCATGTCTAAAAACCAACAAAACAAATTAAAAACCATGACTGCCAAGTCAGAAAACGAACTAAAAAGTAAAAAACAAGTTTAATCGCAGCCGGGGTACGTCTTAGATAAGACAGTATTCCACATAGGGGCGTGTCTTTTTAATGTTGTTTTTTTTTATCTATTTAACTTAAGGATTCTATTCTAACGTATCAATACATCAAAATCGGTTCAGGCATCCAGAAGTTATGGTGGAATAAACAAACGCACATACATACATGAACCCTGAAAACGTTACACTCATATTTAAAACAAGTCCCATCGCAGTCGGCGGACCGATCTGTGTAAACATGGCAGTCGTGTATTATTTTTTTTATTAAATATTTAATCATAAAAGTTATGACATCACGCCAGCATTTCCCAAGGGAATGGTAAAGGTAGGTATATAATACTCCCACATTTCACATTTTTTTAACCAAGTACCTACCAGGGGATAATTGTTAATCAAACCTAAATTATACCTATCAGAGCTGTTTGCAAGCCAATGAGAAATTTCAAATTTCAATCGATTTAAGAAGCTCTTAAAAAAGGGCTATTTCAATATTTACATATAATAATATTTACTCTTAAAATCATCTTTTTGGAATAACATATTGGAAATGTCCAAAGATAGCCTTTATTTACCATTACTATAATATTGGCAACTAGCTGTTGCCCGCGACTTCGTCCGCGTGAATTTCAGGTAAAAACACCAGTAGACTATAATCAGATTTTGTAAGTAAGTGGAAAACACTACAAATTACTTACCGAATGGAATATACATAGTATTTTAATGATAAAGGTATATTTCAAATTAAGATGGGGCTAGTTTACTTTTTATACCGATTTTGTATGATCGGTAAATATTGAGTGACTAACAGGAAAGTTATTGACACGATTTGTTGGCTTATAAGGAATTTCAATTTTAAATGTACATATCTTTATTTTACTGTATCTATGTACTACATTGACAGCATGCATTTCTCTGAACTACGGTTGTAGTTTTGTCTTCAGCAGATAACATTTACAGAGAGTGTGGACTGGTAACTCAGAAGCGACCGTCATACAGTAATCCGTGTAAAAATCAGCTGGTTTCTAGGCCCTAATTAAGTCTACCTCTGCGTGTGCTAATGGTGATAGTTTGTATGCCAAAATGCGCCAAGCGCTTGTTTTGAAATTTATTGTAGCCAAAATTTAAACGAACTGCTCATGTCCGTCACCCATAGGTTGGGCCTGTGGGCGATGAACTTGGGAAGTTCGATGCTCAAACAGAAAAGGCGGTTTTAAGGGACATAAGGCACGTAGGCCGTACCTACGTGGTGAGCGCGACCAATCGCGAAAAGGCGAGTCAGAATTTGTTTAAAGAGATGGTGTAGCATACGCGGATCGCGAGTCCCTCAACCTAAGGTTGTTAGGCGGATACCCTGAGGTTTTAGTTAGTATAAGAGACCGGCATAACCCTCCGTCCGCTCATGGTGGAGGAAGTCCATGAGGATTTCCCCAGCAACAAAAATACTTAGATAATTGTGTGGAACTTAGAATTTGACTGCCTTATTGGTCTAGTGTTCGTAAAATGCGAATGCTGAGCGGGAGTTCCGTGTGTTTGTTTACCAGATCGGAAAGAGTGATTGGTTTTTCCACTAATTCTCGGTGGCAGTACCGACTTTAAATTTGTGCCCGGTTAATGAAAATTTATGCCTATGATGATTATCTACAAAAGGATAACTTTGAGGTGGATCACAGACCTTTAACTTGACGATGGTTGCCTACAGTCCACTTCCTGCTAGAGAGTTAAAACATATAAACCAATAAAATTAAAAATATTATTTTGTTTGAATAAGCAAATATCTTGCCGAACGCGGGAATCACACTATTAAATCATATCTTTACCAACTTATCCAAGAACGTGAAATAATGAGCAGAATTCTATATACCCCGTCTAAATATTACTATTTATTGATATTTATGTATATCCAGTGTATAAAGTGAAATATATAAAGAAAGTTTTTACAGAGCATTTAAGTCAGAAAATATTTCTCTAAAATCACCGACGAACAGGAATGTGCCGATCCATCACATGATTGTTGTTCCTGCTTAGTTCTGTCTAAAATTTTCACTATTGGTATTGTACATTTTTACTATAATTATGACTACATTTCAGCAAATGTCTCTTAAAACTATTGCGTAACTCTCCAAGAACAGACGTTGTATTGCTTGGAATTGATGTGTATCTAGAGTATGGCGAGCGCTTATATTTTGTCATCTAAGGGAGAGAGAGTTAGTAATTCCGGAAGACAATTTTGCCACCGTTATTTGTTTCCTAACCTCTGCAAGAATGCCAGTGGTAATAAATGTTTTCCCTGTTCCACCAGGAGCATCCAAGAAAAACATTTTACCCTGGCCGAGCCGAACCCTTTCAAGGACAATATTGTAAATCTGTGCTTGCTCTGAGGTAAATTTAGTGACGTAGTCATTCACGATGGTGGTCATTGCGTCTTGGTCATAATTTGTTTCGGCGACATACTTCCTGTTTCCACGTTCTTGATTATTTAATGGTTGCGGAGCCGGTAAACCGTATTTCAACAGTGGATTGCCCCCGATTGCCCCCGATGGCAATGACTACGTCTTGATGAGGACTGAGACAGTGGTTCAAAATGCGTTCATCAGTTTCTCCGATGTCTCCTTCAATAGTATGTCTTAAAGCCCATGAAATATCCTCAGAGAGATGACGCCAATATTTTTCCCGCAACAAAACCGGGTTTGCAATACCGCAGAATACCAACATGACGGCAAACAAATGTCATAGGCGACTTGGGCTATCACTAACGCTAGCCTCCAGGAGAGTGTTGTCCCAGTGTTGGTCACCGTCAAGAAGATTTCGTGCTACGCAGGCTGCACGAAATGTCGGATACTCCATACCATCAACTGTCCTTAAGAATGCAAATGACGTTGGCCCCTATACGATGTGAAGCAGTAGCCGCAAATAATAGCACTCGGCATTATTTGGATGCACAGTGTAAATCCTTCCCAATGCAGTGTCCATAAAGATTCCCGGAAACCCTTCGACAATACGACCACGTCGATGTCGATTAAATACACCTCTTTGCTTGTCGTATGTATAGTACGACGGCACCTCATCATACGTAAGTGACTTTGCAAAAAATCAACTTCACAGAGACGTAAAAATGCCAAGAGTCGTGTTGGAATCGTAGATAATACCTGACGTCACCCTTAAGACGTAAATACTAAAAGGGAACTTGAAATTTGATGGATGCGAGCAGTGACACGGTGGCTCAGTTGGCAGAGCGGCACCACGGTATGGCGACTGTCGCGGGTTCGAGTCCCGCTCGTGTCCATCATTTTTCAAGTTTCCCTTAATCAATTTAAAATTTAAGCCTAGCATGGCAACATGCATAAAAAATACCAAAAGTCATATAAATTTTGGTTGGTATTATCGGTTTAGTGGTTTGTAGCTGTAAAGGTACAACACTGAATTGGTAATCGTAGATTCCAACAGATAATACCTAACGTCACCCTCAAGACGTAAATACTAAAAGGGAACTTGAAATTTGATGGATGCGAGCAGTGACACGGTGGCTCAGTTGGCAGAGCGGCGCCACGGTACGGCGACTGTCGCGGGTTTGAGTCCCGCTGGTGTCCATCATTTTTCAAGTTTCCCTTAATCAATTTAAAAATGCCAAGAGTGTTGTTTGGCGGGTATTTTCCAATCGCTCTAATACATTCGCGGGGTCGAAAAAAAATGCGCTGGCCATTCTCAAAATGGACGTCCATGAATTCATGACCTCTGGATGCCGATCTTGTATAGAGAACGCCAGCATTCGCCATACTGCTTCTGAAGTACTAATGTAGCGACCAGACTGGTACTTGGTCACTTCATCCCGATCAGTGCTTTGCAAAGCGAACGTTGCCTGGTCACTACCCTTGTTTACATATTTGCAAATGTATTTAATTGACTCGACGCTGGAACACGATTCAACATTGATGTGTGTTTCAAACGTCCTAGAAAGCACAGGTGAGTATGGAACAACCTATCTGTTGTCAACGTGAAGCGACTGCTTTTGGCTTCAGAATTGTTTGGACATCACTTATTTGAAATGGTGAATTTACAAACTTACTAATGTAGAAAAAAAATAAAAATTTAGAACTATAATTTACTGGAAATTGTTGGTAATAATGTTATGTTAAAATATATATTATAATTGTCTTTTTATTGATATTTAAGTCAAAAACATGCAAAAAGAAATTAAAGCTAACGCAAAAAGAAAAACCTTCGGCAAGAATCGATCTCACTATGCATAACTCGTAGGGCGATCGTTAAACCGCCACGCTACGATGACACATAGCAATATGTTTAAAATAGACGTTTCTATACATGTCATGATTCACTGCTCAGTTCCTTGTAGATATAGCGTGATGATTTCTACTTCAGAAGTTCATCTGTAAGTAATCTGCATAATGCAACTATTGGTTTCGTCTTTTTATCATTCTACGGCAAACATTAGACAAAACAAAGACATAATGCAATATTGCTCAGCCCTCTTTGCAAATGCCGTGATGATATTAAGCATACCGACGCGCCGGCCCCTAAAGAATATATTTGCAAACTTTCAGCGGATTCTATTCAGTAGTTTTTACGTTAATCTAACACATACATACAGACAAACAGACAAACAGACAAAAATTCTAAAAATTATATTTTTGGCTTCAGAAGCGTTCAGACATCCCATTGCACTTTTTTTTTTCAAATATCTTCAATGTACAGTTTTGACTTCGTTACGATTTTATTATATGTATAGATTATTCTGCTACAACGCGCAACGTTTAAGTAAATCTTATTTTCTTTGAGTTGACCTTTGATAACTCTGCAAAAAGTTGTGTGTTTTCAGCGTACGTATATATGTTGTCAAATTGGGGTCTATTTCGTGAACATTTCAACCTTGGGACGTCGTATTTCAGAAGTAGGTGTTTCAAACTTTTCTGTTTTGCGGTTCGACCCCAAACTTGTTGACAGATTATTTTCTTTATCTCTTTAAACTTTATGTCGTCCAACTTAAATTTAGATAAGGTAAGAATGTATTAACAATTGACAATTTAAGTTACGTTCTCACTGTATTTTCTCGTTAGAAAAAGAAGTTGAAAATGTAAGATTTAAACATGGCGTTCCATGTTTGAATTTCATCTTTTAGAACGCTGGCAAGACTGATAAAGAATACAACTCTTTTCATTACCGAGGAATCAAATTGTAAATGTTTAATGGACCCGTTTCATAGCAATAGACATATAGACAGTATAGACACCTAATTAAGAAGAGTTCGTCTACCTACTGCTTCGTAGATAACAGCCTCCTTACCATGAATTCTTGAAGCGAGAATCCGCATTACTCTGTACTTAGTGGCGTTTGACTGCCGTACTAAGGGTTGCGGGTTTAATTCACTGGACAAACATTTGTGTGATCCGCAGATGTTTGTCACAAGTCTGGGTGTTTGTGTATGATATTTCATGTTTGTGAACGCTGGAGATGTTTGATCGTGGTTGTGAACTGCACCCACGGTACAGGAGATATTCCACAAGGGGCCAAATAAAAAAATCTGAGAAGAACAACTGCGGAAGAAGTGTTAGGTTTTGCTCTGGCTGTGTTTTATTTACTTAAATCGTGCTAAAAATATTCCTGAGAAAGAGAATACAACAATATTAGCTTATGATTTCAAACTTTGTGGAAAATTGGCAATGGAAACTTACCTAATTATTTTAAAATTGATGTTACAAACAACTTTTTAATGATACCAATTTATTTTGCGCAATCTTGTGAATGACCATCACAAATATATCCAATTGCCTTTGGTAGTACCTTCAGCATCATAAGTAGCTAAACATTTTTTTTAATATCATCCTCATCATCAGCCGGAAGACGTCCACTGTTTGACATAAGCCTCCCCCTTAGGTAAGGGGAGGGGGTGCCATAAGCCACGCTTGGCAAACTTACCTAATTATTTTAAAATTGATGTTACAAACAACTTTTTAATGATACCAATTTGTTTTGCGCTATCTTGTGAATGTCCATCACAAATATATCCAATTGCTTTTGGTAGTACCTTCAGCATCAAAAATGGTTGGCTTTTGATATCATACTCATCATCAGGCGGAAGACGTCCACTGTTTGACAAAAGCCTCCCCCTTAGATAAGGGGGGGTGCCATAATCTCCACGATTGGCAAGTAGCTTTGGGATCGCAGGATAAGTTACAGAAGACGCTGCTGCCCATCTTCTTTTTGACATCCCTACCATTAACTAAAAAGCAATTTGATATATAGTAAAAAGTCTTAGGTAAATATTCTCAGATCATCATTTGGACGTTTCTATAATCTGAAACAGTAACTATAGTTTTGTTTTGTTTTTTTAAAAAAACGTCGCCCCACACTAGGAATTTCTCCTGTATCGTAGGTGCGTTTCACAAACATGAAATATTCACATACACTAACGCCCAGACTCGGGACAAATATCTGTGGTTCGCACAAAGTTTTGCCCCGTGCGGGAATCGAACCCGCAACCCTTAGCGCAGCAGTCCAATCGCTTAGCCACTGCGCTAATCAGGTAAAATAATGTCTATATTTCTCCTCACAACAAGACCTCAACATACAATTCAGCATTTATAAACATAGAGATACATTTTTAAAGTCTAGTGTATGTGAGAAGCTGGTGTCTATTAGGTTTACACCTGTATTATAGATCACCAGGTCCTCTCCCCACGGAACAGGTAGAATTGATGTTTGTGTCTTTATTGCAATTATTTGACATTAAGTTTCTTAACATATTACTCTACTAACGCTGACTATACGTACTACCTTCCCTCACTATCCTACATACATACATAACATCACGCCTATATTTCTCGTAGGAGTAGGCAGAGGTGTATATATAGTACACCCACATTTTGCCAGTTATGTTATAGGTCCCAATGTAATAGGGGGCGAGCCTATTGCCATCAACCGGGCACAAATCCAGACTCCATGCTGCTACTGAGAATTACTATTTAAAACCCAGTAACATTTTGCCCGACCCGGGATTCGAACCCAGGACCTCGTGCTCAGCAGTCGCACTTAGCAACCACTAGACCATCGAGGCAGTCAATCCTCACTATCCTATACAGATAGATCCGTAAATTTTCTGAGAATTTAGGCAATAAATCTTCCATTCACATGGCGTAAGCGGTATGAAATTACTTCTGTCGACACCCTGACTCCCACGCAAGATAAGTTTAAGTACAATCACAATGATTTTCGGCCCTCACCTACGCGAATACATTGAATAAAACTATCTTTACTGATAATATTGCAGATTTATGTATTTTTTTACTCTAAGGGGTTGGCTGCATGCTATTCATGTCAATATGTTGCCAGAATAAATAAGTTCCATTAAGTATTTAAAGGCTGTTTCCTTTTATGACTTTATCGTATGGTTGATGAACAATCTGGTGTAAACGATTAAATATTTTTTCTTATAATTTTTAGTCGAGGGCTTACCCTCGACTAAAAATAACAAAGGAGAAGAAAGTAATAATCCGTCGGGCCATTACTGTATCTAATTTCAATTGTAATCATACACTAAAGACCGCCATAACCTTACATTTAAGTTCCTTCCAGGGTAAAGAATGGCAGCCCTTGGACTATTATTATCATAGCTAATAACTACCTCTGATTAATCAATTACCCGTTACCGAAAACCGCATTGAAATCGGCCTAGCCGTTTTGGAGATAATTGGCAACAATCAAATGTGCACACATAAACAAACAACCTCTCACCCTAAACGCATACACCTCCGTTCCGTTGTGGGTAAAAAGGAAGCATCCACAAAGTCTCTATCAACACTAAAACAATATCCTGTCGATCACGGAATCTACGTCATAACGTGCATCGTTCTCTTGTCTACGTCAGTGGTTCCCAACCAATGGTCCGCAGACTACCAGTCCATCGGAGAATATTTCGAAAGAAAAGCTATAGTTGATCAAAAACTGATACGAAACCCTTTTATCATAGATCCTAGTGAAATTGCAGAAGAAATCCAAAAATAACGAATTAAATTTCAATATGATACAAACCGTAAGGACGGATTTTAATTTAATTAACTTGAAGAGTTTTGGTGAAAAAAGCAATTACTTCTACCAAAATTCGAGAAATCGTCTTGCGTTACTTTATGATTTGGTCATTGAAATGAAAGATTCATTGATTTTCGGAATGATTTAGTCTGTTTCTTATAAATCGTAGTCCCTGCTGACAAAAAATAAATAAAAGTGGTTCCGAGTCAATAAAAGGTTGGGAACCACTGGCTTACGTTAACAGGCTTATATTTAGCCACAAAGCAAGGCCAATTAATTGGTTAACGATATTTGTTTGCAGGCATCACTGGACCGGACATCAAGACCAAAGTGAGCATACGACAGCCGAGCCGGGATATGACGCAATTTGAAAATGTAAGTAGGTACTTCAGTGTTCTCGATTTTACAGTCCGTTCAAACAAATTTAAGCTCTACTGCATTGGTAACAAGGTAAATGGCCGTTGTGGTAGGTAATCAGATTTTTTAAGTACAAAAAAGGTGTATAAATAATTAACAAAATGACCGTCGTTGGAGCTTAATAGGTAGGTAGGTGTTTTAATGATCTAATAAAACAACAAAGACATACCTAATATCAAAATTTTTACGAAATTTTTTGTACCTATTGTATGAATTTTTGTACCACCTATTAATTGTTTTCATAAAAAAACATACATAACATCACGCTTGTATTCCCCGAAGGGGTAGGCAGAGGTGCACATACAGTATTTTCGTACACTCGCAATATTTTCAAACTTTCTCTAACGTAGACGTTCCTACTTATTTTAAATCTTAAATCCCATCCGATCTTGTCGCTCTCACCGTCCACAAAGCAAAAAGCTAGACTTCAAAATCCTCTTACTAAATTAATAAAATTTCCTCCTAATAGAATTAAGGCTTTCTCAACAATTAACCTTTCGTAATTGACTCACAGATCTCCTGAATTGATTGAATTACTTTGATGCTGACTGGAATTCCAGCATTTCAATTAAATTTGATAGGTTCATAAGTGATTTGTTAAATAAGCCACGTTCACACTACCGCTTTACCTGAAACTACACATCACTGTCAATTGTAACTGGTCTAAACAGGTTTCATAATTAACGTTTGATATAAGTCTGAAATTAACTGATTAAATATCGATATAACTTTCCTCCTATTTTTACCTTTTGAGCGCCTTGAAGTGCAATAGAGAACCTCTACGATTTTTCCGCTGACGGTCAATAAGACCCCTTACGGGGTCATTGACAATCAAATAAACCAAAAAAGGAAAAAAATCTCTTTGAGTTCACCTAAGTACATCACAAACGCGTTCTTAGGGCTGTTCGGCTCGCTACGTTCGTTAGGTACAGCCTGGAAGACTAAGTTGTCAATCTTGAATCTAGGCAAGAACCACAAAGTCTCTATCAACACTAAGACAATATCCTGTCGATCACAGAATCTATGTCATAATTTGCCTACTGTGGGACGCCTACGGATGATAATGATGCCTACGTTCAGCATCAAACGTATGAAGTTCGTCAAACATACCTATACATTTATTGAGAATATTATCGAATTCAAAACGCTCTCGGCATAAAGCTGATCAATCGCTGTAACCTCATCAATTGTTAACCACAATCGATTTTGATCAGCGTATCTATCCGCTGTAACGCGTAGTTTTTAGGTAAATATATCTACGAGTTTTGACTCGAATAGAGTTTAAGTATCAACCACGTTTGGTCCTCACTTGTAACATTTCCACGAACTTTTCTCCGTGACCATAACTAAGTGGCGTGTCTGGTCCACAGCAAACTCCTGAAGACTGTAAGAGCAACAAGTTACATACCAAAAAAAGTCACAACTGTAAACGCACCTTTACATAGCTATTGCGCAAATCAAAATAAATCATATTATGTTGTTGTGAGGTTAAGCAGCACTGGCTGCGGTGCTGTCACCAGATGGGATCTTAATTGTCTGGACAAATAGAGTTCGTCGCACATGGAAACCTCTCGATGCTTTGAAGAGAACACTGATCTCCTTCCAGTCAGTTTGCCGTCCCGTAGAGTGTTTGCGAGTTCAATTTAGCACTACAATAACTCCTGCGTAGTGATTACGAACTCATTATTAAATTAATTGCAATTACTGGTATTCGTAATATCTGCTAGTTCCGAACGGACGGCAATCTTCAGAGTTGGAAGTTTCATTTCAACGTGCCTGGAGGGTTCTATGTATACAGCACGTGTTACTGACGCAAACGCTATATGACGCCCGTGAATATTCCATCAATATTATCGTACAAACAAATATAGTACTTTTAGGCTTTAGGTTCAAGAACTAGATTTGCGTGCATGTAGTTTTTGACAGTGACATACATTTGTAAAACAAAAGCTGCTACATTGCTCTCTTTCCGCAAATCGCTGTCTCTTAACGATTTCCCAGAACAGCCCCCTTACCATGATCTCTTACAGTAGCGCCAGATTACGTTGTGGAAGCGAGAGGCCGCATTACACTGCACGTAGTGGTATATCGCTTCCACATCTTAAACTGGATTGTTTAAAGAGTGTTTTTTTTTTATTATTATAACGTCGCCCCACACTAGGAATTTCTCCTGTGTCGTGGGTGCGTTTCACAAACATGAAATATCATATACACAAACATCCAGACTCGGGCCAAACATCTGTGGGTCGCACAAAGTTTTGCCCCGTGCGGGAATCGAACCCGCAACCATTAGCGCAGCAGTCCAATCACTTAGCCACTGCGCTAATCAGGTCGTCGGAAGTTCATGGTAAGGAGGATGGTCTTTTATGACATTGTTCACACCATCATCTGGGTCTTGAAACTACGTAGATTAATTAAGATACCAATCAAACGTCTGAGACTTCAGTTCAATTACGATGTGAATATGCCCAATAGATGAAGCTTAACTAATGAAATCACTAGCCATAATGCAATCCGTATGAAGCTGAGCCTACATTCAGTACGAACCTGTAATTAATGTATTGTATTCAGACCCGTTAATGGACGGCCGATAATTATGTTAATCCAGTGGCTTTGTGGTCTTGATCAGGAGTTGGTAACCGGAGGCACGCGAGCTACATACGTCTTTTTGGATTTGAAGCTGTGCTGCTCTTTAACTACATACAGAAATTTTATTTATTTTACAAAATAAATTTAAAAAACGTTCTAAAGCGTTTAACAAGGATTAGTTTTAGGTAGATTGGGTTTTTATAAAAAAAACTATAATAAATACAAGTACTATTTATTGTTGGCATGAATTTTTTTTGTGGCTGGGAATAACTTTCAAATTTTGTAAATTGGCAGAGCGGCGCCACGGTACAGTGAAAGTCGCGGGTTCGAGTCCCGCTCGTGTCCATCATTTTTCAAGTTTCCTTTATCAATTTAGATTTAAGCCTAGCATGACAACATACAAAAAGTCATATAACTTCAACAGTTCTCATACAAATATTGAGGAACTTAAAACTCACTCATGCTAAGTAAATTAACGTAACAACTCACTGGTTTTGGCGAATAGAGGACTCGATTATGTTAGCAGAGTTCTCGATGAGAAGTAATCTCATTTTCCGATGTGTGGTTAAAGCCGCGTAGATCCCATTTTACTGATTCGATTCTGAATATGAGTAAGATAAACTGACAAAGGGCCTGAAATGAACCTAAATGTAGCCAGTGAGCCTAATTTCATATATTGGAGGATGGATAAGGAATATACTTTTCTTCTGTCAATGTATAAGCGAAAAGTAATTTGTGATACTGTATGAGATGGTATTATAATTACCGGGTAAAGGGCATAAAGGAAATATGGGTGATAAATATAACATAACATCACGCCTGTTGTCCCCGAAGGGGTAGGCAGAGGTGCACATACAGTACACCCACATTTCGCCAGTTATGTTTTTAGGTCCCAATGTAATAGGGGGCAAGCCTACTGCCATCAACCGGGCACAAATCCAGACTCCGTGCTGCTACTAAGAATTACCTAATGGAAAAACCCAGTAACACTTTGCCCGGCCCGGGATTCGAACCCAGGATCTCGTGCTCAGCAGTCGCGCTTAGCAACCACTAGACCAACGAGGCAGTATAATTATATGGGTGATACCTATAAGATAAGTAATCTGTGAATGAGAAAGGCAATTCTGCCTAGCCTAGAGATTATAGGCGTAATTGCACTTTAATGAACATTAAGTAAAGCTGTAAACCATACTATGAAGATAAAATATCTATCAAGTTTCTACAAAGGTTGTTGCTGTTATTCGAGATTTTCTGATTTCAGGGAAACCAGACTTTCCAACTTCAACATACCTGTGTGCTCTATTTCACGTTAAAAATAGTATTGTTATCCATTCAGCTTCCGCCCGTGACTAGTCTCGTGGAAAATGTAACCAGTCGTTTTCAGGAATAAAAGCACCTTCAGTTTTTCCCCATAATTAACTTATCTTCTGGACAAACTCTTTACAAAATTATGTGGTTATGTCGTGATCAACGAACCGATAGACAGTTGGGTAAAGATGCTACCAAAAATATTTCATGTAGGTAATTGGTTGTGCCCGAGAAAAAGAACAATTACATTGTGTTGTCACGATTTCTTTTGGCCGCTAGAAGGCTATACGTGTCTTTCAAAATTTAAAGGTAACGCGGGTGATACCGCAATTCGTCACACTAATATTATAAAGGCGAAAGTTTGTGAGTGTGTTTGTATGTTTGTTACCTCTTCACGCTCAAACGGCTGGACCGATTTTGATGAAATTGCGTATGGTCGTAGCTGACACCCTGGATAAAGGCTACTTTTTATCCCGAAAAAATGGAGCAGGTAAAACCGCGGGGCGCAGTGGCGGTCTCATGGCTACAAGCCATAATGGTTGTCTGAAAGAAATTATTGCTTCTAGACAACCATTAAAAAATATGCAGAAAGAAAAGTAGCGGGCAGATGGCGGTGTTACATTAGGTACCATGTATAAGTTACGTCATAAAAATAATAATTAATTAATCATATGCTTCTTATTTGTTTTTATAAACGCTAGAGTATGTGAAGATATATCCATGTCTGTCACTCCATCCTGCAAAAACCACTGGACAGGTTTTGATAAAACTTTTTTCCCAAAAATTCTGTTTCTATGAAATCACGAAAGCAAAGCTTTAAGTATTAATTAACAAGCGATGGCTTAATACAGATAATTTAATTAAAAGTTTCACATTAAACACAGGGACGGGATGGCTTGATTACTAAGAAAAATGATGGAGCACCGAAAAATTATAATTAAGCTGATGTTATTATAAGTGACTAATTAACTTATTATGGAACGTCAATTAGGCTTCCTCTTCTTATTGTATAGTTGATGAACAACCTGGTGTCAGAGTTTATACCGCCTGTAAGCCTCTAACATGGTTTTACAGACCGTTGAAAAATCTCTCAGATGTGCCGGTTTCCTCACGATGTTTTCCTTCGCCGTTTTAAGCAACTGATAACTAATTTATAATACGCACATGAATTCGAAATGACATTGGTGCGTGCCGGGGTTTGAATTTCCGACCTTTGACTTGACATTCCAACGGTCACACCACTTGGCTATCACTGCCAATAGATACATAGGCAGAGGCTGAATAGATCATACGATCAAAGTTAGGCATCCATTTCACACAATCCATTGATGGCCCATTTTACACCGAAATTACTGGCTGTATTCAAAGGTACTTTATACCGTTGGTGGATTCCATTAAAACGTGGAATGAAACTCAATTAAAATCCGGAAAAGAGTCATTGACCTTGTGATCTGTCATCTGTCTGTTCCATGCAAAACTTGTTCAGTTATGAGAATGTTTGTGGTTTCCATAAAAACAACACATTTGAACCGAGAAAATAGATTAACGTTAGTCTATTGCAGCCTTTATAAAAAAAAACTATGACTATACATACCTACATACATAAAGTCACGCCTGTTTCCCATAGGGGTAGACCATTTGCTACGATCCTGGCATACTTCTTTCGCCTCATTCACTCGCATCACATTCCTCATCCTCGCTCTTTGGTTAAGGGTACTCTTGACCCTTCTGCAGAACATCTCTGATGGTCTAAGTATGTTCGCCGAGGTCTTGCCCTTTCCGATACTCTACTAACATTCGCCTCATATATTTGTTTCGTCACTCTTATTTCATATATCCTTTCTACGTGCCTAAACCATGATTCTAGCACTATGATGCAGTTTTTTCGTTACTTCTAGGGATGCTCACATTTTGAAACAGTTGTAACATAATTTGGTAATGATAAATATTGGATATATGGGATCAGATTGTAAGTGGGTTTTTCCGTTAGGTAATTCTCAGTAGCAGCACGGAGTCTGGATTTGTGCCCGGTTGATGGCAATAGGCTCGCCCCCTGTTACTTTGGGACCTAAAACATAACTGGCGAAATTTAGGTGTACTATATGTGCACCTCTGCCTACCCCTTCGGGGAATACAGGCGTGATGTTATGTTATGTTATATCGGATGTAAACGCACATGTTTTTAACAATACTTACCTAAACAACGTTAAACATAGTTATATTAAACAAACCTATAAATATAGAAAGTAATATCTTTAGGTTAGACGCCTTTATACGTTAAACAGCTGTCGCAACGATATCATTCCTGAACACTAAAGTTCACACGCTAACAGAATACAGAAACACTTTTTTATTGTTGCCATGGTAACCTACTATTACCAATCTATCCATTATCCAACATATCATCATCATTATCAGCCGGAACACGTCCACTGTTAAACAAAGGCCTCTCCCTAAGAGTGGGGGGTTATTCAAAAAACAAGTGCTAGCCGAAAATATCTATTCCCAACAAATAAAAGCTCTACTACACCTACCGATGCAAACTGGTCCTTCGATCCGCCTTCAAGCGCTAGGCACTCGACGTTATGTTTGGCGTTTGGACAGTTCGTCAACATTGGTCCTTTGAACTCCACCAAAATTGAGCATCGGATTTACAAACGATGCTCCGTTTACGTAGTGAATATATATATAGGTTTATACTGTTTGTTGAGCGTTTTGTTCTTTGACAATTAAACAGTAAAGTGGGTGTATCCAACTTTGACAGCATAGCTGCCTTCTAAAGCTCATACTAGATAATTGAGCGTAAAATAATTTGGACAGTAAATACTAAGTATTTGATTCACTCAATGTTACACGAAGCGTTGGCAGGCCTCCTACCAGGTGGACCAACGATATTGTCAGAATTGCGGGTAATCGGTGGATGCAATTGGCAAGCTGTCGTTCATTGTGGCGTTCGAAGGGGAAGGCCTTGTTCAACAGTGGACGTCTTCCAGCTTATGATGATAATCACTATTACATATAGTAAGCTCAATACTACCTAGAATATGTAGATAAAAATAACATTACAAAAACTATAATAAACAATACACGTCTGACCTATCGGCAATCAAACTAAGTTTCAGCATTTTTTTTATTTACTTAGACAAACCAACTAAATACACTCAAAGACATTAGTAGTACATATCATTTACAAATACTTGGTAGCTTTATATAAATCTAAATTAAATTTTATGCTCAAAACTAAACGAAAGGCTTAATAAACTAAAACTTTAAAAGCAAAACGATACCTACCGACCTAATTCTATCCAGTAGCAAGTTATTGCAACTCACTTATACAAATGGTCCTTACTTTGGAACATTGCGTTTTCAGAGCTAGAGAATAAGGACCAAATTCCGGATGAAAGGACCACGTTTGCTAAACTACTACAAAACGAAAAAAATGTAACCACGCATGCGTGAAACTTGCTTCTGAGTTTCTCAACTTCCAGAGAATAGGGGTTCACGTGTAACCTAAAATTCTTTGGTATGCAGTCTTTGATAGATGCCTTATAAAAGTTTAATATATTTTATTATAGAAGTCTTAGATAAAATATCTTAGGGAATATTGTCATACTATTATAAAGAAACCAAATCTAGTTGAGTTCAAAACATAAAAATATTGTATTCATTAACACATTTTCCGATGTCAGGCTTTAAAATCTCGGTATTTTTAAATAATTATTCTGTTACTCAGGGCTTATTTATGCTTACTACAACCTTACAGAAGGTCATTGTCCTTTAGGCAGAGACAATAAACACGTAAAAAGGGACGAATAAAAATAAAATAAACATCGTTTTCATGCCCCGTTCTCGGTTTACTGGCATTTATAAAACTATGTTTATACGTCAATATACATTTAACCCTTGAAGGACCAAATTTTGTCATTTTATGGTAGAGTATATTACGAATAAATGCTTTAGTGGAGAGCCTTCACGCATGTTAATATGGTACACAGCTAACATGATGAGTGTATAGAGAACTATCTCTATAGCACGCAACTATCAAATCGTACTGGCTCTGTGGATATGGAACCAATACTGGATGTGATACTGGACATAGCTAGTTCGAATTTACTTATCTATAAAGTCAAGGGGTCGAATCGAAGGCTGAACATAGAGAACAGTGGCGTTTGCTCCACCGACAAGAGAGCTCTTAAATTTAAGAAGAAGAAAGCCACATTGGTACTTACCAATTTGTGACTTGGTAAGGACCAATATAGGATAGGATTCTTTTTTGTCAATAGATTATAATTTTTTTTTTTTTTTTTTAAAAAAACGTCGCCCCACACTAGCAATTTCTCCTGTATCGTGGGTGCGTTTTACAAACATGAAATAGCACAAACACAAACACCCAGACTCGGGACAAACCTCTGTGGTTCGCACAAAGTTTTGCCCCGTGCGGGAATCGAACCCGCAACCGTTAGCGCAGCAGTCCAATCGCTTAGCCACTGCGCTAATCAGGTCGTCAATTATAGACACAGTAAGAATATCTTTCAGTCTCTTCCATCGCAGGTGCGTTTTATTTATTTATTGCGTGATACTTAATGCGTATTATACGTTTTTTATATCCTTATGGAATATCTCCGAAACAATCCATCCGATTTATCAAAATTCTTTTACCATTCATTTGACTGCCTCGTTGGTCTAGTGGTCGCTAAGCGCGACTGCTGAGCACGAGGTCCTGGGTTCGAATCCCGGGTCGGGCAAAGTGTTACTGGGTTTTTCCATAAGGTAATTCTTAGGAGCAGCACGTAGTTTGGATTTGTGCCCGGTTCATGGCAAAAGGCCCGCCTCCTATTACATTGGCACCTAAAAACATAACTGGCGAAATGTGGGTGTACTGTATGTGCACTTCTGCCTACCCCTTCGGGAATACAGGTGTGATGTTATGTTATGTTATGTTTTTACCATTCATTTAGAATGCACCATCAGGGTGGATAGGCGACTACTATAATTTCGGAAAGACACTATTTTTTTCCACGTAGACGAAGCCGCGGGCTGTGTCTAGTTACAAATAAAATTCCACTAGAACAAGAAACATCTGTGAATCACACAAGTGTTAGCTAAATGTGGAGATTGATTCTACAAATTCCTCTGCGCAGCACTTACTTAATTGAGCCGTCCATCGGCGGACCCTCGGCAGGGTTACCAGATAGAAAACTTAAAACTCCGGAGAATAAGCCTGATTTCCATTGCAAAATCCTGAGTATTTTCTTGAATGGTTGATGATTGCGAATTCGCTGACAATTTTTTTTTCCTAGCCTATTTTTGTTCGGCAAACAATTAATACATTGAAAAGATTATTATTTGCTTTGTCATAAAAAAGATCTAATTAATTTTATTTAAAATTCGAACAATCCTGAGTTATCCAAAATCCGGCCGCAATCCTGAGCAGAGCTTTAAAATCCTGAGGTCTCAGGACAAATCCTTAGACATGGTAACCCTAGGCAACTCTGGGCAACTTGCCTCACTACGAATACCTCAATGTACTCAAATAACAGAACTATGCACGTGTAGATGTACTCGTGGTTAACTATCCCATCGCTCATCCGCTTCATACATTTGATACACAGACACATTATTTTGGAGATTCTCATGTCTTCTCATCGTATGGTCGATGAACAACCTGGTGTCAGAGTTTAAACCGCCTGTAGCCTCTGACATGGCTTTACACATTGAAAAATCTCTCAGGTGTGCCGGTTTCCTCAAGATGTTTTCCTTCATCGTTTTTAGCAACTGATAACTGAATAACACATGAATTCGAAAAGACATTGGTGAGTGTCTGAATTTGATGACCTTTGACTTGGCAGTCTAACGATCATACCACTCGGCTCTCAGAGCTTTTGAGATAGTATCATGATATTCACAATGCTTTGTAGCTACGATTACCAACCAGGTATTATCCGGACAACGTGAACTGGAATTTTGTCTATCGTATTGTTTTGATTAATTCTGGGATAACTGACAATAGCAGCTCCGTCAATTGACATGGAGATGCTTTCTGGAATATCATATAGTTCAAATTCAAACAATAGGGATTGTTGATCGAAATATATTCATATAGGTATTGTTACTCCCTAATGTATGCCGGCCACAAAAATCCAAGGGGCGTTGGCGGTCAATAACCTTGCCATTCACCAATTATAATGGCGAAGTATTTGTAGAAATGTGGTTTTATAAACTCTAAAAATAGGAAAGCACCCACGTCTACGCCTTCGAGGGATAGGAAGATACTGTGTTGTACGAGAAATTCCTACGCTTTTACATTTTGAAACATGATTCAATGCCTACAATAGGATCTGATGCACATGTCACACGAAAGAACTTACTTATGAAAATTGTCACTGTTGAATAATTGATTACATTACACATTTGCATGTAAAGAAGAGATGTTAATAGACTTAAAAAATGGCTATATTAAAATACATTTTAGCATCGACTGCCTCGTTGGTCTAGTGGTCGCTAAACGCGACTGATGACCATGAGGCTCCGGGTTCGAATCCTGGGTCGGGCAAAACGTTACTGGGTTTTTCTATTGGGTAATTCTCAGTAGCAGTACGGAGTCTAGATTCGTGCCTGGTTGATGGCAATAGGCTCGCCCCTGTTACATTGGGACCAAAAAACATAACTGGCGAAATTTGGGTGTACAATATGTGCACCTCTGCCTAGATGTTATATTGTCTATGTACATTTCAGCATCGATTATGAGTAAAATAATACAATCAGTTTGCCAAAATTAATTAGTAATAGGATGTAAATCTTATTTTATGTTTCTTAGAGCCAATATTACAGAAGTTTCTCCAAACCCAAGTAATCTGCCAATTTGCAAGTTACTTAGACAGACGCCCAGTTTGAAAGCCTTTATTCAAACGTCTTCTCCTCGCTGCGTTTGCATTTATGCATCGGTACCGGACTTTGTTCTCGTTGCTAACTCGAGTGAAAATCGTTAATATTCTCTTGACTGAATTTCTGTCTAATTTAATCAGACTATGGCCATAATGTAATACAGAGTGGCGATTAAACATATACTTCACGCCTGTATTCTCCGAAGAGGTATGCAGAGGTGACTGTAGAGTAATACACATATTTTTCCAGCTATCCTATGTAATATGGTAGAATAAGGTCCTATTGTAATAGGGGGCGAGCCTATTGCCATCGACCAGGCACAAATCCAGACTCCGTGCTGCTACTGAGAATTACGAAATGGAAAAACTCAGTATCACTTAGCTCGACCCGAGATTCAAACCCTCATGTAACAGTCACGCTAAAGATTATTTTGTGATCTTTATTACTACGTGTCCTTTATCGTCTTACATTCATTATAAAAGTATTCTTGTGTAGGACAAGAATACTTTTACAATTCTTTCGTTTTAATAATCTCAAATTAATAGAGATGACTATAAAGAAATAACTACGACCGTAACATAAGTAAGCGTGGGTGTACTAATGCCTCTAGCGTCCCTATTATAAAACTACCTCTTTTAGATTCTTGAATATCTGAAATAAAATTTATAAGGTGTATAAGCAATGTGATGCGAACGAATGAGGCGAATGAAGTATGCCAGAAGAGCAGCCGTATTTCATCTCAAGGCGATACAATATTATGGTACTTTTGATTTAAAAGCTTGTGTCTAAAAATATATTTTTAATGTTAACTTATTAAACTTTCGCGTTGCTACATTTAATTTAAAAAAGACTTGTATTTACATAATAAGCAAGCAAGTTGTATTTACAATTGTGCCCTTATTTCGCGGCACTTTCCGAACGTTGGTAACTATTCAATTTCCTACCGTTCCCGCTAAAGTCGATAATGTCATACACTACATGCTTATATTTTTAACGGGCGACTGTCAGTTACACTACTCTTATGTTGTCGTTTGGGGGTTCAATCACTCAGTAAGTTCTGATAAATCGAACTCTTTTTCTAATGATAACTTCTCATGACTGCGTCTCTGATATCAAACTGGTATGACCGTAGGACTGCCACGTCAAAGGTCGCTAGTTCAAAACCCGGCACGCAACTTCTTATATAGTCAAACAGTATTAAATTTTCTCAGATTATATGGACGTTTATATAATTTGAAACAATAATTTTTGTTTGATAAATTGATGTTTGTTAAAAGGTAAAGCTATTTATGTTCGAGTACGACGCGTCGTATGAAGCCACTGTAATACAAATTTATTTTTGCGTAATGACCAAAGACTTGCAGCATTTTATATTAGGTACAATACAATCAATAGCTTTAAATTAGTTGACCTGTTCTAAATGGTGTATTGTTTGAAATTGATAAAAGAAATTTGAAAAAAGTGGACACAAGCAGGACTTGTTCCCACAACCTTTGCCATAGCGTGACGTAGCTCTAACCGTGTCGCTGGTCGCACCCATCAAATTTTAAGTTCCTTCTTAATTTACGTCTTAAAGGCGACGTCAGGTATTATCATTGAAACCTATGCTTACTACTGATGGTCTATAATTGCTGCGAAGATTTCAAAGTTCATTCACCTTCTTGGATTCACGTCTATGGACTTATGAACTGGTACTCTAGTATCCGTATGTCTTCGTAAAAAAGCTCTGAGTCAATGATTTGTACAGGAAATAATTGGATGTTTACGAACCAGATTGAAGCCAACTGTAGTGTGTACTCAAAAGATAAATAGAATGATCGAGAACATTGAAAATATAAGCAGCAATCTCGTTGCAGTTTGAAATATCACGAGAGAAATATAATAGTATGTATCTGTTTTCGATGTTTTCTCTAGAGCTCTTTCATGATCTAAATCTAGGTTAAGTTGAGGTACCGAGCGCAAATGCTCAATTTGATTTACAGGAAAATATTGATGTGAAGCCAATTAAACAAATAAAAACATAGGTATATCTCTGGGTGATTCAGAATAATATTTTCTATTCTCGCTGTAAAACTTACCCTGCGTAACCCTCTAGTTGTTTTGATTTTTTTATGTAGGAAAATTATCCACATTCTACACTGAAGAAGGATTATTTCAACATATTGAAATAAAACTGGGTTTACGGATTTTAAACATAAACATAACATAACATCACGCCTGTATTCCCCGAAGGGGTAGGCAGAGGTGCACATTTAGTACACCCACATTTCGCCAGTTATGTTTTAGGTCCCAATGTAATAGGGGGCGAGCCTATTGCCATCTACCGGGCACAAATCCAGACTCCGTGCTGCTACTGAGAATTACCTAATGGAAAAACCCAGTAACACTCTGCCCGACCCGGAATTCGAACCCAGGACCTCGTGCTCAGCAGTCGCGCTTAGCTACCACTAGACCAACGAGGCAGTTACGGATTTTGTCGCGGTTTTAATTGATTTTTATGATCCCGAATATATTGTATAAGTAAACTTACATGAACTACCATACAATAGTTTATCTGTGGTTGATTCAGCATACATTTCCGTTTATCGCCGCAAAAGCGACTAAACCTGTGGGCTCTATAGAGGCCCAATGTTTTGTTATTTTTTTATGTAGATATATAATCCAGGATAAGGATTATTTTACAGCTTCAAACATATTGTAATACTGAACGTGACTCAATTGGAATTTAATAGCGTAGTTTATTTGTCCACAGATGCGACTCACTTGCGTGCGTCGCCACAAAGTGCGGTTTGAGGAGCTATCGACTGTGCGGCCAAGCGTCAACTCGGACCCCATACCGCACTGGGCCGAACACTCGATAGACGAAAGGACTGTCAAGTCTTCTCACAGCTGCGAAATATTCATCCTACACAGTCCGAAGAGAAATATTAGATAGCGTTCAATAGTACCTGGAAATTGCGTCCAGGAAAGCAAATTTTAGACTGAATTTTGGAACTTTTGGTATGTGTATAAATAAAGTTAGATAATCGAGTGATTTTATAAAAATGGTTGTGACAATGTATTTTATTGGAGGATATTTTTAATAATTAATTCAAGTGTTCGGTATGATATTAAATAGATTTATAGTGTGTATGAAATTGTAAAAATGTAGATAAACAAAAGCAGTCAAGACTGTTGTAAATATAAAAAAAAGGTTGTAATCAAAGGGTTTTATTGCAGAAACTTGTACAACTTTTACAGTAAATAGGGACTTCCTTTAAAATAACAGTAGTAGCTGTGCTAGGAGGCCCCACTCTTGTATAACAAATTATAAAATGGTAAGAGTTGTATTCTGAGGAAAAGCATAAGTTTGTTGTATTTGAATTCTTTATCTTGTAAAGCAAATGGAAATCCGTGGTGTCTGCCTACTCCTCTAGGAAATTGGTGTGACTTTATGTATGTACGTATGTATTTTTCATTCTGGATGTTCTATTTAAGTTCTAATCTAATTAATAAAACTGAATTAATACAGTGCTGTTATAACATTAGTTATTAACATACCTATATAACTTATTGTAACATTAACCTTTAATTAGAGTGTATAATGTCCAAATGTGTGAAATATTTACATGTGAAAAGACATTTTTTTTTAACTTTTTTAATTAATGGTTTTGTAATTAATGTAATGGGGGGCGAGCCTATTGCCATCAACCGGGTACAGATCCAGACTCCGTGCTGCTACTGAGAATTACCTAATAAAAAAACCCAGTAACACAGCCCGACCCGGGATTCGAACCCAGGACCTCGTGCTCAACTGTCGCGCTTAGCACCCACAAGACCAACGATGCAGTCAAAGATGGATAAATAGCTTTGTTCAGTTCGTTCCAGACTATGAAGCCTGAATTCTCAACGTCATGTTGAGCATGCCACGCCAACGTTTAGACTTTACTAAAGCCTTGGGATTTACAACAGATTCTTAAGAAGACGCTAAAAGATGTTTTTTGTATTTAATTATTACCTAAGACTGCCTCGTTGGTCTAGTGGTTGCTAAGCGCGACTGCTGAGCACGAGGTCCTGGGTTCGAATCCCGGGTCGGGCAAAGTGTTACTGGGTTTTTCCATTAGGTAATTCTTAGTAGCAGCACGGAGTCTGGATTTGTGCCCGGTTGATGGCAATAGGCTCGCCCCCTATTACATTGGGACCTAAAATTTAACTGGCGAAATGTGGGTGTACTATATGTGCACCTCTGCCTACCCCTTCGGGGAATACAGGCGTGATGTTATGTTATGTTTACCCAGAAACAATTTTTTTGTTTTTTTGGCACCATTTTAATTTTTGTTAACAAAAACATTATTTTTACTAGCAACCGTTTTATTGAATTTTACCCTTAAAAAGAATATTAAATTAAGCTTGTAATTATATAACATCTATAACAAAACAATGTTACATTGTAAAATAATTAAATTAATACCCTTGATCCCCAGGCTTTGTTGATGTGTATGTCGTTATTTATTCCCGTGAAAAAACCTTTGTGCTTAATTTGTTGATTTCGCCGAAACGCGTAAAAACATAGGTACTTTTGCAAATGTTTGTATAATTATGTATATGAAGTGTGGTTTGATGTGGCTTCTTTCAAAACTGAGAGTATGCTTTTAGCTCGTGCTGTTAACTAGTAATGAGCAGCCATAATTCATTTCAGTATATTTCATTTTCTTATTACGAAAAATAAAAAATTGCCACACACGAGAATTTTTGAAAATTTTCATGAGATTCTTGATACGTGTTGTTCTTGACTGTACTACCGGTACCTGTGTTAATTGAAATCAAAAAATACATTATGTTAAACAGACGACAGCCCCGTTACCACGAACGTGCAGTTGAATGCAGCGTCTCGCTCGTCGCTTTAAAAGTTCATGGTAAGGGGCAGTGCAACTAGCAAATAATTATTTTTAAGACATAAGAAAAGAAACTTTTGTGGGGGTACAAATGGGGCAAAGTAACATTTATTCAACACTAGCTGTGCCCCGCGATGTTACCCGTTACATTTATTCGGGGTAAAAAGTAACCTGTATATTAATCCAGGGTGTCAGCTACCTCGATATGAATTTTCATCAAAATCGGTATAGCCGTTTGGGCGTGAAGAGGTAACAAACATACAGACACACAAACTTTCGCCTTTATAATATTAGTGTGATATTATTTTCAATGTAGAGTCATTGTATTTTGTAAAGCCCTATTCTGAAGCTATCTTTTATATTTCATTTGGAAAATGTATTCGATACATTTTATTCAGGCAGCATCAAATTCTACCTGCGTTCTCTCTGTGATTTACTTCTCTATTCCCATTCATTGTTGAATACCAACTAAATAAAATGGAATTTCCTGGAAATTGCTGCACAGGGCTGTTACAATAGTTATAAACAGTTTGAAGTTTCCTTTATATTTTTCAAAGAATAGGAACTTACTTCGTAAGAACATTAGCCACCTCTTTTGTGTGTAATTTTCTTTGATTTTCTAAGTTTATTTTTAAAACCCCCTACCTATTAACTTTCATTTTCTTCTATGTAACTTAAGAAAAAGCTTATTTTTATTTCTGTACTAGCTGCACGAGAAAGGACATAGGTTACTTAACGCGGGAGAAACTGCAGGCAAAAGCTGGTACAACCTTACCACTACTGCGTGCTCGCACAAACAGAGAGAAACTCCTTAAAAGTTCTTGTTAGAGCGAATAATTCAAGACATAATAAGATGGGGTCCGACTGTATTTATCTTATTCCCGTGGAATAAATTAGCTCTATACGGGATTACAGAGTGAATCAGTGACACTGACCCAGTTTCGACGACAGTTGCTGACGGAATTGGCCCCCGAGACTTAGATATTGCGTATTTCCTTATTAAGCTATTTTCGTCGAACGCGGAACACTGCAACGTCTTATAAGAATTAAATTACAGTGATCATCATTTTGAATAGGATTTTTTAGCTCAATACGTTTCGTGATTCAACGAAATATATTTACAAGGTTAACCGCTAATCTCACATTCTTTTCACATTAGGAACGAATTGTCTGCTGCGAAATGTGGGTGTACTATATGTGCACCTCTGCCTACCTCTTTGGGGAATACAGGCGTGATGTTATGTTACTTACTTAGTATATACTCAAACTATAATTATGAAGTACTTTTAATGTAACTGCAACTAATATCAACTTTCATTAATTACTATCCAGTTTCGAATTTGATTAATTATAAGTTCTTTATAATTGTAAATATTGTAAATACCTACATGTATGCTCTACCAAACTCATCAGTATTATCATTGGTATTTGCGTCTATTAGAGACGAACTATGGTGATGTCCGTAAGGCATCTCTGCAGCTTCCCCATTCCCATGAACTCTTAAAGCATGGTAGTTTACGTTGTGGAAGCGAGAAGGCGCATTTAAAAAAAAACCTCGCCCCTCACTATGAAATTCTCCTGTGTCGGGTGCGTTTCACAAACATGAAATATCACATACACAAACACCCAGACTCGGGACAAACATTTGTGGTTCGCACAAAGTTTTGCCCCGTGCAGTAATCGAACCCAAACACTGCGCTTATCAGGTCGTCGATTACACTGGACGTAGCGGTATCTCGCTTCCACAACATAAAAGTTCATGCTTTAAGAGCTCATGGTAAGGGGATGGTGGCTTTATAAGCCGATGCGAGAGCAGCATAACGGCCACCTAGTATATTTAATTTTGTATGTACGTGTACATAATATAGTCTACCTAGATACTGAGAAGTTTTGATACTTGGTAAAAAATATCAATAGGATATATCTGTTTTATTCATAAGAGAATATTTTCAGAACTATTCTGAATAGCTTTATTACTACGTAAAATTAATTATGTACCATATTGTTATACCTAATTGGAAATGTGTTGTTTCAGTATTTGAGAAAGTAAATTACTTCTTATTAAAACGGTTTATTTTATTTAACCTTAAACAACTACTTAGGTACATATAACATACCTAATTATTTAATTTTCAGTGGCAGTTACTTGTAAGTATTGTTAATAAGTAGAATAGATGTTAATTACGACCTTTTGAAGCCAGGTTAACAATTTTAAAGCCGTTGTGACTTTTTGTGACACTGAGTAATAATTAAAGATATAAGATAGGTATACATTATTAATACGTAATTATAACAGGTCCAATTTAAAGCTACAGTTTGGATACCTAGTCCACGTGTCTAGCTCCATTAGAACTTCTCCGCTCTTCTACGCTCTCCTTGTTCAACCAAAATTGCAACCTTGCAAATCGCGTTACTAAGTCGCCACAAACTTTTGAATTTCAGTAAGCCTATGAGCTTAGCAACTAAGTTTAGCCAATTACGTAAGAGATAATGATTTAGTGCACAAATCTAAGCGCAGATACAGGTGTCCTCTCTATTCCCTCACTCTCACAGTCCAATGGGACGGTTAACTGACACGGCTAGACTAAGATCAGGATTTGTTTGTCAACTTTATTCATGCGTTACAAATCAGTCCATGTCTTGGTTAAGACAGACTTCCATAGCCGACATTCAGTCAAGAGTATAACCAGTAATACCAAGTCATAGGTCGCAAGTGCATACCCTAGCACGTACCAATGTCTTTTTGAATTCATGTGTGTAGTATAAATTAGTTATCAGCTGCTGAAAACGGTTTAGTTTAACATCCTGAGGAAACCGGCACACCTAAGAGATTTTTCAACGGTGTGTAAAGCAATGTCAGAGGCCTACAGGTGGTTTAAACTCTGACACCAGGTTGTTCATCACCATCAACCGTACGATCAGAAAGGGATCAAGAGAGTAACACTAACTATTACTAAATTGCTCAATTGTGAAGGAAGAAAAGCACTCAATAGTTCTCAAACACGCAACACCTAAGGACTATAAAAGTGCCTTTACATGAGTTCTGCGCAGTAAAAGGAGTATTATCTTAGAAATATTCCTTTGGGTATTGTTAAGTATATTGTACGGTTCTACGAAAGAGGTTTTATGTGTATCTAAGTATGGTGTAAGTGCGTGTAAGCATTTTATCTCTTTTAAGAATCGAACGCGACAGTTTAGTGCCCTTTTGTGGGTAAAACAAAAGAACTTTGAATTACATTATGTTGGCTTCAGTACCTACGTAAGTCGGCAACTAACAAAGATTACTATTGTATAAAGTTTAATAACCTACCCTTATAACTTCTTGGGAAAACTTGAAGCACTTTTGCGATGACCAGTACTTTAATCGATTACTTAATATATTCTTAAACTCTATACCTACACCCCTATTTGTTTATTAGTACAACAACTTTAAGGGCTTATTGGTACTGGTAATGTGAGTATACAATATGTGAAGTCATAATAAAAATATATTCATAAAGAGCCAAGTTATTTACGGGAAAGCGCGCGGAACGGAACATGGTTTTAAGCTTCGACGCGACATCCCCGGGATTTATTAATGACGGCCGAATACGTATACGAATAAAAAATACTACGCGTACTATTATCTAGTAGCAATTGTAATTCATGATGACTCTTATGTAGTAGGTAATGAATTTACCAATTATTGCACATTTTGGTAGACAATTTTGGGATGGCAAATTTTTAATAGGTACTTAAACAAGATCAGTAAAGGGTACCTGAGAGCCCCATTTCTTTTATTGTACTAATTAAAAATATTGGATGGAATTGGCAAGCAGTCGTTCATAATGGCGTTCTAAAGGGGAGGCCTTTGTTCAACAGTGGACGTCTTCCGGCTGATGATGATGATGACGAATTTAAAAATAGCCGTGTATATTGTATGGGTGAGCGAGTGTGTTCAAATTTCATGAATAGTAAAACGTTGTTGGAAGAAAGGCTTTGAGAAAGACATTTTGACAGCACATAAAAAGTATAATTGATGGTGTCAAATACTTAATTACATTAACAAAGACTCTAATACAAAATATGTAAAGCCTTCGGTGTTACCAAACAATATATTAAAACCAAATCCTTATTCTTACAAGCCCGCGGGGTAACAAGGAGGTTGTGAAGTATCCTTAACGCTAAATTACGTAAACGCTCAATGAACTGTACCCCGATTCACAATTTAGAAGTACTATTTATCTCAGTTAACGAAAATCCTATAGAGTAGGCTTGTTGAATTGAATAAACCCCGCCCCCGAGCGACTTAGTGATTGGAATTTCGGTTGATATTTTCCTGGTACAATACGATTTCGCTACAATGCAAAACGTTGGCTAATATGCAAATTATTTTCGAGAAAGTAATCAATGTTTTTTGGTGTTTAACAGATGTGTCTACTGACGTGTTAATTGCGTAAGGCCTAACTCACAGCCGGAGCCGAACGGAGTAGTCACTCCTGACGCCAAGAGTAAAGGGCGCCCCTCGACACTTGGCGGCAAAAGCCCCTTAAGCCTGGCCTTGGGGGCCACTGGCCTAACTAGTAGTAACGCGAAGTTTTCAGTATTCTGTGCCTGAAACACAACCCGTGACCAACGCGTTACAAGCTCATAAATAACAGCTCTGTCCCCTTACCATAAACTCTTAAAGCAGGACAGTTTACGTTGTGAAAGCCAGACGCCGCAATATGCTGCACGCAGCGGCCTCACTTCCACATCTTAAATGTAAATGCTGTAATCCGCTTGAGTACGAAACTAGACGGACATTATCATGCCCCAAAACATAACTGGGGAAATGTGAGTTGTATGTTGGACTTAAAGCGAAATGTGGGTGTAAGTAGGTATTATACACCCCTGCCTACTCCTTGGGGAATACAGGTATGAGGTTACGTAATGTCAGTTGTATGTTTAGATAAGGCAAAAAGATCACAAGTACTACATTCTCGCCAAATAAATTAATATTTAATTGTTTTTTTTTACCCGTGCAAAAAACAACAAGCAACATTACGCTTAGTTGAGTATTTTGATAATTATAATTAATTCCATTCGAGTGTGCTGCTATCTGTGATGAAACACCGTACTAAATTATCAAGCAGGTCATCAGCCTGTTGACAGTTGTGAGCCAGTGAATGATATCAATCTCTGTTCAGTTTTGCCTGTCATTAGATCAATCCTAGTGACGGTCGATAAATAATTCTAATTTTCGTCTAGTTTACTAGTAATCGAAAGACTAAATGCGATGACGTCTGATGAGTCCATGATGACACGATGCTATGCATTATATCCTCAGATTATATCGTTTATCGTGTCATCTAGTTTAGCGGTAAACGTCAACCAGTCTATTCGTTCGGCACATAAACAAGTCTAGTCTAAATAAATTGTTCGTTCATTCAATGCCCGCTATTAGTCTGTGGCATTCTATCAGCGGCTGCAGTTGGACTCGCGTAGTGTTTATGTACTCTTTGGCCGCACTCAGCTGTAGTTAATATTTATTTGGTGAATATAGATCCAAACTATTGATATTCTGAGGAAATTAACTTGGTAAGTAGGTATTAATAATACTTAGGTTATTTCCAGAAGAAACTAGAAACGGAGGTGGTAGTAGTAGGTGCCTAAATATTGTTTGTTTCCGTTATCAAATATTTTTGTTGTTTTTTTTAATACCTACATAAAATTAATTATAAAATATTAAACATAGCCTGTATTAACAATTGTAACTATAGCCGACGGTAAAGGAACTTTAAGTTTACTCTCCTACCTAATATAGTACCAACTTTATTGATATTGATATTTCTTAGGTTAGTTTCGAAGTTTCGAATTTATTTATTTACATACTGT
This sequence comes from Abrostola triplasia, assembly GCA_946251915.1. Lineage (NCBI taxonomy): Eukaryota > Metazoa > Arthropoda > Insecta > Lepidoptera > Noctuidae > Abrostola > Abrostola triplasia. Next base: position 8,339,894 of record OX276435.1, read on the forward strand.
AAGTATTGAAGGAAGGTATGTAGTTATTTAAGTAAATATTACATTCTTATTCTGTGATTAGTATTTGTGTAAGTGACTCTCGAAGTTAACTAGGTACTTACCTATATAAAAAGTAAGTATAAAATATTCAATGTAGGTAAGTTATAGGTACTTAATCTTTTATATCTTAGAATAATAAAGATTAGGTGTACCTACACTCAATATTTATCTCAAACATACGATGTTTCAAAGGTCAAGAATTTACTTTAAAAGAAGAAAAATACTAAAAGTGATTTTGTTACAAAAGTTTAAAAAATTATGGACCCGAGCGGGATTGGAAACCGCGACCTTCGCTGATCCGTGTCGCTGGTCATCATTAGCCGGACCACGTCCACTGTTAAACAAAGGCCTCCCCCGTAGGGTGGGGGAGTGACGATAATCCCAACACTTGGCAAGCGGCTTGGGGATCGCAGTATTGGTGGTGAAGTTACAGAAGACGCTGCCCATCTGGATTTTCCCTCAGTCGCCTCTTACGACACTCACGGGAGGAAAGGGGGTGGTCAATTCTAGGCCGGATACCACTCGGCACCGGCAGCCTATTTATAAATTGAAGTTTTCTCCCCAGCTAACATAATGCGGCCAATACTTTACAAAGCGGACGCCAGTCCTCCGGCTAGAGCCGTCATGATGGTCATCGATATCCTAGGAATAGATGTCGACCAGAGAGATTTAAATCCAGTGTTGAGGGAACAAGATGTGCCAGAAATAAGAAAGGTAAGGACAAACCTAACCTAATCCTGGTCCCTAACCGTAAAGCGTGTTAAAGCGAGACGCCGCGATACACCTCATGTAGCGTCGTCTCGTTTGCATATCGTAAACTGTCCTGCTTTAAGAGTTCATAGTAGGGGGCTGTTAATTATAAACGAAGATGAAACTACTTTTGATAAACATCTCTCGAATCTATTGACGACTATAATTCAATAAATGGATTATTATTATACTTCTTATTAGTATGGGAACTAATAGGTACTTACATCTAAGTACATAGGTACTAATAATATTATGTAGTTATTTTATAGGAAATAACGACGTCCTGATTCGCGCAGTGGTTAAGCGATTGGACTGCTGCGCTAGGGTTGCGGGTTCGACTCCCGCACGGGGCAAAAATTTGTACGATACGTAGATGTTTGTCCCGAGTATGGGGGTTTATGTATGTGACATTTCATGTTTGTGAAACACATCTACGAAACAGGAGAACATCCTAGTGGAGTGAACGTTTTAAAAAAAACAAATAAACTAAGTAATAATCTCTTCCTCTTTTCACCTTCACATCATCCCTCTGTTTTATTTTCTTTGTTTTTAGATGAACAATTATTTTCTTTAGTTCGCAATGAACGATTAGCTTATTTTAATATTACTAGCGTTATTTTACTTCTTTTTCCTCCTCTTCCATAGATTATTGTCTTTTGTCGGTCCCTTTTTAATACGCGACAGTCGGAACTCAGTCCTTACAAACATGTTTTATTTCCTACCTTACATTCTTTCAGAAAAATCCAATGAGGACTATTCCTATTTTAGACGAAGGCGACTACTGGTTGTCTGACAGGTACTTACCATTTTTTTTATTAATAAATGGCATACTTACTTTAGCGTTTATCTTAGGAATAACAAATCGTTTTCCGACGAAAAAAACGCGGTTGTTAGACACGTATAGGTATATTTTTTTTATAATATATGACCACGCATAACTTTTTACAGAGCAGTCCGATTTAGATAATTCTTTTTTTATTAGGTAGTGTATACCTCAAAGTAAGGGTGGGGAAATAGGGGTGATTTATTGTTCACTTACAGATTTTAATACCGAGTTGTGTATTACAATTACAATAATCAAAAACTAAGCATGTAGTAATTGGTAGATAATAGCCACAAAAATCATAAAACAAAAACGTTTTAACAAAAAATTTAACCGCCGAAAAAACTGAAAGGTAAAAAGTAATAAACCTTTTTTATTTAACCTTAATTTTAGTTTGTTCGGCGGTTAAATTTTGGTTGAAAGTTTTTAATAAAATAATAATTGGCATATTTACCTAGGTACTTTGGTGTCTTATCTTAATAATAACGTATACCTACCCTTTTGTTCACATTTCCAGCCACGCCATAATAATCTACCTTTTAGACAAATATGGGAAACCACAGCACTCGCATCTGTATCCCGCGGACGTTCAAAAACGAGGAGTGATACACCAGAGGCTGTTCTTCGATTGTGGAATCCTGTTTCCTAGACTGAGAGCTGTGATGGTAGGTATCCATATCCATACTAATATTTGTCTTAATACTTTAATAGAATTTGACTGCCTCGTTGGTCTAGTGGCTGCTAAGCGCGACTGCTGAGCACGAGGTCCTGGGTTCGAATACCGGGTCGGGCAAAGTGTTACTGGGTTTTTCCATTAGGCAATTCTCAGTAACAGCACGGAGTCTGGATTTGTGCCCGGTTGATGGCAATAGGCTCGCCCCCTATTACATTGGGACCTAAAACATAACTGGCGAAATGTGGGTGTACTATATGTGCACCTCTGCCTACCCCTTCGGGGAATACAGGCGTGATGTTATGTTTTTTTTTGTACTAATATTTAAAATGTGAAGGTAACTGTCTGTCTATTACGCCTTCACGACTAAACCGCTGGACGGATTTTGATGAAATTTGGCATGCAGAAAGTTTAAGACCCGAGAAAGAACATAGGCTACTTAACGGGGATAAAGGCTAGAATAAGTATACATCTACTTCTTAATTATCAAATTGGAATTGACGTTACAATATACAAGCAGTAACTTTTAGTTTGGTTCGCTTTCGCGTTTATTGAAAATCTTTAAAGCAACGTGAAAATCAGAGTAACTGCTCAAATATTATACACAGATAGCATGATCCTCCTTCATAGCAAATTCTATTCTATTCAGACAGTCCTACAGCTGAATTACAAAGAGGGACAGAGTTACACAATCAAAACCTCTTTACATTCTCTACAGGCTTGTTATTTGCCCTTGGCTATCGTTCTTATTTAGTTTCCGCAGTATAAAGTACGACATATCGTCAAGTTTCCCGCTATACATTGATCTTATTTACCTTTAAATATTTTCTAGGCACTAACCTATACGGGAAGACTTGCTGAAATGTCCAAAAACATGATCAGAAACATAACGGATGCTTACTCGATGCTAGAAGACTATCTCTCAGAGAATTTGTACATGGCTGACAATGTCATAACTATTGCGGACTTAAGTATAGTGTCTACTATGGGCACTTTGAATGGATTGCTCCTTATAGATGAAAAAAGGTACCTGTTTTTTTTAAAACGTTCGCCCCACACAAGGAATTTCTCCTGTGTCGTGGGTGCGTTTCACAATCATGTTATATCACATACACAAATACCCAGACTCGGGACCAACATCTTTGGTTTGCACAAAGTTTTGCCCCGTGCGGGAATCGAACCCGCGACCCTTAGCACAGCAGTCCAATCGCTTAGCCACTGCGCTAATCAGCTTATCCTCCAGGCCAACCTATGTCAGACAACTTGAAGTTTGTTTTCAATTCTATCGAGATTTGGTGATATCTTTTGGACGTATAGGTTTTCAGTCACCCATCATCATATTATATTGCTATAACAATTTTTTTTCTTTTACAATAATTTTATCAAAACCTTGTCGTAATATTAAATCAACTTTGGATTAATTAATATTGCTTTTTCAGGTTCCCCAGATTAAAGAAATGGTTGGATAATATGAATGAAATGGATTACTGCAAAAAAATAAACATACCTGGCAGCGAATTACACGTCGAAGGCCTGAAAGCATTAATGGCGCACGCTAAAAGCCAACAGGGTAAATCAAAACTTTAGTTAGTCTTCTTCATATAAATAAAGATATTAATTTTAGAATAAATTCAGCGGCAACTAATGATTACTTTCTTCTCCTTCTGACGTCTTCAAATCGTCACGTATTTTTTTTTTCATTTTTATTTAATACTAGCTGCGCCCCGCGGTGTTAACCGCTACATTTTTTCGGGATAAAAAGTAGCCTATATGTTAATCCAGGGTATAACCTATCTACATACCAAATTTCAACCAAATCGGTCCAGCCGTTTATGCGTGAAAGAGTAACAAACATCCACACATCCATACATCCATACTCACAAACTTTCACATTTATAATATTAGTAGGAAGTAGGATAGTAGGATTATAATATTAGTAGGATGGGGTTTTTAATCATAAGAATACGTCAACCCCATCATGCGTTACATATTCTATGAACAAACTTAATATACAAGTATTTTAATACAATGAAAGAAATTACGTAGTTTAATTTAAGTGATCATTACCTTCTCTTTTCAAACGTTGAAATATCATCAACTACTTACGATTTATTTATTAGTCATTTGTATGACAAACTGTCATAGCATAATGCTAGGTATTATAAGAAAATAGTACCTATACTGTGTTATTTTAATAAAATTAATATGTTATCCACAATAAAGACAATACTAATTAGTTAATTAGATTTTTTTTGAAAATTACTCGATTATGAGGGTTTGTTTAAGTTGTGAGCTGGCTACATCACTTTTTGTTAGGAATTTTCCAAGATTTTTGTATGGATTCTGTCGTCATTTGCATAATGTAGCTAAAATCGATTTATTTTAGCTTTTTAAATGTATAAGCGTGGTGCGGTGAGTTCTTTTACATGTATTTATCCACAGTTTAGGTGTAATGAGCACTAGATACCTCCCTAAACGGAGTAAAGTATTCAATGCCTAAGTTATAATAAAGTAGACATGTTTATTCTCTAACTTCACTTAATAATTATAATTTTTAAGAAGATTTAAGGTACCTTGTCGTTGGACAAGCTATTCAAGTGACTCTTCTTGTTCTATACCTACTTGGTTTTCCACGCATCTTGCCGAATCCAGTGATAAACAAACAATCCATGTAATTTCTTGATATATATTTTGTTATTTACTTTGTTTAGTTGATTAATATAAATGTATTATAATTGTTATCGTTATTCCTGTATTCCCCATAAGGGGAAATCGGAAAAATTATAAATAAAGGCTCAAAAATAAAATGCAATATAAGAATCACAGGTTTTTTATTTCAATAACTAAAAAGAAATGCAAAGAATTTTTCAACTTTACATTCCAGTAACGTCTAGGGCTACCATATGGATAACTTTTTCTGAGAAAATTAATGATTACAAAAACGTTACACAGTTAAACATTTCCTATAAGTCTTGTATAGTCTCTCGCGAACGCCCGCACATCATCAGAACATCAATAGCACTTAACTATTAAAGTACACGTAGAATACTCGAGTTATCGACCACGTAGTCCCTCAGTCATACTTAACACATACATAATTGCGTCTCAATAATCAAACAAACATCATAATGGAATCATAATGCAAAGTTTCACGCAAACTCATAGTCACTTGTCAAATTTGGAGTAGTTGTTTGTTTGTTTGGGCGTTACTGTCAATGTTGCACGTTTAGTCTTAAATGTAACGGCAGGGAGATGCCTGCATTAGCCGTCCTCCTTTGGTGGTGTGAACCAACCTGGAAATAATTAACAGTATATATAAATAACAAGTAACACATTCTTTGTAAACAAGTTAGAATCCGAAATCACCACGATTGTGGACAGGCTGTAAAGGCCCAATGTTGAAATTCTTAAAGCAGGACAGCAGGAGGACAGGACGTAAACTGTCCTGCTTTAAGAGTTCGTGGTAAGGCGGCCGCAGGCTGATCGACGTAGTTAAAAACAGAAAGTCGCGAGATCCCACTAGTGTAAATATTTATAAAAAAAATGGTATTGTTTGGTATCCCTTTTAATGTTAGCTGGAATATATTATGTATGCAGACTTAGTACTCAAACAAAAAACACATCGCGTCAGTAAGATACCGTCGTCAACCGAGCGGCACCTCCGTGTAATAGAATACAAACCAATAATATCCAATGAGCACGCAAATTTTGAACAGAAAAATATATTATAAAATGATGAAATCTTTTCTTGGAGTAATAATATAAAAATAATATTAGATCTATGCACAACTTTCTGAAATACTTTACTCACACTAACAAGCCCTGCCATAAACTAATTGACTCAAATCAAGCATGAATTCTACATTATAATAACGACTAATTATATTAAAAATAATAATCTGACACATCAAGTACTAGTGGTAGCACTACACTAACAAGTTTTCGTTGAAACTTCTTCGTTTAACTGGAACAAATTACATTACATACTATATTTACCACATGTTGTTTGTATGTGTACAAATATCTACTGAGTATTACATTTTAAAAAGAAATAAAAATGTATTCGCAGGTTCATCTTTACATTATTTGGTCTTAGTATAAGTATACATAGTCTACGTGTCCCGCCTTTTGTAAAGGGCATGCAAATGAATTAATTAAACAATTATAATACTGAGTAGATATTTTTATTATACAATTATTGTATTATAAATGTATTATACACTTACAACCACGACGTTATTATTCACAGAGTAGTTAGTATCCATTAATGATTTATTGATTCCAAAACATTAAAAAATATATATAAAAAAAGTATTGAACACAACTCACCATTCTTCTCGTGTATCTGCACGAGGCATTTGAAGCTCTGTTGCGCGCGCGCGAGGCTGTACTGCGACTGCGACACGACTTTGGTGGCGCCGAACTGGATCCGCGCCTTGCCCTTCACGAGCGTGGCCGCGATCTGCATGATGACCGCCTCCACGGTGTAGGCCGACGACCAGCCTTGCTTCGTCAGCAGCTCCATGCAGATCGCGCCGCCCACTAGCACGTAGCCACCTGGAAACGGGGCAGGTCGTAGGTGAGACTTGAGTGCACAGTATCAGTCACTGTGAACTCTTTGATGAATAACCACTCACACAGGTTTTATGGTGCAATGTGGGTGTAGATGTTAGCACTTTGTATTCGATTACACTTGGACCGATAGGAAGACAACATTACAATAATTTACAAGAAAAATGTGTAAAGGAAGGCAAATGCGGAGTTCCTTCAACGAAAAAAGGGAAGATTTTCCAACCAGGCGGTGGGTATACCTGGTTGGAAAACATGTATTGATCTGACCATGGTTTCCAATCATTTCTTATTTTATCGTATACTTTAGTTAGGTGAGTAATATATAACATGTTAAGTATGAAATATATATGCTTAGTTTTTGCCACACTCACAACAAGTTATATTCTTATAAAACTTGTTCTTGCAATAAATTATTCTGTAATCTAAACTACAATATTTGATACGATCACACGCTTCTCATTGTCAGTCATATATTTGCTCATAACAGTCGCAAATGTTACTCATACTCATCACCACACGATAACAAAGTCACTGACCTGATATAATAGGGTATACGACCCTCACGAACGGCGGCTCGAAGGGGTAAGTCTCTTTGAACATGATGTTGAGTAGTATAGAGTCCTTGCCCTCCTTCTCTTTGAGCACAAGCAGATCATTGTGCAATGGACTGTCCGGATCCACTGAACGGAGTCTGATGTTCCATTCGTACAGTGAATCGTTTACTAACTCTGTAATGTTAGAAGAGACGTATTAGTACGAAAATTGAATTGTTTAAGTTTTAAATGTGTAACTTATTTTATTTTTGCAATATATATTTTTTTATCTAGCCTGTTCGGTGTCTCACTGCTGGGCAAAGGCCTCCCCATTATTCCTCCACAAAACCCTGTCCAATAAATTATTATACATATATTATTCATTGGTCACGATTCTGATGACTAAATATCTCGACTCTTAAGAGAAAGCTGAAGATACTAACTGCATTTAAATCCCTACACTATTTTTAACAGTTATTGATATATTCTAGACGTTTATATACTCTTCTTAAAGATACAAATATAAGATTGTTCACGGTACGTAAAATAAAGATAACTTGAGAGATACATCAAGTCATATCTTCCATACAACCTTATAACATCACAAAAAATTATGATCATAACATAGCCAAAATATTGACGCAGTTTGTTAGATATTGTACTACACCAACAAAACTGATTAAACTAAGTAACATTGAAGTGGACCTTATTTTATGTAAATTAGTAACTTAGATATATTCTACGACTGGATTGATGTCGCTATTAGTTGATGTAGTAGCTAAGTCATGACCTATAAACTGAAATTTGAAGTTTTTGATCCCGGGACATAGAACAAACGTTTGGGTGATCTACAGACGCTACGTCGTTCTCAACCAGGGTGTTTGTGTTAGTGATATTTCAAGTTTATTGAACTCACCCACTGGCCACTATACAAGAGAAACTAAGTGTGGGCCACGTTTTCAAAAGAGAATAAGACCATAAATCCCAAAAATATTATGTATCCTAACATAATAAACCTATATGTTAACAATTTGGAATGGAATTTTATACTGGATTGGATGTTTAAACTCACCAATAGAATACATATTGTTCTTGAAGGAATGCGAGCGATATATATCCCGTAGCTCCTTCATGAGTCTGTCAGTAGCCTGCAGGCTGCCGGACACGCTGCCTGACAGGTAGTCCGCGCGCTGGTTCTGCCGCAGCCGCTCCAATGTCGCTAGGTGCTCTGTTTCCATATCATCCTGGAAGAAATAAACAAAATGTATTGTATTGGGTGTGATTTGGTTTTCTTAATTTAAGGCGCCTGGATCTGGATTGTTGTACTATATTGTATTATATCAATGTTTTATGTTAATAGAATTTGATAGAAGTATACTTATGATTAAAACGATGCTAAATTGTATGAAATAAAGACTTAGCTCAAAACACTGTATTTAGTGCGAGTCGGACAAGATTGTTTAGATATTTTGATTACCTACTAGCGGACCCGGCGAACTTCGTACCGCCTTCTCATATTTTAAACCTTCCTTGGACTACAAATAATTCAAAACCAATATTAGCCAAATCGGGCCTGCCGTTCTCGAGTTTAAGCGAGACTAACGAACAGCAATCTATTTTTATATATAGATTGGTGTCTATGTTATAATTTGTCATGAAAATAAACAAAAAGAAAGAAGACTTATCAGTTTAGAAAAGGGCGGGTGTAAGTATATGGGAATGAGGCATTCCATAGTTTATAAAATACTCAGGATAAATACAAATCCACTTCATTATCATGAATTATGGTTATATCCAAAATCATTGAAGAGAACATTACACAATACAAACGCTAAAAGATATTTATAGCAGAAATAACACGACATTGACACACAGATTTCCATAACTCAATGCAGGTGAATATCAAGTCGAGATAAACGTTATTATGCAAGTGAAATTCGCATAATTTTGAATTAATAACCATAAACAAAACAAACTCCGTTGAACTTGAACACATTGACTTCTTTTTACACTTATACAAAGGATTATGATTCACTTGAGCGAACTTATAGTGGTTTTTTGTAAATTATCTGCGTTTCGTAACAAGTTTATATATTTACTTATTTAAGTTTTACTTAGTTAACAATTTACATTATATAAATAATAAATATTACAATTACCTAGACTTTCTAGTTTAAAAACAAATAATATATACATCTTAATATACAAATGAAAAATCCAAAAATTATGCCTCGAAGTATTCCTCCTCATCGCTGTCGACTGGTAGGGTTGCCAAAAGGCTGGCGGCATTGCCACGTTGACTGGCAATGCTAATGAATTAATATTTAATTTCCTAACTATGTTTACCAATGTAAGAGGCCAATTTTGACTCTGAAAATTAAACGACTGGTCTCTTTTACTTTTCGTAGTATGACGGTAAGCGACGTCACGAAAACAGTGAACGGCTAACATCAATACAACTAAAATCGTTGTTTAACAAGTCTTAATGTATTTTAATTGAACCCAATCTTCCTCAGGACTTGCTCACATAAAAATGATATCTTAATCCGACGAAAACTGCTCAACAAACCTAAGAGCAACTAGGTATTAATCGCTCATTAATACGCCAGTATATCGATATAGTACCAGTATAGTATATAGATATTTTCGGGCTATTACCACAGCTGTTTACTATTTATAAAGTATATGCTCATTTACGGTCATCATCCTTGACAAGTTATTGACCTCCTTGTTAAGAAATTCCTTTATCAAGAATCGCGATAAAGGTACACCTGAGAAATAAATTAGACATTTTCAAGCCTTCATGTTGCTGTTAAAAGAAATTGTTATCAATTCCGGTAGGTGTTTGTATGAGACTTATTTTTATATTATTTTACAATAGATATTTCTGGCGCGATATGATGCGGTATGCGCAGCAGTTAAAAGATAGGACTACTGCACTAATCATTATGGATGTCATACTCATCACTGAAGTAGACAATATTCTTGTGACTATTAGATACTTAGTATATATGTTAATAAAGTCAATTATGTAATTAACTAATTATAATTATATTTTATGTCTAGGTATGTTATAAATTTGCATGGCGTGAGCCTACCTAAGTATAGCGATTTATATTTATTTTGTGTAACACCTGTGTCCACTCTTATTCTAAAAATAAAAGGATTTGAATTAAAATCCACCCACAACCTACCTACAAATAGCAACCGTTTTTTTTATTCTAAGACTAATAATTCAAAGTAAAAACAGATACGTTTCCTACAATAATACAAGGTGCGTACTTTGTTGCTGCGTCCAGCGTCATCGACCATTTCTAGTGGCAAGTCATCTTCCCCTTCAGATTCATCTTCCTCAGCTGCCATCTCCTCATCTTCTTCTGTACCGGACTCGGCGCCATTTGATGTTACACTTGGAACTCTACAAAGTACAAATTGTCTCTCAACATTGCTCATAATATAACTCCTAAAACATCATTATGTAAAGGGGAAGGCATGCGTAGAGAAGTGCTATCTTATGCAGTACGGGCCGAGTATTTTTACACTTAAACTAATTTCGGATTCGACTTCCTATAGCCTAACCCGGGAATCAAACTTAGACTTAACATAACATCACACCTGTATTCTCAAAAGGGGTAGGCAAAGATGCACATACAGTTCAACCACAACTCACAAGTTATGTTTTAGGTCCCTATGTAAAAGTTTAGGATGTTCAGAAAACTAAATTAACGAGATAGTCCTACTCTACTAATAAGTAAGAATCATCCATAATGTATCCAAGTAAGACCTATAAAGCCAAGTAATAGATTTTCTATGTCAATAGATATAACGGTTTGCGGAAACGATAAAAAATAAGGTGTTTGCACGACGTGACTGCGAAACTTTCACAAAAACGCGAAGATTTATAAAAACATCGGTCAATTCAGCTGTTCAATGAATTATCTGAGTTCATCAAGTTGCCTAAGCCTGGTTAAAATTCCGGTATTAGTTAGATTAAGATCAACACTTTCCGTGATTGGTTGGATTTTATGAAATCGGTTGGTATTGGTATAAGCTCTTTATTCCATCCACCTTTATTAGATGTAAACGATTGGACCGACTTAAATACAACAAGTATGTTTTGTTTATTCTGTACCTAAGGAACATTGGACATATTTACAAACAAAAGCTCCATGTATTTTATGGATATACTTAAGTAATTAGAAGTAACAACTAGCGTAGTCTCACAGAATTGTAATTGCTTGTCATTTTGTATTCTGATGTATGTTTCTTATAACTAAGTGATGTTATTCGTTATTTTTTGAGAAAATAGTGTATTTATACCGAATATCTTTTAAAACAAAAGTTAGCTAGTATATCACTTCAGAACATTTCACAATGTAGTTTTATTCAGGAATCTAAGGAATTATTTAAATAAATTATTGAGTACGCACCTCTGCTGTGGCGCGGGGTGCACTGGAAGAGACAAGGAATCCAAATCTGGAGGTTCAGGCACTCCATGTAACTTGCATAGTTCTCGCAGCAGTATACCAACCTAGAAACAATAGATAAAACAATATAACACCACTGGAAATCACGTGTGTTAAGAGGGATTTACTTAGCAGCAAACTGGCAACGTTACTATTTTGGTAGAATTAAAATCTAGCTGAATTATTCGAAAATGGGCTTTATTGGCGGAATTTCGACTATTCAAACAATGAACATCTTCAAATATTACATATCTTGCTTTTTAATCATGCCTTCCTTGTTATAAGGTTCTTTAATTAGAGTCAACTTATGAATTTTTAAAACAAGGTTACCTGACATAATAAAAAGAGGTTTGAGTTTCTAAATTTAAAATAAAAATTGCAACTTCCTTCATTACGAAATTCACCACGTTTCGTATCACCTTACCCTTGAAACTAGTCTATATTTCAAGATCACATTTAATGACCGATGTTCATTTGTATATTTACTTATAAAATGTATGTAATTAACACGTGAAATATAGCACATGTGTATGTTAAATGGCTGCTTAATTTGCATACCTTTTAGATAGACAATAATTTTTATGCATACTAAGGTCATTGACACAAGTTCATGTTCAAATAATCGATATGCATAGATTATACACTGTAATTTTTTTTACATCTTACACCTACCTATATTTATAATGTGCGTAAGTTACAAACACAGGAACCTGACGAGGAGATTTAAATATTTGCAACCTGCTTTAAAATTACATTAAGAAAACATTTTTTATAAAAAAAAAATTATATATTTTCTGTTTTCAGACAGTCATCATTTATTTAAATGTATTTGAATTTCGATTATCAGGACAGTTAGGTCGTAAGGTACTGGCTGACTGGCCATTTTTATCATGTCAGGGACGCCGGACGATTAAGTGCCGACGCGACAAGAGACTGATGAATGTAGAGAATGCATAAATATTGAACTTATGTTGGTTGAAACTCTGTAGGCAGTAGGTTCCTATATTAAAATTTTGTTACGTGCACTTAAATCATAGTTTACGATCGTTTAAGATTACGCAAGCAGATGTTAACATTGAAGTTGAGACTTAGCAATTTTAATCTGCTGAATCAGAGAATGTACTGAGCTAAGCACATAGGATTTGTGGTTTTTTGTGCCTATGACTTCTCACTCAGCTAATCATTTAGTTATAATAATATCTGACTAATATCTTGGGTACACTTGAAAACTGTTGTTCTGCACTCGTTTAAAAGTAGCGAGCGTATTAAGCTCATCCATGTCCCATAAAAAAATCGCTCACTAAAGCCTTCGTTAATTATATTTTTCGATTTCAAGATATTGTGTTTCCCGAATCAAGACGAGCACAAAGGTACATGTACTAAATTAGTACATAGCACCCAAGGTTTTATATTATCAGAGACTGCTTGAATATAATCCTAAGTGCAAGGTAAAAGTAGGTATGATAATTAAGGTTGTTTGATTGCGATAAGACCGCCAATAACACTATATAATATATATAAACTTAGTAAGGCTATGTTTTAAGAATTTGGTGACCAATAATTAGTATATCATAATTATGTCTAAGTTCAAATTGCATCATCTAACAAGATGCAGACATTTGTTTGAAAATCTAAAATATCAACATGTAAGTTGATGCAAGTCTTTGATGAAAAACCTGGTGTCAGAGTTTAAGCCGCCTGTAAGCCTGACATAGCTTACACACCGTTTAAAAATCTTTCAGGTCGGTTTCCTCACGATGTTTTCCTTCACCGTGTTTATCAACTGATAACTAATTTATAATACGCACATGAATTCGAAAACACATTGGTACGCACCAACGTCTTTTCGAATTCATGTGCTGAGGGTTGAACTTGCGACCTTTGACTTTGCAGTCCAGCAATCATACCAGTCGGCTATCGGTGCTATTATGATGTTGATGCAAGTAACAAATGTTGTTAACAAACCTTGCAATATAAACAAAGAGTATGTGACCTCTTAATCCAGTTCTATGCTAGCCTAAAATATCCTTTCTCTTCTCATATTTCCGTCGTTACAAGGAAAAATTATTATAATAATTTTGCACGCAAATTGCAAGTGTGAACTAACATTTTGCAAAGTGGAACGCCCGATTCTGGGCCGAACATGTTATAATAAATAGTGAGAAAAATCCTCTACGAGGGTCAAACTGAAAGTTCTTAGAACTGGCCACTTATAAACAATATAATAAAAAAATAATTCTAAAATTTGAAAATAGAACTCTTTGCCAATATTACTGAGTATATATTTCATTAATTTGTCATTTGTTTTACGATTTGGCGGCAAATTGAAAATTGTCTGTGTCACGTCAACATGAATTTAACACGAGAAAATTTTCGTGCAATGATTTTTTATGACTTTCGATGACATTTAAGTCAACAAGAAAGTTATGATAGACTACGATTGGCCTTTCACGATGAAGCCCCATCTCGTGCGACAGTTTACAACTGGTTTAATGAGTTTAAACGTGGTCGCACTAATCTTACTGATGATTTACGTGAGGGACGGCCTTCTACGGCGACGACTGAAGATAACATCTGTGTTGTGCGGCGTATGATAGAGACTGACAAAAGAGTGACCTATCAGCAGATTCGGACAAGCTTAGGCATCGGTATGAGTCAAGTGCACAAAATCCTCCACGAACATTTAGCAGTCAGGAAGCTTTGCGCCCGGTGGATACCTCATAATTTGACTGAGGCTCAAAAATTCCATCGTGTGGATTGGTGCCGTAAAATGATTGAAAGATTTAACGGAGGTGACTCAAATGCTGTGTTCGACATACTAACAGGTGACGAAAGCTGGATTTACTGTTATGATCCTGAAACCAAAAGACAATCTGCTCAGTGGGTGTTTCCTTTCGAGAGGTTGCCAACCAAAGTGAAGAGAGATCGAAGTGCGGGAAAAAAAATGGTGGCCTCGTTCTTTGGAAGGCTAGGTCATTTCGCAACAATTGTTTTAGAGGATCAAAAAACAGTTTCTGCAGAATGGTACACTACCAATTGTTTGCCACTTGTCTTGGAAAAAGTTCGAGAGAAACGACCTCGCAGTAGGATCCTCCTTCACCACGACAACGCCTCGTCGCACACCGCTAAGCGAACGATCGACTATTTGGCGACATCAAACGTTGAATTACTGGGTCACCCGCCGTATAGCCCCGACCTCGCCCCTTGTGATTTTTATTTATTTCCAAAAATTAAAGAAAAACTTAAAGGAAAGCGGTTTATGAATGCTGAAGAAGCGGTGGCTGCGTATCGCGATGCCATTAAAGAGAACCCTAAAGACGAGTGGGCAAAGTGCTTTTCCCAGTGGTTCCATCGCATGCAGCGGTGTATTGACGTGAATAGACAATATTTTGAAAAGATATAATAAAACTAATAACTGGCTAATGTAATCAGTTTTTGATTTTCTAAGAACTTTCAGTTTGACCCTCGTATTATATTAAAGCGTAATAACCAAATGAACAGTGACAAAGTACAGACAATGTTTATTAAATTATTAAAAAGTTTGAATATCAAATTAGACTAAAAGTTGGCAAGTATCTTACATATCTCAAGAAGTGATATGATCACACGGTTGTTTTTTAATTGATTGATGCATTGGCAGTGGACTGAAAGACTTAGAATTCACGCTAGATATAGGTACTTACGAAAACAAATGACTAGCATATATTTTATTCAAGTCTTGAGATGTAAACAATATACAACACAAACTTAAAGACAACTCAGTAATCAGCATGTAAGTGCAGAAAAAATGTACCATGCAAGTACTTAAATAAAATCTTTTGTATTTCAGGTTCACGACATAGTGAAAGTAGGTCAAATCCAGACTACAATTATAAGTATATTTTAAAATATAAGATAACATTACACCCGCATTTTCCGAAAGAGTTAGCAGATGTGTATAGTAGATCCACATTTCACCAGTTATGGTAATAAATCCCAATTTTTGAAGGGAGCTATTCATATTTAAACACAGCTCCAGACAAGACTCCCTGCTGCTTCGGAGAATGACCTAATGGAATAACCCAATGACCTTTTGTTCGATTCTTTGACCGGAACCCTGGACCTCATTTTCAGCAGCCACCACAGAACAAATGATGCAATTATATATTGTATAATAAAACAAAATGTACGCCTTACCTGATTTATAACATGATTATCTCTGCCTTGTGTGTTGGTAAGGATCTGGACAGCATTTGTTACACTGGGATCCTCGCTGTCAGCAAACCATACAGGTGGAGTGTTGGGGTATGTCTCCTGGTAAAATAATAATAATACTTTGTTGTACCAAAAACATAATACTACAGGAAAAAGGGAATATCATTGTTTGTCTTTGTACAACTTGGTTCATGTACATACATACATACATACATAAAGTCACGCCTGTTTCCCTGAGGGGTAGGCAGAGACCACGGATTGGTTTATGTACTATCAACAAATGCTTGTATGCCCAAGAATTAGTCCTTTACTAAGTGGCAATGATGATTTGCACAATGGCCCACTAAAGAGGCTAAGTGCGGAAAATGCCCAGCAATACCATACCACCATACCAAGTGGCAATGATGAATGAATGCATGGCTCTAAATGCAGAGAGTTAGATCTACTTTGTTTCCCAGCGCATTGTTTGAATTATGAATTGGAGGGAGTGGGTCTCTGGTGTGGATAATGAATTAACAATATCAGTTACATTGTCTGAGCATCAAATTTTACCAAACAAGTATTTTAACAATATGTACAATCATCAGGAGACAGGTTAATTGTTTTAATAAAACCTATTCTTCTATGTTACTATGTTATACTAGCCACTTAAACTAGCTGCTTAAAATTTACAACATTTTCATTCACAGGCACAGCGACGTAGCAATGCCACATGGTTCAAAGTGGGCACATAATAAGACAGTCTATAACTGTAGTGCAAAGGTCTCTCATATCGAGTAGGAATGAGCATTGATCACATGTGGGAGGTACATATTCACTTTAAAATGATTGCAGCCACTTTACAAACATACATAATTGCACTTTACTAAATATATACATTGTATGATACTATAAACAGTTTAAATACACTGTAATTTTAACTGTTACTTTATCACCGAGATATTCTAATCACTTGTCAATTATTGCAACAATGAAATCATAGAGAATTGTAAATATGTGTGAATAATGAAGTCTGCATTCATATTTTATTACATTATCTTACGAATTGACAGACAAGTGTAATTAGTTCCTTATAGTTTAAAACCAAACAACATAAGTAGTGATTGAATTATAATTACTTAAACAACAAACCTGATAGTTGCATGATTTTTATGAGCTGTTAGATGTTGCAATTAATGAGCCACCCCATTGAGGTGTTGAGAAATTAGTCAGATTACAGATATATGGGTCAGTACAGGCCAAGAGGCACACAGATGAGAGGATTTTTTAAGACATTCAAAAATAAACTATAAGATATTGCTATAAAGTGCACACTTGTTTGAACATGCCAATATTATATCAAGAATGCAGGCATGCCTAAACCGTGCAAGGATTTTCCTCCCAGTCTGCTCTGACACTATAAGTATCATAACCATTACAATGTACAGTATTGAAGTAAGTAGTTTGGTAGACAATTCAAATGTCATATAAATTATAAATCCCATTACATTATTTCATTACAAGTGGCGGGACATGACTATTATTTTCCATAAGATTGAAATATTTCTTTTTAAAGACAATGGTTTCAAATAATTAAAAAATATGATGAATAGTATGATTGAGTACCAAATACCATAACACAACACAACTAAAGTTTCGATTTTCTTAATATGTATAAGTAAGTTAATGAGTGGTAAAAACGATTTGCAATGAATTAAATATTAATAAGTATAAATATAAAGATGTTATAATAGATTTAGCAAATAAGGTATTTAATAGGATAAATACTGTTTGTATTTATTTTTTATCTATATTACACTTTTGTTTCTTCTATATTATAAAGACCAAAAATATATGTATTTATACTTCATTATTATAAGTACATAATAATTAGGTTATCAAAACAATAATGTCTGCTGTTCCAATGCATATTGATTTACTAACAAATAGTTGCTATGTGCCAAATATTGATAACAGTATGTAATCTTTGTTTAGTATTATATCATTGATAGTTGTACATAAACAATACATGTTTACACTACACATGTTAATCCTAGTAAACATTAATGTTATACATTCAATGCAAAATAATAACCTGTTATCAATGAATTCAAGTAAGGACACTGAACATTCCAAACCTGCATAGTTGCATTAGAAAAAAAAACCTCATTTATGGGCCCAACAAAATGTCTACATGACAAAAAGCAGGTAGAGAAGATGACTAAGAGCCTTTGTCCCAAAAACGCGCCTATGTACCGTTATCCAAACAAAACAGACGTTACTCTCTCTATAAAATAGCTGTAATGATTCACGAACACTGTGATAATGACGTTCGGTGCCCGAAATGATCGATACAGCAATTCGACACGGCACCGTATGCTCAATAAACATATGATCCGCAAACTCGTTAAAGCGCGACTATTGATTATGTCTTAAACATCAATGTTTTGTAAATAATTTACACAGAAACGTGACAAACGTGTGGTTGCAACGGGGAAATGTAAATTCACTTCCGTAAACCTTTTGTTGACAGCCCTGCCCTCATAAACAACGACCCTTTGTCCCAGCTAAAGATAATCAATAAGCGCACCCCTCAACTAAGTCTACTGAATTTTAGGTCACATTCGATAATTAGGTAAATATAGTACTTACAGTGATATTAGCATGTATTTCGTATTTCTTTCCATTTCTGCCAACGAATCTGCAGGTCAGTTCGTCGACACTAGCTGACATTATCTGAAACCGTTCATGGTTTTTTGGAAACACTTGTTCTAAAGTCTTGATTTCTAACTTAAGTGTATTTAAGCAAGCCATTAGTGTGTTGAAACACTAATTCTAAACTAACTAATAGTTATCCACAATAAAATACATGAGATTAAATTTTACGTTCACTCCGCGACCAAGCAAAATGGCGGAACGTAATGGCGGAAATTATTATAAAAAACGCTGTTTGCTGACGATAGAGGGCGACTAGGCGAAAGTTGGTTTTTTTATATGTTATCTGTATCATATATGTTATCTACATTTTAAAAAACATTACCCTGCATAAACTTTCTGTTTTATTCAGTATTTTTTCTCGCACAAGTAGTAGTTTAATGTAGTAATCCGGGGCCCACGGACGAGATATTGTTGTTCCAGCTTATGAGACCACAATAAACATTAACTAAAGAACGCTAGATTATTTCTTGACAAATCCCATATTGATGCAGATCTTAAAATCACATCTTGGATGCCAGGAGTTTCTAAAGTATAGATTTATGTGACAAGTTTACCATGTCCTAAGAATAACATTTTTGTCATTTTGGTACAACTAGTCTTTCCTCACTGCAGACCACATTGAGCAAACGTACCAGACTTACCTGATTGGTATATTACTATTTTTATGTAACTTCTGTAGTTTTCAAACTAGCTAGAAATCTACTATGCACGTAGCATGCGACTAGTGTGTCTTTACTGCATAGATTGCCGCACAAAATCAACCGTTGAGATATCATAATGCATTGCATATATTGCGTACGTGGGGCTGTCAGTTACCCTGCTATGTCACTGTCAAATTTTATCTGTCACTGAAAAACGTGAAATAAAAAGTAAACATTGGAAATTGTAAATAAATTTATTAATCATTATGGGTCGCAGCCCTTCTCCAAGTCGCAACAATTATCGTAAACGAAGGCGTTCGCGTTCTCGAGATAGAGACCGACACAAAGCTAGAAAGATAAGTCCTAACCCGAATCCATCCACATCAAGACATAATATCGAAGAAGAGTTTAGTTTTATAAACTATAAGCGAGATTTAAATAAAATAATATTATACAGTAGTGAGAGTAACACTGTTGCTAATAGCCTAGATGATTTCTGGGTATTTTTAAAGAAATACGAAGCCACTTTGAGGAAAGCGAGCAAACCGATCGTTGACTATGGCCCTGAAAAAAAAGGCGAAGATTCGTCAACAAAGTTTTCTAAGTTCCATTGCATCAACTTCACTACCACCATAAAGTATGTGGACACCGTTTGTGACGATAGAGAAAGAAGGAAGTTAGATAAAGACTTGTTTCAGGCCTTTTTGAATATTGTGTCCATTTATATTGATTTCAAAAATAAAGAGAAGTTTCTAAAACTTCAAAAGCTAAGACAAGCTCAAAAAGATTTGCCTGTTGCTAAGTACAGGTTTGTATACATTTTAATTTCTATTTCACTAGCTGTTAAACAAAGTTAGTCTAGTTATTAGTCTCCTGGTTGCCAACATTCAGACTTAAGGCCTTAAGTTCTTTTATTTGTTGTAAGAAACTATTAGTAATATAATGTTCACCACATTCCAGTGCACTACCTACAGTTAGGGACGTAATTACTCTTAATCAAAATTTGGCTGTACTACAGCCTACCTCTGCCTCTTTCTTTAGGAGACTAGCTATGTAAATAAAGTTGAAAAAAAAACAAATAAGTATTTTGTAATAGCTGCAATATTTTTTTCAGATTATTTTATAACAGTTTCTTTAAAGTTCTGTATTACAACTGTGTGAACATAAAACCTATTTTTTTATTACTTTTTAGAAATGAAATTGTATCAGCGGTGCAGAATGAAAGAGTGGTGGTGGTTGCTGGGGATACAGGATGTGGCAAGTCTACACAGGTGCCCCAGTATCTTCATGAAGCTGGATTTTCAAACATAGGTTGGTTATACACTATTTTGCACTTTTTATTTTTATAAATCTTGTATGTCTAGGAAAGGAACTATGGAAAGGAAATTGGTTATATTTTATATATTAATATTATAGGACATTTGTGTTTTGTTGTATCTCTCTTAGCCTTTCGCTGTCCACTTCTGAATAGACCTCTTCCAAGTTACACCTTTTTCTGAATTAAATTAACAGATTTTTTTCTTGATAAACAATAACAACAAAATAAAGGTTATTGTTAATGAGGTCTTATCTTATAACTTCTATTTGCAGCATGTACACAACCAAGAAGAATAGCCTGTGTCTCTCTATCAAAGAGAGTGGCATATGAAATGCTGACACAGTTTGAAAGTAAAGTCGGCTATCAGATCAGGTTTGAGAAGAGCAAGACTGCAGACACTAAGATTTGTTTCATCACTGAAGGATTACTGCTGAGACAGGTCAGGTACAGGCAGCTTTATATAGACTTTAATTTAGTAGAGCAATTTACATGCCCATCTCAGTCCACTGCTGGATATAGGCCCCTCCTATGACATGCTTAAATTCATAGTTTCAGTCTTTTTATGATAAATGTAAGATAATAATGCTTGTCTGGGGCGGTTTTTCCATTAGCTTATTCTCAATAGCATCACAGAGGTTGATTGTACAACCACATTTCGCCATTTATGCTCTATGCATTAAGTGGGCAGAAATACTCTATGTTGCTACTGATAATTACCAAAAAGGACAAATGCATGCACTTGGCCAGACCTGTGAATTGAACCTTGGATGTAATGCACAGCAGTTGCTTTTAGCAATCACTGAGCCAACGAGGCAAAATAATTATGTACATACTTACATTTTATAACCTCCTTGATATTTCACATTTTCAGATGTCTTCAGAAAATCTACCGAACTATGACGTCATTATCTTAGACGAGGTTCATGAAAGGCACTTGATGGGAGACTTTTTACTGGGGGTGTTAAAGTGCCTCATACATAGCCGTGATGATATCAAACTGGTGCTCATGTCGGCTACAATTAATATTAAACTGTTTGAGGATTATTTCTCAGCAGAATCAGCGGCTGTGATACAGGTAAGTGCAAAAGTTATTATGTAATTGTGCCAAAAAGATAAAGGAATATTTACTCAAATTAGTAGGTAGATTTTTTAAGTGATTACTAGCGGACCCGGTAGATGTCGTCCCGCCTTTTCTAAGTGATTTTTTAATATATTATGTTATTCTGCTATTTGGAGCTGACAAATCCAACAAATCAGAGAAAATTTAAATCGGTCCTGCCGTACTTGAGATAAATATCATGGAACTAACCCGACATTATTTTCTATAGATAAAATTAAAGACGCAAGGCAGCCAGTATCATATAGTCATCTTTTTTATTTATATATAAAGGAGGAAGAAGGCGCTCTACCGACGGCGTAACATATTCTACGAGGCACTGAATTGTCAGAGGGTGTGGTAAAAAGGAACATAATATAGAAAGCTTTTGTACTTTCAGGTGCCAGGACGCCTCTTTCCCATAGAACTAAACTACAAGCCAATATTAATAGACGACAAGCCGAAAAGAGACGACAGGCTCGATCCACAGCCTTATGTACAGATTATGCAGCTGATTGATAGTAAATATTCAAGTACGTATGTATTATAATAGTATATTAGGTATTCTTCCTAAAATGTCATTAGTTGTACAGTCGACCAAATATATATAGCCTACGTTTGAGGTTCATTTGAACGTCACGAAACAACAAGGTCGATTTTCCCCAAAATAACAATGAAATTATGACTTTATGTCAGATATCTCGGATAATACGTCATTTTGAGCTTCTTTTATACTCCGTCAGTAAAGTCAAGCTTATTGACAATTAGATGTCGCAGAAACTTTTGTTAAAACTGGTAGACCGTTTTCTTGGTTGACTGTACCTTGTACTTATTTATATGACTACTTTTTAATGCCAACTTATGCGTTATCGAATACTTCATTTATATGTGGTTTTTTTCTCGTTCTTCATTCAATAATAATAACACTGGTAACACAGACTTCTGGAACAATAACCTTCATACCTAAAAATGAACACCATTGAACAAGTGATTAAATTATACCTGTCACTGTTGTTTGTATGTCACATAATAGGGATGTCAATAGACTTAAGAAGTGGTTAAGTTGAGAGAGGTTTTAGCATCGTTTATAAATGTAAAAGGGTCATTGGGTTTCTATTTTTTTAATCTTAGGTCCTAGGTCCTGCATTTTGCGACCACTGTTCAACTTTATAATTGTAGACAAAACATTCCAAAAAGTTTGTAATGTCATAAGTCATTCTATTGTAGGCGACGAAAGAGGCGACCTCCTGATATTCATGTCTGGCGTCCAAGAGATCACAACTATATGTGATGCAGCGCAGCAGTACGCCGAGAAGTCCAAGAACTGGATCGTGTTGCCGCTCCACAGTGGCCTGTCACTTGCCGAGCAGGATAAGGTAAATCTATAAGATTCATCATCATCATGATCAGTATCATCAGCTGGAAGACGTCCACTGTTGTACAAAGGCCTCCTCCTTAGAACGCCATAATAAACGACAACTTGCCAATTGCATCCACCGGTTGCCCGCAACTCTGACGATATCGTCGGTCCACCTGGTGGGAGGCCTGCCAACGCATGGTTTTTCCGAAATTTATACTTGTTGTCCAAATGATGCTAGCACCATACAAATATCAACACTATGGTAAAGGACTCAGTAAGTGCCCGTTAATTATGTTATAGTTTATTCTAGCCCAAATATCTTCTCAAACATTTCGCCAGAGTTGGCAAAGTATTGGGAAGCTGAAAGAAGAGCCCTTTGTTTATATTTGATTTTGGGTGAGATGAAACCAAAGGCCTAACCTTTGGTTGCGCCAGAATATATAACATATAGTTTGTAATAGTAATTCTTCTTTCAGGTGTTTGACTATCCACCAGAAAGAGTGAGGAAGTGCATTGTATCTACAAACATAGCGGAAACTTCTGTGACTATCGATGGCATTCGATTTGTTGTTGATTCTGGCAAGGTAAGTCAAAAGTTGAATTAGGTTGCCATAAAATACGAAAAAAAACGTATATTTTTATACCCTATAATATTTTTCTAAACGAGCATAACATTTGTTGAGGTATGATTGAACATTTTTAGGTAAAAGAAATGAGTTACGATTCCACAACAAAAATGCAGAGGTTGAAAGAGTTCTGGATTTCACAAGCTAGCGCTGATCAAAGGAAAGGTCGGGCGGGTCGAACAGGTATGTTCTTTTCGAATTGAAACATAATTATAATAATTTCCATAACCTGTATCCTTGCATCTTGTTATCGTATGGTTGATGAACAACCTGATGTCGGAGTTTAAACCGCCTGTAGGCCTCTGACATGGCGTCACACACGGTTCCATTGGTCATGGATTTCCATGGGTCACCGGTGGTTCCATTTCTTGCTAATGCCGATACAAAGAGTCTAGAAAGCGCGTGTACCTAAATGGTTAAAAAAATGAATATATTGATGCTGACCGGTTGTTATGTACTGTAGGTCCGGGCGTCTGCTACCGTATCTACTCCGAGCAGCAGTACTCGGACCTGGAGCCGTTCAGTACCCCCGAGGTGTCGCGCGTGCCGCTGGCCTCGCTCCTGCTGCTGATGAGCTCGCTCGGGGTTAGTGACGTCAGGAGGTTCCCCTTCCTAGACGCGCCCCCCGAGGAGGCGGTCGAGAATGCCTTGTTGGAACTGAAGCAGCATGTAAGTAGATTTTAATTTGGTTACTACTTATTTAAAGTACTCAACGTTTTCAATTAAGATGAATGTTATAGAATAAACTTTATAGTTGTACACGGCTTGTTTCTTCAATAAGTGTTTTCAATTTTGAATATTATAATGTTTATTTTAACGTATGGCCTTCCAAGATATATTATGGTAGTTTATAAAAATGATACACTATAATTCACTAAATTTCAGAAGCATTGAAAAAGTTAGTTATGAAAAAAAATACTGAAACATTTGTTTAGATATCTTAATCTTGTAAGGCATTAGACCAACCCCCCCTACTTTGATGACTATTTACCGCCTCATTTCCAGGGTGCCTTAACCTCTAACGAGAAGCTGACGTCACTGGGCCGTACTCTCTCCAACCTGCCAGTAGAGGTGTGCCTGTCTAAGGCGCTAGTGTTGGGCGCGGCGAGCCTGCCCCCCCACAAGCGGGACTCCGCACTAGCCCTGGCCGCCGCTCTCGGGATACGCTCTATATACACTACGAGGGCGCATAGGGACTTCGAATGTGAGGTATGATGACTACCAGTAGTAAGGTGTTGGTTTAGTGGTCGTTAAGTGCGACTGCTGACTATGAGGTCCTGGGCTCCAATCCCGAGACGGGCAAAGTTTTACTGGGTTTTTCTGTTAGGTAAATCGCAGTAGCTGCACGGAGTCTGGATTTGTGCCCGATGAAAGGCAATACGGTCGCCCCTATTACAATGGGACCTAAAATATAACTGGCGGAATGTGGGTATACTATACACCTCTGATTACCCCTTCGAATATAGGCGTGATGTTACGTTGTATCCTACTATTATTTGCGTACACTGGCAAGGTTGGCGTTCAATACCAATGTTGGCGTTGGGTCCTATTATGTATGTCCAATATGTATGTTTGCGTATTATACCAATGTTTGTATCTAAATTCCAATATTAATTGGGCATTAACCTATAAAAGAATATATGAAAGTGTTCTATAACTATCTCTTATTAGATAACAGTAAAAGCGATGTTATTATAAATTAAATTTTTAACCATTTTGTCACCAGAATGCCAGAAAACCTGATGAATCGGATCACGGAGACCCTCTAACTCTGCTGTCCCTGTATTGCGCGTGGCTGAAGGAAAAACGTGACACTCGCGGCGGACGAGCGTGGTGTAGGCGGCGAGGCATCGAAGAACAACGACTGTATGAACTGACCAAACTCGCTGCGCAATTAAGAAGCTTATTACAGGTGGGTTAAGGTGCACTTTTGCATAAAGTAAACTTGTTGCTCAATTGAGAAGCTTATTACAGGTGGGTCAAGGTGCACTTTTGCATAAAGTAAACTTGTTGCTCAATTGAGAAGCTTATTACAGGTGGGTTAAGGTGCACTTTTGCATGAACAAAACTTTTTACTCAATTGAGAAGCTTATTACAGTTGGTTATGGTTCATTTTTGCATGAACAAAACTTTTTACTCAATTGAGAAGCTTATTACAGTTGGTTATGGTTCATTTTTGCTTGTAAACATATTTTTTTTATTTGCCCTACGCAGGTGAAGTGAATTCAATAAAATAGTTTGTCAAGCATTTGCCGATTGAGTACATACAAGTGAAGTTGTACCCCTAGATTTCATTAGAAATTGTACTTAAGCTTAAATAAGTGTTGTGGGAACATAATACCCATGCTTGTTATGACAAGACTGATAATTTTGTTGCTAACTTCACAATGGTTTTTAGATAGTATTTTTCTCCAGGTTAACAACTTGATGGAAACTCAAGAACCTGAGTCAATGTCGTCGGCCGAACGTTCTCTGCGACACGGTCAGATGAAACAATTGAAAGACATGAGACGGTAAGTGTTAACGAACTCTAGCAATTGTTCTTTACACTGCTCAGGGCTGAACGATCTGTGACCCTATTAGACCATTTTATTTATTGCAGAACACGAAAATCTTGGGTTTCTTTTTTAAAAGCGTCATATAACTACCATTATCATCACCCGTACGACATCCACTGTTGAAAACAATGAAAATTGATATCAAGATTATATAGATTCCAACAAATTATACCTGACGTCACCCTTAAGACGTAAATACTAAAAGGGAACTTGAAATTCGATGGATGCGAGCAGTGACACGGTGGCTCAGTTGGCAGAGCGGCGCCACGGTACGGCGAAAGTCGCGGGTTTGAGTCCCGCTCGTGTCCAACATTTTTCCAAGTTTCCTTTATCAATTTAAGTATATCAAATCGATAAAAAAAAATGTTGACTTTTGTTCCAGTCAATACAAACAAAACGCAGCTAAAGAATCGAAGAACAAAAAGCGACTGAAAATGGATTCCTGGGAGATTGTGGACGAGAAGTCGAATGAAGATGATGAAGTGCTAGACATTAGGGACATTGAGTTCCGTATGACGAACGACGCACAGCGCATACAGTCGCTTATATCAGGCTCTAGTGCGTCCAGTGGGAGAGACCTCGTCATGCTAAAGGTGAGGCAAACTTTTAAATACTTTATAATATAAATGCCTCAAATATATACAATAAAAAATCCTTTTAAAAATATCGAACTCTTTTTCTCCTTATCGCATGGTTGATAAACAACCTGGTGTCAGAGTATAAACCGCCTGTAGGCCTCTGACATGGCTTTACATATCGTTGAAAAATCTCGCATGTATTAATTATATTTTACAAGGTTTTGTCCCGCGGCTTCGCCCGCGTTAAATAGCTTGTATCCTTTCTCGGGTTTTAATCTTTCTACATGCCAAACTTCATTAAAATCCGTTCAGTCGTGAAGGCGAAACAGACAGAGTTACTTTTACATTTATAATTATTGAAGTATACTTATAATATTGTAATTTCAGGTAGTTTTATGCAGAGCTTTGTACCCACAAGTGGCAGTAGCTGATGAATTCAACCATCATAAGGCAAGTATATTAAATTGCCTACATTAGATACCTCCTGTCATTATATAGGATAGCGTACAATACGGCCGACGTATCTTGGGGAACCTGAAGTTAGCCGATTAGCTGCGCAATGGATCTTTTAGCAATAAAATTGTCCACTGCGCAGCTAATCGGCGGAACTTCAGGTTCGCCTAATCCCCGTATTCTATATACGAAAATTTGTAAACGGTAAATATGTCACTATGTTAATGATTTATATTAAAGGAGAAAACCTCTGCGATAATATCCTTTTTAGACAGCTATGTATGCTTATTTTTTGTTTCTTCACCACAGTCTACAGCAGAACAGTTATACCACACTTGGAGCAAGCCGTTCGTCTTCCTACACCCTACATCGTACTTCGGCAAGCAACCTCGCATACTCCAGCTAACAGAAGCGGACATACAGACTGACAAGCCACTTGGGTATGAGAGTAAGCTACCACTGTCCAGCAAGCATCAGATATTGTGTTATTTGTAAGTATTTTTTTTTATATATAGCTATTTATTTATTTCGTCCACCAACCCTGACTGCCTCGTTGGTCTAGTGGTTGCTAAGCGCGACTGCCGAACACGAGGAACGCTAAGGGTTGCCCCTTAGCGTAGCAGTCCAATCGCTTAGCCACTGCGCCAATCAGGTTGCCAATTACTTACTTTCAGATCACTCCTTGAGACGACAAAGCCGTACATAGTGAACTCAATGCGCATGCCCGCAGCACAAACTCTATTACTGTTAGCGCATTCCATTGACACTAATATCGGATTCACAAGGTAAAAATTTAATTTTTATGTACTTATTACACTTATATATAGCACAACACTTTCTTTAACTTTATTTTGTAGCTTTTTGGCGCTTTAAGCGCTACATATTATGACTGCCTCGTTGGCCTAGTGGTTGCTAAGTGCGACTGCTGAGCACGAGGTCCTGGGTTCGAATCCTGGGTCGGGCAAAGTGTTACTGGGTTTACCCATTAGGTAATTCACAGTAGCAGCATGGAATCTGGATCTGTGCCCGGTTGATGGCAATAGGCTCGCTCCCTATTACATTGGGTCTTAAAACATAACTGGCGAAATGTGGGTGTACTATATGTGCACCTCTGCCTACCCCTTGGGGGAATACAGGCGTGATGTTATGTTGCCTTTTTATTTTTTATATGACATGATATGTGTATTGTGTATTAACAGAATCATCTGCGACTCATGGTTACTGTTAGAGTTCCCGTATCCAGAAACTGGGCTAAATTTACTCCTAAAAGCGGTAAAACTACGTCAGCGATGGGATGCTCTGATAAACCGCAGACTTTTAGGTAAGTACAGCTGTTTTATCACCTTTGGAAAGCGTGATCTAATAGAAAGAGGTGAGTATAGTACACCCACATTTCGCCAGTTTATGGGTGCCTATGTAATAGGGGACGAGCCTATTGTCATCAACCAGGCACAAATCCAAACTCCGTGCTACTGAGAATTGGCTAATGGAAAAACCCAGTAACACTTTGCCAGACCTGGAATTTGATACCAGGACTTCATGCTCACGCAAGACCTTCGAGCCAGTAAAATATATTGTTTTTTATTTAAATATTATAAATTTTAGTTTATGAGTGGTCGGATACTGCGAAAGATAGTGGTTTGAAAGAAGACAGGAGAGGCCTTTGCCCAGCTGTGTGAAACAAAATAGTCTATGAAAAAAAAAAAATGTGCGCGTTATTTTGATTTACACTTATGGTGCATGAGATTGGCAAGCTGTCGTTCATTGTGGCGTTCTAAGGGGGAGGCCTTTGTTCAACAGTGGACGTCTTCCGGCTGATGATGATGACATCCTAGCCGATTTCGGCCACGGCGACTGCTTCAGTTCTGGGGTTTGCGGCGTTCATGCGCTCGCATATGGCTTGTGTAACCACTCTTCTTAACGAAGATTCGCGCACAATGTATGTGAGCACTCCAAAATGATACAATAATATAAAATGTAATGTATTACAGATGCGAACCCCACAAAATCAGTTGAAAGTGAGCTTCAAAAGCAGAATCTGCCGAAAATCTCATACGAGGAAGTCCAACACGAGTTGTCATGTGACCTAAGCTCTTATATGACCTGCGATGTCTATTACACCATCAAGAGGTTACTGCCGGGGGACCTGAAGACGATATACCAGGGGAATGATGAGGCGCACCCCAGCGTTGTACCTAACCCCTTCGATGAGACCTATGAGTGTAGACCCCATGAGAGGAAAGGAGGGGTCTTTGTGACAGATAATGTTGTTTATAATTGGTTAGTATTTAGATTATTATAGATACTATAACTAACTTGAAACTAGGCTTCATATCCCGGAAAAAATTGTTTTACTGCAAGACTTCGCAACACGCCTGTATTCCCCTAAGGGGTAGGCAGAGGTGCATAAAATATACTAACAGTCCCACCCACGTAGGTCCTAAAATATTAGAGGGAAACTTATTGCCATCAACCGAGCACTAATCCAGATTGCGTGCTGAGAATTACCTAATGGAAAAAACCACTCTCACACTTTTCTTGACCTGGGATTTGAACGCAGGACCTCATGTTCAGCAGTTGCGCTTAGTGTGTGTTATTAGGGTTATGACTGTAATAAATAATTAGGTTCTCGAATGGCGACCAAGAACCATAAGACGCAGCGTTGGCAGGCCTCCCACCAGGTGGACCGACGATATCGTCAGAATTGCAGGCAACTGGTGGATGCAATTGGCAAGCTGCGGTTTTAAGGGGGAGGCCTTTGTTCAACAGTGGACGTCTTCCGGCTGATGATGTTACTAGCGCGCTCATTTTGACGAGCTCGTTAAGGGGACATGTAGCTTTGGGCAGTACAATTGTTGTCTGATTTAACATAAGACTAGTGCAGTGCGGACTAGAGTTCGGAACACTTTTCCCGTTCATTTTGTTAGCAAATAACGTATCTATACTTTTTGACAGATCATTGTACAGAGGCTATTTTATCACATTCAAATGCACAGTTCTCTGTCATAAAACAAAGTGTGGAACTGCTAATGTTGTTAAGAAAATTTATATTATAATTTCATTTTAGCGTTGTCGACTCAAACTGGAGTTACAACAGTTACGAAGAAACCTGCAGCTTGCCTTGGACTTGCTCAAAATGCGAGCTCTCAATCTGCCTATCACCCATGGAGAGGCTACAACACACACAGTTCACATGCTCGGCCAAAGAAGAGAAGAAAGACGTAGATGCACCTAAAACTACGAGGGATATTAAGCCTAATGCTAAAGAGTATAAGTGCGATAATTGTAATCAGACGTTGTACATGACTCCGGTGGAAATACTGAAGCATAAAAAGAGTTGTACTAAATAATTCCTGTTGAAAAAAATGTTAATACAATTAAGACCTAATTGGCGCAGTGGTTAAGCTATTGGACTGATGCGCTAATATTGCGGGTTCATTTTCTGCGCAGTACAAAAATTGGTGCGATCCGCAGCTGTTTGTCCCGACTCTGGGTGTGTGTGTGTTCATGTTTGTGAAACACACCCACGATACTGGAGAAAGTACTAGTGTGGGACGACGTTTAAAGAAATAAGATATCTAATGACATGGATAATGATGGTCAAATATAACATCACGCCTGTATTCACGAAGGGGTAGGCAGAGATGCACGCTGCACATAGTACACCCACATTTCGCCAGTTATGTTATAGGTCCCAATGTATGGGGAAGATTTAAAATATTATGCAATCCCATTTTGTTGTGAATTTATACAAATGTTATGACACGCAATAAATAAATATACACACTATAATGTAGTGTTTTATTTCATCAATATAAAACTATCATTCCACGAAAGAGAGGCAGAAATGTACCTACTATCCTTCTTCACCAGATGATAGTTATTCTACCTCATTCTCACAATATATCTATCTCATGAAATTGGTTTGACTATGAATATAGTCAGGCGTGCTCAAATATCTACATACTAACTGTTACCCGCAACATTTTTTCGGGACAAAAAGCCTATGTGTTAATCCAGGGTGTCGGCTACCTCCATAATTATGAAATTTCATCAAAATTGGTCTAGCCGTTTGAGCGTGAAGGGTAACAAACATACAAATTACAAACACACTTACAAACTTTCGCCTTTATAATATTAGTGTGATTACAACTACAGAGCCAAACCGACTTTGCGACATAGAACAACTATTATAGTCTATATTGATGGAAACTTGAAAAATGATGGACACGAGTGGGACTCGAACCCACGACTTTCGCCGTACCGTGGCGCCGCTCTGCCAACTGAGCACCGTGTCTGTGACGGGCTTAAAGCAGCAGACCGGGCTTTGTAGCGTACATAGGGAGAGGTCTATGCCTATGCAACGGGCTGATGATGACGTAGGTGATAGTACCCATTTCTGTCATGTGATGAAAAAGATCGAATCGATCGAAACAGATCGTAAACGATTATTTTGATTTTTATCGTGATATAGTATCTACTTCAGTCAGTAGATTCCAGTTATACGTAATCTACAGACAGTCGAATGCCTGATACAAATCAAACATTTAAGAATTATAATATTTTGATTTCGATAACAACATTTATCAAAAATATTTAACGTAGCCTTTTACATACAATTTGTAATTTAAATATACCGATTAAAATTTGTAATTTAAATATAAAACAAAACATAACATCACGCCTGTATTCCCCGAAGGGGTAGGCAGGGGTGCACGTACAGTACACCCACACTTCGCCAGTTATGTTTTTAGGTCCCAATGTAATAGGGGGCGACTCTATTGCCATCAACCGGGCACAAAACCAGACTCCGTGCTGCTACTAAGAATTACCTAATGGAAAAACCCAGTAACACTTTGCCTGACCCGGGATTAGAACCCAGGGCCTCGTGCTCAGCAGTCGCGCTAAGCAACCACTAGAGCAACGAGGCAGCAAAAATATTTAACATAGCCTTTTACATACAATTTGTAATTTAAATATACCTATTTAAATTACAAATTCGTTACGTAGATCATCACCATCTTCAGTCGGAAGACATCCACAGTTGAACAAAGGCCTTCCCTTAGAATGCCACAGTAAACGTGTATCAAGTACATACGCAGACAAAATCATTCAGTATGAACACCGGCCTGCCCAGTGCATGATTAGCGCGCACCGCGACTCGTGACCTGCCCACGGGCGATCCCGATGCCCGTTTTAATTCGCACAATAACGCACCGTGCGTTGTACTTTGTTGATCTATACGGGGTGAATTTTGTTTTAGAATGTAGCTTGAAAGTAAAAGTTCTGGGTATAAAGTTGACGCAATAATTTACCCCAGGTAATAAAAATCAAGTGGTTTTGTCGTAGTATTGGTCAAAGATATTACAAAAGTAGAGGTGATATTTTGTTGGGCTTAAAAAAAGGTAGTTAACATTTTATCATTTAATAATAGTAACTAACAGTTTAGCTCGTAGATATTATCTATGTTGTAAATATCTACGTGATCGCATTATTTAATAAATTAATAATTGTTTTTAAATTCATATCTACGTTGTCTTGCCAGATCACTAAATATTACACTAGGGATAGTGTCAAACGCCCCTATACTTTTCTCAGGGTCAATAGTATTTATTAAATAAAAATATTCAGCTTTGTAGCCAAGGAATGACCCCCTGTGGTCCGTGCATTGCGTCCGTCAGTCGTGAGAGACAGCGACGGACCTCGAGTACAATGTTGCGAATTATTTTACTTACTATAGTGATAGCTGACAATGTGGCCAGTTTTAACGTGATTCGGCCGTTACATCTTAATTTATTTGTAGGTAAAATATATACGAATAGTTAAAGATGGGTAGAAAGAAAGGAAAAAAAATCGTTTATTGGCATAAAAAATAACAAAAAAATTCATGTCAAATTTTAATTATAATAGGAGTTAATGAATTGTGCCCTATATTCACCTATAGAATACGACTATGCCCGACCCGCGAATCGAGCTCTGGATCACACTTAGCAGTCGCACTTTGCGACCACTACACCATCGAGGCAGCATTATTGAGTTTGTTCATTTAATTAGTTCTGGGCAATTATAGTTATTTGCCCTGAACTATCGATATCAATCGATACGTATACTTTAGGTATCAACATACTTATGTTAGGTATCAACACACTAATGTTGATACCTAAAATTACACGGTAGATACGCGTCTCTGCTGATTCTTTTAAGGAGTACAAGCGTGAAACGCACATCACATACATTGTAAAACACCACAATAAAATTCAATAACTCACGACTTGTATGTCGCTTGTTACACAACATAACTCGGACATTACAGCCAATTAACTAGCAATTTACCAAAACATGCTCTTACATTTTTCACATGTAATTGTAAAAATCATGGCTACTCATGCGTCACGTCTGTCAATTGTTCGGCAACGCACGAAAACGTGAGCATATCGTCGCATGCGCAACCCTTGGGAAAATGAAATGAGGGCGAACGTGAAAAGTTTTTGCTCTTTTGAAATTGTGAAATATATTGTTATGGATATTGGTAGGGCTTGTATTGTGTTACAATGTAGTGCTTTTGACGTTTAGGGAGAGGGACCAAATTAACAATATTATAATGTAAAAGAATATTTATATATTATATTCATGTCAATTTTATATCGAAATTTCGTTTAAACTAAAAATTGCTGCAGTATTTAATGAACTCCATGAACGCCTGCAACTTAAGGCTATGCACAATGTTGTATGATGAATGATACATAATATCGACGATTCAAAACATTGATTTTCAGTCTCCCAGCTGCTTTAGCCCTCATCCTCTTCATAAATACTTGGGACTCATACCACTGGGAAGCTGGACTCCGGTATGCGCGGCCCCTACATGGTTGTCAGTCGCCGATGTTTGTTCTCGAGTCTGGGTGTTTGTGTATGTGATATTTCATGTTTTTGTAACGCGCCTACGAAGCTGGAGAAATTCTAGAATAGGGTGACGTTTTTTTTAAAGGACAAGACAAGGAATAAGTCCTTATCTACGCCTCTCATACTCTTGTCATCATCATCTATATTAAATACTGAGCCACAAACATACTAACCTTGCCATAGCCTGCTATGGTGTCCAAGGTTACCCTCTGAACCAGTAATTATGTATAATTAGACGTCTTATCTGTCAGTTTGGTGGCCTCGCCCCGTAACAATGTCGGATAGGCCCGGAAGCGTCAACGGATTCTCGTAAATTCATGTTTAGTTATTATAATTTACATACGTAATGTCGTGTCATAGTATTATAACATTACTGTGCCCGCCGTAGGGGGAGAGATGGGGGTACTGTCATCAAATCCAGCTCTTCAATGATGCATTAAAGCCATAGTTTTAACGATGATTTTAAGGGCACAATTTCAAACTCCGGGTTGATATTGCGGCATTTCTTGACTTTGACGACCTGATTGGCGCAGTGGCTAAGCAATTGGACTGCTGTGCTAAGGGTTGCGGGTTCGATTCCCGCACGGGGCAAAAGTTTGTGCAAACCACAGATGTTTGTCCAGAGTTTGGGTATTTGTGTATGTGATATTTCATGTTTGTGAAACGCAACCACGACACAGGAGAAATTCCTAGAGTGCGGCGAGGTTTTTTTTAAAAAAGAAAAAACTTACCCGAACTGATGAAATCGCATAAACCTAGTACTACCACAGTCAGTAGCTGTTCCTACGATCTCTGAACCGATGACGTATATAGGTATACGACTTGATAGGCGCAGTGGCTAAGCGATTGGACTGCTACGGTAAAGGTCGCGTGTTCGATTTTGATTTGCGTACGGTAAAAAAATTGAGTGATTCGCAGATGCTCGTCCTGAGTTTGGGTGTTTGTGTATGTGGTATTTCATGTGTATAAAACGCAGCTACGACACAGGAGAAATTCCTTGTGTGGGGCGGCGTTTTGTAAAAAAAATATCATGCGCCACGGTACGGCGACTGTCGCGGGTTTGAGTCCCGCTCGTGTCCATCATTTTTCAAGTTTCCCTTTATCAATTTAAAATTTAAGCCTAGCATGGCAACATGCATAAAAAATACAAAAAGTCATATAAAAAATATCAGCATACAATTTGGAACAACCAATACAATTCCGCTGGTAGTTCTATACGAAAGCATTACTATCAAATTCAACCATAATCGTGCATCGCGTGCATGGTTGTTAACTTTTAACCTCCAGTTTTACTGCAACACCATTTTAATTTTGCACTCCTTTCATACCTTAACGTCTTAGTATAAGGGCTATTTTAGAATGTCTAGGTTTTGAAGTAATTTTGGGTGGCGCGGAGCTTGGCTGTCAACCTGTCACCGCGTAAGAAGCCAAGCCAGTGCATCTGTTGTGCTATATAATAAAATTATATGGTGAAATAAATCAGGTTACGTTCGAGTTTAAAATGCTTTGGGATTGGGAAAATAATGGTTGATGGGTTCGGGGCTATAGCTATTCTTCACCCTAGTGTAAGAGTAAGACCTAACTTACACGACGACTTAAATTCTTAATTAAAAATAGCTATAGAAATAATATAGTAATAATGTCCCAAACGTAACACAATACCACGCCTTATATCCTCGAAACTGACGAAACCTCTACCTAC
Source organism: Abrostola triplasia (assembly GCA_946251915.1). NCBI lineage: Eukaryota > Metazoa > Arthropoda > Insecta > Lepidoptera > Noctuidae > Abrostola > Abrostola triplasia. The sequence continues at coordinate 8,375,876 of OX276435.1, forward strand.
CTAGAAGTTTAGGTCCCCATGTAATAGTGGGGCGAGCCTATTGCCATCAACCGGACACAAATCCAGACTCCGTGCTGCTACTGAGAATTACCTAACGGAAAAACCCAGTATCACTTTGCCCGACCCGGGATTCGAACCCAGGACCTCGCGCTCATCAGTCGCGCTTAGCAACCACTAGACTAACGAGGCAGTGTAACGTACGATCATTTGAATATCATCAATTCAAGCTCTTTTATTGCATTTATACGGAGATTGCTCTTAAACTTACCAAATTTTGGAAGCATAACCAATGCGTAATGTTGTTGTAAAGTTGGCTAATATGCGTCCGCAAAAATGCGTCATCAGTTTATAAAAGCATTAACTTTGGCAAAACGCCAACGGCAAATTGTCCTTTTTTTTTAAAACGTCGCCCCACACTAGCAATTTCTCCTGTAACGTGGGTGCGTTTCACAAACATGAAATATCACATACACCAATACCCAGACTCTGGACAAACATCTGCGGGTCACACAAATTTTTGCCCCGTGTGGGAATCGAACCCGCAACCCCAAGCGCAGCAGTCCAGTCGCTTAGCTACTGCGCCAACCAGGTTGTCCTTGTCTTTAATGCTTGTAATGTGCACGTAATGGTGGCTTCTCACGGCGCGTAATAACACGAGCCGCGTCAGCGCAAAACCAAGCAATGCGCCCCGTAAGGAGTGGCTCGGGCTAGGTCGGCGTACTTGTTGGCCCGTAAGAACCGACTACGCGCGGTTTGGCTCGTGTTAAAACGTACCGTGAGAAACCACCATAATATGCGCGGCGTGTGCATAGAATTTGTTTTGAAATAAAATGGCTATTAAACAGTCTTAGGCTCGATTTTAGGTAGGTTTGTATATACGTATTTTCTACCTTTGTATATCATCATCATCAGCCGCAAGACTTCCACCGTTGAACAAAGGCCTTCCCCTTAAAAGGGGTGGGTTGCCATAATTCCCACGCTTGGCAGGCGGCTTGGGGATCGCAGTATTGGTGGCAAAGTTACAGAAGACGCTGCTGCCCATCTTCTGGATTTTCTCTTAGTCGCCTCTTACGACACCCACGGGAGGAAATGGGGTGGTCAATTCTACGCCGGATACTACATGGCACAACCTTTGTATATATCCTATATATTTTAATATCCAATATCACTACACTATCACGTGACACTGACCTCACAGCGTCTCCTTCTTTGTATTAGGTAAGTGCTATTATTACTATCAGGGTATACCTATCTAAGGTATACACCAAAATAAATGTGATCATGATTTGACATTACTTAACCTACTGATTGAGTCATTACAAGGTGTGTTCACTAATCATGTTTAATTAACCATGAAGGATTACAAGAAGAGTTAATTAAGCGAATCAAAATAGTGATAGTTTTGCCTAATTTACGTTGATACCAAAAACATAGATAAATGTTATCTTATATGTACTTAGGTAACCGGGTAATTATGTTAAAAGGTTGATTGCACCTGTCAGTCTAGAATCTTCTTAATTTTACTTTAATCGAGTCATGATTGTATATATATATATAGTCCTCCATGTCGATTTCGACAACGGCGACCCCCGAAATCACCTTCCTTGATGAACCCTAATATGGCTAATGTATAATGTACCTAACACTTTAGCCATCTTACCATTTCATAGTTCTTAGTTTAACATATTTAGTCTAAAATTTTTGATTTTAGACTTTTTCGTTTGACTAATTAGAAGATTAATGAATAATGAAGACACTGCTACGCTGTGTAGCCCCTTACCACGAACTCTTAAAGCAGGGCAGTATATGTTGTGGAAGGGAGACACCGCATTACACGGGACGTAGCTGCGTCTCGCTTCTACAACGTAAACTGTCCTACTTTAAGAGTTCACGGTGAGAGGGCCGAACTGTCTCATTTTTTTGTCTATTACTGTACTTATTAAAATGAAAAATATATTACTCTATAGTGTATTTTTAATTTGTATGTCAAAATACGAAGCTTTTCAGTTTTCCATTTGAATATCGAAGCAGTCAAGCTACAATGGGTGGTTAACAGACCAATGAGAAACAGAATAACCAACACAGCTCGCTTTGGCTATATCGCTATTATCTATAGTTTATAAAGGCAAAACAAACAATAGCCATTATCGGGGCATCTGATGCCGACACGTCGCGTCACGAGGGTTTTCAATTTACGCCGGCCATCGTCTAGGGCTGGTAGGTCAGACGAATAGCCAATCTAAGATTGTAGAAGATATAATCTTATCAAACACCCATGATTGAAGAACCGATTGGCAGAGGCTAGTTTTGCAAGTGTCTTAATATATCTATTGTATGACGTCATAACATACAAATATTTCATGTGTTATGTCTTTTTATCGTATGGTTGATGAAAAAACTGATGTCAGAGTTTAAACCGCCTATAGGCCTCTGACATAGTTTTACACACCGTTGAAAAATCTCTTAGGTGTGCCGGTTTCCTTACAATATTTTCCTTCACCGTTTTATGCAACTGATAACGAATTCATGAGAAGAAGAAGAAGAATGTCTTATGTGTCTTCTGTTTGGTAAAGTTTAATAAAATAATAACTATTAACCGTAGATAATTTGGTTTTAAATTTTCTGATCCGCGTTGAACTTAGTAAGAACGTTTGACATGTTGGGCGACGAAAAGAAGTCTACGAAATCTTCTAATTTTGGATGCTTCTTCTAGAGATAGAGGTCTTGTACCAAATGATCGATTGCCATGATGATGGCTAAGTTATGATAAGATACAGCTTTCTCACAACTGAAAGATTTAAAGTGCAAGTCTGTACATAAGTACAGACTAAACAATACGAATAAACAAGTCTGTACTTATGTACAGACTTGTTTATTCGTATGAGAGACCTTTTAAATCAAAGTTTATGCTTATTATTATAAGCTTAAACTTTGAGGATTGTGAAGTTGGCCGCCGTTAATGGCTTTAAAAAAGATAGTCGCCCCCCTACCATAAACTCTTAAAGCAGGACAGTTTAGGATGTGGAAGTGAGACGCCGCTACGTGCAGTCTAACGCAGCGTCTTTCATCCACAACGTAAACTGTCCTGCTTAAGAGCTCATGGTAAGGGGGCAGAAAGTATTAGACGTCAAAAGCTAAATTGACGTAAAACAATATTACGTATAATTTCGTTTAACATTTATTTTCAGCAAAACCTCCAAGCTCCTAACCAAAGGTCGCAACCACTTGACAAGACAAATTAAAGCACTTCAGTCCTGGCAACCTTGTCGTGCACTGCGCAGACGCCGGCCGACCGCCTGTGTAGTGACTCACCTACTTTATAGTTGAGAGCTGACGACTCGCCCGTGTGGTGCACCTTTTATAATTCAACTCGTAATTCCGGGCTATTGTGATTTGTGTGGAAGGGGCTTTGGCTGCAGTTTCCTTGTTTACATCTTAGGAGCTGTTATTTTAAATTGCAGTTATTTGTGTAGAGGTTAACAGTATAAAATTATGACAGGTTACCGCTATTCCTAATTTTAGCATTGTATTAATCGATTTGTGAAAAGAAAATGGTGATCGTTTTTAAAACATAACTGGCAAAATGTGGGTGTACTATTATGTGCACCTCTGCCTACCCCTTCGGGGAATACAGGCGTGATGTTATGTTATGTTATGATCGTTTTTATCTGCATTAAATTTTCCACTCATCTTTGTTGTATGTGGCAGATCCTTGATGTATTTTTGTATGTGACTTTTTCTGAAATAAGTACGTATTGAACGCAAGTGAAGAAAAATGCCGAGTAATATCTTATATCTCATAGGCTTAGAATTAACTACCCCCTTTTTTCAGTGGATGTTGTAAGAGGCGACAAAGTAAGAATCCAGAAGATGGACAGCAGCGTCTTCTGTAACTTCACCATCGATACTGCGATCCCCAAGCCACTTGCTAAGCTTGGGGATGCAACCCCCTTAAGGGCCTTTGTTCAACAGTGGACGTCTTCCGGCTAATGATGATGAAATTTTGGCAGTTAGCATATTGTCAGCTCGTTTATCTGTATGATATCCCTTTGCTTTATCAAAGTAGTTGGCAGAAATTAAATCGTCAGCGGGGTCCATCTAGTCATCTGTACAGCTAAGTCTTAATTGTTTTTTGAATAAACCCCAAATTATATTTATTATTATAGTCAAAAAGCTCACATATCTATACTCTCTGTATGTTATAAGATCTATCTCCTTTAAATCCGTTACAGCACAGCACTTAGTAAAAAATAGCTTCAAAACAAATAAATCAGCGATCTTGGTATCCAACGCCATCTATCGGGCGTAGCGAGCCGGTGTCTCAGCAGTCGATGTATCGCCCAATAGAGCAGTAAATCGTGCGATATCTACCGCCAACCGATCGTGAACGATCTTATAAGGGTTCTTACTGCTTGATAATTTCTTATTGGGTCATTTTTATGGTTGATGTTTTTACCATTACTATGATCTTTATTATGACGATATTATCTGATGATATCAGAATAGGTTATGCTTTGAAATTTTAACATTTGGCACAAATTCAGAAGAATTTTCGGAATATGTAGAGTAGGTACCTACCTAAAATAAACATTCGTACCCAGGTATACTTATTGGGCTCCATTAGAATCAACAAAAAAATAAACTTTATTTTTCTTAATTCGTGTATTTATATGAAAAGATAAGATTTTTATTGGAATGCTTTCTAAATAAGTAGTTAAAAAGAAACTTGTAAGATTAGGTAGTAGGTTACACCTCTATGCAATAATAAATAACAATAATAACAGCCTATAACTGTCCCACTGCAAGTCAAAGGCCTCTTCTCGTATAGAGAAGGATTGAGCATTGATCACCACGCTAGCTCACTGCGGGTTGGCGATTTCAGATAATTAAAACCAGGTTTCCTCACGATGTTTTCCGTCACCTCTATATATTCTGTATTATTTTGAAACCTACCTGTTTAATGTGAGTGTGAGGCATCACAATTTTAATGCACTAAATACTAATAAATAATAATACTTTTTTATTAACTTGAGACGGCTCTATTTTCAAGAATAGACTTTTTAAATCTTGACTAGTGTCTATTCCTAATATTATACGTAATTATTTAATAACTTTGAACTTGACCAAACAAAAGTCCTGTTAACTGGGACCACACCGCGCGAGGTCGGGTGCGCGTGAGCACGGCGTGGTCACAGACGCTCGCTAATTTGTTACCGCCGGACAGACCGACACACAATCACTGTACTCAGACAACGATCATCAACGGAATGGTCACGTTGCTGACTTATTGTCTTTTTGGACTGCTTATTGGCCTTAAGTTCATGTTTTTGTAGTGATATCCCACACAAGTGTATATGTAATTAAAGTCATGTATGATCTGTGGGGAATAGAGTTCCTTTTTGTCATCGAGGATAAGATTCGGTGTCATGAACCTAGTATGATCACCATGAGTGGCAATAGGCTAACCATCACACGTCACATGTCTTATGATGAACGGAGGAATGTGGGTCTATACACTACTGAAAAAAGAGAACTTCTTCGTAATTATAATTAACTATCCATCTATCGTATCGCCTTCTCATCATCTACACCTTCCCTGGACTTCCACAAATATTTCAATCCACAATTATCCAAATCAGTCCGGTCACACTCAAGTCGCGGCGTGACCAAGAGAAACAGGGATTTATTTTTGTTATAGATGTTGGTATGTTTTAGTAGACTAAAATTTAAGTAGCTCTTCAGTGTTCGAAATCGCATAGCTAGAATACAGGTCACAACTTAAGCCTCTTGGCCTTTTGTTTTAGCCGCATTGGTAGAGAACTTCATATACTTCTTTTGTAGTGTCAAATGCTAAAAACATGTGATATTTTACATTATAATTTTCATTTATAATACTGCATTGATAGCCGAGTCATACCGTTGGACAGCCAAGTCATAGGTCGCAATGTCTTTTTAAATTCATATTAGTTGCTAAAAACGGTTAAGGAAAACATCGTGAGGAAACCGGCACACCTGAAATTTTTTTAACAGTATATAAAGCTATGTCAGAGACCTACATGCAGTTTAAACTCTGACACCAGGTTGTTCATCAACCATACGATAAGAAGAAGATTTAATATGAATAGTATATGCCTTGGTAATGACATTCTCAGATTGGTTGCGGGGATGACAGTCCAGGATGCGAAGTTTTATGGTGACATAAATACCGTTTTTAGCTGTGTAATGTCATGTGATCTCCGTCATAGGATGATTAATTAGTTGTTTATTATTTACTGTGCGATAAGTGATAAGATTTGTTTGCCAGAAAATGGAACAGCAAATATTGTTTGAAGAATTCGATTCAATAATGATATGCCATTGTACTTGAATTATGAGAATAGACTTTTTTACCTTTACTTTTCAAATGAGTCCTGTCCCTTATAATTGATTTTTCATACTGGAATCTTATATGACCAAACATTCAGACACGGAACTGTTACCGTGCAGGAATTTAAAATAAATAACATATTCATATTCATATTCTTTATTGATCACAGCCATCAATTGTTACGCCTACCATATAATCTCTGCACCACCTTATGGTTGACAGGTAGGGAATGCCCCAGGTATAGTCCGCCAATGTAGACAGTTTTTGTTACATGAAGTTTAAATAAATAGGATTGTCGAAATTCCATTACGGCCTGGTATTCAATTCCTAGTTCCCACAGAGCGAAAGCAAGTTACATGAAAGTATTCGTAGGTATACCCTTTACGATGGTATCTCGAGGCATCTACAGGACACGGCCAGATAACGCGAGGCAGATACTACTGCACTTGATAGGCCGGCAACACGCAACACTCCGCACTTTGCAACTTCGTATGTGAATTGCAAGACAAGACTGCAAGAATACCTACAAAATCTCTTTTCTTAAAGGTTCTTTGAGTGCAAAATATTGAAAGAAGATCGATGAATATTTTGATGCTTGATAATACCTTTCTATATGATACCTGCCGAGTGGTATCCGGCCTAGAATTGACCACCCCCTTTCCTGCTGTGGGTGTCATAAGAGTCAACTAAGGAAAAACCACCAATACTGTGGTCCTCAAGCTTCCCAAACGTGGGAAATACGGCACCCCCCCCCCTTTTACCCAAGGGGGAGGCTTTTGTTTTACCTATATGAGAACACAAAATCGTATGACGTAATTGTGACTAAATGACGAGACAGTCATTTAAATACAGTAAGACGGCTTACTGTCCAGTGCTCTAGATGTACTGGTCATTTGCTTATCATCATTCCTGGAAGCACCTTTAATCCATGCTCAAAATAAAACAAAAGGACTCACGTTTTGACTATCGATGATGATAACATTGCAATGAGGTCAACAAAAATCGAATCTTCAACCAGCATTTTTAGTACCACAAAATACTTCCTTAACAAAAAACAACACGGATATAACAACAACGAACCGAAAGCCATATTTTACGTGTACGACAGAATCTAAAAGAAAGTGGGAAACAGTAATCTCATTGATGCACAGATAGTGTGAAGCGTGAAACGTTAGAGGAAGGACGCGCGGCAGCGGTGCGGTCGTCGTGCGATTTGTCGTCCCAGATCGTATCAACGGCCGTAATTCGGCCGCGACTGCCGTGCGTGTCCGTACACCGATTGCACTTGGGTAGGATGGGAGCACAACGGGAGATCGCAATTGTATTACGTAGGACTCACGCAACGAAAGTATACATTTTCCACATTAGACGACTAATGAGGAAAAAGTATAAGTAAGTAAAAGTATAAGTCATTTAAAAAGCCTCGAGTATCGTTTGTTGGTAAGTACTAAATGTATCTTACCTACAGCACATCCTGAGTTTTCAAATCCCTACAGTAATATACGACATACATTTTTTAAGTTTTCTGTAGTCGACACGATCATAGAAGCCTAACTGGACTATATAGGTATATACAATATTTTTCAGTTTATTTGACTTAACGCGAACGTCCAGCTAGGTGGGGCGACGATATACGCAAAATGGCTGGCAGTGGTTGGAGGCGGAGGGCCGAAGATCGAGCTCAGTGGCGTGCCATGGGAGAGGCCTATGTCCAGCAGCGGACTGAGATAGGCTGATGATGATGATGATGAACGTCCAGTGTCGATGGTGTCCGCCATTCAATAGTAGTATAAGAACCCAGCAGACAGTCTGAGTATTTACTGGCCAGACCTGGGTGTTGTTTAAGGATAATCCGATTAGCTTATTTAGGTACTATGTGAGGCTTGTACGCTTTGCTCTCAGTGTATTTCCTTCCTATCGTCGCAAGTCCGAACTCCTACCACTAGATACCGAGGCACAACTCGTGAGCGATGCCTCGCCAGATAACAATTGCTTTGTTTCGCTGTAAAACTCGAAAATTAACATCATTTGCCAACGCCCGATCGCTGCGGTGATACCGACACTCGTAAATATCGGTCCAGGATGCAGGAGATAGAGGGACTGGCTTTTTGAGTATTTAGGAGTCTGAAACTAAGGGGATTCTAAGCTAAACATGGCAGAATTTCGTTCACAATTCCGTTGGCATCTTATTATACTTACCTAATTATGTTTTTGTTCTTTAAACTGGGTTGTCACACGTTTTTGACAGTTAGATCCTTACTTTCTTCATTCCTCACGCCTAAGAAATGAACGATGTATGATGGGATTTAGTCTACAAATATACGAATTACCTTTGGGAACCACCTTGTAAATGATAATGGAGGTGAAAACAAATGGGATGGCAATGGGTTTTGTATTAGATTTAGTACCCGTACATAACCAAAAAAATAAGAGTGGAATAGAATTTCTAGAATTGTATTCAGGACTAGAAATTCTAGCTTAAACAATCGACAAACTGTTTGGTTACCTATACATTAGGCAGGCACTACATCAAACTTCGTATACAACCTACTTCTACAATGTCTCTGTTTGCTATTTCTCATCACTTGGACCACAGCCTTACAATAACGTGGTGTTTAGTTTTAATAGTCGACGAGATGTCGGAATCCGATGTTATACGTATAGGGAACTATTGTGAGCACTGAGCAGTAATGTCTCGGTGTTTTAATCATTAAATTAAAATCGGTAACACACTTCAATTGCTTCGAGCAATCGACTTATATTAGTGCTCTTTGTGCTTTAAAAGATCCGGATTTAGACGTAAGGAGGTAGATTGATATGACCCTTCTTTAGGAGAATATTTCGATAGAGTGCTACTGAGGCAAATATAAGGTAACTCTTAAAAAGTGTCAACCCTTCGATATTTTAGGCATTACAAAAAGCATTCAAGGTTAGTTTTACTTTTATCTTTTACCGTTTTATCTTTGCCTTAACTTTTGGCTCCTTGATACGTAAGTCAAATGACAAATGAGAAATAATTCCTTATAAAAAGCATTTAATAATTCAATCTTATTGCGAAAAGCAACATCAAAATGTAGAGCTTTTAAACGGATAACCAGCTACAGTAAATAATATACCTACTTATAGCTAGATTTGAGAATATCAAATCTTAGTGTGAAATAGACATTATGTATATGACAATTACCTGCTTAAACCTTTACAAACTATCTTCCTTGTCCATTTGAAATGCCATAGTAGCAACCGACCAAGCGTCAAACTACAAAAATAAAAAAAATACTATACTACAACCAGACATAGGTAGCACATTTCTAACAAAAATCAAAGAACTGGCGCCACAGTTTTCTATTATTGAATCCTATAATAATTCTATTCAAATCCTATGCAACTCTAATATAAACATTTAGTTAATCCACTAACGCAAAAGGCCGCGGTTTCTTTGATGAGCGAAAATATTTATTGAGAGCATTGTCCCAAAAACAAAATGTATTGTACCCTTTATAAACCAGTGTCTGGCCGAACTCAAAATGTCAATCGACTTTTAAACATCAATTATTGTATAGTAATATAATTACTTTGTGATACAGTGAACAATATCTATTGTTATATTACAATGAGAGATATGACAAGCTATGACGACTGGACCTCCCAACTGGAGAGAGATGACAAAGACACACTTGCACTTGTTTCTTTAAGCTACAATGGACAATAGACTCTATTCTAAGCACGTTAAGCTGAATTATTCTACATTTCTATCGTCGTGAACTGCAAAGTTAGATTGCAAAGATGACTAGTGGCGCTAAGCAATGATTTTGTTGAAAACACTCGAATTTTACGCTACTTTGAAAATTATGTTACGCTTCTGTTAGTTTAAAATTTAGATAAAGATGGCTTCTGGCTGGTTGTAAAACCTCTTAGGTACCTAGTATATAATATCAGTTCAGGCTTCTCATACAGAGTAAAACGAGTTTAGATTGCCATACTAAGACTAGTATGGTAATTGGTCATCCAAGCTCGTTCTTCATGAAAACCCAAGGAGATTTGAAGACCTAAGATTCCTTCTGGAAAAATGGGAAAAGTTGGGTGTTTTTTTTTTAATAAACGTTACCCCAGACTAGAAATTTCTGCAGTATTGTGGGTACGTTTCATAACCATGAAATATCACGTACACAAACACCCAGACTCGGGACAAACGTCTGTGGATCACACAAACCTTTGTCCCGTACAGAAATCGAGACCGCAACACTTATAATTCTTGCTGTAATTACATATTGATTAGAAATTGTCAAGAATAGCCTCATTCTCTTTTTTACAGCTGAAAATGTCAAGGCTTTATTTTAAATTACTTATTAGACTGTGTCGTACATATGTTGGTGTTCGTTAATGAGTATGCATTCATACTAATCTGTAGGTGTAATCAATCAATGTGTAGACATTTAAAGTGTGGTTAATGTGTGTAGTCTTATTATAATCGCATTCTTTTAATTAATCACCTCTTGTCAACTGGAGCAATTTGGAGATTTGATGAATTGTGCTTTAATTTTGCTGTTTCGTGATTCAAATGAATATAAACTCCTTCCGTTGCTGGGAACAAGTTATGAAAGACGATGAAGTCATTGTTGACCCTATAAATGACAATAGGTTTGCTACGTAAGTATAATATGGGGTTTGTGTTGACCGCCGAAATGTAGGTGTATAGATTCCTGATAAAGGAACAGACCTCTGTATTTCTTTAGAGATTTCAGATGGCACGTAAGAAATCCAAAAAACTGTATTCTATCTAAATTGATAAAAGTTTAAAAATGATGGACACGAATGGGCATTATACCCGCGAACTTCGCCGATCTGTGGCGCACCTCTGGCTACTGAGTTATCGTAGATATATGACTATGGAGTGTATACCATAATATTATATTCGTCTTTATGTTAGAAGAACATGGTTTTTTTGAGCACCAAGTATAGTACAAGCGGATATAAAGCAAGCGATTCTCAATACTTTCTAATTAAAGAATCAATTTGAACCATTCAAAATGTACTTAAATCTGCGGAGCTCCGACGGCAATTTTTGAAATGGTCTTACTTTACCCTTTTGTTAGATCAAATCAATTGGAACACAATTTTGGTAGCCGAACTTTTAGGTATGGACTGCAAAGAAGTAAAATATTAGAAACATACGTATAAGAAAAAAAGAGTCTTTGGTGTATATTCTTCAGATAGTTTTAATTACAGAACAGAGGTTTTAATGGCCTATTTTAAGCAATTTTTTTGTTAATTATTTGCACTAGTAAAATAAAAATAATACGTAGGTACCTATGTAGAACACCATAAGTAGTCAACCATCTATCTATCTATCTCCAATATCTATCATCCAATAATTAGTTAAAGATCGAATAGACACTGTTTCTTGGTGTGCTATAAAGAATATTATCTATCTACGACGTTAATCTGATTATTTTAGAGCTTCTCTTTATTGGCAGTCAAACCAGTTTTTTATTGCATTTTTTTTTAATTATTATTATGAGCCTAAATTGTCCCACTGCAGGGCAAAGGCCTGCCTACTCTCTTCATATGTATCTATCAAGGGCTGTCACTTTCCAATCTTCCTTAAAGTAGCCCAGTTCATCTTCATTTTTTTACTACTTTATGTAATATGTTTGTAAACGAGACTTAGATACTCACAGGCAGAAAACCAAAAATATATTCGACGATTTAATCACGAGCTTTTCTGCTGTCGGTCTCAAAATAAGCGGGTGAGTACAATCCGAGGCAATTGTGGCGGGCTCCCGATACGCAAATTGCCCGGCGGCTATTTACAAAGACTTCCCTCCCAACGACAATTAGCTCTCCATCTTCAGAGCGTCAGCGAATACGATGCGGTGCCTGTAGAGATGTAGCATTGTAGATGCATCGGCTATTGCTGTAGGTAGGTGTACTAAATATGACGTTATTGATTTTGACTTTAATAGAGGCAGTGATTCTGAAATTGTTATCATCATCAGTCGGAAGACGTCCACTGTTGAACAAAGGACTCCCCCTTAGATCGCTACAATGAACGGCAAATTGCCATTTGTATCCACCGGTTGCCCGCAACTCTGATGATATCATCTGAAATTGTGAAAGGGGCAGTTAATAATGCGAAGCGTGTAGAGATGCTGATGCATGCATTCGTTATAAGTGCACTGAATATGACGTCATTGATACAAATATTATTCTAAGTACTCAAGTCATCATGATTGGTACATCTAAACGGGGTAAAGGTTCTGCTATTGCACTCACGCATTTTGTCAGATAAATATAGGTCCTAGTTTTAGGGAGCGATCCTATTACCATTTGACAAACACACTGTTTTGTCCATGGTGTCTAGAATAATTAAAAATATCTAAAGCAAGTTTCTTCAAACAGTCTATTAACATTACATACGTACGTCAAAAAATAACGATTCAAATATAAAACATGAAGCGTTGTTTCATGGCATAAAAAACCCGGTTAATAACGTAATTAGGACTGCTAGTGGGCAACTAACCTTTTCTGTTATTAAGGCTAGAAGATAACAAAATTGGTATTGCAAAATTAACATTGACGTGTGTCTAAATTGATGAAGGAAATTTGAAATTTGATAGACATGAGCGGGATTTGAACCCGCGACCTTTGCCGTACCGTAGCGCTGCTCTAAACAACTGAGACACCGTGTCGTGTGTGTCAAGTAAAGCTGGCCCAACCCACCCTGACTCAAATTGTAATGATTCATGAGCAGTATTTCTCATCCCACTTTAAGAAGAATACGTACTCAAAATTGGATCACGAAAGGTCTTCTTGTCAGATCACAAAACCGAGCGTATGTTTGCTATAGAAACTAGAGCTAGTAAAGCCTTCATACAGAAACTATTATCTCAAAATAAATAGGTATTTCTGCGTAATAATTAAATCGGGAAATTTCTCAGAATCAGGGTCTCTCCGTCAATGAGCGCCGGTTATTTTCAGTACTCCATTCCACCGTAATCGTTGTTAGAAAATAGGTTAACAGAACTGACCTATCCAAAATCTAGGCTTTGGGCTAACGTTGTTTTGATTACACCTTCTACAGTTTTGTATTAAAGTTATGAAGATCGGTTGTAGGCAGTCTCTACAAGTTATACTCACATTTCAGTTATCATAAACCCCAACTTTGCCGAGTGGTATCTTGCTTAGAATTGACCACCCCTTTCCTCCCGTAGAAGTCGTAAGAGGCGACTAAGGGAAAATCCAGAAGATAGGCAGCAGCATCTTCTGTAACTTCACTACCAATACTGCGATCCCCAAGCTGCTTGCCAAGCGTGGGGATGATTGCAAAGATCCAAGGGGGAGGCCTTTAAATGTCATATAAGGAATCATATTCCTAAACTGCGGATAAATACAATCTATCTACACGTAGGTATATCTACTTATAATATTATCATGTTTACTCGAAGAATAAAAATATAAAAAAAAAACATTTGTAGGTTCTATACAGCTGTTATCACAGTGTCAAAGATAAAACAAAAGTTAGTTTTGAAAACGATTTTTTACGGCGGCGGCGCCTGCAAACGCAGACACTTTTTGTTACCGACACACCATCGCAGGAAACCATAGTAGCTGTGTCCTGTAGCTTCAATTTACGCCTGCGCAAGGAGTGGCTGATTTCATACTGGTTATATAGAAATCAAATATTCTAGTAGCTTGAATTTGACGCAAGACACAAAAGTATCTGCGCTTGCGCAGCGGCACAAGACACTTACTAAATATCTCCTTTGTCACTCAACTTCATACATAAAAGGGGTAATTTACTTGAAGGCTGCATTATAAATATAACATTGGGTGCTTTGTCTCACCAAGCCGTGTCGCGTCACTCAAGAAGTGCCAATTTGGTGTTGTAAGTGCCGCGTATTGTTAGCAACAATATTCATAATAATACTCCAGTATGCTCCATGTTTTAAGGGCTCTCTCAAAGGATTCAATGTGAAAGATCCTGATTAAGCATTTAAATCTTAGCTTTCAAGAAAGTGTAGTTTTCGTGTATTTTAATTGCAATGAATTTCATTATTTCAGTATTACTTTTGAGTGCTGTTTTTGTTACTGATGGAACTTAATATTAATTCAAGGATGTTTGTATGTTATCAGCCACAACTCCAAGTCGCCGACGGTTACTTTAGCCAAGAAGTGCAATACTCCACAATGGCTTCTGCATTGTAATTTTGACACTTTGATTTTTTATTTTTCGCGGGTCAAATCGGACCCGCGTGGCATTCAAAGGCTTAACCAAAACGCCTCTCTTTTTTATTTCAGAATCAGTGATAGCACAAAGGAAAAATTGCACCTACTTAAGTCTTAAAAGCTATGACACGTCCCCCCCCCTCTTTTACAATGCGCCTGAGCGTGGGAACGCGCGACCATTACCCCGGCTGCGCAGACGCCGCGCTTACGTAATTGGCACTGATTTTACGTATAATCACCGGGAAGGGCGCACTACCATTGAAAGGGAACGTTACGTTTTGTTCTGGATGCAAATTGTAGGGAATTTTCGTTAGGATGTACAGATTTTTGTTATACATAGTGTAACTAATGTTTTGTAAGTGATGGAAAAATGGTAAAACGTTTTACGAATACAAATATAATGATAAATGTATGGCGGTGACATAAGGTTTCGACTGGGTAATTTATATATATAATATATATTTGAGACTGCGTCGTTGGTCTAGCGGTTGCTAAGCGTGACTGCCGAGCGTGAGGTCCTGGATTCGAATCCCGGGTCGGGCAAAGTGTTACTGGGTTTTTTCATAGGTAATTCTCAGTAGCAGCATGGAGTCTGGATTTGTGCCCAGTTGATGGCAATAGGCTCGCCCCTATTACATTGGGACCAAAAAACATAACTGGCAAAATGTGGGTGTATTATATGTGCACCTGTACCTATCCTTTCGGGGAATACAGGTGTGATGTTATGTTTATGTTTTATATATTATTCATATTTTAAGTTTATATTCGTCAAGTGTTTTGCCATTTGTCTAAGCTCCTGATCCTGTAAGTACACAAGCATATTATGTACATTTACATTGCGTTTTTATAGCATAGAAAAGTTCATTCTATTGATAGTGACAATTACAGTTGGCCATAAGCATTTATCAGTTAACAAAACCTGAATATGCAGAAGACAGTTTCGCATATTTTGTATAAGTACCCACAAAATAAAATATAAACACAAAATCCGAAGCCAACTTGATATTGCACTTGAGAGTACATCGAACATGACCAAGGGCTATAGTCATTGACCATCTCACGGGTAGATTAAGAACAGCAATTTATTCGCTCCATACACAAAAAACGAGTGTCTTTACACCCAGCGGCGTTTCATATCGCACTACACACGGTCACATTCTTGGCCGCTTGTCCGACTACCCGCTCGGAAAAAAGGCAAAAACGTCATTCGCCCCGCGGCAGCCGGCGCGAACGGACGTCCCCTGTCGCTGCGTTGTGGGAACGCTTAATACGCTCATTTGTTACAATGTCATGTAATTTGTGGTTAAATGATAAGAGATTTATGAATGTGATTTTTGAGATTGTTGTGCGATATTATAATTTTTATGTGCGTAGGTACTTTGTTTTTTGTATCTTTATAAAAGCATTAGCTTGAGCACGGTTTATAGCGCAAACATCCCATACTGTATTTTCGTTGCATTTGTCTTTACTCATGTATTAGGCACATTAACTGTGGCTCTATGATTAATCAAAAACCCTGGTTTATTTATAAGTGAACTAAAAAAAAATCTAAGAAACGATTACGCTGCAAAACCTGAAAATCTAAGAGACTTGTTACACCGTAGGCGCCGATTGAAAGTATCTATACACCTTAGAAAAACTACGTCTTAGAAACTATTGGTGAGTGAAGAGGTTTATTACTTAGTTAGTTTGTATGCCAAGCACATAGGCTCACCTATACACACCTTCTCACAAAATACCAAGCATTTTTGTCAACATAAGCTGCATGTTATAATGACGATTCAGGATTCTATACATCTTACATGCCTTAATAACTACTCCCGACCTGATGACTGGCGAATATAAACACTGATGCGTATCTCACATATTAGAATATAATTAGGGTTAATGTATCCTAAATCAGTTCGTTAAATATAGAATCCTTACTTGCTTATAGTCGAAACAAGTCATCATAATAAACGTCGATCACAACACTTCAATTTCAACGTCCCTTCAAAATAACTTCAAGGAATTCTAGTTAGAAAAAAAATGTTTTATAAGATACATTCTAGTTGCGAACGCTGGCATTGTTCAGATCGGTGTAACGTACAGCCAAAGTTTAAATGTTATGCGCACATCGATAAAGCGTAACAATAGCGTTTACCGCGGGCTAAGAGCATTGTTGTGAATACGAGATTTCTAAATAACAACAGTATTCGTAATATATTATCGGATACGATGAAAGGGTTGCACGTATTTTGTATAGCGGTTATGAGGAGCGCAGTGGCTGTATGCAAAGTCTACTATATAAGTGTGTGCATTATCACGCCATCATAACAGGGATGCCGTTCTTGTTCAAGTTCTATTTGTGGCAGTGTATGTCCTGTGAGCTTATTGTGCATCGAGGACATTTTGCCAAAATTTGGACTGTCAGAATTGATCTCTAAAACAACTTAGTAAGCGATCTTGTTCGATCTCGGAATAGAACCCAATACTTCAGTTAGTACCATAGCTGATATCCTTCTAACTTACGACCAGTTTTACAGCTGGTAAACTTGTCGGGCAGTTAATTGTCTGCATTCAATATAGTCTTCGATATTCCATAAACAACACAATGGCTTATAAAAACGAAAAAAAATGGCAAAAAATATGATCCACACTTATCTATTTTTTGATATCATTATAGCAAAAAATAGAAGAGAGTTCTGCTTAGTCTATAATGATGGGTTTGGTGGGGTAGTGGCATTTATAGCAGCGAAGTAGCAGAACCGTGGCATATGGTGCTGCGTAGAATTGCATGTTTCGCCAATCGCTGCCGATTGTTTCATAGGGCGACCATACATTCTATATGCGTGTCTTAATTAATCTCTGAATAAGTATCTCAAATAACATCCACTTTGGCATTTGTGGGATCTAGACAACTTACAAAAATCGCACATTACTCGATAAAAGTTCGCCAGCCCTGCTATAGTCATACATAAATAATGTGCTATACGTATTAGCTATGATATTTATAAAGACACCCGCTATTTCCCCAACAAGGAAACATTCCTGTTTTAACAAGGTACATCAACAAATTAAGTTGTTCATCATTTTGTCCAATCGGAAATCTGTGTATTTTTCACTTTACAATCAAAAGATAATTTAATCTGAGAATCATTCGAACGCGTGGATAAGAAACTAAATATTGCGGTTGCATTTCTTGTTTGCAATCCAGTTGATTGGCAGATATGCGCAATAAAAATATTTTTAAATCTCAGACTGAAGCATAAATCTTTGTCCCTTCAAATACCATCATCATAGTAGCAATATTCGCTTGTCTCCAACGCCCCATTCTTAATCGTCCCACTATAATTGCTCCCACTTGGCCCATCATAAATCATGGCTCTAATTAGATATACGAAGCCTCTTTTGACGTTTAGCCTCGTCGTAATGATACCGGTATCTTTGGAATATCCAATTTGATACACAGTTTTTTCGGCGATTTGATTCGATGGTAATTTTGTGAACGTATCTAGATATGGAGTCATAGAGGTGATTAGAGATTCGTAATTCGTCGAGGTTATTAAATGTATACAGCAATGGTGGTAGGGCACCTCCTTTCTTAGATAACGTGAGAAGTGTATAGGAGATATCAGATAGCAGGAAGCAAGATCTTCCTGATAACATACAATGTGCAGTTACTGAACATCTAGAGATCCTAATTTTGGAAGTATTTTATATGGCTTTTTAAGATGACACTAAGTTGTGCGTCGGCTAGCCAGGCACTAAATACCTATTGCGACTATCTTAAAGTATCTGATTGTTTTAGCACTTCATAGGCGATAGAATGAATTGATGATTAATTTAACGCGTATTTCCCAAAATTCATCTTTCTTATGTCTAACATTGGTACGGTTGGGTGCTATTAACTAATTATCTAAGGTATTAATGCGAACACAAGTTTTTAATTTTGGCATCACGTTTCAACCGAGTCGAAAATTAAAACTTGTGTTGGCGTATATTGGCGTATTGAAATTAAATTGTATTATAATCATGCATCGCGATACCTTAAAAGTACCTTTAGTGTTCATTTACAAATATTTTTATGACCACTTGCATTTCTCAATGAAAAAGGCATTTTAACTAATCAAGACAGACACACCTACTATCTACTATAATAATAATAATGACTATTTACAAGAATGGAATGAAACATGAGCACGAGTTAAGGTGAAGGATGAGATAAATATAGATAAGCTATCAGTATTAGGTTTAAAACATTAATTAAGATTTAAAAGATAACATGATAGTAGAGATATATCGGAAGATAGTAAATACGCGGAATAGGTATATAAATGCAGATTTTTAAAAAATAAGTTGCTAATTATACACTCATTCATAATGATTATAAAGCATATTATTTTCTTTGGTTAAACCCATAAAAATTACAAATGTTTATCTACGATTTAGCCCTGTAGATAAGTTAGATCACGCGTCCTATTTAATGTTTGGATGAATAGTACATTGTGTGCTGATTCATCTTACCCATAACATACATCCTGAGTAATCCCAACACATATAAGAACACGAGAAACTCAAATAATTACCGATTGTTTCCGTTATCAGTGCATCTGCACCCGGCCTGGCGTAGGTAGGTACTTAATTCATAATATATAAATTAAGCTGACCGACGCACTACTCATTAATGGGAAATCAGTCATCGCGGTGATATCGAAGAGCATGTATTTTTTTATACCACTTCTAATAACGACCGTCAGCCTACTATACTTCTATTTCACAAGAACGTTTAACCATTGGAAAGACAAAAATGTGAAAGGACCGAAACCAATACCATTTTTCGGGAACTTTATAGAAGTAGCCTTAAGACAAAAGCATGTTGGTATTCTATACAGTGATCTCTACAAACAATATGAAGAAGAAAAAGTTGTTGGCTTGTACAGGATGACAGCCCCTACCTTACTCGTTCGAGATTTGGATATAGTGAAACAAGTGCTAGTCAAAGATTTTGAATCACTCCCCGATCGTGGACTGTATTACAACAAGGAAGCCTTGGGTGACAATCTTTTTCATGCAGACTATGACGTGTCGAGAAATATAAGGAAACATTTGACTTCGATTTTTACTGCTCGAAAGTTCAGGAACAATTTTCACGCGTTCGCCGACCGGGCTGACAAGTTTATCGATTATATTGAAAACGCTACTATGAAGAATCCAGAACAAGACGTGTTAAGAGTGTTTCGGAAATACGCTGTGGACTCTATAATGATTGCATCGTTCGGCTTAGATGTTCAAGCCTATGATGACGATAACAATTTGTGTGATTTTATGGATGCCCAAATTCAATCCCCTACCTACTTAATCGAAATGGAGTTGTTATTTCCCGGAGCTTTGTCTAAATTAAATCTATCAGTGTTCCCTGAAAATGTAAGGAAGTTTTGTGAACAAATTGTTAAAACTGGTGTGTCTAACCAACAAGGAGTATCGACGACTGAAAAAAATAGTTTAATGGATGTTATAATAGAGTTAAGAAAAGAAAACAGTGTTGGTACGGACGAGAAAAAAGTAGAAAACGACTTATTGATGGAAATAACCAATGACATGTTACTTGGCCAAGTGTTTATATTTTATTTCGCTGGATATGGCAATAACTCGTTATTATCCACTTATGCATTATATCACTTAGCCAAAAACCTTGATGTGCAAGAAATATTGAGAACAGAAATAGACCAAGTCCTTAACAAGTACGATGGAAAACTGACTTATGAAGCATTAAAAGAAATGAAGTATCTACAGATGGTTTTCGAAGAGACAATGCGAATGCATCCCCTAACTAACGCCATATCCAGAAATGTAATGAAAGATATAAAATTAGAAGGAACAGATGTCGTGATTGACCAAAATACGATAGTGGTTATATCACCATATTCTATTCAACATGATGAGAAGTACTATCCAGAACCGGAGAAGTTTGAGCCTGAGAGATTTTCATCAGAAAACATTCGAGGAAGGCATCCCTGTGCTATGTTGTCATTTGGAATTGGTCCCAGAAGTTGTCTTGGTAAGTAAATTATTGCAATCAGTTTGATATTCAGTAAGTTTTTAAACTGTCCATGTACCTACCTATAATGGGAATAACTGTTAGTATACTTTGAAGCAGGGTGAAATTTTACACATAATACAAATCATTTTGATCATCCTTTTTATATTTACGTTAACACTTAAAAACAAAAAATTAAAGGTTGCAGCACTGTAGAAAAAGTCTGCTTGTCTAATATCCACAAAACGCTTTTATTTTCCGTTAAAAATCGTAGACAAAGAGAATTTTACTTATTTGATACTAGCTTTTGTCCATGTCCTTTCTCGGGTCTGAAACTTTCTACTTCCATTCCAAATTTCATCAAAATCCGTCCAGCGATTTAGTCGTAAAGGCGTAACAGACACAGATAGACGGACAGACAGACAGAGTTACCTTCACATTTATGATATTATAGTATAACAGTATAGTATGGGTGGATTTAATATTTATTATCGTTTTAAATAAGAGGTCACATATAAACTGATTAAATCTAACGCAAAGAGCACATTAGTAGCTTAATTGTATCCGTCTAATTAACGACATTTAATGATTCAATAGATAATGCAAAAGATAGAGTGGTTTGGAAGAAGAAAGGGGAAACCTTTGATAGCAGCGGAAAATAAAATAGGCAATGACTAAATACATCCTTAATAGTAGTCTCTATCTTTTCTCAGGTTCACGATTCGCACAGATCCAATTTGGGATCTGTATGGTGAAACTTCTCTCCAAATTTCGAGTGGAGGCCACAGAAAATACAGTAGCGAAGATTGACTACACACCATGGAGACTATTGCTGTCTCCTAGCGAAAGGATATACCTGAAACTAGTGCATAGAGTTTAGAGATATGTAATTTTTAAATAGCATTGTAATTTATTTAGGTTAACCAAAAAATTATGTGATTGTAAAGTATTTACTAATTAAATCTGATTAGCTGTACTTGAAGTTTTAAATTATATTTATTGACCCAAAACATTCATGAGTTCTTAGTCATTATTAGTGAAATATTTTATTTATTATTATTGATATAGTTGGATAAATAGCTGATAATTTAGCAAAATATATTAATATTCTCTCAGTAAAAGTTAAATATATATTTTTTAATACTACTGTCTAGCTAGAAGAAGTTTAATACTCAATACACCTCTGTCTATCCTTTGGGAAACAACCTTCATGATATTCGTCCACATACCAGTTCCATAACACACGTAAAGAAATAGCTCGTTATGTTACAAAACGGTAACTTTATCTGCGCAAGCGCATCAACACGTACTCGGCTATCGGCCAATCGTGTTCGAGGGCGGGAACGGAGAACGTTGCTTTTTGAAAAATGAACGTCGCGTTCCCTTTGTATGATGTATCTTTAGTACCTACTTAATGAATACTGGGCAACCTTTATGAATCTTTAGGATTTCATCATTTGCCTAGCCTTTCTCAATTGCGTTGGAGTATCTTTATTAAAAAAAAACGCACCCTTCCACTAGGAATTTCTCCTGTATTATGGGTGCGTTTCACAAACATGAAATATCCCATACACAAACACCCAGATTCGGGACAAACCGGCGGATCGCACAAATTCTTGCCCCGGCAATTGTACCCGCAACCCTTAGCGCAGCAATCCAATTGCTAAACCACTGCGCCAATCAGAATGAAGCTAAACACCATAATTATGAGATAAAAGATAAAAAAAGATAAATAAATACATAAAATCTCTTGAATTTGGTATGAGGTCCATAAGAAGATAGCTGAATAAATAACTGATTAGCAGACGGCTGTGTTGATGATGACTGTGTTGATGATGACTGTTGGTGATGACTTCGTTATAATTTTCCAAAATATTGTTAATACTTTTTCTATGGAACCAATAGAATACCTAAGATGTTGAAGGTAATGATGCCAACATTTACAATGATTGAGATAAATAATTGTAAACGATGAAATGTTGTCTAGTTGTCGCTAAGGACGACTGCTGAACCGGTCCTAGGTTCGAATTCCGGGTCGTGCAAACTGGTATTGGATTTTCCAGTAGGTCATTCTCAGTAAAAGCCCGGAATCCCTATTTGTGCCTATAATATAATTAGCGAAATGTGAATATAGGTAGGTACTATAGATAAACCTCTGCCTACATCTTTAGGGAATACAGGCGTGATGTTATGTTTAGTAGCTATCTATAATTAATTGATAGCCTTGACATTTGTACAACAGAACTTCCTAGAATACGCAGACGTTATGACAAATGTATAAAAACTATTATTTAACTATGCACAGCATCAATCACTGCCAACAGTGGTTTTGCGATCTCGTATAAGTATACATAATGCATGATGAACGAACATACACAATACTAGTTATATCACATTGTTTTCCCATGGCATTTGGAAAAAGTAGGTGTATTATAATAGGCGAAAGAAGTATGCAGGATCGTTAGCAAATGGAAATCCGTGGTCTCTGCCTACCCATCTGGGAAATAGGCGTGACTTTATGTATATGTGTTATAGCTGCTACGTGAAGTGTAAGTGGAATGCGGCGTCTCGCTTTCACAACGTAAACTGTCCTGCTTTAAGAGTCCATGGTAAGGGGACAGGTTGTTCATCAACCATACTATAAGACATACAGATTACAAACAAATGAATACAAAAACTTGGTGTCAGAGTTTAAACCTGTAGGCCTCTGACATGGCTTTACACTTGACAAATCTATCAGGTGTGTCGTTTTCCTCACGATTTACCGTTTTTTACATAAAGAGGCGTTCGTTTGCATGTATGTTAGTAGTTAATAAGGATTTCTACACACACTATCGTGGTCATTCGCAGATCTCTGGTTCGAGTATTTTACACTAGCGTTTTACAAGTGATAAAAAAGCTATTTGTTTTTGCGTTTACATATTTTTAAAAATAATACTCATTTACAGGAAAGATGTAAATATAGTATACTAGTTTATTACCGCGGCTACACCCGCGTTAAGTAACCTATGTCCTTCATCGAAAATTAAACTTTCTCTATGCCAAATTTTATCAATATCCTTCCAGTGGTTTAGTCGTGAAGGCGTAACAGACAGTTATTTTCACATTTTTTTTGGTTTAAAGATTCTTTATTTATTCAAAAGAACAATGTTCACTTACGAATAAACATAAGGCTATAATATTAATTAGTGTAGATTCTTTGTTGTTGTTTATAATCAGGATTTCCCAATTTCACGCAATGTTATTTTGCGTCATAATACACGTATTAGATATATTGTAATCGCAAAACGTGAATCTGTATCCAAGATTTGATCGCAATCGACAAATCGAAATCAAGATTCTTTAAAATATCAGTAGCATTGATTAATTTGTTTCATTATAGGTAATAATAATATTTTTTATTAGACAAACACAGTACATGAAAATACGTTAACATTCACGACGTTGACGACCTGATTGGCGCAGTTGCTTAGCGATTGCCACTTTGCGAGTTCGATTCCCCGACGGGACAAAAATGTATGTGATCCGCAGACGTTTGCCCTGAGTCTTGGTGTTCGTATATGTGATATTTCGTGTTTGTAAAATGCACCCACGATACAGGAGAAATATAGATGAAGTACAGTATGGAAGTAGCCCCAAACTAAGCATAGCCCATATCTTGGTGGCCCAGGCACGATACTATTAACTGATAAATTACTATCCGTTAGCGTCGTAAAATATCACACTTTGACTTAGAACTAGAATTAAAGTTAATTTTACAAACGTAGTACTGTTACCAACATAATATTTCCTACATCATCATCATCTTCACTCGGAAGACGTCCACTGTTGAACAAAGACTTCCCCTTTAGATAAGGGGAGGAGGGGTTGATAATCCCCACGCTTGGCAAGCCGCAGTATTGATGGTGAAGTTACAGAAGACGCTGTTGCTCATCTTCTGGAATTTCTCTTGGTCGCCTCTTATGACATCCACGGGAGGAAAGTGGGTGGTCAATTCTAGATACTACTCAGCTTCCCTACATATACTATACTTAACTACAATATTATTTTCATACCGCAGTATTAGAGGATAATATCGAAGCAAATAGCCTATAAGAAACAAGTGCGCAGTTAGGGCCTGTAGCGAAATCTCTGGAGTCTAGTAATTAAGATAAGACAAAAGAAACCATTTTCCTGTTACACATTTTAATAATGATTGTTATGTAAACTAAATATATGTCACGTAGGTGGGTCTACGTGACGAAAATAGATGAGCAAATGACTTGATTCATTAGAAAAATTAGCTAACGAGAACGCGTTATCTATGTTACCGTCTCATATATGGCATCGTTCGTGACAGAAGCAATGTCAACACAGGCCATTTAATAAATACGTAATTATGACATCGATTTGTAGAAGTAGGCGTAGTTTTATTGGGAATTTCTAAATCTACAGTATACTGGCCATCATTAAGTTCTTTCTAATTTGTAACTAGACTTTTGGCCATTTCCAGAGAGCACCTCAAATGCCTTATTGGTGACGAAGGGAAATCCCTGAGGCCTTTAAATTAGTTTCATTCAGTATTTATCATTGTTTTTTCCAATATATGTAGCTTGTATTTTGCGTAATTGGTTTTTCAAAAGTAGGTATTTATAAAATAAAACTTTAAGTAGACAGTTATGCAATCTATATCTATCTTTATCTTTGCATTTTTAATACAACTTATTGTGAAAAAAATCGGAAGCCAAAAATGATATTTATCATTCTCTGAATCGGGAATTTTTTTATCATGGGTTTCACTGAGCAGCTGAGCGACTTGTGGTCTGAAGCAAATCACAACGTACCTACAATGTGATGTGTGCAGATATGAAGACAAATCGCTAACTATCAAATAATCATGACGATTCCAATGAATTGTTTTTTATTTCTATTCGTAAATATGATAAATTTTAATAAGGAACTAAAATGTAGGTAAATTCTATACTATTTAGTTTGTGAAATCATGATAAATTCGTATCAAGACTGATTTGATTGTGACGACAGGTGATGATTCAAAATACAATTCAGTAATTTACGCAGGGTAATTACGTCACATCAAGATTGAATAGAGGGGTTATGGAAGTAAAATAAAGGCTTGGTGCCAATGAGCCGTAGAATCAGATCACTTCCTTGTCCTGAATGAAGCACGCACAAATATCATTATTCATGACGAATTCCGGCACTTAAGTGACGTTAAAAATTAATTTGCAGTTTTTATTTGCTGATAACCTTTGATCGTAATAATGGTTTTGAATATGGCTGTTTAATTGTCGAAGATGTGAGGACTACCGCTTCTATAAAATTTTATTGTTACAAATAGGTGCAGTTATTTATCATGTAATTGGAATATTTTTAAAGTGTTAATGATGGATTGAAAAACGTTTCTGGGTTTTCCACTTTTTTGAATGAAGGTTTGTGTTTTCTCTTACTTATCATCTAGCTATAGATGTAGTACGTCTGTACTAATTCGTGTCTACAGTTAGGTTCTATAGGGAGAGGAAGAGGACTTTTTCGAAGGACACATCCATCAACACCATCAGCCGGAATACGTCCACTGTTAAACAAATCCCCCCCCCGCGTAGAGTGGGGTGGTGCCATATAATTCCTACGTTTGACAAGCGGCTTGGCGATCGCATTATTGGTGGTAAAGTTACAGGAGACGCTGTTGCCCGTCTTCTGGAGTTTCCCTTTCTCGACTCTTACGACACCCACGTGTGGAGAGGGGGTGGTCAATTCTAGGTAGAATACCACGGCATAGGACACACCCACTTTCCAATAACTGAAAATAAATGATTATAATTTACTAACGCACGCTCTCAGTCATGTGTGTGGCCACGAGACTACATGTTAGGTATGTCATAATTTTGTTATTTGACGTTATCTTCTTATTACATATTAATCAACGGCAAATTGAATACCGTGTGATCATTTACAATCTATAAACCTATCACTGGAGTTCGATTAGATCAATCAAGTATTAGTATTTCGTTTGAATCTTTCGAAGCATCAAGTTAATACGCAATCGTATTTTTGCTAAATCATTTATTAATATAATTAATCTTATTACTATGTAGATGTACTGTTTTCGTCATATTGGCGGACCGGGTTCGTACGTAAAATGGCCAAAGTCCACACTAAGGAAGTTATGTAAGTTCTTAATTATAAGACACGAGGAGGACCACATAGGGGTGTTCTTATCGTATGGTTGGTGAACAACCTGGTATCAGAGTTTGAACCATGTGTAGGCCTCTAACATGGCTTTACACACCGTTGATAAATCTCTCAGGTGTGCCGCTTTCCTCACGATGTTTTCCTGCACCGTTTTTTGCAACTGTTAACTAATTTATAATGCGCACAATCGCACATGAATTCGAAAGGACATTGGTTGGGTTTGAACTAGGCTATCAGTGTTACATAGTGATGAAACCTGGATTTAATGGTGAAGTAAACTTTTCTTTTTGAATCTATAGTAGTTTTGAATTAACGGTACTTTTGGCGAGATCGAATAAAAACTCTTTAGCCAGTAAGACTTTTATGTGATTGTGGAAATCAATGCTTGTTCCTGCTTTGTATGAGAAGAAATCGTTGCCTTGTGGTTTGACAGTTACAGGCCGATATTTTGGCAGACGGAGGACTTGGAAACATTAGATTTAAGACAAAATTTATTGGCCAAACATTCAAATACGTTATTGTCTACAAATCAGGGTTGAATGTACTAAAACCTCCAATCAAACGTGCTATCTAACGTGATACTAATAATCTAATCATCTAATATCATTGGCATCTCGGTAACCCACTTTGATCTATGCGGTAAATACTCCATACTTATCGTAGTAGTCATTAGTGTCGTCTGACTTACCACCTTAGACACGTGCCAATGTGGCAGTTCTTTAGCATGACACATCATATAATGTGAACAGCAAATGGGAGACGCTAAACTGATTGGCGGGCAATGAGTATCATTAACATGCCAATGCAAGTTTTGGGGCCTACAAAAACTGGAAGTACAGAAGGTTAGTAGACAGTTAAGTACTCGTGTAGAACTACATTTATACATCGTGTATATACATTTGTTCTATCAAGGTTATTTGGTTATCAGAATGTCGGAATACGACCTATGTGCCTTGGTACAAGCTTTATAACAAAATATGCAAACCGCAGTGGGCATGCATGGCGATTAATGCTCGATCCTTCTCTGAACGAGATGGGACCTTTCTGCAGGATAGTCCATCTGCATTGGACAGTTAAAGTCTGATGTTATGATTTGTTGCCGAGTGGTATCTGTCCTAGAATTGACCAGCCCCTTTCCTCCCATGGGTGTTGTAAGAGACGACTAAGGGAAAATCCAGAAAAGCAGCAGCGTCTTCTTCAACTTCACCACAAAACTGCGATCCCCAATCGGTTTGCCAAACATGGGGATTATGGCAACGACTTACCTAATGCGGGGGCCTTTGTTCAGCAGTAGACGTCTTCCGGCTGATGATGATTTGTAATTATGCCCACTGTAGGTAAGTAAAAGTATCGGTTCGCCGGTAAAGTGAGGTAGGCTGCTCAGGTCGTGCCGGACGCTCATTGAAGTATCACCACCAAAGGACTCCTATAATACATATAATTCCCTAGACACAGATAAAATGTAATCACTGCATTTTGGATTGCACGAACTTCAGACCGCGTGCAATGGAAGACGTAGTTTTTCTGCAATTCTTTTGTTATGTGGTGACTCTGAGTCAATGTGCGACATGAAAACAACCATAATGCCATGGCCCTCGGCGCTCATTATTGTCTCTGAAAAAGATTGATCATGTAGAGGTCATCGAAATCTGGACGCAAGAGCGCAATTAAGATTAATTAGTGCTATGAGCTCTTTGAATGCGCTATGTGAAGCATGATAACAAAAAATGCTTGGGCTTCGAATCAAACTGGTAGTTTTTTTTTGTAATTAACCGATTTGGAACTGTGTTATAGATTAAGCAATAATATGATGAGACGTGTACCTAGCATACATAATAGTTATATTGAAATTATATTTTTTGTTAAATTCATTATAATTGTTCTATTTTATTAACACTGTTAATTACCTACATAAAATCGTGTTACGTGTTTCAAGAACTAAACCAATTCATCATAATTTATTTAGGGGCCAGAGAGACACAAATGACTGAAGTACGCTTCATTATAAACCGAGCAAAGGCCTGAACTTCCTTTTCCCAAGAATCTTTCACACTGCAAAGAGAACAAACACTTTATTGGTTAGTAACAATATTTCACTCCACACCCATTTGAGGACAAGGAATAACGCTCGACCTTTGAGAAAAGAGGCCAGGATTAAGTCGACCTGTCCTGACAGATGACGAGCCCCCATCAATCTTGCTCCAGCTCATATTTAACCGTGCACAACGACCAGACACACCCCCCGGTCTGCGGGACACTTAGGCTGTATGCAATGCTCAATTGACACAAGTGATTTATTTATTAGGCCTCCTTAGTAACTGAACTCTTGGACTATGTTGCTTTATGTCGTTCCAGTAAGAATATAACTTCCTTTCGTCACCGGGAAGTCGTGTTCACGAACCTGATGTGAAAGGTGATTGAAAATAGACTCGCCATTTAATAGTCCAGGAGACATGGGACTTCGGACGATGAGTGTCGGTGTAGAGATTCCTTTTAAAAATAAAAAACAAAAAAAGACTACTCCTTTGGAGGTTACAGTCGTCAATGTATGACGGATCAAAAAAAACGTTAATGCGCAAATCAAAGCTTGTCTGTAAACAACGCGACAGAATCTACCAACATCGTTGTATACACTAGAACTTCCTGTCCATAGTGTTAATAGACAATAATTGATCTTTCTGACGGCCACCCGCGTCGCCACTGTACGTGTATTTTTAACTGCGCCAGCGCATCCGACCGCCGAATGGCGTCTGTTTTGGAAGATGGCCGCTAAGTTGGCGGGAAACGTGTGGTGGACTTAACGGTCAGTTTTATTTTATTTGTTTGGCCTTCGTTTAATTGATATGATGGTACATCACATATTATCTAAACTGCTTTAAACGATCGGTGAATCAGAGATCTCTATCATAGCCTCATAGACTATGAATATTAACATTGAGTTAAATCTGTATAATAATAATAAGAAGAACACATAAAACATAACATCACGCCTGTATTCCCCGAAGGGGACAAATAAACAAATCAAACCGGAATTGGAATGAAAGAAATCCAGAATACGTGCTGCTACTGAGAATTACCTAATGGAAAATCCAAATCAACGTATATTCCTAATCAATGAGATACCGAGAAAGATACTCTTGATGATGTACACAATAATAATATAATTAAATAATAAATCTTTATTTTCAGGCAACTATTGGCTCATAGATAAATACATTACAAAGTAACTTATATAAATATAGAAACATGTTTTAAAAAAGGCACCATAATATGGATTTCTAGCTCGCTAGCTTTACCTTCTTTTTCTTATTGTACGGTTGATGAACAACCTGGTGTCAGAGTTTTAACCACCTGTAAGCCTCTGACATGGCGCTACCGGCAAACCTGAGAAATTTTTCAACACACCGTTTTAAAATTTCCCAGGTGTGCCGGTTCCTTCAACATGTTTTCCTTAACCGTTTTAGCAACAGATAACTTATTTATAATACGCACATAAATTCGAAAAGACATTGGGGTTTGAACTTGTGACCTTTGACTTGGTAGTCCAACGGTCCTAGGTACAACTCGGCTATCACTGCTTTTTTTAGTTTCACCCTATGTTAGCAACACAAGAGCGTTGTAAAGCAAGTAATTGTTGTTTGTTCCAGGCGACAAGGCGACAATAACTCAAAAATCCGCAACACGCCGCCGCCTCCCTCGTTAGTAAAGTTACAATTTTAAATTCATCGCGAGTCATTTGCCGTTGCGATCGCTGCGCGGGACACATGACGTCATTAGTCACGAGGATACGGCGAACATTGCTGTTTGATACTTGCTTCAGTTTCAAACTTTATAACCTCTGTAAAAAAATTGTTATATGGCTAAAAAATTATGAGTGTTTGATGCTTTGGTAATTTTAGAATTTAATAAATAGATTAGGTATAAAATAAACTATTTAGAATTTCTTTTTTATTTGAGCGGAGGAAACATTGTTGTCAATAGGGGAGTTCTAGTTTATAAACAAACGTACAGATTATTGGCTGTAAGTCATTAAAAAAAGGTAAATAATTTAAAGTTTATTATGTGTCTTGCATTATAATATAAAATGCCGATGCCAGGCCTGATTTCTGTCGTATCTATGACGAGAATCTCAAAAAAAATAAAGATTCTATACTCTGCATAATTTTAATCACGCAAGAAAAAGATATAAACTAGATAATTTGTTTACCTATGTAGGGTAAATTTGTTAGAGATGGTCATACGGGAGAGATGGCTAGTCAATTTTTTTTGACATGCATTCGCCAAGTGGCTATACAGTGCTGCTTACACGCTGCCAGCAACACTCGAGAACACAATACGACCAAATTACTGAGCATAATTATGTTAAAAAGTAAGTAAATTAGCTTTATTTATACAGGGTGTTGCTAGAATCTTATAGTGGGGTCATATAATATTATGACAAAACTATTTTTTATTTTATTTTTTATAGTTGACGTTGCATTATCCTGATAGGTCTATAGGTACTATATTATGGTATATTACATTGGGGAGGTAAATCTCGTATAATAAAAGGAATCAGCAACGAGCTTACTGTAGGTACCTAATGGATAAACATTGAGAATTAAAATGGTTAGTTTACACTGAAGGATTATCTCAAGAATAACTAATAAAACTCGTGGATCTATTTTACTGACTATCGTAAAACTATGATGTGTCACTTTATTATTGTAAAGAAAACTGTAGTAAAGTACAAATGTTTTCTAGTGGATAATCCTATTTTACAATCTCTTGTAGATTACGTTATTATTTGCGTGAGTTATATTACTTGGATACGTAGACACTCGTGTTATTAATCTAATCTCTGATAAATAATAGGAACTAATCATACATTAATTTATTTTTAACTCGATAAAGCTTGCTTCTTCATACGATTACGATTTTTTTTTTTAAATCAGGATATTCTCAGAAGACCGTACCGAAGTTTTAGCACAATCTGATTAATAGTTTAAATCGCATACAGCGCAAATATAAGTTTTATTTGTATAGAATTGGGATAAGGGTTGTAATAATTCAAAGATTTGCAAAAGCATCAAGACCTTTGACTCCCACTACAATCGAAGTCGGCGGCGCGGCGTGTCGCTGGCGCGGCGGCGACATGACGAATGGCGGCGCGCGTTCCAAATTTAAAATCCGCCGCGTAACGCCCGCGCTAATGGCATTGTTTATGGAAGCGCGCTGACTTACAAACCGATCGGTGTTGCACCATTTTAAATTTGAGTTGGAATGTTAGAAAAAAAAATGTATTTTATGGTAGTCTGATTTCGTGTCTCTTTTGTTTTATTGTTGTATAAAATAAGGAACGATGGCAGTATTCCTGGACCTATAGGCACTTTGTTCACGAAAGATAATGTGAAATAAATGTAGTGCGTGAATGTTGACCACTGTTAAAAAATATGAATTTAAACCTACATATATTTATATTTGTATCTCATCTTATTTACTCGGGCTATCAACCATGCGGAAGATACCCGGACTTTTAAAAGGCTTACGTGGGGACACAGGTCCAACACGCAGAGGCCCGTTGAGAACTTTAATCTAAAAGGGGATGGGACACCATCTAGGGACACCACACAACTGCTCTATAACAGAACAGCCATGAAAAGTCCCCAAAAGGTGCGGGACTATTGAGAAAAATGGATACTAAAATGATTTGGTCTATTGTGTTGGGATGTTTCGTGTAATGGTTATTTTTAGTTTATTCTGAATAACAACGGCGTCTGCCTTTAACCATATATATATTTATATTATTATTATTATAGTTTTTAAAAAATGACGTGTAAAAGTGTTTTTTTAAACCTATTTACAGAAATAAAATCATTTATCATTTATCATAAAAATACAGTGTAGGTAGTTTTCACATACACAGACAAAAAAAAATTCCAAAAACTACCACATTTTTTAAGTCTCTGATCTGGCAACACAAACGCAAGTGGCGGTCTCTTTAGCCCGGCATTAGTTTAAATGACGCTTGAAATTATTTTAAGTGCACTGTATACCGTACACAGGGTTAACTCACAGCCCATTTAGAACGTGATTTACTAGTTTCGGTACCGGGTGGCCTTTGTACCAGGATGTTGCAGACGGGTTAGAATAGTTGACAAGTTTGCAATACACCTTACAGTCACAGCGCTTTGAATATTCTTTAGTATGAAAATAATTGCTTTTTGGATGAGAAAAGTTTTTTTGCCGTTGCAGTCAGTGAGAGGAGAATTCATCATCATCATCATCATCAACTGGAAGACGTCCAATGTTGAACAAAGGCGGAGCCCCCTTCGTTAAGGGGGCGGGTTACCATAATCCCCACGCTTGCCCAGCGGCTTGAGGATAGCAGTATTCATAGTAAAGTTACAGAAGAGTATTTCTGCAATTGCAACAACCTGTGTGTTTCTTGTGACTTCCGACAAGAAACAATGACATCTTTAATTGACGTAAGAAACAGTGTTGCCATCATCAGTACGCCAAAACGATACTATTTTTTTAATTAAGTATTAGGTTTTTTCAAAAATACTTTCGATAATGTTTAAGTAGAGTGAGTATTAGTTATACTTAGGTATAAGGTTAGGTACTAAGAATACGTTGCTAAGTATAAGGGCATCCTCTTCAAATATCATATTAGTTTGAACTCCTATTTTGTTTGTAGATACATAACACAAATATCGAAATAATTATTCTGCCTCCATTAAGCGTTGCTCCAGAATAAATTAAACTGTCTTAAGAAGCTAGTTTCATCTCGTGTGTACCTGTTAACCGCTCTGACCTCCATAAAGCCTTTTTACATTTAAAGCATCTTTGCACTTACACGGTTGGTATTAATAGGTCGTATGACAGTTTGTTTGGGTATTATCGGATTTTTTACACATTTTTTAGTTTCGTTACACAAATAATGAATTTGAAAGTTAGTATTTGTCTTAGTAACTTCGAAGCTAGCAACAGCTCTTACAAGAATTGAAAGTTAACTGCTTCTGTTTAACTTAAATATTATTTATTTTTTAGTTTTAAATTACGTATTATTTATAGGTACTATAATCTTCGAAAGCTAAACTTTATGTCCAGAAATATTTATGAACCTTATAACTTTTAAATTCAATAAGGCAAGTTCTTTTAAATATTACGTATGTTTTTGTTACAGATAGAGTATTTTTTACTAGAGTCTTTGATGTCAAAGAATATATTATAAATGTAAACCTACTTATAAGTGAGGATGAGGACTATAAAAGTGTAGCACCATGTATGTATCTATCTCCTGGCTGGAGGCCTTTTATTAGGTCTCGCCAAACGACAGGTTAAGCAGTAAGAGGTCCTTCAGAGCTAGCTGCGAGAGACAAGTTCGAAAAAAAATATGTATCTATGTATGTATCACCATGCCACTAGAAGATGAGTTTACTAAAGATTGCACGACTTTCATCGGTAATATGTATCCAGTCTTTAAATTCGCAATGAATTTCACAAGCGCAGCGGGATACAGATGTGTTGTATTACCAGCGGTAGGTGAGGCGTACGGACAGACGAATTAAGAGCTAACGTTTGTGGATTAACGTTGATTGCCAAGGGAACTGGTTGAACCTAGTGAGGTCTTATTTCAAAGTATTTTGTACTGAGCTTAGACATTTTGGCCTTGTGTGAAAGGATTCAAGGCTTTTATGTTTTTGGCTGGGATTAGCGGTTATAAACTTTGGGTAAAGGGTCTTCTTCTTCGAGGCAATAGTCGTATGGAAACAAGTCTTGTCGTGTAGAGATTGGTCAGTCAATAACAATGGCAGCGAGGTTGACCGTCCAGGGTTCGCTGGACGTACTTAGGACTTAGGTATCGTCGCTCGTGGAGGCTCCCTACTTATACCCCTAAAGGTACCTATAGGTATGAAAAAATACACAATCAAAGTTTTCGTCTAAGGCATTTGGTAGTACAATCGAGTAGTACCTTCGTTCTGCTTCCGTGTTTAAAATATGACAATATGACAAAAGGTAAGTCAGCTATAGAACGTCGGCTAACTAAAAGCTATCAAATCTGTAGTTATGTCTTTTCTATAATCAAATACCAGGACACTATCAACTCAACTTTACTTTTTAACACCCCTAATGTAGTTATCAGAAGTAAAGACTCCTTATAATGACTTTTCATCTTAGAAATGTATAGAATGCTCTCCAATGTGATTATTTTCCGATCAGAATCATATGGCACCCTCCCCTTGGGAGTCGGGCCACATTTGACAAGTCATGTTTGTAATATTTGTCAATGACGTAACCGGGAGCCATGTGGATATGTTTGAAGGCACGACAAAATTTGCGGTTCTGGAAAACAATTACGAACCAACAAAGGGGCGCGTCTGGTTCCAGCAATGAACGTGTAGATTGTGTTTATGAAATTGTACGTAAACATAACATTTTCGAACAAAATATGTAAATTTTTACCCAACAATAACTCATTTTAATGCTTTGTCAGCAAATCAATTTTTAATTGGTGGTACGATTTAAGAAAATATTCTCCAAGATTTTTCGCTTATTTGTGAATTAGGCAAAACCAAAAAGTAATTTACAGACATAGAGTGCTTAATAAAACTGCACAAAAATAGCTACTCTACAAAACTTACTTACGAGTTGATGAAACGCCATCAACTTTTAAGTGCTTTAAGCGATTTTCACACGAGACACATATGTTTATTTGATTTCAAAACTCGGAAGATAGTTTAATACCAAACACATACCCTGATAAATACTCATCTATAACCCATCAATCTAATTCACTCAGAACGCAATAAAACTGTACCGCTTTGACCTGCCATCAAAATAAACAAGATTTCTCATTCAAATCACCCTTTCCTAAACCTATTACTTAGATCAACCCTTAAAATAAAATACTGGAGCTTACCCCAAAAATCTAAATACACTTCAGGCCACTCGTAAACCTAAAAAAGAACTATTCAACCCTTACAAAGTAGCCCGATATAATAAAAATAAAAAGACAGTAAAAAAGGTATAAAAGTGTCCGGGGGATGGCAAATGAAATGGAATGCAAATGTAGGATGTGATAAACGGATGGGTGGCTGGAGTGTGCTCTAGTGGAGTGGGTGGGGTGACCCCGGGGGTCTTTGTTGCTGGAACGGTTAAAGAACTGTTCTGAAGACTGAAAAGCAGGTATTGAAAGGCAAGGAACAAAACTTTTAGAAAAAATATTATTGCATTGAAATTCGTACTTACTGTGTTCGTTTTGGTTGTACATTATAGCTACATGTGACATGTTAGCTGGGGTCTAGAATACGTCAATTTAAACTTGAAGTGATACAATTAATTATGACCTATTTCAAGAATGTCAAAAATTAAGTTTTTAGGAAAGTAAAAAAGGATTTGATTACGTTAGCGCAGATACTTTTTGATCTTCAATAACCGGTAGGTATAAAATTAAAGTTAATCATTTATTTTAGTAGGATTTCTTTTACTTCCTTTGTACTATGGATAATGTGTCAAATGGCTCTGGTACAAAACCATTCAGTCCACTTTTACCTATTCAACCGAAATCAATGATTTATAATTACATTATATAGGACTGCCTCGTTGGTATAGTGGTAGCTAAGCGCGACTGCTGAACACGAGGTCCTGGGTTTGAATCCCGGGTCGGGCAAAGAGTTACTGGGTTTTTCCATTAGGTAATTCTCAGTGGCAGCACGGAGTCTGGATTTGTGCCCGGTTGATGGCAATAGGCTCGCCCCCTATTTCATTGAGACCTAAAACATAACTGTCGAAATGTGGGTATACTACAATTATGTGCACCTCTGCCTACCCCTTCGGGGAATACAGGCGTTATGTTATGTGTGTGTTTAATTACATTATCTTTGCTAGTATTCCAACCTAAGGGTAATATAAAAACACTTCCCCATCCCTTTATGCCAGCGTCAATGTAAGAACGGTACAATTGAAATAAAATATATTACATTGAGAATGTCAGAACATTAGGTGGCTGGCAGGTACAGGTATACTGCGACCAACGAAAAGCTTTTACGGTACTGTTTGCAGCTTACACTTAACTTTTATTCATGTTTATGCCAACTGTACTAAGTAAGGACCTCTTACCATGAACTCTTAAAGCAGGGCAGCTGACGTTGTGGAAGCGAGAAGCCGTATTACAGCACGTAGCGGCGTCTCGCTTTCACATCGTAAACTGTCCTGTTTTAAGAGCTCTTGGTAAGGGGGGCTGTAATGTAGATCTTAAAACTTGTTATATTGGATTTGAAATACATAGTAACATAAAAGATTAGCCAGGCTTGAAGTAAGACCCTTGTTTTAATCATGATACGGTTTCTGGCATAACTGGCGAAATGTGGGTGTACTATATGTGCACCTCTGCCTACCCTTTCGGGGAATATAGGCGTGATGTTATGTATGTTTTGTGGCTTTGAGGATCAATCGGAGATGTGCTGTGGAGGTATGAATGTGGCTATTAACATGGCCAAAGTTCGATGTCTTTATGCAGTGCAGGATGAGCTGCGTTCTGTGTAAAAAGGAACATGATCCATGAAGTATACTTAACCAAGGTAATAGGTACAGTGTTAGAAGGTTATCAGAAGAACATAAATAGACAGAACAGCTTTAAAAGAGAAAAAATCATTGATAAATCTGATTCTCGAACTGATATTTCATTAACTTTACTAGCTTTCTGCGAAATCCGGTAGAATAATAGGCACAATGTACAAATAAAAGCACCCACACATTACCTTCAATACATTAACTTCATAAGTTACATAACATTGTAGTAAAAAATCAGCAATAACCCTAAA
The DNA here is from genome assembly GCA_946251915.1 of Abrostola triplasia. Classification (NCBI taxonomy): domain Eukaryota; kingdom Metazoa; phylum Arthropoda; class Insecta; order Lepidoptera; family Noctuidae; genus Abrostola; species Abrostola triplasia. The sequence goes on from OX276435.1 coordinate 8,413,485, forward strand.
ATGCTTACCTGTTGATATCACCGCGGATCGAGCAGGTCTTTACGACCCCACATAAAGTTTTATGTTGCACAGCCCTGTTTGCGTAACATCACTAGTTGCCCTTTTTTATTTGCTGGCTTTTTTATATTTTTCGTGTTTTTATTGACAGGGGAGGTTGTATGCCAAAATTTTGGGTACGCACAGAAATACGGTTATAAAGTAGTAGGTTATACCTATCTATGAGGTTTCAGTACCACAAGTTGGTGCTATCATCATATTATATATTGTTGTATATTGTGCTTATATAAATATCGCCTACTGCTTAGTAGGTAATAATAATAATATAATAATAATGTTTATTTCAGAAAAAACAGTAATCAAACAAAAAATACAATTGTAAGGAAAGCATAATTTACAGGAAAAGGGGAAACGTTGGTACCTGTACTAATGAAATATCATTGTATCACAGATACCAGCGCCCTCCAAATTAGGATTACAGTAATGATGGTACGTACCTACCCTGGCTGGAGGCCTTTTATTAGGTCTCGCCAAACGACCGGTTAAGCAGTCGGAATCATGAAATCATAATTATTATACACGCATTTTTATTTATTTATTTATTATTTATTAACAATTAAAATTTATAATTCCGTTTGTTGCTTGTCTTCTTACAAAAAAAAGAACAAAATGATAAGCCTGTCTAACTTCAACGGCAATCTCAATTTACCGTCAATTTTTTTACCGTAGCGAAAAATTCGACAATCCCGGTCGAAATATCCCTAACTAGCACTCAGAAGTTTCGAGATCGATTCAATTTTTGAGGGTTAAGCCTTATTCGGAAACGAGCTATTAATAAACAGAAAATGTTTATTTTGTCCGTTTTGTTTGGAAGTTTGTTGGCTAATTGGAGTTAGTCTAGATTTATTACGGTGATGTTATGAAGTTAGCGCACTTCGGTTTGAAACCCTGTTCAATTAGTGACGAGGGAAGTGCTTCATTGTGTGAAGAACTCATGGGTACCAATTAATTTGCTTATAATACAGTCTTAGCTTAGATTGATCTTTGTCTTATTAGTTTGCCGAATGCAAGACTTCCATAACTTTGTTTGAGGGCCAGTTTTAATTTTAATTCTCATGTGACTGTAAATGATGGCCCAAAGGATTCTGTAGAGCCCCTGGCGGACCTCCAGCCAGGTAGACTGATATTGTTTATGTACAGGAAAAGGCCTGGATGCAAACATCCCAAAATAGGAAGAAGTGGCATTTAAGGGAGGAGGCTTATGCCCAGCAGTGGGACACATAAAATCTGATGATGAGACTGTAATTCCAGTCTGATACAAAGATTTCGTTGACCATCCTTAGGAATCAACAACATCATAAACCATATGGTAAGAAGTAATCTTAGACATCATTGACGTAAGTACATTTTAAATTCTGCCCAATTATTAAGAATTACCTCACACACGTCCATGGGTAACACTGACCTGAACATACGAACATACCATGCCTAGATTATAGGTACAATATTATGTAAATATATAGGTATTATCCGAAACAGTTCAGAAATAAACCCGGACGCTTCAACTGTTCTAAATTAATATGTTTGCCAGCTAGCCGGCTGATTTGATTCCTGCCTATGTTTATCAGCTGTTCTTGGAACTACCGCGTTAATTTCCGAGAAGCGACGAAAGTTACTGAAGCTGTGTTCACGTGATGTTTCTGAGGACTTTCCCGTGTTTTCAAAACTTATTCTGTACGCTTAAATACTTTATCATATTAAAACCAGGCTACTCTTCAATAGGTAGGCATTTATGGGTAAAATTCTTACAGTTATGCCATCTAAACACCTAGTGCAGAAAAGGGGGTGCTTTTCATATAGGTAGGTCCCTATAATGCTAACAATTAAAAAACAAAGTAATAACCTAATTCCAACAATTATTCACATGAGCTACAATATGCTATTAGAGGTAGTAGTTCCATCGATAAAGTTGTAAAGCTCCTTAATGCTATCGTTAAGTAGCCACAAAGACACCTTCAAGCAAAAATTGGTTACCAAACAATGTCCTTGATGTGTGTGGTTGAAAATTACTTCAGAATCATCTTGCACAAAGAGTAACGTGATTCCCGAAAAATGAAAAGCGTAAATATAAAAACAATGCTGTAGAGAATTTAGACTCTCCGATTCTTTTTGCTTTAGTTACACATCGGAATTCCGAGAACGAGTCCTAATTTGAGACGATAGAAAAGTGTTTTTTAGCTATCTATCTCTTTTATTGTACAGCACATGTACCTAAGGCACCCACTTCTAAGTATAAGGACCGCTGGCTTGTCACCTGCGCTAGGACATACGGGCGTCGGCCGTCGCGTCTCAATCAATAGTTCCGCGCAAGCCCAGCGGTTCGCCACGAGTCAACACGACATCACTCAAACACTCCACTTCTTATACTTCGTTCTCGCCTGCTATTGTTAGGCTTACCGTTTTTAGATTCTGTCACTAGGCAAGATTGACCAGTCTGAAAATTTTGGAAGTAATAACTTTAGAATTAAACGAGAATCATAATAGGTAGTTATATATTTTTTTAAAGGCTTGACTTATTCCTATGTTGTCTAAGATTATGCAGTGTGTAGAAAATGCTTACCTAGGTAAATCAGTAAAAATAAAATTTTGACAAATTTTTCCGAAATAAATAGATCTTATTTCCAAATATGAAAGTAAGTAAATCTATGGAGCTAGCGAAAAATAACGTGGGTAATAAAAGAAGCGACCGTTACGAATTTCATGTAGAACGCATTCAAATTCAAGTTGAGAACATGGGCGTGGTTATCCAATGAGAAGTGTCACGTGCGGTGACACGGTGACAGTTTCGACCAATGACGCGCCGGCAAAGGCGGTGACATTTTTAAACGGCCAGTTCGTGACCGCCTACGCGTGCGTTGTGACATTGAAATATGAACATTTTCTTTGAAAGATTTTCTTGGGTAAAAAATGAATAAAGTATGATACTGCAGTTAGAATTTAAGCTAGATTAAGATGAAAAGTAAGAAGAAGGTTGTAGGATGTCTAATTTGGTTGGTGACCTAGTGAAACTAGCACGTGAAACTAGGTACCTAAGCTACCAATGTATAATTTTTTAATGTTTTGAAATGAAAGGGATTTAGGTATAGATATAGGTATTCTTTAAAATTTAACTAAAGATGAATAACTACTACTTCCCCTAAATAATAGGTACCTATGTCCTGATAGCTTTTTAATAATTTAATTAGTAAGAGTAGAACACAACGTTTACTATATTTTTATGATTTCGTAAAATCAATATCGGTTAGATTTAATAAATACTTATTGCATTACATTTAAAAACAGGTACCTACACGAATACATTAATTCAGTCTTTCCATTACGTTTTCTTAAGCGGTTTCATGAATGCGACACTTTCAGCCAATAGAGGCCCGCCTTTTTGTCATTGGTCGTCACCTAGATGTCACTGTTTGTCGCATGTCGCATAAGAAGGGGAGAGCTAAATCGTAACAGTAGCAAGTAAAAGCGAGACGGGCGATGTTACGTAGCCTATTCGGATTTTCTTTTTTTCGAAATTTTAATCTTAGAATCCCTAGTGATGGGTTTATACGCATAACTAAATCGATTCATTGTTCGTGTTGACTAATTTATTTTTCTTAGGATATCTTTTATTAGGCATTTTCTTAAATTGAATTCTAAAGTTAAATAGGTATTATAAACATTTACGTAGGTACCTTTAATTACTCGTGGCTGCATAGGGACCTACAAAATGTCGAGCTAGATCTAAAATAGCGCGTAACTAATTTAATAGCACGGTGTTAGGTATATCGGTAACTAGTGCTGCTAATTAGAGAGCTGCGACCAACGTATTTAATGTCTAATACGATATTGTAACAAGACTCGGGTGTATTACAAGCTCCATTTAATATACTACATAGGTGCTTACAGTGTCTAGCGACTGCGAAATTGAGCCTATTAATTCGAATCTACCTAAGCACCTATTAGGTTATATGGGTGCATTCGATTTAGGATTGGATTTCGAGAAGGTTTCTAGATCGAATGACATCATTCGATTTTGATTACGATTGTCACGTGGGGGCGTTATATGAAATTACATTTGCACTTATCTTAATACTTCTTTATACTTTTACCAACTGATTCTCGTAGTTTCTCCAAGAAGTAGTTTGGCTCTGTTCGCCTGTCTGTAAGTGGGATCGAACAATAATTATGTTGATTGGGTATAGCTGAACCTTTATTATTATCTCCTTAAGAAATATCAATGATTCACCAAAAATCATCATTATAAGCTACCATTTAATTTAAGAACCACGGAATAACCAAACGCATTCTATAATTCTTTATAATTCACAGACGCCATATTTTTTATTCAAATAAATCAGTTGCGTGTTCTTTTTGAAGCGTGCCTCTAACGATCGAATTTAGAACAATTTTGCGATATCGGCACGAGCTTCTGTCGATCGAAATTAATTTGAAATTCTCGCTTTTGGCTTCCGTGCGAAGAAATGGTCAAGTGCAGGTAGCTGTTCGTTTTCTGAATTTGAAATTGGCGCTGCGGGCACCAATGACATGTTCTGAAGGACAGACTGGATTACTGGCTATTTAGATACCTACTTAAGGTCACGCTATATCGTTCTCATTCTTTGTTAGGAGAAATGCTTTAATATTTTTTTGGTTTTGTAGCTACCTAAGCATCTGAATTAGGACTGAAAATAAATTGTCTTAAATGTTAGATATCGGAAGAAGGAAGTTCAAGTTAAATTTAAATTCGGTTTAGCTGTTTTTTTTTGTTTTTGGGAAACAAATGCAATGGGGGATAGTAAAAAAGCCACTTCATTCAAAGCTGTGGCTTCCACAGCATCGTTATGGAATATGTTATGTCGGAACCTATTTAAACTTTCTCCGCCTAAGTATTTTAAATTAAACTAAACAGTCTGTTTCTTAAGCGGCGTCATTTGTATAACAATTTGCATATATTAAATCCTTCTAGATACCTGCCTTTTATTGCTTTAAATAATACATTATTCATACGCAAGTCATCAGTCAAAGGTATTGTTCCCAGGATTTTTGGGATTCTCAATCAAGATGCCAATGCGTTGAAAAATGCACAGAAGTCATAAATATTAGCCCTGTGGTGTGGCAATTTCAAATTAGGAATTCGAACTTCGATAAGTGTTCGTAAAACGGTCGATCACGAATTGTCTCATTTGAATTTGGAATCACGAGAATGAGTTCTCACAGCCTGTCAACCCCTTAGGACAGATTGTAATGAAAATGGAATTTTAAACATTCGGAATTTAAATTCGATGAGTATTTTGGATTTTTGCACGTGCAGAAAATTAGTCACATTTTATTTAAATTGGACGAATTTATTGGATTGCACCATTGAATTAGCAAATGTCAAGTTCCTTCAATATTTTTTATTATTAGGTAGGTACATACTAACACATCATTTTATATTAGTAGGGCTAATTAAGTAGGTACCTATAACTTTCGTGAGTATCATCTACCTAAGTACCTACCTAGATAATTACATGCTTAGTATAGGTGAAAAAATATCAGTAATAGTTAACATTCTGAATAACTGCAAAAAACAAATCGACTAAGTAGTTCGAACCTTAAATTATTAGTCTTAATACGGAGAAGGCGCGTTATTTTATAATAGGTATTCACTTGTCTATGTCAGTGTTCTGATTATAAGATTTCAAACTAACGAATCGCTTCATACACCGTCTATAGAATTGCAAATTGTCTATTCCAAAAACTCAGGAACAAATAAATCTATGATTAAAATTATTAGTTTGCTAATCGCGTGCAATATGGCGATCGAGCCCGCGGCGATGCTTCCAAATTCAAAATTCGGACTGTCCGAATTCGATGTTTGGATACGCGGCCCGGGGCGTTGCGTGATCTGTTGTCTTAGACAATGAGGACTTTGGGTGTATTCGAGTCTTCGAGAAGTGAGAATTATTCGGTGGTGTATGGTAGGTACTAGTGGTACATATATTGTGTGGGTGTAGATTGTTGTGAGGTACCCATACCAAATTATAACATATTATGTAAATTGTAACTATTTGTCGTGGTAAGCAATAAGGTAGTACTAATTCGACTATTATAAATTAATAAAAGTATACTGTCTGAAGAAAAATCTAAACAAGTCTATAAACGTTCTTATACAGGACAAGGGCCTCTTCTCAAGCAGAGAAAGAACGAGCATTGAACACCACGATAGCTCACTGCGGTTTGGCAATTTTAGATCGTGAAATGCAGCTTTCAAGACTATTCTTTTCTTCACCGTTAGTAGGTGTCTAGTCAGAATAGTTACCTAGGAAAGTACTAATAATATAGGTAGTAAATAAGGTAATTCATACTTACGTGAACTTGAACCGTGGAGTAGCAACCTTCTCCATACAAATCCAGTACATTAACCACCAGACCACCATAACATCTTTAAGAATAGTCTGTCCTGAGACTACAACGTTGATTACAAAACATTACAAACAATTTTTCAAACGAACGTAGGTAATTATCTGCTCACATACCTACATATTACGTAGCTACATACCACTGTCTTTTCATAATAACATTGCTGACTCCCTAAGAAGCCAGTGTCATTAACGGCACAAAAAACGCTCTAGAAAGGCCCCGTTTCGAACTTTTCAAATTCAAATTTGGAACTCGTTAAGCTGCGTGCATATTGAGGCTCTTGCGTTCGATATCCAGAATTTTCGGGATCGATACTGTTCCACTCAAGCTAGAAAAATAGAATCATTATTATAGTACAATCCTGAGCCAAACTTTAAACTTAATAGGTTACCTCTAGACCGTTTTACGTTGAACTTGATCTGTTCTTACGTAGAGTCATCAAACGATGACTCTGAATGCCAATTGAATGCAAAAAGTATTTAAATTCTACAATACTGGCTAAAATAAAAATTTGCAAAGAAGATAAAACACCAAGCCCAGACAGAATAAATTACCTACTTACAAATTTCTTCATTTATTCCACAGTATTACTTACAGAAAATTACTTTTTCTAAGTTCGCAATCGAGCAGAAAGTTAGCGAGTAAAATAAAACAATGATGTAAGTTGTACATTTAACATATAACTTTAGCAATACACTAACGTCTATTACCTATCTACCTTGCTAGCCACTAATAATTTTAGTACGTACATATAAATTTTGTTTAAGATTTGGTAATTAGATACTGTTTTTCGCATTTAGACGTTTCAGTATGATTAAGCATACGTTGTGCACACTTGTGCCAAGTTACAGTAGCTAAGTGCCAACCTATTAAAATAGTTTTAAACTATGTACTACAATCTAGATCTAGTAATAATAAGATTATAAAACCTTGGAAATAATTGATTGAACACCACAGTATAAACTCAGCCTAACCTAGCTTGCGTGACGATACTTTTTAAACATAGAACGCTCGTTCTTTTTGCGAATTAGAAGTGTTCTCTCTTCAAAACAAATTGCTGACAAGCGGGACGTTCGAATTTCGTATGCGGCAACCGCAGACCACTGCGTTACCAAGATACAACTACACTTAGAATATTAATTTTGAGCCTTATGGTTAAGATAATAGGGTTTATTTAGAGTGTTGAGAGTTGTTATTTTGAATTTAATTCACGTTGCGTTTCGGATGCAAATATGGCTGATGAGAGTTGATTATGTAAATGAGAACGGACTAGCTTTGTGTGAGACTTTTTGAGTGCGTATTGTTTGGATCCTGAGGTAGCTGCACATTATGCACTTATAATTTCAACTGTATAATAAGTGTAGAGTATTTTGTTAGACGATATTCATTGAATGGTGAATCTTTATATGAATGGTCCTCTTCATGTTGCAATAAAACTGCATACGGTTACTTATGAATTCCTATTTTAGAACATAGGTATTTTTTTAACATTTTTCCTCTTAAGATTTGTTTTTTTTAAACCTCGACCCACTAGGATTTTTTCTTGTATCGTGGGTGCGTTTCACAAACATGAAATATCACATACAAAAACAACCAGACTCAGGACAAACTTCTACGGAGCACACAATTTTATTTTCCTGCGCAGGACTCAAACACGAAACCCTTAGCGCAGCAGTCTAATCGCTTAGCCACTGCGCCAATCAGGTCGTCGGCTGGTCGGTTTTCTAGTCGACTTAACAAAACAGTAATTATAATACTTAACTACTTAAAAAAAAATTTAGGTACCTACTCTTTAGACCGATAGCTATTTTTGCCATGCCATGTTGGTAAAGTCTGTCCTGAATAGATCAAGTTAAGTATACAAAATCAGACGATCGCCACAGTATTAGCTGTAAATAATATTTAATTACCTACCTAGATTACACATCAAATAATTATGATTAGGCAAGCTTGTTACAATAATTAATTCATTTATCATACCTACACTTGAAGCAACTCTAGGTTTACCCCTACAAACAAAATCAATTTATACTCCCTTATATCGTCCCTATATCGCGATAATAGAAAGTTTAAAAATTAACGGCCACCGCACGCGATGCCTCGGCGACGTGTCGCGTGAGTGACGTCACGCTAAATGTCATGGGTGACAAGTAAATGTCACAGAGGTGACGTCTAAGGGTGGGGGATGAAGGTGGTTCAAACTTCATGGTTTTTTAATGATGTTCGTTGAAGCGGTATTGTTTACGAATTGATGATTTTTTTGTGTTTTACTTTACTATAGGATTTTTTAGTACCTAGGTACTAAACTACATAACATCACGCCTGTATTCCCCGAAGGGGTAGGCAGAGGTGCACATATAGTACACTCACATTATTTTCGCCAGTTATGTTTCAGGTCTCAATGTAGTAGGGGGCGAGCCTATTGCCATCAACCGGGCACAAATCCAGACTTCGTGCTGCTACTGAGAATTACCTAATGGAAAAACCCAATAACACTTTGCCCGATCCGGGATTCGAACCCAGGACCTCGTGCACGTCAGTCGCGCTTAGCGACCACTAGACCAACGAGGCAGTCTACTAAACTACTTATTATAATAATATTAAGTTTTTATTGATGAAATATCTTATTATAAACTGACTTTGGATAGAATGGTATAGGAGATGCTTATCCAACCAAAGCTTGGCTCTTATAATGAGAAAAGTAATTTTATTAATAGATTATTGTATCATTATAAATATTTTGCCAATTGCGGGAACGACCCCTTAGGGGTTGAAACATTTTATTACGTCTGCAGTCAGAAATCGAAACTTCTAAGTACGTACGTACGAAACTTCACTAATAATGGAAAAAGATCCCTAAGCCCTGTACTAATATCATCCAGGTTCACCCTGTTAGCCTTGTAATATAGTTGACCTAACTTGCCAAGCCAATACTTCTTCCACTTCACGTCTAGTAAAGTACTATTTTTTTTTTTTTAACTAGCCTGATTAGTGTCCCACTGCTGGGCAAAGGCCTCCCCATTATTTCTCCACAAAACCCTGTCCAATGCCATTTCAGGCCAGTAAAGTACTATACGACTTTTTATCTCTAGGCCCTTAATGTCATCCAAGTTCATCCTTGTAACTTAGTTGACCCAACTTGCCAGGACAATTCTCCACCCACTTAACAAAAACAGAAATAATTGTTCTATTTTTTTATGAAAGTCATAAAAATTCTTTATTCCCCTTCCTAAAATATATAACCCTTCTCGTTCGAATTGTGTTCAAAAACCCATAAAATTTATATTTGAAATTCATAAATCACGCAAATTAGTGTTGTTTGGCTTCTGGAATTTCAAGTTTTTTAGCTCCAGGCTGTTTGCGAGATGTTCTTTGCCTATATTTATTATCTGTAGCATAGTTTAGCAATATGGCGTCCGTATTTTAGGTTGCTTATTAAATTATTAAAATTTATGATTGAATAATACCTGGGTTAATAATAACAGGGTTATTTATTGGGATAGACATTTGAGGATTTTTGGAGTTTTTGAACGTAGGCAAATAGTATCTATGTATCGCTACAACCCTACCTATAACATAAAGGTATTTTTAAACGTAGACAACTTACATTTACATACTAGCTGAATAATCAGAGTTATTAAATAATTACCAGATAGAGATATATCTAATACTAGGAATGTCAAGATTTTACCTTAATTGGTTTAAATCAATATGAAATAATTTAGTATCTCAAATAATGACAGTAAGAAAACAAAGAATAACTCGGTTATTTCTGGGTATTGAACTCATCTTTCAAGTGAACGTTATAAGCTCTACGTACGTAGGTATATTTTTGATTTATACTTACAATTTTAATAAGTATACTTACTATCCGACTATTTACTTAACTCCTTTTCTACTCATTGTTCTGTAGTTTAATGTGGTCAGAAGAATCGTAACGGGTTGTCCAGTGTCCGCCAAACATTATACTTTGTGATGCTGACTCTCGGAGAGGCTCTCTGCTTGCAACTCCAACTTTTAAGTAGGTATTGAATAGTCAAGAAGTTAAAGGGTAGGTGCTACTATCCTTTGGACACATACGTCATTCGTGAAGACCATTTATTTATCTAGGTTACATTTTAGACATTGAGGTTGTAACTATTTGAGAGTAAGCTTGCTTTGCTCTAACAACGGTTGCCTTGTTTATGTGAATAATATCTAAATGAAAGCCTATTCATTTACTTATGCGATGTTTTGGAGTATGATAGAAGTCGCAGTTAATTATGGAATGTCCAGGCTTAAATAACTAGGTATGTAGTTATAATGTTGGACTTAGATTTCTTTCTAATTTTCATTTCTTAACCAATCATGCATGTTCCCCGATGGGATAAAGTAGTTGTTCTCTTTTATCAAGAGTATATAGCACGGCTCACCGGTCATAGGTAGGTGCTCTACATTTGAGTAAGCATTTAATGCCAACATCTGCCTTTAAGATCAGCAATTATGCAATTAAACCCTCAAGGCCGTCGTAGCACAAGAGCTTGCTTCATGAATTCAGAATAAGGTATAAATATAATAATAACATCATAATTATTTTCCAAACATTTTTATTACGTACTTATTATCGTTTGGCAAAAAGGAAGTATATATGTTTTATTTATATAATACAATCTTAACGTTTAAGTTTTTAATACTTTTTGGTACTTATACAGTTTAAAGTATTCTAATATCTCACATTACAGACATTTTAAATTGAGAATAAAGAAATGTACAGTTATGAAATAATATTGTAGCACCAAAATATTAGGAGATATGATTGTGAAGGTTCATTGTAACGAGTTTACATGTAGATGTAATAGTTTTAATTGTTCTATTATATATACGAATAATTTTAACAAACTTTTTGTATAATTTCTTTAGGCTTGAAGAAACTCATTACAATAACCCTAGTTGTGCTAAGAGACTGATAAAACTAAATTTAGAAGTAAACATTTCGAATTTTCACATCTAGGTATATATCGAATTGTAAGTACATAAAGGATATAATCAATACTAAATATATCAGCCAAAACTTTGTACATTATAACCTATTATTTATATACATTTTTATTGCACGATTTATTACTATGGAATGTTGAATTACAATTAAATACTATCTATGCTATAACACATGGAAAAGTCTAAGCGATTTCTACTTTTATATTTACACTGCAAAAGATTTCGGAATCAACAGACACCGTAGACTCGGCCGTTCTATTTACACGAATACCACACCTCATCCTAATGAGAATAAAAAGGTACTGGTACCATTATTATGTCTAAATACGCTATTTGGTAATACTAAATTAAATCACAAATGCACTGGAGATTCGACTTTACAGTCAATAGTTCTATTCAGGTCACGAGGGGTTAACGTGGATCCTACCATTCTGTCTGCGCGCTACATGAGACTCGTAATGCATATTTCTTTTAGTCCTCGAGAAGAACGCGGCGTTACAACCACTAACAGAACACCGGTGTAATGATTGCACGTGCACGCTTTCACAATGATGTTTCAAAGTCGACAAGTCCTTGAAGCTATCCTTACAGCCCCTACACGGATAACTGCCATCTTTGTTAGGTCGTGGAGCCTCGTCTTCTACATAATAGTTCAGCTTTCTAGATAGCGGTGGGGAGAAATTTGGTTGGCAGCCAAATGCATTCAGACTTGGAGGCAGAAATCCCAATGGGATCGGAGGGAAGTTGGGAAGCATACCAAATGGAGTGAAAAGGAATGAGTGCTGTGCAAACATATCCCTGTTACTTAAATAGGATTCTGGTAACTGCAATGGTGGATAGGGAGTCGGGAAGGGTAGGTGTTGACTTAAATGGCTTTTAAGTTTGTCTGATTCTTTTGCTCGATAGTAAATATGAGATTCTATGTAAGGGACAGCACGTTCTTCCTCATTGTACCGTGAGATTAAGTCCATTTGTTCTCGTATCTTCTCTAAGACTCTAGAAGAGTCGTCTGATATTCTGTATTCTTCTATTTTTCGATGTAGACTCATATTAGCACTGTGTCGGTCTTTGCTTCGTTTTGACGAAAAGGCAGCTCTACAAGCGTCGACATTACATTTGTACATAAGTTTTAGGTGAGCATTTTGGTAGTGAGTTTTTAGCACGTAGATATTTTGGAAAATCTTTCCACAGACTGTGCATTTGCGGGGGTTTTCATGATCCATAGGAACATCAGTAGAGCTGACAAAGAAACCATTGTCAAAATGCCCAAATATTTGGCCATGTGTATCTTCAACATTGTAATCATAACTAGACACTGAAGATGACGGAGATCTATCACTATAATCTATAGATTCGTTCATTGACAAGTTGTATGGACCTAATGAGTGGGAATCGTTTTTCTTAGGTATACTAGGAAAGTCACCTTTTGATAAGCTTTCTAGTCTTTTCAATGCATTTTCTGATGAAAACTTTTCTTCACTAGAAATATTGTTTGTGGGCTTGTAAATATCCTGTTTATCGATAGGTTCATCTTTTACTCTTAAGTCTTGAATATTGTAGCTCATATCAGTAGGTTCTTCTTTAACAACTGGTATTTCTTGTTTAACTTCTTTACTTTCAGTTTGTTCATGAGGAGTAGTGTAATTATTTTCCGTTGCCACACTGTCTTCAGTTTTGACTCTTTTCAAGTCCATAGCACATTCATTTTCATCAGTTTCAGGTTGTTCACGCTTTTGGTTTAATGATCCGTTTTCAGAAACATAGTTGTTGTGTAAACGTGTAGGATTCAAGTTCTTACGTTTTCTTTTCATGACTTCAGGACTAGCGGTTTCGTCTTTTCTACTTTCGGCTACCTCATTATTATCACTGATACTTCTTTGATCATAGTCAGTTTCTGAATCATCTATCGACCCAATAGATTTATTGAGAGTTGAATAATAATCACTTGTATCTATATGTTCACCATCATCATCCTCATCATCCCCTGCTACAACCACTATGCCATCATCTTCATCAGATTCTGCTTGTCCATCTTGATCTTTATTTTCTACTGAATCAGATTCCCGGCGCATTGGTTGAGCTTGATCAAAAGATGATGAAAAATTCATGTTCATACTATTCTTGTATTCCAAAGGCATGTTTGATGGGAACTGAGACATGTTGTGAGGTGGATTTAAAAGAGGGTATGAACCAAATGGATGCATAGGATTAATTACAGGAGGAATATTTAAACCAGATCTATGTGGCGAAATTAGAACGGGATGAACTTGTGCAGTTCTGCCGTCATGAGGTGAAATTTTTCTTCTTAGGTGTGGCGAATGTAATTTAGGGTTAGGATTAGCGCTGTGCCGATTTCTAGATCTTCTTGAACTAAACATCATACTGCACCCCTCAACAGTGCATTTGTGCATTTCACGTAGATGTACGGCAGAGAAATGTATCTTCAGAGCTCCTTTATCACAAAAGGTTTTCAAACACACATTGCACTGGACTCGCTTTTTACCGGTGGCTGGATTGATGAAGTGTGTTCCCAAGTTTAATGGCATTTGAGACGCACCCCATTGTCTTTTTGGCGGACTAATACATTTACCTAACATCATGTTCCTAGAGTTCTGTGCTACTTCCGTGTAAGCATCTTTACTTAGGTTAAGGACATTGTCATCTTCTGGTTTCAAGTCTTCTGATCTTCCTTTACCATTACTATTTGACTTGTTGTCTTGAAATTCTGCTGGCTTGGCAGACATTTGAGGTAGAAGAGCTTGAAGTGAAGCCAGACCCATAGGGTTTTGACTAAGAGCGGCGACCATAGCTGCCTGGTGATTAAACGATGAGGGCATTGACATCGGCGGAATAGGTAAATTTGACGGCAAAGGAAAGTTAAAAAATTGACTCCTCATTAGGTCCATAGTGGCTTTTTCGGCAGCTGATCCTAAATCGTAGGGCTTTCTGGACTCCTCCTTATCATTATTTTCGTTTGTTTTGTGCTTCCGAAAATCGAACGGTTGCATATTTTGCAAGTGACTTAAAGGTGATGAGTTAATTGGACTAGTAGTTGAAAGAGGACTGGATGAGGTAGATAGGCGAATGCTATGATTAGGGGATACTTCGGCTGATGACACCCTATGTGGGGGTGACTGAGACTGATGCACAGGCGATGACCTATTGTGACTGGGTGACACTGCTTCTTTCTTAACTTCCATTCTCCCTTCCTGATGACTGCTCCGTAAATCTCTGTCTTGGATACTTTTTAAATAATCATAGTGTTGTTTGGCTTCCATCATATGTTGGAAATACTTCAGAGATTCATCGTTGCGTATATCTTTGCCTGTCTGTTCCATTAGTCTTCTAAATTCTGCTTCAAGTTTAGACTGTTCGAAGGCGCGAGAGTCATGGTACTCCGGCCTTTTGTCTAGCTTGTCGTAGCTAGCTCCCGGTGGCGACGGCAGACCATTCTTCTTGTAGATGGGAAGGAGGGAGGTCTTGTGAAGAGCTCTCGCTTCTTGTAGTTTGAGGATCTGTTGGAGAGCCATGTTGTGCTCCGGTCCGCGACCACTCCATCTTTCTGCGCCACTTGATTGTGATTCCTGTAACAATAACAAATCGAATTTTAGGTTATGATAACAAACGGTGTAGTTAATAGAACATTTTAACAACGAATAGTTAATTATCGTTTCATAAATATAATATGTTTAAATTTTAAGTGTTTAGTTGGAATAGCAGTAGAAATACATTTTTATTAAATTATGCAGTCAGTAAATAACAAAAAACATGCTAATTTGCAAAACTGCAAATGATCAGTTGTAAATATTCAGTAGGTATACCCGAGTTTTAAAGCGTTTACCGTCTATAAAACCAAATAACATATCATGAGCGAACTAACAAAACATTCCATTTAATAAAATTATGAATGAGCGCGGCTAATTCTAAAAGATTATCGAGTCTAGAGCAAGCCTTAAACACTGGTTGTTCAAATCCCTCTTCAAAATAACTATCAGGCCGACACAAAACCACACCTTGCGTTTTCAAAGGCTAATATCAAATTAATTCTCAGAACTTGGAGCAATTGGGTAAAATTGTGTAAAATGACGGTTTGGAGTCGACTTGAGAATAGAAAAGTGGTTTTGTGTCGCGTGTTTGGAACGATTTAATCCGAAAACTAAATTACTATTCATTTGGTAAGCATTTGGGGCCGCCTCGCGATGTCAAAGTTAAATTTCGAGTTAATTCATCCACTCCTTACTTTGTCTGAGTAAACCTGTTCGAAGGCTTAAACAAAAACTTGTATGTAATTATTATTGTGTCGTGAGAAATACACGAAAATGTTGTGAAGCAAAACGGTAAACAATGAAATTAAATAACGTTTGTTACTATCGTCCAGCTAATCTTCAACAATGTAATGACATAATACGTTTTCTGGAATATTTTGACTAATGGCACACAACACGAAATATCGTGTAAATATTCACGAAACAATGTAACATACTCAGTGAATATAAAAGGTTAATTTGACACATTGCAAAACCACATTAAAACCACACTTAAAATTCTATAAAAAAGCCACATCTTATTTAAAAATTCGTTTAAACGCGTAATCGCTGGCAACACCCAGCATTCACTTATAATGAACTTGATTGTCGCTTTTTAAAACAGTTTGTCACTTGATTACGGCGTGTAACCGATGGGGTTGCCATATCATTATCCGTTTCCCCGGAATTATATTGTCGTTTGGAGTCGGCGCGTCCGCGTCGGGGGCAATTTCGTAAAAGCACACCAATTACAATGATTTCGTTTCTATTGCCACAAAGCGGATAAACGTTGGATAATAAAGTGTCTTTTAGAAAAATATACGTCTGAGACAGAGTTATGCGGAGAACTAATTACATGGGGCATTTTTTAAAGTCATTTCGTGCTTTCTAAGTGGTTCTGTAAAAATTGGGACTCTGTGTTTTTTGTTAGACGTTTCTGTTTATGTCGTTATAGTAATCGTGGACGTTTATGAGAGTTTAATAAAATTGGAATGATAATAATATTTGTGATGGTATAATTGAACAGATGTTATGGAAATATAGTTTGGGATTAGCAGACCATTATTTTCGTATTAGGTTGTTGATGCATAAGTTGCTGGGTAGTTTGTTGCGCCGTTTCTTTTACCCAGCTATAGCACTAGGAAGCGGTGACAGGCGGGCGTTTTTGGAGGCTGTCTTAATGTTATTTGACGTTCAAAAAGTACTTAAAACTCGATCTATTTTTTATAAATGATTTTTTATCTCACAACGCCACATGGAGTTAAATTTAAATACTTATACGTTAAATAGACGTCGATAGCGGTATACCTCAGTTATAATAAAGAGCTTACAATGTTGATGAAATTAATTTCAGCGATGTTGTGTTCTCGTTACGGCGACTGACCACGAAGCCCGGCATTAAACCCATTATTATTATTTATCATTATCATTAGCTGCACACTGTATTATTAACCAATCACAGCGCACAAGGCTCATCTACTTTAATAGAATAATGGTAATTCTCGTTGTCAAGTTGGTACAACTGTGTAAAAAGTATGGTCATCTGTAATGGTGTAATGTGTAGTGTAAGCACTATTTGTTCGATGTTTAAAAATGCACATTGCCATAACATCGAATAAAAAACAAAATTGGAGTCTAGACAGTGTTTTTTCGTTGGCTAAGTGTTTTCTTATATGGCGGTCACACTCTGACTGTGGGAACGAAACGAGTAATTGTCAACAGTCTGCAAAAAGGTTGTAAGACGCAAAAAATCCTCCAAAGTCGCGATGTTAACCCGAGGTGGTTGACCCGCAAACATTGCTGTACATCCGAAATTACTCTTATTACTTCTTAAAACAGACTATTTTCCGGCGCTGTGAGTGAAAAACATAAATTTGCGCACATATCTGACCCACGCCTACCGGCAGAGCAATGGACAAGCGGACATATTTCATGGCTTTTTTAAACGATACATACTAAAGTGCACCTTATTACGTTGATGTATGGTCTTATTTCAGTTGGTCGTGAGAGGTTTTTGACGTTTTTTAATGTGCACTTCGCGATCGTTTTTCGTTGGCTCGCTGTCGTGACATGCCATATTGTTCAGAGCATGATACATGTAGTAAGTAAACAGGTTTGTGTACTGTGAAGCGCAAAACGCATTGCCATTTTGCTTAATGACCGCTTAAGCACGCACCTGAGATGTACCGCCCCGCCGTGTCTTGTGGGAACTGTTTGGCTCTATACCTACGTTTCGTTTGGCTCATTTATATGTGTCATTATCCTTATAATGTTACAGATTTAATGTGATATCAGTGGCAGACACTAATTTAACGAATGCTTCTTTCGTGCTAGACAGAACACCTCACTTACAGCTCCAACTACATTTTTTACTTTAAACAGCCCCCTTACCATGAACTCTAAAAGCAGGACAGTTTACGTTGTTAAAGCGTGACGCCCCATCACACTGCATGTAGCGGCGTTTCGCTTTCACATCGTAAACTGTCCTGCTTTAAAAGTTCATGGTAAGGAGGCAGGTTTTCTCAAACAATAACCTAATTAGGGTACTCAATATTTGAAAATTAAATTAAACTAGTTGATTAATAACTTACTCCATAAATTACTTTAAATTGAAGCTATCTTAAATTCGCTGAACTTTTGTAACTTAATTTTCTTTTTAAAATCGAACCGCTTCTGTAGCGAGTAGTACTAGCCAGTATTTCGAATTTACTCTAGAATGTACCCAATAATTATGCGTACATAGCTAGCAACTAGGTGAAGTGTCTGCTTGCTTCGCAATTTGTTGGTAGTTGGACGAACGAGCCAATAATTGGCCGCAATTGTGACATTTGTAACCTTATAGCCAATGTCCAACATTGCTTCAAACATCTGTCTTAACGTTGGGGGTACGATTTTTGAATACATAAAGTATTAATTAGTTGAGATACGTTTAATACGGAGCTGACCTTTACCTCTTTATTATACGATAACATTAATACAAATTAAAAAGGACAACCTATCAAAACTGTCAAAGAATCAGCATTGCCATTCAACGTGGCAATGCTGCCAGTCTTCTGGGCACGTTACCGGTTGACATCGATGGGGATGAATTCTTTGATGCTTTTTAACTTTTTATTTTTGTATATATTGTTTTTATTTTGTATTAGAATTAAGTTGTAAATATTTGTAAAATAGTATGTTGTAGATTATTATATGAATAAAAATAAATGAATCATAAAAAAGGACATTAAAAAGGGAGCGTGGTGTGAACAAGATGAATTTGAATAGGCCCGGCACCCACATTTTTAATGTATAAAGTCTTAGAAGAACATCTTTACCTCTTCAGTAACTAGGGACAGGATTATTAGGTATGTACTATGATAATTTTAACAGACAGAAAGACAAACGAACGCTATACCTACTACAGGCTTTCCCATTTTAAGTATCTAATACATTATATTCCTACGTTCTATGTCGACATCAAACAAAGCGATTGTATCAATATTTGTCGTTCGTTTAACAATGGGTTGATCGGCGTGTGGGTGGTCGATTCGTGTATGTCTATTAATTCAATTATCAATACACTGAGTTATAAATCAGTGTGTTCTAGAGAAAGCACTTCCTAAATAACAAAGATGCGGTTGCTTAGCAACACATTAAAATTTTAAATAAATGGTAATTGAGATTACGAAATTTGGTGCAAATACGTTATCAATTTTCATACAAGATCAAATACTATGAATTATTGGTCATCGATCATTTTAGAATTAGGCACGGATGGCGGCTCGAAATTTGCCGGATAGGGACTTCTGTGGTGTTTTCATTGCCATACGCTTTTAATTTACAGGGTCTACGGGCAATGATGATTTAACGAAAAAACCTAATGATGCGAAAGAATATACTGACTTTGCCTAACATGGCGGCTGTTACAGACATAATAATATAACACGTCAAATACTAAAAGACGAAAAACATAAGGACACGAAGTTAATACATTGTAACGACTCAAACCTCATCAATATCAATTTTTTCCATCCGCTAATAAAGATAAAACCGCCGCCGTGCCTCATACTCACAAAATAAACATTATAACTAACAGGGACACTATAATCTGTCCACATTTCCCATTAACGTTTAAGTATTCTTGATACAATTTAGATTCTATATGAAATTATCCTTGGGTATGGACGCTTAAACTTAATATAGGTAATGATATAGTGTGGACAAGCGGGGTCTTATCTTAATCTCGGCTTAAGGCGCCTCGTGGAGTCGTTATGGGTATTAAATAATAATTGGATAAGCCAAGGGTCAAGTATCGATCACAGATTTTGAGGGTCTTATGTATTTGACATGTATTTACGAAAGTTTGATGATATTTGGCGGGTGATTTCGTTTGTGACGATATTAGAGGTCAGTTAAAGGGGGGGGGGGGGTATTTAGAGTGCTATTGATTAAGAAGAGAGCGAAGAAATAAGATTGTTGGGCTTAAAACGTTGACTGACTTAAACATACCTAGAAGAGTAAAACGAAACTATACGGGAACAAAAGTGCTTGCATTATCTTTCGCAGAAAAATGCAAATATAAGAAAGAAACGTAATGAAAATACTTCTACTCTCAAAGAAGGAACCCACCTTATAATAATCATCTTCCCACCATCGTTTGACAAACTGGGCAAGTTTACCCAAATGGTTATCACTACACCCACTCATCATGAACGAGCACTCATAATCATCACAGAACATTGGTCCAACACAGACTTATCACCAAGAAGGTTCCAAAAAATATACTCCAAGTCGTAACAAAATTGTCGATCACAAAATACAAGGTTCCGTCAGAACTCACTTGTCACAAGATATCCGTCAGCGGACTGTGTAATCCGATGTCTAAACCGAGACTAATCCTGCTAATCCAGTGACACAACTATTAACACCTTAAAGACACCGATAGCCAAGGGGTGGGGGTGGGTAAGAAGGCGTCAACTAACCCCTAACTTTACTACCTGGGTAGTACAAACAATGGGATTATATGACCGGCCTTAGTACTCATTAGTTCTCGGTAATTTGTTTAATAATAATACCATTGAAACAATTGAAATAATCATTGTTTCCAGTTCTTAAGTTTATGGCTTGAAATGTCTTTGATTGTACAACCGGATTTAAAGTAATTGTTAACCAGCTTCGTTTGATTTAGTAGCAGTTGAGTGAATATGCTAATTTTGATCACACTAGACATTTGCCAGCAAATTCTATTAAGTTCTATTAAATCAAGATTTAATAAATTATTGTAATGGGCGATTCGTAATTTGAAACAAATAAGGCAAATGTATTTTTTTATTTAACTCCGTTTTTTTAGTACTTAAGTTGTTTATTAATTCAAACAATATTTTACAAGTATTTACAACAAAATTCTAACACAAATTAAGAACGATAATATATAAAAAACTTAACCGTTAACAAGCTCATCGATGTCAGCCGGTAACGTGACCAAAAGACTGTCACCATTGCCACGTTGAATGGCAATGCTGATTCTTGGGCTAAAAAATTTACCAGCTCTTTTGCTATAATTCTAGGAGCATTGTAAAACTGGAGCTATATACCTATATATTATTAAAATTACTTTCAGACAGACAATATGAATTTTGTTATGTTTATCTATTAAATTAAGAATATTCTATATCAATAGGGTGTTTTTACTTGTGTTAAAATTATCTGAATGCAGAGCCGTGTTCAATGTATTTTCCAATCTTAACCTTAATACAGTCATTACTAATAATATTTGTGATATTGTTACCAATAACGTTGGTACCTATAGTTACACATACAACCTATTTAGTAAATAATGGCGCACTAGGTACTGGTGCACGTAGCACTGGTTAAATTTCTTAGAAAATTCAACCAAACCAAACACATTTTTACACAATGCACCCTTGTTCTAATGAAAGGAAAAGCGCAGCAGAATTCAAAAGATCCACGGAACTAATGCAAAAATGTGAATTGCTAAAAATGTACACGTTCAAAAACCCAATGTAAAGAACGAAACAATAGTGAATGAGTTTCCCAGAAACGGGCGCGGCGCGTTTGAAGTTGACCGTGTGTGAGACATTGATAATAAAGAGTAACGCGAGGTGCTGCGACAAACAAAAGACGCTCGCCCAACTGATAAGGACTGTTTAGTTTTTTGTTTTGTGCGGAGTATGGGGAAGGCCGGCCATTCATACAGTTTTTGGAAGTCGCCCAATGCTAGGTATGTCTACCTATCCTAGTTATTCTTATCACTGCTACCCTACCTACTAAAGAAGGTAATGTTTAGGTAGCTGTGTCGTCATTTAACAAACTAAAAACCAACCATACGAATAAATAAAAATATAAACATACATAATAACAGTTGGTACTAAATATGCAATATTTACTAATACATAAGAACCCGTGTTCTATTTAGAAATGATTGATAAAGCCGGTAATAAATTTACTGACAAGATGAGACCGAATTACAATAATAAACTAATAATAATTGGTTTCCAGTGATGTGCAAATGTAATATGTATAGAACTAGGAAGGCCTAAGGCTATTTATAAAGCCCTATAAAATGAGTTGCGCAATGTAGCAATCCTTAAAGCGAATGATTTATTACTTGCACATGCCTCTAACGGTGCCAATAAACGTCTTGTTGACATGAATTTGTAATGGAACTAAGTAAATGTATTAAGAAATTTAGTTAATATTAACCATAAAAATCCTAAACCCAAAAATACTGTTAAACACGGAATACATAAAAATTATGATAATGATTTTAGAAGAATAGGTAATGTACGATACAGTATGGACTAAGAAAATTAGAATTCCAAAAACAGATGCACTTTCCAACCAAGATTAACACGAAACGATTGAGAACATTTTCGAACAACCTATTATATCTGTACACGTAAACTGAAAGGTCCGATACAAAGGTACAGTCGTTGCCATAATTCAAAACCCGCCCGACGAAAGCAGGTTTCTATCACTCCGCTCATCACTTACCATGTCAAGCAAGCGTACGCATCAGATACCACTACGCCCGCGGCCCACAACACCAATAATATAATTTTGCACCTAATAATTTTGAAATGCAATTATAATTTCGCGCTGCGATTATAATTCTATAATGTTTCTTGGCATTTATACGTCTTAGTGCGTTTGTGGGCGTAGCAGTGTCATTTGCTGATTGATTATCCGATTGATTGATTGGCTGTGTTTTGACGGTGACTTTTTTACTTGACTGTACCTGCTTAATTCGTTTTAAAGTTGAGTAGGCAAGATGGATGGCTTCAAATGTTTCTATGAATATTTTGAAGGCGTGACGAGATTGTAAAAAAAAATTGGCTTCCTATTAGTAATCGTGGCAAATGTCATTGATATTTTATTTGTTATGAACTATGAATTCATTTTAGGGATGTAAGTATTGCTAATGCTAAAACCAAAGCGCTCAAATTTGTTGTCTGTCCTGTAAATACTGCAGATCTAAAAGTCTGCCTAAGTGCTTACATAAACATAACTACGATCTTTGAAGTCAGTGATATTACTACAAGAAGTAACAATAATTAAATCGATGTTGTTAACCCTTCAAAGCAACCAGCACGACGTCATTCATAAAAGTGGTTTGAATAGCAATTCGATTTCTAACTGATATTAAGATCCAATTACGTTTTATGGAATTGAAGTAACTGATAGAGTATTTAGATTGTATAATATTGCTAACGCTTACCTTCAACGTAAACAATTTTACTATTACCTTTGATATAATATTATCCAATAGAAATCTAGGATAAGCATCTATGTATCTATTACTTAGAATGTTAATGCTCAATAATTAAAATTACTTTAACCTTTTACTCAAGTTCTTCTAGTATCGTTCCTGTCATGTAAAAAGGACGCTGGGCGACTGTGTTTGTACTCTGGTATATGTAGTCTCTTCCTATGGACTTAGGCTATTGTGATTTATTGTAGAACCATTATAGGTACTTTACTAGGTACGTAACAATTGGGGATAGACTAGAATCCAAGAAAATAAGTTAATAGTCAGCGTTATTTTTACAAGACAGGAACTATAAGCATTGTCTATGGTTTTGTACGGCAACGAAGAAATATTCCAAACATCAGTTGATTTTGTAAATGAATCAGTGCTCAGGCGCAAAGATACAGACTTCTTACACGCCCATTAAGGATCACTTTCAGAAAAAAACTTCTTACACGGCTCTTTATAAATAAAATAAAAGTTATACTGTATATTATAAATCAAATACACAAAATTAATGAAGAAGAGAATTATCTCCAACAAAGTCACGTTTCGCAATTATTCACGCATAGACAAATCTACGGAACGTATGAGATTGTCAATCACAACCACCATAGCTAATTTTCGAGTCATTTTAAGGCAGTGTTGTTGCTAGTAAGACCAATTTTTTATATCTAGGTTCTTACAGATGAGGTTCCATTTATTCCATAAGTGCGTAGCAAATTTTGGAGATTGAAGCAGGATCATGATTTGATCTCTGGGATGTGTCACAAGGCGTGCTCTCTTCAATCCGAAGGTAAATCTGGTTTCGAAATTACAATTCAAGAGCCAAACAAGTTTGTAACCAAAATGGTATTTAATTACCAGTTGTAAATCACATCGTAATTTATGTTCGTCATGTAGATACGATCTCAGGAACCGAGTGTGATGGGTGTTACCTTTGTACTTCGTCATTGCGGCTGCAGTACTGCTCACCCACTTTGTTAATTTATGTTCTATCAGCTTAATTATAGTGTTTGCTAAGTTGTGCATTAAGGTTGACCTATTGTGCTTTATGTTTGCCAAATGTTGCTGACATTTTTCATTTGGTACTTAGTTGGTACCTACTTTATATGACGTAAGAGCGGTTTTTTCAAAATCGTAATATTTTCAGTGAGTATCAAAATATAAATATCTAAGTCAAATTTTAATACCTATGTGTCTAACTGCACTTGTATATTATTATAAATCGGGGGTGTTTCTTACATAAAACCTTTAATTATCAGTATGTACTCCGTTTGTTTTACTGGAACATTATATCTAGTTCGAATAAGACTGGATTCTTCTTTTTTTCCTTTCAAACTTTGCAGTCCTCATGAATTCATCAATCTTAAAATGGATATTGCAACATTTTCAAAATATGTCATCAGGTGCTTGTATTAAGGTAATATTTTTGAAAATTTCCCAGTAGATATCGAGTGCCGATACCACCCACGCTTCAAAAATAATTAAGGCAGCCACACCGCTTAAATTTACATGTAATTACACAAAATTGATGACGCCATTTCGCAATTAAGCCATTAAAAAATATTTTATATTGTGACCTGATAAATTAATAAAATAATTGTCCGAAGGTGTGAAATTCCGATCAATTTTATGAATGGTGATGGCATTAGAGAATGGCGATTGTTAAAATTCTATTGTTTTATTTAATTGTGCACTATTATTGTAGTCACGAGTTTTGGGCTAAATTTCGCCAGGTGTACGAACGAAGAATGCATGAGAAATATCAGTTTTAGTGGAAAATTCGTTGTTGTCATTTAGCATTATTATACTAGAGGTATAGACGAGACATAGGGTTGTCTTTTGTTTATTATAAAATATAAATTCACATGTAACATAATACACATGATTTTTGTTTCTTTGTACAATATTTTAACAAAGCAATCCTTTCTTCGATTGTCCTACACTTTATAATCTGTTCTGTTTTTTTATAATTTGAAATTTTGTGCTATTATTTTTAAGATGTTTGTAGCTTTTTCTCTACTAATACGCGAAATCGGATAAGAATTAGTCGTTGAATTATGTCTCATACCAGTGTCATTTGAAAATGATGATTCCCGCATTCGAATTGTGCTAATCTATATTTCGAAAATTCTGTCATTTTATTAATATTTCTAAGATACCGCCGGTAGTTGTAACAGTAGTAGTTTCTGTGTATTTAGTAATATAATAAATCTCCAAAAGCTTATTCAAAAGTGGCTCTACAACAATAAAATTACCCTAAGTAGAATAGTTTACTATCGAGATCTGAATCGATCATCGTACCGATTAATTTATTCAATGCGTGGGCGCATCTCTATTGTTAGAACTTAAGTTCGTTAGGGTTAGCGTAGTCATTTGTTATGATTTGTGTTTTGTGGCAAAACTGGTGGGAACAAACATTAGTGTTTGGTTATGCCAAAACTGATGTTTATATGACATGATTTATTTAGTCAAAACAAGTATAATTAATTGCAACATTGTGTATTATACAATAAACATGTTGATACAAAACTGAACTTGATGCAGAAAATTATCAGTACGCAAGTGATTCATTTGTTTTTTTAACGCCCGACGGTAAAAGAGGGGTGTTATAAGTTTGTTCGATATGTCTGTCTGTCTGTGGCACTGCAACTCCTAAACGGGTGAACCAATTTGGATGCGTATTTTTATTTTGAACTAACTTGTCATTTAACCTAGGTATTAAAATGCTTATCAATGTTTCTAATCAATTTAGAATTTCCTATATGAAAAGGTTTGGATATAACATGGAACAAAAAAAATTTATAATTAATAAATCAATCCATTAATTAAGGTTTGTTTTGAAGATCGGCAAAAACTTCTTATAAACCAATTATAAAATGATAAATAATTAATTGTGCTTCCTAATAAAGGGTTGTTCATAATTGCTAATAGTTTATAAGGCGGCTTTAATTATTGTTTTTCTTTATGTTACATCCAATTATTTTCTTAGGTGTAAGTTATTAAAGGTCATTCAACTATAATAGGAGGGTACCTAACATTATATAAATATCATCAGCTCCATTGCCGGATAAATAGTTGCGGTTATGTAGACCTTACGAAGCGACGGATAAAACTCGACTCCTTTTTTGAATCGGTCGAAAAGTCAGTAAGGAGGCTGCAAGTCCTTAAAAATAGGTAGATTATAAGCTAGAAGATACGATACCTAGCTACGATAAGTTTTAAACTTGAGATATAGAAGACAGGAGTAGGTAATGCAGTGGGCAAAACTAATGTATTTTTTTTTATAAATCCTCGCCCCACACTAGGAATTTGTCCTGTATCCTGGGTGCGTTTCACAAATATGAAACTCTCACATAAACAAGCACCCAGACTCGGGACGTATCTGCAGATTGCAAAAAAAATTGTCTAGTGCGGGAATCAAACCCGCAACCCCAAGCGCAGCAGTCCAATCGCTAAGCCACTGCGCCAGTCAGGTCGTCAATTAGTTCTAATAACCCAGAAGTATTAATAAAAACCAATTCATATTTCGGTCAAATGTCAACGACATAACTGTCAAACTGAGAATTTAATTCAATAACAATTGTTATTTGAATTGTTCTTGCTCACGAATTGCCACTACAGTAGGTATCTAGGCATTACTGGTGACCTTGACCGGCCGCCCTTGAACCTTATCGATTTTCTGTGCCCGACTTGAAACGAGATATTCTTCACTGTGGATTCGATTGAAAGAGGTTGTTTAGTAATTAAGGTTATTCTAGTAGCTGGGCAATTGTTTGGGTAAGGCTGGATTTTTTGAGAAGTTATATTTTTATTATCTATGAATTTCGACATTTCGAAATTTAAATTCTGTGCTAAGAGTCGCCCTGCTATTCTGAAATACTAACACCACGAAAGTTATCTCGCACGTCACCTTGCTATGCGCTAGTGCCTAATCTCACTGCGGGTTTTAGAAATGAGTTCGTAATTGGTGTCTTTAGAATAGCACGCCAGAGTTTTGAGAATCGACCGCAATTTTCATGATCTTTTTTTACGTAAACCTATGATATAATGATAATAATAAATATAAAACGTTAATACTAATTTTGCTAACCTACGTTGGATCTATACGCTCTCCACGCACGTCTTATAAATATAATGTATGTCTTATAAGTATACTCATTACTTATCATATATCAAAGTAAATAATGTTAATACCTATATAAAATATTGAGTGAAATTACGGTTTTTTTATAGAATAAAAGTGGTTTAAGTGGTAATTAAAATAAATATCTACAGAAACCTTCCTTCAAATTAGAAGCTAGACACTAAAGTACCTACACATTGGGAGTCTTTGTAGCCCCTATGGATTCTGCCTGGCTTTAGGATTAAGCACATAGATAATGCAAGATACGTTATCTAACTTTATAGTTAGTGTCGATTGTATGTACGATAAGCAAAACAATTGAGTGCTTTTGTAAGTTAGTGTGGGTTGTCTATAACAGATGGCGCTGGCAGGCACGTTTGAGAGTACGTATTTCACCAATATTATTGTTTAAGTTGTTTGTTTGGTCATCTGTTTTGTATTGATAAAACCCACTTATATGAAATTGGTAAAATAATAGTTTAGAAAATATAGAGACAAGGTTTGTTCTACATTATTGTCTGGGCGGGTGGTAGCTTTGATAAATTCACGTAAGTATTCAGCCTTAAAACAACTATGCAGTATCTAATATTGGTGGCAATGCTCATGGCAACAGAAAGCCTTATTGTATTTTCGGTTTAAAAACAATTGCTATTCAAAACTGTTCCAAAAGAATTCTTTATACAAATTCTACGTTTTCTATATCCGTAGTCATGTTTCCCTTCACAGTAAACCCATTCTGCCAGCCATGTATTTGACGTGAGACTCATGTCAAGCGGCAGTGCTGACGTAGCAGCGATAATATTATCTTGACAAGCCCTCATAGCCTTGCCTTTTGCTATTCTATCTGTATTTGGGATAGTTAAAGATTAATTTTCAGTCAGGTAACACGCGCACAAAAATAATTGTGTAGAATATCTACCTAATACAAAACAGTTTTGCCTGTTACGATTAATTTCTTCGATAATAATGATGACAAATATTAATCGATTAGTGATTTTTATTTTATTTTATTATGAAATTATTGCTTTAAATCTCCACTAAAAATGGTTGACTATTTCAAAAATAATATTTTTTCTTATACCGACACTCAATTTGGCACACAAATTCTCTATCGTCTGTGGTCCTTACCAGTTATCCATTCTTCTAACAAACTAATCCATGGGATGGTCTCAGGGAAACTCAATCAAGGTAATGGGTCGGCGCGCAAACTATGCATTTGCTGATCACTCGCGATTTATTTCAATAATCCACCTTGCAGTAATGGCCGACTACGGCCGGGTATATTATATTACTAAGCTACCCCGCGGCTGTGCTCGCCTTAGACAACGGGTTGTTATATAAAAATCAATTTGTACAAACTTCGTGTCGTTACAATATCTATTTTATAAGATAGGTGTACTAAAAAGAAATAATTTCCTATATTATTTGTGACGTTTTCGAAAATAAGCTTCTCGTTTCGTAGGAGTTTGAAGATAAATTGCCCAGTAAGTTTCACGGTACCTAAGCAAGGCTTGATGCGTTTACTTGCTTAGACAATATCGAAATAGACGCAAACGATTCATTCAATGCAAGATAGAGGTCCCGATTCGATACGCGATATTAAACGATAGGAAGCTATGACATGATCCCAACCCACGGTCCTGTAAACATAACAGTTTTGTCTTTCTCTTAGAAGTAAGACACTTGCCGTTTTGTAAAAAAATAAAAATATTACCTACTGTCAATCACGTGTAGGCTTCTAATACTATTATTAGGGTGTTCTAGGTCATACGTAAGGGTCATGTTAGGTACCTACCTACTTTAAATTATTTTTAACATATATAGGAATAAAATATGGCAGGAAGGAGTTTCCTATCACATCAGCATCAGACATCTTATTCAACATAATGTTTTATTCCAACCATTCTTCAGCTATCCTCACACAATTTCATAATACTTAGCGTCTAAGCCGACAGCTTCGGCTGGCCTCGGCAACTCTCGGCTGCCCGCGGCGCTCGGCGGCAGTATGAACTAATGGCATCACGCTCGCGGCGCAAGCGCATCCCGCCAGATGCAACGGGAGTGCTGTTGTGTTTCTACTCTCTTATATTATTATGATGAAAAATAACTTGTTTCACATACATACATACATAACATCACACCTGTATTCCTCGAAAGAGTAGGCAGAGGTGCACATATAGTACACCCACATTTTGCCAGTTTTGTTTTTAGGTCCCAATGTAATATGGGGCGACCCTATTGCCATGAACTGGGCACAAATCCACATTACGCGCTGCTACTGAGGATTACCTAATGGAAAAACCCAGTAACACTTTGCTCGATCCGGACTTCGAACCCAGGACCTCGTGCTCAGCAGTCACCCTTATCAACCACTAGACCAACGGGGGAGTCTTGTTTATATAATTTTATTGCTGTCCGCAGATTAAGGATTGATGCCTACTATAATTTCCCTCTATTGCCGGGAATATGTGTCGTCAGTTGCGACAAACCCAGTGTGAGTCCGATAGATCACAATTTGGCTCGAAACCTATTACACCTGACCTATTAGGAGATACACCCAAATCCACTGGATTTGGGTGTAGAGACTACTGATGAAGGAGAACCACCTATCGAGGATAGATCTAAGCAATATTATCGCTTACCATAATATTTTAAATGATTGTATTGTTAGAAAATGTATTAAAACACCAGTTAAAATTTTGGCCGATGTTTAGTTTCAGGTGGTAAGCGCTCGGCGGCGGCCGTAAGAACTAATGCAATGGCGTCACGCTCGCGGCGCACACGCATCTTGATCCCGACAGATGTTATGGTTATGTGTAACTCAGGTAGGTATTATGTATAATTTTTTCTAAGTAAACTAATGTTATTATTATTTTTGTACTAAACCAGTGTTGAGGCGACCTTCAATATTTTTGAAGCTTCATTATTATTATTATTTTATATTTATTTTTAATCAAACGTCGCCTCATGTTAAGAATTTCTTCTGTATCGGAGGTACGTACGTTTTACATAGGTACGTAAAATATCACATACAACACCCAGACTTAGATCAAACTCTGTGAATAACAAAAAAATACTTCCCGAGCGCAAATCAAACCTGCAACCCTCAGCGCAAAAGTTCAATTGCTGGGCCACTGCGCCGAATAGGTTGTCAAAATGTATGTTTGTGTTAGCAAGGTATGGTAGGTACTTAATAATTTTTTTACTTATCTAAAACCTTTCCACTCAGTCATAAACGAGGATCATACCGGCATTAACTAAACCTCGTATAAAGTCCATTGACATCTCTTTTCTTTGACATTCAAACGACAGTAACAGGTATAATTTAGTCCATGGTTTAAATTGATATATTTTTATTAATAAGGGGTTAAAGCTTGCATGCAATTTGTGAATACAATGTTAATTGCGACATCTTTGCCGCATTTCGTTGAAGCCTTTGGCGCTTGGCGGCACTGACATCTAACAGCTTCAAGCTCGCTACACTTGGGCAGTCATTACGGTAAAATGGTAAAAACATAACCTATACGGATTCTTTTTGTTGGATTTAATTGTTCATAATTAATTATAGTAGTACCTAGTATATGTAGAGCTCAACAAAGTATGGTGGCCGGTGACGATCACCAACTTCAGTAGCTGCAAGTTGAGGTAATCTCTGACTGAAGAAGGGTACTGTGAATGTAACAGGGACTTTGTATTGTAACCCTATATTGCTTTAGTTGCAGGTTTTTCTCAACAAAATACTACAGACCCAAGCATAAGATGCACCTAGATATTTTAAGCTTGAGGCGTCAGTATTCTGGCAGTACGAGGGCTTAGGAGTACCTTTTTCAAAATATTGACCACGTACCTCTTGTTAACTAAAGTCTGTTAATGTTTAATAATAAATACGTAATTATATAACCTAATAGTGATTATGGAAATCAATATATCAAATAGATAGTCCTACTTCAGTATCATTACAATGCCGTTCTAAAGAGGTTCTAGCTCTCACTTAATTCCTGTAAAACAGTTGCTATCATGTCAACAAAAAGAGTAAATAAAAAAACATCAAGAACCTCAAACATACCGCCTATTTGGTAGGCATAGTTAAAAAACACTCATTAGCAATCGTACGGTAGATTCGAGCCTATGAATATTTTCATTTTAATTGGAGCCACATATAAAATATTTTAAACCGTCAAATTCAAGTACAATGTTAATTACAGATTCCATTTAATTATTCAACTGAAACTGAAGTATGTATACTGTATCATGAGTGCGTTTCCCAAATATAAAGAGCAAACAAGATGTCAATTTATCTATTTTCTATATAAATAAAAATGAATGTTCATATGTTTGTCGTCAACAGGCATCTGAACCATTGACCAGATTGTGATTAAACTTTTTTAGGGTCTTCTGAGGACGCCCGAGAGGGTTTGTGGCTCCAAAAATCGATATACTTTATCCGAAATCCACACGGAGGAAGTCGCGGGTATCAAGTGGTTTTACATAAAAGCCTGGTTAATTGCCACCATATCAAAGTCAGATTTGATGATCAGCAACATGGGGGAGTACCTGGATAGACTTCTGATATAAGTTCCTTTGCTTAATTGGCCGAGACTCTTGGGTAAGTTGTTGTTTAAGATACAAAGTAATCACAGTAAAAACCATATTAAACCCTTCTACTGCAGGACAACATTATTGGAACATTCATCACTTAGCGTGATAGTATAAATAACATTATAGGTACATCCTCATTTGACAGGTTTTGAAACCTGTAACATACACAGCCGGTAGGCATCCTCCAAACCACTGCTTTACGATTTTTATTACATATTTATGCAAATAATTGTTTATTAATCACACTACCAAGTTAGAACCATAAAAGGCTCATTAGAAGCGAAATTAGTTGATCATAAACATAACATCACGCTTGCATTCCCCAGAGGGATAGGCAGAGGTGTAGGTACACACTCATGTCGCCAGTTATGTTATAGATCCCAATGTAAAAGGGGCGAGCCTATTGCCATCAACCGGGCACAAATCCAGACTCCGTGCTGCTACTGAGAATTACCCAATGGAAAGGCCCAATAACACTTTGCCCGACCCGGGATTGGAGCCCAGAACCTAATGCCCAGCAGTCACGCTTATCCACCACTAGACCAACGAGGCATTTGTTAATCATCTTCATTTTATTACGAGTTCCAACGATCCTTTTGTAGCGCCGCGTACTTTAATTATCTATGGTTGAAAACCATGACGTGGCATATTGCCAATGACATTGAATTCTTAACTCAAAATGGGCATTTGTACTAGGCGCCACTACATTGCAAAGAAAATGCAACGTGAATACGAAAAAACAAATGAAATACTATTCCATCGTTCTTTTTTTGTATTCAAAAATAGGTTTGGTTTTTTATATTTCTAGTCGTCGAAGACGGAATAATTATTAAATTAGATATTAGACTATATACAGCCTGTTACGTGATATTATTTTGTTTTAAAAAGTATTTAAAACTTGTTAGGTGATATTATTTTGTTGCAGAAACAGTTAATAAAGCAATTGACACAATATTCTGTCGTTAAGTCTTAAGTATTATTTTTGTAAGTTCAGAAAGGTGTCTTACTGTACTGGAGAGTTTTACTCTTTACATGCGTAACCTAAGTCCTACATCGAATTGGGTGTTATAGTTATTTAAGAAGAGGTAAAAAGCATTGCTAACAGAAATGCGATTTGCCTTGGTATACATACCTAAATCACTAATATAATTCCTATTTAGATGTCTCTATCATACGATTTCATAATATATTATTTACAAGCTCTAACTGTAGGTAGAGCTTTTAAAGTCGGTAAAGCAAAGTTGCTACAAAAAGGCGGAAACAAAATTCTTCTAGTTGCACTAATAACATAACATCACGCCTGAATACCCCGAAGGGGAAGGCAGAGGTGCACATATAATACACTCACATTTCGCCAGTTATGTTTTTAGGTCTCAATATACTAATGTTGCACCAATAAAATATATAAAAAAGGTTATGTGAGAGAAAATCCATCATGTTTTGTGCTATCAGTAAAAAATAGTACCAAAATGTTGCTTAATATGTTTTATTTCGACTGTAATCATATAGAGTCAATATGATATACATACAATATACATGATACCTAGCCAAATCTCGGAATAAATTCCTATAAGATTTTAACCCGTAAATATCTACTTTTATATTTTATCTAACCCCTCAATGCGAAACTGTTTATTTTAAAAAAAAAATATCGTCAATATAAAAAAAATCTAAAAGAAAAATAAATGAAGTCACAAATATTTTTACTTAGTCTCTCTTGTAACATTCTATCATTATTTAATTAACAGGTTAAATAGGAAAATTACCATCAATTAACAAAGAAGTCATTATTTAGTGGCCATTATAACAAAACCTTTATAACCCGAAATTAATTGCACGCCATACCTTCGCAATACTTAATTAATACATTTGTATCTATAATTAAATTATCTATTGCCCACTTTGGGCGCCCACGCGTGGGCTTGTAATAAATAATAGCAGCTGATTGATGTTTCATAATCGTCTGTAACGCTGATTTATTTATTGATTGTCGGCGCTAAGCTGGTTTATTTTAGACATAAAGCATACGAAAAGCTTTTGTTTAATAGAGAGCTTATGTCTAATCCTCTAATATTTCATTTAAAAAATACCTTATTAAACATCTTAATTATATAAACATAATCCTAAGCTTTAAAGGCTCTACGAGTATGACGGGGTCGAAAAACGAATCTTAAAAAGTTAGCTTTACAAAAGCCCCTGGATTGAACTCTACATTTCACACGTCATTTGTTAGTGTTAAAATATATTCGGAAGGTACTAAAACGCAAACTAACCTGAATCATGAATGCTTCTGGTGACTGTCTCCCACACAAACAAACATCAAACGGCACTGAGCGTCACTTCACAGTACATTTCACATCTAATCCTTCACGTTATACATGTACTACGTACGTACAAGACACAAATATATTCGTGATTATATCGTGTGGAACATATACAAAGAGCGACGCTGACACGACCGCCTAACAGTCTGTGAGACCGGACACTGGGCTTCAGGCGCCGTAGAGCGGGATGAAAGATATGCGGGGGGACACATGCATGCTGAAGGATGCCAAAGGAGCCGGGCAGATGCGACAGGACTCCGGAGAAAAGAGACGACTACACTGCGTGACATTTGAAAACTGTGTCTTTACACCACCTTTAGCTACGACACGCGAAAATGATTCCTATTGTCGTAAACATAGAATCGAGAATTATTACGTTGTATCAGCGCATAGAACCTTTTAGTGATGGTGAGTAAATGTCCTCTAATGTGTCGCGCAATCCGGAGCGCTAGCTTTAAAACTAAGTTGTGTAGAGACGAGTATTGCGCGCGCGTGTTCTGTCGCTTCGGCCGTCTGGTGGGCAAAGTGTGTGTCGCGTTTTGTCGCTTTAGGAGCGGAGTCGCGGTTGTGCGAGCGGGATGGGAGCATGTAGGCCGTGGGGTGGGAGGAAGACGGGGAGGTGTCACCATGAGCGCTTTTTAGGGACTTAAAGCCGGATGAGCACAAACAGAGGCGTACTGCGGATTTATAATGTGACGTTTTTGCGCATATGTGGTGTTTTCAGAACCAAAGTGCGCAATACCAAGTTGAATTATATCTTACGGTGGATTGTATGTTTCATAAGAATTGCTTTTGTTCACGGAAAATTGTACCATCAAAATAAATATGACGTTGACTTCATGTAAAACCTAATGTATATTCGAAGAAATTTTGATCTTTGACGCTTAGTGTGCATTTTTACTGTTAAAAACCGTTTGTTCTTTCCTTCGAATTTGAAAATTGAAATTTAAAAAATCATAATAATGGATAATTGCATTTTTGTCTCTCAAATTGAAAATCGAAACACTTTTTGAAACTAGCTAAGTGCCACTCAAAAGCGCCGTAAGCAAAAACCTTAATCTCATTACTCAAATCCTTTTCTAAGGCACTTGTCCGATGACACTTTTATACTTGTCCAAAAAAGATGACTTTCCAACAAAAACTCATCCAATTTCGCCACAAAGCGGTAGCGCCACCACACAATGTAGAGAATGGGGTCTCCACAATGAGATTGTGACATTTTCGGTTTGTCACGTTGTAGCCCACAGGAGTTGAATTATTGTCGGTTGGCTACAAACTAAATATACTTTTGTTAGTTTTTTTTCTCGTGCGAATGTCACTGGCCACCCACACGACGCTGGTAGCGTGAAATTGGGTATAGGATTAACTGTCGGCAACTGATTGTGATTATAAGATTACTGTAGAATACGTTGTAAATTGAAACAAGGATTGGAGAGGGCTTGTTTTAAATAAATATTGGTTTTTACTGGTTTGTAGTTTGTTGGGCCTTGATAACATGTTGTTTGTGGCGATCGCTTAGTACTCGTAGCGTAGGTGGAGTTGTAGATTAATATAGTGTAATACAATTATAGGCATGAGAGTTGTGAAGAAAATAAATAGAAAAAGGTGGTGTTTCTCCTCTTTCTTAAGTTATTAGAAAGCAAAATATTTCTATAAAATCTAGTGAAGTTTTGAATTAGTTGATTTATGTAAGTGGTTATGAGATAAGGCTCTTATTAAAATTATC
This sequence comes from Abrostola triplasia, assembly GCA_946251915.1. NCBI lineage: Eukaryota > Metazoa > Arthropoda > Insecta > Lepidoptera > Noctuidae > Abrostola > Abrostola triplasia. The sequence continues at coordinate 8,449,453 of OX276435.1, forward strand.
TAAATAAGAATGCAGAGGCTGTTGAAATATTTGTTGTAAGGGCTCTTAGTAACGAAATTGTGCGTTTTACGGTTACTGTACTTTTTTCTATCACTTCTTAGTAGTACCTAAAGATACTTGTAATTATTTTATATAATCTGTGGGGTGAGGTCCTGGTGATCTGTAATACAGGCTTGATCTACTTCAGACACCAGTTCCTTACACATTCTAGACTATAGAATATAACATTTTTTTGATGTTTTTATAACTAATAGGTAATCTATCCATAAGTCTAATTGTTGTGACAAATAAACGTCATATTATTATTGTACTGTAGGCACACAAAAGTAGTAGGTAATATTAGATCTAAATAAAATTTTGCTAGGTCCGGTACATTTTTTGATGAAAATTCTTCTGTTTTGAAACTGAATGTTGACGAAATCTTCGGAGGGGCTGACCGAATTAAAACGACCTTGCTGCTTCATGAAGTTATGTTACTTATCCTTTAACATAACATCACGCCTGTATTCCCCGAAGGGGTAGGCAGAGGTGCACATATAGTACACCCACATTCGATTATTTTTAGTTATCTTTCTGTTCTCTATAATATTGTATAATTATTTTTCTTTTTATATTTCTTAAATACTACTTATATTTGTATGTCTAACTATAGACAAAACATAGCGCTCTAAGCTAACTATAAGATCTGTATTGCTGTTTACCTATGTTTTACAAATAATAAATGATTATGATTTCGCATTTAGTTTTTGTTAATATTATGAAAATCGTCTTGCGAAGCATAGAACCATACAAATTATTGTAATGATCGTAATACAAATTAAATAAACGTAAAAATTATACGTTGTGTATAATATTTGTGATTGTTTCAATAACAGTACTCATTAGCAACGATTGCGTCAAACATACCGGTTTGTGCACGGAGTTTGTGCACGGACGGTCAGTAAAACAAACAACTGAATTGTGTTTTGAGAAAGTATATTTAGATTATTGTTATATTTGCGTCGTATTCCGTAGATATTATGTATTTTGACTTGGATTAATTTATGATAAATGAATATATTTTTGTAAATAGGTTTTACTAAAGCTCTTTTGATGGATGGATGGCATGGCATTGTTTAAGGGAGGCTTATACCCAGCAGTGGGATATTGAAGGCTGTGGATAATGATGATGATGAAAGCACTTTTACACGTCAATTTTTTTTAACTAGATGGCATCGGCATTTCCCAACTGACTACTTCTGACTACTTAAAGAGCTATTTCTCGGGTCCTAAACTTTCTACATGACAGACATAGTTACGTTCACATTTGTAATATTAATTTGACTGCCTCGTTGGTCTAGTGGTCGCTAAGCGCGACTGCTGAGCACGAGGTCCTGGATTCGATTCCCGGGTCGGGCAAAGTGTTATTGAGGTTTTCCATTAGGTAATTCTCAGTAGCAGCACGGAGTTTGGATTGTGCCCGGTTGATGGCAATAGGCTCGCCCCCTATTACATTGGGACCTAAAACATAACTAGCGAAATGTGGGCGTACTATATGGGCACCTCCGCCTACCCCTTCGGGGAATACAGGCGTGATGTAATGTTATGTTTTTTGTAATATTAATATTGGAGTGTGAGTAGAGGTCACTAAGCGCGACAGCTAAGCATGAGAGCCTGGCTCGAATCCCAGGTCATCCCAGGTCAAACAAAGTTTTGTTGAGTTTTTCCATTAGTTAATTCTCAGTAGCAGCACGCAGTCAGGAATTGTGGCTGGTTGATGACAATAGGCTCGTCCCTTATTACATTGAAAACTTAACAGGCGAAAAGTGTCCTGCACAATCCTGCCTACCCTTTCAGGGGCTACAGGCGTGATGATAAGTTATGTAGTGTATATAAAATAAACAGTTGTGGCGTTTTTGGTTTATTTTTTCAATTTTTTCGGCTAGTGCCTATCAGTAATGTAATTTTAATAGCTCATGTTCGTAGATAAGTGGTTTACGAGACCCTGACACGTTATTTATTACGACAATTACTATTGTTTCGGGATTTTGACTGATGCCCGCTAATGGCCGCAGATTATCGCGTGTCATTTGTTTATATCAGTCTAATGGCTGTTGTATTTACATAGTTTTTGTGGTTGTGGCCAGTTTCTTACTGCGGGGGATGATTTTTATGTGGTAGTTTTTGTTTGCATTCTTTTTTTAAAATTATCCATTTTTCTTATGATATGTAGGTAAGTATATTTTTTTGTTGGTAGCTTATACGTACCAAGAGACGCAACGCAAAACTTACTAGGTTAGGCTAATGTAATACATATTGTTATCATCTTCAAAGTATAGGTACTGTATAAAGGTATAATGCCGATAAAAATATGTAATAATAATAATAATAAACCCCTCTGGGAACATCGTTACCTCAACATGAGAATAACGTAACACCGGAGGGGACAGTAGTATAGCTTTACCAACCTTTGTGATAGAAATAAAAAATATATCACAAGGACTTGTACTAAAAGCACACAAACCGCAGGGCAGCTTGTGGCGAGCTGTTTGTGAGTGGCGACACAACGTGCCTGATACCCCCGAGAGTCGGTCAGGGACTCATCTCCGGTTTGCCCGGTATGGGTAGCTGGAGTGGATACCGAAGAGCGCCCGCAGGACTCTCAGCTCTTTCTTGCCTTAGTTGGCTGGTCAGAGAGGGGTCGCCAGAGCTATATGCTCGGGGGTGGAAGTGTCTAATGGCGTAATAGCGGGGAAACCCGCTCCGAGTCTTCGAGACGCGCGATGGTGAAACCGGGGCCGCACCGCTCTACACCCCTAGCCACTCACATCGGTGTTGCTCCCTGTTGCCTATAGTGGCGACTGTTTAGGGGGCCCATCTAGTGAGTGGCGAGTCACCGTCTGCTAATATACTGAATATTTTATGTTAAAAGGCAGACGCCGTTTTTATTCAGTAAAAACTAAAATTAACCATTCCACGAAACACCCCAACACAATAGACCAAATCATTTTAGTACCCATTTTTCTCAATAGTCCCACACCTTCTGGGGACTTTTCATGGCTGTTGTTTTATAGAGCAGTTGTGTGGTGTCTCTAGCTGGTGTCCCATTCCCTTTTAGATTAAAGTTCTCAACGGGCCTCTGCGTGTTGGACCTGTGTCCCCACGCAAGCCTTTTAAAAGTCCGGGTATCTTCCGCATGGTTGATTACCCGAGAAAATAATATGAGATACAAAATAATAATAATAATTTATTCACAAAAAAAATATGTACATTTTCTTACAAGTATAGTTTATCAACAAAGCTTATAGAGTACACAAAAGTATTAGCATTTGGGGCCGAACTAGGCGTAACCTGTATTTCAGCCCTCAACGCCGATCCCCCTGGGTTACAAACTAAATATGAAAAACATGGTATTTGGTTTTGTCAATATATAAATGTACGTTTTACCTTTAATATGTTTTTAGAGCAAAAAAAACAAAATCAATTAATAAAAATAAAATAAAAAAAGGATTAATAATAATTTTAAAAAGGTAATATTTAAAATTAAAGGTCTGTAACCAGTCCTCTCTTTGTGTGTGGTGAAAATGTACGTGAATGTGTGTGAGAGGGTGTGTAAAATTGCGGAGCATTAATATATACATATATATATATTTTTTTTTTTTCATTCAGGAGATTGAAGCAAGTCTTCTGTCTCCTGGTATGTGAGTTTCTGTAGGTACTCACATACTGTTTTTTTGCAAGAGGTTTTCGTCATCGGGTAAATGTTTAATTTCTTATTTATTTTGTTGTAAATGTAGGGGCCCATAGATAAAGCAAATCTAGAGCTAAATTTGGTTTTAAAAGTGAGAGGTTGAGAGCAAACCAAGTGTTTTATGCGCCTATTTAGAGTGAGTGGGTTGTAAAAGATCTTTTTATGTTGCATTAATATAATATTAAGAAGGTAAAGTTGTCTAACTGAAAGCACTCCACAGAACTAGTAAAGCTGTTTGGTAGGAAACAACCTTGGTTTGAAAGTGCTAACCTTAAGGATAGCACGCTGGGCAACCTCCATAGGTTTCATAATAGTTTTTGGGCTTCCTCCCCATGATGTGATACAGTAGGTAATGAGGGATTGGCAGAGGGCAAAGTATATTCGCTTAAGCACAGAGGGCTCGGTAATGTGTCTGAGGGTCTTAAATATAAAGATCAGCTTTCTGATCCTACCACAGAGGGTCTTAATGTGCTCCTTGAAATTGAGGTGGCTGTCTATGATAACGCCTAAATATTTTATCATTGTTACACGCTCTAGTTTAGGACAAGAACAGTTTTCTCTAGTGGAACACTCGTGCACTAAGATGTTAAGGTAATCATGATTTAATTCTGTGTTTGACCGTATACTGAAGCAGAGATATTTGGTCTTATCCACATTTAGAGTTAGCACATTGTCCTCTAGCCATTCCGTGACAGCATTGAGACCGTCTTGAGCAGCTTTAAAAGCCTCCTCCCACGTATTAGCAGAGAAAACGAGAGCAGTATCATCTGCAAAGGAGATAATTTTGCCATGGTGAAGCCTGAGAGTCGTGAGGTCGTTTATATAGACGAGAAAAAGGGTTGGGCCAAGGATACTGCCTTGGGGAACTCCGTAGGTGACTGGGAGGTCTCCGCTGATGGCATTGCCAATCCTAACACTTTGAAGCCGACCAGTCAAATAACTTTTAAAGAGGCTTAGTTGAGTTCCTCTGATTCCAAGTAGTTCCAGTTTATTGAGTAAGAGGGGAACAGAAATCGTATCAAAAGCTTTGGCTAAGTCAAGAAAGATCGTAAGAGATTTTTGTTTTTTATCAAGGTTATTGATAACAAAGTTGACTAGATCATTTACAGCTTGATCTGTTGATTTGCCTTCACGAAATCCGTATTGATTTGGTGAAAACAAATGTTTGGATTCTAGAAATCTAACTAACCTTGTATTGATAGTTCGCTCAAAAAGTTTAGAGAGCGCTGGGAGTATAGAGATTGGCCTGTAGTTAATGATACGACTTCTGTCACCGCTTTTGTGGATAGGGCACACGACAGATTTTTTAAGACTGTCAGGGAAAACACCATGCTGAATACACAGGTTAAATATGAACGTAAGCGGAGGGACTAGAAAGTTTTTGTATGTTTTTAACATTGAACTGCTTATTGAGTCATAGCCCGTGGCGCAATCTGTTTTTAGGTTTATGATTAGACGTTCCACCTCTTCCTCAGTGGTACTCTCCAAAACGAAGGAATTCAACTGAGAAGGAATATTTAAGCTGCTACTTGTGACCTTGCTACTTGCCCTCCTTTGCTCTATCCTATCAGCTAGGGTTTTACCCACATTTGCAAAGTACCGATTTATTTCATTAAGTGACGACTGAGGTGTAGACGATAGAGACAGTAACTCATTAGGGTGTTGTGTGTTTTTAGTTGTACCAGTAATTTCTTTTATCGTTTTCCATAATTTCTTGTTGTCTCCTTGCGCCGTCTGTAATTTATCTTTCTCGTATGCTCTTTTTAGTTTTTTTAGTAGGCTATTACAGAAGTTTCTGTATCGCGTGTAGGTAAGTTTCAGAGTTATATTATCTGGCGTGAGTTTATGTTTTCGATGCAACTTATCTCTGTTTCTTATACGTCGTAATAGACCTTGCGTTATCCATGGCTTTATTATCTTTTTACGTCTGGACAAAGTTATAATTTTGGTGTTATTTATTATGGCTTGCTGAAGACTTTTTGTCAAATAATTAAGGGAAATATTTGGATCTGTTGAGTCATAAATACGATTTAAGTTGATTTTTAGGATATCCTGTTCTAAACTTTTTGTGTCAATTTTATTGATTGTTGTGAGAAAAAATTTAGTAGGCTTTTTGAAGTTTAGATTTAGCAATACGGGGTAGTGGTCTGTCAAGGTGAAGTCAGGAACGATAGTCATGGCATTGCTTTTAGTTTTAAGTAAGACATGGTCTATGCATGTTTCACTTGCACTACGTGTAATAAGAGAATGGGCTGGAAGAAGGCCATGGGAAGCAGCTAGAGTAAGGTAGCGTTCACCATTTACGTCTAGTTTGTTATGATTAATCGCAATATTGATATCTCCCATGATAACTATATTCTCAAAGTTACAATATGCCATGAGAATTTCATCAAGTGATTTTAGGAATGGGTCTAGGTTTTGAAAAGAAGGTGAGCGATATATTGCAATGATTGCAGTGCGATCATCGTAAGTAGCAACTAAACAATTACATTCTGCGACATTTGGTTCAATAAATTTTAGTGGGAGGTGTTCTCTAAAATAAATAACCACACCGTCGTTTTGTTTGGGATTACTTTTAGTAGATTCTGACCGATAGCCAGATAAGTTGGGGATTAATGTGTGGAAGCCAGCATTCAGTAAGTATAATTATGTCGCACTCCAATTTCAGTCTGGCCAGTAGAATTTCTAGTCCTGGCATATTGCAGTTGATGCTACGAATATTTTGAGTTAGTACTAGAAGATGATCCGACGATGGAGTTAGAAGCTTGTGACATTCTTCAATATCAGCGGTTTGCGCAAGTGAGACTGTGACCCTGTCTATGTCTTGTGACAAATCGTTAAGATCATTGAATGCTATTGATAAAGTTTAAATTTTCATAATATTTTTTCATTACGATAAATGGTGCCAGACTATATCGGTTGCTACAATAGAAGAAATAAATAAGTGATACAACACTATTTAACCTGCAAACTACGCCACTACAGCAACAGGCAAATGCCTGTAAGTATTTCAGGACATCTACCGCTATAGTAGTTATAGATTTTCTATGCAATGATGGTGCCTTTGTTCTCGTATCAAGTGAATGATACTTTAGTATCGAGGTTTTAGTTACCGAGTAATTCTCAGTCATTCGAGTGAGAGACTGTCCGCGAAATAGACTTGAGGGAATCAAATTTGTGTAGAGTGTGAATGTGTGACATAATATGAATTTAGTTGAGAGAAAACAAAGAAAAAATACATTTAAAAAACAAAAAATATACCAAAACTCATCAGAAACTAGTCATGCTGAGGCTCTTAATTTTTCAAGATCACTGACATTGCTTATACGAATCTGGGAACTGTCTACGTTTTTCTTGAGGTACACAATTCCATTTGAAGTCCAGCAGAAGGTGTAGCCGTGACTCTTTTTAAACATTCGTGCTTGGTAATATAATTTTTGCGTCTTCTGGGTAAGAGTCTCCGAAATATAAATTGGTTTTAGTGGGTAATCAGGGTTAATGTACGTTGTATTAAGTTTACTTCCTTGTATAGTAATCGTGTAGGTATATACCGTTTATTAAAATATTGCACAATATTAAAAGTTAAGATCCACTAGTAATATTGCAAAACAACAACTATAGCTAATCAACAAAACTACAATATTTCTAACAAAAAACAATAACTATTTACACAAAAAAACTCAAAAATAACACCGACATCTTTATCGCGACATCTGGGCTCAAAAGCCGGCAAATTAGACCTACGGATTCAGATCGGCCGATACACGGACTGGCACGCAATAAAATGCATAACAATTCTTTTCTATCCACCCTTGGTAAAAAAAACTCGTCACCTGTCGTGTCATTTGGTTCCAATGATCGAGCCGCCAAAGAAAACACGAAATTAGAAAAAAAAAACATACGAATCGCCCAAAAGTGACCGAACTTGTCTCATGACAGTTTGACTTTAGGATGACAACACAAACTTAAGAATGCAGTTTGTTGAACCCTTATTGCTGAGGAATAGAAGTGGTTTTTGCTTGAGGTGGTGTATTGCATTTTTTTAAGGGACAGTTTTTTTGGTAATCGTTTTGACTGACGAAAATTTACGATGTGAATTGTTTAGTTCGGCCGGTATAATAAAGTTTAGCTCCGACTTCATTAGTTGTGTTTTTGTTGCGTTTGCGAAGCTGTGTAGGTAATAATAGGCTTCGGTTGACGGTTGTCCCACAGGACTTTGATGATGCCTTCCGTATTTATGAAATTTTAATTTTTCTAGTGTTTTTCTAACCATCTTCTTTTTGTTCGTCTGAACCAAATGTCACTAAAAAACAGCCCATTCCGTGGTAGCACCTTGAGCAGTTTACGAAAATGGTAGTGAGGTTGTCGTCCAGGTCTACTTAGGTTTCGTCGCTCGTGAAGACTATCTTACCATCTGAACATTGTAAAGACACAGAATTTATTGAAAAGAAAATTTCCTACATTTTAAGTAACTTATAAATAGTCTACAGGACTTAGGATTTTAAGAATCTGACTGCAGAATCGGCACTGGTAAGAGAAGACTAATCATGGACATGATCATTGATCGTAAGAGGTGAAGACACGCTTACCAACATCCAACAAGCAATTAATTGTTTTTTTACCAGACAAAGTAAAAGCTGAAAGGAAGAGTCATCAGTTTTAGTTAGGCACTGGAGCAAACGATACACACAAGTATCTAAGACAATTCAAAACCAACAATGAGTCACATCCCAACTCTAAATCTTGAGCACCCAATATTTCCCCAACAGAATATCACGTACCAACGATCGTCCATCACGTTTTATTTTATCACAACGCCAGTTAAAAGCTTTTAACTTAATTAACTGCTATTAACGGAAACGGTGTTTAATTGACGTCGTTTTGCCCTCAATTCAATTGTTCAACGTTATCGCAAAGGCCAATTGTTGCTATTTGAGCTATCGCAATTGCTACCGAGACGAATTTCTTCACTTCCTCTTGTCATATGTATTGCGGGCCAATTACGATTGCTGAAATATTTTGATTGATGCAGTTGTTTGATAATTTAGTTGTCTTTTAGAAGTGGTATTATAATGCAATGTAATATAATGAAGAGGAGCTGAAGAACATAATGAACATAATGGTTGTACTGTATTGTGAGCAGGCACTTACCATCTGTAATATTTTCTTTAGAGACTTATGATAATTCGATCTCTTTGGCTTAAATTGCATTAAGTAATTTTACAAGGGTAGACGATACTCAACCGTAAACCAAAGCCAACCCAGGTAGTCATAGTTGTTGAATTATTTTTTCATTTTTCAATTGTTAATTGTCTAGAGTAGCGTAACAGTAGAAGTAAAATACATACGTAGGTTTTAATAATCTGTGACCGATTGTCTCTATCATCAGGACAAGAGTAGAGATTACATTTTATTTCTTAAGTAGCAACTCGCGGCTCCGAGTAACCCTTGCAATCCCAACAATTGAGCCTCCGACAATCACACACAATTGAGTTTCAAATAAGGAAAGTGTTATCTATTTATTGTGGCTACCATCCCGTTCGTGACTTCATTTCTCGCCGCCGCGGTAGCAAAATTAAACACCAACCGATCCTTGACTCCACTCACATAATTGAATTTTGATTCATAACGTCAAATCGAGAGGGCACCAATATTAATGTGTCGTTATCAAAATAAAATACACATACAAAAAAGCCATTCAATTAACGATACGACATAAATAAATACGAAACAAAACGTTACAAGTTCACGGGAAATATTGTCACAGCACGCGCTCTGAATGGATTATTAAAAGGCCCTATATCACGGTGCCCTTAGCCGTGTATTAATGTCGTCACGTTAGCGTAAATTATCGGGACATCCAATTGGACGGTGTCGTGACAAAAGGGCATAAATATAGGGAAGTCGGCTTTATGGGCTGTGTAAGGACACGCAGGGCTTAGATGAGAGCCTTGCGGGACCTCACCAATGTTCTCGTTTATTTACGGTGACGGATCCATTTAAGGTATGACGATATGATTTTTTATGGCTCATCGAAGTGGTATTGTCGATAGCATAGTATGTTGGCTCTTGTGATTAAATTGATCAATGTTTTCCATTGGTGAAGTTATTACATTGAAATCCGAAACATTACGCTGAGTAGTAAGTATAATATCGGCATAACAGCAAAATATTTTTATCATTCATTTTTGAGTCAATTCCAAAAATCATTCCTTCTATATTTATTTTGATGGTACCTGCTAAAAGCAATACATGCTTTTTACCAATTTTAAATTCTAGCAACTCTCTGTATTATTTTTCAAATTCGCTCTAGGGCCAAGCGAAACAACATTTTAAATACAGTACCAAGGAACAAATTAAAAGTCCAATTAAATACAATTTGAGTTTCATTACTCATCGGCGATCGTTATAACATGTCGTGGTCCTGTCACCAGTACCTAAGGACCAGCGGGTGGTGGCGGCAGAATGTGCTCGAGTGTCGAGCATGAAGCGGCTTTAAAGGAATACTATTAGATATAGTTATTTATAGAGTGTTTTTGGCTTGTGTGATGACAATTTTTCTGTAGAGATAGGAGCAGGAGTTTTGGGAATTGTAAATATTGTTTTATAACTAACTTTTTACGGTAGCAAATAATTGAAGAAAAACTATTTTAATAATTCTTTTTGAGAAGCTGAAAATGATAAAAGAGTTTGTGGTGATTTTTATAAGATTCATACAATCATACACAATCTACTATAATACGCAGTTATGGTTTAACAAATATCTTGCCAAAACATTAGTTATAACTAGAAGGGGTGAATTCGTTCTCATAGCGTGCTATGTCCTTATAAGAGAAGTCCATAGTCTATTCCTATCAGTCTCACTATTTATTCAGGATTCATTAATTCTTGCTTCCTAACTTTTGAGACGGATAAATTCTCTTTACACATTACTCCATCATGCAAGGCCACTATCCATATAATGCGTGCGGCAATATCATACAGTCCAGTGTCGACACATACTGTGTTGGTTTAGTATACGCACCGCCGACGCTCGCCCCGCGGGAAGTCTTCCCTTTTTTATCATCTCCTTTTTTATACATGCCTCAAAGGACCGCGACTTTTGTTCCCCTGTTTTGCTCGTTAATGATTTTTTACGAATTATTAATTGTACCATGATAATATACGATTGAAAAATGTTGATTGTTACCATTTGTAATATGGATTGTTCCAGTTCGGGGTGGCACCGCCATGTGCTGGATCATTAGTGATTGACTGATGCTGTCTTCATGACATACAATGAAAGCCTTGTCGATTATGTAATGTTTTGAATAGTAATCCGTTTAGAGTAAAATTTTATGCTTTTCAGCAGGTTAGGGACTAGACCGTGCGTGTTCTAATGCGCGTTCTTCTTCTGAATGGGAATCTGATGATATACAAACATATATAATCAGCATCTCGGAGAGATTGACGGAGGGTTTTCGTTTGCATTCCCTTGAGTATCGTAAAGTTTCTTATTTTATAGTCGCTTTTAGACTTGAAGCTTTCTATAAAAAGGCGTACACCATGTAGGTGCATGTTCATAAACTATCACCATCCTACATAATTAAACGCATGCACATCACATCTCGTTTCGTTACACCCGTTCCCACAGCCAAAGCCTTTGTAAACGCGTAATGTGCACCAGTAATATTCCGGTCCTAATATACGAGCGGCGACTCGTCCGTAATACCGAAAGGCCCAGCGGTAATAGCAGGGCGGGACGACACAGCGTTTCGGACATCCCATTATAATCAGTATAAATACTCGCGTCTAATAATTAATGGCGATTTTGATTAATCACCGTTTGAATCTGGTGATTAAGGTTTCTGAGAAGTTGACATTGGTGTTTAGGACGTTTTGTATGAAGGAAAACGGTGAACGGATTTTTGTGCGGTGATGTATTTTTATAGGGCCTCAAATAAATTGAATTATGTTTCCAGGTAGCTTTATGCCTTTGTGAAGAAGCAATTAAATGGATTGCTTTGTGGAGCTCGTAAATAATGTTTTGGTCAACTGAATTTAATTTAATTATGTGCAGTAGGCTATGTTTATTGTGGTGAAGAATTTTTAGATTACTGTGTCTTTATGAACTTTACAATCCAGTTTTTGCCCTTTGCTCAACTATCTAGAACATTTTGCAGTACCTGCATAGTCCCTACTAATATTATAAAAGCGAAAGTTTGCAAGTATGGATTGATGTTTGTTACTCTTTCACGTAAAATACCACTAGAGACGCGGGTTTGAATTAGCAGTATTGACTTATTTGACGTCACAATGACGTTAGTGAAAATTCAACCTTAAGTTTTACTCATTTCATGGTTTTCAAAAGTTTCTCAAGAAGGCTTTTACTCCCTTGTATCTATTGGCATCAAGAGAGGCGGCATGAATGTACTCATGACTAAGTACATGACCTACCCCATCTGATTACCGGCCTGATACGTAGGTATGCATTTGGTACGAGAGATTAAAACCCGTGACGGTTCATATTAAGGCTGTACCTTCGATGCAGGTGACGATCAGACAATAGTCTGTGGTATACAGATGGCGCCACGGTGCGTATAGCACGGGGGTATCGCTCACTATTATCTATAACACTATGCGTTGTGAAGAGTAATGAACACATTCAGAGACTACACATTTTTTTAGGTAACTACCTAAAAAAACGCGTCCTACGATGATCCATATTATATAAAGCTGAATGAAAATATTTCTGATGATCGTTTACCAATATTAAAAAGTACGTAATGGCCTTTAAAAATAATGGTCCATGCACAAGTAGGTGGATACTTTAAGCCAAAATACATACTAAGTAAGTTATATAAAAATATACTAAAATTGTTTTCCTGTGACAGTCAAAAAGGTCATTTTTACAGTATGAATGACACATGATTTTTATTTTAGTAGTAAACAATAATTGTATTTATCCCTGTTATCCATTATCTTTATTAAATACAATAAAGGCAAGTGTATTTATAGCTGCATTATTAATACATTTCTCAACTGAAAAAAACCTGCTCCCAAGGAAGTCTCTACAGGTACACTACTCTACATTTCGACCGAAGGACGACGGCCAAGCGGGCCGGGCGAAACATCAACCATTTTAATTATGTTCGGGACACCATTAACAATAAATCTGTTGTTCCTATACGCACACACACTACCGCCCCCTATATACGCACACAAAGGAAATAAATCGATATAATCGTGTGAGCGAATCGAGTATCGATCGATGGTCTCCACGCTCGGATTTATGACTAATTATAATTTTGTTTTAACGTTTCTCAGTCGTAAACTACTCTGTGACCAATTAGCTAATTATTGGCTTAGTGCTGAATGACAATATGAAAATTTAATTAAGTTTTGAGAGCAGCTGAATTTATGCGACGCTAAAAATTTGTAACAAAGTGAGTACGAGTAGTTTGTAAATGCGTAGTAACAATTTTTGTCAAATCCGAGTAACACTTTGCCCGACCCGGAATTCGAACCCAGGACCTCGTGCTCGGCAGTCGCGCTTAGCAACCACTAGACCAACAAGGCAGTCAAAAATAAAATCGGTAGGTACCTCATATAAATTGTATACAACAGGTGTCAATTACGTAATCTATATTAATAATTCTGCAGACGATCTTATCTATTATAATTATCAGTAAAGACGAAACGTAAACACGGTATTAATTATATCGTGTTATGACTTTAATGCCAATTACAGATGTCATATTATTTTTGAAATTAATTAATCTTAAATTAATTCATTGTTTAGGTTTATGTTACCTTATTTTAAATTTAACATTACATACTTTTCATTATTATTTTTTTGTGTTGAAAGCACCGAAGTAAACGAATAAACATGTAATGAAGCCATGTAATACTTATTGTAATGAAAGTATATAGCAGTCCGCATACCACTAAGAAAGGATAAAAGCTAATAGTCAGGGAGTCAGTAATTTTTGAACACCTCGTTATCCTTACATGTTGAAAGGATAATGAGGTCATCAATGATTTCTAACTAGCTGATATGTTTAATATTTATATAATTTAACAGCCACACTGTCCTACAAATTGCGTGGAACGTTATCCCGGTTCTACGCTCAAAAGTTGTAGTGTGAGTAGCTCACATCCTGAATCAAGAATTATTGTAAGAGAACTTTTTATCTCTGGACGTCGCATCAAAATGAAGCTACTCATGGAAAATTAGCTTGGTACTAATCAATTTTGAAAATTATCCGTGGATCCCTGACTAGACTCGATAACAGTTTACTGTTTTAGGTTTTAAACCATAAAAATTATGTTACTACTTTCTCTAATTTTAAATAGCACGGAATCCGACGGAATCTTTTGCTGTCCCATAAAGTATAACTAAGTGTTAAAAGTATAATTGCTGTTTGTTGTCCCTATCTAAATAAATAAATAAATAAGTGCCATTAAATCTAGGCTTTCAAATTTTAATAAGGTATTTTATATACTGTAAAATTTGACTTCCCTTTCTTTATACGAATTTTACTATTCACGTAATTGTAACTATTAAAAACAATTAATACCTTCTTTATTTTAGCTTACTGCTCCCTTATCAACTTTTATGGCAGGATATTTTCTATTGTGGAAGCGAGACGTGCAGTGAAGTGCCTAGTGCGGTGTCTCGCTTCTACAACGGAAAAAGTCCTGCTTTAAGAGTTCATGGTAAGGAGGCCGAAGTCTAAACAGTAATTTTAAATAAAAATAATCACATCGTAAATTATTGTTTATTATTCTACAACTGTTTCTTACAAACGAAGCTATCTAAGCATGAATTAATCACTTCGTTCTGAACCCAAGCACATACCGTCCACTTTACGCCTTTTTTATCATCATTCTCAATCAATTTAATTTATATTTTATTTGTTCTGGGGTCCTCAAAATTTCATAAGGTATAATTACGCCTTGGGCATTCAAAAGTTATTATAATCTTATGACATCCTCGAGTGTATTGTGACTCTTATCGTCGAATCTATTGGACTTTAATTGTATGAGCTCTTACCAATTACTGAGGAGCAATTCATGAACTGACTCTCATTTGAATTTGAACCTTGTTTCCTTGGCAGAAAGACGTGTAATCTGTTTTTGATTTGCAGTCAAAGTTTTGTTATGTTGCGGCGAATATCACACGTTTGGTAAAGACGTATCGTAGTGTCTTTAATGACACGTAATGTCAGATAACCCTAGTGCTCCCATCTGACTAACCTAGAGACACAATAAGTCCGACATGTCGTCAGATTGCGTATTCCGGCCGTTCTATCGTCGCAAATTGTAATAAATGGACCGATTTCAAGGAATTAGTGATAAGTTATGTTGACAACTGTAATAGATGTTTGCAAGACATGTGATAGGTTTGGTGATAGAGAAATGCTGATTTGATTTCCGCATTATTGGACTGGAAAATTTGAGTGGGTGTGACGTTGGTCCTAGATCCTTTACAACTTAGCAATGACAACATAATTATTGCAGATGACACGAGTATATTCTACATCAAATCCACAGATAATAAAGCAATGATTTTTTGACTGTGGAAATGTGAAATTACTATTTTATGATAAAAGCAGATATCAATTTTGCACATGGACTTTCTGGGTAAAAAAATCGTTGCTTTAATATTTCACTTTTCCTTTATGTACGTACAAAGCGATATATGTTTACTATGGATACAATTGTACAATATTATATAAAAATCCAGAATATGGTATACGCGGTGTCTTTCAACCGCGTCATTACGTCATACAAACTACAGAACAGCAGACAAAAGCACAAGAACTTCAATAGATATCCTTTTGTACATAACTACAAATATAAAAAGGATAACATGCCTCTATAGAAATATAATACACATCCTAAAATTGACAAAGAACATGTAATTGGATTACCGAGCACTTAATATCTCCTTTCTAATGTCTTTTGCGAAATATTAGACCCTTATTTTCCAAAACTATAAAGGAGAATTCGACTCTAAGTTCTAGCCCACAAAGTTAGAATTCCTTTGTAGAAGTAAGTACAGTCTGTCCTTTAAAAAGAGACCATAACTCCCGGTACACATATGCGACAAAAAAATATCACCGCCCGAAAGATGTCATATTAAGAAACATGTCAATCATATTTTTATGATGCATTCAATAAGGCCCGTTGTTCACTTGCGTAATTTTTTCTCAATATTTCACGCTTAGTTAGAGTGGGTCGTGGTTTTTGTACAAGTTGGAGTTCTCGAGTGGTGTTCGGTAATTCGGGGAATTTGAAAAAAGAATTTGTAAATTGTAAACGGATAATCGAATACATTTGTCGATTTATCCAGTCGATTGTAAATTCGAGTGTTTGTATTGCGAGGGCTTCCTGTTTTGGTTTTGGTTATTATGTTTGCTGTAATTTTACGTTGTTATAGCAAATGTAGTATTGAAATAAATAGGTAAAAATATTTATGGCTTTATGATTCTTTTGTCAAATTTTGATTAGCCACTTTAGTGGTTAAATCCTACGGTAGTTATGCATTGAAGTAGGAAATATTAAAGCGTATATTTCCTTTGATGTCGGTCACTAGTTACCGATGATTATTGACAGACATATACGGGCTAACGAAGTTTACAAATTAGGAGGCAACATCAACTGCCTCTGAATAAGGAGTTTCAACCAAAAGTTTCACTTTATAATTAGACAGGCAACCGCTAAACAAAGTGTGTGACCTCATTGTTTCCCTTAACACCTTCGCATGGCCACGTCAAGCGTTTATGACTCGCATCGCATTGTCTTACAATTACCGAACATTTCAAGAAATTTGGCACTAAGTAACAACCAGTTTACGTAAACCCCTCGAATTAGAAGTTTTTGTTGACCAATATAAAAGACACACGGGTCAAGTTACTTTGGTGCTGGTAGGGGTAATTAGCAAGAATGGCCGGAATTGCATCGCAAAGTGCCGCTAATACATTGTGTTTTTTGTTTCTTAGTTGTGGTGTAACCAGGGAACAAAGTTGCCGTTGTAGTGGGTGAAACACGATAGCACGCGACATCGCCGCCGTTTGAGGAGGGTGAGCTCAACTGGACACATTAGGAAAGCGGGTGAAATGTTTAACAACTGTTTGCTTAGAAATACACCCACATTTTTTCGAGTTATACAAACATAGATTCACAAAAAGACACATTGCATTTTTGAAATTTGGCGATGGTTTTGTCATCGTATGATGATGTGAATCGATTTAAATAAATATTTCTCAAAAACTATATATTTATAATTTGTAACGGTCCATAGAACCTTATCCTACATAAAAAATGATATAATAGACTTGAAACTATTCTTAATGATTTTTCAGGTTTTTGCGGGAGTCTCCAATGACAGCGTTTAGTCAAGAGCATACTGGAAAAACAGAAAAGAGTAAGAAGTAATACGCTTATTGCATCAATAGGCATTCATATGTTTTTGAAAAGGATCAATAATTTATCACATTAAAAACTATGATGAAATCTAAAAAACAAACTGCATCAGTGTCTGATTATCCCCTCCCTCCCCCAGCACAAGGGCTCCTTGTCTTGACAACGCTGCACTGTGCTGCTAATCACTTTCACGTGCCTGTCCCACCGACAGTGCCACTCGGACTGCACTTCCTCACTATCAGATTGATGCAGTGTTAAATATCCGATTACTAAAATAATAAACGATATGACTGAGACATCTTAATGTTTAGATTGTTACATGTTGTGTTAATTATTAGGAAATAGGCATGAAATAGGCAATTATGAAACTGTCTGTTTTTTGGAATTTTACAGCCATCTCACTAATATTATAAATGCGAAAGTTTGTGAGTAAGTTTGTACGTTTGTTACTTCTTCACGCTAAAACAGGTGAACTAATTTTCATAAGATTTGGTATGGAGATTGCTGACGCCTTTGATTAACACGTAGGCTACTTTATATCCTAAAATATGTAACTACTTACTTACAATAAAGGAATGCCTACATATAATAAATATGATGATATAAATGAGATAAATAAGATGCTTAACATCTGATTGGCTTAAAGATTTGCGCTAAGAGTTACCGGATAAAAATATTTGTTTGATACTTAACACGTGTGGTGATAATGACGTGTCCCGGGTATGCATCGATTTAGTCTATAAAACGCACCCACGATTCAGGAAGCATTTTTATAAACAACATAATTAAAAAAACTTATATGACTTTTGGCGTCATTTTTGCATGTTGCCCATGCTAAGCTTGAATCTAAATTGGTAAAGGAAATTTGAAAAATGATCCCGCTCGTGTCCATCATTTTTCAAATTTCTTTACCAATTTAAAAATATTTGATGAATAAGGCAAAAACATACTTTAGTACCTAAGTACTTGTAAAAAACATTATCTAAACTGAAACCTATTTCAAGCAAACACAGCTAATTCACCACCCAACAATAAAGGGTAATTTTTCCGCGACACGCAAAACCTTCACCAACATTACGACGCTAAACACAGTCGTCCAACAGAGTGTAATGGGGTAATAGTGACTGTACGGACTCAATAATTTCGTGTCATGTAAGATGGAGCTACCCGTTCCCATGGCATTCCTGGATAGCGACAAGTTGCTAAGATTAACTCTATAGAAGCGACAGTTGATTGAAATTTTCGTGAAGATTTTTGCAATTGTTTCAATTTAAAATTTCCATCTAATTGTTAAAATAAATATAGGTGTAATTTGATTTTTGATAGCAAGGCTAAAAAGGTAGCTTTGTATTTATGGACAATTTACATCCATATGGATGTTCTAATGATGATAATGCAAAAATGTTACACGATTGCCGAAAAATGTTACGGATTAGTGATGCCGGTTTACTTTTTTGTGCTGATGAATTTTTTAGTGCAAACAATTAATAGACGAGAAGATAATTCTTTGTCTATATAAATGGAAAGGGGAAACTCGAATGCATTTATGACACTTTGGTTGAATAAATACTGTGAATATCCTGCCACTAAATATCATGAAGATACAATCCTACCTACTGCCACATCTGCGAAAACCCATCCTTGCGAATGTAGGGCCGCTTTGAGCACGTAAATAAAAGTAGACAAAGAGAGCAATTCCCGCAAAAAGACGAGATGGTCATAAAAAGTAGCTGTCATGGCATAGTCACGACAACGTGAACTATGTGTGCTGTGACCGCTCCGTTTTGTATGGGAAAATGTATGAGTTTGTGCACTGTGATGGCCATGTAAAATTTAGGTGATTTGTTTCAAATCGAAGCTGTAATTGGGTAGAATATAATATAGCTCTTTTTACTAAAGTTGTTGAGAGAATAAGACGTTTGTATAGTCCGATACTGTTGTTTATAGTCTTTTACTAAGCTGATGGACAGGATTCGTATGTACCTATAGAAAATTGCAAGTAAGAATACCAGTAAGGAAGTATCCTTAAAAAAGTGATCAAACCTAGATTTGATAGTCTGAACTTAGACTTGCCAATTCACATATACAGCCACGCTTGCTGCATCAATGCTGATTTCTTCTCCGTAAAAGATACCTTATACCTGCATTCAAACAGTTTTCGGATGTTTCAATTATAATTATTATAGTAACTAGCTCCAAAAATATAGCAATAAAAATAAGCACTTCTTTAATGTTTGTCGTTCTATAAAGTTTTGATTTCTTCAACCGTGAGAAAGTCAAAACACTGGCTAGTTGTTAATTATGGAACGGAAATTAATACTAATATCATACAAACACAAGACAGAGAATGAAGTCAGGTCTTGATTTCTAAGCTGACGTCATAGCCACCGGGCTTCGTGACTTGTCCCTCATCTAAGTAAGCTATATATTATTTTAGAAACAGGGCAGAAAAGTTCACTTTTTTTGACGTGGTCCTTCCACTTCTGACGTTGTACTTTTTATGCTAATCGTCTTTGGATCACACGATTATTTGTTTCGTGTGGGATTATTTGGAGCGTGTATAGAAAGTATAAATACCTACAAATTTTTCTTTAAAGGAAACGTCGTCCCACCCTAGGAATTTCTTCTGTATGCATCTCAGTAACATGAAATATCACATACACAAACCACCAGACTTGGGACAAACATCTATAGATCACATAAATTTTTGCCCAGTGCGGAATTCGAACCCGCAACTTTAAGCGCAGCAGTCTAATCGCTCAGCCACTGTGCCAATTAGGTCGTAAAAATTAAGACTCAAAATAAAAATAAAGTAGTTGACGATGAGATATTAGGTGCAAAAGCTATTTACTTTTTTGACCTTTGAACAAATTAAGATAATACGTATACCAACCAAGTAATAAATAGTAGCGACGCTGTTAAAGGAATTATAAGAACACTGTCCAAGCCTATACTGTCTACGTGAGTATGTATAAGATATTAAGATTAGGTATGTCACTATCGATCCCATTTAATTCTATCCTAGGTTATAAAATTTACGATTTTTTGCTTTTCACAGGTTTAAGCCCACATTAAGCCGTTGCTTCAGAGCAGTCTACAAAAAGTTGGGTCCTTATCCAACTTTTTGTAGAATGTACTATACCTACGTCACTGATTTTCATAAGAGATTTTAAGCCATGATTACTGATCACGTTTTGCACCAACTCGTAAAGCTGATTTGAGTCACACGAAGGGGACTGGGCTTCTCATAAATATATGCTTGGATCCAATTTTAGGTCTCCAGATTTGAGTGGCGATGCTGAAATTGTAGCAGATATCATTGAATCTACATTACATATAATTACCAATAATTCTTGGACAGCTATTAAATGATCAGATAAGAACACTGGTATTTAAAACAGTATCTTTGAAATGCTGTTTTTGTACCTCGGTGAAGTTACATTAACCGACACCGGTGGACGTCAGGTGCAAGGGACGGGCTGGTCACGATTCTTTGACCGATGTCTAGCTGAAATACTACCATCATTTCTCCTCACCTTCAATCAAAACCCAACCTTAACATCTTCAAAATTAAGTCCAATTCCGAACGTGAAATGTAAAAGTAATCGCTGTGATACATCAAGTCATTTTCGACTTTGCTTTACGAGTGTTAGGGTTGGAATTCGTGCGTGTTATGGATAGCACGATTGAAAAGACTACGCGTTGGTTAATGCTCTACCTATGATCGTAATAAGTAGACGGTGTGTTGAAAAATTATCGGGACCATCGGAGGCGCAATGGACGCGTGACTTTTTTGCCTGTTTATTATTGAGTTTGAAGGTTTGATGTAGACGTTACTGGAAAAGTTTAGGATATTAATTAAGTAAATTATGTCCGGTTGGCGTTGGGAAATAATTCATACCATATCTTGAACTTGTAATTGGTTAAACTTGGACATGAAACTCTATAATTTCGCATTCATCGCTCAAAAAAAGTGCATGAGAGCAATTTGTGGACTTAAGCCCGACGACTCATGTCGACCAATATTTAAAAAACTTGGTTTGTTACCGTTACCGTCGCTTTACATTTACGAAATATGTGTTTTTGTTATGAAAAATAAGCAACTATTTAAGACTGCAAATGATGTAAATCCTCGGAATCGACGAGATCCATATAAACTAGTGTTAAATGATTTGCCTAGACTGTCTAAATACAATAGTAACTGCTTGGCAATGTGTGTGAGCATTTATAATAAAATACCAAGGCATTTCAAAGCATTAAACACAAAATTATTTACAATAACATTTCATAAGTGGTTAATCGAGTGTAGTTTTTATAGTTTAAAAGAATTTATAGATAAAAAATGTTGATGTTTTTTTTTTTAAAAAAAAAGGTTGTTGTTGCTTAACTTGTTTTTTTAAATTTTGCATGCTATGTTTTATCCTAGCTAAACATGCTTGTGCCTCAATTTGTATATAACACCCTTGTATACCATGTTTTACGCAAATAAATATTCTATTCTATTCTATTCTATAATAAGTCTAACTTGATAACCCATTTTCTGGCACTTTACAGCAATGCCAATATCAACAATGAAGGCTTAAGGTTTTAAAACACAAGCAATTTAGCTTGCTAGAACCCAATGATATCATGGGACCGGCAAAACTTTTAATCAGAAAAGGTATTTTTAGCCAATATACCATAATTTTCGCCACTATTCTAAAAACATTTGACCAAAAACCTTTTACCATCTATTTAATATTTTCTTACCATATCCAGTATCAACAGATCCTCATCCAACTAGTTCGTATAACCCGCTGCGATGTAATAAATGTAAAATAAACCCAGGGCCCAGCCCCCATCAAAATGTCATCGATGTTTGGCAACTAGGTGACGGCTTACATAAAACTAATATTGTTGTTGGCACCGACTCTATTAAAGCTACATGATTTTACTAGATGACCATAATTGATAATGAAAGTGTATTTGCTATTAATTTTGTTGTCTCTGCGTTTTTCGGTTGACCTTTGGCTATTTTTGTTGATAGTTTTAATGGGATGATCACAATCTATTTTTCTTTTTTCGCTAACTATTTGATTTATTGAAAGGGTGTCTGTTGGTATCAGCCTTGGCTTGAAAGCACTCTTTGATTTTTAAACTTGTCACTGAATTCATTCTTCTTTGGACACGAGAATTTGTATCAGTGCTTAATCCTATGAACTGATTCTGAAGTGATGCTAACATTCATCCCAATATTGAGTACATTAGTGCCCACCTCAACCGTGTTCAGACGATAGGTAAGTAATAGTATATAACCGGTAATTCTATTGAATGGTTACTGAAAAGAATACTCGCGGTTATCAATCAAAAATTCAACAAAAATATCCATCCAAAAAAGTAAAAAGAAAATTACCACACAAATATTTATCATGCCTAATCATTAGTCTGGGACGCGACAGATTAAAAATCACCGTTAGTCATACGAGACCCGACGAAGACGAACGAGGGTCAATATGTCGTCGCCCAACTATGTAATTAACTTTATATTTTGTTAGAAAAATTAAGTAGAAAATAAATGTATGTGGTCTTGGGATTTAGAATGTGAACCCCCACACTGTAATTTATGACCGCAAAGTGTTTGATAGTGTTATTTTGAATGGTATAACATTTGCACTATACATTTTGGTGTTTGGATTTCGAGCTTCCAAAATTGACTTTTTTAAGCTCACTCAATAACCATCAAAGTTTGTGATCTTATTAGTAACAAGAGTGAAGAGTTTTGATCAAAAATGTATTTGCTGTTACATAAATAGAAGGACATTACGCAATTACAAAATAATGTTAATAGACTAATTTAAACCTAAGTACATTAGATACCAGCGATATTAATAAACATCCGTGTCGTTTTTTTGCTTTGACTGTAACGATATTGTTAGCAACTGACAAAGATGTCAATTTGACATTGATTATGTTTGAAAGGACGTCAGTTAGAATTTTCAATACATAGGTACCTACTGAAGTCACGCTTTCAATTTGTTGTAATATAAAATATACAAGATTGTCTTAGGAGAGGCCTATGTCCAGCAGTGGACTGAGATAGGCTGTTGATGATGATATAAGATTGCATGCCTCTCATGTAATGCATAGCTTGCATAATAATGTCAGCGATATGATTTACATGGGGAAGACACTGACTTCTGTAACCTATGTTACAGAAGTCAGTGTCTGAAGAATTTATATTCTCACCTAGCTCAGAAGTCAGGGTCGCTATAAATATACTGCAAACCATTAAGTCATTTTATTTTTTAATTGGGACAAGCCCTTCACTCTTGCCAATGATAACCATTGAGAACCATCGAGGCAATGAAGCCCGTTCCAGAGAAATGACTCGACTGTCTTGGAACCCGCAACGAAATTAATCATAAAAAAATATATAGGAGGAGTAGGAATATAAATTAAGTCAATGAAAATATTTATTGATAAATTTAATTTTCTACCACCAGCACCTTACACCAACCTTATACTTATAAAGTGAGTTCAAAACGAAATGAACACATTACCCAAAACAATTTCCAATAACATGACACACAATAATATACCTACCTGTCTACTTCGATTAAACGTCAAACAAACACGACTTTTACTAACGTCAACTTGACAAGCTAATTAAAAATACAAACGCTTGGACAGACACTACTTGTACATACAGATTGAAGTACTCAATACAAATTAATAAAACTGTTGGAGTGCGCTAAGAATTTATTCTGTTTATCGCGTATTGAATGAATAATTAAACTTTGACAGTTGTCAGATTGTATAAATATGATGCCGAAGACCGCCGACGGCTTCGCTCGTTTGTAATTGCACCTGACTTCTCTTCGATAAGCTTTCTAGTGTTTTTTTCCTTGTACTTCACTAGGAAAACTTTTACATAACATAACAAGGAGTAGTACATTATTAGGAGTAGGCAGAGATGCACATATAGTACACCCATAATTCGTCAGTTATGTTATAGATCCCAATGTCATAAGGGGCGAACTTATTGCCATCAACTGGACAGAAATGCAGACTCTGTGCTGCTACTGGAAATTATCTAATAGAATAACCCAGTAAAACTTTACCCGACCCGAGATTCGAACCCAGGACCTTACTCTCAGCAGTCACGCTTAGCGGCCACTAGACAAATAAAGCAGTCGGAAATCTTTTATTTGCAAAACATTGTCCAATTTGTCTTTTGCAGTTCACTTTAGGAGAATAACTACTGCATTGCATTTCGGTCATATTCATGTCGATATGAGTTATCTAAATCATTATATTACGACGTAATGAAGTTTAATTTAACCATGATTGATTTACTGCCAACAGATTAGATTCAATCGACGCATTTGTGTAAATGATAATAATTTCTATAAAGCTAAGAGACGTGGTATGCATTTCCAGATCTATTTTGCAGGGAATAAAATCTTGATCTAGGTACTTTGATTTCGATTCCGTGAGTAAAATACTGGACGAAAAGGGCCAGTATTGCACCAGGTAGCACTCAGTAGCAGCACGGAGTCTGTATTTCTGCCCGGTTGACGACAATATGCTCGCCTCCTATTACATTAAGACCTCATAACTGGCGAAATATGGGTCTACTATAATTATGTCCATTGGCAAGCTGTCATTCATTGTGGCGTTCTAAGGGATATGATGATAATGTCCATAACCCTTCGGGGAATACAGGCGTGATGGTATGTTTAAGTTGTTTCCATTATGAATAACACTCTTCGTATTCCTGGCTCAATTAAAGTTTCTTATACTCTTTTCTTGCGTACGACGAAAGTCATGAAGTATAAATAAAGTGAGAAGGACGCACCGCAACCTGTTATGATTAATTCGATTCAAATGCAAATTAATCAATAAAACCGTTTATTAACACGCGATAAATGGATGTCTGTAGTATTTGTATGACATGTTATTAATTTTAAGTCGAACAGTTACATTGCGAGTGCGTATTGTTCTTGAGCTTTATAATAGTAATCATCATCAGTCGGAACACGTCCACTGTTGAACACACTTTCCCCCCGCTTGGCAAGCGGTGTTGGTGGTGAACTTACAGAAGACCGCAAAAATTCCGGGTCACTATTAAATGGAGTGATAATTTCTTAAATACAAAAGACTTATTGCGAAACTATAGTATATTGTTGATGACAGATTTATATACATATTAGCAGCGTATAACTATCCCACTTCTCGAATTTGAAAATGAAACTTACCAGGCAAAATGCTACGTAGTAGGTACCTAGTGCTTTCACATCAGTACGAATTAAACATAACGTAACATAACATAACATCACGCCTGTATTCCCCGAAGGGGTAGGCAGAGGCGCACATATAGTTCACCCACATTTCGCCAGTTATGTTTTTTAGGTCCCAATGCAATAGGGGGCGAGCCTATTACCATCAACGGGGCACAAATCTAGACTCCGTGCTGCCACTGAGAATTACCTAATGGAAAAACCCAGTAACACTTTGCCCGGCCCGGGATTCGAACCCAGGACCTCGTGCTCAGCAGTCGCGCTTAGCAACCACTAGACCAACGAGGCAGTCCACGAATACGAATTAAAAAGCCTATAAAACAGTTTGTACATCTTCAATGTAATTAAAATACATAATTAATATAAAATATCCGTAAATAAATCATCACAGTGTTATGATCATAAACTAGAAATCGATGGATCAAAAACGACAGAATCGAAGATCCGCTCTCTAATCACCTGTTCTTCATTCAGTATCGTCGTTAACAAAAGTGTGATATATGGAGAACCCATTTTCTCCATATATTCTCCGATCTTTCTGTTTTTTTATTGTCCAGTTTCACTAATAACTCTTATACTCAGTAACTGAGTTGTGCAGGTTAGATAGGCAATCGACAATAGTCTTATTATTCTCCTATTTACTAAAAACTAATACGCAATAACGGGGTTCTGAAAACCTTCAGGCAGTTAGGCAGTAAAATCGCTTCATGTAAAATATTGTTATCTAGTTGCATTTAGCAAGACTTAGGTATATTCCCAAAATACATATAAAGAAAAGTACGTAGAGCTTCTAAACAGTCACAAATCAATTAAAAGTTTGATTGGCGACAATTGACACAGCGGCTCAGCGATTGGATTGCTGCGCGAAAGGTAGCGGGTTCGATTCCCGCACGGGACAAAAAATAATGCGATCCGCAGGTGTTTGTCCCGAGTCTGGGTGTTTGTGTATGTGATATATCATGTTTGTGAAACGCACTTACGACACAGAAGAAATTCCTAGTGTAAGGCGACGTTTTATAAAAAAAAAATTGTATGATACTACGTACTAGAAAATAATTATATTTTGCCAATTAATTTAAGCCATTGCTACCTAAAAGAAAGAGATATAGTAGTGCTATTATACTGTACTCCATACGAGGAGATAAAATAGAGGGTTTACTCATATTAATAACCAACAATTAGTTAACACATCGACAGGTCTTTTATGCATGCAAATCACAAATAAATGTCAACAGTTGTGTCCAACACCTTTACACGTGCAAATTATTACTAAAGGAAACCTCTCAGTAAGTAATAAAACACACAACATCACGCCTGTATTCCCCGAAGGGGTAGGCAGAGGTGTACATAATATAGTACACCCTCATTTCGCCAGTTATGTTTTAAGTCCCAATGTAATAGGGGGCGAGCCTATTGCCATCAACCGGGCACAAATCCAGACTTCGTGCTGCTACTGAGAATGACCTAATGGAAAAACCCAGTAACACTTTGCCCGTCCCGGGATTCGAACCCAGGACCTCGTGCTCAGCAGTCGCGCTTAGCAACCACTAGACCAACGAGGCAGTCATAAAGGCATAATAAATATTTGATCTGCAATATCGCAATGGCAAACCATTTTATGACCGCTATTAACTATTGTAGCATTGACTAATGTTCCTTTTAATAATTATAATCCTTTGAAAAAAGTTTTTTTTGTTCTATAATAAAATAATAATAACTTCTACTTAATAATAGACTCAAATAAATTAATGTTTTCCTCATAAAAAATTGGTTAAACATTTTGTACGCGACAGTACATGCGCATACGCAAGACAGCGTGCAAATCGATGTCACGACATCCCGGCTGGTCTCGCTGATGGCTCATTAGACGGATGCCATTCATCATCAGAACAGGTCTTGCAGGGTGAAAGGTTATAATGGGACGTGTATTTCGTATGTAGTTAACTATTTAGTTCAAGTTGTTAAAGAGTCTGTAACGAGTAAATATTCTAAAGTACACTTGTTAAAATACTTAAGATGTAAGTTTTGTATGAAATACAGAAAAAGCAGATTATTTTAGATAATTACCTATTCACGTATAGAATGAGAAATGGCAGTTTAAGATTTGAATTTCGGGGCTGAGAAATAGCAATAGGATTCGCCTACTTTCTTACCGACATATGGCCACCTACTCTTCCGAGAAACATCAACGGTGGAAACATTACATAAGCAAATAAAGAAAACTATCACACATCCATGACCAACTATCATTGACCACGTCCATCCAAGATCAACATCAGTACCTAGTCTGCTACGACGAATGTCCACGACAATTTCACATGCAATTTTCTTGTTCAAACTAACCATTACTAGCCTCGGATTATATTACTACACAGTACATAAAGAAAGGTCTCACTGCTAGCTGAAATGAGCGGTATAGTATTTCTTAGGCGAATATTTTTTAATAATTTTTATATACAAGGTCGTGTTCAGACTAAATGAGGCAAAAGGAGTATCTCAGGATCCTAGTAACTGGAAATCGTAGTTCAGCTCTCAGCTCCACCGCATCGTTGCTCATGAATAGGGGCTCCATTTGAGTCCAAAACTAGTCGAACATTCTCGAATATACACGCGAGTAAAACATATTTCTTTATACTAGAAAGTAGAAATCAGTGGAATTTTAACAAACTTGTATGTAGTATGTAGGTAAGTAAATAGTCACCTAGTACATTTTGCTAGAAAGCCTTAAAACACTAATTCTCTCTGTTGGTCGCTCTTGAAGATTGCTTGCAACTGGATGGAGGCTTAATTTGCTTGCTTGCATGATTTGTTTTTTTACATCACGGCGGTGTACTTATTTGACCTCCACCTAAGATTGTACAAGATTGACAACCTAAGTTACTTTGAACGTAATTAGGTATCAACATTCATAGGAACCCGTTAAGTAATTCTATGATCCAGCATTTATATCATGTTATTTATACCTTTAAATCTCACTGCAAATAACCGGCATCTTACCGACCAATCAAGGAAAAGTCGACTTAGATCCACTCATTTCTAACCGCTCATAAACCTATTTCTCGCTCCGTTGACAGCGTTACCTCGCCTTTATAACTAAATATGAATGAGGGATAAGTCACGTAGTTATCGCCCGCTATGTGTTGGTATTTTTCGATTGGACAATCTTTGTAATGACTGTTTGATACGTGAATACAAG
This sequence comes from Abrostola triplasia, assembly GCA_946251915.1. NCBI lineage: Eukaryota > Metazoa > Arthropoda > Insecta > Lepidoptera > Noctuidae > Abrostola > Abrostola triplasia. The sequence continues at coordinate 8,478,068 of OX276435.1, forward strand.
CTTGTTTAGTTTTATATTTTGTTTGTAGAGACATGGTTGAAGTAATGGTCTTGTGATTGAAAGTCATGGTAACTTTGCTGCGCGGAAATTGAATCCGAACGTATGTATCTTCAAATAATCTATGGTTGATAGTTACCTTTTCAGTATGATTGCTTTTAATATCAAGTAGACATTTCAAGCTTGTATGTATAAATTGAAATAAAAAAATTAGGCTGACGCAAATGTCTTCTTGCAGGAATTGTCCTATTGTTGATTAGGAGGTTATATATTGTTTTTACATATTCTCTCAAATATTTTTTATAACATGAAGAACGTGAATGAAATTGTATCCAATGAACATTATACGAAATTTTATTCTAACTTAGTCATAAGTAAAATGTAGGCGCCGTTCGTGATAAAATAAAAGGAACAAAGTCGAATGCCTCCTAGAGGTCGACGTAGTGAAATGTGGTTTTAAAAATGCTACACGAAACGTCTGAACTCAGTTTCACGTCACATCATCTGAAAGTAACCAGTAACACGCCTGAGAATACGTCACGCGAATAAGCGTCAGCGTCAAACAAAAACCGTCACTGTCAGAATGACGCGTGACGCGACCCGCCCGTCAAACATATCATGAACAGTGAAATTTGTTCTCAGCACGATATATTCAAATATCCATCCGTGTGTCTTTAGTCTACGCCTGACATCTTCATGACTATTGTGTTTAGGCGAAAACATATATTATACATTATTTTGCTTCTCAAAGAAAGACCTTACTGCTCTAACTATAAAGTCGAATGCAGTTTGTATTATTGCAGAAATGATAGCATAAAGGAATTCGTCAAGTGACTGTCCGTCATGGCTTTTGTGAAAGACTACTACGCTACCAATTTAACATTGCATCTTATTTAGACTTAATCTCTGTGGGCTAAAGGCTGTTTTTGAATGTCTGGTAAAAGTTTAACCCTTGTGATGCAGAGGTGGTCCGATAAGCGCTTCTTCAAACTGACGGGCGTCAAAATGTTTCAAGGCGGTCATGTGCGATGACTCCTTGTTAGCATGTGTGTTACACGCTGATAATGACAAGATAATGTTTGGAGATAACAGATTTCTATTCCTTAGTCAAAGGTTATAATTTTAATACTGACCACTGGCATTGATGTAAATAAAAAAGGAAACCATGATGTTTTCATCTCGTGTAGGTAAGTTACCTCCACATGGTTTGGGATGATACTGACATGCCTGCATTGCCCGAAGAGAAATTTGTGCGCTTATTGTTATCATATTTTGCCAGAAGTATCGATCCCTTGTGTGACCCTCAAAGTGCTGCTCGGGCAAGGTCGTTGAGCGACAATTTAATCTCATTTAAATTAAAAATGTCTACAGATATAACCCTTAAAGCGCCATCGTCACCGGTGACCACAAACAATACTTTTTCTATTGTGCGTACTGCGTGGCAGTTAACGACTCAATAAAAGTTCAACAAATAAAGTAGGAAAATGTTTGCGACACATAAAATAGCAAAATTAAACCTAAACAGCTCTTCGAGAGCCGTTTTTATACAGTGACAAAATAATCACCGGAAAAAAAAAAGACTACGAATTAACGTCAGTCTAAATAAATCTAGCCAGTGACATATCCCACGACCTCGTCAGAGAAAACACTATGACACGTATGAATAAATAAAAACATAACCCTACCAATTCTAATGTCAACAAATAAGCACGTAGATCCCAATAATAATATAACGACAGTCACGCGCATAAAAAAAGATCACGTAGCGTTAACTAGAATAGTTTCTCAACATTTGACATTCCGTCGAAACAAATTGTAGGTTCGATGGCTGTGTAACGTTTTTCTCACACGATTGGAGAGCAAATAACTGGGTGCTGATGATATGGCAATATCGTTTCACGAGCTATGCTCTGGGTGTGGACTGGTATGTGATATACAGGTGTTAAGGTTTGCCAAGATTTGGGCATATTGTCTTGGCTGAAAATATGGAGTTTTTAATTTTGGATTCTATGATCTTTAGCAGAAGAATTTTAAGGAATGGAAAAAGTTGAAGGAGAGCTATGAAGTTTTTTTAAGGAAAACATGAAGCAGTATAAATATTACTATATTGAAACTAACGATAAAATTCGCCAAAACCAAGATCAACCACTTAATGAGTATATCTCGGAAACCGAATTGTCAACGCTACCCAAAAATAACTCGATAGATAGTTCGTAATTTTTTCATTTGTTTCATCATCATAAACGCCTTCAATTCCAACATGTTTGCTTAACTAGAGAGCAGTGTATCACACTTCTAAGTATAGCTTCGGTCATACTATCATGGGTACGGCCAATTTTCGCCTCTCATATTGGTAGCGTGTAAGTACTCGATTGTATCATGATTTCGAAATTGAATTGAATACTGTCCAACTACCCGTCGAGATTACAACGTACATTATTTCTGTCCCTTTCAGCCGCAGAAGTAAAGAGAAGGATGGTGGTGTGTAGATGTTTTCGACTTTTTTGACGTCGAAACGAGTAAGCTCGCGGTTGTCAGTGTCAATTTTAGCTAGTCGTGAGCAAGCTTTGTGTCAATTTTAGCCAGCGAGTGAAGGGTTATCGTTCTTTATAAGGCTCATCTTATGCGGCATTCCTGTCATGATTGCACACCTATATGTAATTTCAGCGATTGTTCTCGAATTGTTTTTGGTATTCTTGTATTATGATGATGATGGCTAGGAAAATCTTTGTTAGAAATGTGAGATATTTGTTGGGAGCTTAAGTGAATAAGCATCAAATTTTTCTAGTTAGATCGAATTTATGGTATGTGTGGCATCTTATTTTAACCCTCAAGAAAGAGTCATATTAACTTATTTGACTAAATCACTTTTTTTAATATTGCCACATATACAGTTTAAAAAAAAACCTGATGCAATTTCAATAAAAATCAATAACCGTATCCTTCCCATCATTTTCAATATTATTTTGAATGTAAACCTATTTAAGTATATAGTTATCTGCGCGGTAGGCTCAATTACGTCGCTAATTCAGCTGATGGGACATTGTGGCTCTCAAACTTTTCGAACTTAATACCTTCGAGAATTATATCGACAAGAAAATTGCGACTCGAAGGACCAATATCTTTCATTTGCTTTACTGTCAGCGGTGTAAGTCAGGTATATCCAAGTATGTACGGTTCGTAGAAAAGATAAATAAATCTTTGGCAACCAGTGGTTATTGTCTCATCATCTTTCGTACATAAAATACGGGGACTATATGAAAGTCAATGGAAAACGTGAGTATGATCGAGTAGAGAACTGTTAACTTGGTCCTTTTACTAATTAGGCTGAAAATGTAAAGCTAAAACATAAAAAGATTTATTGAACTAATTCTATTATTATTATATTTTATTCAAAATTTGTATTTAGAACATTATTTATAATGAATAAAATTTTAAATATATCTTAAAACCAGGATTTTTAAAAGAAACTCCAAGAAACATGATAAATACAAAGACAAAAACTTAATCAAAAATTCCTCATTCTACGTGACTATTTTCAAGCTCCATTCCACTTGTGGCCTCACCTGTACCCGTCACGGCGAGCATGTCTCAGTAATGACATCAGGTACGTGCGCCAATCGTCGGCAATACGGCACACCGTGCGCAAACAGGCGTCCCGTGACGCCACGGAGTCGCCACCGTCCCGCCACCGTGACGGTCACTTGAGTACGCAATTGTACCGGGTAATGGCGCATTTGCGTCCGATGAGACACGTACGAGCAAATCTTCTTGTAATTGAGAATGTACGCTACCGTCTTGTCTGTGAAAGGAATGTGGGATTGTGGGAGATTTGAGCGTAGCTATTACTGTCACGCTAATAATGGCTAATCCTAAGGTACGGAGAATTATGGTTCGGAAGATTGGTACAAGAAAACATTGCCTATACGAATACTATCGTCTAACAATACTGATTATTCGTGTTGTGTTATCGTCAATTAAATATACGTACGAACTATAGATTTTCGTCCTATGTATGATCTAATAGGTATGCTGAATATCAAATAACCTAACTCAACATTCTGGATTAAAATATCGCGTATTCAGAATGCTGGAAATTTCCATCAACAACCATTTAATGCATAAACAAATCGCCAAGCCAGGCCAACACCCGCCAATAGGTATTCAGTCGAAACTCAAATAAAATTTCAAATATTCCGCTCTATTTGCCAGCAATGTTTAATATCCCACCCTTTACAATGTGACATACCACTGTCCGTTCAAGCGTTACTGTTGCGATCACTGATGTGTATCCCAACCCTCTAATGCAATTGCACAGGCCTCCTCAATATGCAGCGGCCGGGCTAAATATTTGCTAACTGATTAAAAGTCAAAGCTGTCCCGCCCGAGGCCACCGCATGGAAACAATTGCTACTCTGATCTAAATAATATTAGTCGAGCAGATCATACGCGTCACAGATCACAGGGACGTTTGTGCCCCCTGTGGAAGTTGGGGGTTGTGCTTAGTGAGGTAAGAAGCGGGGTTATAAGTTCTTGGAAAAATTTGGAAAAAAAAAATATTGGAAAAATTGTAGATTTATTTCATTTTCTCAATTCTTAATAAATAATCAAGTGTATTTAATATACTTTTAATAGAGCCTGTGGTGGCACTTGATAAATTAAAGTAACTGATGATCGTAAGATCTATCCTCGCGACAAATATTTTTTGCTGGTCCATGTTTTGAGTACAGAATTCCCTAATTTATTTATTTTAGAAATGGCTAAAATAAATAAATTAGGGAATTCTGTGTCATAACAGACCGTTGTATCAGTATTGTTACACAAATATCTATACTAACCTAAAATCTATAAACATTAGCTTCAAAATTAAAAGAACTTAACCCCTAACTCCGCTCAGCTCATTACTATAAACACACCCAAACTTCCCCGTCTCAAAATCTCTGAGTTGACATTAAAGATTAAGCGAGATTTATATTGCAGGGAAAATTTCAATACAGATGGCAACACTGAATATTTCGGAACACCGTTCCCTTGTTCAGGGGTTTTCTTTAATTTGTTTGTTCTGACTCGGATGTGCGAGATATAACGCTGACTTGTGTTTGCAAATGAGTTATTGACTCCACGTAACTTACTGTTTGACTGTTATTAAAATGTGTGTGTTTGGGATTTCGTACAGTCCTTTTTCGTAACTATGATGTTACTAAAGGGGATGCAAGTTAAACCCTGGACAGTTAGCCAGTTACACCAAGTTATGAATTATTTCTGACAATTTGCATATATAAAATCAGAAAGAAATACTTGAATAATCCATTCGTTGTTAATACAAATAAATGGCAAATTTTAAAACCAGTTCCTAAAGAGCCAAAAATATAATGATTTTTTGAAAAATAAGTATGTAGTCTTAAATGGCAAATCTAAAACTAATCCCTTTTGTGGTTTTGTAGGTCTAATACAAAGCTAACTCTTGGTACTATCACACTAACACAGCCACAAAAAATCTATAATAAACTGGTCTTTAAGGAACATTATTAGGTTTTGATGAATCGAATCTATTCTCATTGCTGTTCTATGGATCATCTTTATAACTAGTTGCACTGCACTCATTAATACTCGTTATATTATCGTCCAGCGCTTGAGTCACGAGTCACAATAACATTAGGGGATGAGGCAGATGTATTGTTTAGCACCCGAGACAATCGATATCACGAGGTGAATTGTGTAGGGTGTGTTTGGAACAACTCGACATCATTTTTGGTTAAATTAGCATTACACTACTGTTATTGGTGATCGATATGTAGATACACATAATATGCTCTACATGAAATATAGGTGATATCTTATCGAAGGTAAAAAATCATGTCGATTAAACCCAACACTACCCAAATACATTATAATAAAGAGTTAAAAAATTATGTGAACAGATAAGAATAAAATTCTCATTCGACGCTGAGAAAGGGAGTCGTTAGAGGCTACGGACCCAATGGGCCCGTTAAATGGCAATAGGCTCATAACCTATCGCCTAAATGAGACTTGGATGAGCAGCGATATAATGTGGACTATCTATTCGGAGACCTGGACGAAAGACGCTCAAAGCAAAGAAGAATGGTTGAGAAAAGGGGAGGCCTATACCCGGCAGTGATACCAGTTTGAATTGAATCTCTTCGGAGACAACAGTCGTGATTAATAAATGATTGAAACAGAGCCCAGAGCCAAAATATTCAAGTAAAATCTCATACATATTAATGAACTCAATATTCATACGTGTAGGTATAAACACTAAACATCCTAATTAAACAAAATAAACATCAACAGTTCGGCCTGTCTGTCGCCCGCTCCTGAACGGCGACGTTTGGCGATACTTTACAATTTAAGCCTTAGTAAGCTTCTTACGGAGAACCGGTCCCAATCGAGCGGCATTTATTATTTTATTAAGCTTTTTAATGTTTACGAACTTGGAAAAGGTAAGGGTGCACTGCAAGCGAATGATGTTTCGTTTCTATGTGTATTCTTTGCTTCTGTTTTTTCGTGTTTTGTTATTTTGACGACCCGGTTAGCGCAGAAGCTTAGTAGTTCCTACTTGGGACTATATTTTTGTAAATTTTTCGTGATTTTGGTCCAAGTCTGGGTGTTTGTAGTATATTTCATGCCCGTGAAACATTATAGATACAGGAATATTTTTTAGGGCTAAATTTTTTACAAGTTTTTATGTAACTTGCAATGTTTAAATGTATGTATGGATGGATGTTTGTATAAGTTTGTTTAGGTCAAATCTTGAAATCGAAATTAGAACCACTTTTTGACATCCGATTGAAATAAAATTTTGCATACTTAAATAGGTTTGGTGACAATACAATATTATGGCACTTTTGATTTAAAAGCTTGTGTTAAAATATATTTTTAATATTAACTTATTTATGTAAATAAATGGCTTAAAAAAATGTCACCCTTAAAGAAGTTGCTTGATTTATTTTTTCATGTCTCATTATATTTACTGATGAAACTGGAATCAAAGTAAGGATAATCGGCAAAAAATTGTAAAGCGTAGCTAACAGTACACTAACACCTTAAACATTTACGAAGCGAGTATTAAAACAATGATAATAAGCCGACCGATGAATCGCTTTATTGCGAGAAGGCATCTCTCTCATTAACTCGACATTTTTGTTTTCCTCTTCGTTTGTATGTGACAAACACTTGTGTATGCGTCAGATATTCGTCATGGATATACACTGCGACTGGTATTAACTGAATTCTTAACATGTAACATATATTGGTGGTTTCCTATGTAGGTGTGTAGAGTCTGTGCTGTTCGTTAGGTACTGTCGTATCTAGCTTTTACATCGTGTATAGTCTTTGGAATTTGACAATCTTTATATACAAACGGACTGCCTCGTTGGTTTAGTGGTCGCTAAGCGCAATTGCTGAGCACCCATTCGAATCCCAGGTCGGGCAAAGTGTTATTGAGTTTTTCCATTAGGTAATTCTCAATAGCAGCACTGAGTCTGGATTTGTGCCCGGTTGATGGCAATAGGCTCGCCCCCTATTACATTGGGACCTAAAACATAACTGGCGAAATGTGGGTGTACTATATGTGCACCTCTGTCTACCCCTTCGGGGAATACAGGCGTGACGTTATGTTATGTTATATACAAAGATCTTTATTCTTTCACAACAGATTTAGTTTAGTGGTTAAGTGCGTAGTAGTTGTAGTTGTGAAGGAATATATTTCTGATTGTGGAGCAGTAAAAATCATCAGTGAGGAGTCAACATTATATTATACTTTGTCGCTTTTGTAACTAATAATCAGACAGGATTAGTCTATTATTAGAAATAATAGACTGATCCTGACACCTGACTACCCAATAAAATCATTAGCACTCAAAGCCACAAAAGAACAAAACTACAAAGAAATGGAACAAAATGGCCAATCACAAAGCAGCGATATAAAACAATGAGACAATTATTGTCGTGTACCCCAGGAATAGGGGAGGAGTAATAAAAAAGCGCAATCTCCCGGGAATCGTGATAAAAGATTTTGGCACGAGGGGAGGTTGGGGATTAAGCGTGTGATACTTTGTCTTTTTAAACGAACCTTTTTTTCGTAAGTAAGATATGAAATGGGGTTATAAAATTTAAGGCTGTGTTCTGCTGTACTTTTTTGGAAGATTTTCGGTAGGCTTTCGTTGTCTTTTTTATGAATGAAGGTTTTTGTTTGTTTTAAACGTTGACCAAAACTGCAATTATCTCGTACAACGTAGGTGTTTCAGACATGAAAATTAACTATCACAGTTCCGAAATTTATATGTACGTGTACACAAAATAAACGTAAGTATAATCATTATATTGTATTCAAGATAATAATTACTTAAGTTAAAGTGAATAATCATTATTATGGGCTAGATTGTCAAGTCTATTAAAACACCGTAATATAGGTAGTTCGAATTAAATCTATATTTTACTATTATAACTTTCGTGAGTGTTATCCATATTATTTACTGTATATTCCGGTTATATTCGCGGGTGTATTCGGGAATGCCCGACTAGTTTTGAACTCGAACGGAGCCCTTATTCATGAGCTGGTTACGCGGCAGAGTCGCGAGCCGAACTCTCGAGTTCGGCCTCAACTAGTCGGGCATTCCAGAATACTCTCTTGAGTATAACCGGAATATACAGTAAATAATATAAATCTATATTATAATAAACTTACCTTTACCCCTTAAATTGACATTAATCACCCATTTAACAAGGTCTTAATCGTCAACAACACAATGTTACACTTAACTACCGCTTGACAACAATTGATAAATTAACAAGATTATGAATATCCCTCGTAGTCACCCCTCGTTTTCCGGGGAAAAATATAAAAAAGCAGGGGAGACAGGATTACTTGCCCGGGGCATAGTCCCAAGATGTGACAGATTAGCTGGTAATTTCTCCTAAATTGATATCTCAAGAGGCATGCGCTTTTTTCCCTGACTTCCCCTATTTTTCTGTTTCCTCCGAACTTTGAAAGATTGCCAGCCATCAACGTTTATCGCGGTAACTATGGAAATCTTTGACATAAATGAGCATTGAATGGATGGAGAGTTTTTAGGCTTGTTATTTTATTTGAAGGATTATTCCTAATAGCTGCTTAAATTAGTTTTCTTTTTTTTAATTCGGGATAATTTGGACGCCTTCCAAAACACGCAACGCCTGCCAAGAGCTGGTCAAGAATAGGGAGAATAAGACGCCCGAGGAAGAGCCATAGCCTAGCAGATACATTCTAAATAGGCTATTGAAAAAATATTGAAGAGGTTATCAGCCAGCAGATTTCTAAATATCGTACATCTTATTAAAACATAACATCACGCCTGGTTTCCCCGAAAGGGTAGGCAGAGGTGCACAGCAGTCGCGCTTAACAACCACTAGACCAACGAGGCAGTCATCTTATTATTATGGGCTATTAATATTATGTAACTGATGCAAACATCTCATTATCACGAGATGGGTTGTAAACATTATGTAGCTGTCGACACGATAGTATCAACATAGTTTGATCCCAGAAAATAAATGCTAACTTAATCCCGCTACATGGTCTATTCTCAAAATGAAACCAGATCTTAATTTTATTCTTTTTCGAACTTGTCTCTTGCAGTTAGCTCTGAAGGAGCTCTTACTGCTTAACCGGTCGTTTGGCGAGACCTAATAAAAGGCCTCCATCCAGGCCAGATCTTAATTAGCTCTATATTAATTTAAATACTTGGCCTTTGACAGCTTGTGACCATATTGTAGTAGGTTACACAATAAATAACGAACTTTCACAGCTTGTTAGACCTGCAGGTATATCGACCATGTATAGTCAAAGGAAAATCGACGAGGTGGTCTATTCTCAAGATCACGTACGGATCGTGATAGGTTATATTACATTACACTTGCTTGTCTTAGTAGCGAGTGAAGGTAGCCTTGTTACACAACTTTAATTGCGTATCATCAACATTTGTCGTAAATATTAAGCGGATTGCATAATGTTAAATTGGACGGCATCACACTGTCATACCGTGTGGCAATTTGTAGCGAATTAATCTTGGTTTGTTGCGTTTTGTACTGTCAGACAAGAACCAATCCTTTTTTGAGTTTTTTAAAATGCTGGTGACATGTTTGCTAATTTAACCTTCTTAAAATTGAATTAAAATTGCGTATTTGTAGCTAATTCTGCTTTCAATGTAAAATAACATAACACGCCCGTATTCAGTGAAAGGCAGAGGTGTAGCTATAGAACACCCACATTTTCTCAGTAATGTCAGGTCGCAATGCAATAGAGGGCGAATCTATTGTCTAGGTTGTCTTTAGTTCTAGGAAGGTGCTGAAAAATCTGTGATAATAAAAATTGCTAGTATCCATGTACACTTATTTAATCCATTTTTGCCATAATAATATTTCTAAAGCAATATTATTAAAATACACGAAAGACACAGACGAAGAAAACCTTCACAAACTCATAAATAAACAATCTAAATACATAATTATACGGTTTCAACTATAAATTATAATCTATACCTCCACGTTTATACACGAAATATTTAAAATAACGGAAATAAGAAAACATCTAAAAAAAAACATCAACATCGCAGCCCATATAGGAACAAACCAAAACTAGCAGTAGAGCAATTCAACGTTCACTTATACAATATTTACGCAACTTCAGAACACCACTATAACTTGGCCTGTCCACCTCCTCCAAAATTTTACCAAACGCAACTAATTGAAGACGAGCGAGAGCTCGCTGTATAATGGTGTTTGTGAGTATGTAGTCTTGGAAGTTGCGCTCTGTTTATTATAAAGGTTGATGCATCCTTTAAATCGGTGTAATATATCATTTTCTATCGTAATTGGAGATATTTTTGACTGTACTCATGTTGTGATGTTATCTAGAACGTCAGAACATAGTTGGTATGGCTCCTTGTGATGTCACGTCCGTCGGTCTACACAAAGGGTCAAGTTAAACTTACATTATGAGTTGGTAGGTAAGTATTTGATTAGGAAGTCCTTAATGGTTTAAATACTATTGGATTTGAATCGGCCACAGCGCATTTTCGTCTGAACCAAGATGGTATGATCTAATTAGATGATTTTGACAACCCTATTGGGTTTTCTGGCACACGCATGCCATTCGGGAATTTTTAACAATTTGGTAGACTTCTTTAATAGTCGTAAACACTACGGACATCCATACAATAATATTTTAAATGTGAAAGTGACTCTGTCTGTTCGTCTGTTATGCCTTCACGACTAAACCGCTGGACGGATTTTGATGAAATTTGGCACGTAGAAAGTTTAAAACCCAAGAAAGGACATAGGCTACTTAACGCGGGCGAAACCGCAGGCAAACGCTAGTTCTATACACATAGTAAGTACAGGTAGAATAAATCCTGCTTGTATATTAAAACACGATTCTTTAACGCGTGTCATATCACACAGATTGCATCTGGTCGTCGCCTACGCACTGATATTTATTTATTATGACCGTAGGCTAAATGCACGCAGCATTGTCGCAATTAGCATAGCGGACGTCAAGTCCAAAGTGAAAAGACTAAGAATAGAACAATTAAATATATAAATGGTAAGTTGTCGACCATAGTGGCGTTCTAAGGGGGAGACCTTTGTTCAACAGTGGACGTGTTCCGGCTGATGGTAATGGTATAGAATTGCAAACTACTTTTTTAAACAATTTTTTTCTTCCGAAACCATTTTACTTGCTTAATTCATAAAAATACATTTTCAAGAGTATTGGTGTATTGGCTAAGTGTGTCTTGATTCCTTATGGGAAGTGTGTCAGCTTTGGTACCTGCATCGGACATGTATTAATGGAATTCAAAAGCAACTTAAGACACTAACTATTTGAAAAAGGACAAAATTATTTAACACAATAGCTCGGCTATTGATTCGTCTTACCAATAAAATTATTAACTAGACAATAAAAACTATTGTTGTTTCTAATCCAATAGAAAGTACCTACAAATAACACATCTAGTTTGAGTAGGTATAATATGAGAGTAGACTGTTCGATGCCCGGGGCACGTTTAACTTCTGCTCCCTGAAATATAATCCAGTGCTTTTTCAGGTACACATTACCAGTGTCAAGCTCTGCGCATGACATTCGAATTGTTTGATATTGATTGTTTTTTTGTGTGTATCGGAAAAGCGTAATACATTTAAAACTTGATGATACGCCCTGGAATGCCTTTGTCCTGCAGTGGCACAACACAGGCTGATAAAAAAAGATATTAGCCAACGTACAAAGTTTTCTATAACCTGCTTATTTTCGGAGATATTTAATTAGGAATAATAAGAGTCGCTTGCGCATCCAATAAATTATATAGTATAAAGTGGCCTAGTCTAACTACTTATTATTATACGGTGATGTAAGTTTACCGTCTAGCGTATGTCAGTCTGTCACACTTTCTTAGATTCCATTCACAACTACTCGTATAACAAGCGAAGTAGCCTCTTTCTTTCAGCGCCAAACAATAATGTTATTTGACATAACATTAATTTAGGAAGTTAGATATGATAATTACACTAATATTAGTGTATATTATAAAGGTGAAAGTTTGTGTGTGTTTGTTACCTCTTTATGCTCAAACGGCTGGACCGATTTTGATGAAATTTTATATGGAGGTAGCTGACACCCTGGATTAACACACAGGCTTTTTATCCCGAAAAAATGTAGCGGGTAACACCGCAGGGCGCAGCTAGTTGTAATTAAATTTACTGTACCTAGTAACTTTTGGTGAGTGTTATGTCGCATTTTCGAATATTCTTGTGAGTAAAACCTATGTAGTTAATGATATTCTAATCGTACGTTTTTATACATTTACGATTATTTTTAACCGACTTAAAAAAAGGAGGGTTCTCATTCGTCGGACTTGTTTTTTCGATGACCTGATTAGCACAGTGGCTATGCTATTGGACTCCAGCGCTAAGAGTTGCGGGCTCTGTTTTTTTTATTTATAAATTAAGAATGTCGTATATTTTTTTAATGTTTTATATATATACTTAGATAGACCAGTAGAGTATCTATATATAGGTATTGCTGATCGTCTATCTAAACCGAATATCAAAAGTATAATTTTCACAATGAATTCGTAACATGAACTCACCCTTTAAAATTAATTTGCTCTCCCTTTGAAACCCGCTAACTATTAATATCGTCGAGTCTTGCCTGTGACAGTTGATACGAAGCCCCAACTCGCCCCGGGCACTGTGTGTCACTGGGTTATGTTGTACCGTATCTATAGATTAATTTGGGAGAATTAAATGGTTAGGTTAGCCAAGCCGCTTGCGAAGCGTGGGGATTACAGCGACCCCCCCCCTCCTTTAAGAGGGAGGCCTTAGTGAAAAGCATTTTATAATTGTTTATGCCTAAGAAAAGTTTAAGATTATGGCGACCCCTCCCTTTACCTAAGGGGGAGGCCTTTGTCCAACAGTGGACGTCCAAAGATGATGATGATATAGTTAGGTTAGGTCGGAAACTTGGAGATTTTTGAAATGTTCAACTAAACAAAGTAGCTGATTGTGTATCATTGTTTTGCTAGAAGTTAGAATATTAAGCATCATACACATAGGTGTCAACTACAGATACTCCTTACTTCCTAATCTTCTACGAGCTAAGAATCTTTTGATTTTCTAAAGAAATAAAACCTACTCATTTTAAAAGCCTGTGCTAATAAAGATGGGTCGACTATGAGTTCTATCGATTAGCCAACTAGTCGGCCGGTAAAAGACGACTATTCGGCCTTTATTCGGCACATCCCTAGTTAGTGTAATTGGGAGGATAGGCGATAATTTATTTGCTAGCCCTCTAACTACCAGTTGTGTCATTGACCCCTCTTTAGAATTAGAATGACACAAGGGACATAACACAAAACCTTTGCGAAATGGTAAATAAACAAAATCTTCCTCCACATTAAAAATGAATTTAAATGGGAAGCTTTTACTGGAACCCTTCCTTCTTTATTAGGGAATACAGACACGCTGTGACCCGTAAATTCACTACAACTTTATGCGAAGGAAGTTCTCATTTGTGCTGGCTACTGAACTTTCCTCTCGCGTTATGTATGCAGCGAAACTAAGATTGCAAAAGTCTATAAAAGTCAGGGTGTTAAATCATACCTCGTTACCATCGTCCACTAATTACGAGTCACCAATTAACCTCACTTGACTTGTAAGATAGCTTTATAATCGTCGTTTTGAAAACTGCTATGGGAATTCGTAATGAGACAGCTTTACCGGCTAATTGAAATTGAAAATATCCTTTAAAAAGGCTCTCTTTTACCATAAAATTTAGTAAATAATTATTATACAACTAGCTGCGCCCCGCGGTGTTACCCGCTACATTTTTTCGGGATAAAAATTAGCCTATGTGTTAATCCAGGGTGTCAGCTACCTCCATATGAAGTTTCATCAAAATTGAACGTTTTGAGCGTGAAGGGGTAACAAACATACAAACACACTACTATTAGTGTGATATTTTATTGTCTAAACTATTTACACTCAGTAATAGTCGTAGATTGTAATCCTCAAAGTGGAAACAAGACGAGTTCTCCCTTGTCAAATGTCTATAATATTTTATACGTCTATATTTTGCTTTATTGTAGAGACAAAACTGAAGTTCCATGCAAAGTAGCAAGCTTGTAATCACGTGTACCTCAAAGTTGCCATATACCTGCGCGTATGGCATGTTATGGTGAAGCGTATGTTCCTTTATTCATGTAGAAGTAAGTATCTTAGGCAAATTACATAGAACATTACACAGATCAAAACAACAGCCGTTTGTGCTTCACGTCACATGTGTGCCTACTGGGGACGTTGTGCGCATGCACCGAAAGCAACACTACCTTCTTTGAAAACCCCTATAACATAACACACAAGCAATAATCAGTCTTATAGACTTTAGAATAAAGTCTTCAATGAATGAATTGATAACTTTGCTAAGTAAAACAGTATGAACTTTGAAAGAACTTATTGTTAAACCGAAATGGATTTTAAGCATTGGATTTAAAGTTCATGTTAAAATGAATGTGGTAAAATGAATCATCAAAGAAAATTTTCTCTTAGATTTTCTGTAGGTCAAAGTAAATGATACCTTACGTGGTGGGAATAAGGTTGTGTTGTGATGTGAAATTAAATTAGTGTACAATGCTCCTACGCATGTCAACGTATTCGTAGTGATCGTATCTGCCCTGGGTGATACGGTCGGCGTAAGCCCTATGATTTAAATATGCTTGAGAACTTCGTTTTATTGTAGAACTTCGAATAAATTATCTTAGAAATGATTAAGTAGGTATTAAAGGATAAAATGAAAAACTGTACTTGTTTTGTTTACAGTTTCTTGAGCAAATTACCCGAAACATAAAGAAGTATCAATCAAAATTATGTTACCAATTTTCAACCTCAAATTCTTGCATTTAATTTGGACACTATAGATGTTGCTTCTTCTACAAGTAACAAACTATAGTAGTACAGAAAACGTTTTTGGAACTTAGTAATTGGTGTAGGCATCTAACTGATTATGTCGCCTTGTAATGTATGACATTTTTTCGCCATTTTATCTCTACTTATAGGAGCCTTTCAGACCTAATATCAGTGCGTTGGTAAACAATAAATTCCTGCTCCGACATTGACCCAACAAATCGAAATATTTCAATAATTTCACACGCCGCCTTTACAACCAATAAACACAACAATACCGGGAGCCAGAACCAAAATAAAGAGGTCGGCTATCCAAACTATAAGTTATACCTGCCATCAGCCACGCCGCAATAAACTGTCGTTCATTAAGGTTCTTGTTACGACACTGTCATCTCCTTTACAATCTATAATGACAACCCTCTCATGTACACCGTTTTCTGAGAAGTTGACAGCAAGCGACCGTGTTATAAAACTATAAAACTTGCTTAATTGTCATCATAAAATTGGGAGGGTTATTTATTACAAGCAAAATATACCATCTTATAATCTCTATATATATAACAGCAAGGTTGAAATTCGTTTGTTTTTAGTGTTTATGATGGGCTGTGAAAGCCTAGTCCAACTCGTTAGTGTGACGGATCCTGAGGAGAGCGGAGTGAGAACCAAGATCAGGGGTTAACCGACTGTTTAATTGATATTGGATTGTTATTGATTGCGTTATAGTCAGCTATCTGCTACTGGCTGTGATTGGTGCTAGGTTCTGAATAGATTTACTGGCGGTGTGCTGCATCTAGTGAGTGCTTAGGTAGCCAGTTTTAGATTTGTTGCTAGGGCTGCGATTGGTGTGAATAGTTTTAAAATTATTGATATATATGGAATTCGATTTCTCAGTGGAATATTAAGTGCAGCGCTTGCCATGCTCTTGGTTCAAGTCTTGCTTTGTTGGTAGGTTTCGTTTGGCTATGGAAATTGATTTTTTTCTTTACTTAAGTAACTCATGGACAGAAAAAGAAAACAAGAACCTAACAAAAAGACTGCCTCGTTGGTCTAGTGGTCGCTAAGCGTTACTGCTGAGCATGAGGTCCCGGGTTTGAACTCCGCAAAGTATTTCTTATTTTTTCCATAACGTAATTCTCAGTAGCAGCACGGAGTCTGGATTTGTTCGTATCACATTGGGACTTACGACATAACGTGCGAAATATAGGTTTACTTACACATCTGTCTACCATTTCGAGGAATACAGGCGTGACGTTACGTTTTTGTTTACTGATAGATCACCTCACATTTTTTTTATTTTTTTTTACTGGTAATAAATAGAAGTCCCATTATAGGTAATTATATACCTACCCACTAAAAGATAGTTGGTTTTTAAATTCAAGGATAAAATTTTCTGCAGTTCGCTTTTCATTCCCTACTACAAGAATAAAACACCTAACCAACTAACTATTCAGCAGCCTACTTGTATCACCATCCACTGCCTTCCTAACACCATAAGAACATTTGTTCACATGAACTATAAGGGACCACCCACACTGCGCTAATAAACGCAGCGTTTTACGATCGCGATAATAAACGTTGTGTACAGTGGCGGTCGAGCGCATGATGCGTTGTCAACCACGGGGTAGCTAGTTGTTTGGACAAACGGTTATGGTATGGTGTAGCATCTGTTAGTTACTTAGTCTTGGGTGGCTACGGAAATAGGGAGCATTTTATGAGTAAATTGACTTTTATATTTGAGAGAATCTGGATCAGTTTCTTTGCGTCAGTTTCTTGTAAATTCTCTATAAGGAAGGGATTCCGATTGCTTGATTGAACGCCCTTTCTGCATTAAGCAAATCAGGATAATGATAGTTCTGTGGTGTCAATATCTTGAGTAAGTAATCATAAATTGGGGGATTTTTGATATCAACTCCTATGTAAGTAAACATATTACGGGAACAGTACTATGGAAAATGGATGGAATGGAAAACGGTGGCGTCTGTACTTTCCAAGAAAACAAAAGAGAATTGTGTAAAAACAAAACCAATCTAATTGTTATACATACTATAATCATAAGTGTTTTTGAAATACCAGCAATTCACCGTCCATAAATTTCAAGAACTTCACGATCTACGATGATTCAACATCTCCATTCATCAGCAAAAACAAACAAAACCCCAGTCATGTAAGACCTCTTAAAGTTATTAATAATGAAGTAGCAATGGATAAATCCATTTCAATTGAAGACCCATACAATGGACCGAGGTCATTCCGGTTATTATAACAAGTTAATAGAGAATAGTGTATTTTATATAATATCAAGTCCATATTGCAATGGCGACCTCGAAATGCAGCCTTGGTGGTAATCACACACCAATTAACGTCGGTAACAGAAGACAAATGATCGGATGACGTTGTTATTAATCATGTTCAAATTTTGAGAGGTTTCAACGACCGAGAGACTAAGTATGACCGGGCCTTTGTTGAAAATTCGTATCATTGTAAAGAAGAAGATTATTTTAGATTTACTGATGTCGGTAAATGAAATAATTGTAAGTGTTTATGAAATTATGATGATTCAAATATTAACTTACATGGATTTTTATGGGATAAAAGAAGCAGTAGCTGTCGTTCTTGAAAATTACTAGCAGACTGCAGAACATGATTATCTTGGATCACCGTATCTAGCAAACTCCTTAATAGTTCTCGAATCTACAGCTAAAATCATGTGGTTTAGTTAAAACCATACTTACATGCATTTCCTCTTTAGAAAGTATTTGTTAAAATTATTATTCCACAGCTTTGTCTGTAAAGAAATAAATACGAACGTTAGATCAAGTGAATTTAAGAATTTTAGGCTATTCTAGTGAAAGCGTTTTGTAGGGCAGCCTAACAATCGCCGCCGTACCTACAATCGATGTAGTAGCGTGCAGCTAAACGATTTAACTTGTACTTGATAGCGAACGATGTATTTAAATGGTCTAATTACACGTTCAACGAAGAAGCACTGAAGGACGACGTGAGAGCTAACAATCACATTTAGGACAACATTATTTATTGATTCAACCCTTGTAGGCTTTGGTAGTTGTAGAGAGATTAATATAAAATGATGACTTTAAGTCGGTTATGAGATTAAAGACGAAGATTATGGACATGAATTTATAGGTAGATAATTAAGTTCCCATATTGTGACAACATAGAAAAAAATTAATACAAAGACCACATCGACAGATGAAAATAATTTTGAAATCTCTAGGTGTAGGCTTCAAAATAGTTGCGAACAGTATTCAAAAGTAATTGACCTGATTGTATTAGTTGTCATTATAGTTACTACTCACTGTAAATTTTTTATCCAAAGACGACACTTTCTTACACCTTGTAATCGAATTTTGATTTGAAATATTTGGTTTACATTGTCGGTCATTTGTATTGCATCAAAAGTAATCTTCGTAATATTCCACCGTCCAACAAATACTTGAGATAGAGGACTGCAAACTAATAAGTGAGTGCTAATGACTTGTTCACACATGGCGATGGTTCAAGGTGGCAAAAGTAATAGTTTAGGTTTTATGACTGGCGCTGTGTTTGTGCTGTACTTATTATGTGATACTTACATGAAGAGTGTCGTGCATTCTGTTTTGTTTAATATTGTTGATAGAGCCGGTTATTTTTACTTTTTGTGTTGAGTAATGTTGGTATCTAAGTTTCGATTTTATTTGTTAACTGTGAGCCAGATATTCTCATGGACGATATCTTTAATTGTACATACATACATACACATATTTTCATGAACAGTTTGGGATCCCTCAGGGTTTTATGTTTGGTCTCATCTTGGCTCAGGGCTTTTACAGATTAGGAATCCTGTACGATTTGAACAGTATTGATATTACTAAGAAATATGGATACCAGTTGAAGAAGGTAAAACTAGGTTGAAATGTCCAATTGTGTAAATTTGAACAGCAACCAATTGAAGTCTCAATTGCTTCATATAATCCGTTTTCAGTCTTGCTATTCACAAATGACATGCTAATGATTATAGCTACGTCAATAATGCCAAGTACCTTCTTATATTGCAGGAGTACATCGTTAACATTACTTTAATATCAAAACACACCATTGTCACTTTTGAAGAGGCTTTGAACATTTCCCGACTTCAACAATGATACGACCATACTTAAGCACTTGCCTTTTCATGCGGTGTCACCCGTCAACAGCATAAAGCCCCTCCCACACGGACCTCAAGACGTTGACTCACTCAGTGTCGCAACGAGTCCCCCGTGTCGCTGCGTCGGCGCACCGTGGGTGGCCGTCTGATAAACATCTAATTAAAACCTACTTTTGTCATGGAGAGAGTTGCGATTTATTTGTCGCAATACCTTGCCTATTGAGAACCACCTATGAACCTGGAAGTACCTACTGCCTATTTAGAATCCCTAATGAACCTGCAGATACCTGCTAACAAGCTGATATTTTCTGGTTCCTTGTCCGAACTACATTGGTGAGCTAAAAACTAATAATCTATCATAGCCGTATAGAAGCTGAACCATTAATCCCATTATAATATAATCAGCAGCTGATATCAAATGGCATAGGATAATTGAGAACTCATAAGGATCTGCATTAACAGATAGTGCTTCATTGTTCATCTAGAAGTAACTAGCACTGAAGATGATGATCTCATTTGCAAGTCTCAGTCAATGCATCAGCAAATCTTAGCCAGAATTTACACACAGTAAAACCTGCATGCCTTCTAAAATTGATCTGGCGAGTCCATTAAGTTGGTGGATATGTAACGACGATCAAGTACAAGTCACATTTGTTATTACAGATTTAGTCAACTTTTGTTTTACATTAAAACCTGCATCGCTCCATCTAAACTTGATCGGGTGATTCAATTAACTCGGTAGATATGTCAATGCAAACATCACTAGAATTTAAATCGATGCCATATTTATAATAATCCCTACAAGACACCAAGTAGTACAAACAAGATCCGACTATTTTCTCTCGATTCATACTAAAACAACATACATCTAAAGTCTTAAAATCGCAAATCCGTGCGCGGCCTAAAGTATTATAATACTCAAGTGTCCTCCAGTCCATAACGGTTCGGTCGTCCGTTTGTTTAACGCCATAAGTGACAACGACAATATCTATTTTCGATCAACATTTGTTTATATTATAAACACCAAAGTCATCAGACGAACCAAGTTATTTTTGCCGTTCCCGAACTTAGAGAGTAACCTTAGGAGGGTTAGATAAGGTTGAAATTAGAAAGTTTTGGATTTCGGTGACTGATTTTGATAAGTTTGTGGGGAATTGTGATGACATGAATGTTATGAGAAGAGGTCGAAGACTCGGACCGACTGTCGGTGATGTGAGAAAATGATTTTAATGAATTTTATGTGTTCTAGAGCTTTTAACTCCAATGAATAATAATTGTATGATGTTAGAAAAGAATACAATTGTTTTTACTGAGACAGGAATAGTAAACCCTTGCCTACAGGCATTAATTTTGAAGTCTATCTCTTTATAGATAAGAATGCAAATCCGGTGGATGCAAATGGAAAGTTGTCGTTCATTGTGGCGTTTTAAGGGGGAGGCCTTTGATCAACAGTGGACGCCTTCTCGCTGATGTTGATGGTTTACCTTACAGTTCTACGAACCTGAATACTCAAAATACTGTATTGGCATTTGGGTACAACTGTCGTAGGAAAGCCAAATGAATTATCAGCTAGTAGTAACTGCTAATCCAAATGAGGCAATTTAAATCAGTTAACAACTCTTAAAATAATTACTGAATCAGTAGAATCTATTTTCCAATTAAAAAGTAATTTCTATTTCAAGGTTCATTAATAAATTCACTCGTTGGTTTATAAAGACGTAATTACAAGCCAAGCTGGTTACAATAACCATAAATCTAAACTAATCACAACACATACTTAAGGTGACATAGAGCCTGTACAGCCGACTTCCGGTCGCGTTGTCCGGACCGGACGTAGCGCGCCACCGGAAGTTGTATACAAAGTGCGAGCCTTCGCGTGCTGGACAGAGTGGGGGCGGAAAGGAAATTTGGTGAAAGAAAATTTATGGGCTTTTGTAACTTGATATTTAAATATGAGGGAAAACATTTTTACTTTGAACCATACGAACCTTTGGTCCTGTGAAAATGTTTTTTATAAATAAAACAGTGTCTTTAAAAAGATATTTTTTTTTATTGATTTTTTTTTAATTTAGTCCTGTAATTTGTAGTAGAAGTAGCACTTGGTAAGACAATTACGTCACGATGACGATCATTTAGACACACCATTTAGACAACATTATAATTATGTTTTTTTTTACCACACTACAATGCTTAAACGCTATGCTTTCTGCGTAACCTAACCTTTAATGCATCAGCTTAGATATTACAAGTTTATGGCCATAGACACGAAACAGAAGACAAATCTTTATTTGTATTCATTTATCCTTTACTCCAGTCTGCTATCAGAAATATATGAACATCAAATTTTCGACCACACCATCAACGGCACTAAATTTTAAAAATCCACAAAAAAAATCTTATTAATATTAAAACCTCTATCCATAAAAAACCTTAGATACTTGCATCAAAAACATTAAAAACCCTTCCCCCTTATATCTCACATCGCATATTCTGCGATTATTATGAGCGTTTAACTGGGCGGTTAGATTACTATCAGCACCGTGAAACACATCGATTGTCGTTGCCGAACGTGATCGTCACGAATATATCCGAAGTATCCTGAGGGTTATCAGTGATACATTTAGAAATGTTGGGGAGGTGACCGGAGGGTTATGAAATGATACGGTTCAGAAATGATACGGATGTTATGTTTGTTTGTGTAATATATGCAGTGTAGCTCGACATTGGTTGTACTTATAAGAAAGAAAGAATATATTCTTGTCTCGAAACACGATATAAAAAACATCAACAAAAGGTAAAAGTTATAAAGTACGAGGCAAAAAAGGTCCCCATCTCAGCAAAATGCTGCTGCTAGAAAGCAGCAGCGCTGATTTGCAGTTGGGGCCTGACATAAAATACAAATATACTATATAAAAAAAAACATTTATTCTTAGTGAACAGCACGATCCAGCTGCTTTCCAGCCGATTTCCACTAAATAAAAGGCACACTATTTCTCAATCTAGTTACCTTCCTCAATCTACTGAATCAAACACTAATAAAAACATATAGAAGAAGTGGACTCAAATTGGCACAGGGATATTTTTTAATACATACAATACAGAACAAAGTCTTTTGCTATTAGTTCTTTAATAGAATACTAAACTATCAAGCCGTTATGCAAGCCTATATAACCAGAAACATAATCCACGATAAAACAAAAGCAACGTCTAGATTGTGGTAATTCTATGCGCGTTTAACAGGGCGGGTAGATTACTATCGCCACCGTGAAACAGTCTGCGATTGTCGCTGCGATTTTAATATATTAACCGTTCGCGTGTCGCTAAGTATCGTAGTGTGGCCGTCGCTTTATTTGATGTATTGTTGGGCTCAATTTTGTTGCCAGTTTTGAGAAATATTGTGACTAAACAACAAGTTAAATTCCATTTGACATATGATTCATAGATTAAAAATATAACGTATTTTTAAAAATATTGCTAATGAATAATCGACTTCAGTCGTCGTTTTAGCTAAAATTTCAGTTTCGCTTAAGTCTAATGGTAAACATGTTTATAAAATTAGGACACACTAAATAATTTAATTGTAGTCATTTAATTGAAATAACTGCTTATTTATTACCCATCCCATATTTCAGAGATTTCTAAAAGATGATAACTATAGGTACGCACATACTTGTACATGCTTTACTGTGTAGGTACTTGGCTGCTACAACAAAAACTCTTTTCAGACATTTTCAAGGTAACATCGCAGTGTTATCTATAGGCCTCTTGTCCTCCAAATAACGTAAAGACGATAAATAAGTGTATGACGCCTACAATATAGGTATATTTAACAGCATATGGTGGGCGACTATCGCTGTGAATACGACTTTATTTAACCAAACAAATGGGTGCCACATGTCGCCCCGTACAATGACAAGGCACCACACGTCCAACAACCGTTGACACCTCAATACTAAACAAGCACGCCTTAATCATCGATCAAGTTACTTCACGAGGGAGGTGGGGAAGGTCAACATAAAATGGTCGTTACAAGAATAAGTCTGTGACACAATAAACATTGCGATATTTATTTATTTACTATAATTATACATAGCCAGATGTGTGAAGTACCAATGCGGTGGGTTTGTTGGTATTTGCGGCTTCTGTGCTAATAGCAGTTTATAAAATACAGGGCGTTGTCGTGATGATAAAAAAAACGTACATACATCAAAATAAGTTGAGAGGTAGAGGCAATTTATATTATGTTGTGACAAATTGGTTGCCACACTTTTGTTCCATAATACAAAAACATAAATGGTCTGTAGTCTCCACCTACCTAGCTCTGTGTACCCGGCGTTTCTTGATGTATTGGTACATAAAATATAATAAAATAAAACATATTGTTTCCCTCACATTTGAATGTATGTAAGTGATGTCGTTGGAATAGTACGGCAGTACCTAATTAAATGATTTAGCTTTTAATAGGACCTACGCTTATTTCATACCCATATTTAAATCTCCAAACCTTCTATCCCCAATTGCATGGTTAAACGCAACTAAAATACGTCTCAGAGCAAACTCAAATTCAACTCAGATCACACGTAAGACCATGTATTGTCTCAATGATTGACACTGGCAAGATGTAAATAAAACTCTCTGATCTAAACTTGTTCATCACGAAGCTATAATTAAATAGGCCATGTCTTGCAACGCTGGGTTGTCAGACGAGACATTGTTACCGAATTTAGTGGGTATTTTCGAAATACGTGGGAGATTTTGTAGGTGAAATTATGGGAATAGAATGCTATCGGAATATTGATTCTGATTGTTTTTTTTAAGAAAAGTCACAAGTCATGTTGATGAAATAATCATTTAGGTTAATCTATCAGTGAACATAGATCTGAATAATAAATTCTGGGTACCTATTGTTAACAGTGACAGTGTAAAAAGAATAGAGGAAATTGAGCAAATGAATGTTATTGTAAATACATGTTATTCAAAAAAGGGAAGTGTGGTAAAAAAAATGTCTAATACCTAGTTAACGCTGATAATGCACAATGCACAATATCGATTCAAAATATACCAGAACAAACGAGAACATAGAATTAATTTTAAAATTCGTATTCAATGCTCAATCTTTAAATTTGTCTCTAGCAACCCCACCGGCTAGCTCCGTAACGCTAATGACAGAACATCATGTCCCACTAAGTGTTGGTAATGTGTGTACAAACACTTGCCCAGTTTTGGCTCTTACGACAGTCCCACGGAAATACATGTTTGGACATGTTTAGAGCCTACTAACTATGTTGGTATTTGTAACGAATCATAGTGTTTGAGAAAATCATGTTTGACGTTTATTAGATCAATTGCGTTGTGGTCTTAAATGAGTTTCATGGGTTCCGTAAACTGTTTAATAATGATTATTGGTTTCACGTTGATATACTATTAAATGATATTATAGATACATGATGTATTATGAAAATAATAACAATAGAATTGTATAAAAATGCTTCAGATAGAACAAAAAAAGAGAAGACAGAAGTAATTTGTACCATTTTTTTTTAAGTTTTGTATAGCCCGTTTATTAAAAAGAAGAGCCCATATTAAAAAGAATAATAAATGAATAGTCAAAAAAACATTTGGAAAATCACCAAAGCAATACCATCGATTGAATAAAACCAGAATCAGTTGTTAACAAAAAAGCACGTGAAACAAAAACCAAATTACAGCCATAATCACATTACCACACCACAAAATCGTTACACCACACTTTTCCGTATTTACAAAATATGATTTAAGTGGCGGGAACCGCTTATCACACACGATCAGTATAATAACTGCAATCAACACGTATTTCATGTCAACAAGTAAAAAAATAACAAATGACATCGGCGTATCGAAATTTGTATCTTTACGCGTAATTACCGTTGAGTGCGAGAAGGGCTTTTATGAGTTGAAGTCGGATTTCGGGTGAATAGGTGAGGGGGAACTAGATCTGGGCAATTTAGGTAGAGTTGTATTTCTGTATTGTGGTTTTCTTGCTTTTTATGTTCAGGTTAGTTATTTTATTTGGTTGAAGAAAACGATGAAGGAAAACGCCTTGAGGAAACCGGCACACCTGAGAGATTTCTTAACGGTGCATAGAGTTATGTCAGAGGCTGTTTAAACGCGGACACCAGGTTGTTCATCAACCATAGGTACATACGGTAAGAAGAATTTAATTTGGGATTATTGACTTGTTAGTTGGAAATTAATGGATTTTAGAATGTCTACATTTGACTATCGCGTATCGCATCTTTTGGGTGACTATATACTAAATAATAGATTTCTTTACATGATTGAAAACATACCTACACACTTTTGCGTTCTACCTACTATAAAACTATTTACAACTTAAATACTAGCAACATACAGTCTCATACTTACATTTCAAGTCCAATTTTCTTTGAAGCTCACACTGTTTTTCGTCGAATACTTCGTAGCTATAGACTTACTCTGTAACATTGTTAAATACGTGTAATACCATATTAATGTTGGTGAAAATTGCCTCAAACTACCGCTATGCTTCTGCAACATTACTACCCCATTACGAGCCGCCATTAAAGTATCACCCTACTAAACAACCCCAGTATGCTTTAACTCTGACCTACTAGTTGACGAAATTGAGTGCCAAGCCTTATCTAAACGACCATCGACACAGGGTCGACTTTACGAGCGATTGGAACAGTTATACCGTGTAATGCGGTACATAAAGATCTGTAATCACACGCGTTTTCCAACTAAGTGACACGCTAGGATATTAATTTATTATACTTACTTTAAACTTTTTTGAATTCCTTTGGTTTCTTGCCAAATATTTTTTTTAGGCTAAAGTTACCTATAAGTAGTATTCATTTCTTTATTTTAATAATGTGATGCGAGTAAAGCCTTAAAAGCAGTTCTTGTCAATATTGGGCTTTAGTACTAAATGTCGCAAGTACACATGAAGTAAATAGGTAGGTACCTACATGAAGTAAGTTTAAATAAGAAGATATTGAATGGATAGCTCAGAGTTAAATAGGAAGAAAAAAAAGAAGTGTAGATATCTACGACGTGTTCGATAGGTTGACAGCTGGCCAGTGCCTTGATGTCAATTGTCAAGATGTCTATCTGTCTTCTATTCATTTGTTCGATAGGTTACATACCGTCAGGTGCTGCATAATAACCAAGCTTTATCACAAAATAAAAAACAAACTGATATATAGCATCATTAAATGTGGTAAGTACACCTTGTTTTAAAGTACTATAAAATTATGTAGGCATACAAAAATACACCTACTATAGGCTTATGTACACTACATGTATTCAAGGAACGAATAAAGAGATAATAGCATCTGTAGCTACATAAAAACTGTCACCACACCGTAATGACATCCACCGCTATTCATATCACATTATTACGGTCGACAGCAGTCGTCCCAATCCTGAACTCTCATTGGCTGATGCGACATTTTGTCGCCCATTTGTCACCAAACGCCAACCAATCACAGACTCCGCTTTAAAAATGGAACGCAAACAAAATTGTCACTGCGATGTCGCTACATAAACTCTATTGTGACTCGAATTTCATTATTCTTCGTTTGAATTTCCAAAATGGCGATAACGCAATTTCGAATTATGAAATGTTTATATTAATATGACAGGCATGTAAAATTTTAATTTCGAACGAAAATAAATGCGACAATGCAAACAATTTTTACACTCATCACGATGTACGGTTTAACAAAAAGGACACAATTTCGCCCCAAATGAAGCGTGACTTTTAACAAAGGCCATCGTATATGCGAGCGCAATCGTTTACAACGCAGCCAATTTCAGAAGGCACATCATTTGGAGTACGGGGGAATAATTCACGGGGGTTTTCACAAGGTCGGTTAGCAGCCCAGTGTGTCGATTGCCCCGGGTTGGTGGAAATAACACGGCTGTATCATTGTTATACAAAAGCGCAGCTGTTCTGTTCCCTAAGGGTAAAAAAGACGTTTTGTATGTTTTTTTCGATACGGTGTGCGTAGGGCCCTTTTAGCGGTCACCGGGACACGGACGCCTCCTGTTTGAGCGTTTGATACATTGTAAGTTTTTAGTTTTTTTTACTGTCTCTTTTGTTAGGGACGTGTCTATGTATTAACTATCTAAAGTGTGTTTACGCAATTTTTTTTTTGTTTTTAAAGAAACATTGAATTTATAAAATGAATTGACTAGTCGCAAAATTTACTAATCGTGTTTTAATATTGAAGAGAGATTTAAACTACACACACATAACACCACGCCTGTATTCCCCGAAGGGGTAGGCAGAGGTGCACATATAGTACACCCACATTTCGCCAGTAGATTTAAACTAAACCATTAGTTTAAAATCAAATTGTTGAAAGATTATTGACAGATCTAATGCAAAGATCACTTTAAATGTGGTCAGACCTCTCTGTCTCAAGAATGTCACTTATAGCAAAAGTACATTTTAGATGTCAGAACTTTGTGAGCCTTTGAAATCATCCAAATCGATTGTTTGTTTTATAAAATGCTACGGTTCATACGCGTCATAGCCGGTAAAAAGAGACCAAAACCCTTTGAAAAATCCTTCTATTCAGATTTGTCCCACCAATGTCCCGTCCCACCCCGTTAAGCACCCAATCCGCCATCTTGCTTTATTCGCCATATTGAATAATCTTTTATTAAAGAGATTAATAATAATTCCGAGACGGATACGGCAGATGTGTTCTTAGCCTAAGGTGGTAGTGTGTACCGAGCTTAAATATTGCAAAGAGCTCTCGAGATTTTTATATTTTGTATAATAATGTTTGTGATAAACGATTCGAGGGTGCTCGAGTCTCGTTATTGGAAAAGTGATTTGGATTAAGTGTCTTTATCTGTAGAAGTAATTGGGAGTTTCAAGGTAGGTTTTATAATACTAATTTAAATATTAAACGCCACAATGACCAGTCTTTTTAAATGAGATGCTTATGCAGCAGCAATGGGTTTTTTTATTAATAAACCGTTAAGATTCCTTCAGTGTAAAAGTGTGTAGGTATGAATCATAAGGAAACCTGGATATTAAAAATTGAATTTTCATTAGAATGTGTATTAGTGCGCAGTTGACAAAATTGAACTCACGTATTCTTGGAAGCTTTTAGAAAAAAGCAAATCAGCCACTATCCTTATATTTATTCTCCCAAAACGACATAGCTTTACGTTCTACCTACTAAGTGCAATATGCTAATTATAATTTGATGGCTAAAAGTCTGACACGATAACGTAAGAAGCTTGATAAGTAAATCACTTATTTTTATGCCAGGGCTCAAATTTCTGGCAATCTCTTCTAACTGATCTATAGTTAACTTACCTTCTGAAATATAATCTCTCTATTAGATTTAAATGTAGATTTGTTTGCTTAGTAGTTATAAGTGCTGAAGCTGTCAGATTCTGTACTTAAATACTGCGATTGAATTAGACTATTTATATTATTACGATAATTTACATTAATATATAGTTGTGGCAATAATTTTAAAAAATACCAAGCGCTTTGTGATTATTGACTCTACTGACATTATAATTATCAACTCAAATAAAACAAACCTTCATAAGATGAAACAGAATTCCCTGTAACAAAATCGCAACATTGCCGAAGCCAGTTTCGTACAAAAACCATGGGATATTTAATACCCCTCGGCGTCCCTTCAAATAGGTCACTGTACTGTTTCCCTAACTGAGGCAGTAGGACACACATGTACAACGTAGATAACGACACATCTCGCTCTACGTGTAGGAAATAAATTAAATATATTTACGTCGATGCTTTTAGTAAGGAAGGAGAGTCAGAAAGAAAGCTGTTATTTTTACTATAAATGGCTCCTAGAAAAATCAAATTGAAATATAACTTAGTGCTAAATTGCAGTGGGATTTTTTCTGAACTGATATTACTGTACTGATTTGGACTACAGGATCGATGTCAATGGTGGACAAATGGGGACTTTATCAGGCAGTGGAATGATAAAGATTGTTAATGATGATGATGCATTAGTCTATTGGTACAAAATCTTTTTGTGACAAGAGTTTTTTGGAATATATAGTTTTCCCCTTAACACTTTTCTGCGCGACCGTTCAGGGCTGTCACGTTGCTCTTTCGCTGATTTATGTGCGGGCTCGGGCAGCTGAAAGTTTGATGTGGGTGCGTTGACGGTGCCAACCCTACCCTTCGGCCGGACTCCCACATACGAACCCCATGTATATACAGCATGAATAAGCAAGTTCCAAAGACATCTGCTTTGGAACTGTGATTACAGTTACTTATATGTTTTTTTATAGTTATTAATATTTCCAATGTGGATAAATAAGGTATTCATTTTGAACCAGATATTATGTTGGTCTAGTGGTCGCTAAGCGCTAACTGCTGATCGTGAGGTCCTGGGTTCGAATCCCGGGTCGGGCAAAGTGTTACTGGGCTTTTCTATTAGGTAATTCTCCGTGGCAGCACGAAGTCTGGATTTGTGCCCGGTTGATGGCTATTGGGACCTTAAAACATAATTGGTGAAATATGGGTGTAGGTACTTTATGAGCACCTCTGCCTACCTCGTCGGGGAATACAGGCGTGATGTTATTTTATGTTTTATATTTCATTGAATGGGTAATTAAACGACAGACGTGCTCTTACTAACCCTCACTATGAAGCAAGTCAAGATAAATGCTAATATTAAATTCGTCCGTAGTGTGGTAGAGACGATTGTACACATTTGAATGAAATTAGGTCTGTAGTGCCTTAAGAAGGAATCATATTTCCAGTTACTCCTAATTTTATAGAAATGCTCGATAATTATCGAATTGTTTCACGCTTGCAGCGCCATCTATCATATCATATTACAGTTTCTCCATAACAGTTATGGATCGTAAAGCATCAAGTCCCACGTTTTTATTACCCAACAATCGATAACACCATAATTCACATCAGGATTCAAGTGTACCTACCATGGCAATGGAAGCCCGCAGCGTCAGTCACTCAATCCAAATCCGTTCGCCCCATCTAATTACCGAATTAAGAAATCGTGGTGTAATCGTGCCTACGAAGACAATAAAGAGATCATTAATCACGAGGTATTTGGTACAATCGTTAATGATGATATTAGGTGTTCTGTGCGTGCTGTTTTGTGGAGTAAGTTGGGAGAGTACGGCGGTTTTGTTGTTTGCGTATTTTGGGAGATACTGGCCGAAAAACACTGGTTTGCCCAAAAAGATTCGAAATTCGATTCGAAAAAGAAGAGCTTTGAACTAAATTCAATTTAAAATTATTGTGAGGATTATACAAACGCAATTAAGACAAAATATTTGCACTCAGTTACGAATGAAATAAGATTTTTTCCGCACAAATACTGGAATGTAATGTTGTACATTGTAGATAAATATGGCTTAGCACAACATTTTCGTTACTGAACTGTGCTAAACAGAGCCTCATTCCTTCCTATACCATTAGCAATCCGCCAAAACCTTCTAACTTACATCACCACCTAACATCGAGATATGTAGAAGGAGCGGGGGCGGTGCGATCGTGATTGTGCTCTCAAACGCTCGCTCTGGCGCAATTGTTCATCATTACGTTACTTGTAAGGGCTGTTGATTGCTCGTGCACTTTCCCAAAGAGTTGCAGAGTCGCCAAAATTATGTAGGTTTTATAACGTTTTTAGATTCCCATCTGTGTAGAGTTGCAGATGTTCATTTCGTTTATTATTAGATAGAACAGATAGATAGATAGATAGATTATGTGATAGTTGCTAAATATGTAGGTACGGTCTTCCTGAATGAACTAAAGCTTGCAAATAATACACAGAAAAGTGACATTATGATATTAATAAATAACTAATTGATAATTAACTTAAACCCTACGAGCGTAATGGATGTTTTACATGATGGTATCAGCGACGCCTTAGAGTCTTTCATATTAAAATCTCTTGATAATGTAATTTTTGCTTACAGTGTATTGCTTTACTACCGAGGCTGAGAAAAAGAAAACATTTGAATGTTTGTCTAGTCAAGCAAATTGGTGACAATGTTATTCTTTAAAATAAAAACATACACAAAACATATCATCACGCCTGTATTCCCCGGAGGAGTAGGCAGAGGTGCACATACAGTACACCCTGAATTCGCCAGTTATGTTTTTAGGTCCCAATGTAATAGGGGGCAAGCCTATTGCCATCAACTGGGCACAAATCCAGACACCGTGCTGCTACTAAGAATTACCTAATGGAAAAACCCAGTAACACTTTGCCCGACTCGGATTCGAACCCAGGACCTCGTGCTCAGCAGTCGCGCTTATTAACCACTAGACCAACGAGGCAGTCATTCTTTTAAATAAATATAGTCTTATTATAGTAAAACATAGTCTTTCTATATCACCACGTACACATTAGAGCACGGGTGACGTACTAATTGCGGTGTCTTCAAAAGAAATAATACCGTAAATCACTCGCAAGATTACAAAAAACATAATTGACGTCTTGCAAAAATTTATAATTAGTAACCTGTCTCCGAGCCTTCGTTCCACACTCACTCAAAGCAGAACCTAAGCAAATCATATTCTACGGCAGAGCTACCAAACACATCACCATAAATTACTCAATTAACTCGAACATATAATTAACGACGAACAAAATTTTAATAATCAATCTTTGAAACGAAAGTACTGTTAATCATAGAAAAGTATAACTCGCGCAAGATTATGTATAAAAAATAATGAGCACGTTTGGACAAGTGAGGCGGGCTGGATGCGACCGGCGACCGTGGGTTAAGTGCGGCCACTGAAACAGCGGATGGAATACTTTAATTACCCAAGCGTTAATTATTTAAACGCAGAAATAATCTAGAGTCAAAAGAATGCGGGAACTACTGCACCATCAAGTGCCTACCTACTGAATTGAAAAATTAGTGATTTATAATTTAAAATAGGTAAAAAGAATGGCTTTCCCACAAGATGAAGGGATTACCTATAGAAAATATAGATAGGTGATAAATGCAACTGTCGTATAAAATAAAATACCACCACATCATTGTTGCAAAAAGAGTTAAGGAAAGCTTTTTAGACAGTGTCAAAGTCAACTATTTCATTCAAAAAAATAATTATGCACTATCACAATTTAGTACAAATTAATAGTGCACTCAATTTCATTATTCTATTTTTTTTAAATCTTATACATTCAATTGTTATACCGGCCAGGGTCCTTAGACCATGTCAAAATGCTACATATATACACATTTATATAACAATATTTGATATCTATTCGTCAAATATTTTGCCGGGCGTTAGGGCCTCAGGTAAACATCAATCGCTGGTGTAGTGGCCTTCATTAGACGAGTTGCGTATTCTTAAGATCGTGACAGATGTTCGGATGCGATCGTGTGAATTTGATAGTGAAATATTACGCTCGCAACTTGTCGTAACTACTGGTACTGTTAGCTCATCAAGCGCCATATTATTATTTTTATATATTCATCGTGATTATTATCCGCAATTATATTTGAGTTTATCAAAGTGTAATTACAGATAATAATCAATTTGTTCGTGTTTGATACAGGAAGGTATCACTTAGGTGTTGTTTTTGTCATACATAATAGATTCACACAAATTTTGCTGCGGGAGTTTCATCCCTTAAATGCTCAGAACTGAGGAGTCTTTTTCCTCCTATTCGATCCTAACTTTTTCAATAGGTTCAATTCATTCTTGAAAGAATTTTAAAGGTTTGTCATGTTTAAGGGATACTAGTGTCTCTCAATTGACCATTATCCTCTACATTGCTTGCCAAAAGTTACGTTTAGCGACAAAAACATTTCAGCTCACGAAACAGGAATATTAGCAATATCTTATGGGTTAAGTAGGGTACATCCTGCATGGCCTTTTCAAAATTTGCAACAAAAATCCCGACACCAGCATCTTTTCCACCAATCTCATTAACTTTTATATATTTACAAAGTATTTAGCGTACCTTTACGAAAGGTCTCGAGTACTTCGCGATGTCTAGTTATAAAAGCAATGTCAGTCGCAAAATAATGAAACAAGTTGGTGCCTCGTAGCCGCTGGCTAGAGCTTTGTGTAAAAATGTGGAGCTGAGACGGAAATCGCGTTACTTTGTACTTTTTCTGGCCGTAGTTGCTATGCTAATGATCGCAGACTGAATTTAAAAGAATACTCATTCTTGTAGCTTCTGGGATGTTGTTTTGGTTAAATATAATTTTCTGTAGAGATATTAAAAATAATCCCTTTTTCTAGGAAAGAGAGTTGTAAGCGGGGACAAACCCAGAGTTGGTTAATGCCAATTTCACCATTCCTTCATCAATTCTATTTTCTTCACTCCTGAATTGTCCATTATGTATGAGAGGAATATAGGCGTATAAAATAGTAATATAGTCAGTAAAAAAACGTAGGTACCTATAAAGTTGATAATTCAACCTGCCCCCGTACCCCAAAAATGAAAAGATTGATTTCCTGATTGGAGCAGTAGCTAAGCGATTGGACTGCTGCGCTAAGGGTACAGGTTTGATATTGTCGGGTTTTTTAAAGTAATTAAAGATTCCAAGTCAAAGTTGAATAAAAAAACGTAATATTAATATTATTTACTTTCAAAACCATAATTAAATCCGTCATAATTTATTTTTCTGCTATCCATACCTGCCAGTGCTGCCGAAACGAAGACGTGCGTATTCGGGCGACGAAATCATAGCGCTTTGACGATAAGGGGCAAAGTCGTGCGGCAAACGTTTTTAATTATTCTAATGTGTAGCGTTTCAAATACTTTCTAATCACGAGCCTCCGTATGTAGAAATTACCTATGTTACTCGTGTTTGAGATGCGCATACACTAATATATGCTTTATGTGAATAGGTTTACCTACATATAAATTGCTTACCATGTTTATTTGTTAAGGCTAGAATTTTGCATTACAATGTTCTCCTGGCCGAATTTCGGTCACGGCAGCCTATCTTAGCTGAAACTAGCCTACTACGCAGGAGTATGCGCGCAAACACTCCATATTCCCTCACTCTCATAGTCCAACACGACCGGAGGGAGATCAGAGAGAGAGATTTGAGAACTATTTCTTATTACCATTGAGTCTGAATTTTTTTACTAACCACTGAGAATACTTCGCTAGTAAGGAAACTATGAGGAGACTAATTATAAAGACACCGAACGCAAAAATTAAATAAAAAAGGAAGTCTTACAGAACACCAAGCATTTAATAGCTACCGACATATCCCATAATAAACGCACATAACCCTACCGACAACCTTTGTTAAACTGACAAAGATACACTCAAATGAATATTGAATATAACCTGCCTAATATTTACGTAACCCTTCTACTGCGACCCCCGCTTAATTACCGGGATGATGGCAAAATATTAATGAAGTATCTGATACGGACATGTTGTGAGTTGCCATACTTTTGGGATTTTGCGGCAACTGGATGGCAACGACTAAAAGCATGTGGGATTTTGTTAATTTGGGGGGCTAAGAAATTGATACGTTGCGGTATTAGAAATAGGTATTAATATCTTAATACGATGGCTTTGTCTCCCTGTATGCTTATTTATTATATTGGTTATGTTTTACGGCTAAATTTGTTTGCATTTTTTAATGAAATAAGTGGTAGCGATGGTTCTACAACCGGAATATTTATATACACGTAACTAAATAGCTCAACTTCCGTTTGAAAATAAATCTTCTTATTTAGCGCTGATATCAACCTTCCAATAGCCATAAATAAAATTACACAGCGTATCAAAATTTATTGTGGATACCATAATCTGTAACATTTTGATACAAAAAGTTCATGCTCTAAAAATGCCTCGTGCCCAAAAAGACAACCATAATATTTCATTTACGCAAAACGAGACAACGGGCTCATAACCCATAAAAAATCAAGCCAAACCCTAAAATACAAAGGCTTACGCGCAATTTTGTCAAAATTCACAAGCATTAATATCAATATGTAGAGCAAAAAAGGGGCCAGTAATATCCTCGGGGTCTCTCCGCTTTATTTATCAAAGCCGACCCCATATAACCCTTTCATCGTTACGCGAATTAAATTTCTTTTGCCGTCATTTCCCGTGCATTATCTCGGTTAAAATCATAATGGCGACGCGAGCGCCACAATAGCGGTGCTTGTTTAGTACCCGACTTCATTAATGTTTGCTGAAGAATTTTATTAAAATGTAACGTCGCATTTTAGGGTTAAGATTAAAAATGGCGCTCCTAGATAATATTAATGAGGCATTTAAATTCGTTTGAGTTGTTATGTGTTAATTATGTTTCTTGTTAGTTTTATCATTTAATTCGTAGCCCTTTAGGTTTTTGTTGAGAATGTTTTAATTGCTACTTCTGTGTTCCTTGTCTTGTTTGTTTATTGGATTAGTTGTGTTAAGAAATTCTATGTATTATAAAGGTTGTTTAGGTATTTGGTATATTATAATGAAAATATGATTTTTGGTTTAGAAGGAGACTCAACGTGCTTCACATTTTTTAATATACCTTCTCGCCTTTAAACGAACTGTTTGGCGAGGATGTTTAAACATAAGAACAAATGTAATATTTAAAATTGTACTTTTTGCTAAATAAAATAAAATTTTTATAAAAAGCATTATTAAAGCATTTTTTGTTGTAATTTCCTAACATAAAATACTTTCCTTCGTGCTAAAATATCATCCAGACAACCATATAAGTAAGTCCTTTAGAAAATACCTACTGTACATAACCCTTCTCTAATGAATTTTACAGTGGTGGGTACTTTTGACCCCTATCCTTTCATTCAACGATTGAATACGAAAGTTTCGACGGCTCTCCAAGTATTTGGCTTGGAACTAATTTAGTCCCTTCACTTATGAGTAGGTACGACTAATAAACTTTATTGAAGGTTTTTATACCTGATGGAATTATGAGCTCCTATACGCTTGCCATCGTGGGGATTATGGCACCCCCTCCCTCCCCCTAACGAAGGGGGAGGCCTTTATGACACCCAAGTAATCTGTATAGTGTCAACGTACAAAATTAGTCTATCTCGTCGTCCTAACGTAAGTGATTGTTATATTGAAACGAGAGGACTATGTCTAGCAGTGACCGGAGATAGGCTGATGATGATGACGTCCTG
Source organism: Abrostola triplasia (assembly GCA_946251915.1). NCBI lineage: Eukaryota > Metazoa > Arthropoda > Insecta > Lepidoptera > Noctuidae > Abrostola > Abrostola triplasia. The sequence continues at coordinate 8,514,802 of OX276435.1, forward strand.
CCCCGTAGTTGCACTCAGTGCCCACGTGACCAAAGAGTCTGTCAGGGCCCCATTTACATATTCTATGCCACTAGCGGACCTAGCAGAGGTTATCCTGCCCAGATAAGCAGCGTGACGTGAACTATTTAAATCGCGAAAGAAGGCGGAGTAACAAAAGTAATTCATTTTAAATTTAAAAAAAAAACGTATTTTTTTCGACACTTTAATAGTTAAACTTTAATAGTTTAACCTGCTATTCAGGGCGGAAACAAATCCAACAAATCAAAACCCATGGAAATCGGTTTAGCAGTTCTCGAATTATACGTGTTCTAACGAAACCAACTTTGTTTTATAATTATAATAAAAACTAGCTGATGCCTGCGATTTCGTCTGCGTGGATTTCAGATAAAGTATATAGTTTTTTTTTGCGCCAGAAACCCTCTCGGGCGTCCTCGGAAGACCCTACCAAAGTTTTATCACAATCTGATCGTTCAGGATGCGGTCCTGAGAGAACATACATACGAACATTCATATTCATTTATATAGATGACTAGCTGACCCGGGGTATGAAAAATAGATGTTCCCGATTCTTAGACCTACTCAATATGCTCAGAAAATTTCATGAGAATCGGTCAAGCCGTTTCGGAGGAGTACGGGAACGAACATTGTGACACGAGAATTTTATATATAAGATAATATATAGATTAGCAATTATGTTACGTATAACAACGTGTACTGACACAGATCATATCTACATACATGTCATTTAGTTTCTGCAAACGTCAGTCCACCTTGCGCCCTCATTTATTTAGGCACCACCTGTGCCTTGTCTTCGTAATTAATCTCCATTGCCCTGTATTTGTTATAGTAACATTTTAATTTAGTAAGTTAGCCCTTTATGTTAAGCGACAATATCTTAAGGTTAAATCTTAAGTTATAACATCGTATTAAATTGTTGACAGTACGAATAGATTGGATTAATGGTCAATTTAATTATTGATTATGTTGGGATTATTGTGTTATGATTTTATTTATTAATGTTTTAGACTCACTCCTAACTGTTAATAACATAACATCACTCCTGTATTCCCCGAAGGAGTAGGCAGAGGCGCACATATAGTACACCCACATTTCACCAGTTATGTTTTAGGTCCCAATGTAATAGGGGGCGAGCCTATTGCCATCAACCGGGCACAGATCCAGACTCCGTGCTGTTACTGAGAATTACCTAATGGAAAAACCCAGTAACACTTTGCCCGACCCGGGATTCGAACCCAGGACCTCGTGCTCTACAGTCGCGCTTAGCAACCACTAGACGGTAGACCAACGAGGCAGTCACTGTTACTGTTAGCAAGGTTATAATCTAGCATTATGTAATGCGTAGAGACTTCCATAGTGATGATAAAAACCTAAGTAGGTGCATCGCACTCTGAGTGGTAAAACTCGCTACTTCTCGCCTGTCCCTATACAACTGAACTGTTTATAACAATGCCGATGCGTAAAAGAAGAAGACTTACCGACGCACTAATTCCTCTACATATCATAGTTATTCGCCTAAGCTACAATTTTAACTGCTTTACTTTGGTTAATCTTGCTACCTAACATTTTTTGACTAGCGGGGATTGCCAGGGGAGAATACAGCATACCCTAATGCCTTCCCCATTTGTATCGTGTCCATACGAAGAAGCTGCACCATTCATTTGAAAACTTTCAAATAATCTTGGACAGATTAACAACATTTGCCCATTAAACAAATAAAGCCTCAGAAAGTATAGCATCTATTAAATAATTTATAATGTTGGCCACTTAAGAAACTTCGCCCGACCAACTGGCGACTTACATTATAATAATGACTTTGTCGAACAACAAGCAGTTTTTCTTCAAAATTCGCATTAAGGTACCGCGAACAGAAAAAATACGAAATATTGTGCCATCATCATAAATTGCTGGACTTTTTTTAATATTAAACTTGTATTTTATCTTTACAACATTATTTAAGCAGTTACTTATTTAAACAACAATATAAGCTCTACCTACGCCAAATCGCTTACATGCTTTATGTGACAACATATACTTAAATGTAAACACTAAATTAATATTATATAAAATTAAACAATAATCAGAATTTACAAAATTTAACAGGACTTACTATCACCTAGATCTAAAAGTAACATAACATTCCTACTAAAAACATGAATAGAATCAAAAAATATGTCAGCTTTCTTTCGTATGTTCGTCGTGTTTCTGCATTATAGTTTCTTTCGTCGGTGATAAAAACAAAAAAAATACTTTAGAGTTCTAGATGCAACTTGTAGGTTCATATTCTAAACAGCTGATTCTTGCCAATGACATTTTCACTCATGCAAGTAAACCACAAAGGATTTAATCTACCTCACAGTTTCATAAAAAAGTATAAAAAGATCCATCCAATATCTTACAACCTGCTTCTAAAATTAGGTTTTGTGTTACAAGAATTGTAGCAAGTAACGTGTAATATTTCCTTGCAACAATGCTCGAGAATTCCCAGCAAAGCCGCGGGACAAAACTAAACATCCATTATTATAAAACTTCCATTCCCCTTCAACTTGATTTTACCATTCAGAATTCTATCAAATTGGCCCAACCCTTGCTCTAAAAATATTGCAAACAAAGTAATTCGGAGCAACTCTTTTAATATAATTTTCAAAGAAAGCATACCCAAGATTCTTAAAGTAAATACTTGAAATGATTCGTCCGACGGTACTGTCGAATCGAAGTATCTAGTCCCCCCCTCGCCCCTCGACGTTACTACCCTCCCCCGAGCCCTCCCCAATCGTTAGCCACCGTCTACAATATTTGCATAACTCATTACGTTGCATCCATATTTAATTAGGATATTTCCTTCTTTAGATCTTAGGAGTCTCGGAAATGATGGAGTATTTGATACTGAATTATTTTCTTATGTTGACTGTTACTGTATCTACTATGCCGTATACTTTTAAGAAAATGACTTTTGTAGAAGATATTTAACAAGATCGTTTTGCATAATAACGTAGCTAAATCTAATTAAAGGCTCTTATATGACCATACAGCAAACGTATTGCTACGATATTCAATACAAATAATATTAACCACTGTTTAGTCTAAGATTTAAGGGGGGCACCTAAATCATTGATTCAATTTCAAGTATAACGATTTAACAATAGGTTTATTAATCTATTGTTAAATCTTACTGACTATTGCCAGTTGTCTAATAAGAGTTTGAACTAGTCACATATAAACGACATTGTTATTATTCAGTGCATAAAACTGAATACTTATTTAAACAGTCATTGCTATCAAAATCAGCTGACGCTTTTCAATCGTTTTAAGCGGAATATAGTATTTTTTATTATCTAACCTCTATTTTAACCCATAAAACCACTGGCGAAATGTGGGTGTACTACATGAGCACCTCTGCCTACTCCTTCGGGGAACACAGGCGTGTTTTTTAACCTTTATTTTATCAGGGTCGAATTCAACAGCTTTAACGCGAGATCAGTTAATTTTCCCCAATAGAGGGTCTTACTTGTAATCGATTGCCATTTAATTCCGCGACTGCCGAGCCTCTTAAAGCGAGTCGTGAAGGGCCAAACACGGCTAATGGCTGTGCAAATTTTAATCGTTCGCTTTCTTCCTTCTACTTGTTTTACGTTTTAATTTACTTAAAGTCGCTTGATCAATTTTTGATTGAATGTGGTCGGATTGAGGGATATTTCTGGTTCGTATTTAGGTTTGTTGTTGTTTTTCACCTCTATCTATCTGTGCTTTCTGCTGTAGTATTTTTGTTTCTGGTATAATACTTATCCTGTCCTTTTTTTTCTTATCTCAACGTTGTTAGTATCCAAGTAATTCTGGAATAGGTGTGATCCAGTTGAGATTTTAGAGCATGTAAGGTGTTATAAAGATTTCGATTAGATTTCCATATTTCCGATTTTGCGTAAGCTTTTTCTAAGAAGAAATAAATTGTATTTTTAATTCAGTCCTTGTGGTCATTGATCAAGCCTCAAACTTGGAGTTAACAAGCACTGCAAATCATACCTAAAATATTTATACATGGTAGTCAATATTGCTATCATGGCAATCATCATATTTTTTGTTCCATATCAAAAACCACTGGTTAATCACAGTCCAACTTCATCCATCAACGATTACATACCCTCCTATATACCACACAGCCATAATTACCCTCTCGGTATTGACAAAGTGCACTTTACCGTCAGGATTACAAAATGGCAGTCCTCTCCCGAACAAACTATCAATACAACTTTAAAATTCAAACCTTACGAAGTCTTCCCAAAGAATTTTGAACTTTAGCACCTAGTGATAAAATTGATTGTGCCCTAAACCGATTGTTATGAGCAGAATTTAAAAGTTTGTGAGCAGTATTTGAATAGATCGAGAGTGGATAGATGTAGAGCGTGCGTACCCTACGGACGCTATTGACAAGTGCACTTAGTAAAGAGGATTACTAAATGCTATGCGTGCAGCGGGTGGAGGGTTGTCAAAAACTGGACAAGAAACGGAGAAATATAATTATTAAATTATAAATTAAAATATATATTAATGCAGTGTGAAGATTGCTGTTGGTGTTTTCCCTATTACATTGTTAAAGGTGCGTGACAATTGCCATCCCCAAACTACTTTATTCAAACTATAAAGCTATCATAAAGTAAATGTGATGATTTATTTATTCAAATAATTTAAAAGTAGTATTTTTTCCAGTGGTTGACAACCACCGGAGTTATCACAATGGTATTCCGCAAAGTTCATTACATAAACGCTTGTGCTATTTTTGGAAAAAAATACGTTTTCACGCGGGCTGTCAATGGCTGGCTGGAGACTTACTTTACTTTACATCATGTAGGTAGACAGATTTTGATGGTGCTATTTATGTGGCCGAGTACTTATTTAGTTCTCTTTCATGGAAAAGCTCAGCTCCAGTTGTTACTGCAGTAAATATACATGCAGATGGATTAAAAAACGAGCTAGCGATTTCTCTAATTATCAATGTCAATGTTAACATCAATTTTTCTACACATATCTTGATTTCGGGCATTACGCAAATACATGTTTTATAAATTAATCTAGTTTTAAAATTGATCGGATAAAAATCCAGCTGCCGGAATCCGCTAAAGAAACTTTTGTTTATCGATATATAATTATAACGATTTTAAATATGCGTAATATGAAATAATCATTATAATATATTCAATCTTCAGGGATTTAGCATTGAAAAGTAATCACGTAGGTACGATAAATAATAATAACGGAATAAAATATTAAAAAAAAATTGATATAATATTGCCTGCTTCCCTATTGCATACTACCATTCGCGATGACACGAGATGGCCATGAATTCAATTTAATTCGGGGCGCTGCGCTGTCATGGGAATGATGGAATTACACCCCCATAGTGTTTGTACTATCCCTGCAGAACACATGTAGTAGGGGGTAAGCACATAGGGTGCTATGTGAGATTTGGTTGCCTTTGCGATTTGAATAGGAGCGTACGTACGTCGTGCAATGCTTTTTTAGAAGCTTTATTAGATAACTAGCTTTTGCCCGCGGCTTCGCCCGCGTTAAGTAACCTATGTCCTTTCTCGGGTCTTAATCTTTCTACATGCCAAATTTCATCAAAATCCGTCCAGCGGTTTAATCCTGAAGGCGTAACAGATAGACACACAGACGGAGTTACTTTTGCATTTATAATATTAAGATGGAAATATGGATAATTTAGAAAAAGTGTAGACATGTTTGAGCACTTTTCCATTTTCATAGAACTTTGATAGTAGTGAAATTTTAGTGGTTTTAATTGGTACTTTTAGTAGTTAGTTGAGGAAGCTTTTGGCCCACGTAGGTGGCTGTTTACAGAAATATTTACCTATCAGAAACATTCAGCTTTCTTTCTAATCTTAGACATCAGCAGTTGATGTCTACGATGAGTTACAGTAAACGACTTCTATATTCGCGTTAATATAACAGGAAGCATCCAATATTATCTGAATAAATAATATCTACAGAAACTGTTACGCTACTAAAAGCCAAGCAAAAGATATTCTAAAGATAACTAGCCAATAAACTTGCAGACATAAAATCATCACATGTGTCAATAGAGATGTTAAAGTAACGGAGTTGGGGCTGTCAAAGGAATTTAGACTTTATATTAAAGTGTGTAGAGTGAATTTTGACTGTGGTGTGTCGATAGGCATGTGAGCGGTAATCCAGGATCATTGAGACAAGAACGTAAGGCTCGTACGTTTTTGAAGTGGACTTTATAAAGTTGGGTTTTCAGTGTGTCAAGATCAATTTAGTGTGATCAACATTAATTTATTTCTACCAATATTAGGTATGTATTACTCGCTAATTCTACTGAATACAGGTCAACGCACCGTCAACGAAATAGTTAATTAACTATACGTAAACTGAGCAACAATCTTTTAGCATAAGTATTACAATATTGTTCTGATGTCAGCGTAGGATGTTACTGGGGTAGGCATTAGCTGTTTAAGAGCTAAATAATTACTCTAACCTCACTGTTTACCCCAATTCTTCGTGTAAAACTAAAGGGTTTCTTCTTCAAAATAATGTCTACTGTACATTATTCAATATACCATTTTTACTGTATCTCTATAAATTTCATAAATTGTCTTCTACGTTTTTCTTCACTTTTCTCTGTCTGGAACCTTCGTTATTGGATACCTGAAACTCTTTCACATAATTAGTTATTCTCCAAAACAAATAATCAATGCCAGCTAAAGTTTTGTCAATTACAAAACCATTAAAAATTCACAAACAATTGTAACAAACAGCTCTCTAAACATATCCTGAAGTCTCAGTGACGCACTCTCGCAACGAGATTAGCGGGTGACGTCTGCTTATCCCCCTGTGACTTAACCGCGGTTATATTTAACAGACGCGGCGCCAGAAGACGGTTTGTTACGTCAAGAGGTATAGAGACCGCTTTGTGTGCGTTGTGCTTACGTAGGCACGTTGATCTGAGAGATGTCTAGATCTCAGACTCGTTCATTGAAACTGATCGGCTTTTAATTCTTTAAAATGTTTGCTTGTGGATGGCAGATCTATAAACGCTCTGGTCAAGTTGATATCCGATAATACCTATCTTATTTTAAAGTTCCAACCAACCTCAATAGTACTTAGTGAAGTGTCTTTGACAAAATTTCATTTCAATAGAATTCTTCTTCAAACTCTAAACTAAATATTTCCAAAAACTCATAATAATTATGTAAAAGTTTGCTCTAAATTGTGGTTTAAAATATTTCAAAATTATGAATATTGGTTAACAGTAACAAATGTTCAGTGGAAAGAAAAAAGACAAGCATACTTTTTAGAAATTTCTGCGTATCACTCCTAACATCGGATCCAAAACATCCAAAATATCCAAAACATTCGATACACACTCTCATTTTTATTTTCATCGCAAAAGCGTCATCACAATCCTCCCCAAGCCCGACATTTTGAATTAAAACGCTGACCCGTCGAGTTTGGTGCAAACAAAAAACTCGTAATTGGTAAATAGGGGTGGCTCTGATTTCAGGCCCCTGTGTCTCGTTTTATTAAAATGACGCCAAAACAGAGATGTATCACTTCGACAGTGCTTTAATCTGATTTGTCGTCGTGTTTGTGTATTTGTTCTGAGACAGCTTATTCCAAAACTGGAATTTTCAGGCCTTCATAATATCTTTCAATTCTTCTGTAAGTGTGTTTGTCACGTTACTCCTCCTAAACGGATGTACCGATTTGCATGAAATTTTGTGTAAATTGGATGGATTCCTGGGTGGTTTGAAAATATATTTGGAGACGGTAGGGTCCGTTAGTAGATTACCTACATAAAATATCTTTTATAATCTTGTCGTATGATATTATAATAATTATATTATCCATCGTTCTTGTTCTAGAAGATTACCTCAAGGAAGAAAGATAAGCTTGTTCAAGTCTGCACCTTGAAAATAAAAATACAACCAATTTCAGAAACTTGATTTTTTCAAACTTGTTGGTACGCAATTCTAAACTATGTCCTTCAAAATTTATTGCTTCTAACCCTCTGATACTGTCCATAGTTCATTAAGAGGGACGCATGGACCCTTATGTCCAATCAGGACCCCCGCTTATATGGTAGTTATTATTTTTAATCCCTTAATGGCGTCCCAGATTTCATTACGGGGGTTGGTCTGATTAAAAGGGTGGGCCCAATTTTTTCGATGTTGGCTTGATAGCGTGGCTGATTTTATGTGGTATATTATCGTGTATTTTGTGATCGTATATTATAGTGGTATGAGTCTATCCATTTTAATTTAAGCCGTTTGAATGTCGTGTTGGCCAGTCGTTTACTTTTGCCGTAAAAAATGTGTAGCCTTAGGTGCGCCATACGAAGCTAGAAACAAGATATTTTGGAGATGCATTTTAGTAATGTGGTTCTAAAAAAGATCTTCATCAAAGTGGCATCACTCTTCTCCTTCTTATCATATGGTTGGTGAACTACCTGGTGTCAGATTTTAAACGTCCTGTAGGCCTCTGACATGGCTTTGCACATTGAAAAAAAATCTTCGATGTGCCGGTTTCCACGATGTTTTCCTTCACCGTTTTTAACAACTGATAACTAATTTAAAATACGCACATGAATTCAAAAATACATTGGTGCGTTCGGGAGCTTGGACTTGCAGCCTACCATCATACCACTCGGCTATTACTGAAATATAGCAAGAATAGGTACTATTTATTAAGGGCCGATTAACCATTTACATAATAATGTAATTTACACTATTCTATTACCAAAAGTAAAGAGGTAATTAGACAAAAACGTTGGTGGTCCGCTTAACACAGCACTGAACAATTTTAAACTATTTCAAAGTTATGAACGTAAACTGACCTAACTTAACCCTTTTACATACAATAAAAGCAATTGTTATTTTAAAACCTAGCTACTGAGCCACTAATCTGTTCAAGCTTAGGGTGTAAACACATCACGGTGGTCTTGTCTGACCACTGCAGTGTCTAAACAACATTAGTCCTGTACTTAGATGCTTAAAAATAAAACGACGTATGTCCACAAATATTTGTACGGAGTTAGGACGTTTTGGAGTTAAGTGTGAGGAAGTTTTAAAGGAGTGTACACATTGGCGGTGCGGCAAAGCGCGGTTTTATGTGTTGAACTGATTAGAACGCGCTTGGGACCTCCGCTGTGTGGCGCTACGACACACAATGTTGCCTTTTAGATTATTTTTGTTATGCAAACCTCCTTCGACGAGTTTCCGTCGTCTTAGTTATTTCATACAATAGAGAGGCTTCGTTAACTTCTGAAGCTATCTAAGATGTTCTTTTTATGTTATTGTGAGTGTCTGAAATTATAAAACCTATAATAATATTGTTATCTGTTTGCAACAATTTGATATCAATTTTTGATTTGCGTCACCTTTGTGAATCGGATGGTGATTAAATCACATCAACTATTGCCTTACCACGTACTTAATAACAATATAATTATCTATGTTTACTAGTAAGGCACTATTTGACCTATGTATTTTATACCTGATCCTTTCGCTATCTAAAAGTAACCATGTAAGATTTATTTGCAAAACCAAAGTCAAGTTCCCACCTTGGTATATTTCAAGTCCCTTTGCGTAGGCCAAACATTGACATAGCCAAGTCCGGTAGCTTTTAAACAGTTTACCTCCACTACGCTAATAGATGTCCCGATACGCCGCAAACGTCAACGATTTTTTCAGATTTGGAACGCGGCAAAAAACCCTTTGCGTTAAAAAAATAAATGTGCCGCGTTTTTCGGCATTTGTGTGTTGTTACTTATATAGGTATAAAAAAAAGAAAGAAATATATGCATAAACTTTTTGATATTTAGTGCAATGAAGACTTCTGTAAGTTTATATTCTAAAGAACTTTATATTATTAAGAAGAAACGTTGCATGCAATGTATAATACATATAGGATACGAAACATCATATGAGCAAAAACTCTACACTCGAAGCAAAATATCTCTGGAACACTCAAATGAAATATCTTATGTCTAATGTAACCGAATAGTCAAAAAGGAAAGAACTTGGCTATTGTTTATAGCCACATAATGAAGTGCACTAATAAAATAAATACTCAGAATACAATACAAACGCTGCCGTACTTAGCACTGATGATTTGAATGGAAGAATAAATAATAATATAAAATTAGATGCTTAGTTTAAAGAAATTACAGTATCAGAGTATTTTATTAGATTTATGAACCATTCTATGGTGTTAGCAAGCCATTACGTTCTGACATAATCCGTCATTCCCATGGCCGTAGCTACTAGATACCATGACCAAAAAACAACGTGACTTTACGTGATCATGCATTCTAAAATGACCCGTAATACCAGGCATTACGAGCTAGAAATCAGCTAATGAACCGCAAAAGTAACTTGGTAATTTAAAATTTTGACAAAATCGTAATTGTTTTTGCGAGTAGAAATATATACTTTTTGCCTTTCACGTAAGGTTTAAAATATGTTTTTTAGTATTCAATCTTTAATAAATATTGTCATGATAGTTTACTACGCATTGTGAAGTATTCTCATATTAACTTATGTTTACGTAAATTAAAAACTGAGTTTTGATTAAATGTGAGCTTTTAATCTAAGCGATTTAGATAATACTCGTAACTCAGTTTTAGCTGCCTTTTATACTTCAAACAATGTGTGATTGAGACTGCTATGTTATATCTACCTATTGTTTTAAGAACGTTATCATGATTGCTATTAATATTTCAAATGCAGCCAACATGTTATTTACTAAGTACAAAACAATCTACAATGTTTGATATACATACATACATAAAGTCACGCCTGTTTCCCTGAGGGGTAGGCAGAGACCACGGATTTCCATTTGCTACGATCCTGGCATACTTATTTTGCTTCATTTACACGCATCACATTCCTCATACACGCTCTTCGGTTGAGGGTACTCCTCACTTGCCCTTTTTGCAGAACATCTCCGATTTGGTCTAGGTGTGTTCGCCTAGGTCTTCCCCTTTTCGATACTCCACTAACTCTCGCCTCATATATATATCCATACTAATATTATAAATGTGATTGTTACTCTGTCTTTTATGCCTCCACAACTAAACCGCGGGACGGACTTTAATGAAATTTGGCATGTAGAAAGTTTAAGACCCGAGAAAGGACAGGCTACTTAACTCGGGCGAAGCCGCAGGCCAAAGCTGGTTTATTATAATTTCCACTAATTTAATATGTAGTGAATACTTGGTTCTAGGTTTAATCTACAGAATCATCCATATAGATACATAATAGACGGATATTTTCTACTTGAACCAGCCATGGGATAGATTGCGTCATTTTGTTTAGTACAGGGTTCCAATAACCACCTTCAACTCCATCATCAGCTCACAAGTACCGTTATATAGTGATGTCACTGAACCTACACCTAATATAAGTAGGTATGAAAAATTTTATTTCAATCGGATATCAAGATCTAATTTAAAGTTTTTAAAATACGAATCACGTTTCTATGCAAAGCTTATAAAACCCTGAATAGTTTTGCTAAACACAGTCATATAATATATAAAAACATTACAGCATGCCCATAAAACTTTATTATTACGCAATAAATGCATTACGGACTGAATCACTAAAGGAAACCCGGCCAACCAACCCGTGACAATTTCCAAAAGTCGCAAGCATCAACCCAACCCCTCGCCTGCAGTTTTTGTCATACAAATAAAACGAGTCAGTCACTTTACTACATGTGAACAAACTTAATACTACCGTTGGTCAATAAACAAATTCTTTTGCGTTCTTCGACCAAAAGGGTAGTGGGAGTGAATGGTAAATTTGTTTTGAGCGGTAAAATCCGGGTGAATCACTTTGACGCATAAAAGTCACGAATTAAAAAGGACAACAACAGACAAAGAAGCCATTTTGCATTGTGCTGTGACAGTCTTCCTTGTGATGCCGCTCTGGTGAGCTTAGCATCTCTTAGACGTAACAAAAAAATAGTATAGCAACAAAAGTATTGAATATATTTCAATGTCTTTGATTTGTATCGCTACTAGTGTAGAATGTAGCAGCTTTAGGACTAGTTTAGGTTTTACTAAAATATTCTTTACATGTTTTCTAATTTACTAAGAAGTTATATATACAAAAATGGAATTATAGAGTTAGCAGACTGAAATGCCTAATGACAAGGATCCTCTGCTGATTTTTATATTTAAATATAAAATGTAAAATAAAAACTAGATAGGTTTTTAAGATCCTGCTCTGGTTCCAAAAGTGTAACGTCTAACTTCGTCTTTTCTATACCTTCTGAATTCTACAAAAACGCATCAATACTTCTTTGTACGCAGGAGTGTAAATTCGGGCCCTAAGTGTCGCCGCGGTCGTTTTAACACTGCATCGCTAATTGGACACTTAAGGTGCATCTTAAAGGGTTAAAACAGTTTTTATCCGGGGGCCTGAGAGACCGGCACGGAGCGGCCGACGGGTTACCACTGATGTTGCCGTCAATTCAATGATTAAGTATTAAGATGTTGATTATGAGTAGGTAAGTGGTGGCGATCTATTGATTTATTGTGGCATCAGCTTTATCTGTGAAGTTTTGGATCTATTAAACTATGCCGATAGTAACGATGCTCCAAGATTATGTAGCCTTAAACAGTTAAGCGTATTAACTCTTTCTTTCACCCTTTGATAACCTGGCTGGAGGCCTTTTATTAGGTCTCGCCAAACGCCCGGTTAAGCAGTCAGAGCTCCTTCAGAGCTAACTGCGAGAGACAAGTTCGAAAAAAAACCCTTTGATAAATAACTGAGTCAGTCATGATTCAGTAACACTGAATAGGGCTTTGCGACTTCTTAAATAAGTAATTTTATTGTAGTTATCTACATAATACATGCTTGTGTAGGGCATGTTGCTTTCAAATATAAAATCTAGGGAAACAAATGAAAATCGCAAATCCCATTTTCCAATTCTCATAATATTTACCTATAGATTTATTTATTTATGTATTATAACACCATTGCAGACACTCCAATGCGATGTTATAAAATAACTCCTTAATTACATTAAACTCTACAATTATATAAACTATACAAAACATAAACAAAACACAAAATTTCAAAAACAAAATAAGTAGACCATCTAAATTTACATTTTAGTTTCAATATGTTTCTGTGCCCTTTCCGTGAATTTCGTAAGGCTAAGTAAAAATATGTCTAAGTTTTCCTGCAAATTTAACTCATTAATTAGCGTTATCGCTCGTGACAAGGGAGCAAACTTAAGCAGGTTCGTCCTTGCTACGGCTGCGCTGAGAAGCGGCTTACTTGGTCCTTATCAATTTATTATGTCTGTATGGATATTAAAATTCACGAAATCGTATACCTATGCCGACAAAGTCTAGAATAGCAGTTTTGTAATATAATAAAGATTATTTTTTCAACAAATATGTAACAATTGACTTCATACAATACATATTCACATCCCATAGTGTAACAATGATGCGAACACTGATCTATTGCATTAAATGTACTAACACAATCTATATCACATGTGAACACATATTTATGTATACGATAAGTAACAGATCACATCTGCGACAATTGGTAACAATACTTTGTGTAATACAAAACATCTATTAAGGCAAGCTGTATTTGAAAATCGACTGAACATTTATAAGCTTAGAGTCCAAAATCCGTTAGCAATAGTAGACAAATTTTGGTTGATAGAATGACTTAAAAATTAGCACTATCTTTTTCGTGGGGTGATAATGGAAAAAATAACGATAGTACAGAGTTATCGATGGTATGTCAGTGTCGTATGTCCTCTGTTTGTGGTGTTTAACTTATTTGTGATGTGATTGTTTGGTCACGATGTCCCAGTCAATGGTATTCCGGTCATATGATGGGACTTAGAGTAAATAAGCATGGGTTTTACTTTTACTCTCATTTGCTCATTCTAAAGTTTTGATTTTACCACTGAATTATTGGTAAGCTATTTGTGTTGGTAATGTGTTAGCAATAAGCGATAAAATCGAACGAGGCCTAGCAGCAGTGGACTGTAACAGGCTAATGATGATGATGAATCAACGAAATGTGGGACGTCTTGTAGCATGATGGACTTTAGAGAAGGTGGTTGATTTAGTATGTATGAGACCAGAGTAGGTGTTTTGAAGAAGCAATGGAGAGTCATTTGCTGATAAAGAAGCAGATAGAGGGCAACTCTAAGTTGTAACTCTCTTGACTCCCTCGTTGGTCGCTAAGCGTGACTGCTGAGCACGAGGTTCTGGGTTCGAATCCCGGGTCGGGCAAAGTGTTACTGGGTTCTTCCATTAGGTAATTCTCAGTGGCAGCACGGAGTCTGGATTGGTGCCCGGTTGATGGCAATAGGCTCGCCCCCTATTACATTGGGACCTAAAAACATAACTGGCGAAATGTGGGTGTACTATATGTGCACCTCTGCCTAACTCTTCGGGGAATACTGGCGTGATGTTATGTTATGTTATGTAAGTTATAACTAATTATGATAAGTAAGGTCCAAATAGAGCGAAAAATTATAATAGAATTTTTGCAACCAGATCAAAGGTACAAAAACATAAGAAACAATTACCTTAGCGTGAGTGATACAAACAAAATCTAAGCTATCAACACGCCTTAAAAACGCCATCACTTGAACACATTCAGTTATTGCACGTCATCAACCACCCAACGGAGACCTCGCACCTTGAACTAATTTCCCCCCTTTACTTAATACAAGCAAACTCGCGGGAGGGGAGGCAGGTTAAAGTAAAATGGACGCGGTAATGAAACTTTTGTATCAGGGTTTGACACGCAATATGAGAATTATGGTGTCTTACGATGTCTCAAAACTTAATGTTTCGTGGTCTTTTGTTGAGTGGGGTTTCGATATAATAAATTGAGAGGTGTGTCGGTATGCGTTTTTCATAAAATGACGCATGGGATCATTTTTGTGTCCAAGGTTGCCTAATATTTTCCTGTTCGTGGTATATACGGACTAGATCAAAAATACAGCTGGCAACTACATTAAAGATGTTATTTCTTATTATTTTCTTGTCATGAACTAGCTCCTGCCTTATCACCCTGTTCAATTTATATGAGGTTATTTTTGCCATAAGCAGCTCTCTATTTATTTATTAGCCATTGACGAGTTATCTAGACTGGTCGGGAGAGCCACCTGCATTACGTAACATCTAAGTAAAGTCAATGGCTGATCTATCAAAACTGCTAAAAGTTTAAATTATTCATCCAAATACCTTTTTTTTGGCTTTTTTTTTTTTGTTTTGGGGGGGAACCCTTCAAAAGGCCCCCGGCCCCTATGGGGTAGGGACTGGGGAGTGTGGGATTTCTACCTCACTAAAACCACTCCGGTGGTCACCATCTGCACGAACAAGGGAAGTCCCGGGACCTCTAAAAAGAACAACTCCGGAACCTCCCCATGCAACGCCTATGTGCCACATCCCTGGGTCATCAAAATACCTACATAATCTGTCAGTAGCCTCTTCCTGCCAACATTGACAATTGATTTTATCCTTACATTGAACGAAACAAACAAGTTCCTTTGTCTCCGCAAATTCAAAATGGCGAATTGAGCCCCTATATTTACATAAACCATAGCTCATGTCGTTGGTCGTCAAGGAGTGCTAATTTGTTTTGCAAATTGAGGGTGACGCGACTTAGGGAAGGGTAGGTACCTCTGTATCGAGTTTCTGCTGTTACGGACGAATTTATTTTACACTTTGTTAGATAGACTGTGGTTTGCCCAAAATTAAATGAATTTTGGAAGAAAATATACGGGGTCATGAGCAACGACTTAGCCTGATATTAGATTGAATAATTGAAAAGTAACAATAGTACTAATTTCACCCAAACATCTATGTTAGCATCCAAAATCATCATCATCATCATCAGCTTTTAAATGGCCCACTGCTGGACATAAGCCTCCTCCCCTTAACGCCACTGATTCCAAAATAGATCCATTGAACTAATGAAAAATTTCGAGAATCCGATCATTGTTTAGTACCTATTTATTACACAATATTTAACTCACTTAATCAAGTATATAATTATTAAGCTTTCAGGAAAATTAAGCGAGCAAACGAACATTTATTAAAACTATAGAGTACGTTGAAGTTAAAAGTTTTAATGAAGTTGGGCCGTCATGTTCAGACTTCTTGATGTTCCCGCGCTTGAACATCGTACCTACGCTTACTTTTTATACAATAGCCATCTTACTAGCGCATGTTACCAACAAGGGTGTACTTCTACTAAGTACAAGGTTGTAATAGAAAAAAATGTTGTCCTAACTAGAAGTTCGTTCTGGACTGGACCCCTCAACAAGAGAAACGACAGCGAGGAAGACCCAGACGGAGATGGCGGGACGAACTCGACTCGTTTATGCAAGGCTGGTCGCTGGCAGCTGGTAACAGAGAGATTTGGAAAGAGAGTGGGGAGGCCTTTGCCCAGCAGTGGGACATTCCAGGCTAGTAAAAAAAAAGAAGTTCGTTCACGGCAACGGTGTAAATATGTAGATAATAGAGACTGCCTACACATAGCCGTCTTCTGTAAGTCAGCTTTTTGACAGAACCTCCGCTATCAACCCTAACATGGCATGATATAGGTATGGATTCTCTATGCTCATCTTTTGTCATCCCTACTAACATTATAAACGCGAAAGTTTGTCAGTATGATGTTTGTTACACTTTCACGTAAAAACTACTGAATGGATTTTAATGAAATTTCGTATGGATTAACACAGGCTACTATTTATCCCGAAAAAATGTAGCGGGTGATCCCGCGGGGCGCAGCTAGTAATATTCATTAAAGAGTTAAGGTATAGTTCCCGTCACGTAAGCAGAACGCTGAGCGACTGTCAGCGACTGTATTTCCACTTGGGTATACAAGTCGTTCATTGTGGCGTTCTAAGGGGGAGGCCTTTGTTTAGCAGTGGACGTCTTCTGGCTGATGATGATGATGATACTCGCTTCCTATAGTTTAGGCTATTGTGGTTTTTAATTAAGTGTAATTGTTTTGAATCAAGGTACTTTATTAGTTACGACACAAATTGGAATAGCTGGAATTCAAAAAATTAAGTTAATTGTCAGCGTTTTTTACGTGACGGGAACTATACGTGCCTACCAATCAAACGTATCTTTTGTAAGCAAATAATGATGACCTAACTAGTCTAGTTCTCTATCATCATTACGTAACCCATCCATCGTATAACGAGGCTTCATTAACGGTGGATGCAAATTGCAGGCGGATCATGTTACCTATTAATACTGCCTACTTGTGTCCCTGTTAATGCTAACACTAAGGTGGGGTGGATGGGGTAGTGTTCGGTGGTAATTAATATCGGTATTGATTTAGATAACGTAGATTAGGAACGTAATTCTAGCTTGTAACTAGACCTAAATAACAAGCTTCTTGATGAGGACTGAGAATTGATGCGTAAATGATATAGGTACAAGAGCTATTGATATCTATTGATTACCAACCTCATTACGATTTAAATAGTCAATCAATCGTAATAAATGTTAAAATGAAGAACTTAGCTAACTAGACTAACGTAGCTTGAACTTTATAGAATGACTTGGGCTACTTTTTTGCAGAAAAAACGGAGCCAGATATTTTGTCAAGTGGACGGAATCTTGGGCACAATTTAGTGATTGAGTAAACTTAGAATCAAGAACAATAAAGTAATAAATAAACCAATAAGTTGTTATTTTTCTTGCCAATTGAATGAAGTATGGTTTTCCTTAAACGAAAAGAATATAATTATAATATTATTTAAATTACCCTATAATTTCATTTGGATATCCTGATTCCAAATGTATATTTAAATAGTGTCCACAAACAATACATTGTACTTGGATCTATCTACCTATGTAAGTAACCAAGAATCAATTATTTGTTTACAAACCAAATCGGTCTAACCAATACACTGATTGAGGGCCAACTACCCATCCAAACTTTCCAATTAACGGGTATAATATAGTGGGATATCCCAAGTCAATTATTTGCAGTCTGTTTGTTCGCAAATACTTCAATCTTAACTAAGATTTCCACAACGACTTATAAGGTTCATTGTATATTGGTTTGTCAGTAGCTAGATAGATTTTTAGCTTTTGTTGGAGTTAGATTCAGTCGTCTATCTCAAAGGAATCTGAATTTTTTTGAACAATAATTTGCCAATGTTTGACTAAATTCCTAACAGGTTTTCTGCATTAAATTATATATGTAGGTATGTATTCGAATAACCCTAATAAAAAGCATATTTTTTTTAATTGTCTCTCGCAGTTAGCACTGAAGGAGCTCTTACTGCTTAACCGGTTGTTTGGCGAGACCTAATAAAAGGCCTCTAGCCAGGATAAAAAGCATAATTATCATAGTTATCTATATATGAGACATGATGTGCACAATTATGGCTCTCTGCACTAAATATTTCAGATAGAATTTCCGCGCTCGGCAATATTTGTAAGTCGTTTAACCCTACAATCAGAATCAAGATATCATCGGGAACTAAAGTTTGCCACATATCTAGCTACTGATTCGTATCTTTGCACCCGGTTTTACCTACTTCGTTCAGTGGGTTGTCGTGTGGTACCTAGATAATAAATGCTAACGTAACGGCTGTGCCATGCGAAACGCCACCTGACGGATTTGATAACAAAACTCCTTTGGTTAATGTCTTTATGAACCGAAATAGTATTGTGCGGCTTAGGTTTTTAGGTTAGTTTGGGAAATAAAGATTAGATGTATGATTAATGGTAAAGGAAAATCCTAGCAAAATTGCCAACTGCCCCCATACCATGATCTGTTAAAGCAGGGCTGTTAGCGTTGTGGAAGCAATCGCATTACACTCCACGTAGCGGCGTGTCGCTTCCACATCTCGAACTGCTTTAAGAGTTCATGGTACGGGGGCTGTAAATAATCAAGTTTGTTGAACAACCCGCGTTAATATCTGTTCCAAACGAGGTCTTTGCCCTGCTACCTACAACTTTATTGCTACTATCAGGCTAAAGAGTATCTTAATTTTAGGTAGGTATATCTCCTTAATTTAATGAAAACGGGGGTCAATGAATGGTACAATAGAATGTATCCTGCACACTATTTCAATCTACGTAACCTGAAAATGGCCGATTTTTTTTTTTTACATTTTTATGAGTTTATCCATAACATCCTTTTTAATAACTTATTATTATTATGCTCATTCGTTTATAACGTGTTTTTAGGTAGGTATACACAGGATGAAGTCTTCTAGATTAATTTAAGTTTCTAATAAAATCGTTTAGATATATATGTACCTACAGGGTGAAGTTTTCTAATATGACATAGCCAATGAGCATTTATATAATACCAAAGTAAACAAACATTTTCATCGTAGACCCATTCTGTTTTGCATCTTCCCGAGACAAAAGACGTCGATTAATAATCACCCCTGAATTAATAACCACGGTAATTGAGATGTTTGCTCAAAGTCCTAGGGTCGTCCCCTCAACCCTTATTATTTGAACAACGATTCGTATTTAGTCAACCGTAATTATGCTGAGACGCCATGTTGGATGTTGACGGGATTCTTTGGGGGTGTGTGTGATTAAAATGTGTGTATGTACTGGAACTGTGTAATGGACTTTGTTTAATACAGCATTAAACATAATTATCCTAATAGATACAATAAAAATATTTAAGCACAAAAGTAACACATTTAGGTTGGGTATGCCTATAGGTAAAACACGTATCCTATTACTATTTTTCTTTTGATTGAGCTTACGCATATTGAATTAATTTAATACAGATATTGTGGTTAAAATCTTAGTGTTATACCACACCGATGAGATGTATTGGATTCATAACATCACGCCTGTATTCCCCGAAGCAGTACGCAGAGATGCGCATATAGTACACCCACATTTCACTAGTTATGGTTTATTATTCTTTTTTGTTTTGTTTTATGTATTGGATATGTTAAAATAACTGTTCCGCTTTGGAATGATATCAGATATAACGTCCAGAAAGTAGATAAAAAACCGGTAGAAATTCTTCTATTAACTAATCCTTGCTATTTTTTAAGGCAACGGGGTCTCGCAAGAAGGAAGCAAGTTCTTGTAATAATAATTTTAAGCAAGACCTACATAATGTGTACTCGATGCATGTCAGTCATGCTGTGCCAGCGTACGGGTTATTTAATCATTGTAAATAATAATTTCAATTATGCACTGTCAATAGGAGCTGAGATAACCTCTCTAACTTGTTGTAGAGATCGCAAATAAAAGTTTAATTTATAAATGGAATATATAAATTAAATTATGCGCTTATTATTAAATCATGTTTGTATTATAAATTACTTATCAGTTGCTCAAACGGTGAAGGAAAACATCGTGCGGAAAACGGCACATCTGAGAGATTTTTCAACGGTGCGTAAAGCCATGACAGAGGCCTACAGGCGGTTCAAACTCTGACACCAGGTTGTTCATCAATTAAACGATAATAAGAGAAGTATGTCAATAAATGCCTGCATACATACATATACCAACACATTATCTGGAGCGAAGGATATGATACTCTTAATCTGTTCCACTCTGATATAAAATGATGATATAAACAACAATATTTCACTTTTGCTTAGTTGCCGCTGCTACCATTACCTGCAATAGTTAAGGCGTGTACACACGCGGCGCACATCACGCGCGTCGCGTGATCGCGGCTGTCTGCCATTATGTTGAGCCGAGTTGAGTTGCACGACGCAATACCTAGGTGTATCCACTATGTTTAGTGAAGGACCTAACAAATTCCTGGCATGAAATAACGAGAATGCTAAATGATTCTTTTTAACTTTTTTTTCAAGAATTATACATTATTTCTGCTTCATGTTATATCTATGTGTACATCTATTATATACAGATATGTGAGAAAATCATGGGGGTAATTCGGATACCCAACAACACGAGAGACCTAATCACCTTTTTGTCTTGACGTCAATCGTTTGGCCACCCTGTATAATGCTGATCATAAAAATATGTCTCTTGTGAAAATTAAAAACTTATAGAAGCAAGTTGGCTATGGTTGAGACACTTTTTGTGCAAAACTGTTTGTGCATAAAATGTGCGTTTTATGCAAAACGAAGGATTCATGCCATTTGGTCATCAAAAAAGTCAACAAACATTCCATTCATTCAAAAACATAATTAACTCACTCCCAACAATAAACCAAACAAAAAAATCTAATATGCAAACTAGAACTAACAAAACCCTTTTCACTGAAACCTTCATACATTTTTTACAAAACAACTTGAATGATGCTTAAATGGCTGTCATTTCACGTACCTTGTAATTACCCACTCATGACCCCCGGTCCCAACTATTTCCAGTGAGGGTTGAAAAAAATTAATCCGCCCACTTTTAATTCGAACGACGAGTGACAGTTGACACAATGGGTAGTATAAAAGGGTTAACAAAGGGCTGTGAACGGGCGCTTTCGAAGGGTTAATTGCATGTTCGTTTCAAACATGGCGGCAGTTTCAACTTATTTATTGTTGTGCTGTTTTGTGTGTATGTCTGTGTGTGTTAATATGTAGGGATAGAGGGATGAGTATGTAATTTTGTTTTGCAATGAGTACTTATGATGTTTTACTTCCTTTAAATAATTTTACAATTCAAATAAAAGAGCCAAAGCTTGGTCTAATCAAACTGAACAGGAAATGCTAATGTAAGTTGGCAATTTTTTTAACTTGTTTAGTATGGTCTGCGCTCTAATATTCTTTTGAAGGTAAACGTAACAAGCTATTACTCCGTAGTATAGTATTTTGCAAGTAAACACAGTGAAAAGAACATATTTTAACCCCGACGGAAAAAAAAGAGGTGTTATGACTGGCCCTCACATACCTACAGAGAAGCACAACATTTCATATAATGTATGAATCATTAATTCATACATAGCGTCCATTCTTAGTACATACAAAGGTGGTCTTCAAGGAGGTGACTCTTTACACACACGGAGCACTTACACGCACGTCAAATAATAGTCCACGCGCTATAATTTATATAAAATTGATAGCGAACGATTAAGCAATGTTTATTGTGCAATTATGTTACAGGTGAGCTTGTTTTGTTTACGTAGCTATGTTTTATGAAGAGACCGTAGACATGAGCTTGTAAGTTTATTTATTTTTCTTTAAAAAAACGTCGCCTTTAAAGAAAGTTGTAGGGTGAG
This sequence comes from Abrostola triplasia, assembly GCA_946251915.1. Taxonomy (NCBI): domain Eukaryota; kingdom Metazoa; phylum Arthropoda; class Insecta; order Lepidoptera; family Noctuidae; genus Abrostola; species Abrostola triplasia. The sequence continues at coordinate 8,537,043 of OX276435.1, forward strand.
GATCCTAGGAATTAATTTCGCATCGTGAGTGCTTTTTAAAAATCATGAAATATCACATAGGTACTTAACCAAATATCCAGACTCGAGAGAAACATCCAGCATGATCACACAATTATTAAAATACGCAGCAGTCCAATCTCTTAGCTACTGCATGACATTAAATTTGAAATTTCATTTGGTGCATGGCGCCATTTGATTGGACTGGCCGCGTCTCATCATCATCAGCCGGAAGACGTCCACTGTCGAATAAAGACCTCCCCCTTAGGCAGAGGGGGAGGGGGGTTGCCCTTAACCATAATTGTGTGTACTATAATTGTGATCTGTTATTTAGGCGTAATGTAACATCTGTGAAATAAACCACTGATACTTGAGAAATCTTTAATGTAAGGTAATGTTTGAATTAAATAGTTAATTTTTATACCCCTTGTTGTCATTCAGTACCTACCTACAGTATTAGCTCATTGTTCTTATGTAGCTTGTAATAACATCTTGTGTCGATATTTTAATTCCACATAACTTAAACAAACCCCAAAACAAAATGTCGAATTTGCATGACATTAATCGTCATTGTCGAAAAATGGCATTATCGACGATAATTCGCGTAAATGTCGTTAATTTGACATAATTTAACATGCATTGCGGTTTTCCTGTACCCAATTAGCGGTTGATTTGGCTGTCGCGAGCATGGGACGTCATCTGGCGAGTATTGTGGACTGCGGTCGTCGGCGACATACGATTGTCGCGTGCGAGTCAGGAGAAAGCCTAATTTATAATCAATTTAATATATTGTTATTATTTTATTGTGACCTTTTACTTTTTGCCATGTATTGTTAATTTGTGGTAAGACAGCTGTTTATTTTTTATCATTAGCGATTTTTATAAGTTCGAAAGTGAAGACTGTTTTCCATTGAATATACCTAATTTATTTTTATTTTAAGACATGGCTACTGCCTTATTCCTATTAGTACATGAAGTACATTTTTATGTGGACGAGTTCCTACAAACACAAAACTCACAAAGAATTCTCGACAGCAATTCTCTTCAGTCCTTTTCACCCTAACATTACTCCATTGAACCATCGATTAACATTAATGCAGCCTACAAAATAGACTACAAAGACGTACGAAAGGAAAAACCAAAAAGTAAACACCTTTAACCCATCAGAAACAATTGCACCCCAACAAAAACGTTTCGCATAAAAAATATTCGTACCTTTCATTATGGTGCAAAGTGTCCCGCACCAAGTTATTAGGCCGCGTCCACACTTAAGTGACGGTTGTAACGAGAAAATTAACAGGCAACGCGTCGCGACTCGCCGAAACAATTACACGCCCGTGCGGTAATTTAACGTTGAATTTGCATAATTGCCGCGATAACAGGCGATGCCGCGGGCGATGTCGCGTCAGCGTGTGGCCACATAATAACTAAGTACAGAAGGCCATACAATGAGAAGTAAGGGACGCACTCGCATGATTATTTAAATACTAGCTATTGCCCGTGCAGTAATCGTTCATAACATAACATCACGGCTGTATGCACTAAGGGGTAGGCAGAGGTGTAGTATACCCACATTTCGCAAGTTACGTTATAGGTCCCAATGTAATAGGGAGCGAGTGTATTGCCAAAAACCGGGAATAAACCCAGACTATGAGCTGTTACTGAGAATGACCTAATGGAATATACAGTAACACTTTGTCGGACCCAGGCTTTGAACTCGGGATCTCATGCTCAGCAGTCGGACTATACGAAAGAGGCATTCATTCTTAACATTGAGAATTTAGAAGGCCTAGTCCATTCGCCCTACCTTATTTTTATTACATTGGTAATATGACAAATTATGACAGCACTAGTAAATAGTAGGTATACCTATAATTTGATTGTTTGTATATAGTTTTAAATCTAGATTGGCACGAGTTGGACTTCTGTACCAACCAATTTGAGGTGTACCGCCCAGTGACAATTACAATGTACGTTTTGCGGTGTTTACATGTTCAATTAATGCGATGATTAATCAATTTATGTTAAGAATATGCAGATAGGTGTTGGTCTTCTATAGGAGTGCTATGTATACGTAATAAGGAATGCTGTGCTTTAAAAGTACTGTTAGTTAGTTGTTTTATTGAGAAAAGAATCTTTAACGGCAAGAAGCGGGTTGGTTGTTTTAGCCGATAAGAGACCGGCATACCCCTTTATCCACCCCAGGACGAAGGAAGACCATGAGGATTTCTAGAGCAAAAAAAAAGTGAAATTTGCTTGAAGCGACAATTTTATTTCACTTTAAAAGTATGTAGAAAAATAATTATTGTACTACCATAATAATGGTTTGTATCTATCAAGTCTGGTAGTAAAATATTAAGCATTCCCCGAAGGGGTAGGCAGATGTTACTCTATTTGCACACCCATAATTCGCCTGACAATGTTACAATTAGGGGGAAAATATTGCCATTTATGTGCACTATTATTGGACAGTAGTGGGTTACAATAACTAAGTAACTAGTCATTATGATACAATAACCTTATAAAAGCCAGACTCTTGATGGTGAAAGATTTCTTTCCTATTTTGTCAAAACTCAGTTTTAATTAAATTTTATTACGTGGTGTCACAAACATTCTATTATTTATTTTTTTAATTGTTTCCTATAATGTTTTGCACATTTCAATTTGCTTATAGGTAGGTATTTCATACACAATATTATTTTGAATTAAAGTCACTCAAACACCCTTGGTTAACATATCCACGCCGTCCCCTAGCAAGAGATCTTTGTTGGGACTCTCGTAATATCCATTTATGTAAGTAATAATTCTTTAGAGGTAAATGCGAGAGCGAATGGTCTTAGAGTTAGTTTCCCGAAAGAAATACACATCAGATAAAAAAATCGAAGAGTACATAAAAAAATAAAAATGTAATTACACACGCCCGCCATAAGGCCTCGTTCACACGTGGCGACGGGCACCGGCGGCGACATCGCGACACCGGCGCCACCAATTAATCAAAATGTCGCGCGTTTCTCCTCAAATTGCTTTATTGTCGCCCAAATTGGCTGACGCCGGGTGATTTTCCGGTAGATTATTGTTCGTTTATTGGACTTTGGTGAGGGAAAGTTTGTTTGTGGCTTTACATCGTTAAGAACTTTTAAGTGTATGTGGAAAGAATTGTTTTATTTCTGTCATTGATTACAAGCATTTATGATGTTATAAGGGGCAGGCCTTTGTTCAACAGTGGACGTCTTCTGGTTGATGATGATGGTACAATGATATCTGTTTTCCCAGTAGAGATAGACTTTAGGTGTTGTCTTCCATCAGGACTCAAAAGGCCTACATTATATTGGCCGAAGTATTTTTTCCCTTTAAAAGATTTCAGGCGTAACTGTAGGTATAGTGCATACATTTTTTTACCACCCGGACACCGGCTAGTATTGAATGCTATTGAAGCATTAGGTGCAGTGTTAATAGGTTATTAAAAAACTCTTTTGAAATTTTTTGGCCCTATTACTGCATAATTTACATCGACTAAAATCGTTCTCACTTAAATGTCTCCAGCTCTAACGAAAATATCTGTATAAGCCGTGATATACCTACTAAGACCAATTTACGAATTCTCTTCTAAATCCGCGGTGAGATCTAACACTAGACGGTGTTTGTGTTTCAATAGCATAACAACACATTACTTACAACTGGGTCCCTTTTTCTATTCCATTATTTCTAGTCTATTATAATAACGGAGTAGTAATAGTGCCTATGACTTTATCATTAAATTGACCGCCTTCCAATTCCATTTAATAGGACGCATCATTTTCTATGATAATAACATAATGCTGATAGACATCTGTCTCATGAACTGTAACGAGGGTAATTAGAATTTTATTAACACTTACGACCCTTGCCGTTTGTGGTGCTTGACATTTACGTCTAACATGTACCTTAGAGTCCATGATCAAGAATTATTAACCCACCCTTTGCTCTTTCCTAGAATTTGTCACGAACAAGGTTGCAAGTTTACAAGGTTGATGTTACAATTTATACTTCATTTGGAATATCGAAATATATTCGAAAGTAATTAATAATAGGTAGATGGATTACAACCTTTTTTTTTAAGTTGCAATCGACTCAGATAGTATACCTAATTGCCTATCTTTTAATGAATAACTGATATATTTCCTTATATAGGTTTTCACAAACACTTTTACACGTAAGTTTTTATTAAACAAGGAATTTTATTTCTTAATTAACTATCTCACCATCATCATCAGCCAGAACAACAACTTACCATTTTCCATCTGTAAAGGCTTTAAGCAGATTATCTCCAAATCATCTCTGAAGAGTATTCTCAAAAAGTCAAACAGAAAAGAAAAGCTATCTTTTTCAAATATAGCCTAAAATGTTTGGTATCTTTACTTGCTTCTTGCAATAATTGACACACGTGTGCTGTTCAAAAGTAGGTTTTATTTACAGCCTAGTAAATTATTTAAACTTGTCTTAGAAGCCATAAAATTTCGACTAGCTACGATCCTAGCATGCAATTTTGCTCTTTCATTTCAATCGCATGTTTTTACAGGGACAGTTTCATTACACGTATGTACCTACACTGACTGGTTTTATGCCCACACGGCCAACATCTCCCTCCGAATCTCAAAAATCACAGAATCAATTAAAAGTTCTGCTGTAATCGCTGGTCGGCCATTTTGTCTCTGCTGCGTGATCGCACGACCAAACACTGCACCCTCCGAGAATTTGATCGACGCAAATAAAAATGAAGGAATGTGAATTGCAGACTTTATTAGTAGGAAGGGTAGCGGTATGTTGTTGTCTAGATGTGAAAATGTACAATTGCGTTTTTAATAAAAAAATTGAACACGTTAACAGCAAATGACGACCTGATTGGCGCAGTGGCTAAGAGATTAGACTGCTGCGCTAGGGATTGCAAATGCGAAAATTTGTGTGATCCTCAGATGTTTGTCCTACGTCTGAGTGCGGTGTAAGTGATATTACATGTTTATGAAATGCACGATACAGGAGAGATTGCTAGTGTGGGGCGTTTTTTTAAAAAGAAAAAATGATCCAATGCAGAAAAACCCTACATCATACTTAATTATAATGATATAACAGTGGTGATTAGACTGCTGCTGCTATAATTTATATTCCTTATTTTCAGCACCTTACCATGAACTCTTGAAGCAAGTTTTTTCCGGTGTGAAAACGAGACACCGATTTACACTAGACGTACCGGCGTCTCGCTTTCACAATGGAAAATGCTCTGCTTTAAGAGTTTATGAGAAGGAGGCAGATATCTGGTCTGATTCTTGGTGATTGTGAAAACACGTTAAAGAAGGCATTGTGTGCATTACGACCATTCAGCAATTATTATCTAATAACACCTAAATAGGCTTCATTTGTTTGTCTGAATATGAACGTGAAGGCACCTATGTCTTGTGTGACGTGTATCAAACTATTATCTACCAATAAGTTTTATATGGCAGTTTTATTTTAACGTAAATTACCAAGCTTTGTCCTAATATCTTAGTGTTTATAGCGTAATTTAGTATGTAGCATAAACTCAATTCTAAACTAATAAACAATTGGAATTAACCATTTTTAAAACAGTAGAAATAAATTGACAGTTTACCAAAATTTGTCATTAAGAACGTCCAAACTTTGTTTCATTAATCAATAAAGCATAATTTCAAATAACACCCTTTCATAATAAAAACGCAAAACGCAATATTGACAACACATGCTTAAACAAAAAGTAACTTTAGGAATATAACAGAAACTTCCTTTTCCCTTGTTGAATTTCAGTTAGAAAACGTCTAAAATGAAAGATGGTATCGTATGCGAGGACGTAATAAATTAGTCAGTTATTGAATTCAATTATCAGGGTCTGTTCAGGCAGGGTTATCTGATCGTTTTGTTTGGAACTTTTGACATGACAACAGTGCTTAATGAAAAAGTTTTTCGATTATCGATTACTGCTGTAAAACACGTTTGACAACTTATGTTAGGTTCAAGGAAGTTTTTTAAAGAACTTGGAACAACTAATTTTGTTTATTACATGACTCTTTTTTATTTGGACAAGCCCGCCATATGTGCCTATCATTGCGACTCCTGTAAGCCAGGATCTACAATGATAACCATTAAAAACCATCGAGGCAATGAGGCTCGAGGCGTCCCAGAGAAATGACTCGACTGTCTTGGAACCTGTAACAAAATTAATCATAAAAGAATAATAGGAGTAGGTACATGACAAATATTGGAATGTAATGCGAGTGAATGAGGCGAAAGAAGTACCTATGCCAGGATCGTAGCAAACGGAAATCCGTGGTCTCTGCCTACCCCTCTGGGAAATAAACGTGACTATAATTATGTATGTAAGTAAATCTTGTGAAGAAAACGATGCATTGTCTTATTGTATTAATTGCGCTTGCCATTAGTGGTGCCAGTATTAAAAAATTAAGCCTGTTTGATACACGTTAGAAGTTAGATTAATAATAATTTATACTACACATTTACATTGAATATATTTTATGTAACATCGCAAAATAAGAAGAAATAAAATACCAAATTCAAAATTATAATAACTTCAACTCCAACGGTCAACCGTCGGCCATGTTGCAATTTTCAATCAACGTTCGATGTTCAAACGGCATCCATTCGCGCAACTGTCACCGGGCGGACACGGACGTGACGTAACGACGGGTTCGCGTTCGCGGAATGCTTATCGCAACATCTCAGCTACATGTGATTTTAATTTACCGAAGATTACTGTTTTAAGAATTTAAATTGGTTTTTGAAGACGCCTTTGTGGTGTGTATGGAGTTTAAGCAGCAGGTCTTGAAAGAATTGACGACTATTCATGTATTGATACTAAAAGAGTGGTATGTAACAGAATCATCATTATCAGACGAAAGATGTCCACTGTTGTAAGGCCTCCCCTTAAGGCAAGGTAGTCGGAAAAGGGTTGCCATAAAATTATGTAACGGAAAAACACATGAAAATCTATATCAATATGTCAAAGCTAGCTTTGATTATAATTTAGTGATATTGCAAACAACTTGTAATTTCAATTCTGTGTAGCTATTAGAAATCTCTCTATCAATGTTTTAGTACTAAAAATTCCAATAAAATAACGTAATATCAAGTCTGTATTCCCCGAGGTGACCAAAATTTCCAATGTAATAGGGGGCGAGCCTGTTGCCATTAACCGGGTACAAGTCTAGACTCCGTACCTACTGCGACTGAGAATTACCTAATGAAAAAACCCAAGACTACTTTTTCCGAACTGGGATTCGAACCCGAGACCTCATGCTCAGCGGTTGCGCTCAGCGACAACTAGATCAACGAGAGAGGCAGTAAATTCCAATAGATATAATAATTTTGACATAATAAGCTATAAAAAATCTATTAACAATTAATTGGTCAATTCAACAGCACTCATATCAAAGTCTTGAATGCAAGTCATATTAAGTATTACCATACTATATATTTCGTCGTCCATAATCCCTTATTTACAAGCCACCGATCTAATCCCCATACAATACATCGACCCCATATTAACAAAATGTTGCCAGCACAATAATTCAATATCAAACGGTGCACATGGTATTACGTGCATCTGTCAGGCGCCCGCTGATTCAAAAAACGAACGCACGATGTGTTGATACACATTTGAAAGCCAGCCAGTGTGCCTTGAGCCTTACGATGCGAACATTGATTAAAAGTTTTTGTTCGATATACAGAGTGTGACAAAGACCTTATTTTATACCGTCTATAGCCGCAAAATGATGATAAAGTATGTAGGTATTCTAAATCTATGGTACCTACCTATATATAATATCTTCGTAAATAAATACAGTAAGGAAAACATAGGACTGGTAAAGAAGAATTCTCGTCTTCAAAATTGTATTTATCCCGTACCTAATTCCATCCCACTGTAGGGCAAAGACCTCCATTTCCTCCTTCAAGCTGACATCTCACTTTCCCATCAGTCTCTAAATAAGTTATGTAGGTAGATCCAGCGACAAAAAAAATCGTCAAAACGCTAAATAAGAAATAACCACCTATTTATTTTTAAGATTTATGTCTTCCAAATCTTAACTCCCTGGAACAGGTTAAACCTAGAATATAATCATCTTGATACCAAACCTTACACCTACCTAGCCTTGCTTCCTCACATTTTACCACGACCAATAGACACCTAATACCATTTATATCTGGCTCAGCATCAAAGGCTCAATCTCCTCTGGCCAGTGTCGCCGCGGGCGGCAGATGACCGCACAATGATTTACAACGGGCACACTACATTTGCATTCGTAAATGTGATCGGTGTAATTATGGCCTTGTTTCGGCCACAGGCGGTTGGAATCGATGGGAAGGAGACACTTCTGTGTGACGATTGAACAAAGGATTCGTTAACGGTATGCATGAAGAAATGCCTCTAAAGGACTGCCTCGTTGGTCTAGTGGTCGCTAAGCGCGACTGCTGAGCACGAGGTCCTGGGTTCGTATCCCGGGTCGGGCAAAGTGTTACTGGGTTTTTCCATTAGGTAATTCTCAGTAGCAGCACGGAGTCTGGATTTTGTGCCCGGTTGATGGCAATAGGCTCGCCCCCTATTACATTGGGACCTAAGAACATAACTGGCGAAATGTGGGTGTACTATATGTGCACCTCTGCCTACCCCTTCGGGGAATACAGGCGTGATGTTATGTTTTTTTTTTTTTGTTTTTTATGAAGAAATGTAGAAGTCTAGAAGATAAGCCTCCATGTCGCTGTAGGGTTAGACATGTTTCAAAACGAAACAAACTATAAGCTAAAAAGAATAATAGGTATTACAATATACGCTATTCCAAATTTGTTTGTAATGTGTCAGTCAAATTTGGAATCGATGATTATGACAATGATTAAGAGCATAAACTATATAGGTAAAAAGTTTTCGCTCATCAACCATAACGTGTTTCATCCACCTGACACTCGTTAAACTCAAATAGCTTCCCAATACTGTATTAATAAAGCCGCAACCTCCAAAATGACTCCCAAATAGTTCATCTAATGTATCCTTTACCTACACTATTGTGCATCCAAACAGGCATAACCAATCTAAAATCAAATAAAAACACAAAGACGAATTGGTACCTTTTTAAAATCGGGTAAAAACAACATGTAGGTACCTACATCAGTTTAGTCTCCATAAAAGGAACTCAATAAAGGAACCAATTTCACTCGGTATTGTTTGTCAAAAACTCGATTATGTCCGGTGTTATAAGGACGAGTAAAAAATAAAACACAATATAACGACAGCTACTCATCGTGAGATTAAACTAGCGTAGCCCCCGGTTTTGTTTGTCATGCAGACTCGAATTTTTCATGATGGATATGGTTAAGTGTTTTTAGGCAAGTTGATGCTAATATTGCATCTGTGTTATCCAATTTTGTTTATCCTGGAAGCGACTCTAACATAAATGTAAAGTTTGAAATAGTGCATTCACCCGATCAGAACTTCGGTACATATCATACTCAAATAAACACAAAACCTAGCTTGGATACGGGCAAAGATGTGAGTAACGGTATCAATCCAAACATATTCCAAACTTAAATAAACTTTTTTCTGGCGCCCGCTTTCGTTTATTTTCCCGCGCTGTCGATGAACGAGGCGTGACATTCGAAATTTTCGGTGTTGTCAGCGCACAAAAAACATTGAAATAGAATAGTGTTGTTTGGTGTAATATTAATGCGTCTAACGGACCTCTTTTGTGTCGCTAGGGGATGTATCATTCACGTCATCGCTCATTGAAATGAATAGGTTAATGATATTGGAGTAAAAAGGATTAATACTTCATATAGAAATGATCTTTTTTATTAATTTTTTGCGTTAGTTTTTGAGTTTCCGGCAGCAATTCTTATTGACGAAGATTTTTTCCGTTTCCTACATAATATAATCTCATCTATTTCCCCAAGCATATAAGGTTGGCCTAAATGCATCTTGCCCTTATTTTAGCGCGTTAACCTTTATTGAAATACCTTCAATTATCTCAAGTGATTACTATTTTGTCTTTATTACTTTCAATAAGTCTTGTGTTGACAGTTTTTTTTAATTATAAGTATTTTTTAAAACACGGTCACCAGCAACTGCTGGGTGTTTTATCGTGTAGTCACTAAACGTTATGATTTAGTGGTCGCGAGTGTTCCGCTCAGGTGGTGCGCGCATCTGCCCCCGTTAATAACCTATTGTTTGATTGTTGCATATGTCTGTGGGTGATTGGATCGCTGCGTATTATTCGTTCGTTTAGGGGATGATGCGACCATTTGGTGTGATAAGTTATAGGCACTTGGGCATTCAAAATATCTGTCGATTTGTCCTATTTCACGCAGATAATTAGGTGCATTATATTTTTGCAAATGTAATATTTTAAACTTTCACTTTTTTACTTCTAGTTCCTTTATATTTCCAAGTTTAAAAGTTCTGCGCATCAAACACGTTAAAATTTATAATTCTAGATATTGTCCATTTGTAAGACTTTAATATGTTATATACTAATGTGCCTGATAACGTACGATAGCTACTATCGATAACGATATACCTAGGTACCTCTAGGTAAGGTCCTACTCCTAAAGACAATAAAATATATTGCGACTTTTAATTACTTTTGCAGTTCTGACGATAAGAAGCCGCGGATTAAAACAATAGAGTGGCTTGAAATGAAACCCTCGTTTACTACTTAAGTTATACCTACATACCATACCCTAAGTACCTAAGTAGTAGTGTTAGTATCCACCATACAGATAATTGGATTTTTATCCGTAACCTCCATTAAAATAAATCTATTATAAAATTAAGCGGAACGAATGAGTGCACTGGAACAGAAGCATCTAAAATTTCTTTTGATTTACACTGGTAATCGTTTAAACTGATAAGTCTAGTAACCTAAATGGCTCAGATAAGGGTAAAATATTATTTTAGTGCATATTACAGGGCGAATGGAAGATCACATACCTAATCACAAATCCTTTTCATCCCGTTGATAATCTACAGCAAGGAAAATGGAGGTGCTACATCAAAATCATAATAGAAGCTGTTGTTTTTGAAGACGTATGTAATGGAAGTACCTTTTCCAGCGACACAGCTAAACAAAATGGGAAAATTAACAAATCTGGTTGGAAATAATAATTGAAAGCCTCACCCTTAGAGCGGGGGGGGGGGGGTGCCATAATCCCCATGCTTGCGGCTTGAGGATCGCAGTATTGGTAGTGAAGATACAGAAGACGCTGCTGCCCATCTTCTGGATTTTCTATTAGTCACGTTACGACACCCACGGGAGGAAAGTGTTGTGGTCGATTCTAGGCCGGATATCACTCGGCTACCAACAAAATTAGTTGGCTAAGCCAAAACATGACCAGTTTATCAGGATCATAATGCTGTAAGTTTCATCAGTATCTTTTAAAGAGATTAAAGAATAACCTTGTGATTTAGACGATGTATTGGAAGCTTTTAAAGTGAGCAAAGCCGTCAAAAACACTAGTACACTATAGCGAAGTTTTAAAAGTAATTAAATGATCGCACGGCAACGGATGGCTAATGCGGTTAGTTCCACATTCGGCCGCAGGTCGCCACCGTCCACCTAGACTTGAACCAATCGCCTTTAATGAACTGTTTTATGGTTGTGATCTGCCGTTGACTGGCACTGACACCGTGTTGTACCAAATTTTATAGTAGGTACCTATTCTTATGAGAAAATAGATATAACGCATGGAATTGACGTCTGTATTACTCAAAATCTAGATGATGATGATGACCATGATTCCTCAAAATGGTAAGAAAGAGGTTAGAGTTGTAGGTACACTTCCATTCAGAGGCCAGTATTTTTTTATAAGGGTCTGCCAAATCTGATTCGTCATCTCATGTTTTCTATTGCCATTTGTCAGTTACTATTTTGATCTGCCACCGAAAATGTTTACCAGGAAATGCTCATAACATTTTACCAGTCCTCAGTATAGAAATTACTATCTACCTGTTTAAGAAAGCATTTACCTAATAGCACCCAGAATCTGGACATAGACTAAAGATTGCAGCAATCTCTACTTCCTACCTTCCCGAAAGTCACCATCTACACAAGAGAGCATGTTGATGCTCAAGTCAGGTAATACCACTTTAGTTTACCTAATTTCAATTTTCGAACAAAACAAATTGCACTGCGGTGTGACAGACGCCCTCAACAACACGCTATAAAGTTCATCACAACAAAACCCAACTTTACCTCAACATCATTAAAGTTCAAATTAAGTTGAGCACATCATATCTACGTCTGCAACATGACTATAATTAGTTCAATGTAATGACATAAAATACGTAATAGCAAAGTTTTATGTTTTACAATAATTGATACAGTAGTGTGCTTACTCCATTTACAGAAGCGAGCCTTAATCGCGGTATAATCTTTCGGTTCCTTTAGCTGATACTTTTAGATCATAAACTTATAGACAGCTTCAGTGTGACTACTATAAAAGCCCTGCTAAGTTAATTACAAATAAAGAACATTTTATTGGACATCCATTGAATTGAAAAGAATCATACGTGTCTAAGAAAGGTGTTTATCTATATAATTATTAACTACCTACTTTAGTAACTAGAATAAAAATAAAACAAAACACGGAGTCGTCAGTAGTCTCTAAACGAGTAACAAAGCGTTTGGCGAGTGAAAAATAAACTCGAGTGCTTATTCACATTAAGTCATAGATTACAAACATGAAACATTATATCATGCCCATATTATGCCTATGCATAATTTTATTCAGTATCTATTAGTGAATTCGGCGTTTTTTGCCTTTAGTCTAAGGACATTTTTTTGTTTTTCGAACTTGTCTCTCGCAGTTAGCTCTGAGGGAAAGGACCTCTCCATCCATAGGTATTAAAGTATTTACTCATCTAACCTTCATTCTTACCAATCTGACCTTGTCATGTTTTTGTTCCAAATATGAGCTTCTCATGTTTTTCTTTTGTTCATTCGTCATTTAAAAAAGAAATTCGCAATCGCGCCTAAAAAAAGACTTGACTTCTCATGGGTACCAGCATCTTTTTTTTAATAGCGGTTGTTGCTAGCAGCCCAAAAAGAGGCCTTTGAAAGCGTCACTAGGCATTCGGATGCCTACATCAACCTTAGGAATAGTTATCAAGGCTTAGACATCCTTATCGTAGATTAATAGGTACCTAATACTTATTTATATGAGCCAGGTCTTTTGTAGATCCATTAGAACAAACTCCATGTCCGTTGGTCTGCCAACAATTTTTGGCGGGACTAGGGTGGCGGGCGGGTGCGCGATCAATACAGCTCTCCGCCCGCCCCCCGCAACGACACCCCGTCGCCGCCCGGCAGTGTGTTCAGAAAAATGCCACTTTGCGGAGAGGTAAGGCGTTTTATGGCCTTGATGTTAGATTGTTTGATAGGACCCGTAGATAATTTATATTCATCTAATTGTTAGGTCTTTTTCTTATTGTATGGTTGATGAACAACCTGGTGTCAGAGTTTTAATCTCCAGTAAGCCTCTGACAAGGCTTTACACTTCGTTGAAAAATATATTTATTGATTACAATTTTGAATTGTTCGACAGGTTTGATATTTAAATCTGTAGAAGCATCTGAGTGGAATTGTAACCCATTGTTACCGATAAGTATAGGTCACGTAGGTTATCAAAACATAACCTATCCTAACCCAACCTAACAATTTAAAATGACATGATGGAACAGCTGACAAATCTAACAAAAACATTCGAATTCCAAATCACGTGGTCTTCTATTTAATTTAAAATTGGAACAAACAAACTCCGCCCACGCTTGTGACAAACGCGACCAATAGGCGATGTCGCGCGGCCTTTGCGACATTGCCGACCAATAGGACGCGTCGCGCGCACCCAATGACATCGTGGTGACATTGGGTAAGATTGTCCCCGCCTCTGACGTGTGGTTCGGTGACATTTGGATTCTTTTTTTATGTAATTGTTTAAATGAAGCTGCTTGTGTTGAGGAACAAGTAGTCCACTACATATGCAGATGCTTCTGAAGACTGAGATTTTAAAAATGATTTAGTGAACCCATTATTACAGGTTACCTATAGCCGCTATACCTATAGGTATAATCTAGGCTGCACATGAGTAATATTACTGCAGTAGGTAAACGTGAGGTTAAACACTTACATAGTTCAATGACCCCAATACCTGCTCTACTAAAGCAGTACATTTAAGATAACGCTCTAGGTGCCCTATATCTAGTGTATCTATACCTATAGGTAGGTATATGAGATTAGAATTGTATAGGTACGACCCGTCCTAGGTATAACTTTTTGTAAAGATAGGTAAGTAGTTGAAAGATAGAGTATAGGCAACGCCATCTATTACAAAACGGTTGAACTATTCTTATAGTGTTAGGTTTTAGTTTCTGTCAAACCGTTGTACGTCACATTCTAGTGCAGGTATTTCTATGCCTATTCATAGACTGTATTACGTAGGTACGTGAGCATACGGTATAGAAGCCTATTTCTACTTACTAACTTACCTATAATTGTTAGGCATGTGAATACGGGTTACAGGGTTTCTTTATTAGGTAATTCTCAGTAACAGCACGGAGTCTGGATTTGTGCCCGGTTGATGGCAATAGGCTCGCCCCCTATTACATTGGGACCTAAAACATAACTGGCGAAATGTGGGTCAACTATATGTGCACCTCTGCCTACCCCTTCGGGGAATACAGGCGTGATGTTATGTTATGTTTATGTCTACCTACCATCACACGCTGTTTAATTGCAATTCCAATATAATCAAACTTCAATACAAGTTACTATATAAGGGCCTACCTTTTGTTTCCATAGAAACCAATATATCTACCTATAGGTATCTAAGTATCTACTTTATAAATATAGGAAACAAAATAGACATCTAGCTATATATACCTATGTGTGTATATTATGTATAGATAGTATGATAAACAAACACGCAGAGCACACTGATCCGCACCGGAAGTGGTAACAGCCCGAGGCGCGATACCAACCGGAAGTGATGCGCCGCCTCATCCCGTATCTGTGATGTAGTACAACAAATATTGCAAATAGTTGGCGATAAAATGTTTGGAGTGAGTCGCCAGTAGGTTTACCTTTGCTTTGGTTTTTACCAAAACTTTGACGACTTATTAGGCGCAGTGGCTAAGCGACTGGACTGTTGCGGCTGCGATTCCCGCACGGGGAAAAAAATTGTGTGATCCGTAGATATTTGTCTCGAGTCTGGGGTTTATGTTATGATTTTTAATGTTTGTGAAACGCAGCCACGATACAGGAGAAATTCCAAGTGTGGGGCGTTTTGTAAAAAAATTATTCAGGACAATGCCACTAGCCTTTTGGGCACCAAATCACTTGTAATTAAACATAGGTACAGAAAAGCTCAATTAGATACATCGTTGTCTAAATTAGAATATCTATGAGTCCATATTATGTTAATCGCGTTAAAAATAACAAGGTGGTAGGTACCTTTGACCCCACAACCTCAAAGTAACTGGTTGATACAACTCTGGAAACTCATAACAAAATCATTAGGTATATTATACCACATACTTAATAAACAAAATACTAGCAACACTTACACACCTACCTAAAATATTTCAATTCAAAACTTCACAGAACCCGTCACACGAAATCTCGATCCATGATTACCCCAATAAAAAAATAAACACCGCCAATAAAACCTAGCACCGACCAGAGACTCTACCGACTCTACCATAAACGTGTTGTCATGGTAATTATACGTTTTTTTTCTACTTTATGTCCCCACGTCTTAATTAGAAGAGGCCGCGACGTAAAAAGTTTTCAATACTCGAAATGTTGCCAGTTTATGTTGACCTTTCTACCCTCCCTTTGTATGTGAAGGGATGATTAAGAGAAGGGGTGATGAATGTTAAGGGGTAGGTCAAGTTATATTTTACGGTTTCGTTAATAGATTACTGAGAATTTGGTTGTAATTTCGGAGTTTTGTTGTGGGTATAGATTGTGTTATCAACAGTTACTATAGAATTTTGACATCAGTTTAAGTGTTGTTTATAATGGTGGCTTAGCTAATTAATAATTACTGTTTATTAGTGCTTTTATCTATTAATCCTTCGTTATGTTCATGTGTCCATTTCGTTAGGTTATGTGGGCAAAAATACATTTAAAAGATTTGAATATTAATACGAATAGTTTATATCTAAATGAATTAAACTTCATTTTTTTTAATTCAAAATTTTGTACTTTATTTATTTATTAGGGGGTTTTATAAGTACATAATTATTATATCTATATTCAAATTGAATCTTGCACAGATTTCGTTTGTAAAAAAAAAGGCCTCGCAGTGAATCGCTGTCATTTTATTTAGCAAAATTCGAAAAAAAGAACAAATGACATTAGCGCAGTTAAAAGTATCAGAACATAGGTAGGTACCTACTATAATGATTTCTATCACTTACACGAATATTAGTCATTGAAATAAAACTACTGAAATAGGTACCTACTGTTAGGTATATTTTATTTTTATGAAACTACTGGCCCAAACAGAAAAGGCGTTTCCAAAATCTAACAAAACCTCAAAAGTAGTTAAACATATAATTACGTAGGTTTGTGTGATATGGTATTGCTCCTGGCTGGAGGCCTTTTATTAGGTCTCGCCAAACGACCGGTTAAGCAGTAAGAGCTCCTTCAAAGTTCTGCGAAAGGCAAGTTCGGAAAAAAAAGATATGGTATTGATATGCATGTGTGTGAATGTGTTAGTGTAGGTACCTATGTGTGTGTTAGAGGGTTACAAATCTTAAAGTGACGAATAACACAAGACTTTTCTCTTGTGTTGTGTGTCGATGGTCTTGAGGGAAATTTAGAATTAACTATTGATTGAAATCTAGACAGGCTAGAGATAGGCGTGTTGTTTTATAGGACCAGACTATCCTTTAATAAAGAACGTGCAAGTCCTTAATATTATTCTTGTTAGAAATCTATTGGAAAATGTTCTTATTAAATCTATTAGGATACAGGTTATCAGTATCTTGTTGGATTGACAATCAAAGGTAGGTAGGTACCTACTACAGTTAGGAGACTTTTTTGAATTATTGTAATTTTATTTAGAGGGCAATCTACAAACCTTGTGTCTATTAAAGTAAGATTTTTTTTTTAATATAATTCAAACTAAGGTTTGAGACGTCACTCGAAAAGCTGCTGCGTTAAATGAGGCTCAGCTGGGTATGGCAGACGAACAATGAGCCAAACTAACATCTCACTGGACCCCTTAACAAGGGAGACGACAGCGAGGAAGACCCAGACGGAGACGGCGGGACAAACTCGACTTGTTTATGCAAGGCTGGTCGCTGGCAGCTGGTAACAGGGATACGTGGAAATAGAGTGGGGAGGCCTTTGCCCAGCAGTGGGACATTCCAGGCTAACAATAATAATAATAATTCAAACTGTAGAAGATAGTAAAGTTTTGGCAAAAATCACGGAGTCATTTTGTTCAACATTTTGTTCCAAGTGTAGTCAAGCTCCTTGCCACTTATAGGGCCTACACGAGGTTCATTACGTTCTATGACTCCCACTTCCTCGTGTTTCTGACGGAACGGTATTGTATTCCTATCAATCCCCTGGACTAATAATAATAAACACTCGAAATGGTCTGCTGTTCCTAAAAGTCATTTCATGCAAAATTAACGTGCCATCCTTATTTTTTGTCAACCGACGTGTGAGGACATGCCTTTATTTATTTTTTTAATAACGGTCCTTGATCCTAAATAAAACAACCTTTTCGTTTCAGTTGAAAAAATAATTACTGAAGGAAATTAAACGTTATTGTGTAGAGAATAAGGATTAATACATAATGGTGAACTTAACTTGAATTTTTAGATTTTAATTTCCATTCATTGCATTTTAAATCTTGGGTTACCTATAGCAATAGAGTTGAAAATTAGAATGAGATAGAGTCAGTGAGGTAGAGGTGTCAAAAATCAGCAATGTCATCGCTTCAGAGATCCCGAAGGAAATTGGAGCAGAATACAAAAGGATTTTTTTCCTCTACATATGTCACGTATGTGAGAATTAAATGTATTTTTAAAATGACTTTTCGAACAAAAAAACAGTTTTAAAATTAATTAAAAGGAGGATGGCCAAGTTGTCGGGTCTCTTTATTAATAGTCTCAAAGGTAGAATTGGAAAACTGATTCATTTAATTAATTCATTTAAAAAGGCAAATAGACTCGTAGTTTCGGTTTGGTGGTATCATCGATTAAAATTGAGTTAATTGTAACTAGTTTTTAAATGAATTATATTCAACATTTTTATGACATTTATTTTGTAACTCTGTTAAATAGGAATTTGTTTTTAAAATATTATCCCAGGTTCAAATATATCCTATTTCAAAATTATAATATTAGCTAAATATCTACTATGTTTACGAACACATTTCTCGAAGAGTAGAGTAGGTAGAGATGTAGGTGTCAGTATAACTAACCCATCCTAAAAAAAGCATTTTGTATCCTAGCTGGAGGCCTTTTATTAGGTCTCGCTAATCACCCGGTTAAGCAGTAAGAGCTCCCAGAGCTAACTGCGAGAGGCAAGTCAGAAAAAAAAAGCATTTTGTATCAAATCTGTGGTACAATTCTATTGTGATAACGTTTATTGTATTGTGTATAACGTGTAACCATGAATATCGCAGTCTAAAACAATAAGCACGAAAACAAAAACACTATCAAAAAATACTACATCGCCTAAGTTCTCATTACCATCCATCCCCAAACAAAAGTCCACACCTATTATACCACTGTCATTCCCTTCCTCCGTCTCCGAACACCGATTCACAAAGTACACCGCAAACAAAACCTTATTATTCTCATCAAACAGAATGATGGTACAGAAAATACTCTTTTTGTGACACTAGATGACACTGGATGGACATTTCGTAGCAATTATCAACTGGTAATGACGTGAGGTGCGAGGCGGGAGCGCCTCAAAGGACGGCGATGGCCGTATGAGTTGGACTTTTTGTGTTATTGATTCTGTGAGAACTTTTACAGATTAAATACATAGGTATGCAGGGTTATTAGGCGATTGATTGTGACTAGCTGTTTTATTTAGTTAAAGGTTCATGAACACTTTCTTACTTGATAAAATATTTGCAGTGTTGAACAATTGATTCAATTGTACCTGTCACTGTCGTTTGCATGTCAAAGAATGGAGATCTCAATAGACTTAAGAAGTAATTATCTTAAAAACATGTTAACATCGTTTATAAATATGGCGGCAAATGTAGTTGTATAGGTATATTAGATTAAGTTATATACAGTTGAGCGTCCTAATCTGCCGTCTACGTGACTAAATGAATACCTATGGCCTATGCCGTGGTTTCAGATTTTTTGTCTTCTGTCGTCACAAATATTGCTAAAAAAGTCACGGAAATAACTATGCGGGTAAATAGGCAAAGACACCTGAAACTATCTCAAGCGATTGGCCGTTACATACCCACAATAAAAACACAAATACAAATTAATCGATTCAAAATAAGAATCCAGGTTGATTGCACCAAATCACAAATCGCCGTTTAAATGCCACCCACGTTCGTTCTAAATTAACCGTTTCGGACGCGCGGACGTCGGTGTCAACTTGTCACTCTGTCACGTTTAAAAGCATTAACCATTAACTGGGACTTTCACCCGGTGTTGGGTGACCGGCCTCGTTTATTTCTTTTTCTTATATTTGGCGACTCCTTTGATTGCGCTTATTGTATTTTTAA
The DNA here is from genome assembly GCA_946251915.1 of Abrostola triplasia. Lineage (NCBI taxonomy): Eukaryota > Metazoa > Arthropoda > Insecta > Lepidoptera > Noctuidae > Abrostola > Abrostola triplasia. The sequence continues at coordinate 8,556,813 of OX276435.1, forward strand.
ATTCTAATTCTAATTAGAATAGAATACTATGAATCTGTGTTGTTATTTGTAGCTATGCACATAAATGGACTATGGACTGAAATGGTTTTTATTTTCTAGATGCCGTCATATAAATAAAGGTCATTGGTCAGGTCATATGCCAGTTCGAGGGTATATAGACAACTTCAAACTAAAAGAAGCATAATTCAGCAAGTTTGACGATATTCACGCAAACATGGGTACTCACGAGTATGTATGAGGTAAGTCAAGTTAAAATCACTGTTTACATATTGCCTGTATTAGTTGATGATAAGCCCTCCAGCTATGCTAGCATGGCTTTACGTGCGTGGGTTAATGATAGAACCTAGTGCAACAAATAAAGTTCCTGACCCACGACTACACTATTGTATAACTAGTTTGTTTATATCTTTAGTACCTACCTTAACTGCAACTATGTTCATGTACAAACTATTATTTTTTGGAAAAAATATTCCGACATAAAATAAAGTAGCATGGTCCACATTTATATCTCGGGGTTTGAACCCGTAACCCCTTGGCTTAGCAGTCCAATTTCTTAACCCTAATCAGGCTGACGAATATGCACTGAAACTATATGACACTTTCATCTAGCCAATTAGTTTTCCAGATTATTCTAAGTACTTACTACCCAAGCTTCAAAGTGTTCGGCAAACTTCGGCTATCGTCGGGCACAAAGGTTGCGCCGGCGCCGCGTCCTGCTGCTACGGTGAACTAAGCGCCCTCTCCCGCTGACTTGCATAACGGCGTGTCAAAGAATTTGTTTCTTTTTATTTGTGCCTTGATACCTTGTTGGGCATCGTAAACGAGAAACGCAGACTGACAGGCTTCAACGTAGAGAATTCTTTATGGAACCATCTAGCTCTTGAACATAACTAAATATATGAATGCTAATTAAATATAGATATAATCCTCTGTAATACCACATTTTAAGTAAATCATTAATCAATATTTGTATTTCATAGTAAATCCTTGGTTTAGTTTCGGCACACATGATTTGATTAATGTCGACTATAAATTTTTCCATCCATACGTATTTCATTGTTTTGTCATCTATTTATTTACAGACACTGCGTATTGCTAAATAAAATAAAATTTAATTTTCCTTGCCTCAATTTTTGTACACAGTTTGGCAAATTTTGTTTGATATCGGATTATAGGATAGGTAAATATGACATTGGTAATTATAATCCAATACCGTAAAAATAAAGGCTTTTGTCTGTTACAGCTGCGCCTAGAATGATGAGACTCTAATAACAAAACATTTCGCCAGTTATGCTTTAGTTCTCAGTAACAATTATAGCCAAATTATAATACATTTATAATAGTGACATAAAATTTTCTAAGTTCGGCTGATCTCGGGCACAAAGGTTGCGCCGGCGCCGCTTCCTGCTGATGCGTTGAACTAAGCGCCCTCTCCCGCTGTCAAACGCTATATACAGCGTGTCATACTTTGTTTTTTTGATTTTACAGTTGGATGCTATTTAAGAGCTTTATTAGATGTAATGCAAAGACTTTAGATTATAATCTCTTATTTAGTGAATTTATATGAAGTTTTTTATTTATGTTTAAGGAAGTAAAATTTTTGAATACTTCAAAAACATCACGTTCGTTGACTGCTAGCGTTGCCTCGTTAGTCTAGTGGTTGCTAAGCATGAGGTCCTGGCTAAAATCCTGGCTACTGCAAAGTTTTACTTGGTTAGGTATTCCATTAGGGAATTCTCAATAGCAGCACGGAGTCTGAATTTGTGCCCGATTCATGGTAATAAGTTCGCCCCATTTTACATTGGGACCTATAACATAACTAGTGAAATGTCGGTGTACTATATATGCACCTCTGTTTATGTTTTTCATAATCATCTCTAAATAAAGACACTGATATAATAATTTAAGAAATGCTAGACACGTACTTAAAGCGATGATGCTAACCTACAGAAGAAAGTGCAAAAATGCAAATCCAATGGGCCTAGTGATGTATGTTATATTTTGTTATGTTGAATAACATATAGATAGTTTTATTCTTCCTCAATAAATTCTACATTTCTTTCAATTTTTCATACTGTTATAAATCGACGTAGGCATAAATCAAACCTACGAAATTTAAAACATCCTGTACGCCCACTAGGTATCAATACTTCATAATCCCATATTTCGCCTCACACCGTTTTTGTTCGTGATGAAGAAATACCATTGTTTGCGGTCTATACGATTAGTTATGGGTGACACGGGACCCCGATGTATTGGATAATCGATTCAACTTATAATCGTTCCGATCCTAATCGATTAGCCTTTTTGTGAACGGCCGGTGCCTTTGTGGTTCTTTTTTTAAAAGCAATTATGAAAGTAAAAATGGTGTGTCCTGTGAGGTATTTTAAGTGATTCCTTTTTTGAAATCGCGTTTGTTAATTTCGTCGTGACAGGGCTTTTTGCGAAGATGTATCTGATCTTGTAAATAGTGTAAAAAAAGGGCTATTAATATTGACAGAGCAGATTTGTTAAGGAAGTGAGTAGAACAAATTAAAATCGATAGGAAACAGTCTTAACTTTTTTTTATTGGACACTCCAAAAGATTAGTAATAGTAGGGGTTGTATTGTGATCAAATGGCGAGTTAGAAGAGTCCAGTTAGTAGAATCAACAAGTGTATTTGGACACTGCAGTCACTTAGTTTGTAAAACGTGTTAGAGATCAGACAATAAGAAATGAGATAACAGTCATGCGGGAGAAATATAAGAGTCCCTATTAAAGAACACTACAGTTTTATTACCGACACCAGGCAGCGAAAGTTATTAGTGTCTTCAAAACCCAAGAAACAAAGGCAAGATGTACCCAAACATAATTAGTTGTTACCCCGATAAACATAAATCATACTGGCCGGACGAAAAATCGTAATTCCCAAAAACGGGCGTCCGGAAATTATTTGAAAAACAAAGCGCTGGCTGACCACGCCTGCGCCGCCTCGGCTGTGCGTACGCATACTGTTCCCACGTTTAAGTAGAGCGAGCAGACGCACTGAAATTGTGGGATATTGTTTGAAAACATTTGACACAAGATTTCAATAGAAAAATTCAAAAAGTTTACATAAGAATTTTCCTTCCGATAATAGTTTTGATTGATTAAGATAGATGGCGTTACCTGTTGCAATATTTAAAGTATTTTCATTTGAGCTAGAAGATTGGTTTTCGATTTTTTTTGGTGAGTTTACCAGTGGCAATACATTATTTTTAAACGTAGGTTTTCGAAAAATGAGAATTGCAATTTACTGCAGCTCAACTATGGTGAGACCTGGACAAAAAGCTTCCGGCCAGACTAAATTGATTTCGTTTAAATCACTAGTTGCAATCAAAATAGTCACAAATCAAAACCAAAAAAATTTTTAAGTATTCATTTAAAAACCCAAATTGATGACAATAACCTAAAATTTCTTAACAAAAACGGGCCGGATAAATCAACGCAAACATCCTAAGTTCCACAAAAACATGGTGTATGTAGCAGGGAGTCTGTAACACGGTGGGCGTCACACAAGCTGCTCCGGCGATTATTAAGTCTCTTGCGCCGCTTGTTGTTATTTAACGACCGCTTTGACATTAGCGGGATTGTCCGCGCATAACTTATCCAATGGCGATGTCGAGCCGTTGTCTTCAGACTGGCTGTCAAGAATTTTAAATACAATTCCAAGTTCAAATCGGTGATGTGTAATTATTTAGGTACGTGTTAGGAATGATTAGAGCTAGTCATAATATTAGGGCGATATATTTTTGGAAGGTGAAATGGAGGTAGTACAGAATGAAAAAAGTAAGGGTTGATTTACTTTTTTCTGAAGATGTTCTACTTTAATATAGATAAATTTTCATAGGAACACGAAATGAACTTGCCTTTACGATTTTTTGTCGTCATAAAAATTTAGGTTGCAAATTTCATACAGTATAAAGCTTACGTGCTACGAAAGTAACTGGTGTATGAAATCAACTAAGATTAAGGCCTTTTAGGTAATATAATGCTAAATGGTAATGTTACACAAATTGATAACATCTTATTAAACACCACTTGGGTAAGTGTACGTATATAATCCCGCGCAGCCTCAAAGACACAGGAAGTCATACCGATCTATGTTCCATCATCGTTCGAAATCCAAATTATAAATATGGAACACTTACCGGCGGACGTAAAACATTTATTCGTCTAATACGTCGTTATCAAGTGCCGCTATATTTGTACGAGTTGTCGTGCGCGGGCCGATGATATAAAGAGAATGGATGTGGTAGGGCTAACAGTAAAAAAAATTGAGGCAATTTGCTGTATAAAAAAGTGGTCTGCTTTTTGGTTTGTTCAGTAAGGCTATAATGAATTGTTTTTTGGAGGTGCCAACTCCGTTTAATTTTTAATTTGTCTAAAGAAAAATCGAATACCTTTTTGCAAAACTTTAAGGCATTCATGGAAAATCATACAGGTTTGAAAAGTTTTGCAACTTCTACCTAAATGACCCGTGCAATAATTTCTATTTAAATGATCAAATACCTACACGAAAAAATCTACAATTGATTTTATTTAATCATCAAGGTTCGTCTATCGTCAGTGTTGTCAGTAGTGAAATTAATAAAGTCAGGTGAATTGACTGTCTCGTTTTAAATGTGGAACAAAACAAATGAACCAGTAAAATAAGCTAACCCTTGAAAGTTCCGGCTCACATCCAGTAACCCTAAACATCCTCGCACCGGCACGAGTGCGGCCGCTCGCGCGCATATTTATTTATTTTTACCGAAATAGACCGAACGGTCGTCGAGTGCGTCCGATTTATAGAATGCCGTGAGCAATTTCACTGGAATCCGACGCGTGGTTTATGTCTTAATGTAGTCGCTGAAATTGTTACACGCATGAATGTTGCGTTTTCTTTGGAAAAATACAGGCGCCGCGAGAGGGTTAGGTTGTGAGTAAATTTCAGAATCTTTTCTCGGTATTGGTAGTGGCGCTCCATTGAGATGGAAGTAAATGCTGTTGGATGACGTTTTCTGGTTTGGTTTTCATACAAGGGTTAACCCTTTGCTCCTTTCTTATGAAATTTACAATGTTGAGCAACTACATTATATATGTCACTATCATTTGCATGTCAAAGAATAGAGATGTCAATTGACTTAAGAAGTAGTTATCTTAAAACACATGTTAGCAGTGTTTATAAGTCAGGGGGGGAGGGGTCGGTATGTAGGTATTTGAACGATCTGCTGATGTTGACATTGTTCCAATTCTAGGTCTTCTGTAATTATAAGCACGTTAAACGAACTGACGCACCCACAGGTTATTAGTGTGAGACAACGTTCGCCTATAACCAAGAAGACTACAAAAAAGCCAGACCAATATTATGTAAATCTACTGTAGTTACATCTCTATCTACAAATCATATTAAGACTCCACGCTTATGCAAAAATGGTTTACAGCCAATTACACAAATCTCTCAGAAACAACAACAAACATGACCAACTAATTCGCCACCCAAAATGAAGTCAAAACCCACCCATCACCGTCCAACCACAACACTATAACTCTAAGTGTATAAACCTTTAAACCGAACCGATCAAGTAGGTCACACTTCCGTGTATAAAATAAATTCGTTCTAAAAGCAATCGTCCGATAGATTTACGGCCAGTTAATTCGGCTAGATGTAGACTTATAGAGTGGTTTATGGCTCAGTTGTTATGTTTAGCGGACTTACAAGGCATGTTGATGCGTCAGCTAGTAAGGAATTGTTCAATTAAAAGATTAGTTATGGTCTTAGTGACAGGTAGGGATCGGTAGTCACTTGTTACGGTGGCGAACGATTGCGCAGTGGTAACACCGAGGCTTGGAGCAATAAGGACTTGTTATGCGAAATTTATTGGGACTTTGCTGTCCAATAAAGTATAATCGTAGCAATAAGAAGGAAGCCTGCCTCGTAGGTGCCATTGTTGACTGTGGAGCACAGGTCTTGAATTTACTTGAACATAGTTTTATTGGGTTATTTCATTATTTTGTTCTCAGTAGCAGCTTGGAGTCTGGCTTTGTTCCTAGGAATAGGCTCACCCTTATTACATTGGTATCTAAGGTTGGGACCTAGATCTTCGGTACACCTCTATACACCCGTTCGGGGAATACAGGTCTGATGAAATTTATTTTTTGTGAAGGCAGATTTCATTACTATCATGTCGCTTTTTAAACTTTTCATCGATGTCAGTGTACTGCTCAGATCCAAAGTCGACTCAATGTTACATGAATATTGATTACTCGACTACTAAATCAATAAAATTATCCAATATTGTCAACGCGATAGATACTACCATTAAAATTTGCATGCTGAAATAATTGCTCAAGTTATGTAAATCTTCGTCTAGTTCACAACCATTATTATACATCACTAGTGAATCGTAACTCTTATTGCTATGATCATAAGAGTTACAATCGATTTCAGTAACAGAAAAACTAATTTGGTATTCTATCGTGACAATCCGTTTTATGCTGTTCCTATTAAAATTGTAACTCTTATTTGTATAAGCATAGAGTTGAGAATGAAAATTCTTGGTGGTATTGTTAAATTTGTTCTCCCATGGCCTCTTCAACTCGTGTTAATGACTACAATGTTATTGTCATTGCATTTATTATGTCAATTACTGTAATAAATGCAAATGACGTAAAAAGCAAGCTAATGGGTTATGATTAGTAAGTTGACAAGAATAAAATCGAACCTAAAATGATTCGTTTACAACGTCATAAAAGTGAATAGGTTCTTTAGGAATTTGGCAAAGGCCTATTAAAATATTATTACAAAGGCCTGAAAAATTGTGGCCTTAGTGGTTGACATATCGGATTTTTATGCATACAAGGTTACGGTTCAAGTAAGTATGACTATAACTTTTTTAATATCATAAATACTTTCTCAGATATTCTAAGACGCCACTGACTAACGGCGATGGAAAAAATCGTGAAGAAACTTGGATTTTACTTGAAATTGCCTACCCGCAGTGAGCTAGCATGGTGGTCAATGCTTAATCCGTCTCTATACGAGAACAGGCCTTTGCCCTGCTGTGGGACAGTCATAGTCTGTTATTAATATTATTTTGTGTATAACTTCTGTTCTTCTTCTTATTTGGTTATGGCAATCGGCGTCTTCTGACAAGAGTCATTGTTGCCAGTGTCAAGTGTCGATAACGTCTATTACTGTCATATTACAGAGGTGGGCTTGTAGCACATTGTTTATAAATAGAGGTATCCTTCATATTTAATCATTATAAATAACATAGACACTTAACTAAATTAACATTTATTCGAATTTGATTAAAATTCAAACAGTTTTACCTCAAAACATTAAAAGTAAATTATTATTAATATTTCAATGTCCTAATGTCCGCCCATTGAGGCATAGGTATGACTGACGCAAACATATTTGTTTGCAAATATATTAATAGCATTACTTTTATACTTGCAATCCTTGTTTCTATAGCAATAAAGTCGAATTTTGTTGGCATCGTCGGCAAAAATAAGTTTGTGTTTAGGAGAACAGTTTTTATAGAACACGCCCCGTTTGACGGTGGACGAAACAAAATTAAGGCTTTTCGTTAACTGTCACACTAGAAAGTTGTTATTAATTTTATTTTTGAGACACATAAAATATTTGTTTTTTTACGACCAGCGCGTATTTTTCTGTTCAAAACATGTTATTTTGTAAAGTCGTTTGCAAAAACTTAATGATTAGGTAACCAAAATCTAGAAGCGAGCAGAATTGCTGAAGAAATTTTATGACATTTGACTAATTGAACGGTTTCTTCAAAGATATAGCAAATATGATAAGTATGGATTATTTTCTCAGTAATTTTTCCCTAATTCCTCATTGTTATCATCATCATCAATTCATCATCGTTGTCTAAACTAACTTTCTTAGCCGTTTGTTTATTTCGGTGTACATTCATGGTATCTCAATTTACCAACAAAGTGCCTGCTCGGACTAGATGGGCAATGAGCGTCCGCAATTGCGTTATACAATTGATTAAACTAGATTCCCATACCTTGCCATAGCCCATTGTATATTATCCTAAACTGTACTTATGATAATTTTGGTGTACAAAAATGAGAAATCTATCTATATAAATAAAACTATGATGGCATTTCTAAGAGTTATAATTTTGGATTGTTTATGAGTGACTTATAATGTAGCGAATTCTGCCTCTATTTTGGAACCCTAAATTCTTTTAAACATTGCTCTGGAAATAACTTTTTTCTTTTTGGCCGAGCATAACCAATAGTCATCAGTCGGCAAAATCACATGACCATTAAAACCACCCATATCCGAAGGCTACAAACACGGCTCACTTATCTAAAACTGGGATCCCGCAGTACTGTCACCCAAGGCTAACCCTTCATATTTCAGCCTAAAGTCAATTTAATTTAGCTTTGCAGACAAAAAAAGAGGAATCGGGTCCCAAACTCATAACGTGTCCCCGCCTCTGAGGGTTCCAGTGAATTCTATAAGGTCAGTGAATTATTAACTTTCTGGACGTTTTGTGGGTCCTATTATACTGTTTGCCATTGGCTATGTTCCGTCGCGACATGCGGTTTTGTCTTTGTTTTAATTTTGTAATTTGTTTAGTTTATAGTTTGGTCATTTGTTGTGTCTGCTGTTGTGGTTTCTTACTGTTGGAATAATATTGTTGAATTTAATTTGGTGACAGTTTTTTACCAATCTTTTGTTTTGAGGCTTCTTAAGGTATTTTTTTCTCGTCGATTTTACTTTTGCGCAATTTCAAGCAGTGTTTGCTGCATTTTAGTGGCGTTAGAACCTAAACTAAACTGTTATTCTTATGTTTCCAGATTCTATTCCGCATCTGAGCGTCACCGGATATAACGTCACGTCGGTACACAATGTTTTTGAAATTCGAACGTCCCAGTATTGATGTTTATAATGCGGGCACGCGCGTTCTGTCGCGCGGGTGGGACAATGTTGCCAGCACTCAAAATAGATATCCTACGCGAGAACGGATGCGGTTGCCAGCGCAAAATTTGTAATATAGGTAAACATTATTTAGAATTGTTATTGTTTATCTGTGGAGTGGGATTCTTGGAAGTAACGTATATGAGGCGAGAAAAAACTTTTTTATAGATAATGTTTTTCTTTCTTGTCATCTTAGATAATAAAGTAGTATATAAATTCGGTGAATATTTACATTGCTTATTTTTTTTAAAGGAAAAAATGTAGTTAACTAACAAATCATTTTCCTCGACAAATTGATCTAATAAATTTCTATACACTTAAAGATACTATTTTTATAATAAATGGCAAACCCACATACCAACTTAGACAAAACAAAGCTATTATTACACATTAATGTGAGAAAAAAGAGACACTTAATCACATTTATTACGTTTGTCAAGACAGATACGCATCTACGTTACCTATATTTCGCAACAAACACAAAATAATTCATAAAACGGCTTTTATCTGGGGTCGATCTAAAAGGTCAAGAAACAATGGGCTGTTCGACCCGTTCGGATGAAAAATGATGGTACATCATAAAGTCCCCGTGATGTTAATTATGTATAATTACTGTTAGTGACATCTGTCTTCATTATATGCAAATTTTTAGAACTGGTGAGCAATCACGGTGGAGTAATTATCTGCTACGGTTTATTACTTAATGGGAGATGGGATTGTAGTACTGATGGTATATCAAGCTCAACAGCCTGTGTGTTAAATAGTTAATAGATAAAGTAACAATTTCCCATCAAAGCAAGAGGTTAGGAAGTGATTTTGTTTTTGGTTTATATGTTCCAATATGTTCCAAATTTTGACAGCCAGCTTGTATTGCTGCGTCGTTTCTTGTGCCTAGCAATAGCACGGAAGCGGTGTTGGGCAATTGTTTAGGGTTGTCGTAATGTAATTTGTCGCTCATAAAGGTTAAGCTACTTTGATTAAATGAATTTTATCTTTATCTCTTGCCAGGCAAACAATCTCTCCATTTCTTGTCGTTGCTTTAAATTTTGACCTTCTCAGTTTTTCTTTAATAACGTTGATATTATAGCTTGTTCTAGAAGACGGGCAGCAGCCTCTTTATCTTTTAATTTTCACTTTTTTTCTATAGCGCTTCTTATCTCATGTGTGTCATCTCTGTCTTCATCTTGTGCTCCAGAAACTTTATTTTCTTTAAATAATTCTAGGTTTAATTACCTTACTCTAGGTTTTCTCGGTTTATTATTTTTCCATCCATAATTGACTGTAAGCCATGTCTGGAAGGTGTAAATATTAGTTGCCCCAAAACATTGACTACTGAATAAACATTTCTATACCGCTGCAATATACAGTCGTCAGGAAATATTTTCATAATAAATAACAGCCCCACACAAACAATTATGTTTATTATAATTATGTTGCCCTGATTACGTTATAGTTGAGCGTGATGCTGTATGAGCAAATAGTTGTCAATGTTATTTTTCGTTATTATATCTTTTTAGATCTTATTAAAAATGTATGTAAGTCGTTTTCTTGCTCTATTTATTTGGTACTATTCTCCTGCACTTTGCTTAGATGAGGAACGGATACCTTAATCCTAACTACATTGATATTTTTCTAACCTACCAGCACGTTTTGTACCAGCATAAAATTCTGTTTTGTGTTTAGGTATCCAATTTTATTTATTTCCTTCTTTTTCAGGCTGACTTTTTAGTTTTGCCTAATTTATTGTTGCTTTTTGTTAACGTTGAAGTTTTACTCAGATTACCGATAATTAAGTATGCGGGAAGAAAATAATTCTTGTTTTGCGGTTAGCTACCAAGTCTTTCTTTAGAATCTTGAATAATATACAAATTAATGTAAATGACTTGTTCTCGAATAGTGTCGTTAGGATAATTTATTACCATTTTAGAACGTTTAATGTTGCAGTAACATGAACCTCCTAAAGGTTGTAATTTTTAAACTATCGCGTTGCATAATTATAATAGAATTAATTTACAACACGGGAATCAACGCGAAAACAACTTTTTAAATTTTTGGCTTGACATCGACCGAGTTACACCGGCTGTGGTCACAAGCAGACTGAGGACTCCTAAAGGCAGGTAGATAATGACAATTCAAAAATGTAAGTCTTGCTATTTTTTTTCCTTTACATCACTCTCCCGGTGCCTTAAACAAGTAGCAAAAGGCTTCATAAAAATCAAATAGAATGACAAATGTATGGGGATGTCATAATGTTTCAACTATGTAACCTAAGTATGACATATTTCAATTCCATAATTATATTCCTCATTTGTCTAGAGTTCCTAAAATGATAACAAGTAAAACAAAATATCACTTTTCCGACAAAAAAACCATCAATTTTGACGAAACAACGTCGAATGAATAATTCTCGTATATTGTTAACTCGACACCCGATAGCATCGGTAAGCGCCCAGTTTTTAACCCCGTATTGCTCACATCATAATAAAATCAACACTATTCATTTATTAAGTGATCAATTAACACATTAAAGGCCATGAAAACGCACGCTCATTACAATAATTACGGTTTATTGGCAAACATTGATTTGTAATTTGCATACAATCTGCACATTGTAATAACAGTTGATTGTGGACTTTATTTTTGAGGATACAAAGTCGACTATCGCTAAACAAGTGCAGTGAAATATGTAAATGTCGCAGTGTACTTGATAATAACCATGAAATCGGTTTGTAATAGTTTGTCTTTCATTCTTGGCATGAAAATTTGTCACGGTATGGCTCAAGTATTGATATTTGATGGTTTTTGCAGCCTTAGACTTTATAGAGAAGTACCTATAGTATGTGTTCATGAGTATAATTACAATTATCTTGATTGGGTACCTACGTTTTATTGTATAGTAATTTAAATCAAATGTAGTTAGCACAAATTACTGTCGTATAACTTTTAAGTTTTATATATATACTTACCTTATTTGCCGAGTGGAATTAGGCCTAGAATTGACCACCCCCTTTTCTCCCGTGTTTGTCTAAAGTTGCGACTAAAGGGAAATCCCGAAAATGGTTAGCAGCGTCTTCTGTAACTTCACCACCAATACTGCGATCCCCAAGCCACTTGCCAAGTGTGGGGATTGTGGCACCCCATCCTTGCCTAATGGGGTTTGCTTTTGTTCAACATAGGTCGTGTTCCGACTGATGATAATGATGATTTACATTGAAGAGATCCTATTTACAGGGAATTGTGCAGGTTTATAGGATGAACAGGATTTTTCGCGTCGCGGTCTCCGTATACCTAGTATTATAAAACAGTACATCAATAAAAGAAAACCTTTCAAAAGAAATGCTAAGAAAGCCAAACTTCTAAGCAATTAATTTCCTCTTCAAATCCGATTTCTTTTTAAAGTTCTTAATAATATTATGGCAATGATCCTCTTTTACCTTTTTTAGTTTTGTTTCTTCCATAAAACCCTAAACTTTGTTTTTCTAAGTCTTGGAAAGTGAAGTTTTTGGCTGAAATATACTTCTACCATCACTATCACCATAATTCTCAGTGAAGGAGCAGGCAGTCTTCTGATTTATGTAATTTTATTAAAATATCGAGTTAATAAAATCTATTAAATTTATAACTGGGACTACCTCGTTGGTCTAGTGGTTGCTAAGCGCGACTATTGAGCATGAGGTCCTGGATTCGAATCGTGGGTCGGGCAAAGTGTTACTGTGTTTTTCCATTAGGTAATTCTCAGAAGCAGCACGGAGTCTGGATTTTTGCCCGGTCGATAGCAATAGGCTCGGCCCCTATTACATTGGGACCTAAAAAACATAACTATGTGAAAAGTGAACTATATGTACACCTCTGCCTACCCCTTCGGGGAATACAGGCGTGATCTTATGGATTAAATTTACAAACGATCTAGAGTGAAATTATGATACAAAACATACACAAAAAACGTAAACTTTATTCGTGTGCCTTCATACCTACTTATGTATCTAAATAGACATGACATTAGGCAACACAGTAGCTCCAGTAGACTGTCAGTGTTCACAAGCCTGAGATACTAATCTGCAGTGTCCCCGCGCACATCTCACGCTATTGTCCAATGTACGTCGAGTGGGAAAATGTGGAGAAGGTAAGTTGCACTTAAATTGTTTTAAGGGAAAAGTTGACCTAAACTAAAGATTATTGTAGCTTCTTCCTCTTGTGACTGATATAGGTAGGTAGGACGATGAAAACGTGTATTTCACAAAGTTTTTTATGAAGAAAGCTTTGTGAAATACAGGTCTTCGTCGTCCACATCAGGTTTTAGTAAGAATTTGAATTTCAGTAACCAATTTTGTCCGCTGTTTATTTTATTTTGTTGTAGGTAGATCGTTGTTTTTTGCAGCGAATTGTTTTCCTGTATTCATTTTTTTATGTGCAATTAAAATCGAATTCACTGCAACACTATTTTCCACTGCATGAGTGGACAAACCAAGTATCTATTCCTACGCTCCAAAATACCACATCCATTTCACCAAATATGCACTTCAGAAATATCCCAACAAACGTCGAATTACAGAGACAAGCAACAAATTAAGAGATTTCATTCCCGCGGTTTGCATACAAATTGTTATATGGGACCGTCCATTGTTCTAACGTTATCACACACCTGATCTAAGTCGGTGGCTTTGAGTTCCGTCTTCCACTAATTCATATAGTTGTATTTACTGTGCTGACGTCATTGTTAACGAAGAATTTTAACTAGACAGTAATGGGAATACAGAGGTTGTAAAGTTATACGAAATGTTTGTAGTAAATGATTAGTATTGTTACATTGGATCAAACAATGGAAATCTTTGAAAGCCGTTCATTTTAATGGGTGATATTATAAAATGTTACTTGTAATTAAAAATGATGTCGCAGTTATAAGAACGAACACAAGACACAGTGAAAAAATTGAAATCTGTTTGATAAGTTTGACTACGAAAACTCCAAGATAGTAATGAAATTTTTCTTTAACTATCGTTATACCTATATGCAGTCTTGTTCAAGGCACTGATGCCATTGTCCCGTTTCAAGGAGATCCTGGTAAATTATAATTGCCGTAAATAGAAGTAATTTATGTGTTTATAAGTCTTAAAATCGTTATGAACACATTGTGAGGAAACTGGCACATCTGAGAGATTTTCAACGGTGTGTAAAGCCATGTGAAAGGCCTACTAGTTTCAACTTTGACACCAGGTTGCTCATCAACTATACGATAAGAAGTCTTCAAATCTAATCGCAGTAGTCCTATGTCAAGTTCATCTCGTAAGCACAACGCCAATTGGCCGTCAAAAATACATTAAAAATTCACTTATCCAAAAAGCCATTTCACCCAAATCCAATCCCTACCCACCGTTTCCCGATGCGCCGAACAAATTACCTCTCCCTATTCATAACTAAAGACAAAGCAAAAATTTAACTTCCATGGCATTACCAAAAACCCGAACCTAATTAACTCTGAGGGCTCTTAATTAGTCCCCATTGTAACATGACAAGAGAACCGGCAATTTTGGTACAACCTCAAATTAATACACACAGACATGAAGAATTATAAGCGATATAATACATGATATATCTAGATTTTGTAGATAAGCTAACGTGGGTTTAGACTGTTGTAAGTTTGTTAGTGAATTTACATAACTAAATGTACTTTTAAAGATGGATATAGTAATAGATATACGCATAGGTAATAGTATTGATACTATTTTGCTTTGCAGTAAAATAAGGTTTCAAGTTTGCCATCGTAATTTGCTAAACGCACTGCAAAAACTCTGCTGCAAAAAAATCGTTAACATTTGCTATATTTCGTATCCACATAAGGTAAAAAATACAATTCAAAATGTGACTTGCAAAAGCCCTTGATAGCTCCATAAAAAAGCCAGCATCTATAAAATAAAAGAAGTCATTTACAAACAAATCGTCAAACCCCAAGACGTTTCCATAAAGAATACAACTTGACCAATATTAATTATTTGCGATATTTCAATGCCAACATACCGATTGTTGGCCGATCGATCAAACCGCATGTCCTACTAATGTTTGGGTAACAAATCAAAACAAGATCTTAAAAAACGTTTAACTAAATCATCGTTTCTCTCCGAAAACTGTTTCGCTTTAGATAATTATAGGCTTCTGACCATTCTGTGGTTCTCTTGAGAGCATTCCGGGGAACTAATTAACGCGTAGGACCGTGTGTCCCTTTCCAACAACATAAAATTCGCTATAAAGTTTTTCGTTGGCTGGATGTTGTTGAGACAGATATAATTTGATATGTTTGTATGTGAATTTTGTTTTGGTTTGTCGTGTGTTAGAATTGCATGGAATATTTACGTGGTAGGTTATTTGAAGCATCACTAGAATCGTTAATAAGCGTACCTAAAGTTTTAGTGTCATTTTTATAGTATTAATAATAATATGATACCAAGTTAAACATCTAGTTAGACCGAATGGAACCATGATAAAAGAAAGAAGTCTTGGAAAATGAGTAGCCAAATTGTAGTATCTAAGAACGATGAATTGAGTGTTGAATGTCTAACAGCGGTCGCCATGGTAACCATATCGACCATTATCCCTCGCGCTTTAGGGCGCACCATCTGTTCAATTTCAAACTAGGCCATCTACTTCCTACCTGTACTGTACCACTTCAGTCACGACTCCAAAACGGAACATAAATAAATTGTTTTGACAGATACACTTTCATGTACAGATAACGACAATATCATAAACACGTGTAAAGTGCTCTGATATTTATACCGGGACGACTTCATTTGCATTCTGGTCGGCATCTAAAGCACTTAGCGTTAAGATATGGACAGACGTGACGAGCTGACATGCATCAATCTTGTCACGTGACTTGATAATATGTTGCCGACTGTACTTTCAATAAAATGGGAAATTAGTAGCCCTTATTACAAGGTGTTACAGTTTACATTTGAACGAAAGTTTGTTTGACGATTTATAGATCAGTTTGTTCTTTGGTGACTGATAACGCATTGCGAAGTTATGTCATACAGTTTTGCTGAAGAATAATAGCCTTTATTACAAAGGTGTTTGGTTGGTATTTAATGAGATTTTATTTCAGAATATCCAGAAGCGTTTCCGTTATCTGTGGCGACATTCTCACACCTTACAGTATTTGATAAAGCATTGCAAATTAATTCTACAAATAATAATAAATTCGTTCGCTCACGATTCGAAAGTAGGTTAAATTATTGTAATAATGTATGATAAGAAATTCTGTAGAAATACGATGCTGATAGTACCCAAGGCCTTTGTTGATTCTCTTGAGACGGGATTGCCGCAAGGCAGGATAAGCTCACGATGTTATAAGTACTTACTAGTTACTATTCTGAAGGCCAAATACAATAAAATTATCGAATTATTAATTCAATTATGGCAACTAGAGATGTCACGAATAATGATTTTGTCGAATATCGAATACCTACAGAATATTCAGTTCTCGACCGAACACCGAATATTCCGTAGCAGAATATTTGATGACACTCAGTATATTTTGCGAGGTACTATATTGATGGACATACTAATACGGAATGGTCAAAACGTTATTACAACCTTCTTAGACATTGGTAATTACATTTGATAACTTTGAATGTCTTTAATATACTTATGCTTGCTACCTAACTGACGGACAGTGTAAGTCCTTATAAATAAATGTTAAACTAAATAGGTTCCTACAACCAGATAAGACACATTGATGTTATATCAATCGACATTTATTGTATTTTTAGACTCTTTATCGTAGCATTAACGTCCTTCGTTTAAAACTCGTCAACGTCGATTAAATGATATTATTAAAAGAATTATAAAAACGTTCCTGTATTGTTAAAAGCTGTCTTGTTTCGACAAGAATAACGGTACACCCGATAAAACATTTAAAACATTGGAAGCTTATGTCAATAACAGATGTAACAACGTATTAATTGGACACAAAACATGCAACCATGTATCGTTTACAAATATCAAGATGCGCCGGCGCACGGCCAGAGACCATCGGTATACCGTCACAGGTCGTCACAGCGACACAATTAGCGCGACGTTGACTTACTTCCACCGATAGAACGCTCACACGAAGCACCATAAACTTGATAAGTCCACACGCAAACTGTCGATAGTCGATAAAACGACTTGAATTATATCGACATGCTGTCAGCCCGTCCTTATTTGCATTTAATTACGTGTTTTTATTTAGATAAAGTGTAATGGATACTACTTTATTATATGGGACCAGTTTATTGCATTTTTATGAATTGGGCTTAGGAATGCGAATAAGGTAAGTATGTTAGAAATTCTCATCGTTGTCAGGTTAACTAAAGGTGAAAGTAATATACACCTAATAGAGCCGATAGAGGTTACAATTTCATACATCGAAGGAAATTTTCGTTGACTATAGATCCAAAGTCACGATAAAATTCGAACTACGATGTGATAATTATTATTTAAATATATCAAGGTGCATACAATGCTAAACTGAAAACCGTATAATTTTCCGTTTCCCTAAAGAAAGTACTACATCAATATTAACCAGAATTAAGGCCATTGTACTTAAATGGATGATGAATGTTTAATAAAGAAATAAACAAACAAATAAGCTACCAAAAATCGACAGTTAAAAACAAGGCACAAATTATGAGGCGTGGAGTACATACGTACACCCCTAAATAAAACGACGCTGAAGCATCTGCAAATGAAAATAATTAGGAGGTATAACAAACCACGAAAATTCTTAACAGCCCGCCTATAAAATGACCAAGCATAAACCTTTATCCATAAAATATAATACAAATCCCGATTAAGTGCGATTCCTTCATTATTGGCATGGCAACACCTGCCGGTTACATCTGCGGTCATTTTATTGTCCAAAATGGATCCTCGAAAGGGGCAAAAAGGATAAAAAGTATCAAAACTACTAACAAACTGTAAAAAACTCAGCTACGGTTGCGATTGATTAGGGATGTGGTGGTGTCGATGGTGATTATGTCGATAAAGGGAATTGGATATCGTCACTGTTCAGTTATGTGGTTTTGTAACTGCAATTCTGATGTGAAAACGGGTTGCTGGGAGTAATAGATGTTGGTCTTCCTTTATTTTGTTTTGTTTCGCTTGCGATAACGGTGGGACCCAGTTAGTTTTTACCGATATGTGCTTGTTCTTTGTATAATAAGTTGCAATGGGCACTTTTACTACAATTCCCTCCAACAGCTTAAAATGTAGAACTGTAGGTACCACACATCAGCTAACTATTGTCTTTATTTAGATAAATATTGGATTTTATAAATACGCAACTTTTAAAACGCTCGATGAGTTTCTGACTATGAATCGATACAGTCCCAACACTAAGGCAGATGCAGCTTGGATTTGGAGTGTACTCGGAGGATAATTCATTTCCACGCCGCCTTGTAACAGTAAGTCACTGTTAAACTAAAAAATAACCACAATGGGCTATTGTTTTTGTATGGACTTGCAGATGTACGATCTATATAATGTTGGTCAACATCTGGTGTGTTTTTTACGGACGCTTTTCTTTGATGAGAACTCGCGCGTGCCCTGATTTCAAGCTTCGCGTTAAATCGGCGATAGTTTTTAAAGATATTAAGGGAAGGGTTAAGAAGATATTTTTTCTTTTGTCACTGGATAAGCCATTTGAAACAGGTGACCAGTGTTAAGACCTGGTATGGGCCCGATGATTGACCAGTATCTCAGCACATGGGACTAATATTTCACCATCATCATAACTTTAGCCCGGTATCACCCTCTGCTGTGTATGGGCCAATATTGGACTCATATTTATGAAAAATGTCGACGATAATAATCCTAATTAAAGACTACACATCCACATAAACTAATAATATAAAAGCTGCCTACACGATGCATTGATTTGCTTGACATTTTTTAGTTTCAATTCACATCTAAAAACAAGCCAAACTTAAGGCCAAGGTTTCAAAGGAGATTTTACATCAACCCATTACAACCACACTAAAATTCACCGCGACAAATGAATTCTATTTAAAACCACCAGCCACAAGGAATTTCTAGAAAACTGCAGATCGCCTACAGCGCCCAATTAACTTCCCTCATTTTCCTTAACACTAATTAGGCAGCGCAAACTTAAACACAGATACATCAAACACAACATAAATGTCATTTGAGTTTTAAAAACTATGTTTTAAGGCCTAGGGCCTATTATTCTGCTACCATGTTAAATAAATTTGCACTAGCGTTAACCCAAGTACCACCTTTCATTTAATGGGCTAAGAGTAATTTTTCAAACGTTTTCTAGCGATGGTAGGTGTAAAATTGCCATGGGACTGAGGTTTCGTCATTATTTCCATTATGGATTCTGTTATGGGTCGTAAAATTTATCGTTTTACTGTAATTGTCTATTATTTTTAAAGCTAAACATTTAGCTTTGGTGGACCATTTGTTTCTTGTGTTATCGTAGCTTAGAGTTTGGAGTATTTAGCACTATCATTATTTATACCTAGCGGAAAGTAAGGACATAGAATTCCAAGACACACGTAACCGACTACGCGTTGATACCAAATCCCCGCTGCCCGTAAGCCGAGATAGACTGAGCTATAATATATATTATATCAAGACATATTACGATATATTTTGCATAGTAGTCTTTGAGCAACGACCGATAGAGCTATAATATTATATTTCTACTAGCTGACCCGGGGTATGAAAAATAGATATTGGCCGATTCTCAGACCTAGGTACTCAATATGCTCACAAAATTTCATGAGAATCGGTCAAGCCGTTTCGGAGGAGTACGGGAACGAACATTGTGACACGAGAATTTTATATATAAGATTACTATCATTATATAATATTATATTTGTATTAGCGCTGTATATTAATATATATTATAGCTACAGATCTTTGTGTATATGATATTGCATGTCTGTGAAACGCACTTACGATATAGGAGAAATTCCAAGTATGAGGCGACGATCCCGAAAAACTGAAAATAAAATATTGTAGGTATATTGTAGATATTTTACACTAGGAAAAACTGCACAAAAATATCCGGCCGAAATAATTACGCAGCTATAAGAACAAACGAAAGTAAAAGACTTACCACACGAACACAGCGGTGCGTCTCTGAATAAATGCTGGCCCATTTACAAGAGTGTAAGATATGACGTGATATAGATCACTCACAACGTAATAAATAAATAAATAACATAAGAAAAATTACACCGTAAAGCGAATGTTACCGGGGGCGCTGCGGCGTCGCTAGGACAGTGTGGACATGCCTTTATGGCGCTGAACTTAGATTGAAATCGAATAATACTTAGTTGAGACTTGATGATTTTGGGCGTGTTAATAATTTTCAAAACTTTAGACATCTGTAGATCGTGAATTGTAAATTAAACTCTTGTATTTAATTTTATAGACTGTAAGTACTTTAAGCAGTTAAAAATAGAGGAGGAAGTGTGTATTTTATTCTTTTTTTAAATAGATAAAGTACACTACTTTTAAAAGTTGTTATCTGTTCATACTATTTTGGATGTGCAATTTCACGGATTCATCATAAATTAAAAGAACACATTCAAAGTTACACATAAATATTAAAGTTTGAAAGTGATTAACGCTTCATTATAGTATTCTCTCATCATCATCATCAGCCCGAAGACGTCCACTGTTGAACAAATGCCTCCTTCTTTGAACGCTACAATAAACGACGACTTGCCATTTGCATCCACCGGTTGCCCGCAACTCTAACAATATCGTCGGTCCACCTGGTGCGAGACCTACGAATCTAGAACTGGAAAAACATCAGCCAATCGTAACTGAATCGATTACCTAAACAACCACTTTCCACAACTACAAAAGAGCTATTTCTTGACTACAAATAAATATAGTATTGTCTTATCCACGTTATGTGGTGTAGGTTAGCGCCGGGCGCAAGGGAGCGACAGGGACGGATGATTTAGAAACCCCTCGGGAGATGCGCGACGCGACCCGGTATTAATATTGTGACTCTTTTGTAGTACACCTTAGATTCACAGAACAATAAGAATATTTTTTTTCGCATCTTTGTTAGACTTTTTGCATTGAGATTAGGTAATCTGCCCTCTTATCAAGAGCTGTTAAAGCAGAACCATTTCCGACGGGGAAGAGAGAAGCCGCTGGGGGCAGTATTAGTAAAGAATACTTAGTAATAAGTAGTATTAACGAAAACACTGACGTAAGTGAATAACGTAAAGCGATTATGACAGGATAATAGGAAATACGAGGGTCAAACTGAAAGTTCTTAGAAAATCAAAAACTGATTACATTAGCCAGTTATTAGTTTTATTATATCTTTTCAAAATATTGTCCATTCACGTCAATACACCGCTGCATGCGATGGAACCACTGGGAAAAGCACTTTGCCCACTCGTCTTTAGGGTTCTCTTCAATGGCATCGCGATACGCAGCCACCGCTTCTTCAGCATTCATAAACCGCTTTCCTTTAAGTTTTTCTTTAATTTTTGGAAATAAATAAAAATCACAAGGGGCGAGGTCGGGGCTATACGGCGGGTGACCCAGTAATTCAACGTTTGATGTCGCCAAATAGTCGATCGTTCGCTTAGCGGTGTGCGACGAGGCGTTGTCGTGGTGAAGGAGGATCCTACTGCGAGGTCGTTTCTCTCGAACTTTTTCCAAGACAAGTGGCAAACAATTGGTAGTGTACCATTCTGCAGAAACTGTTTTTTGATCCTCTAACACAATTGTTGCGAAATGACCTATCCTTCCAAAGAACGAGGCGACCATTTTTTTTCCCGCACTTCGATCTCTCTTCACTTTAGTTGGCAACCTCTCGAAAGGAAACACCCACTGAGCAGATTGTCTTTTGGTTTCAGGATCATAACAGTAAATCCAGCTTTCGTCACCTGTTAGTATGTCGAACACAGCATTTGAGTCACCTCCGTTAAATCTTTCAATCATTTTACGGCACCAATCCACACGATGGAGTTTTTGAGCCTCAGTCAAATTATGAGGTATCCACCGGGCGCAAAGCTTCCTGACTGCTAAATGTTCGTGGAGGATTTTGTGCACTTGACTCATACCGATGCCTAAGCTTGTCCGAATCTGCTGATAGGTCACTCTTTTGTCAGTCTCTATCATACGCCGCACAACACAGATGTTATCTTCAGTCGTCGCCGTAGAAGGCCGTCCCTTACGTAAATCATCAGTGAGATTAGTGCGACCACGTTTAAACACATTAAACCAGTTGTAAACTGTCGCACGAGATGGGGCTTCATCGTGAAAGGCCAATCGTAGTCTATCATAACTTTCTTGTTGACTTAAATGACATCGAAAGTCATAAAAAATCATTGCACGAAAATTTTCTCGTGTTAAATTCATGTTGACGTGACACAGACAATTTTCAATTTGCCGCCAAATCGTAAAACAAATGACAAATTAATGAAATATATACTCAGTAATATTGGCAAAGAGTTCTATTTTCAAATTTTAGAATTATTCTTTTATTATATTGTTTATAAGTGGCCAGTTCTAAGAACTTTCAGTTTGACCCTCGTACTAATCTGTGGCCTCTGCCTTTTTCTCTCATGAAAAATTACGTCTCTTGTAAAGACTAGTTTCAAAGAAATAAAAGATTGTTTTTCTTATTTTTTTTATAGAATTGTTGGAATCGGAATGTATCACCCTTTAAAAAATCAAATGATAAATCAATATGAATTATGACCACTCCCATAAATGATTTTCAAAAAATAAACACGCTATGCTAGGTAACACATTATGGTGTCTTAGCTTTACAGGATGCATGATCGTCTTTGCATATACTGCACAATTTTGATCAGTCGTTTCCCGGCACTATGTTTCGGTATCTGTCGCCTTGCACCTCAAGGTAAATTGGTCCCGAAATTTCAAATTCAAATTCTGTTCCCATGTGTGCCCTGCGGCGCGAACGCTTTTAACATTGTAATTGGTCCTCAGTCGATTGGGCCCAATGGTTATTGCACCCTTTGATGTGGCCTGATTGGTCCCCAAACGGTTTATTACGGATAACCGGGAACTGCGTCGGGTATCGTGTGTTACGTTGTGTTAGGTCGCGGTTGGGCTTCCGAAGCGTAATGAGATTTGTTGGTGATACGGCAGTGCTATAGATACGGGCCTGCTATAGTTATCGCAGCTGGCTTAGCTGTTAATGACGAACATACGTAATACGCGATACCCAGATATAGCCAAAATAATGTAGTTCTAAGCAGTTCTTAGACTAAAACGATTTAGAATTATAAGGCTCTACCTTCTAAGTACAGTTCAATCTATTATCCAATGTCGTCGAATAGTACTCAACTTTGCATGTTTACATCCAACCATTCTGCAGGAATAAAACTTCTCTCAAAAATGACTCCTGCCAAGTTTAAACTAGAATCCGTGGTCTCAGCCCACCTCTGGAAAACAGGCGTGACTTTATGTATGTACATATGTAGAACTATAACTATATATTAAGGATAAGGATATTTTAGAAAATACAAAATATCTTGAATATATTTTGGCTTTTTTCTTTTAAGCTTGTTGCTTCACCTCTATGCTACTGCTCAACGTCAGATCGTAACGAAAAAACTGCACATCATATCCTGTGGGAGTGTGGTCTATGGCAGAATGAACGTAATACCTTGTTAGACAGTATACATGCTAAGTCCAATGTTAAATACATTGGACTTCCCGAATACTGTAAAATTCCTACCGAAAAGCAACCGGCTCATTGGGTAATAGACTTGATAAGCCATGATGATCCCTTCTTAAAACATCTTAATACGAACATGTATTTATAAGATTATAATAGTAGAAGGTTATATCTGAATAACTTACAGAAGGCCCATATTTTTCATAATTCAACAATTTGGGACCTTCGAAGACCTTGAATTTTAATACTTTAACAACCTGTTAAATATTTAAATCTAAGAAATGGCTTTCCTCCGGCTATGACATATTTAGTAGAATTTATAATTTAATGGCTACCGAGGAATATTCCAATAACACTTGACCCCTCTGACGAAGAATTGTTCACCGTATTATAGGTCTTTTCGAATGGTTAGTGTAAAACAGTTTTGATGTTTTGGTTTAAATTACTGTCTTTAAGTGTTTAAGCTATTTGAAAAGAATTTTCAATGGTGTATACGGTCATTATACTAAGCGACAAGGGTTAAATTTACATTTGAAATTTTATGGTTGCAAATATGTTGGTGGCAAAGAATGAATGCCAACATTTAAAAGGAATAAAATAAACCGTTCAGTTAAGAATGCATTTGACTTACTCGTTAAGTTTATTGTATCATTATTTTAGTGATAGCAGAATACGATCTGATGATTTGCTGTCTTAAAGTTTTATCACTGTATTTTAACGACCTGATTGGCGCAGTGGCTAAGCGATTGGACTGCTGCGCTAAGGGTTACGGGTTCGATTCCCGCACGGGGCAAAAATTTGTGCGAACCACAGATGTTTGTCCCGAATCTGGGTGTTTGTGTATGTGATATTTCATGTTTGTGAAACGCACCCACGACACAGGAGAAATTCCTAGAGTGGGGCGTCATTTTTAACAAAAAAAAATTTTTTTTATTATCCTCATTTTGTATTCTTAAAAATCAGTGACCGGTTAATTCCATATCCCCGGAAATTAAGAACTGCTAATTACTTTAAAAGCTCAATATGTGAATACATTTTCTCTGTTCAGTCTGCTGTAAGACCCTAGACAAAAACAATGCAGGCAGATTGTAAGTCTGACCTATCAATATGAAACACTGCATTTAAGCGTAAAATGAAATTCAACGCCAATAGATTTTGTACCTTTGAATATTGAAGGCTAACCTCTAGGAGAACACTAAAAATATTATATATGTTATTAAAAGGATCGTATATTAAATACATTTCATCTTAGCGACTGCCTATTGTCAGTGAGCGCTCTGCTAATAAGTTCATTAGCAAACTACTTTGTTGTAACATTCTTGGCAAGTAACATTGTTAAGGGCTCAACATGTTTGCTTTTTTATAGGCCTATGCTATGTTATGGACTGGACACGCCTTGTGATGATATTAATTGGTTCAAACCCAGCTTTCCAGTGTCCATAGTTAGTTTTGCCATTACCACAAATAAATGTACTTAGAAAACCTTACCTTTAATTAATTTTACCAAAACATTGTATTTTACATATAAACTGTGATAACGTATTGAGTTACACACTTATAATATGTATATGTTTGCCTACTGTCACGTGTATTTTAGTGTGTAATTGTTTGTTTTCCCGAACTAATAAATAAATTAAGTAACAGAATTATCAGTTTACACTGAGGGCATTCAAATACTTTTCTTTCTAACAAAAAGGTTTACAACAGTTATTAGTTACCGTTTTTTTGTTATTTCAGGACACCTATGGTTAGTCCAGCTTGCGATTTTGTCGGGTAACCAGCTCATGAATAAGGGCTCCGATCGAGTACGAAACTAGCTGAGCATTCTCGAATACACACGTGAGAAAAACTGGCGTGTATGTAAATATTATAAAAAGAATATACTTTATTATGCCATCTAATATTTATTGTACAAGAAAATAAGCTAATATCAAAACAAAGATATTAAAGATAACTTTGTCCCGTTAAGTGACATTGATTAGTACAAAATATCGTTCCTAGACAAGGTTCCCCTCGGTTCATGACTTAATAACGAAGCCGTTACAAAATTATGTATGTCATAGACAGTTTGTCATGCCCCGTCTGAGATCGAACCCGGTCCCCTCCGCCGGCGTTAGCATTTGTCTTAATTTCCTTAGAATAGTGATGCGCCTGATGTTATGTTTATCGATTTTCTTAACGATACTTTTAGGTTAATTTTGTGGTAATTTTGTTGCTTATTATAATAGTTGCATATTTATTTACAGATTGATTTTATTTTGGAGATTGAACTGTAACACCAATACGTGTGTAACACCTGGCAAAAGATAATGTTTTTATTATTTGGGAAAGTATCAGTAACTTTAAAATATTTTTAGGATTTCTTAATTTTTTTTACTATCGTTCATCATAGGTACGATAAAATATTTATTTACATAAGTTTGGAATTGTAAGTCTAGATAGGCACTTGTATGCGATACGATGCGAAACCCAACTTGAAATCAAGAAAATAACTTGTTATAACTAATGTTATGTTTGATACTTTAAATTAAAATATCAGTTAAATTTATTTGAAGTATCGACAACCCTTTCGTCACTCCCCATCTCTAAAAGATACAACAAAGAACATTGATATTAATTCGGGCTTCCCGTACGAAATCACGTCTCAATCTAATTACCTACCAGCGACCCGGTAAACACTGAGTTATGAAATCTGCGACTTTGTCTTCCCCGGGGAAATAATGTGTGTTTTTAACAAAGAGGGTAACGCCAATTAAATACTTTCGATATTTATGTCTTTTGTTTAAATTCAAGGATTTATTGATAAGGAATTTGATGTCAGTATTTATTTTTGGGTATCCATAGTTACGGAACTCGTCGAATTCGTCGTGTTGTAAATAGTGTACCTAATATTTCGAAGAACAAGATAAGGAACTAAAATTCTATGTAAATTAGATATAAATATAAAAATATACCTACGCATGTAAAAGTCGTGATAAGCTTAGCTTAACTAATGGATATGTCAATGATTTTGGAGAAGTGCACCCAACACTTACATAACTTATTTTTTCAGCTGGGTTTAGTGCTTACCTGCTTCATACAACATCATTTGTTTGTGTTTCAGTTAAGCAAACTTAATAAATCAAAGGGAAGCCAGAGAAAAAAATTCTAATGCCAACTTCATAATCATGTTACACATAAAAATTATCTTCGATAAAATTGATTGAAATCTACAACTAAATGATATCGACAAGGCCATTACATTTTAGATCCTGCATAAGCCGTATCTAATTCCACAATTTAGTCACTAGTGCTAATCAAGAAACAATTAACTCTAAGTGGGGTATAGAACCTGGCACCCCATGACACGGCACAGTCTATAAACTGACGATTAAACAACTTTGTCCAATGCTGAACTTTAATAGAGTTATGTTATGTATAGACTAGAACGAAGGTAACGAAAATATTTTTATTTATTAAACTAAATTTTAATAACAAAACTGTAATTACAATTGTTTTTTTGTCTCGAAATTAAAACTTTTGAGCGATATTGTTGAGAACCAAGTATTTTGAAGGTCGTATACTACAATTTCTAATTTAGTGTAAATTAATGTTTGTTATTGCAATCAATATTCGAATATAATTTGACTATTTCTTGTGCCTACAGGAACGATCGTTCCACTCTACCACACGACCAAGAATAGTGAAAAATAAGGGAGGCTATAGCCCGCCCTGAATGGGACAAAACAGACTTAAAACTTGTCTGCCTTTTGTCCAACACTTTATTTCTTTCTTCCGAAACCATAATACTTTCAATGTCCTGTCTATCACTTCATCTGTTTATATGAGCGTTAAGAGTTCTGTCCCTGCAACTTCCCTGAATTCAATTACAAAAGTTTCGACGAGTTCGTCAGGTGTTCACCGATCGTGTGTATCTGGAGTTAATCATAGTAATAGAGCTATGAAGTTTGATATCTGATGGTTTATTGTGGGCAATACATGGCTGAAAGTATACGATGGAAGATCATAATGTAAGTGCCAAGAAAGAACTAAAATTACTAACTATTGTGCGTGGATATTACACTAAGTAACATCCATAAAACAGAACCGCTTTAGTGCATAATGACTGGCCGCTTGTCGCTTTCCGAAACTGTCATAAACCCTAAGTCCTAACTCCTACAGTTTATGATTTTTTAAAGACACTAGACGGCGCATTACGGATTTCTTTTGTTTCAGAATATGTAGTCGTAACCATAATACATCTTGAGACCTGCGTCATCACGAAAACTGAACATACATAAAATATAATGGCACGCCTGTATTCCCCGAAGGAGTAGGCAGAGGTACACATATAGTACCCCCCTACATCTCGCCACTTATGTTTTAGGTGCCACTGTAATAGGGGGCGAGCCTATTGCCATCAACCGGGCACAAATTCAGAATCCGAGCTGCTAATGTGAATGACCTATTGGAAAATCCCAGTAACACATTGAACCCGGGATGCGAATCTAGGACCTCGTGCTCAGCAGTCACGCTTAGCGACCACTGGACTAAAGAGGCAGTCTGAAGTTAACATTAAACAAAGCGTTTTTTACCAATGCTGCCAAGAGCACGGAATTTCCGAATGAATCTAACACCTAAATACAAAATGGAATGATGTCTGAATGATCTCTACGCATATCTACCAACAGATATATCTAAATACAGATGCAGGTGGAATCAACGGATCACGTATGTCCTCGAAAATGTCAAGTCGATTACATTTACAAAGCCACGCGAAGAATACCGCAGTATTACTCGTAATTTGTGCCAGGTTATTACGAAATAATTGGGTACCAGTGCGTTCGATACCTTAATTATTTTGTTCCTTTGTTTGTAATTGTGAGTCCTCATGAGTAATTTGTTAAGCTGGGACCATTTAAAATGAGTGCGTCGATATTTGTTTGATGAGCTGTACACTCTAGATACAGATAGTTAATGTGTATCGTGAAGTCCAAAAGATATCATCACTATTTTCTTCAAAGTGTCAAAATGCAGGAAATTTTCTGTTAAAATTACGTAGCTTAGGTGGTAGCTTGTTTTAAATATTTCAATGTACTTTATATTATATTCAGTCTAGTGGTGACCAGTTGCCCCCTAAATACAAAAGTTTTCTTCGTCATCATCATCCAATATAGTACTTACATAATTCTTCGACCTTTTGTGTTGTGCCTAGCTTTATAATATATATATATATTACCTGCCTCGTTGGTCTAGTGGCTGCTAAGCGTGACTGCTGAGCACGAGGTCCTGGGTTCGAATCCCGGGTCGGGCAAAGTGTTACTGGGTTTTTCCATTAGGTAATTCTCAGTAACAGCACGGAGTCTGGATTTATGCCCGGTTGATGGCAATAGGCTCGCCCCCTATTACATTGGGACCTAAAACATAACTGGCGAAATGTAGGTGTACTATATGTGCACCTCTGCCTACCCATTCGGAGAATACAGGCGTGATGTTATGTTTTTATGTTTTTTATATATATTACCTTCTATTTTCACCAACAAGTTTAGCTACATATGCCCATAAAATCAGAACACCCTAAAGAGAACTCAATAACGATACTCCATCTTAACTACTAAAACGAACCAACTTTTGCAAAGCTTTTCAGCCATAAGAACAAGATATCTTTTTACGTTAGGTGAACGAGAGACGGTTCAAAACACCTTCACCAATAAAAAACAAATAGCAATCAATAATAGTCACTATTTTCCCCAGTCACGCGTCGATGTCCTCTTCGGTATGACAATGATTATTTTAAAAAATCTCATAAACCAGCATTATGGCTCGCACACTATATTTATAAACTGTTGGCTGCCAATTATAGGTCGTAACCGAGGGTTCGATCCCACTCGATAATTGCCCCCGCACTAAACATACGTAGAAACATGAATTATTGCAGTTGACCGTTGTTTGGTCGTTAAATTGAGGATTCTACTCATTATGGGAGCTTCGTTTTTGGTTGACAATTGGCAAGGTGCTCAAATGGAACATAATTTTAAGTGGCCCACTATTTTTGTATTGGCTGGCTTATTTATTCTTTTGGAAATAATGTTTCTTCCCGGACACGTCCGCTGTGTTTCGAGCAGCACGTACCACTTCGTTTTGCCGCTTCCTTCAGAATTACTTAATTGACATCCAGATTCCTTG
The DNA here is from genome assembly GCA_946251915.1 of Abrostola triplasia. NCBI lineage: Eukaryota > Metazoa > Arthropoda > Insecta > Lepidoptera > Noctuidae > Abrostola > Abrostola triplasia. Next base: position 8,586,627 of record OX276435.1, read on the forward strand.
TTTTATTTGCTGGCGACCTAGTGGGTGTATGTTTATTACCGTGGCAATACGTGGCGATGAGGCGGGTTTCGTTTACGTTTTAACATCTTTTGTAGTAATGTCTTTGGTGTTGACCTTTTTTCAAGACAATTTAACAGCTCTTTTCCTACTTTTTCTATTATCATCATTAATCATCATCAACCTGAAGATGTCCACTGTTGTTCCTCAGGTGAGTAACTTCTATAAAGAGTACTAATTGCCCGAATTATTCCTTGATTTTACTGATATTATTGAAAGTTAAATAAAGATATAAAATTAAAGTCAAATAGACAAATTTTGGATCCATACATGAAATTTGAAAAATACGAATTTCTTAAAGAAAATCAAATAAGATAATACAGAATTTTGTAATCGATATAATAGCTCCAATGTAAAATTAGATACTTTATTACTGAAGATTGTAAACATCGTGGTTGTAGTTAAATATTGGTGGCGGGCAACCATTTTTCAAAATTTCACAAACTGGGAGTGTCTCAATTCTTGTCAGTGACCTCAGTAAGAAACAGTTATATATAACACAATTTAATTGGCCAATTGACGCGTCCAAAGACTCAGGAAACAGACATACATACGCAGCATATATATTAACTTCTTCCATCATTTTTTTATTTCCTGTTCCATCTCATATACATATATACTCTATAATTTGTCTACCGTTCAACTCACTTCGGGCAATTGAACCAAATAATTGTCAGCGCATTTTTATTGCGTTTTCCCATCATTGTATGGGGTTGAGACTAATATCACCTTGCTATAGGAAATTGCGACTTTGTAACAATGGTGGCATTAACAATGGTATCTTGGAACCATCTCTGAATGTAATATTGTTTTAGATGAGGAATTGTATACATATTTTATGTGATGATACGATTGTCATTTTGAATGTAATTCTGGTTTGGAATGCCGTCTTGCAAAGGCTACAAACTCGTTATATAGTTGCCGAGAAGGTACCTAAGTTTTTAGCTTAGAATCTAGTTTGCCAACAAGTTTCCTAATCGTGAATGCTTCTACTATCATTAAAAGACTTTAAAAAAGGAGATTATTTTAGTTTTTCCGAAGATTGTCAAAATACACGGGACGGCTTTAAACGATACCGCCATTGTATTCTCTAATTTAGTATATCTATTTATGTAAACTTAAAAAAATATTGCGCCACTATTTACTTCTTATATTGCAGTGGCAGTTGATAAATGATTTTGTTTCTGCAAATAGGTTTTACAAAAGCACTTTCACACGTCATTTTTTAACTAGATAGTGTCGGCATTTCCTAACAGACTACCTCTGAGTAGAAATATCGAAAGACACTCAGGGGTCAAGGTCTTTAGTCCATACAAGTTCAATAATTTATGTGAGAACAGTGTTGGTGGTCTGAGAAGTGGTCGATTTAGGAAAGAACCAATGTGAGTTTCAGTCGACCTGTCCTTACAGACGCCCCGTCTCGTACCGTTTGAAGGACATTTGGGTAAGTACATACTTTTGGCATATATTTCGTAGTTAATACAATCTTAGAAAAAATTGTTGAGCAAAACCACTTCAAAGGTATTATACCAATATTATTATTTTTTATAGTAGGATTACCACTCCAATTTTACCACCATTCATACCATAGAGATGATTGGTACCACATAGTGCCAGATGTTCGACACTAGTGGATAACAACGCACACGTGTAATGAATGCATGACTCAACACGTAGCGACACTAGTCAACCATTAGATGCTTTAATAGGGATGGGAAAGTTGATATCGATAAAACCGAATTTGCATTGATGATTTAGTGTCTCACAAAATATTATTACCTATGTATTGGATATGCTGTATATGTATACTATTGTTAACGAATGCTCACTTGTCCTTATCAGTATTAGAATCTAAATAAAAAGGATTGTTCTAATTGGTATGTATTTTATGACCGTTATGCAGTTTTAACCTCAAAGTGAGACCAAAGTCAAATAGTTAACAAAAAGGATTTAATATAGTCTTAACAACTCTTTTGCAACTCGTACTAAACTAATGATATAAAAAATATAATATAGTAGGTACATACATTTTGTATCCTACAGAAAACTTTTATTTTTTAAAATAAAATACCGACAGTATCTCAACCATCGTTCCCACGTCACTACATTGCACCTGTCCGGCGCGCGCGCACCCGTTCATTAGGTCGCGGCGCGTGATTGTCATTTGGCCACGCCCCCCGCGCCCGCTTAGACAATTATTATAATTCGTATGATTACGACTTGCGTACCAATGGATGTTTTGTTACGTTTTTTGTTTGGTTATGTAAGAATTTTTGGTAAGTATATTACATACCTATAGGTATTATTATAATTATAATTATTATTACGTAATGGAACTAGGGAAGGAAAATTCTTGATGATTATATTCTTTATAGGTATATTCTTATTTATTTATTAGCAATTTATGTATACACAATAAAAAAAGTAAAAAAAATAAGAGAAACATGAAGTACAAAGGTGCTGCTTATTTCATTAAGAAATTTCTTCCAGCAGACATGCGAAAGGAGAAATATATTTATTTATTCTTCTTATATTATTATATGTTTTTGCGAAGAATGTTTAACATCCAATAGATTGTTTTTCTTTTGCATATCAGAGACTACTGCTAGGTAAACAGCGCTTGAAATTATAGGAATATTTTTCAAAATTATATTTTACCTACTTACGACAAAAATGTAGGTACCTATGTTAATATCAAGCTCTTAAAAATTGTTGTATGTTAATTATCCTGCCAAAACTGACTTAATATTATGTAAATGAACCCAAAAATGCGGACCAAATATGGTACCAAATCTTCTTCTAGTAATAAAACTTCCAAAACCTTTACATATCAGACAACTTAATTAAAGATTTCACCATGACCCATCTCCTCAATGACACAAACTGACAAAAGAACAAAGACAGACGCCATTAGGTTACACAACCTCTATTTTATATTCACGCACTGTGAGCTATATAATGACAGACGAAAGATCTCTAATAGCGAGCAACCAAATTGCTTTGACCGCTTACCTCTTACACTTGACCAATTTATTCTACAGTTATAACAAGGAAAAATCAACCTTATTGTCCTGAAATAAGCTGACATGTACCAGCACGGAAAAGATTGCAGAAATTTTGTTCTTAGTGGTACACCACGCCTACCGTTGCGACAAATGGGGACAGTTTTCTTTGCTTTCTTTTTAGGATATTGAAATGTAAATCCTATTTTGATTGTCTAAGGTTCAATTTGGTTTGTGGGAACCTAGTTGAAAATCATTGTGTTGTGATTGAGCGTACTGTTGTTTTGTTACAAAATGTAATATTTGGAGATGTGGAGTTTGTATACAAATTGATTTTTTATGAACAAAGGGATTAGATAATCATTTTTTTGTGCAAGACATGAGAGGTTAACTGAAGAAAAAATATAGAGCTAGCTAAAGTTGTTTAACTTGATAATTTCTATAAAATGTGTGTCCTATAAAGCGTGAAGTGGAGTCATTAAGAAGCCTGAACCGTATCTACAGAATTACTTACTGTAAGACGGCTAATTCTACTGTTTTGAGTCATGGTGGCCGAAGTCATCGTGATCTCCCAGAAGTTCTTAGACTGTCTTCCTATTCTAAAGGCATCACTTACGAACTCACTTTTAAATCTAATCTAACCTAGTTTTGACACTAGCGCATAGCAAGTTTACGTGCCAGATGATGACGTTACTGTTTCAGAATCAAATAGCTAAATTCAATATACCTTAAAGTGCATTACACACTCGTTATGATATAACTGCATACACAAGAGAATCGTGTTTTGTTGTTAACCGAATAACAAGGTAACCAAAGATTAGCTGCCGAAGCATTTTCTATCGACACGACACAATTCAAATGACATTAAACCACAGTTCTGCCAAGGCCAGTTATATAGCCTTCAGCTAGTACAGTACTCGATAACAAATCGATACCAAATTGCTCTGACATTTCGGAGCAGTTCACAAAATGTCACGACTAGCTGCGACACAGTCATTCTTAGAATTGTTTGTTACAATCACTGTTGAACGGACTATTGCAAGAATTTTCTTTAAATAAGCCTACGAGGAATGCGTCGGCTCTGAGAATGATGACTTGATCTTGTACTTGTGCACCATGAGTATTTTTTTTCGATTTCATGTTATATTAATGCTGTCAATTGAATGGTTGACACGGATAAACTTTGATGTGTTTGCCGACAAATTAATAGGCTACTAAAAATTATAGAAAATGTGTTTATCGTGAAAAGTAGCAAGTTCCTTCTTTAAAAATCGAACGTTATCTGAATACTATAAAGACGTTTTTTATCTTTTAACGTGATGTTAAAAAAGTTTTGTAAAACGTAAGAAAACAGGTTGTATATATAGGTATAAATTCTACAAAACCTTTTTCTTTAACTGACTGCCTCGTTGGTCTAGTGGTTGCTTAGCGGGACTGCTAAACACGAGGTCCTGGGTTCGAATCCCAGGTCGGGCAAAGTGTTACTTGGTTTCTCCATTAGGTACTTCTTAGTAGCAGCACGGAGTCTGGATTTGTGCCCGGTTGATGGTAATAGGCTCGCCCCCTATTACATTAGAACCTAAAAACAAAACTGGCGAATTGTGGGTATACTGTATGTGCACCTCTGCTTACCCTAGGCGTGATGTTATGTGTCGTTTTCTTTAACTCTACAAAAACTTAATTCAATCCAAATTAGCTGAGTAATTTCATTCGTCTTCTACTTTCTACAAATAATACAATCATGATAACACAGAAAAAAGCGTAGCAAATCGACCGTCACTACGACAATACATTAATCTAAATTAACTTGGACATCTTTATTGGGCTTAAAATAAAAACCCTATAGCAAGTTTATATCATAGTAAAATTGGAGTGACAATGAAGGTATGATATAAGAAGTCAACTCAATAAGAATTGTATCCTGGCTGGAGGCCTTTCTCCTGGCTGGAAGCCTTTCATTAGGTCTCGCCAAATGACCGGTTAAGCAGTAAGAGCTCCTTCAGAGCTAACTGCGAGAGACAAGTTCGAAAAAAAAAGAATTGTATTTCATGGTAAAGAGAGCAAACTATCTTCAAAAGTAAATCTTGAACTGGAAAAACTCCATAGTTAGGTAACTATTTCTTTTGAACTGTATTATGTACGGAAACGTGATAATCATAATAAACCATAGGTCTTTATATTATGTCTTTATAGTATTTAGTTCCCTCTGTATTTTTTTTTATAATTAAAACGTCGTCCCACACTAGGAATTTCTCCTGTGTCGTGGGTGCGTTTCACAAACATGAAATATCACATACACAAACACCTAGACTCGAGACAAACATCTGTGTTTCGCACAAAGTTTTGCCCCGTGCGGGAATCGAACCCGCAACCCTTGGCGCAGCAGTCCAATCGCTTAGCCACTGCGCCAATCAGGTCGCATTTATTAAGACTCCTCTCTTTCCAAGATTGTAGATTGGAGTTATGCCACTGCTATCTGTTTGGCTAGTCGAAGACTACATTATGGCTCTATTAACACAAGCAAATATTTTTTTTTGTATTAACTCATATGTATATATATTATACAGTGAAGTACCTACTATACTTTTAAGAGCAGTCTTAGAAAGTATTGGTTTCATATTTAATTTCAATTAAATACATTATTACAATCTAAGAAGGCTCTCTTTGTGTTCAGCGTCTGTCTCCATGCCTTTTCTTTGTCAAAAAATGTTAACTAGCCTCTAAGCGTTACGCACATAATTATAAACCCTTTGAATAACAATAAATGTTTACCTGAATTTATTATAGAGCACAAATAAACAGTACCTACTATATTTTCTTTATTATAAGTGCTCTTATAGTACATGCTTAAAGTTATAAAGGTAAGTTATATGCTATGTGACAGTGACAAGTTTAGTAAATGCACTGAGAGAATGTGGGACTCAAGAAAAAGATGTATGACGGATATTTGTCATTATTATCATTAGCCTGTAAACGTCTTTCCAGTCCTCGTGATGTATTGCCTGGTTGTGACTGGTAGTATTAAAGTAAGTGGTGTATTTTTATAAATAGTTTATGTAAGTCTACATTTACCTACACTTGATAGTGATGCTCTGGTACATTGTTTGTTTATTTTGTTGTTTTAAAACCTAACTCATCATCACGCTTTATTATTTTTTATTACCCTGGAACTGAACCCAGGACCTCACGCTCGGCAGTCCTACGTAGACTGTTGTTACTGTGATCCTGATTCATAAAAAACCTAATAAGTACTATAAAGAACAATGATATCTTTAAAATAAGGTTGTAGGCAAACCTCCTATCAACTCTGTCACTTCTGAAGAAATAGGCAGTTTTTCTTCTTTATTAGAAGCTTTTACTGCCAAACTATATAAGTCCCACGTCCAAGGTGGGAACCTAGCTTACATTTTCGGTGCCAAGATCCAATAGTTTCTCTCTCAATACCCTCACAAAACGCGCTTAATTGTTTTATCCATATTTTTATAATAGCCTGTCTCATCAAACAGCATGCAACTAATTTATTGCACTTTTAAAACAAACTATCTTAAGGAATAATAATTGTATACTAATTATTCTTTCACAAACAATTGCCTTGATGTCTTTCTTCGACCAGCCTTGAGAGCAACCTATATTTTGTTTCGCATCAAACACATACCTATTATTATGTATTATTAAGCAATAAATTCAGCGTACAAGATATGCATCTGTTGTTGACAATAGAATACAATAGAGCCACAGCAATACACCTCACAAATCATATTACAACATACATACATACTATACATATACATCTGATAGAATCGATTGTGGATGATTGTGAACTATGCAAATCAAATGTCGTATTGAAGTGAGGAAAGGTTTTAAATATCACAAAGGAATGTTGTCAAAAGTCGCAAACAAGAATAGCAGGTGAACGATGAAGATGGTGTAAAGGCGAGAAATTAGTCTTTAAAGGTGCATATATCAACCCAGAAAAGATCGTCGAGTCGGGCAGTATTCTTTGTATAAAACTCACTACTAACGCACACTAATCGGAATCGTAACGTTATCGCCTCGCCTCCGGTTGGCGCCCGTTTAACGGCAAGGCAAAAGGCGATATAATGACGATTCCTTTTAGACTTGATATGCGTGTTGTGACCCTAACAGAACAAAATCTTTCCATTGCCAAAACTGCAACCGAATAGTTCCTAAAACTTCAATCTATCGATAACACTTCCTTTGATCAAGGAATACCTATAACCCAAAAAGATTGAAATTACACCTAAATAAATGGAGCACCAGACCTTTGTTAATTTTAATCGAATGGTTTCATCTTGTAGTTGTTTTTCTATTAATAAGTTATTACAAGGTAAGGAGCTCACACCGAAATCAGAAACAACGTCATTATTCTTAAGCTTGGCACCAACATGCTGCCCACATTTCGTCTCAAAGACAACGTGTATCTTTTATTTGGCATATAAATAATGAGATTACAAAATATAACTTAAAATGATTTTTCTTAACCTAAAAGTAACTCAGCTTCGAGCATCTTCATCGTGCAATCACACGTTGTCGACATTATGCCGCGCAAATGATATTTTCCTGCGCAACGAGCGCAAAAGCGCGCCATAATTATAAACGCATCAATCAGATGCGCGCGCGCTTCGCCCACGGCGGCGCATGCGCGTAAACGGTTATTAGTCGAGTTACATGGCGACGAGTGTTTTGTGGGATGTTTTTAATGTTATGTAACCTCAGGGGATTGGTTAAGCGTATGTTGGTTGAGATTGGAATTGGATGGGTGTTGATGTCAACGGAATAATGATCAATTTACAGTCTGGCATCTGTTGGCAATTTTCAAGAAGGCATAATTTAATTAAACTTGCTGACACTAGCTGCATGGTTTTTTGAATTATTATTAAGAATCCGACAAAAAATCACTTCAGTAGGTACACGTAGGTTCATTCATTCTGGTCATAATCATTTTTGATTCAAACAAAAGAATTGCCGCTAAAAATTGACTGACATCTGACGCAAAATGTTCATCATGTCCTTTTGCGTTGCGTCAACAACACCCAAATCCTAAAACCAGAGTAGTTTTATCAAAAACAAACACGTAGGGAGTACAGGCTAGCTCACACCTGCGGTCCTACACTATTCATAGGCTATGTACACATGACCGCGGGCGAGTTCGCGCGTTTCGATTATTCATAAAGCGGAGGTGTTAACGCGCGCCGGTGTGAACTGCGCCTATCAATTTTACCGGGGATATTGGTTAATTACTCATTTATAATGTAGGTAGGGCTTTATGACAATCAGTTTTAATTGTGGGATTATTCTTTAAAGCAGACTGTACATCTTAAATCCAATAAGACTCAAAATGTTGTCAAAATAGAATTCTTATAATCGTGTTTTAGTCAGGGTCAGTGTCTTGTGATTATAAATTATTAATTATAGGAAAAGATGTTACCTATCTAGTAACATTTAAAGGGTTCAAATAAGTAAGTTTATAAAACAAAATAACCTTTACCTAAGAGGGAGGCTTATGTTCAAAATTGGACGTTTTTCGGCTGATGATGATGATAAACTAGTTACCGTCTTATCAACATCAATGTTCCAGGTTATGAAGTGTTTTTTGGTTAATGTAACTTCAAATTCAAACTCAGTAGTTTTTAAAAGATATACCTAACCTACTGATATTATCTTCGCCTGCAGAAATAAGAAAAAATGCATAATTATAGTTAACAAATCATATTTTATATGATTATGTTTTAACACGCTTTCTTCTCATGGCTAGTAGAGAAAACTGCAATATGATCCCTACTGATTTCTTCTATATCGTATCTATAACTATTCCTATTGCATGCATGCCACGCTTCAACTATTCGAAATATTTAATCACTAATAGCAGTATTATTTTACTGACTAATACCTTAGTTATAACATAGTATTTTCATTAAACATTTGCCACTTTTAATGACATCATTAATAATGAAACATCGTGAGGAAACCGGCACACCTAAGACTTTTCATTGGTGTGGAAAGCCATGTCAAAGGCCTATGTGGTTTAAGCTCTCACACCAGGTTGTTCATCAACCAAACGATAAGAAGAAGAAGAAGAACAGAAACCAAGGGAAATAGAAAGAAGCACCCAACACAATACATAACAAAAGAATGACGTCATATAAAGTCAAGTCACCTTTCCAAATGAATTAGCGATACCGTCGCGTGTCAAATCCATTTCGTTAAGGACGTACGAAATTGAAACAATATGTCATTGGGACGTAACACCGTTCCGCCTAATTCTTGCACGTAATTTGCGAAGTGCGAAATAAGGTATTTTGCGAAACGTATGACTATGTAGTTGCATAAAGGTGTTTGCGAAAACTTAATGTCGTGTGGCTGCTTAAGCTAGTTAATACTGAAGACGATGTTTGAAATATTTTTAATTATGACATATGGCTAGTTCTAGTTTCTATTACCTAATATAACTTACCTATACCGATTTAACAATGTTAATTGAATTAAAATAATTTTCTTAATCTTGTCGTTAAATAAATACGACGACCTGATTAACGCAGTGGCTAAGCGATTGGACTGCTGCGCTAAGGGTTGCGGGTTCGATTCCCGCACGGGGCAAAACTTTGTGCGAACCACAGATGTTTGTCCCGAGTCTGGGTGTTAGTGTATGTGATATTTCATGTTTGTGAAACGCACCCACGACACAGGAGAAATTCCTAGTGTCGTGGGGCGACGTATTTAAAAAAAAAGAAATATATATATGTATATATATTTTTAGGCGATTCATTATCACTAAATACCCAATTTAATTTAGGTCAAATGAAAACTAGAGTCTAACATTTTACAATAGTTTAAGTAACATTATATTACATTTTAAAGTTCTTTCCTACTTAAGATGCGTCCAAAGATTTCTCAAGCTGCCATTTAAGATTAGATAAGTTAAGACAATCTGCCAAAACCTTTTAATCAAGCTGAACTCAAACAGAACCGCCATCAGAAGATTTCCAACCTTTTCCCACTGCTCTTCACATTTTCAATAATCATGCAATGTATTGACAGGACACTCCAGCTTTTTTGACGCGCCTCTTTTTAACCCGCCTTTTTTCGAATCCGGCGCAACGTTTGATCGCAGTGATTTGACAATATGCGCGCGCATGTTTGACATACGCCGCGCATATCGAAGAAATCTCCATTAACGACAGGCGTGGAAAAAATTGACCACAAAAGACTGAATCGTCAATCGCGAGGGTGCTGGCTACTAATGGGGACGCGTGATGGTTACAGAACTGCGTGGAGACGACTTTTGTAAAAGATTTTAGAGATTTTTTGGAAAAATTTAAACATTGTTTTTACTACCAATCTTTTTTATTCTGAAAACCTGAAAAATACTTTATTCTACCTTTTTTAATATTGTATCCAGTAGTGAGATCAATATAACTATGTTATTTATATTATCAAATACATTGATAATTAATTTGCTTCAAACACATGAAATTCTGCATTAGGATTTTTCTTGCTATACCACTGTGTCTTCTGTCAATTTTAAACATACCTACTATCGCTAATTAAGTAACAAGCACATAATAGGTAACTTTATTTATAAACAGAACGCACCAATCACTCCATTGCTTTCGTAGAAACCTGACTCCAAATATTACATATTTTTTATATATAGGTAATACCTAAATTATTTTTCTAAAAAATCTCTATAAATATAAATAAGTCCTCTCCACGGTTTTCATCCCGCCTATCAGCCATCGGCTCTAATGAACTTCCAAATGGAAGCTGTTCGTATCAATGCCAATCAGATTCATATTTATCGAGGGCATCAAAAGGTTTTAATGGTGGTAGCTAGAACTGTTGACCGCGGTACAACTGCGTTTGACGGCCTCTCATAATGGTAAAAGGTGTAGAAGGTCGTGCTATGGCATTGATGGTTCCCATGGGATGGGAGGTGTTGGTTTAAATAGGATATCAAGCTTCTCGCTTTTAAACTTCTTAGATCTGAAACTGATTCATAACATTGCCTTCTACGTTATATTTCGACGGCAGCAAAGAACAAAAAGACAAATGCATTTTTGCGAAATTCACTTTTTTGCATAATTGGATTCAGATTTTTTCATTTTATCTAATGATATTTTTTTTTCGTAAAAAATATAATTATTTACTTGTTTTTTGTTGCGTATATAAAGACAACTACAGCTACTTTTTCCGATGTAACGAAGTACAAACGCACACCTACAGGTGTCTGTGTGTGCGTCGGACAATTCGGCAATGACCCATAAACAAAGTTATAAGTTACATGACCGTTTCGTCACGGGTGTAAAGTCAACCTTGCAATTTAATTTAAGCTTGCAAAGTTAATTAACTATGCAAGTTATTATTAGTTGGTTATGTATGTTATTTTTTTTTAACCATACCTCTATTTTGTAAAGTTCTTTTATCATATCCATGAGAAAGTAAGGACTCTTAGACAATATCGGGACATAGTGAGCTCTCATTTAAATATTGTTTTTTTTATTCCTAAAAAGGGTGTATGCACTAGATAACTAAAATCTGATGATAAGAAGCTCGCAGAGTAAGAACTGACAAAAATTTCAACCGTTACGTTTCAGTTTCAAAAAACCCTTTCATCTTCGCAGGGTGAAACTAGTTCGTTTACTATAAGCGCAAGTTATCAGTATTTTATTTCACAATATTCGTCACAAGATACGAAAAAGGATTATGCTATATGTGGGATGAGACGATTACAAAACGTGGATCCAATGAGGTGGCCAGCTTTTTGTACAATGATAGCAAAAGTAGCAGAGAAGGGTATCTAAGACATTTGTTTATGGTTTGATAGTTGTGGCGGCCAGAACCGCAACCGATCAGTTTTTTAATTTACTTGCATGCTGCTAAGAAGTTTAAGGTGCATATTTGCCATAGGTTTTTAGAAAAGAGACACAGTCAGCAGGAAGGTGATAGCTTGCATCCCCTTATTGAACGGTCTTATAAAGGAAACCAATATCCACGCCTCTAGAATGGTGTACTTGTATAAGATAGTGCAAAGTAAATTGTGACCCTTTTGAAGTAATTGAAGTGACTACAAGGAATATTTTGTACTTCAAATCTGACACAAATCAATATACATGGATCAATTTTTTTTATAATGTTAAGGTTAAATGGAATCATGTTATAGAGGTAAAAGTAAACTGAAAAGAACCGTCTGTTATAAGTTATAAATATGGTTTAAGCAAGACTCAGGTTATGAAAATAGATTGTGGTCGACGAGCAAATACAGGCACAGCAATGTAACATTAAAAAATGCTTATACTAATACCCTGCCTATAACATCGGCTAAATATAAAGATTTGATGATCTCCCTCTGCGAAAAAATTTAATTCCTCTAAAATTCTTCTATTATTTATAAAATTAAAGCATACAACGATGGATAAAAGTACGATAATAGATGTAGAAGACTAAAGAAGAAGACTTTTTTACACGTTAGATAGTTTTTGATTAGATTAGAACTTTTAATAGTACCATTAAAGTGATTCTCTGTGATGTTAAAACAAGATTGTTTAATAAACATTAAATCAGTTTTGTAATAATTATGTTGGTGGTATTTATTTGATAGTTAAAAAAATGACTATTTTGTTTTTATAAATGTAAACTTGATTTAACTTGCCTTTAATAAAACAGTATAAACAAGCTACAGTCATACAAATGAAATTTGTACTTGTTTATACTGTGCTAATTTTTTATTACAAACACTATTAATTTTAAATATGATTAAAAAAGAATCCCTATTTTGTAATTAACTCCTAAATCTTGTCATAATAACAGTATGTTATCTCCAATATCAATGTCTAAACCTTTAAAATTACGAAGTAATTTGAGACAACTACAATATTTTGGTGTCAATTATTGTTATCGTTTATTTATTGTCGTAGTTAGATACATATCACGGTAAAGAATCGCAATATCTACTTTTATAAGTAAAATTATTTGGTAATCAGTATTTAAAAAGTCCTACGTGAAAACGAACATACGGCAGTTGACTCAGTTGGTTAATTATTTTGTGCGAAGCAGACAAAGACATCTACCGTATTTCGAAAAAAATATATAATTCGGTGAATTGACCTTAACTATTTTATTAAGAATGACATATTAATTAACTGTTGCAAATTTGAAGAAGCTAGCTTTGTTCTTGTAAAAGTTATTACATTTTTTCGTTAAAAATGCTCTCCTGAAAACTAGTGATTTTGTACATAGCCGTTTGTTCTTTGCTGCCGTCGATTTATTGACATGTAAAAAGCTTATATTTATCATGTAAAATGTTAACCCTTTGAAAACCAAGTGATAGCTATCAATGTTTGTCCCCTTTTTACTCTCAGTGCATCTACCACTGTTCAACTCTGCATCATCCAAAGGTTGACTGGTAGAAAATGCCTAATGGCATTAAGTCCGCCTTTGTACAAAATGTGCATTAAATATAAATAAATAAATAAATAGCTACATGCTAGTCAAATATTAGATTCCCGTCTCCGAGAAGGAAATAGCAAAGGTAGACGAAGATGGCTTTGTGAAGGTGCAAGGGAGGAAGCGCCGTCGCAGACCCAACAAGAACCGCTGCGGCACAGCTCCTGTGAAACCCAACACCACAGTGCGTGCTGCCCAGCCGAACACACCGGTGTACGTCTCCCGCCTGCACTACACCACTAAGGAGGAGGACATCGCTGAGTACGTGCGCCAAAAGACGAAGTACAGGCCGAGGGTGCAGTTACTGGAGTCGCGCCGTAATATCAATTTCAAGGCATTCGTGGTGCGAGTACCGAACTGTTTCCTGCCCCTCGTCATGGAAGAAGACTTTTGGCCGCAGGGCGTGGTGTTCCGTCGCTTCCGCGGATCAGTACCACAGGAGAGCACGAAGACAAGTGCAAAGTGAAGTGCTATTAACATAGTTTTAAGTTTTTTATTTACTAACACAATTTGTATTTAATTTATATATGTTAGTCTGTAAGGTATATATCTATGGGCCATTGAAGCCTGAAAATAAATGATATTATTATTATTCCCTTTATTTATCTTCACATCTTATTTTTTACATTTTTAAATAATATATAAAAAACATACAAAATTTAAAAATATAAAATATAGGGCCCAACCAGCAGCGGGAACAAGGCCCAAGCTACCGGTGGCTAGGGCTCCAGAGAGAGGAACCTCCTCACAATGCGTGCCGTGTCAAGGAGTACTGCTTTCTGCATCAAGCCCTTGACCCAACCGCCTAACGTGAGCCTCTTTAGGTGTTGGTCGAGACTCTTAGCCATGAGGCCATTGGCCGAAACGACTATCGGTACAATGATTGCTGAGTTCACTTCCCACATGTCGACAACCTCGTGCGCCAAATCAAGATATTTAATTTGTTTATCTTTTTCAGCTTTCACGAGATTCTCGTCATGTGGAATTGTGATATCAATAATCACTGCACGGCGTTCTAATCGATCTATCACCACTATATCAGGCTTATTGGCAACAATAGTCCTGTCAGTGATGATAGATCGATCCCAGTACAATGTGATATGATCATTTTCAAGAACTGGGTCGGGGACATACCTGTAGTATGGTATCTCGGAATCCACAAGTTTGTATTTCAAAGCAAGTTGCTGGTGGATAATCCTGGCCACTTGGTTATGTCTATGCAAGTATTCGCCGTTAGCAAGACTAGAACAACCAGAAATAATATGTCTCAAGGATTCACCCGGACGGTGACAAGCCCGACATATGTCAACCGTGCCATCCTTAATGATATATTTCCGATAATTATTCGTCATGATAACTTCGTCCATAATTGCACAAACAAACCCTTCGGTTTCTCCAAAGAGATCACCGAAGCGTAGCCAGGAGACGGACGATAGGAGGTCTACGTCGGGCCCATGAAGAGCCTTGTAGAACCGGCCGTGTAGCTCCTTGCTTTGCCATACATCCCTGCGGTCGTTAACACTCAATACCACAGGTTTGCACCAGTTCTCTTTAGCCAAGGAGAGCGGAGTGAGTCCTTTATCCACTACAACTACCTCTCGGTGCATTCCCACGTCAGCATGCAGAAAATATTCTCTGAGGCTACACACCTCACGATTATGAAGAGTCTTGGCGTTTAAAAAACCACGACCACCACATTTTCGTGGGATGTATAGCCTCATTACCGACGAACGTGGGTGATGCATCCGATTTGCAGTTAGCAGCGTACGGACTCTCCTATCCACGGCATCCAATTCGGTCTGAGTCCACTTAAGTATGCCAAAGGAGTACATCAAGGTTGGCATGACCCAACCGTTAAAGGCACGAACCTTGTTGCCACCTGACAAAACACTTTTCAGTACTTTATTCAGGCGGCCAAAGAAACGTTCCTTCAATGATTGTTTCATGTCAACCACGTTGATGCCTAACGCCTCTGACATTCCCAAGTATTTGTAGGTTTCCGTTGCGGAGAGTGACCTAAGGTTTATAGAATCCGAGAGTTGAATTCCCTGGGATTCCATAATCCCTCCACGTTTTACATGCATGACTGCACATTTGTCCACACCGAATTCCATCCTGATAGAGTTACTAAAAGTTTCCGTAATCTTTAGTAACTTTATCAGTTGGACTTTGCTGGGGGCAAACAATTTAAGGTCATCCATGTAAAGCAGGTGGGATATTACCTGACTCCTTCTCCGCAACGAATAGCCTAGCCCTGAATTCTCAAGTAAAGTACTAAGAGGATTCAAGGCCAAACAGAACCACAAAGGGCTCAGACTATCGCCTTGGAATATTCCCCGCTCAATCCTGATCGGTTCACCGTCCTGTTGGATATTTCGACATCCTGGATAGTGAAGAACCGTCCTCCACTGCCTCATACATGACAATAAGAAAGTGCGTAGAGTTGCATCTATTTTGTACAACTCCAGCACTCTCATGAGCCATGTGTGAGGCACCGAGTCGTAGGCCTTCTTATAATCTATCCAACATGTCGATAGATCCTTTTTTGAACGACGTACCTGTTGGCAAATAGTCATATCTATGAGGAGTAGCTCCTTATAGATATGACCATGATATACTCCTTTATTATTATTATTATTAAGGAAAATGCAATTGTAAACGTTAAGATTATCTGCTATCTACCATGCAAATAACATCAGAATAGATGACACCCAAACAACAGAAGATATTGATACTGTGTTTAGTTTTTTTTTTCTAAGTAATCGAGCCAAAATATGACATATTCTAGAAATTCACACCAGAAAGTCTTCCCACTAAAATCGATATCAAACAAAACAAAGTAACGACATTCACTCACCATGATTCCCCATTTCCACAACCGTCATGAATGCATATTTCATGACCCTTAGAACATCAGAGGATGATACTGTGGTTTCTTAAGATAAATCTTCACCGATATCATGAGATTGTCCTTTTAATTATTGGACGTCACTAATGGTCGTACCTTAGAGTTAGTTATAACGGATTTTTTATTTGAGTTGCAGATTTGGTTTTGATTTGATGGATTTTTTATCATCAACGTAGACGAGACAGCATTTGTCTCAAAAAATTTACTAAAATACCAAAGGTATTTTTCACCCACGATGGAACGGAGAAAGTGCATGCGTTTTTATATTTCATTATTTTCGTTTTCTTAAAGTGACTTTCAAGTTAGCAAAAGGTTGTGCCTTACCTCTAGTGTAAATAAGGATTATTTCAAGAATTTTCCATTATTTAAATTGCTCTAAAGAAATTGCTATAACAGCAAACAAGCCGTTTGCTCATTCGTCAAGATTTTAATTATTGGAACCATATACTTACCCTCTACTTTATGCGCAATTAAGGTACCCTTAGTGACATTTGAAAATGTTCTGTAAGTATTAAAACACCTAGTTTATCTTTCTAGAACATGAATAGTAAAATTCTAATTTATAGCATCGTCTCATAGATATTATTATGTATTTACACCTGCCTGTCTATAAACGAGATATCTTATATAAATTAAGAGACTTCATCTTAATTTACACTGAAAAGCGAAACAAATTGTAAGTGACATAATTTCTTGGACGCTAGATATCGAAATTATGAATGCCACATAAGAAGTGACTTTAATAAATAATAGAAATTGTGCAGGATTGAGACAAATAGGTACTATAAAAGGAAATTTTAGTAATTTAAAGACTGAATTATTAACGGAAAAAAGTAGTTCACCTAATTGATTTAATAAATAATAATAACTTAATCTAAACGTACGCTCTATGCGTGAGCCGAATAAATAATGTCAGTCAGCTTAAGTATAGCAAGTATAAGTTTAATACAATTAATACTTAGAAGTAAATAAAATTATTTTCAGGCATCAAACATTTTTATTCCAGTCCCAATTCACTGCGTGCTCCACTAAAATACTCGTATTCAAATCAAATTCTCTTTATGTCCCAAATTTTTCTCCAAACTACACGGACATAGCCACAAATCTCTTCCAGCACTCTCACAGCACCAGCCCAGTAAAAGGTACATCCATCCCTAAAACCTGTCTCCTCACTATCCGGCCGTCACTTCGGCTGGCCATGACTTGCACTTCGCCAACCCTGACGATGATGTATGTTCGAGCTCCGTAATGAGTGCTGTGATCCGTTCTGTAGTGTGGGTTCATGGTATGGGATATTCCAATAGGCTATTCAATTGAATTCATATATTTAATTCGAAACCTAGTCTTTGCTGACACGTGGTATATGTAAATAGGTTTTAAAACACACAAATGTCATTTTTTAAAATAAGATGGCGTTGGCATATGCTAATTACTCGTAACTACGTCGGAAAGTAATGCCAAAACGTAGGGATCAAAGTCTCTTCCGATGAAATCAGAAACAGAGCTTAAGTAAATCCAAAAAAAAGCTTGCAAATAATCTCGAAATAAGAACGTCTTTATTAAATGTAAGTCCTTAAGGTCTTGTCCAGCAAGGTAAAAGAAAAACTAATGATAAAAAAACATAGTGAAATGACAAACCGATTTATTCAACTGCACTTTGAATACATTCACACTGGCCGCATATTGCAAAATCCGCAGTTCGGTCGCATTGCGTATCGGATACGGACGTGCCTCATAACGGTGCACTGTACGGATTTTTTAAATTCGCGAACAGCGCGGCTACATGCCGCTGCCCGCTACTGCCACTATGAGCTCACAACTCATAGTCAACGAATTGTTGGCGTTTATACAAAACGCCATCGATACTATGGACGAGGTTAGTATCTTACAAATCTGTAAGACTAACTTCAAGGAAGACGACGTGAGCAGTGGCAAGAGACTGCTGTACCAGAGTCTGGATCGACTCGACCAGATGCCGTCTCGACGGAGGGACGGGACTGAGAAGAGCATCCAGGACATCATCACCCTGTTAAAGGTGACCGACCCGGACGACGTGCCTACTTTCGTGGCGAAGGAGCTGCACAAGCTGCCTCCCGTCACATTCGACCACGTCGACGTCACCAGGCTCCTGAAGGACATCATCTCCCTAAAGACGAGCCTGACCGAAGTGCAGTCCAGATTGGAGGTCTCAGATGGGACCATTAAAGAACTGCGTGCTGAAGTAGAGTTATTACGTAACTCTATTTCCGCAACTAGGTCACCTGAGGCCTCTAAGGTTAACACACGTCGTGGGGCGCAGAATGCGTCCGTATGCAGTTTTGCGTCGGCGGATTCCGATGCGTCACCGGCTGTCGTCAAGTGCGATGCCCCGGCTGCGATTGCGGCACGTGTAAATGCATCGACACCTCGACGTGTTTACGCTGACGCGGCCGCCAGCCGGCCCGCCGCTTGCATACCTAGCGGCGCCGCACCGGTCCCCGCGCCCGTCCGCGTGGCTCCGCCGCGCGCCACCCGTACTCCGTGCCCAGTCCCACTGCCCGTGCCTGCTGCGCAGGCGCCACGTCGGGATGAAGATGGTTTTGAGATGGTGCAGCGGAGAAAGCACTGTCAAAGGACCGTCCAGAACCGCTGCGGCAAAGCCCCATTGGAGCCGAAAATGCTCGTGCGGGCTGCCACGCCGAACACTCCGGTGTACATCTCGCGCCTGCGTTACACCACTAAGGCGGAGAGCATCGTAGAGTACGTGCGTCAGAAGATTCAGTACGCGCCGAGGGTGCAGGAGCTTGAGTCGCGCCGCAACGTCAACTTCAAGGCGTTCGTGGTGCGAGTACCTAACTGTTACCTGCCCCTCGTCTTGCAGGAAGACTTCTGGCCGCAAGATGTGGTGTTCCGTCGCTTCCGCGGACAAGTGCCACCGGAACGCACTAATACGAAGTGCTAGGAAGTGTTTTTACTAACATAATATTAAGTCTATATTATACTAACAAAACATGTTACTATATTTATATATGTTAGTTTGTAAGGTATTTATCTATGGGCCATAGTTGCCTGAAAATAAAGGTTTTATTATTATATTATAATGTCTGATAGTTAGTAGGTAATACTTGTTGATTGTTATGTTTGTTTTTATATATATTTAAGTAATTACACTATTGTATTAGGTTATTACCTGTGATGATAGATGTAAGTGGTTGAAATAAATAAATAAATAAATAAATTTTCGAGGCTAATATTTTTGAGATTCAATCTGACATGCGCTGTAAAAAAACCACTATGCATTGCATGCAATAATAGAACTTGCGCGATGCTTTACACCTCACTTTACATATTAAGTCAAGTATTGTACTACTCCAATCTGTACGTCGCTATAGTTATAAGTCAAAACTGGTTGTAAATCTTCTCTCATTAATAATTCCTTAATTGACACAACTAGTTTCTCGTTTCACAGAACATCTGCCTAGTGACCTCCATAAAGACTCATGTATTTGCAATTTTACGTTTTTAGTTCTGCCAAATTACTGCTGCCATAGGAATAATTAAACTAGCTACATTTCCCATTTAAAAGAGTGCAGTCGCTTTCCCCAAATCTTAAGTTGCTTCTGAATTTATTGTTCTATGAAAACAATTATATTGTTTTGTCATTGTAAACGCGCTTAAGACCCAATGAGTAATTTGGATATACTATATTGGTAAAAGAATCACGCAACAACCTCTGCATTACCTATTTCTAGCTCTCTAGGATGCGTTAGGCATTTTGAAGCGTAGTATGATACAGAATATATTCCCTTCAGGAGTCTCCTTGACTATAGCCTTGGTTATTAATGGTTTATTGATCCTTCAAGAATAAGTTCCATCAGTAATGATTTTCAGGATAAGGAGTAACCAGTAACTTGGCAGGCCCAGACGGTGATGAGTCTCTGAGGTCCAAACAGAATTATTTTCCCTCGACCGACCACACGAAGTTCGAGCTCACTTTTTAGGGTAAAAAACGCAACGCACATCCCTAATCCCAGCTTATAACCAACGAGTACAATTTGTCATCAATCTTTCAATGGAGACTACGTAATGGTATCCTTGACAAATGATTCCCCTAATGACCTGGAACCGAACACATATTAAACTAAGATTACTTGCTTAATGAAAGGCGAAGATTTTTGGGTGGTCGAAGCACTATTTGTCGCGTTTTTTATATGAATTTTACTTTCACAGGCTTCAGTATAAACTATAGTAGTAGATGACACAGCTACTGGGACCTCTCTTAATATTAATTAATCTCTTAATTATAATATTAAGGCAAAAATTATGTATATTAGTCCACGGAGTACCCAGTTATTTTTATCTTTCTCTTACGTGCCCATCAAAAGGTTGTCTGTTATATAAGTGACCGCCATTAGCGATAATACCATAGAAGATAAGATTGCATTTATTTTGTATGTCCTTATTTTAATAAACTGTATCCATCTGTTTTATCATAGGTTCGTTTTTAAAGATATTCCTCATTTGATGTACTCTTAAGTTCTGCTTACATAATTATGATTTTTAATGTTATATTTGCATACGAATTTGAAGTACCTAATGAAAAACAAAATAACGATTAAGTGATATACTTACATGAAGATGACCAACGACTTTCTCCCCTTACCAAAACTCTTTATCCAAGTATCAATTCTAGTTGACGAAATTTCTACAAAAACACTTAAATATTTCACTAAACCACCCTTCTCAAGCAATACAGATCTATTTAACACCACTCCTACAGTCACACATCCGACCCAGTAAGATCCTGACGTCATTCACTCACCGGGTGAATAGTGAAAAAGACATTATACCAAATTTGAACTGCAATTTATCAAGAGAACCTCTCCTTTGACCCGAAATGTTATGACAAGATGATATATATCCCGCGATGATAATCCAAATCGTATACGTTTGATATTTTTAAATATTTTCTTCTCTTTTTAAGGGGGAATAATAGTGACGTATAAGCTAGTGATGGGACATCCGTAACAATTGTTTGAGTGATGGGTCGCCGACGATTCGACTCGTATTGTTGGGTTTTTTTGAACGAAGAATTATTGGCTACTGCGTGTCATCGTATACTATCGTTAGAACTTTTTTTTATTTTTTAACGTGGGGTAGGTACAAATCCTTTTGATCCTTCTTGCAACGTCAGCAAAAATGGGCTAGATGCATTGAATTCTAGTTATTGGTACCTATACTTATGTATCTTTCCAAATACATTTTTATCTCTAGTATTCTTTGCAAAACCAATTTATTTGACATGCAGTTGTTAGACCTTGGATGCAGAGCAGAGGTCGCTGATCTTTTCGGTGTTAAAACCTAATAACTGAGAGAGAACAGCTGATTGACGTCAAAGTTGTAAGAGCAAATATTGAAGGTACCTTTGAAGAGGTCTTGTATCTAACACAACACAATAACGTAATTTGTCAAGTGCAGGAAATAATAACAAAGTAACAAAAAGAGAATATCGGAACACGCCAAGAAACCAATATCACACAAGTTGACGATTTAATAATGTTAGGGGAACAAGACATGAGTTTATAGCGGGTAAAAATGGTACTTTTTATCACACCTGTGCGTTGATTAAGAATGTCTAAGAAGAATCGCCTGGAAAGCGATTTACTAAAGGCGAAGAACTTAATGTTGGATTGAAACGCTATATGCTTGTCAACCATTATATAGGATTTCTTCATATTGTATAAAACACGGATTCAATTCGATGATTCGATTCAGAGACAGAACACCAATTCTTACTAATAAAAAGTCTTCTTCTCGCTTTATCTTCTAGCGTTCTTGTGAAACTTTCCACCGCATTATATTTAGCTATTACATTGTCAGAAGCAGGTGTAAAGAGGCCTATAACTAAACCGCTACCGCTTATAACTTACACAGACGTTTCAACGGCTAAATACAAAGGGAACCGCGATCGTTTGCGGCCCGGCCTTCATTGCTCGCGATGACATTCACAAAAACAATACATCTATCAGTATATGCAACGTTCAGATAAATTTTCTGTTTTATTATTCTTAAGGTTTGATGTTCTAGGAGAAATAGGTCTGTTAGAAATAATGGAGACTCATAGGGTTTCTAATTAAAGGTCGCTGATTTTTGGTGCTGGTCACTGATTATTCTATTATCACACCACCAGATTGAGACTAATCTCACTCTGTTGGTGTGTATAATAGAAAAATACCTAATAGCTGTTGGTTTTCACGAGCTTATTGGCAATTATTATATTTTTGAACAAGGTATCGCTGATATTTCTTGCATTTGCGCAACTATACCTAATGAATTATGTTATTTATCATTGTATTTATCATTGTATTTGTAATTTGCGTTTTATTTTCTTATTCTAGTTTATTAATCTAGACGAGACAATTTTGTACAATTTAAATTGGTATATTAAAAAAATACTTGGACACACTCTTAAAAGTGCACAGGATTTTTCAAACAAGGTAAGATAAAAAAAGTCTTTCAACAGTCCAGAACTTTTAAAGTATTTTTTTATCTAACAACCATCAATTGTCTACATTAGGTCGTGAAATAAAAATCGAAATTGTAATTTCCTGGCAACGTCTGATCGAGGGACAACAATTTGCGGTCACCGACTGATTACCAATACGAAACCCCAACGAAAACACTAACAAACCACCCACATGGGAAAACCAACTTAGAATCAAGGTGACAAAGTTGATATTTGTGTGAAAATAAAGGCGGACGTAAGACGTTTTAATCGAATAGTCGTTTAGTCGAAATTCGTCACGTTCACCGACATCTGTCGCCTGTAATCGAATCGATGCTCGTTCGAATCGATCGACATCGAGACGATTGCATAATTCCTTACGATGACAATACGAATCGGCGAGTTGGGAACGTGATTATACATAATAATGGTCCCCAATCCGCCAAATTGCTTTCGTCGGCCGCCGATGACATTTCGATTATAGAGATCAATAGATTTTTTTTGTCAATTGACGATGCTGTCCTTAGCGATAAGTATTTTTTGGTTATTGTCTTTTTGAGGAGACAAAAACGTTGGTGTTGCTCTGACTGTGGTTCACTAGCGAGTCTGTTTACAGACATTTATAAGTAAGTATTCTCATATTTGTTATAAGCGCCTGTCTACCTCGTTGGTCTAGTGGTCGCTAAGCGCGACTGCTGAGCACAAGGTCCTGGGTTCGAATCCCGGGTCGGGCAGTGTTACTGGGTTCTTTCATTAGGTAATTCTCAGTAGCAGCACGGAGTCTGAATTTGTGCCCGGTTGATGGCAATAGGCTCGCTCCCTATTACATTGGGATCTAAAACGTAACTGGCGAAATGTGGGTGTACTATATGTGCACCTCTGCCTACCCCTTCGAGGAATACAAGCGTGGTGTGCATTCCGTAGAAATAGGGAATAGTACAAACGTTCTCTAAAGAACACATTCTATAAAGCTTTGCAGTTTAATAATGTAGCTGTGGTCTACTAATCATTAATTCATAATCTCATTAAGCTTCAAAAGAAGTCCAGACCAATTAAGAAATGACCTCACGGGCTTAAAAGCATTATTAATATCGTTACATCTCTATACCTACAGCTACGATTTTCTAAAGCCAGAAGAAATATTTACTCAAATTTTCACTAAATCACTTAAGAATTCATTAACTAAACAAAGCTGCGTCCTTTGCCAAGTAACAGACGCCCTCGGTTGATTAATAAGCCGCAAATTGAATAAGCCTTCTTTGACAGCATCAATTTTCTCAACAGTTACACCACTGCTAGCCCTAAAAATCCACTTAGGGAGTCTATTTGAAATTTTGATCGACCCCCAACATGACACCAAGCATCTATTTGCGATGTAAATTGTCAAAGTTAAATTAAAGAAGGCTTACATGTAGAGATAGTATAATATGCATTTAAATATAATCGAAAAATATGTATTAAGATCATACGCCGTAGCGGGAAATAGATTGAATATTGTATGAAATCTCTCTAAGTTTGGGAAGAATATCGATAATTTTGAGATAAGTCCTAAGTTTCTTGTGTCCTGACATACCCACCATGATCTAATAACAGTCTTAAAATAATAGGCCAAATCGGCTAGCTTACAAATTGTTTGATTAATCATTCAAAATGAAATTCTATATTTTTATCTTTTTAATTCCAACCCAAATATGAATTTGAAGCTACCAAATTATAATTTTTATCAGAGGCTTGTAGAAACCTGAAAAAGCTGCTCGCTTTCTGGGATGATCTGGGATGGTTGGAATAAAAGGAAGAAAATATTTGTCACGCACAATGGCCCACTAAGGAGGCTAAGTGCGGTAAATGCCCAGCTAAACCAAACCAAACCGAATGTCGTTTGTTATATTTGTTAAACCACTATAAGACTTTAAAAATTCTTTTTTTTCCATTAACCTCCATGTAAACTCACCATTAAACAGTTTACGCGTCCCCGCCATTTTGCATGGGCCGGATTGTCTCATACGTCAAATTGTCACGGCGGTCGGACGTTGATCGATGGTTGCACCTGCCGCGTATCAACAACCCTTGCTAACTTCATCGCTTGCAACTTGAGAAATGTGATTTATTAAGTCTGTGATGTATGTGTGAGAGAACTGAGATAATTCTGCAAAGGTTGGGGTGAGAGGTTTATTTGAATAAGCCATACCTTATTTCAATTCTGGTTTACATTTATAGTAGATGTGCATAATACATTTTTTTTCTCATTTTATATATCCTCGGTTTATTTTTTAAAGTCTCGGTTAAAATACACCTTGAATACATATCTGATTCCTGTTGCCACCGTCGAAGATAAAGAACGTTAAGACTGAATTCCCACATTTCATTTACGATGACAAAATTAAAACGAAATTAAAAGATATCATAAAATGACACGCTGAATTCTTTGTCAATGATATTATACCAACTTAAAAATCATCCAAACATCTCAATCGTCATTCAAATTCCATCTTTAATTCTTTGTAATACGGTCGATTCAAAAATTTTTTGATCAGCAAAATTATGTTTGGTAATTGATATTCGAAAATGCTTGATATCGAACTGGGACCACCCAATGTTTGCTTGAATGGCCTCATTAAGTATTAAGCTGTTATCAAAGGCCTCGGCAGCTGGTGACAGGTGACAGAATATAACTGTGGCAAGAAAAATAATATTGACAGTGTCAGCTGTTGGTCAAATCAGGCAAGATGTAATAGTGATATTGTCAGTCAGTTGATAACTAAAAATTCCATTACTGATCTAGCTAGGGACACTAATTGATTTGAATGTCGAAGATCTACATACCTACTTGGTTTTAGGTACGTTATTAATGTGTTCCGAAGAATATAAATGGCATTTTTAATTAATTAATTTTCAACTTGCATACCTACTATCAAATACATCTCACATAAAATGTTTTTTACAGTGTATATTTATTAGTGTATGTTATTAGTCTTTTGTTTATTTTATTATTTGAACTTGTCATCAAAATGTTTCTTCTTTAAGTTTATTAGACTGTCTTTTTACCATCGATTTATCCATGCATTAATGCTAAACTATAAGTTCTGTATCTTGCTTTGCAGTTATGTCAACGTATGCTTGAGTGTCAATGCTAAACTGGCTGTATCGAGATTCTTTTTCTAAAAAGATGGCACTGTATTGTAATAAAATATAATTACCACTGCCCGACGTTCCAAAGGCTCAAATCAACATCAGCCAGTACTATAATTAAGCCACATAGCTGCGTCCATATCATAATTAAGCGTAATAATATCGGTATCGTCAACCGCGATGACGTCGGCAGATCTCAAGGGACAATAGTAAATCAACGTCAGATGTCAACCAAGTCCCTTGCCATCTCGTATTCTTGAACAACCACTCTATCTTGACCTTCAAGAAGACATGACTTTAAATTTTCTCGAATAAAGTTGTTAGGAAGTATGAGAATCGAGATATCTCGTAAAATGGCTGATGATGACTTGCGATTCTTCTGTCGCCTACCCACTTACTGCTAATGTTGATATTAATGCTATCTTTGAAAGCAATCGTTACGACGGCGTAATGAAAGACAGTCTCACTTTGATTTTCATCCGCAAAATGAGTTATGATCTAGGGCGATTCGAGATCAGTGCTATACCCATTTATTGCACTGCAGTTGTTTTAATATCAAACAGATTATTTGTAAACAAAATTTTAGTTGAAATGAGAAGTTGTACCTATTGCTTTTTCTTTACACATGTAGCTGTAAGTACCTAACAAAGTATGACAATAAACAATTATTAAATACGTTTATGGATAACTGATTTGTAATTTGAACTGAATTGATAGTAACTACTTATGATTGAATTTTGTAAATATTTTATCCTACTTTTAACTGTAAAAATTACGCTATTGTGTTGATACATATTCAGCATAATATTCAGACAATGCTAAACCCGTACTAGATTTAGACAAAACACTTCAACCAATTGCCGTAGTTCCAAAACATCTCAAAATTTTAAACGTAGGTATCTAATTTCAGGGCAATACCTCTAGTCCGTTCTGTTTCTTTGCTACCTTCCCTTGAGATCCCGTATAATGCAGAACACGATTCTAACCGAACATTGTAGTATATTGAGACATAAATTTTTCATACCGCCGGCGGCCATTTGTGATAACCTACTTGACCAGCCGCTCCCAAGGGATGCATAAAGGACTTCTCTTGTATAAGGAATCACATATTTCATAACGCTGTTCTTTTTAGGGATGGGGTGACATATCGATAAATTGCGTTAACTAGATTGTCAAGGCGTTAAAACATTTTGTTGAGTTTTACGTTAGGAAAGGTGAGATTATAATGGTACTAATCACTTATGAAAATGTATTAAGTATTCAAAGCAAATTAATAAATAAACTGTTAAAAAGCACTTGAATAATACCCATTGTACCCCAAGGACGGTTAGACGGTATACTTAGTTTGTAGATTGAGTGCAAACGTATCGACAAAAAACATCGACAGAATCATGAGCCATCATTCACATCCCTCAGCTTCGTTTTCACACCCTCGATTTTTTCCCTGTACCGTCACAAAGGGCTGAAGGGCTACCGGACAATAATAAATATTTTGACGATATCGCATAAATATCCTTCTTTTATGAATACCAAACGGTTCCGTGCCATCTAAGGGCGGTAATTTCTTATATTTTATGGTCACTCCTTTATAAATCGTCGGCCATTTGTATAGGATAGGGTTTTACGCATTTTTTTTCTAAATGAGGTATATTCAAATTTGTTGTAGGGTGCAAAATGCCATTAGAAGAGCCGTTTTTTTAAATTTTGGTCTTATATTTTACTTAAACAGGGATTTAGTAAGAATTTAATTTCTTCAATGGTTGCTATTTACCATGTCTTTCATGCTTTATTATCTAGCATTTCATGGAACAATCGCCTCAATGAATTTAGACAAGGATTTTTTTACTAAAAATATTGTCTTATAACCACAACATACTGTAGGTACACACACACAATGCAGTGCAGTCTAAGTGTCAGCGCTGTGACACTGCCGGAAATTGCCTGCAGTCGGCGATGTGTCGGCTGGCACGCGACACCGCAGCTCTAATAGCTCTGCTGTTATTGTGTTGTGGTGATACTATTTTATCAAGTTATATATCAAATGCGCCTGCGGTATTCTCGGAAACGTTCAAGTTTTAATGACATAAATATGTCTCTTTTTTCTTGGTTGCATCCTTCATTTTAATGCGGAAGAACGCGTATGTTACTCATATTCAATATTTCTTCCCCATAACAGAATTATGACCAATAAACACGCGGTCTTTACGATGATTGAAAACCAATATAGGTATCATCATCAGCCTATCTCAGTCCACTGCTGGACATAGGCCTCTACCATGGCACGCCACTGAGCTCGATCTTCGGCCCTCCGCCTCCAACCACTGCCAGCCATTTTGCGTATATCGTCGCCCCACCTAGCTGCTAGCTAATATAGGTATAGAAGTTACTGTAAGGAAACTTTTGCAAATTATAGACCTGTGTGTGATTTTAATCTCCCATCGATCAGCGGTAACTACTATCTAAGTTTTTGTGTTGTTGCTTAATCATCGAGATTTCTTTTGTTTTGAGGCCAAAAAAAATTCAAAAGGCAGTAACCTGTGCTATCTGTTGCTAATGGTTAATAACCAACTTACTATTTTGAACTTCCAATCGGATTTTGTTACAGATTTACTTTTATTCGATTATTTCCATTCCTGTCTTTTTTTTAACTTTAACGGCATCTACACAAACATAGAAAGTACAAAAATCTGATACTTTCTCTAAAATATTTCCCTCTTCATTTTATTAGCATCAAATACTACATTAACAAAAAGCGCCATTTTATTATAGGTACACACTTTTTGAGAATCCATTTTCGTATGAAAAGCATGACATGAAAGGACCAATCCGCTAAGTAGCCTGGGTTTAGGATCAAAGGGTCAATCGTCCGAAGGGATCATGTGCTTTCCAATCAATTTATCATCTTTGATCTTCATATTTCAAAATTACAGGGCAGTTTTCTAAATATTTGTATGAATATCTTAACCAAAGATTTTAGTATTGAATGATGCTGTTTCATGTATGTCTGGTTGGTTGTTTTGTTTAGGTTTTAAGTAATTGCCTTATTTTAGTGTTCGATTTACTTTTTTATTATGATCGGTAGTTGTCATGCTGTCATTGCTGCAAAATTGTTAAATCTCGTAAAAAAATTGCCACCAAATATCCACTCTCCATATCCATACTAATACGAGTATCATAAATGTGTAAGTAACTCTGTTTGTCTATCTATAACACCTTCACGACTAAACCGCTGGACGGATTTCGATGAAATTTGGCATGTAGAATGTTTATTTTCCGAAAAAAGACATAGGCTACTTAACGCGGGCGAAGCCGCGGGCAAAACTTAACGTATAATAAATACGCACATTAATACTGATAGATATAGAACAATATGATTCATTTTAGACTTAATAACTTACATTGAAACTTAATGAATGTCCCAAGGCTTTGCACTACATAAAAGATGTCCAGAAAAAATGTTCCAAACAATTAAAAACATGATTGGTTTTACATTAACAAAGAAACGTTTTCATAAAATACTCATAAAACTTTGTTGGCTTATTAAAAAGAGAGTTAACGAGACTTGCCAATTATAACCCTTTTGGCCAATTTATAAGACCTACCCTTCCCCTCTCTCTGCGTTTATTTTAAGAGCTCTGCGATACATTCGAGTGAATTGCAAAGGTCTTCTTAAATTGGTTTGTTTTGCATGCCATTAACTGGAAGGTGGGTGTGGTCGATGTAAAAAAGCGTTAAGATCAAAGGTTTGTTGTTTTTTGACATCAGTCGCTTTTGTATTTACATTTTAATATTAGTCACTCTATAAATAAAGGGACCTAGCTCATTACTTTGGTTGATTAGTAAGAATTTTGATGGGTTCTGAAATGGATCCTGGTGAAGTTATAACTTGCTTTCCCACATTGATTCTCAGCACTATGTCGAGAATCTTAGAGCATAATTATCATCATTAGCTTACAAAAGATAGTAGCCAGTAGGCCTCTGACATGGCTTTACATACCGTCGAAAAATCTTTCAGCCACGCCGGTTTCCTCACGATGCTTCCCTTTACCGTTTTAAGCAACTGATGAATAAACTAATGTATAATACGCACGTGAGTGCGTGCCGTGGTTTGTAACTTGCGATCTTTGACTTAGCAGTCCAACGGTCACTCGGCTATCACTGCTCACGCGAGCCAAGATTCAATAGATTAACACTTTGAGCCGTATCTGTAAATTGATAAATTAAGTTTACCAATGTCTTCACTCCAATAGACTGATTAACATTCACCTTACAAACCCAATAAAGAAAATTAATAAAATGAGTCACTGGGTAGGCGATGTGCGTGACAATATGCCGTGTATTGGAGAACTAGTGACTGAATAGCTATACTCCTTCCTAATATTGGTTAATGTGTTACTGTACCAGTGCGGAAGACAGGTGGTCGTCGTTTTTTGTTGTGTCGCCAGTGGACTGTGGCGAGCATCGGTCGATGTCGTGTTAATGTCTTACTTAATTAACATTCATGTTATATGCGCAGCTTCTAGGTTGGTTGGATGATAATATTATTATACTTGGTAAAATTTGGAATTACTAAAAGTGAACTTGAAATTTGATGAGTGCCAGCAGCGACACGATAACTCTGATTTGGTTAGAGCTACGCCACGGTACAGCGAAGGTCGTTTAAATCCCGCTCCTGTCCATCATTTTTCAAATTTCCTTTATCAATTTAGATCCAAGTTTAACATGGCCAACATGCTTAAATGACACCAAAAGTCATATAGACGTTTGTATATCTTTGCACTAGAGCTCCAAAGTAATTGTTCACGTGATAACCAAGCACCCAAACCTGATATCATCATCAAGCTAAAAAGTAATAAAATCTAAGTAATAACACAAAACAAAATACCACAATAATAATGCTGTTATGGGACACTTAACATCAAACTTGAAGGTCACAGACTTGTAAACAATTAAAAAACCCAATGTCCTTATCTAACAACAATATAATAATTAATGTCAGCGTAATTAGAAGATAACCAGTTATGTGAACATTTACAAAAACTCGAAGATACACATACAATTTCACGTGTGTGTGTGTGTGTTTTTGTTTAATAGTTTTGTTAGAGGAACTTGTGTTTAACCGTATGTCTCATCTTGGGAAACTCCATTGTTCGAGTTATTTGCATAATTATGACAATCTAATACAGCAATTCTCAACATGTTTTTTTTACTGTGTAGATTTTTAAGTTATATTTTATCGTAATAACAAGTTAGAATTATTTCTTTCTTTTCATACTTACCTATTTAGTTAAGATTATAAATTACGTTCTATCTCACTAATTGTCTATCTAGGTCAAAGATGTTTAAGGTACCTAAACATAAAAAGTTAAAAAACTACTAAACTAAGTTACGTTATAATGATTTCTATCACTTACGCGAATATTAGACATTGAAATAAAACTAGGTTTACCGATTTTATCGCGGTTTTTCAACTTATTTTTGGTCCCGATGTTTCGTAAGTTGATTGACGACGTTGTTGTAAGTTACGTTAGTTAAATATTTCTTTCTTTTTTAAAAAAAAAACGTCGCCCCACACTAAGAATTTCTCCTGTATTGTAGGTGCCTTTCACAAACATGAAATATCACAAACACGTACACCCAGATTCGGGACAAACATCTAACATCTACGGATGGCACAAAGTTTTGTCCCGTACGGGAATCAAACCCACAACCCTTAGCGCAGCTGTCCAATCGCTTAGCCATTGCGCCAATCAGGCGTCTTATTGTATATCTTCAATATTGAAGCAATTACCTAGGTTTTATTTGAAGCTTTAGTATTTTGTGTATACAAAACGACTAGTGAAAACCAATTTAGGAACGACCACATTGATGTCTTCAATTAACAAAATATCAGTTTCAACAAGGTGTTATGGCTGATCTTCGTGTATCCCACGTTTATATTCATCAGTTTTATTATCATTTACATGATGTCATCTGTTTTGCTACCCGTTTTTTAATTGTACGAGAAACATTACTTTTCAGGTTTATAAAACCTTAATTGCTAATTAAATATGATGTTAAATACGAAGTTAGGTCGTGGCTATGTTAGGGTTACCTTATTATATGGTTTTTGGGCCAAAAAAAACAAAATCCGTTGCAAGTTGTGTTGCTGTTATCCCTACTAATATTATAAACGCGAAAGTCTGTAAGTATGGATGTTTATTCCTCTTTTACGTAAAAACTACTGAATTAATTTTAATGAAATTTCATATGGAGGTAGCTGACACCCTGAATAAAC
This sequence comes from Abrostola triplasia, assembly GCA_946251915.1. Taxonomy (NCBI): domain Eukaryota; kingdom Metazoa; phylum Arthropoda; class Insecta; order Lepidoptera; family Noctuidae; genus Abrostola; species Abrostola triplasia. The sequence goes on from OX276435.1 coordinate 8,618,948, forward strand.
ACATAGGCCACTTTATACCCCGAAGAAATGTAGTGGGTAACACCGCGGAGCGCAGCTACTCGTAGTATCACATAAAAGTAATGTCAAAAATGGGTAATACGGAAGAAATTCCTAATGTAGGGCGGCGCGACGTTGAAAACAAAATATTTTTTTTTTAAAACGTTGCTCCACACTAGGATTTTCTCCTGTATCGTTGGTGCATTTTACAAACATAAAATATCACATACACAAACACCCAGACTTGGGACAAACATCTATGGTTCGCACAAAGTTTTGCCCCGTGCGGGAATCGAACCCGGAACCCTTAGCGCAGCAGTCCAATAGCTTAGTCACTGCGCCAAACAGGTCGTCAAAACTTGTGTTACCTTAAACCCGTATTAAGTCTATTGGCAATTAACATCTCTATTCTCTGACAAGCAAACAACAGTGTCAGGTATAATAATCCATGGTTTAAAATTGTAATTTTTTTTTAACTAAGGGTCCGCAGTACTGGTGACTATATAGTAACAATTATAATAATTAAACTTATTCTATTAGTACCAGCTTTTAACAGTAATGTCGTGTTGGTATAAGACGTTCGCAAGGTGAGGGTGCGCGGCGGCGCGTGCTCAACGGCCGGGTTTGTCACGCTTCATGACAATTGATGGAAAAAATCTGCTGCACACCACCAGGGATGTGCCTTTGGAAACAAAAAATAAATAACTTTGATAATTAAAAGTTTTTCTTTCATATTTAAGTACAGTTATAAATATTAGAAAATTGAGTATTAAGTTCATAAGTAGGTACCGACATTTCAACTAATAAATACATTATGCTGCTTCAATCCACGTTTTAGTTTTTTTGTGTTTTTTTTAATATATTTACAGCCATAAATTACTAGATAAGTGGTTCTGTATTTGTTTTTAAATAAACTATTCTGATTGTGCTGGTATTTAACAACTTAACTATCAACAATAAGAAATAGGGTCATAGGTTTGAGTTAGCTAAGTTTGGTTGCTGAACAGTTTTTTATAATATTTCATTACTTGATCTCCAAAATCATCCAGTCAATAAGTAGACAGTGCATTGAAATATTATTTATAATTAACATTTTATTACAAGGCGGTCCTTCTAAACTGTTTTTATTAAAAAATAAAATTAAAGTATGTTGTAGTCACTGTGATACATGGTACTAATATAATATGTAGGTATGCTGTGGTCTCCTATAATTAAAAAAGTAAACCAACCAAATAATTATTTGTATTAAATAATAAATGTGTATGGCCTTTGTTGGAGGCCCGATATAATAAAAAAGCACTTTATTAAAATATTTTTAATTAATATTTTTCTTCAAGTTGTCAACCCTGTGTGGACCTGTTACGTGGCGTGCAGTGGACGGATTCACTCGCCGTATAAGTAATCGCGATCTGTTAATAAATACCATTCTTTGCTCGGTAAATGAGTGCGGTCTGTATACGACGAATATGGTAAATGTGGTAATATTGTTTTTACGTTTTTTTACTAAAGAATAATCTTTTTAGTATAGAATTTTTTTTTTAAATATGAATGTGTTAAAAAAATGTATAAAATTCTGGTAAAATATGGTAAGATTATGGTGTTATATTTATTAATGATTTGATCTTAGATCCATACAATTATTTTAATTACGTATCTACTGTGATGTTAATCAGTTTCATATAAAAAGTACTAATAGACTTTTTATATATTTAGATGTAGGGTGACAGTGACAAACGACGTATTATTTTTTGTCAAAGAACTACATGTAACCTTTGTAAGCAAAGTACAAACTGACAAAAAATATAGGTAGGTACTTATCTATTGCTGTTTTTCATTGGTTGGCAATCTGTATTTCCCTTCATTTAGTATTGGTATTTAAGTGTAATTATTTGGCTACTGTAAGTACCTATTAAATAAATTACTGTTGTATTTATTTTTAAGTTGTGGGATCTACTACAGTAGTCACAATTACACGCATTTGAGCCATAAATACTTAGCTGACGGCTATTTAAGAATATAAATTCTTTTTAGTCGGGCATTACCGAATATCGACGTGAGTACAACCGGTATATATAGTAGATAATATAAATTCTTAACTTTTATTTGGTTAATAATGTTAAATAATAGGTAGAATAGTAAGTAGTGCAATGACTTAAGTTTACAAGTATAAAAAAAATCATAGAATAAAATATAAAAATAATACACCCCATTCGACGTAATGAAACAGCGCGCACGATCTTCACAAGTGCATATTGCATTATTCATGCGGTTGGCCGGCCGGGACGGTCACACCGTCCGCAAGAACGGAACTGCACTGCGTTAAAAAATACCGCACTATCATCGGCCGATTGGGGTTTAACATGCAATTGTTTGTTGACTCTACTTGGAATTGTTTTTCTTTCACGCCTCGTAAGTGCTGTATGGGTGAAGTGCGATGTACTAATAACAGCTTTGTACGATCGTCAATATGTTTGCGGATATCTGTAAAGTTCGAAATTAATTACAGGTTGCCATGGTTACTAAAATCATTTTTCGTAGTAGATTCTTATTTGTCAACTTAAGCTGTTACAGTGGCATATCACTAAAATATTCTTAGTTCCTAAATCAACTAGGTTTTGTATTTAAAATCAGTGTTTTATACGAGTTAGGTTAGGTAGAAGTGCTTCTTACCAAATGCGGTAAAATACTGCCTTACTACGTCGTGTTAATTAGTTATCAATACAAGCAAATTATATTGAAAAGCGTCATCAATAATTACAAAGGATTAAAAATATGATTTTACTTTTATAAATATCATTTTAAACATTTTGTAGGTATCTCATATCAACGTCTTACTTATAAAGAACTTAACAAGGATAATTCAAGAACAATTTTTGTTTACACGTGTTTTTTCAAGTTATTAAAGAATCTAATGGAAATAACAAGTCAATATTTGGCTATCAGTATATCACAAAAGGAATTTTCCAAGTAATAATATTCAGTAAAGTCCACTCAACGTTAAAGGACTACGGTACGCAAAAAATACGCCAAAAATATTTTATAACTCAGTAAATTCAAACTTGGTGATATATAATTTAGCAAGTTTATATATGCGACCAAATAATATGGCTATGGTTCTTATTACATTGACATACAGTTCTAAATGTGTAAAAAAATATTTTCTGAATAGTATTTGTAATAATGTTTGTCGTTAAACGCCTTGGACAGTTCGCGGTAAGGTCTGCAAAACGGTAGGTTGGACGATTTCGATGACGCCGCGATATTATAAATCGTTTTTGTCAAATGTCAACTTCTGTGGTCGCCTCCGTTGGGGTTTTTGTACTTTTTTGTAGACCTTATTAGTCGGTTGTTTATCGTTCGTTGATTTTCAAGGATAAAAATTAACATGGGACACATTTCATGGTAATAGAATATTCTTATTTAGCGAAAGGTAATATTCAAAATTTAGTGACGTGGAAAAGTTATACTAGAACCTTCTACGACTTTAGTTGATTTTGAGTTTAATTCTGAATTGAAACTGTATTGTGTACCTTTTTAGTATGTTTTATGGTAGATTATCATATCAGACAAGATTTTAACCAGCAAGTCACTATAGCAACAACGATGATCGACACATCGGAAAAGAGTATGAAAACCATTATAATATATTTATTTGACGACCCGATTAGTGCAGTGGCTAAGATATTGGACGGTTGCGGGTTCGATTCCCGCACGGGGCAAAACTTTGTGCGAACCACAGATGTTTGTACCGAGTCCGGGTGTTTTTGTGTGTGATATTTCATGTTTGTGAAACGCACTCACCACACAGGAGAATTCCTAGTGGGCGACGTTTTCTTTTTTGAAAAAATAATATTTATTATTGAACCTAATCCCAAAATTACCAGACAAAAAATCCAAACGGATAACTTCGAAGCTGGATAATTCCGAACGAAAAAATATCTTTATCGCGTACCTACAGGGCAAAAGAAAAACATTATTTGAACTTTTATCGTCGCATTCTTCCAAACGACTATATTGCGTACTTCAAAGGCACGGTGTTTATGAGAAGGTATGACACGATAGGGACAAAGTTAAGAATGTTAATTGATAGTCTCTCTTTGATATCAAATGTAAACAGGGGGAGTTTTTAATTTGATCCGTTAAGTTTGTTGGTAGAGATTAAAATTGTGTTCGAGGGTTGCGAGTGGTGTGTGATACTGTAGGTAATGTATGAAATTACAAACATCGCGTTATACTGCTTCTAGATTTTAGTCGGAGAACATTTTGAAGAGAATTTTTTTTTTTTTGTCTTGTTTACCGTCATAAATTGGTATTGAATCGTCGAGTCACTGCATTAGTCTGTTTAGTATAATTTGCATTACGGTATCATATTTTGGGATTGTACACAAATAAGCGATTCGGTTGTGTAGACCAAAAATATGACAAATAGACCCAAGCAAAAGTAAAAATGTTTGTCACAAAATATTTAGTTTGTTCTATGATCAGCAAATGCATATGGACTAATTAGTCGACATAAATTGATAAAGGAAACTTGAAAAATGATGGACAAGAGAGGGACTCAAACCCGCGACATTCGCCGTACCGTGGCGCGAATGTATATAGTCGATATAATTTAAATCATTCATCAATATCACTATACATAGCACACGTTGCTCATAAACACGGTACAAAATCACGGCGTATTACCCACAACCGATCGTTAAGCCGCGACCATATTATTTCAACGACAAAAATATCACGAGATAATAACTCAAGATCCTATTATTAAGTAACATGTATTAGTACAGTCGCCGTCAAAAACACACGACAAAAACTGGAATGGTATACACGTGTCTAAAGTACACAGTTCAACGGCCGAAGCTAAATGAGTACACTTCCTGAGAGTAATGTTAAGGTATTCGGTTTATTTTTAATTACGTACATCGGGCCGCTGAGTGGCCTGAGTGATCGTGATGATCGAAAAATAACGATTCCTGTGACAGTGACTCTCGTGAGGTTGAGCAATCTCCGTTGCTCAGTAGCTTACGTGTGGACTGCCCTATGAAATGAGTGAATGACGACCTGATTGGCGCAGTGGCTAAGCGATTGGACTTCTGCGCTATGGATTGCAGGTTCGATTGCTGCGCGGGAAAAAAAATGTGTGATCCGCAGATGTTTGTCCTGAGTTTGGGCGTTTGTGATATTTCACGTTTGTGCAACGCAGACACGATACAGTAGGAACTCCTAGTGTGGGTCGACGATTCTAAAAAAAAGCAAAAAAATGTATAAACTACATTTTAATAAAGAAAATATTAGGTGATAATTATATTATGTACCTTATCGACACACTAAGCAATTATAAAACTATAGTAATATTATTGATGATTTTTCAAATTGTATTATAAGTTTTTGAAAGATTTAAATGTGTCACCGTTTTGCTTTAAGTTATTATAAACATACTAATATAATTATTAAGACTAACCTACTTTAAGATACCTATACGCATACAAAACCTCAATTCACTGCTCAAACTTAAAACTTACTCAGAAGAATCAAAACGGAGAGAGGGAAGAAATGATAGCGCTACAATACACCTAGGAAAGGATAACGCTACTTAAAGATTTATCCTGGCTAGCGCAGAAGATTATCTCTTTACAGAGAATGTATGCCAAACTTCAATAACCAAACATAGAAACGCAGTAGACACCATAGCTTCTAATAACTGAAACGTAAACAAAGCGATCATTAATTTCCGTCTAAACGAGGCTTGTTTGTCCATGATTGTAAAATACTACCCAAAACCGCGGTTCTGGCTACTTGTTATAGTTATTTTAACGATCGCACCAATTGAAGTATGGGTGGTCTAGTCATAAAGGCGAAGTAAGTCAAGACCGAGACATACGCGCAATGTATATATAGCTTTATGAGTATGATCGCTGATGAACACAAGTTCACCACGTTAAGCTGTGCTTCCTTTAGAACATTTTTATATTGGTGATCGCGAGCTTCAATACTCATGGCTAAAAGCTAAAATAACAATGTCCTTAAACGATCAAATACTTTCCATTCCAGGGTTAAAGATCCCGCGTCCCGTGACCTAAGGTGGTAAGGAGGACACACTGGGGTTTTAGACTGTAAAAGTCCATACCCCTCCTTCAGCCCCACGACAGAGGAAGTCCATGAGGGCTGCCCCAATAAAATTGGTCAGAAATTCATAATTTAGAAGTAAATTACCCAACTTAAGTATGTCACCTAGGATTGGTTACTTCCGTTAATAAGATAGGTGTTAACCTAGACTAAGAACGATCTGTGGTTTAACGGAGCTCACAAAGATTTGCGACACTCAACCACTTCGCCAATTGGGTTATCAAAAACTGTATTTAGAAAATCGATATCTGTCGCATCACTAAAAGAAACCTTCGTACAATAAGGCATAGACCACACACGGTGAAAGGGTTGATTTCTTTGATAGTGTTCATGTCTAATGTGGTCTAGTTACTTCACATTTAAGTATACCTTAATTGTTTCTTTTGTGTGGTTTGTAAAATGTCTTGTTTTGGTGTGTTCAAACTTTTATACATAAAATGATTTATTTTTAAATCTTTGATTTTTTCTTCATCGCATTATATTAGTTATAAGTGTTTTCTAAATATTCACATACCACTTCCAAGACAATGTTTTTTAAATACTCAGATAAAAATATAATAGGTTTACATGCATTTTATTTCATCTTACAAATAGAAAAACGAGACATCTTCTTGAAAAACAAACATTTGTTGAAAGGACGTCATCAAACACACATAGTTTGTCGGAACAAAGTCATGACGCACCAATTAAGTTTACGGAACTAACATGTAAACAAACGGATACAAGGGAACACGTGTAAAGTAACAAAAATGTCTAAATTTGTCACTTGTGTAATGTCCCGAACGCAGTCGCTGCGTCAATAAACAACGTTTGAGATATTTCAGGCCGTCCGTTCGTATACATTACGACCAAAAGACATCTGACGACCTGCTATCAATCTTACAACAAATACCAGCCAGCATCACACACAATCCAAATAATAAATTAAATCGAAATAGCAGTTCACATCAGATAAAATCTACGTCAAACGTAACTTTGTTTTCATTAACTGTGACTTTAGTGGACAGAATAATTCTTTTACGATCGTTTTATACGTTTTTCACACGTTTCGACATAGCTCACATGTGTTACTGAGTTAAACATGTTATGACATTAGGTATATGAGACGACTTGTATCATTTTTAATATGAAAACGCGGGGTTTAAAATCTTTTTCGACGGTCGTCAGAAGCTAGAACGTCAAACAAAAAGTTACGCTTTGACAAAAAGTTAATTAGGCAATAAAAGTGTATTACGAGCTGCGTGTCACAGTAAAACTAAACAATATAAAACATCCCGGTAAATAGTCGTTACTACCACAGTTTTGAGCTATTTCGTTTTTTTATTTGCAGTGACGTCAAGGGACTTTTAAATGTCGAAAATCCTAAAATAAATTTTTAATTAGAGTTTCACAAGGGTGTAGACATTTGCCAACGCTGGTAGCAATTAAAAGGCTGCAAACGGATGTGCTGTAAGTTATTTTAAAACAAGATAAGATTTAAAATGAGATATACATAAGTTATTAACAATCTGACAACGTTAAAATTAAAACTTATAATGAAGAGCGCACTTCATTGTAAATCTAATGTAAGTTTGAAATGTCAAATAGTTTCCAAACAATGTTATATAAATATATGCACCTACACTTGCCTAACGTTCCCACGTTAACAAGTGATAACACGGTCAAAACTCCAATTAATAACAACGCATCACCGCCACAAATAAACGCACCACTACCCCTGAACAAGTCACGGCAATCAACACTCAAAAAAATCAACCATCACTTCTCAATGACACGAAAACATAACTCGTATCATTTATCATCCTGAGGCATAAACAGCATATAAATTAAACTGGCAATCCACCAAACCGATGCATTAGCATCAAGGTAATGAAATGAGGTGACAGTTACGTTAGTGAACGCTGCGGGCCTTCCATTAACCCATCTGAGTATATATCTTCATACAAACAAAGTATGTGTACAGTTAGTCTTAAGACTTGGAGTAAATTAAGTACATGCGTAGGATCACTGAAGTGAAGAGGAAGTAAAATTAATAAGAGATTAAATCAACGATGTTAACGATGGATCCGAGAATCATATAGTAGAGGAACTACATATATTTTTCCAGAGCAATAAATTGTAATACCAAATTCTAAAATTCGTAAATAAAAATTTCATATCACTGGCCGTTCTGAATTATAGCATGGGTTTCATATTTATAAATATAGAATAGAATTTCTCCAAGACAATAAAAAAGTTTTCTGGATGCTGTCGTCATTGGTGACTTAGTTTCCCAACAATAGTTTACGAAGACAATCGTAAAGTCACGCCGCGTGCGACAGCTCACACTTTACAACTAGGTATCAACGCCAATAACGTTCGTCCTATTTTTGTCCGGTTATACATCTACTAATTTATAGTGCTATAAAGTTTTACTTGTCACTCACACGGGATTTATGCCCCGTCCGTCCTAAATGTGGTTTCTTCCGCTGACGAATTTGCTCGTGTCAACGTCTACTATAAACAACATTTGAAGCGTGCAGCGTAGGCGACAGAGGCGCCTCCGAGCCATTTGCCGTCTTCCATCTGTGACGAAACGACGCCGAACAAAGGACTATGTCTTCTGACGTAAAGTAAACAAAGTCTAATTTCCTGGACAAGTATTCACTGTGCTATTTGTTTAACAGCGTCCCGCGAAGTACAACATTGGCCCGCAATGTAGGTCTTATTGTTTGTGCTGCTAAATTGAAAGTCGTGTGTTTCCGATTTGATAAATGGAACTCTGTCGAAGGTGTGTGATGTAAATCGTGCAGGCGGCGCCGGCGACGACGTCGGGACGCCACTGCTCACACAAACAACCGTCGAAGCGTATCGAGGAAGGATGCTTAACACTTGCACCTCTAATTATATCCATGGAACGCGTTGTAGAAACAAACACGTCTTTCTAGTCTGAAAACCGAAATGCTTTGGAATTTTAGTCGGCTGAAACAGATGATCTTGTTTATGATGTATTATATTTTCAGGTACAAGAGCAGAAAACAATCACTCAACTCTAAAACTAACACATTTTCGCTAATCTTCAAAGCCCTGGTTGTCAAAAAACATGTACTAACAATTTCAAAGTCCTTTAACCTAAACAAATGTTTCTTGATGTAAATCCCTAAAATAGATGTAGTAACGATTAACCACAAGACGATCACAAAGCGACTGAGAAGTGTCTCCTGGAAAAATGTTTTTAAAACGATGTAAAAGTTTCTTGGAATCCGATTGAGGACAGATTTGTTTATGTTGGGAGAAACAGACGTATGTCATACGGATGACGAGATGACGAACTTCCTCCACAGTGATGGTCTTCGAAATAGATGTAACGGCGATAAAAATTGGAGCAGGTGAGTATAAATTGCCTGACTAAATGGCAAGTTGACTGATTGGAATAAGTCGGAACTTAACGTAAATATTATATCTTCACTTACCGATGTTTATATTAATAAGTTTTCTTTTACTATTGAATGGACTACATCCATAATGATAAAATAGTTTATTACTTATACCTTCACAATTTCGAATAATGTATTTTTTGTTTCAGTAAGTAATTCATTTAAATCTTTGGGTTTATCGCGTCATCATCCGTTCTTAATTACATTAAATCAGCAATAAGTTTAACTAAAATAATCACTTTAAATTTCAATTCAGAATCCTCATTTAACAATGTCACCCTCCCAATTTGAAAATAACAAATCACGTACAAACCACATCAAACGTTCAATTTGTTAGCGACACGGAACGGAGCCATTGACAAAATCCATTAATGTCGACGTGGTATCTCGGCAATTAGTAAACAAATGAGCCGAGTGACAGATCGAGATTGTTGATGCTGTTGGCACTGTGACAAGGAGAGACGCCTTAAGGTGAATGTTGAATGGGAGAAAACTATTTAGAAGGTGATTTGGATCATTTAAACCTTATCACAGTTTAGAAGTCTATTAAGCAAAATTTAGGTATATTGCTGTTACAAATAGTAAGGACTAAGATTTCTGAAACTGAATGAAAATTTCTTCCTGTTTCGGTGAAATTTACAAAACAGGATGAGAAAAAATTTCAAATCGTTGTTTTGTTACTTGCAGAATAGTATAATGGTAGGATTATAAAAGAAGATAAATTAAAAGCCAAAGAAACTCCTCATCCAAAAGCAACACCCCTTAACTAACGTCTGTGTGGTGACAGCACCAACACATGTCGCGCTGTAAAAACATTACGATAAATCCCTGAGCCATTCACGGCAGCTATTTTAGATTAATGACAAACAACAGAAGACAATCGTGCGTTTTACACCGAATTAAAGTTGATTTATTTTTTTAAACCACGTTTACTTTATTGCCTGGAGACGGAATTGTTTTCGTCTGGCCCGAAGGTTTGTGTAGTGATTAAGTTATATTTGTTGATGATCTACAGGTAGTACTGTATACCTGATGTTTGAACGATTGGATTTAGTTTTGCTTCATTAGTTTTATCAGCTTTTTCAAACATGCATCATACTGTAACATTATTTTTGTCTAGCCTAGATTGTTTTCCACTGCTGGGCAAAGCCCTTCCTTGACTTTATAATCCCCCCTTTTCAAAGCCAGCTCTGGCCTATTAGATACTGTAACATACAAATAAATAATTTCAAATTAATAAGCACTCCACCAAAAATCTATATCTAAGCCTACTAATAATGATCATCTGACTTACTGATATTTCAGATGACTTTAACAAACGATTTTACACCGTATACCATAGAAATAAGACTAAAATTCAAATGGTTGTCAAATAAAAGGAAATGTCCCGCATTTATCACAACCCAGTAGTCATGTTTGTCACATCTGATTTGAGTCAATTAGAGACGTTTTAGTCGTGTCTTGGTGTTAAACGAGACATTATAAACGTCAGGAACGAATTACGAGCAATAAATTAAACTATTTAGTTTAATTAGACACTGTTTATTTACTTTTTTTCTGTGATTTATGACGTGTTTAGCGTTTAAGTATCAAACTTTTCGATGTGTGGAAAGTGAAAGAGCTGTAGACATTTAGTAAGTTTATTATATTAGTCTTTCAAGTTATTAGATAGATATGAGGTTAAGCTATACGTATTGAGGTTTTCACTTATATGGGACGATTTTAAGGATAATGTATACAGACGAAGTGCTGTAGTTTAGTCAATCATTGATAGTTAGTAATAGCTTTTGGTCAGTAAAAGTTGGTAAATGAATTGTACTAGCTACGAGGAAATTGAATTATTATCAGGATATAGTTAGTAGTTAAAAATATTATTAAGGAAATTTCTTTTCACCCGATTTCAAAGTTGATAATAAAAAGGCACCTAAAATAATATTATAATTTTTTTAAGCTATACCTGAATATTTGTTTTCTTCTACATAAAAAAAATATCTTATTTAAAGTTGGTCACATAAAAATACATAGCACGTTCATGAAATTGTTTTATTAATTTGCACTGCTGTGTAATTCATTATATTATACAGTCAATTCATTATGAGACTATTTACCTATAACTTAATTGGAACAATGCAGTCCACTTCAGTGCAAAATAAATAACACGCGTGTCGTAACAACCTCACTTTCTTCTGTGGGCATGACGCGTGAACGAGCTCGTACACTCGGGTGCATTAATTGTTTCTGCCTGCCAGTGTATTGCGCAAAAACTTCCGTTTTGTGTCATGTACTGCGGATCTAATATGAAATTTTACGCTAATGTTTAACTACAGAAAAGTATAATACGTTTGGAGTACATTGCGTTGTTTGTTAATAGTTTTTATTTTTGGTGGTAGTGAAACGGTAATGTATTTGGTTTTAAAATTAGGGTCGTAATAAAGTTGGTTTTCTATTTGTCAATACACTTGATATATAACAAGGCTGTATAATTAGTGTTACATTTATGTTTGGTGTGACAGCTGATTGGCCAATGCAATACATTGTATGTGACATGCTAATTTTAAAATGAGGATATCAATAATCTATTGTTTGGACATGCAAGTTAATTCTTGAGGAACCTTACAGTTACTATCACAAAATATTAAAAAAAAATGCTGCCTAGCAATATTTTAAATGTAACAAAATATCTCGAACCCTCATTATCAAAACTTGGTATAATCTAAACTCAATGCTAACAATCTTAATAAAGAAATCCAAGATCTATCATGCTGACGTCATTATACCCGACAGCATAGCACTTGGGATGATCAAAGGAATTTAGTAACTAGTAATAAATAAAAGAAGTGTATGAAGACATGAGCAGACATTTTATTCGGATTGTTTAAAATTAACCATGCGTCTATCTGAAAGTCGAGTTTGGATCGAACTCAAAAACTAAATGTCAGAAGAAGGATAGTAAAAAATAGATTATATTAGACTGGATGGCTTCAACACCATCTTCCATTCAAATAAATTAGTAGCCTAATTAATAATTTGTAAGCCTGATGAAATAGATGTTAGAAATATGACAAAAATTAAGAGAAATGCTTACGGAAGTTAAGGAAATTTTCGTAAACCTATTGCAAATGCATAAATGAATGAACCAAGAACCTAAAAATACACACAAGTCACTAGTCCTATAAAAAGTCCAATTCGCATGCAGATTAAAGATTCTTTACTTCAGAATTATTTTTTTTCTTTCCCTGGCCATTGTAGCCACATGTAATACATTGTATAGTTATTGTGTCTATTTCACCAACAGTTGAAGTGTTAAGTATGTCATAATCACCAACTTGCCCTATGATACGTAAGTTTTTCCTGCAAACCAATTGAGAACTTGTCTTTCTACGTAGACGATCTAATTCCCAAAACTGACGATCATAATTTCGACAAAATTACTACGTACTTTCAAGAATTCCACAGCATGTACATTGACTCCAGCGGTAATCCAAACAAAAGCACGAATGACAAACGGTACCCCGAAAAAATAACCAATGACTCACGCACCCTGACCAATTTGAAATCCCGTCAAACGCTACAAAATTGGTTGGTCTCAATGACCACCTAAATCTGTACGTTTGTACGGCCCACCCGGGCGTGAGAGATTGTATTTGTTTACATTAATTTTTACAGCGGCCGCGACAGAAACCAGAGCGAGAGCATCGGCTAATTATAGACCCGTTTTAAGCTTACCACGTGGGGTCGTTGACGTGCCCTCGCACTGTAAAATGTAGTAGGTACAAATTGAGGAGTTTAAGTTTTTCGTAATGCAAGCTTTCTTGTTCAAAAAGCTCGACAAAGGCAATGTTAGAGGATTAAAAAATACCAGCTGATTAAAATTAACATGTTAATTATTACTAATAATTGCGATAGCTAATAATTTTTTAGCTATCGCAGTAGTTTATGATACGAAGAAACCAAAAAATGATTTATCCAGTTTCTAATTATTTCGCTGCTTAGAAGACTTTCGTGTATATTTATTATATTCTGAACGACATAACAACTGCGGCAATGAACTTCAAAAACCAAATAATATACCTACAATGTATATATAATATAATGTGTTAGATATAAGTTTTAATATTTGATGATAATTTTGGTCTAAAAATGCGCCCATTTTTTTTATAGGCAATTTTATTTAACCTCTTAGACTGAGTAATCTAATATTCTACAAAGATAAACGTCTAAATATCTGGAAAGTTTCAACGCTGCTTTAGTTTTTAAAATACCTATCTCTGAGCGAATTATAAACTAGATTTCAGTATCTACGGCTATAATACTTGAGTACTTAAAATTATTTCGCAATATTTGTGGGTATTTGATTCTTGCCTGGAGACTCATATCCTAATGAGATCCAGTAAACAGAAATATGGATCGAGGTCGGGGTCAGTTATCACAAGTAAAACCACTTGTAATTTGTTTAATTAACCCATGTCTAAAGCTTTCTAGAATTTCGATCATGTTCGGTCAAATTAGAAAGATAGGACCCGAAACACTGCAAAATATTACTAGCAAAATCTTTCTTACAAATTTTAAATTTAGACCATTTTCTGGTTACATTACGCCTGTATTCCCCGAAGGGGCAGGCAAAGGTGCAAATATAGTAGACCAACAATTCTTTTTTTTTTAGTGCCCAATGAAATAGGGGGCGAGCCTATAGCCATCAACCGAGCACAAATTCATACCCCGTGCTACTACTGAGAATTACCTAATGGAAAAACCCAGTAACATTTTACCTGACCCGGGATTCGAACCCAGGACCTCGTACTCAGTAGTCGCGCTTAGCAACCACTAGACCAATGAGGCAGTCTGATTACAAAAACTAATTAAGTGAGTCATATTATCAGTTACAAATCTCGTATGGTGAAGCATTAATAATCCAGACTTCTAAACCCGTCTCAATTCATTTTGTATTTGCACAGCGTGGAATAAACCTGTCAAGCTAAACGTTTTGCAATGATTTATCTCCGAACACATATACAAAGTAAGCTTTACCAAATGTGTATTAACTTGCTCAGATATTGAGTACAAGGTGTTAAGTAAAGTTAGAATTGTACAATGCATTAATTTTAATCTCCATTGCTGCAGAAAACTTTCTAGAACAATACACACTTACAGTTCCTATCAAATCTTAATCTAATAGAAAACCTAACGATTCCCTTTTCAGACGTTGCCCTTGTATCACCAAGAAACTAAACAACCAAGTAAAGTAAATGGTACTGGAAAAAGCAACAAGACACATATGAGTTAGGTTAGGTTAGTTTCAGCTTTCAATATTACAGGCTAGGTATCAGGTCAGGTATCAGCCCCACGATTTATCGAAGTCAACAATCTAGTAGGAAATGAAGATCTACACAGAACAGCTCTTCAAATAAAAATATTTCTCTGTTCGTTTGTCGGCATTCAGTATTTGACCGTTAATTGATAAAAAGTGGCAATCTAATTACCTTCCTACTTTTTATCATTCGGTAATTCCAATGAAAACGGTAGCCCATTTGTCTGGTCAGCAACGCAATGGTCGTTAGTTCGAACTCAGGCGTAACCGATGTGTTTTTCCAACCAACCATGCAGTTTGAATTTATCACTGCATCCAAACGGTGATGTAGTTTGGAAACCCGGTTATTTACTGAAGAAGAAGAACATCCAGTTAATATTTTCAGCAAGTGTTTTGCGGCACTTAATTTTGTCATCGCAATTTGATCCATAATTGAATTTATTAATACCACTAGCACCAGCTAATTCATCTTCCGAATATGATTTTGGTTTTGATTCTCGCGCTACGTACAATTTTTTTATCCACAGGCTTTTCCAAGTTCGGGCCCAAAATTTTAGGAAAATATAAATCTTTTTATGTTCGAATTTAAGTGTGTTCTATTACGGACAAAAGTCACCCTGTATCAACACTGTGACAATATTCCAAGTAAACTCATCACAGGACAAGTGGACCGGTGAAGGCGGGGCGTCGTCGTTCTACTGAATTACACGAATTCCCAATAAAGACGGGACAAGTGTCCGTAAAACAGCCGGCCGCGTGTGGTCACCGGATGCTTATGAATGGGACATTGTCAATGAATGGGACGTTATTTGTAATGATGCAGATAAACTGATGGTATCGATTGAATTTACGAGATATTTTCAGGAAATCTTGGAATTCATCTTATTACGTATTTCATTTCTGATTGGCTGACAGGTCGCTGTTTCAAGATGTAAAGAACTAAGGAATTATCACAAGTTTGTGTGAATTGGTTTTTGTCAATGTAAATAAACTGCTGCTGTGTTTATTAATTATTCTATGGTAACAGTCCTTGTACGAGTTGTATTTGACAAAGCAGTTGGTAGAAAATAGGAATAAGTACTGAAGTACCTAAGTACTGTTAATATAATATAGATACTGCCATAAAGAAAAACTTGACTGAATAGACTTACATTGGGGCGACCCAAGGCTAAATTTAAAGATTCGTGGGGAAGCTATAGCAAATAAGATAACATCGTGAACTTAAAACAATAAATACGTCACAAAAACAGAGTGACTTGCAAAAAAGAATGGCCAAGTGTGAACTTAGTCTTAACCAATCAATACAAAATTATTTATAAATTTCATCTCCTGTCGCGAGTCTCCTGGATAGATTGTACAAACTTAACCTACATACAAATAAGTATTTTTTGTATAGCTTGTTCAATGTTAATGCGTGTACAAAATAACGATGGGATGATTACTATTTTGATGCGAAAATTTTAAATTTTGAGTTGGATCAATATTAGGTTTCATGTTCTTATATATTTGATCCTATATAAGCCAGTTAGAGACATTTCGATGCCGTCTTTTAAAAGACGGCAACGGTCTTGCAAATTTAATAAAAATCTTCAAATTCGAAATTTGAATTTGGTGAGCTTGGGCTTCCTTTAAGGACATAGGCTATTTTTACCAGGAAACGATGCTTGAGTTTTTTACTCGCGACGGTATCTATACAGAAACAATCTTGGTTGTGTAGATTGTTCGGTTTTAAAGTTACAATTTCAGTGCGGAACCCCAACAACAAATTAGAACAGCGTGGTCACACGTCCACCTGCCGTAATTACTTTAATTGAGTTTTTTCAATTAAAACCCGGTCACGGCGGGGATGTCTCTGTTTCTACATGCTTGGAACATTTGATTGTATCTTTGTAATTGGCCGGATTTTCTCAATACGTATCGCTGTGACGGATGTGGGGAGTACAAGATTTTTGCAAATACTGTGCAAGTAATACAAGTTCATGATGATGACAATGATGAATACTAGTTCGCACAAAGGCCTTTGTTATCGGATTCTACTAGCTATGTATTTAGTCTGTTGAAAGATTTTTCGTTGTTTGTAGCTATCACTAATGCCTTTTTATTAACTTTATGTGGCAGAGGTACGAGTTGAAAATGGCTCAAGTATTCCAGACAGATTTTACTGATATAGACAATGCCCTTCTATCATGTTAATCGTGACGATAATAATGAAGTATTAAAGAAAGAACTTAAAAAGTCCATTAACTAAAGTAGGCACGTAAAGTGGTATATCATCAAGTAACAGTTCCTTATCAAAAATAACACTTGATTTAAATATTCTCACTAAATTAGTTTTTACGATGTCACAGTTTCTGGGTCTTCCCCTTTTCACGGTTGCTGACCAGGTGTCCGAAGCGGATCCTATTGCATAAACAACAAGTTTTAGATTCAAATTAAATAGAACTGGATAATCAGTTTACTTTTAAGTTCTTATTTTCATAATACTGGTTTGATACACGTGCGAAGCTCATGTTAATAAGTTTTGACGATAGAAGGAAATGATGCACTACGTTATTTACTAATACTGCAATAAATAGGTTACGTGGCCCGATTGGCGCAGGCTAAGCAATTGGACTGTTAAGCTTAGGATTGTGTGATCCGCAGATTTTTGTCCCAAGTCTGGGTGATTTTGTTTGCGATATTTCATATTTGTGAAACGCACTCATTTATTTATTTGTTTCTTAAAAAGGTACATGGTAAACTTATGAAATAAACAGTGTCTCACAAAACAGTACATACTGTTTGACTGTGAGATCAGTATTATGAATAAAATCATGTTACAGGAGAAACTCCTAGTGTGGGGCGACACTTTTTATAAGAAAAAAAAAGTGTTTTTTTGCTATTGGTAAGATTTATATGCAAAATAAACATTCAGTAAACCTGAGAATCCTTCACTTATGAAGTAGGTTAAACTTTAACGCTAGTAATAGACGCAACTGCTTTGGGAATCAGGTTTCAACGCATTCATTTATTTCTGAATAAACAGAAAAAATCAAAATGTCTCAAAATAGCTTAATTAGCGTTACTTCAAGATTGCGATCTGCATCATCAATGTAATCTTGTATCATAATAGACATTAAACGCAACTAAGAGCTTGTTATGAAAGTGTTACGTAAGTAATTATACTGCCGAGATCTTTTCGGCACTGTCACGATGTTGTTAATTATGACATTATTGAGGCATCGTGTTTTTGCTGACTCCCCCATCAAATCAAGTACTTAAAAAAATCCTATGAAGTCAATTATAGGATAAGCTAAAGTACCTAAGGCTTTTGGTTACTTTGTTGTTTTCATCAGAGTATTTTATTTCATTTAAGAACTTATCATGGATTCTCAGCAAATGACTGTATCACTATATTGTACTGTATGGTGGATGCAAATAGCAATTTGTCGTCATTGTGGCGTTCTAAATATGACTCTTCTCCTGGTGTCCTCTCATTAACTTTTAAGGAATCACGAAGGAAGGATTTAAAAGAAGAAGTTTTGGGTGCCTTTATTTCATATGCATATGAAATAAATCTGTATCTTTTGCCGTACCATGCATTTTAGGAATGACACGACTGTACCAACATCTTAGTACCTCAATGAAACTTGTACTATACAATACCGTCTTTAACAAAAAACATCGTGAGGAAACCGGCACACCTTAGAGATTTTCAACGGTGTGGAAAGCCTACAGACGGTTTCAACTCTGACACCAGGTTGTTCATCCACCATACGATAAGAAGAAGATCAGAATTTAAATAACCTTCAGTGTTACTCTAAGGACTCAAGCACATACATAGTTACAAGGTCTGATCTTCGAGGATATTGAGTCTAGTATTATAAGGACATGTTTGAAGCCAAGCTCAATGAAGGTTTTCGTAGCATGTGGACTCGGTTGCAACAAGCTTATTTTGCCATGTATGTCCTTTATTGATTGCAAATGTAATTAACTGAAACAGAGACTAATTTGACCAAATAAATTATTCAAACAAGATGTTAATAGACATTGTCGTCATATCTAGAAGCATCGTTCAGTTTTCGTAATTCAGTTTCGTGATTCAATAAAACAATTAAATAGAGGGACTCTTAGCAATTAAGGTCTTAATAGCTTTATATATATTTATATAGTATGGTTTTGTAAAGAGAAGTCTTGCTTTCGTAATAGTCATTGGGATATTAGTGAGTGGCAGTATAAAGCTATAATTATGATTTTAAAAGACATCAACTGACCTTGTGGGAGTATTTCATGTTAGTTTGGGATCATTTGGGTAATAAACGATACTGAATCAAAATTGACAAACGGTACATTAAAGACGGTTATGGAATTGGCAAGTTATGATTCACTGTGGCGTTCTTAGGGAGGCCAACAGTGGACGATGATGAAGATTGGAATTTTGGTAAAAATAGCTCTTTGCCTTTAATTACTTGGAGTATTAACAAGCTCTCCTAATAAATAACGGAATGTTGTTTTATAGGTAATTGTTATTAATTAACACTAATTGGCTTAAATTTTAATAATCATAACTTAATAATCATCTTAAAACCGCATCTTGTGAGCACCTTTTTAAAACAGCAGAAACATGTACCCACTTTGTAACAAAGACAGTCAATTAGGCGGGATCCTTTATAGTACTATAAATAGCAAAATATTACACTTTTTTTCTCTACAAGGCTATGCGATGCGCATACAAAAGAGGCATTTAAACTACTGTCCTACTAATGAGTTTTATAAACAATACAACGTACAATAAATTAAGTCACAAACGGAAGGTGCAAGCGGAATTACTACAAAGACACCCGACATACCTCAAATACCCTGTCATATACCATTGCAAGCCCTGTCTCACACGTTTCGTCGAATTTCAAGGATTATTAAATTCCCTAATTAGTCCTTATAAGGGTCCTAAAAAGTGCCGCTCAAAAACTAGCAACAGTCACCTAATAGACGAGTGTCGCATTGCTGTACGTATGAATTTAATCGCGGCGGCACGCTTTGTGACGTGGTAGACGCAAGATGGCCGCCGTACATCAAAGGGGCCGCCCGTGTGAGGCTCCCGCAGTGAAATGTCACCGCGCTCGATCAATTAACGGATCTCCAATGTTAATGTGTTATTGATATCGGAATAGCAAAGTTCGTATTGCCGTAGCTTATTCGATTTTTTGTGTGGTTTAAGTGATAATTGTTGAGCGTTTATGTACTTGAACTCGAGTCGTTACATTGCCTTATCGAGCGCCAATTACCGTGTAACAATGGTGGCATTTGAGCTGTATAACACTTGATTATAAGTTGGAGTGACCTCGCATTTTAATTGCACTTCAAACGATAGTTCGCCGCTAAGTGCGGTGATTGGCGGTGTTAGTATTTATACCCCTATGAGCTTTGGTTTTGACAGAATTGCAGTGCATTGAGATAGAGAAATTATTTTATTAGCAACGCGCACGGTCTCAATTTAATTAATGCAGATAGATAAACGATGCTAGACTCCTTATTATTATCGACAAGTAGATTTTTTTTTTGTACTTTAGGTTGTGTTGTAATTTTGTTATTTTCAGAATTTTGTGTATAACGAAACCTAAGAGTAGCAGTAAGTAATGGTTTACCTAAACATTTTAGTTAGAAATTCAATCAAGACTTGACTACTCGCGAGTTGCCGCTGAAGTAATCGCTACCGCCTATAAACTGGCCCATAATCAAAATAGAGCCGTGTGTTGTGGAAACTAGGCTCAATCGGGCCACGATGGACAAACTAATGGCCATAACAAATTGTTACAGACGTACACATGGCTCAGATGTGTACAGACCAACAGAACTATTAATTTTATTAGTTGTTTTGAAACCGACGCGGTCGGACGTCTCAGTACGTCGCAGGTGAGATTAAGAAACTGTGGAAGCAACTGTTCTAGATAAAATTATGGAAGGTATTGATTTTTTCGAATCCCGTACATTTACATGGGTTTTTAGGACTTGGCTAATTGGAAGTTGGTAATGTACTGAGCTTACCTACTTCTTATGACTTTTGGTTAGAACGTTTAGGTTATAAATTGACATAGCGCAGTGCTAAGGATACAATTAATTACGTCGTTATGAAAGCCTAGAGAAGATAAGCTCTGAGGCCACGCGCAGTAAGGTAAAGGAATACCACCTTACACTGCCTTACAGCCTTCTTCCTGCGCGCAAACACAGGTGCACTTCCTATTCCCTCACTCCCGTAGTCCGATGAGACGGCAGAACGACACGACCCGCGAGAAATCAGGCTTAACGTGCGTTCCGAAGCACGGAGGGTTCTCGACATGTGAAATCGGGTACCCATCACAAGACTGACCGCGGCGAGCACGGCTTAACCTCGCAGATCGAGTTATCTGCGCGGTAGCCATGTAGTTAGAAGTCCCTTAGAACATTATGAAATGATATATAACAAATTATTATGTGAATTCACTTTTGTAATAGACTCCATAAACAGCTGCAATTACGTTAAATGCCAAGACTATTATTAAATGACAAATTTGGTTGAGTTGATTTAATTAATCACAATAATTTGAATTTAATCGGTAAAAATAATTAAGCCATCGCATCGGGTTGATGAAATCGCATTTATTAAAATTCATAATATACGAATGCAAATATGGAGATTTTTGTTTACTTATTCTTTTGATGTTATTTGATCACACACGTCATAAGAATTAAGAATGTCATACCTTCTATCTCCTTAATATAAATGTCAACTTGGCCAACCTAAGTTGATACGCTGAACGTGATAGTAATATAATCGGTGTATATGCATCCATTTGGCAACCGGTAGATGCAAATAGTAAGTTGTCGTTTATTTGGCATTCTAAGGGAGGCTTTTGTTCAACAGTGAACGTCTTTTGGCTGTTGATGATGCATCCATTAGGATCGAAACTCAAGTTGGCTAAATTCACATTCATATTGAGGAGAGATTAGCAGAATCACTTAGGTTACTAGCATGCTTAATAAAAATGACTAATAATTACCGGAAGGCATTGGAACAAAATCTTAACTCAGAAATTTTAATTTGGCATCACGTAGTAAGTCATTGACAATAATTGCTTCTTTCTCCGAATCTATCACTCACCTTGTATGTAGTCATAGTGGATCAATATATGTAAGTACGACCTGATTAGCGCAGTGGCTAAGCGATTGGACTGCTGCGCTAAGGGTTGCGGGTTCGATTCCCGCACGGGGCAAAACTTTGTGCGAACCACACATGTTTGTCCCGAGTCTGGGTGTTTGTGAAACGCACCCACGATACAGGAGAAATTTCTAGAGTGGGGCGACGTTTTTTTTTTTTTATTTTTAAAATCTTCTTATGCTTGAAAAAATTCCTTACCTAACTTTAAAACTGTTCCCATAAAGAGTAATAAATGCACATAAATAGTTGTCTTCGGCAGTAAGAAAAGATGACCATATCGGAAGATGTGCACTATACCGACAACGTAACGGTTAGCCATAGCAATCGCGTGACGTCACAAGTCAGGCCAACACCTTCAGCCAACCGCGGCATATTACGATACATAAACGATGAACAGACATTTCTTATAGATCTTGTAGTTTGTTGATGATAATAATGAAAAACTAGAGAAGAAATTTTGCTTACGTTTGATTTGTGGTGTGATTAAAAAAATAGGATAAAAACTGGTCCAATACATTTTCTTTCAGCAGTTCTTGGAATGAAAAAGGCACATTCGGACAGTAAGGAAGAACATGATTTAAAAAAATCTGTTCCAGTGTTAACAATCTAATTTTTTTTCTGGAGCATAGTTTCTACCTCGGTCCTTAAAAGCATCTAACATTTTCGTTTGAGTTCGATCGCCACGACGTTGTCTGCTTCCATATAGATTTTTCTATTCTTAATAACATTCCTGTCAATCTTCCAATCAAAACTAATTCTTAGAAAGTGTAGTTACACAACCTTCATATTTGTTTTTATCATAATTTCTTATGTTACGGTAAGACCTCAAAAAAGTAGATCTACTGAAATGTCCAAGCTTTCGATTATTTATTCATAAAATTTCTAGCTACATTTCTTTTAAACTGCTTTAAATCAAGGTTTTAGTCTTGCAGTATTAAAGTAGAAGTAACTTAATTTTTTTATTACCGGTTTTTTTTTGATATGACTGAAATTGCCAAAGTGACATTTATTTGGAATGATCAGTGCATTATTGTCGAATGTAAAACTACTATGTGCACAATAGAATCTTGCCATTTAAGATAAATTCACAACTTCACAGCAACATAATCATTAAAAACAACCTTAACATCACCGACAAGACGAATCGGGAGCCCAATTTCTCTTAATGACAACATGAAAAGAAATTAAAGGTTGTACGGTGTGTGTATTGTATGGCATGCATTATATCTGTGTAATGTGACGTGTATAGCAATAGCAACAAAAGTAATTCATTATTGATGGCGTTGGAGATTGCGGCAGTCGTGAGGGGACGAAATTATCTGTAGCACCTTTAATTACACCGGTGCTTTTATATGGTACGATATTTGAAGATGATACGATTTTTAAAGTGATTTAGTGTATCAATAAATTAGATTTTATTGTGATGTGTTTCAAAAGATAATGCAAGCTTTTCTTCTCATATTTCTTTTTGTTTGTCGGACCAAGTGTTATCGATTTTCGTCGTTGAAAATTTTTGGGAGCATTTGGAGTTACGAACTGTTCTACGTTAGCTTTGAGTATACTTTGGTCGGTTGGAAAGGAAAAGCCTACTTAATATAACTAGCTGACGAGCTGACCATTTAACCACGATAGAAGGATAGTAGAAGTAAAATAATACAAGTAAATATATAGAAGATACCTATATTGGTGGTTGATTAGCCTAATGTAAAATGGAAAAACATTATCTTGAAATACGGAAAGACAACTATAAAATAAATGACGAAGTCTAACGACACGACCAACTAGCAACATTAAAGATCGCAAATACCTATATTGGTGGTCTATTAACCTAAGGTGAAATAGAAAAACATTCTAATACGGAAAGTCAACTACAAAATAAATGAAGCAGACTGAAGGCACGACCACCAAGCAGCACCAAAGACCTAATCGCAAACTCTAAACAGCTCAGCATAGAGACAGATACGAATGTACTCCATTCACAGTCCAGTTATAGATGCCGCTACACAATACGTAGATCGGTGGTCACAGTGTAACAGAGCGGCAACATTTAATGACCGCGGTTGTCCAGTTACTCATGTGCTATGTATAGTTTCGTCACTTCGCGTTATGTACAGGAACGGAGTATGTTGCGTTTATATGATGCTGTTTATGTTGATGCAAGAAGTGCTGGTTATGTAACTTTGTTAATTAATTTGGTTTGTCATTCTTGTTGCTAAGATTTTAGCGTCTTTGCAGCGTTTTCTTCTGTTGTTGTATTAGCTGCAAGATTTAAAATAAGTCCTCATATAACATGGAATATCGCAACGTGGTCGAGTAGTACAAGAGTCAGTTAAGATTCATGTAAAATACATTTTGATAACATAATTATGTATGAGGCAATGGTATTTTATCATTCTATATAAATCTTCGTTTTATCAGCTTGGGCTTATTGTTACATAAACAAAATATTATGTAGTGGTGACGATTTAAGCGGCAGTAATCCTTTCCCATATATTATGGTACATGTCAATTGTTTATCAAATCGTCTTCTACGTGGATAGCCAAAGTATTATAAAGGTAGGTAGGTGAGGTGACCAAACATACATAATTAAATGTCGTCATTTCAAAAGGTTTTCTTCTTGTACAATCAAAAACCAAAACTGACAAAGCAGATGGTACAGTTTTGAATAAAGTTGACCAAAACCCAAATATTCTTACGACAGGACACGCAACGAAATGTGTCTTTAAGAAATCATTTGGCGTCAAAATAACCGTAACATTATACACCTAACCGTTCCATATCGAAACATCTGTGTCCGTAATAATACAGGAAAACAGAACAATGCTCCGTTTGACCTCATATCTTGGTACAAATCTATGTCTTTGGCGTCGAATATTTTGGACGGACGTTTTAAAGGGAAACTCTGGTCGAAATTAGAATTCCGTGGATATGGCCCATGAGAGAAGAGTCAGCGAAGTTCAGTGGAAAAATCTAGTTTCAACAATGAACTCGAGTGTATTAATCACAAAAAACATACCACTACACATCCCTATTATCAAACTTCGATTTTTCAAAGTTTTAAAAAGTTCAGCTGCAGTTACAACAATTTAACTTCCAAGACTGTCAGCGTAAAAATAAATGAATGAAGAATTTCAACATCATCAAATCAAATTCGTTCAGACACAGTCTAGACTGTAATCAAGTAGGTAACGTCTTGATTTGATTAATCATCACGATCGTTATCTCTCGAATCGTCTAGAAAGGTACACAAAACAGTGACAAATTACACGTTCAAAAACTAGTTAACATTTGAAACTTGTTTCTGAAATGACAGTTAAGTATTAGCATTCAATTTCAAATTGACATGTATTATCCTAATCCTAACTAATGCAAGTTATCAATATTGTTTGTAAATTACATGAAATTGACACCAAAATGAGCTAATAAATATTCAAATCGGATTAAGTATCGCAAAATGTCACAAGACTAAGCTTTTTATTTCTAACTTAAGCTTCGACAGGACCTAGCGACTATTCCGGTAATAGGTATAAGGTACAGGTGAAAACAAATAATTTTTGAACAATGTCTTAATTTAACGAGTAAAGAATTACCTACTCAAAACAAATCAAATTCCAACACTCACGTAATAATTATAAAGTATACTATTAAACAATTATATCAGTAAAATATTTCCAGTTTACAATTTCAATAAAACCTTCTTAGACAAAGTTTAGCTCAAGATGCATTTGGTCCTTATCCCGCTTGGTCTTTTGAGTCGCGCCACCCAGCCCACCGTACAAGGTGTTATTATGTAAATGATGAGAGCTCCGTTTCGGCTGAGTCAATACGCCGGGAAGGTAATCGACAACACGTCCGAGTGCCGGTAGTAACGCCTCTTATGTTTAGTGCCACGATTGAATGACCTTTGTCGACACAATGTTGAAGAACTTCCTTACTATAACAGATCATGTTAGTTGTCCAAGCCCTTATAGGGCTGCAAAAAGGTATTTGGTTATGGAATACCTACTTCTGAAGGACATGCACTACTTTTCTCACAGTGTAGCAAAGAATTTTGTGACATTGCTAGCCAACAGAATTAGCTTAGGTGTTTAAAGGGCGAAAATGAGGAGAAATTTGCAACTTTAGAAAACTTTCTACAATAGGTCTTGGCTATCGATGATGCTGACATGTCTGCCGAATCATATGAAGGAATCGTAATAAATTTTAAGACACACAATCTTAATAGTGACAAGTACTGCTGCTGTACAAGCTATTATGTACCTACTCGAAAATATATTGAGATAAGGGAAACAGAGAACGATGATGATCCAACCCGGAACAATAAAATGAAGAAGAAAAACGTATGACTCGATTCAGAAATCATAAACAAATGAAATCATGAATTTGCATATAAATAAACCTTTTATAGGCACAAAATGTCACTCAGGAAAACAACAACCTGTTAACAGTAACCGATACTGGTAACATCTAGCCTAGATGACGTCAGGTCACGAAGTTACTTCGAAGTACTTTAATCAGAGTTGCGCGCAGTGACACTAGCACTGAATTATAGCTTATCGTGATACGGTACGCAGAACAGTGGAGCTCTAGAAGATCAGTTTGAAACAATTGACGATAATGTATTTTATAAAAGGTTTGATAATGATGAGGGAGGATTTAATTTTTAATCTGCTTCAATTCGGGAAATTATTGACGTGACGTAATATGGCTTCATTGAATAATCATCAGACGGAAGACGTCCACTGCTGAACAAACGCCACCCCCAGCTTGCCATTTGCATCCACCCGTTGCCCGCAACTCTGATGATATCGTCGGCCCAAGTTTTATTATAGCAAACAAAATTCAAATCATATTATTATGTAGTCTTATTTTTATAAATAAAAATAGTTATGGACAATGTTTAACTTTACTATTTAATGCTGATGAATGAGAATATGACTGTTATGTTATGAAAAAGCCTCCTTAACACACTGTTTACAATAATTATTATTTTTTTCTGCATTATAATATAGGTTTTTACCTTCTGCGCCTTCTTCTATTATACTTTTAATGTCGTCATCGTACACTAGTTCACTTGTTGTGCTAGGCTTAGTCACTACTAGGATGTGATTTGGCTAATTGTATGTTAATTCTGTCGTCATCTTTCTTTCTTGAGATTTATGGGTCATTGTAATGAGCAAAGTAATCTGTTGTAATTGGCTTTAAGTGTGGCGTTTGATTCGGATTGTATCTGTTTAGACTAGTTAAACAATTTCACCAAATAGGGCACACGGTGGGTTTGTTCTATTGGTTTTGTAATTGGTGATGGATGGAATACTAGTGTTATAATTTTTTTATTGTTGCCGAGTCTTCGTCTACTATCGCAACCCAAGCACATAGTGGCAAAAGAAAACCTTAAAGTTTATAACCGGTAAGAATCGAGCATCAACACTTCGCCAGTTATTTATTAGGTGGCGAACCTAATGCCATCAACCGGGTACGAATCCAGACACCGCGCTGCTACTGAGAATTACCTATTGAATAAAATCCAGTAACACTGCCTGATCCGGGATTCGAAGACTCATGCTCGGTAGTCGCGCTTATCGACCACGTGACCAACGAGGCAGTCAAAAAAATTATTTGGAAAATTCTGGCGATTAGAACTACTAGGGTTTTTTTGCATGTATAACTTTTATTATAGTGGAGTGTACCTACCTACAGGAAGGATTACCATAGCCCTTATTGTTAAACAGAATAAAGATCATTGTATCGTAATTTACCATTTTCCTGTTCTTATCTTATAGAACATCATTGTGCGATGACAATTTCCCGGACACCAGTATCGGTGATATCATCACGACCTAAGAGTCAAGGCTCCTTGTAATAACATGTCTAAATGCACAATCATTAAAAATCATTGTATTTGTTTTTATCAATGTTATTGAGGAACGCTTTATATGGGCTCTGTTTTGTGATAAGATGTTAAGGCGTAGCTATTTTTTTAATCTTATTCGAAGTTGCTAGTGATTTATGATAGATTGTAAAACGATAATTTTTATTGTTTACAGTAGCAATATAAAATCTAAAATACAAAAAATCTTGCTAAATATTATTTCATTCGCAAAAAAATGAATCTGTAATAAATAGCCCGTTGCATACAAAAATACGACGACTTTATTGTTGAATTGTCTAAACGATTGGGCTGTTGCGATAGGAGCTGCAGGTTTGATTTCCGGACAAGACAAAAATGTGTGTGATCCGCAGATATTTGCCCCGAGTCAGGGTGTTTGTGTATGTGATAATTCTTCATTGTGAAACGCATCCACAATCATACATAAAAAATATCTATACGCGTCAACTAGAAAACCTGCTCCGTATTTTCATCGGTTTAAATCATCATAATATTCATCCCCATCAGTGTCAACTGGTAACGTGCTCAAAAGACTCGCAGCATTGCCATATATTAAACTAATTTTATATTTTTGAGACCATTAATTACTATTTAATAGACCTCACGTCGACAGACACGTCCTGGTCGACGGATGGACAATCGCTTGTAATAATTATTGCCAATCTACTGCGACCATCTTCGCTTCATCATTGCCTACGCTTTCATCTGTTTGACATCTAGTGTTATAGTATATGGAAAGTGGAGATACAAATTAAAGGCGAATGAATTTTGACTGCCTCGTTGGTCTAGTGGTTGCTAAGCGCGACTGCTGAACACGAGGTCCTGGGTTCGTATTATTGGGTTTTTCCATTAGGTAGTTCTCAGCAGCAGCACGGAGTCTAGCTTTGTACCCGATTGATGGCAATAGGCTCGCCCCCTGTTACATTGGGACCTATAACATATCTGGCGAAATGTGGGTGGACTATTGGTACCTAAACTGGTAAACCTCTGCCTACCCCTTTGAGGAATACATGCGTGATGTTATGTTTATGTCAATTTTGTTTAATTAATCGTATTTTTTGATCTTGTTTTATTTTTCGGAAACATGTGTAGGTAATGGCACAACCAACTTAGTTTTTTTTTTAACATACAATTGTTCGTAAACATTTGCTCTTGCTAATTTTTTCTTCACTCTTGATAAAACTTACCTTAATGACAGTGGTGTAAAGTCTAACTTTAGCACAATGGCCAGCGAATCCCCATCTGAATATGGCAATTAAGCATTGACAATTTGACAATTCAAAAATCCTCTTATCGCCACTGATCAAACATCTTAGTATGACCTTATTTAACAAACAAAACTTCCTAAATTTACAATATATTAATCCGAAATCTTCCGTATACTACATCAGAGGCGGCATATTTTTTGTCACAGAGGCGATAAGATCGCCGGCCGAGCGATCGTCTCACAATGGCCCGTAATTGACAAACCATGACTTGATAAAGTCAAGGCCCAAGCCACACTTGTCTCCCATCACGTTTACGTGCAATTTGATTGAATTCTTCAGGGATTAGTGGATTAGTACCTACTTGTATCATGTCTTGTTATTTTACGGTGTTAGAAGAATTACAAGGTCTATCAACGGATCGAATTGACGGTAAGTAATATTAAATGAGACAGGTTTTTGTTTATTATTCCTAAAAAATGTTTTAAAGTCGTTATCCTTACTAGTTGAGATATACCCAGTTTGTAACAATGTATTGATTTAGAAAGAAAATAAATAATAATGATGAAAAGAAAATGCAAATTTTGCAGTGACTACAAAACCGAGTTCCAGGATTAGATGATGAAACATATCAAGACAACGACGATGAGCGTGAATCCCTTTAATAGGATCAATTTCTGACTCAGGTGGCAATTTCAGATCAGCCGACTACGCAGAATATATCAAAGCGTACTGTGTGCAGACACAACCAGAGAAATCAGATAGGACTTTCTACGCTTAAAACGAGTCTTCTAAAGACTGAACAGAACACAAACAACTAGTGCCTAAATTCACCAAACATCCAAACTGAACGATAGCTATAAAGCTACAAGCTCCTTTTCAAAGTATACTTAGAGGAGGAACACACTAATTAAAAGACAATGCAGTAAAAAGAATACTTTTTCCTCGTCTGCTTCTCATAAATCATGTGGGGAGATACGTATGACGCAAATCAAGAAATTTATCAAGTTTGTAGGTACCTACTTATTGAAGAGACAACGTGACGCCTGTGGTTACACTTTATTTTACAGAATGAAAAGATACGCCACACTAGAGTTACTTCTTCAACAATTGAAGAATTCAATTGAAGAAGACTGTTAAGGTCAGTAATCATTTAGGCATGAAAGCTTTTAGATAGTAAATGGAGTAATCCTTAATGGCAAGTTGTACAGAAAGTTCTTTAAATCCACGGTATCAAAAAAATAAAATAGTTCTGTTTTTTTTTTAAACGTCGCCAAACGCCACATGAAATACTACAAATACCCTGACTTTAAACAAACATCTGCGAATCACAGAAATCTTTGTCTCGTGCGGGAATTGAACCCGCGACCCTTAGCGGAGCAGTTCAATCGCTTAGCCACTGCGCCAATCAGTTTGTTAGTAGTGTATAATAAGATTTTGAACGTACCCAAACTCAACACATAAAACTTTATACATTCCAAAAGAGTTAAACTCAGCCACCACTTTAGAATAAAAGCGCCAAATCACAGCACGAAACCTTGTCATTAAATCTGACCAGTAACCACAAATAACCAAGTATTATGCCTATTATAGCCAAGACCTTCTGACTAATTTCTCAAAAGCTTGCCCAGCCTTCGACACCTAAACGATCAAAAGTCGTGCTTGCGTCTCGTTGAGAACGTTTAATCGGTTGCCTTCCGTCATACATACGTACACACACTTCCGTCATTGATTGCAGGCGACCTCAACATCAGTTATTTAGATGTCACGACCGATTCTCGATTCAAATCACGATCGATAAAGGTCATGGCTAATACATAATAGCGATGAATACTTTTTGGTGCTGTCCACGGGCCGCCGATAAGAATTTTAGATTTTCACAGTATAACTAAATTGCAATTGCACATAAAGTGTTATTCGAGTTTGTTAATACATTTCGGTGTTGGATTGTTAGGCTGTGGCTCACTAAGGTGAATAAAGACGAGTATAATTTGACTGACAGATCTTTTGTGATGACCACAACGTATGACCATTAATCATACTTTTTTGTCACCTGTTCGCTAACATGACGAAATTATGTTCTTTGTGACGGCTTTGTAGGGTGCTCCTTGATCATGGGAGCCTAGTCATCGCGACCCATAATTAGTTTTTAAATTGGATGTCGAGCAAAAAACCAGAGAAGTCCCCGTTATTATGTTCTAACGAAATTTTTATTTGGAATTTTTCGTGATTGGATTTGACAAATTACTGCAGACCGTCGATCAATTTATTTGGTCGTTAGTCATTACCGTTTTTCTTGCATACAAGATTCTTATTCTAAGCCGATTTTCATACGGTTCGTGTGTGATCATAGATGCGGTCTGTAATTTTGTTTGGGATTTACTGTTAATCACTTTGATGAGTCTAAGTAATGCTTTTGACTTTTTATCATCAGTGGATTTCGAGTATAATAGTACTTTAAATATAAAGAAGGTATACCTATTTTACTGCGTTAAATAACAATGTTGTTAACCGCAAACTTCGAGACCATGTTCGATGCTATTTTAAAAAAGCATCGTTCGATACCTAGACGTCTTACATATTATTTAAATTGTGTATCGTGATCAAGGACGATTTGCATTTCTAGTTTATAAAAAACAGGCTGATCCACACCTACTATTGCGTATCCTTACTTAATAGTACATTTCTTAAGAGCTTTCCCACGGTTCATACATCTTCGAATGTAACTCATCAATAATTTTGATTAAATTAAACCGGTCTTATTATTGACGTAAAAGATTTGTCAAATGCAAGAATAATCATCAATGTAAGCTAGATAATTGTTATGTCCAAAATTTTGGCTTCGTCTCCAGTGTCCATATTTGGACATTATTGCCATATCCATCACATGCTATTCTTGACATCAAATCATTGAAATTTGACCAAAATATGTTTTTCCTTACTGTGTTTTTATATAATTTTGTGATGTCAATGCATGGTGTGAAGTGACTCATGATTTACAACGGTGTTAATGTATGACAGCATTATCTAAACGTTTATTGTAACAGTCTATTAAAACCAGCTTATATAAATATAGAAGGTGGCAAAAAATATAAAACTATTCACAATATAATGTTATGGCGCAAAGCTGTCACCTATAAATCTTATATTATAGATATAATCCGCAGCATGAAAAAGTATGTTGTATGGTTTTTTTTTCATTATGTTTAGACCATGTCTGTATATTGTTTTGCAAAACGGTTATTTAACTAAATTTTCTCTTGAAAGGTCTCTCAGGTCACCGATAGTTATGTACTAAATTTATAAATTGAGGTAACCAATTCGAATCCAAACTAGAAACAATGCTACAAATGTATGAAGTTCTTTCTCAATACTTAGTATTTATATATATAATTAAGTTATACGCTCCCTCTTATTACATGGTATCGATTTCTAAAATAAAAAGTACACCTCAAACTTCTCCTTCCTATGCCACAAGCATGTCACTAAAATTACATTTCCCCCTTACACTACCACCACTTCTACAATATCTACAATGACATAATGACTAGTATTAAATACTGTAAAGCCATAAAATCCATCGTCTCGCGTCTTACGTGCCATGATTTGCCCATTCACTTAAGTAATACAAGCTCCTAGTGACAAATTATTACTCCCGGATTCTACACAGATAAGATTACTATCCATTAAGTTTCAGAGATTATGCAAAGAGATTTATTGTCTTGGACGCCTTTCTGTTTCTAGATAAAATGAATTGCAAAATTAATTTGATAGATTACCAGTTGTGGATTGGGAATGAGGACAAATTTTGGATTCATTTTTATAGTAAATATTCTTCCGTGCGATGTCATCAGTGATTGTAAGATTAAATAAATGGATGCAACTGAAATGTCTTAATAATAAAGCAATAGCTTAATGTAGAATATTATAAGTGCTATAAATTGAACTCTTGTGATGGGAGTCAACATTGCATTAGCACATATTCAATTGTATTATTCCATTGACTATGGATCATCCGAGCTTCGACATAAAAATAGTACATTCAGCAATCACCATAAAACTCCGTGAATAAACATATCCAGCCGAGAGCTGTCGATCACAAGTCATGGAAGAATCACTACGCATGGAAAATGGAGGCATTCAGCTGAATATAAAACTTAATATGCCAAAGACACCCTTCCGATAAGCGCCATTATATTCAAAGTTCCACGAACAAGACGTCAATAGGATTTAAATACGTCTCTCTTAGGTATCCTACGTTTTTGGGGCCTTAAAGCATGTGGGAGAAGGAATTTAAGTTATTCGCGAAGATTTTATTATGCTTTAGTGACCTTACGCAAGAGTTATCACAGTTTAAAGATTAACAAAAACTGCCTACGTATTCTTTTCTTTAAATTTAATTTAACATAATTGGTATATTTTCTTTTCAAATTCATTTAATGTTAAAATAATAATGAAGAAAAGCAAAGGAATGATTTCATGATATACAAAATATATTCCAGAATCGCAATATTTGCCTTATTTTGCAACACCAGGTCCAATTTATTCCCGCTCACTTTCCAGCCACAAGTCTTCAGTCAAGAAACAATCGGCCAGGCCGACGGGGACCGTTCCACTGTACTGTCAATCGTATCATTAAGGAACCTCGATGGTGGGTCACACATCAACCAAGCACTTCATTAGCCACTCTTCAAAGTACGTGAGACACATTCCAGATGGATTTTGCATCGCTTAAGTGGATAGGAGATTGATGTATAATGGTGGGAATTAAGCTTGGTGATTTTTATTCTTATTGTTGAGAATAGAACATGATAGTGGTTGGTTTAATGAGAAAGCGTTTTTAAATTTTTAAATTATTATGTTTTTATATATAATAAGGCCTACGGTTAATATTTAGCGTCGTATTATTACAGGCCCTAATATAACTCCCTTAGGAACCCAAAATAAATTTATAATAAATACGTCCAGTTAAAAATAACTGAAGGAATGAAAGTAACCAAAATAAACCATTGCATAGCAGTCACTAGTTATTTATACGCATGATAGACTTTTTCAGCATTGAGTAACAAAAATATATGTAAGTATTTGTCATCTCCACGCGTCAGATCCAAATCAGATATAGGAGTTAACGCATCAACACATTCGCTTTACGAGTTTTTTCATAGCATAATAAAACGATTTCCAAATCATTACAAGTTTTAATGTCATATGACGGATGTTTCTATCTCTTTAGAGAATTCATTTCAAATTGGTTTATATGTATTAAAATCGTTCGTAATAAAAATACACACACATTTTATTAAGAATGTTATTTTCACATTTTTTATCGTCGTCATAGATCTGTATTTTATAATGTCATATGGCTTTCGCTGTTTTTTATGTATATTGTGAAATATGTTTTATCGTTAGTTTTTTTAACTTCTTGCTAACAATAAATTTGTTTTGCAAGATCTTCTGAGTACCATTTATTGAATACTTTCTGATTAAGGTTAATCACGGACGGTACGTAATCATCACCCTCAATCAATTTATATTTGCTTAATATTTAACAAGGTTATTTGAATGTTACTAACGTATATCAGATAACACTTAAGGACATCATATTTGATTCACTTCATCAATTTCTCACTTTATAATATTCTAAGCAGTATGTACCAAAATCTTACCCATCAAAATTTTTATTGATACTTCATTTATCTCATGACAGTTCGTTATAACACTTTACTGAGACCCGGACCAAACGAATACATAAAAATAAATATCTTCGAAAACATGACTAATAATCCTTCAATATCTTCATATTGCATATTCAAAATTGAAGTAAAAAAAGTTGTACTCTCACGTCGACCTGTTTGGGCCGTCTATCAACGTATGACGTACTGAGAACCTTGTTCTACACCTAAAATTTTAAAAGTACTTTGATTTTAAACCTTATTTGCATAGGCATAAGGTCTGTTGTCAGTTTTGCTACCTGTAAGAGATGTCTGTGGTGCATGTCGGGATGTCAAAGCGTCGCGAACGAGCGCCGACGCAGGACAGTCTCGTGCTGAGAGTAATCTCAGTCGACCTCGCGACTAAGGATGTGTGTGATCGGAGAAAGTATCGATATCGAGGTTTATCAACCATGTTTTAGCTGACGAGTCTAGAAATAAATAATTAATTATTCATTCATAGAATTTATAGATTTTTATTTAATAAGAAATGAGTATTAATATAAAACAAATACAAGGAAGATTATAAATACCCAATTCATCTTAAATGCAAAACATTATATTTTACTTATATCTTACTAAATCCCTAAACATCTGTTAATACATAAAGTTTAAGCAGTATCTGCCAAAGTCCATCGATATCGACATTCGAAGTGATGGGACACCATCATTATTGTCTCAACGGGGCGCTCGGGTCAGAGAGTCGAGACAATCTGTCAAATGGAAAGAATCACACACGAACGAGCCGAGTCCCGCAACGCCGCCCTATTAATCATATTTCGACCTTTTTTTACGATTTCCGAACGTGTGTTCTCTCGGATAATGGCTACTATTCTGACGGCAAAATCACAAAGACCTGTGTCACCCAATAATTAAAATTTAAACCCTATTCTTTATGCTTTAAAGTTTGATTTCGATAACTGATTCTCCGTGTGTGGTGGTTCCAATGAGCGGTAAGGTCTTTTAGACAATACTTGTCATTTGATTCAAGATGTCATGTTTTCTGATAGTATCTTGACGAAAATTTCGTCTTGACGGGGTCAAATTTGGTACGGCCGTGTTCTTCAATTACATTTGACATAGTCGAGCCGATGGTAATGTACGTTTGTTTGTGTATTTAGATCATCTATCTGATTAGTCTGCTGATTTCGAAATGTTTTGACATGGCAAATTATGACAGGTACTGTAAGTAGATTGCGCAAGGTAGAGCGTCGCTGGAATAGACAGATTCGAAGCTGTATACTCAGCCTTCAAATGCCTGTGTTAAGATCGTAAGTATGATAAGAATTGGAAGACATACAGTGAGCCCCCCGTGAACTCGCTTAACTTAGCGTGCCTATAAAACCTATATTAAAACATTTCTCTTATTTTCATAATTAAGTAATGCTGAATTTTTTTTTTTTATTTGGGGTATATTCTCAAGGATTTACTCGTTCTTTGATTAAAATCGAATTAAAAACATAACCCTCATAGGTACTGGCGCAGTCGAGTCAATATCCCTACTCCTATTACCATAAATGAGAATATAGTATTGACAAACCGCGAGTAATTACAAACAGAAATCCTTCGGACATTTAAGGTAGGACAATTACAATAATGTATACAAAACATTAATTAAGAAGATTACTGATTAATTTGTCTAAACATGTCAAAACCAGCACTTTATTAACCCGTCGCTGACATTGGATGCTCAGCCACGTTAATATTTCGTGACAATTCCATAATAGGACGCTTCCAAAAGTCACTGTTAATCATCAGCACCTTAATTCTATTTCTGTGCAAAAAAGCAAACGTCTTTGTCACATTGTAATAAGGTTGAATTTCGTGTGGCAAATGTTCAAAGAATCTAAGTCTATGTGGTGTTGATATTGTACTTGACATAGATATTTGTTTGGTGCTCAGACAGTGCCTGGGGCGACACGTGGGCGAGACCGTTGACATTTTGTGAGAATTTCGTATTTGACTAAGTTGCTTCAAGCTCTAAGCTAATGCGTTTTAATTAATCTTCGCTTTGTCTTACAATGTATACAGATACCTAGACAGATAAACAACCCACTTAATGCGGATTATGCACTCTCATACTTAAGATGTGTTTGAAGCGTAAAAGTAAAAAGATTTTTGCGCAATGCTAACAGGTGGTTCCATTATTTGTTGATGAGTAAATTTTGCCTCATCAGGTAGCATAGAATTAAAGGATGAAAATGGCAATGAAAATGAAAATTGATATCGTAGTTCATTCTGGCGTTTTAAGGCGGCTGATGATGATGATGACATAGAAGGAACTTATTTTCAATCACAAGTATAATGTAGTAAGTATGAAATAATTACTGATCAATCAAATCATGGCTACTTCAACAGCGCACGTTTGCGGAATTGTAAATCGCTTGGGTACGGATGACCTTTTGATTACCTTGACCCTTGACTTGTTGCTACTTGAATTCACCATGTTACTGTTACAAAGATTTTTTCCTGATTCTTTATAGCTTCCGCTGAAATCTATCCTTTTGTAGTCTGCCTTGCATTACAAGCGAGCTATCAATACCTCAGAAACTGGATACGATTTTGATTGAACTAGGTACGATTATTTGCATGAAAGTCAATTCCATAATTCTTGCAATTATGATCGGTAAATGACAATAGTCACGCGTTTAGCAAAAAGAAGAGTATAAACGTAATATATCTTTTATTTTCGCATCACTTCTAATCTAAACTATGCAAAATCATTTAGAAATTGTATTCCTCCTTCTGACTAGTGCATGCCGTGGCAGCCTTTAATTAAGGCTACACTATACAATTTGAAAAATCTATTATCTTAGGCATGTATTATGGTGTACGCTTTGTTGGTTGTCCTTAAAAAATAAATAAATAAATATCTGTGAGACCAATCGTCTGTAGCGTAATCCACATCACTTGAATCACAATTTTAGTTCGTCAATTATTGTCGTTCACAGTTGTTCGCACCTAATTTGTTAAATGGCAAATATTGACATTATTTTTTTGAGTTTCGATCAGTCTCGATGATATCATGTTAAAAAATACTTTAGTAACTACTTCTTCTTCTTATTGCATGGTTCAAAAACCACCTGTTTAGTTACAAAATCTCTAAGACTTGTTGTTTTGCAAACATATGATAATTTAG
Source organism: Abrostola triplasia (assembly GCA_946251915.1). Lineage (NCBI taxonomy): Eukaryota > Metazoa > Arthropoda > Insecta > Lepidoptera > Noctuidae > Abrostola > Abrostola triplasia. Next base: position 8,656,915 of record OX276435.1, read on the forward strand.
AAGCCTTACTGAAAATCAATTTAAGTATATAACATAGTACATGCAACACAATTTTATCCACATCAATCTAATCCGAGACATACATTCAATACGCACATGCATGACAGGTAGACGTATGCGACCCTAAGGTCACTGGGGTCCACGATAGCATCGACGCAGTCCCGTCTAATTGTGACATCACGGTTACAATTCATCAGTCAGATTTTGTGACCTCGGTGTCGACGTTAGATGTGGGAAGGTAGAATGCTAAAGATGGATATCGTTTATAGGTAGACGAATTGTAGATTCTGCGGTTTTGCTAACGATATGTTTATTAATCTTTGCCGAAAAAGTCATGTAGGGAATCATTTTGTTTCACTTTAATTGATAGCGTACTGTTTTTTAAATTAGATCCATCATCACCTTAAGATTTCGAATTCTGCTTTTGATGAATCTATTTCTTCACAATATATAATTATTTTCTTCTCGCTATTCATCAGTAGTAGATCGTTGCTTATATCGCTGGTAACAGAAAATGATGAGGCAGCTATTTCCTACACAAGACGATCACGGCCAAAATTACAGTCTCTAAAGTATTAATGAGAAAAAAACCAGTAGGTGCCATTACATGTTCCAGAAGTAACATAATCGTGAACATAGTTAAATAGTGATTAGTCACGTCCAAAGATAATCAAATCTATCAAGTAGGCGTCTCCTTGTGCCAGCGCTAGTCGTGAGAACACCGAAATTGATTTCTTATTAATCGCCATTTGTCATTGACTACAGTTTTTGTTTGCATACGTAATAGTCGGTAATCACTGTACTAAGGTTTTCCTTGTATCGTCTTTGTTGGTATCCTTTTGTTTTGGCTCGTTATTTTGTTTAGAATGTACTCATGTTGGTGATGCCTTTGAGGGTTACGTACTACCTTGGGAATGTCATAAAATAAACTCATTTTAATCTCTTCCTGATTTAAAGGCTTACGTCTCTTTGATTTCTATTATTTCTTTCAAAATGTCAGTCTTCAATTGCTGAGATATGATAATCTCATTGGAAAAAACACTAAACATTTTCTTCCTAATCCTGCTAAACGATCACATCCAACCCAAATTTGTTCTATCGCAAGCGACATTGTAAAGTTTAAAATAGAGAGCCTTAAGATACACAATACAAATAACGACTCCGTTACGTTTAACGTTACGTTATTTAATGACAAATAGCCATAAAATAATTATCTAGGAACACAACTAGTTATAATTAAAAGCAAAACTTTCACCACTAACAAACGATTCATTAAAAAAATGTAACACCATTATGCAAATATAACGACAAATAGCTCTTGCTCAATATGAATATAAAATATTCTCAACTTAAAACAATACAGCATTTAAAAATACAAATCCCTTTCTTATCTCCGTCGACATCCACGAAATCTTGAAATGTCGCAACAAAACACCGTGTGAATTTTACTCTTGCCTAATAAAAAACGAGCCAATAACTCACTTTGCCCGTATTATGTGACGGATCGGTCATCTCTAAATTATGTAGCTTAAGGCTAATAATTGGACAGTTATGCAACGACTTGCATAAGTTGGTCACATCACTTTTTTACTGCATACACTATACACGCGACCTTTCTAATGTCCAGTACCCGTCTTTGTTTTACAAATTTCAATCTTAATTCGGTTAAGTTTCGTTAGTTTAAAGTATATTTTGGCGTGACAGTTACATTTAGGACATTTATTAAGGTTTTTGAAACTAAAATGTGACTAGAACACGAATGAGATCATACCATAATCAGATGGCAGGTGATCTTTTTCTAAAGGTTTTTTCGTTATTGACATTAGAGATTTTGATCAAAAATCTAAAGCGTTATCCAATGAGGAAGTAGTTGATATATATTTTTTGTAAACACTTATCTGATCTGGTTCATCAACATTAATACAATTGTGATCGCAAGGGCTGAAGGTCAATGATCCCACCACGTCTTGACGATAGTTCAAGGAAAATGTGGAACGATCAAAACGTCTTATAGTGACATTATAGTATCTCTTATACCTGTAGGATCGCAGATATTGTCTGTATTGTCACGGATATATCGTCAGTGCAATTCATTATGATATTCGTACCACCTGCAACTGTTTTATTAAATACATTGACATTAACTTTATTAGACACAAACAAATTACTGTCTCGTTAAATTTTTTCGGCAAAACCAACTATAAGAAATAAAAATGAACAAAAATATTTTACATCCCTAAAAAGAAAAACTTATATATGTCAGATACTGGCCATTAATACGGGACATCAACGACACACAAACGTCATGGTGACGTGTACAGAGCCTAGACGGCAGAGGGTGGACGTTGGAAAAAGAGCTTGCACTGTGTATTCGATTATTATTATCGTACTATCCATTCTCAAGACGGAACTATTAGCCTGGGAACTGTACTGTGTGGATATTTTCTTCCGACAAGGACTTTATTTCTCGCCCGGATCCCTGTTGATGCCCACAATGTCTGACCATAAGGAGAACGATTCTCCGAAATATATATATATATATATTATAATCATTTCTTAAGGATCGCAAGTCTTCAGGAACTTGCAGTACTAACGAAATCAATAAGATCATTGCTCTCCCAATTCAAGTTGCGGGAATCACAAGATTTTATGTATGTATCTAAGGCCAGGTCCCAGTAAGTAAGTTTCAATGTTCAGAGCATAAGACATTGTCTCGGCTTGCGGTGGCGGTTGGACAAAAGACTCCACTGTTTATTTGCCGCCCATAGCCTACCTGCGGTTTATGGAAATTGGTTTGCATGTAAGTAATTTTCTAAGACGAACCGACAACCGTTTTCTAAAGGATTTCGTCGAAGAAGCATGCTGTTGCTGGATGTGGATTGTTTTTGCTCCAATAACAAAGCTTTTTTATTTTTGTATTTTAAGAAGACACGTAAAATGTTTACGAGTACAGGACAAATGTAGATAAAGTTTGCAGATATTTCTCCCAAGTCTAGGTCCAGGTATGCCTAAAATCATGGATAGTTCACTTTCATTCTAATTGGCATGTTGACACCTTACTCTAAAAAACGTGCTTTATTTTAGCCCTAAAACCCTGTATCTTTTAATTAGCTATTAAATTTGGTATTTATTTACTTTGAAATCATTACATTGTAAGTCAATTGAGCTTGCGAACAAGTGACGTCACTTGTTTGGTGGTGTCAACATCCCTATTAGATGCACTTCGCCCACCATAAGACTAGTCAATATAGTACTAGTATTCCGAGTCCAGACTTGCTGTATGACAAAAGACCACTAAAATTGTAAGCTCCTAAAAACAGGTCGAGCAGTCTCAATGATTAATGAACGGTTATCTAAGAATACACGCTCTGACCGTGTCTTACAATTGCAGATCTATCGCGAAGAAACTATTCAGATAGATTTACGTTTATAATGAAAACAAATATTAAAGCAACATTGCCAAAATAATATGCATGAAATAATGGTTGCTTGTTAATGTACTATCTTTCATTTGTTTTGTTCAATTTCAAGAGTAGTAATAAACATCCATTTGGCACGATTTGGCAAGAGGCTAATGTTTTGATACGGTGACTACCATTTCAAATTACTTTATATCTTTTACCTTCCCACTAGCCACAATACCCGACCAGATCAGAACATCTTTGCACAGCATGGATTCTCAACAAAAATCGTGACTTTTAAATTTAGCAGCATTGATTTAGAAATTCGTTTTTCATGTCCATAGATGATTATTTCGTAACTTCCTTGCAGGATGGATCGTTGAGGTTAGATTAGTACGATTACTTCGTAATTCTATTACGAGGCACTCTTGGTCTTGGGAGCCGCGGATTTGTGGTCCTTGCATGCGAGAATGTAGGCTTCAAATTTCTTGATACAAATTGTATTAGTTTTCTATTTTTTCTAGCAAATTACATCAGTTTTTCACACGTTATTTTTTACAACTAATGGCTGTTTCGAATGTTTTGTTAGAAGACTCACAAAAACTAGTGGTGGTTAACAATACAATTAGATGGCCAGCAATCACTTTTCAAACCATTTTCAGTCTCAATAAACATGTTATTTTAAAAATAAATATTTTATACAGTAATTTAAAAAATGAGTTGCTGTTGAAATATTATGAATTATCATCTTTTGTCCACTTTATAACCAACTAGCAAGAAACAAAAGCAACAATCCGTGAAAATCAATTCCGAAACAAAAATTGTCAGCAAAGTTCAAGTCACCTTTCCAATTCCCCTCAGCTTTTCCATCTGTACAATATTAATCTCGAGTGTCAACGGTAAACATTTTCAAGATAGAAACTGCGCTTGCCATAAGTAGAGAGTGACAGCGTTTTAAAATTGGAGCTTTTAGAGTCAAATATCGTTCCGTTCTTTGATTCAAAAACGTTGTGTAATAGAGAAATTGGAATAGCCAAGCCAAGTGTAGTTAAGTCTAAGCTTTAAGATCTGCTTTTAAAACATGTTATTTATATAAGTATTTGCCTAAGTATAAAATGTAAAAGGCACGAAACATAAACATTAAGGTTCACAGTTTTATAATTTATGGGTCATTTATTAATTTTAAGGATCGTAATATTATTAATTTTAAGAATGGGGCGGTCTATCGGCGGTGAATATCTTTCTGAAAGTAAATGTCAAAAATTACAAAACGTGTCATATGCCGAATCCGCCACCTCTTATCACTTGTACAGCAACGTAGAGATTACAGTAGGGGGTGCGATTATTAACTGTCGTCTTGCACTGCGAACAGCTGATCAATCATACGTCCTTAAGATATTAACGAAATAAGGAGCGGAAAGTATTGTAACGAAAATATTTGTGTTTGTTGTTCTGTTACTTAAGTTTCTATATTACAACGATCTATGATCCTCCCACGAGTATATTTTACATTCAAATAAGTAAGGACACTTTATACACACTTTATCCCCACGAAAAACAATGACTGTATTAGGTGCTTAATTATGAAAAAATAAAGGGTAGGCAGAGGTGCACATATTGTACACCCACATTTCGCCAGTTATGTTTTTAGGTCCCAATATAAGAGGGAGCGAACCTATTGCCATCAGCCGGGCACAGATCACGACTCTGTGCTGCCACTGAGAATTACCTAATGGAAAAACCCAGTTACACTGTCTAACCTGGATTCGAATCCAGACCTCGTTCTCAGTAGACGCGCTTAGCAACTACTAGACCTACGAGGCAGTGATTTACTAGACTAGAATTATGAGAAGGTTTTTAAATATTAAAGTGAATTACAGTGTGAAGTAGACCTTTTTGTTTTTAATTTTGTTATCGAGGGGAGACCTTCAAAAGGCCTCCGGCCCCTATGAGGTAGGGACTGGGGAGTGTGGGATTTCTACCTCACTAAAACCACCCCGGTGGTCACCATCTGCACGAACAAGGGAAGTCCCGGAACCTCTAAAAAGAACAACTCCGGAACTTCCCAATGCAACACCTATGTGGCACATTGGGGATGTGAAGTAGACCAACATAATGAATAGAGAAACAGCTGTATCAATAACCATGACTTCAACCTTTCAGTCTCATAGGATCCTTTAACACCGTCAGTCGGAATACTTCACACAATAAATTTGCAATAACATTGTCACAGATAACACTATCACGCCATCAAGGTCCTTATCGGAGGTGTGGAGTGCCATCGATTTATTGTCATTTAATATTGACTGTTTATCATTACATCAGTGTAATCACAGCACGATAGACTTGAGAACACTTGGACGATTCCCATGGCTGGATTAAAGTACAGATTTGGATTTATTGAGGTTTTTGGTTGCAATTATCAGCAATAACTTTTCAGTGCTCTTTTAAAATGTATGTGCAATCCGTCCGCTGACAGTGATTCTTTTTGCAACGACAAATGACATAAGGGTGATACATAGCACTGATAGACGAGTGGTACGTCCGTTGAACTGTCAAGCTAAAGGTCGCTAGCTCAAATTCCGGCACGCACTAATGTCTCTTCGATATTCATATGGGAAATTAGTAATCAGTTGCTAAAATCGGTGAAGGAAACCTTCTTAAGGAAACCGGCACACCTGAAGGATTCTCCAACGGTGTGTAATGCCATGACAGCGGCCTACAGGTGGTTTAAACTCTGACACCAGGTTGTTCATCAACCATACGACAAGAAGAAGATAAGCTTGTAAAGATGGCGAATATATTAATATGACCTTTGTGTCTATTAGCTCTGTTACTTTTTACAAGCTTTTATTTATTTATTTATTAACTTGCCGTCTGTATGTGAATTTGTTTAGGTCCAAGCTTGCAATCAAAATTAGAACCACATTTTGACATCTGATTCAAATGCAATTTTGCATACTTAAATAGGTTTGGTGGCCATACAATATTATGGTACTTTTCATTTAAAAGCTTGTGTTAAAAATATATTTTTAATATAAACTTTTAAAACCATAAAATATAATTACGGCACATTATTCTTGCCACAAACGCACCTAAATCTTGCATCATTAAGTTTCTTGGTCCTTTATCCTATAACGATACAAACATTATCTAATATCACGACTATTTTGCCAAGCCCACATACATTTCAACACAGTAATGTGTGTCTGTCTGTCACAGAGTGTATATCTAATTAGTTGGATATAAGGGCTCGTGTCACGTGCCACTCAAGTGGACATTGATTGCGGTCCAAAAGACCAGGGGAGGGAGCCCAAACATTGTAAGTCAGAATGTAGTGTTTTTTGATAGTAATAAGAAATTAATTAATTTGACGACCTGCTTTGCTAAGTAAGCTCTTTATTTTCAGGTTTATATTTCGAAAAAATGTATTTGTAAGAATTGTAATAGTTGGCAAGTAATTTAACCCATTTATGGTTGCTGTGCCAATTTGGGAACACTTAATAATTGAGGGTAGAAATGAAAAATGTTTACACCAGTTGATATGCGAATACTGTTTTGAGTACGTATTGTTTGTATTTTGCTAAAAATATTCAAATATTTACAAGTTTTCTGAAGATCCTCAGTTATAGGCTAAAATATGATTTAAAGTAATAATAATAATATTTGGTTTTTACGAATCATCATCATGAGCCAGAAGACGTCCATTGTTGAACAAGGTTTGACGACCTGATTGGCACACTTGCTAAGCAATTGAACTGCTGCGCTATGGGTTGCGGGTTCGATTTCCGCACTGGACAAAAAATTGTGTGAACGGCAGATCTTAGTCCCGCGTGTGGGTGTTTCTGTATGTGAGATTTCATGTTTGTGAAAAATGACAGCCACGATACAGGAGAAATTCCTAGTGTGGGGCGACGTTTTTTTTACAAAACGCGTCTCCTTTTTACGAATACAAGTATTAAAATAATATTTCACAACTTTCTGTATACACTATAGATACGTACACCGTACTATATAGTAATAGTTAACTAACTCTATTCATCCATTATTTCCTCATCAACCGCCACCTAATTCAAACACCACTGAAAGACACCCCCTATCTCACTAATGACACGTCACAACGGACAGGCCCTTAAGAAAAACAAAGGACGGTGTAGCAATGCCAATGATTGGCACGGCCATTATCGGTTACAACACACGTAAGTCGGGACCTGCCCGCGTAATCCCGGATTACTTGCGATTGACTGGGAGGAAACGATCGTGAGACGATTTACTGGTGTTGCTACTGAGAATTGGGTGATGGAGACCAATTGTTGGTTAAAGTGAAATTGTTTTTGAAGAAGCCTTGTAAATAATGGCTAATGTCTCTTCATTTAAGCGCCTGTTAAATCTAGTGACGTCAGATCATTGAGTGTCACAAGTATCTATAAATATTATCTTATATATAAAAATGAATTGCTGTTTGTTAGTCTTGCTAAAACTCGAGAACAGCTGGACCAATTTTGGTAATTTTGGATTTTCAATGTTTTTGGAAGGCCAAGGATGGTTTAAATGGTGAGAAGGCACGAGTGTAGGAGGTTCGCCGGGTTAGCTAGTTATTTGATTACTTTCGTTTTTTTTTTAAATTAGGAGGCCTCAATTTCAAGCGCAAGACATTTGCACGTAGATTAAATTGCATACACAAAAATAAATATAAATCATCTAAATCAAATCAAATAATATAAATCATCTATTCTATTCTATTTGCAGTAGTTGTAGCTATAAGGAAAATTATTAAGGTTGTAAGGGTAATTGTCAAAATTTTCTTTTTTTTTGTTGCTTTTATATGAGTCGTATAATAAATAGCGTTTGTTCGAAATAAGTTATAGTTGATACCGCATTTGTATTATTTCCAAAAAGTTTCATTTGTATGTTTTTCTTTACATAATTTTGGATGTGTGGCTTATGTTTTAATTAAATTATTGTGCCTTAATAAAGCATGTGTAATGTGCAATTATAAACAATGCGTTTATTATAAAAAGTAGAACGTCATTCTACTTAACGATTTTCTGTCGTTTAGACAATAGAAACATCAAGCTATAAAAACCTAATTAATCTTTTTCAAAATTATTACTTGAGTTTATGATATCATACTATGTCTAAGGGGCACTGATAGCCGAGTGGTATGACCGTTGGACTGCCAAGTCAAAGGTCGCACGTTCAAACCCCGTCACGCACCAATGTTTTTTCGAATTCATCTGCGTACTATAAATTTGTTAGTAGTTGCTTAAAAACGGTAAAGGAAAACACAGGCTCACCTGAGAGATTCTTCAACGGTGTGTAAAGCCATGTTAGGGGCCAACACAAGCGATTTTTACTCTGTCACCAGGTTTTTAATAAACCATACGATAAGAAAAATACTAAAACTAAATATAGGCACAGAAGGTATGTTTGTGTTAAATGTCTTACACAAAAAATATATTCAATAATTATATTGAAAAGATTATTCTCCGCATAATGTATAGCTGTAAGAAAGTACAGTTGGCAAGTAAACTCATATGAATTTCTCTTTAAAATCTTTATTAATATGTATGTCTAATAATAAGCACTCTTCAATGGTATTTCCTTCGCTCGAAGCATTACTATATCAGTCATTAAAGTACCGAGAAATCTTATCTCACAATGACCATTTCATTTATTTTCGGAGACACAGGAGTCATACCACCTGCACTTGAGATGGCTGCAGCTTTTAGAGAAGCATCAATAGATTCTGATTGTGCCACTTCAGATTATACTACATCCGAAAAAGAACCTTAAGGTACGGTGTTTAAGTCTAATATAAAAGAAAACGGTAATGTTGCTGACAAATCTCTCGAAGTTAATGAAACGGCGCGGGAAATTAGTAAGTTTGAGCTTCATGTTGATCACGTTGTGGTTGATATTAGTTTGACAGGTGATGATATTGGTAAAATGGTATTGGATGCGAGCGAAAGTAAAGTCAATGCACTAGGTAATAAGGTGCAGTTTTCATATGACAATGATAAAAGTTTCTTGGCGCCACGCTTTGTCATGCCGATACGATCTATATCCGGTGCAGTTTCGGGATGAAAATATTTTTACTTATCTTAAGTGGTTGTATCTGCTTATTAATTAGCTTTGGAGGGTACATCTCGAGCTGTCAAATCAAACACTTTGTCGGTACTGTTCGATCGCTCTTAGCTAATAGACGATGATTCTTTGAAATTGTGACGTAGGCAATACCTAATGTAATGTCAAAATTTGAGTGAGCATTCGTCATGGGAAACATCTTAATTATTAGTTAAGTCATCTATATTTTAAACAGACTAGTTTTGGATTTGACATTAAGGATCAAGTTTTTTTGGTCGTTGATTTTAATCGTTATGAAATTGAGAACCTACATCTATTTGTTAATTGATAGTTTTAAACGATTTAATCATCAAAATAAGTACAATGATTTATAACTATTACAATTTATGACATCATTGCGTTGCAACAAATATTTTCAGCTGTAGGTAATTTCTATAATCATATAACATTATAACTGCCTCGTTGGTCGCATGGTCGCTAAACGCCACTGCTAAGCATTAGGTTTTGGATTCGAATCCCGGGTCGTGCAAAGTATTATTGGGCTTTTCCATTAAGTAATTCTCGGTGACAGCAGCATCAGTCTGGATTTGAGCCTGGTAGATGACAATAGGCTCGTCTCCTATTACATTTGGAGCTATAACATAACTCGTGAAGTGTGAGTGTAGTATATGTATAGGAGGTACCTTTGCCTAAACACTCACAGTCCAGTTATGTTATGGGTCCCATGTAATAGGATAGGTGGCAAGCCTATTGCCATGCACCGGGCACAAATCCAAACTCCGTGCTGCTACTGAAAATTACCCAATGGAAAAACCGAGTAACACTTTGCCTGACCCAAAATTCGAACTCGGGACCTCATGCTCAGCTGACGTGCTTAGCGACCACTAGACCAACACAGTCAAAAATAATAAAGCAGTTTATCTTTAAAGTCCTCACAAACCAAGATAAAATCAAAATAAATGGTGAATTCAGTCCAATTAAACGATATCACCAAATCAGTGCGTCCACACCTAACAATCATATTTACTCCTACTTCCTGCATTACTTAGAGATAATACATAGAAATTGTGTATTAAAGTCACTTCATAAATATGTATATGTCTCGGTCTGTGGTCACTAAGACTTGCGCAACTGTACTGCGCCGATGGACAGGGAGTGCCGTGGAGATTGTTGGGACTAGATTTTTTTTGTGGGCGAGAAATAAATTTATTTTTAAGAGATTGTCAGCTGTTTTTAATTATGTACTACAGTATGCAATGTACACTACTGCTTAGATATGTTGGGGTAGCAAAATGTGGGCTTTAAAGAAAGGTTTAAGGGAGATAGATTGGTACGAACTCCAAGTGTTTCGTGACTTATTAGATCTTACTGTGATGCGAAGATTTATGGCTTAATATAGATATAAAGTAGATTACCACAATTTGGCACTTTATAATTTGTATCCAATAGTTCCATAGATAATATGTCATCATCATCACCATCATCAGCCGGAAGAAGTCCACTGTTAAGTAAAAACCTCCCCCTTAGAACGCCACAATGAACGACAGCTTGCCAATTGCCTCCAATTTTGTGAAGGCATAAATATAACAACTTTACCTAATCCAATAATGAACATCAAAAAAATAAATATTACAGAAACTCGTACAAATTTTACAAAGGGACCTCTTTTTTAAGTAACAGCAATACTGCTAGGAGACAAGAAGCTTGGATACAAGAACAAAATACAAAAAAAAATTGAAAGCATTTCAACCCCTTCACTGCAACAGTGACACAATTAATATTTCTTACGGGGTCCATTCTATCCCATTCCATATCCATCACACGACGCTCCAGTGTAATAGAAAAAATGATAGGTGGTACACCGCGCGGGTACAATCTTATCACCGTTCGTTTGACGGCAAGAATAAAGCAATGTCTCTTGTGCAGTGGTTTTTTATGCAATTCTGTACGATGGTTTTAGAACTAAATGCTGCGGTAGTATGCTTTTTTGTGTGTTAGAGTATTTTTATCCTACATATTACGTTACAGGCACTTGTGTGGTCTGGACTACTGTTTAAAAAGATAATTTTGAGATAAAAGAAGTTAATAGGTTGGTTTTAAGCTTTATTTCTGGCGGTTGACTTCGGATTATATAAAAACTAGCTGCGTCCGTGGTGTTACCCGCTACATTATTTCGGTATAAAAAGTTGCCTATGTGTTAACCCAGGATGTCAGCTACCTCCATACCAAGTTTTATAAAATCGGACCAGTCGTTTGAGCGTGAAAAGGGAACAAACACCCTCACAAACTTTCGCCTTTATATTATCAGTTTGATATTAGTGTGATGTGATGATGACAAGCGTAGTTTCTATTTTTCCCTTCGTTCTAGTACATTCTAGGAATACCTACCAAAAATAGACGTACGTAATAACCTATGTTTTTTGTAAACGTTTTCTTAACTAATATAATAATATAAAATAACATCCTATAATAATAAATGTTGGCGACACACAAACAAAAATAAAAAAATCTGTCAAAAAAAAACTGTTGTAAAATTTATTAAAATTCTCACGCGAACCACAAATGTCAATTAAAGGAAATGCATTGCTCGGATGTTTGGTCATGCTTCTTGATAATAGAATAGATAACGAACGCTATTTTTATATTATAATCACTCTGTGTGACAATGTAGGTACGTCAGTGAAATAATTAACATAAATTAAAAAATTCAAACCAACATTTCATAGTATTATTCAACTTGGTACCAATTTGGAGTTATTATTTATAGTATCTTGACATCTCTGGTGTAATTAACAGGAGTGTAGGGGAGGCCGGGGTTCGACGTTCCGATTTTGGAGTAGGACGAAAAATGAATGCTATAGAAAGATTTATAATCTATGATTCCTATATGAATAGATGCGGATTCTATGTGAGTTTCAAATTGTATAGTCAAATTCATTGAAATTATAATATATTTTGGCTCAGGATAATTTTTCTGTAGCAAGTCGACAAGGAACAACTTGCCCCATAAAGGGGCTGGTTGTTCCTCAGTTGAGGTAAGTTGTTCCGCTGTCAATTCCAATAATTAATAAGGTAATATTAGTTGGAAAGGTATGTATAAAATAAAAAGGTGCATTTACTGAGTATTTATAAAGTTTCATTTATGATATAAATAGAGTAAAAGTACAAAATCTTAATGTTTTTAGCATATTTTCAACAAACAGGCTTTAATAAAAACAAAACTATTAAAAAAAAAGTATCAAGCATTACTACTAATAATGTAACACGACCTATTAATTAGGGGTTAAGACTAATAAGCATCTATATTATAAATCAACTTTGACAAACGTTTATTTGTTAAAAAAAAACTATTTATTTTAAATAAAACAAAAAGATAAATCAACCAATTTTAACATTTTGAACTATAATTTCTTTTTTCAGTCATCAGTCTTTTTTTATTTTCTTATTCTTCACTAAGTTGGTATGGATGATCTTGGTGGTGCTTTAGGTAAGGGTTCACTGCTTCAGGGGAAAATGTGCTAGTTGTGGCTTGAATAATAAAAGGCAAATTAGCAATGTTCAAGGGTCCCGGTTGAGGTTTATTAGTCGCTGATCCTGTTATTGTTGGAAGTGGTTCGCTACCTGGGCCGGCTTTAATATTATGATCCTGCTGAGGCTCTTCAGGGTCTGCTATTTCTTGGAGCTGTGAAGCTTGTGTAACAAAAGATATCAATTTTAACAGCACAAGTATATTCTGACTTTCTTCTTTCTTTTGGCAATAGACCAAAGTAAATTGATGCGAATTTAAATAAATAATTCGCCAATGCCTTCTCCTGGTCGTGGTTCAACCCATAGTTGGTGTTATACCGGCCTTCCACTTTTTGACGTAGCGAAATAATGTCATATGCCATATCTCTAGTTCTCGAGCTTATGACCGTATTTAATACAGCATCAGCTGCCCACTGCAAAAGGCCAATCGAAACCTTGCCCGTTTAGATTTTCGTTCATAGTTTCTCATTCTAAAATAAAGTATTAACTTTATTATTTACGTGTTTCATTATGGGGCACGTTGTTCCGCGGAACAACTAGCCCCACACCTGAGGAACTATATACCCCAAATCTCATTTTCAAAGTATCCCTCAATTATAATAGAATGGGTTATAAAAAGCCCACAGTGATATTAAAATGATAATCACTATACTTTGCCCAATTGATAATAGCAAGTAACTCATAAATAGCTAGAAAATTGGTTGATATGGACCAAAAAGTTTAACGATGAAAAAAATTACTTACGTGATGTTTTTGTGCCACTGATCGATTTACACTCTTACACGCCGACAAAGCGTTAATAAAATCACTGAAGCAATAGCGCGATGGTATGACGTTTTGAAAGGCATTTCACACCAATTGATATCTGTTTTCTTCGCGAAGCTATTCGCATCGGAACAACCTACCCCCGGCACTTTGAACCCCGGCCTCCCCTACCTAATCTGTTTAATTATATTTTTGTCAAGACAAGTCTAGCGTAACGTCATTCTATGTGAATCACGATTGTTGGACTTAGCTGCATAGCATTTTGACAAATTATAAAAGGTGTTTTTCGGTATTCAATTAAGTACAACAACATTACCATAGTTAATTATTTTTTTTCATTGTTTTTTCGTTTCCATGAACAGCTAAGTAGGTAATTTAAAAAAATTGAATTCTAAGTAAAGATTCTACTTCAACATATTTATGAATGCTCGAATACCTAACAGTCATTTTGAATCCTTAATACTTTTCAAACACTGCTATCACATTACCATCCATAATACCGAAATCTTACCCCACCGTCATAAATTGATGACAAAATATGATTTTCCCGCGATAACATCACTTAGTAAATAAGGTCAGCATTTTCGCAACAAGGAAGGACTGGTTCGGCTCATAACACCGGCACGGAAGGAAACTAGGGAAGTTACCTAACATAACGGACACGCCACGCCGTTTTAGGGTTAAATGCGATGCATTCTGTAGCGGTGTTTGAAGTGTGCTACTTGAATTTGTATTTTTTCCACTGTCTGCCGTGTTGGCAACAATTTTTTTTGTTGGGTTTATATCAACAGCTTTTTAGGGTTAAGATGCAACCAGCTCGTGAAATCTTTTTCTCTGCAGTCACTAGTACAATCGTGACGCGAAAATAATAATGATTTTAAGCTTTTCTTCTGCAAGATAAACACAAAAAACGAATAATAACAAATCAAACCGGTTTTATTATCATACTACGGAATTACAGAGATATTGTTCGAACCAATTTGCTCAGAATGTGCTCATTAAGAGATATTTGCTACGACAAAATACCTCCATACATTTTTGTCATCAGCAGGAAGACGTCCACTATTAAACAAAGACCTCCCCCTTAGAACGCCACGATGAATAACAGCTTGCTAATTGCATCCACCGATTGCCTGCAATTCTGACGATATCGTTGGTCCACCTGGTGGGAATTCTGGTGGCACACATTTGTGTACCAACAGAAAATTGAAAGTCCTAAAGTAGGGATTCAAAGCATCCATAAACCATAATTGAGAATCAGTTTATACCTCGTAATACTTTGTCTGTGGTTTCTAACTGCTATCGAAACATAGATTATGCTCAATAAACTTTTTATGACGCCGACACACCGACCAACCACCTCGATGGCAGCCTTATCTAAACCTAACCAGTTTCCATAATAACTTCATTAGATACATTATAAATTTATTTTCCCTTTGCCGGATATAAATACCGCCAACATTCGATAATTACTTATTTATAGAATTAACATCTTTGATTATGATTGATCATTAATAGCAAACATTTATAGGTTATGTTACGTTTGTCTCGCGCACATTTCTTGATAGACACAATCATTTTAGTACTTCTGATTCCTGTATCTTTGTTTGAAGCATTATAAAAATAATTCAGACGATACTCGAGTTCCTCCGTCCGGGGCGGGCGAAGGGGTATCTTATCGGTTAAAACTCCAGGCTGTCCTCTTAGCTACCTTAGGTCGATGGACGCGGGATCTTTATATGCAACACCGGCACTAGCAGGTATATCCACGGATATTCAGTCTAGTACAGCTACCTAGTAATATGATATTTAACCATGCTAATCACAGAAAATTACGGACGTTTTCTGAAACTGCTAACCCCTTCCCATCTATCCCAATCAAGTATTATTTATGAAGTCGTTAGTAATAAATGTTGCTAAGAAATGCATTAGAATTCTCGTAGATATTACTTAAGCTATCGGTAACACTAGCTCTCAAAGCATCGCCATCGATTTCAGGATGCTACGTCGTAAAACAAGCCAGCCAAATCATAATTCCTGATACTCTGACGGTCGTATAACTGACGACAGTCGCTAAGTATTACTGGGGATAGCTAAAAAATCCTGCCTACTGTTAGGCGCAGTACAGGTTAGTGCATGAGTCGGAGAAGAAATAATTTTATTTGAGAATGAAATTCGATTCTTGGAGAAATTTACTGCCTTACACTAATTAAAGAAAAGTCTACTAGTTGTTTTTTTTAATAAGCCTGTAATGTGTCCCACTGCTGGGCAAAGGCCTCCCCTAGTTGATCAATTCCAAAATATTTTAATAATTGTTTTATGCTAATGACACATAGTTCACCAGCTGTATTGAGAAGTTACGTAATATCAAAAGAATTTTATCACCATCACTTGGTTTCTGTTTAAAAATCAACCCTACAAATAAAACGGCTTTTCTTTAGCAATGCAGTCTAACCCTCAAGCCGTAGGTCCCACAAAAATCCAGCTTTACGAAGAAAAAAAGCACCGAACCGAACGTATTCGTTAAAAAATTTGCATTCTACCCGTAAAAATTCTTCAACTTTATCTTTAAAATTTACAAGTGTGTTCCCCCTTAAAACGTGCATCGTAAATCTGTAATGTGGACCTTACATTGTAGTCTGTTCATTGTGCCGCCTTTAATACTAGACCAATAATGAGCTCGCCGACTAATTACTATGTTGCTTTAGACAGACCCAACCGACTGGGTTCTTAAATCTTAGTGTTTAGATGGTAACTGCTGCCTTACCACGAACTTTTGAAGCAGGACATTTGTCGTTGTATAGGCGAGACGTCGCTACGTGCAGTGTAGGGCAGCGTCTCGCTTCCACAATGGATAATGTCCTGCTTTCAGAGCTTATATTAAGAGCTCTAGCCAAGAACGCAGCTTTGGTCTTAGTGAATTCCAATAAGATTGGCTTGATCAGAAAATAAAATATGTTAATAAACTCTCAACAAGTTATGTTTCTGTAGTTAATTTCGTTAATCAAGTGGTTTTTACTGTTAAGTTAAATTCCAGTTTTTTGCCAGGAATTAGGTTAGAATAATTGTTATCAGAATCTTTCCTCAAATCATTTAAAGTATATAGGCTTATTTTTTCTGGTTAGGCCTCCGAGTCATCACCATTATTATCATCAGCTGCAAGACGTCCATTGTTAAACAAGGGCCTCCCGTTTTAAGGGCATTAGAACATAACTTTTTATGTATTATCTATTTACTATTAATTATTGGTTACTTTATATTTTATAAATGCTTTACTTAATATGTAGTATAGAGTGTAAGTATACTGTAACTTTTCATATTCATTGTCAAAAAAAGGCATTTTTGTTCGAACATTATGTAAATCAGTTGCGCCTTTTTTCATTTGAAATTAGAAAGAGCACTTGGCATGTCCATAGAGGTCCAATTATAAACATTAACATATAGTGACCAGGACAGAGTTCTCAGTAACGGTCCGATGCGCGCGCCGAGACATTTCACTTGTGCGTTTTTACGTCTTATCGCATGGCGGATAGCACCGACCGTGGTAAGGTTAATTGAAAGACAGAATGTGAAATTGTCAGCGTATAATTTCATTGAATAGTAGTATTATGTTTAATGGTATTTTTTCTAAATATGTAAGTTCTTTATTAGGTGTAGTTAGCCCTGTATGATAAGAGGCAATCAGCTTTTAATTGTTCTTTTTTGTGGAACAGTTTTCAGTTGGCTTTAAGTGAAGTATATTAAAGGAATATGGACATTAAAAAGCCAGCAGATAGAATTATAAAAAAACGTACGACGGGGACACCAGCCCTTTTTTGGGGAGAGTGGGCGAGGGGCTAGAAAACTGGGTTATTTCGCAACCAAAACTGTGCTTAGTTGCACCTGTACATTGTACCTATCAACTAACTCAGTGTCGACCTACGAAAGCTAACTCCCTACTCTAATTAAGTCAAAAAAACAAATCACCATCATCTGCATGTAAACTCTAAGTTAACCGACAGTTAAACCACCAGCCGTTCTTACGTTTTAATTAAATAAAATCAGGTGAGCTGAACTAATGAATTCAGTTGTCGGCGACACACTAATCACGAAGTAATTGTGTGACCGTTTTAATGCTAATGTAATCGCTCGATCGTCTTTCCTGTCGCAGGTCATTTTTAACGCCAGTTAAGTTTTTCTTTGTCACATGGTGGGAACGACCTTTCGGTGTTATTAACTCGTAAATTGTATATTACGTAAATTCCGCGTGTCATGAAGATTTGATGATACTTCATTTGTGACGTGGAAAATTTTGATTTAGTCATACAATTTGGTTACGTGGTTCATCCGAATTAGAATATTATTTGTCAAAATAAATGTAGACGTTGAATCTAAATTATTTATGACTGCGAAGTTTAAATCTTTGGAGGACCTTTTTAACTTGCAGATACTATCAATAAAGACACACGCTTGCATTGGTTATTACCATTGATAGGGTCGCCTATGAATAAGGAACATAGGATCAGGTCCAAAATCACGGAAGCATTCTCTTTTATCTATGTATTCCTGTATACCTATTACCTAAACTTATATATCACTGCTAACTATAACTCTTATATAGGACAAGTCTAGTACATTTCTCGGCTTCCTATACGTAAAAAATATGTTCCCAAAAAGAGTATAATAGAAATTAAACAAAATCTGAACCTTCTAAAGATGAACTCAAAACTAATCAAAATAACAACATCATTATTTACCTTATACTACGGAGACGACAGCGAGGAAGACCCAGACGACAGTTTTTTATGTTTAAATATATTTTATTGTTTTTTATTTTGCTGTTTTTGTACATAATAATGTATATTTTAAATAAAGGAAATAAAACCTTATACCCATCGCTCATTTCTCTAAAACCTACTAATGATTTCCGTGCGTCATTAGAATTTATCATTGGATGTCCCAGTATAGCTTCGGGCGAATTGGTTTAAGCTGCGTATTCACTAAACTAGTTAAGTTTGACGTCATCGCGCTTTTACTAGTACTGTAATGGATCTTCGATAAAAAATACATGATTGTTAAATTACGCAACTGTATTTGTGCCTTAATGTGAAAGTATTTTGATGTTTCAAGATGTTTCTTTGTTAATTAGGCTTAAAAGTATCCATGATATCTTAAGGCTTTGTACAACTGAAGAAGTTACAAAAAAATCATAAATAAATATTTATTTTGAACCAACCTTAATTGCGTGAGACTTTTATTTGATTGACCATCTTTCACGGTAAGTAATATTCATATCTGAGATCTATAAAGAGCGAAAGTTCTTTTTTTACTTCTCTTACCTACTAGATTTTGGTATTCAAATAATTATAAACCTTATTTCGTATTCTTCCAAGATTACTCTCAGCAAATGTCTACAAAATCGAGGGCTTTAGAAAAACAAAGACGAAAAGCTGTTTCACATTTATTGTCTTGCAAAGATTTAGAATTCGATACGAGTTCATCGATTTCAGCCTAAGTGAATACCCAGCTTAATAGTATCGCCATAGTAACCAACTGAGGTCATAGGCCAGCTCCCGTGTGAAAGGTCGTGAGCATATGTTCGTGTTCACGTTACGTAGTAATCGGTAAACGATTATCATTAATTTTGTTTTCATTTCGCTAGGTGAGCAATTTGTATCAGAAAGACAGGCTAATTTTTTATTGAGTAATAGCTAGTCTGGGATTGTTTTTGTTTTTAAACTCGCTACATGACACAGCGTCTATATTGATAAGACAGGTCTTAAGTTGTAACAGAGTAACTATGAACGGGGTTGTCATATACCTTCACTAACATAAAAATCCTGGTGGACAGATGGAAAAATTACCATATTGAAAAAAATATATTATCAGCCGGAAGACATCCACCTTTGAACAAAGGCGGAGCCCCTTAGAACCTCACAATGAACGGCAAACTTGCCATTTGCATCCACCGGTTACTTGCAACACTGACGATATCGTCGGTCCACCCGGGTGGGACCCCTCCAATGAGATCTAGACATTTCTGAGAAAAAAAAATACCTTTAGGTAATTTATGTTTTGGAGGTCATTGACACGGATTTTAAATGATACCTAAATAAACTCAATAAACCAATCAAATTAGATACCGATTGCTATTCATAGTTTAATACAAACAAAGCCTCTATGACCGAAATACCTAGAGGCACTATCATTTTCTCGGCAATAAATTATTCTATTACTTATATTTTGGCGGTGCCATGATAAATACAGTCCGAGTATTATTTACGACATGTTTGATCAGATAACTCGATGTCCACTTCTTCCACAGCTTTGGGCCCCAAATTGGTTCAGTAAATCATAGAGAAAAACTCTGATACCAAGTCTTGATATATGGTGGCTTCGTTAATATCTGTTCGGCTTTGTAATTATAAGTCTTGGGACATTTTTGATAGGCGTACGTGATTTGTTTTTATGGTCGCTGTGACCTGTAGTTTGACCTTTAGATCACTGATTAACCTTGTACCCTTTGTTGATAAGATTTTCAGTTTTGTGCTCAGTTGATATAATTTAAATATTAAATAAAATTCGATTTTCTTGTATAACTGCCACCAGTAGATAGTAATTAGCGAATACAACAAATTCTTGATATCTTAAACGTAATTTTATAAAAACCTCTAGTTAACTAACAAATAAGTATGGAACATAGTTTTGAGTTATCATTATAATTTACCAGAACACCGTATTCGGACATTATAACAACTTCAACTTCATCGTGGTATAGCACCAATATACAATCCGAACTAGCACCATACCACTAACATAATGATTTTATTGGGTTCTCGATAACTCCCCCAAAAGAACATCAGTGCCACCCTCAGTAAGACAATGGTCGTAATGAACTCGTCAATATTGCTTAGGTCAACCCAACTTATTTCAGTTGACATATGACATGTTACGATAAAGAGAACATAACTTTCGTGAGTGTTATCCATATTATCTACTATATATACCGGTTGTACTCACGTTGATATTCGGGAATGCCCGACTAGTTTCGGACTCTAACGGAGCCCTTATTCGGGCATTCCCGAATATCAACGTGAGTACAACCGGTATATATAGTAGATAATAAAGAGAACATACCTATATATAGTTTTCATCATTAATATTAGCTGTTACATTAAAATTTTCTTCCACTCATAAGCCGGTTTGAAAAATTTCGGTCTTAACACCAGCGGGAACATGTCCACTGTTGAATAAAGGCCTCCCCCTTAAAAGTGGGGGGGGGGCATAAACCCGACGCTTAGCAAAAGGCTTGCGGATCGCAGTATTGGTGGTGAAGTTAACATTCATAGATGTTTTAAATTCCACCGGGACAACAAATTCAAAACGATATGTAATTAATCAGATTGGACTGCTGCGCTAAGGGTTGCGGGTTCGATTCCCGCACGGGGCAAAAACTTTGTGCGAACCACAGATGTTTGTCCCGAGTCTGGGTGTTTGTGTATGTGAATATTTCATGTTTGTGAAACGCACCTGCGATACAGGAGAAATTCCTAGTGTGGGGCGACGTTTTTTAAAAAAAGAATAAAAAAGAATTATGCAGTTTCTACATCGCATTGTCGCAAAATCTTAAGGTTAAGGTCGATAATGTACTCCTAAATTAAAAATTAGTTAATCCGGTCATTGAACAAAACATTAAATAAAAAGAATCCTGTGTCTAAGAAAGACTGACAAGTATTTTTTTCTTACTACACCTGACCTTAGCCACAGCATGTCTTTCAATTGCCATTTACTCCACGAGAGTACCTACACAAAACATAATAGGCACATAATCTCATCCATTCTTTCACGACGATACGAACATTTAAAATCAGATAACACATTACGACATACAACTTCAAACGACGACGAACAATGAGTAACTGACCTGAACAAAAATATCTGTCAAAACACCATCCATCGGCCAGTTGACGACTCAAAGGGATATCATTTTGTAAGGGAGCGGCAATGGAACAATAAGCTTAATTTTCGTACAGCATTGATTGATGGCCAATCCCATTCCATCGTTGACGTGACAAACGTTGATGCTTTGAATAAAGTTTGGGACACGACAATAGATGATATTAATATCGACTAAATTGGTGTTGAGATACTCGTAGATTGGAATTTATGTGGAGTTTTAAGATTAATTTGGGTTGTGTTCAAATATTTTGTAAACAGATATTCTAACATGATGAGTTGTAATGACCCAAGTGATCCTTCAACCAATGAATACAAAAGGGGTGGACGAGAATAGACTGACAACGTTCTCTATTAATCCATCTATTGGAAATTCCAAAATCGTCATTGTGCTTGTGTTTGATGTTTTAGGCATATTTTGAGATGATTGTACTATCTCAAACTCAAATACATTTGAAGGTATTACACTTACATTTCGTACTTTTATTGTTTCTTATAAAATTCAGCATACAGAATTCTATTAACCATACCTAAAGAAAATCTCAATATTTTACCTTACCTCATAGCAGAACAAAAGCCGTTAGCGGGGCCAGCTACCGTACCCTTAGAGGTCACAAATAACAGTACAGCTCGTAAACTAGTTGCCGCATTAACCATAACGAATAAAGGCACTAAAAGCACGTCTCGACCGTCCCTGAGGGCCGTTTCGGCTGTCAATGCGAAAATTTAAGTTCGCCACACCCATGCACTCTGAAGGGTCGACCTTTACGCCCTTTGTCTCAATCGCTGTTGCTTTTACATTCCGAGAGTCCATTCCAATTGTACTTCGTGCAGGATTAAATAAAAGTGTTCGGTAGTATGCTTGAAATTTTAGTGTTGCAATTTTTTTGCCTGGGTTTTTTCTTTTGTTTCTATATGAATATTAGACAGTTGTTATTTTTTATAGAATTTTTAACTTTCAGATTGAATTAGTGAATATTCATAATTTACTGTGTAGTCATGGTGTAAACAATCTATAATATAAATATACCTAATTTAATTTTAAAGTTTATCTAAGCGATTATGCGATGAGTATTCAAAATATCTAGTAGCACCTTTTATTTAGAAGTCAATCAGTAATTTAACATTCATTAATCTTTCCTCATTTGCGAATGTCTCTAATGGCAAAACATCTTTTTAAACAGTGTAAACTGTGAAATTGCTTCTAATAGCGCCTTAGGCAATTGTTTTATATTTTATATCTCCTTAATTTCATTCATCTACTGTCCTATTCAATTGAACAACAGACCTTAATTCCGACAACAGTTTGTGTACGTTTGTTGTTCAAAGAAATGTGTTACCGACTTCGGGTGGCCATCTATCTTGTTATAACGACAATGTCTTGATGTATTTTATCACATTTAGCCGCGGTAGAAATATTTACTATCGCCAGTATAGGTGGACCTACCCTGCATCTCCAAATTCTTATTTTGGTGAATTGGGAAAGGGATTTTGTTAGTTGCACTGTGGTTCTTTTTATTTTGGTTTATGGTTGCCGTGACCGTGGTGTTAACGGTCTTATTTGTCATCTGTCAATTTGCCTTCTATTTTTGTTGGGGAATATGAAAGCTTTCGTTTAACTGCGCGTGTCGTCGATGGTGTTTTGTCATCATTATTTTTGGCTTCCTTCATAATGATTATTGACAGGATTGTGGACGCGATGGATTGCTTGCTTTTTAGTTGATGTGTAATTTTAGCCATAATTTATGACATCGTCCCTTAAAATAATTATGTTAAGTTTCGATGGTTCTATTTTCAGGACTAATCGTTATTATAAATATATGTGCTTTAAAGTTTACTACTTATTGATGATTTTCAGTATATTCTTTTAATTTAGGCTCAAAGAAATAAAAACAAAGGTTACTCTACTTGACGGTTCCTTAGGCCGAAACAAAAACGTTTCCATTCAAAACGAGTAATCAACAGAATTAAAGTCGAATCTGTATCAGGAGGCGAGCCCAATCTCGCTGGGTTTACGCCCAATTAATAATCGTGTTACTGAGATGTTCAAAGTTAAATATTTTTAATATCTACATAATAATATGGATTTTGGAACACTAGCACCCATTTTGCGCACACTTTACTGATTTTAAGCTTTTTTACTGTTGCATGAGTGTCTCCTGTGTGATTTCGTATTTAACAACTTTTTAAAAGGTCATGCTTAACATTTTCTAGCCTTATCCAAATCGCGAAAATATGTCAACTTATTTTTGTTATCAACTTCTTTCATGTTAGAATAAAAGTATTCGAAACATGAACTTTTAAAAATAGGACTGGCACGGGTTATTTTTTTTTTTATTCACTTATCATTCATATAACTTTGAGTGCCTCTGGAGTAATGGCAGCCTAAGATTTAGATCCGTGGCGCTGGCGCATCATGTTTAATTAACTAACCCCCTTCAAGGTGCGTTCCCTAAATATAGTGACCGAAAAATAACAGCCCTTGTGTGCCTCCGATTTTGTGCTTCTTTTGTTTGCGTTAAATGCATGTAATACCTTTTTTGTTCTAATTCTCACCGGTCAGATTTAAATTTAAAAGATTGAGATTGATTCGAATTTGAGTGTGTGATATATTATTTTTGCTTACGATCAAATTAGATGTTAATTGGACAAGACTGCAAGAAGAACTAGTATATGTGGATATACTTTGAGACATTAATGATTCTATTCTTCAAGTCATTGTTTACAAAAAATATAATGATATTCAAAGACGGTCTTTAATTAAATTCGTTCGATTATACTCTAATCGTAATAATCTTATTAGATTTTAGAATAATCCTCATTTTCTTCTGTAACCACAGTGGTTTTAATATCCCTAGAATAAAAATACTTTGTTCTTTTTATTCCAAGCAAGTGCGACTGTTGAGCACTGTCCGATTTTCGAGTCGAGTAAAGATGAGACGGAGAAAGAAATAGTTATTGAGTTCTCCATTACGTAATTCTCAGTAGCAGCAAGGAGTCTGGATTCGTGACTGGTTGATCAGTCAGTACCAGTGAAGGGGAGATTAGCACCTCCCTATTTCATCCCCTGGGTGCTGTAGAAGATGACTAAGGTAAAATCCAGAAAATGGGCAGTAGCGTCTCCCGTAACTACGATCTTCGAGCCGCTTGCCAAGCGTAGGGAATATGGCACCTCCCATTCTTTAACGGGGAGGCCATTGTTCAACAGTGGACGTCTTCCAGCTGATGATGATAATTAGACATTATGTATTACATCTCATTTATTACATCGTATACCAGCATGGTAAGTCGACTCAGACGCACAAGTCCGAGTCGCACCTGTCAACTCATCTTAATGAAATATTTTTTATACACAAACAAAACATACCATATAAACTTATTCATCAACTCGTTGTTTCTTATTCATTTAATTCTTTTTTTCTTGACTATTAATAACACATCGAATAACAAGTTTGATTAAAGTTCAATTTTTGTCTCGCATTTCAGTTCTATCATAAACCGGCTTGGTCCCATTACCTGGGTTTGAACCGCAGTCTCTTTAATCCCTATAATTAGAGTCATCCCACACCGGGTGATTGATAGTTTGACCGGGAACACGGCACAAGAATGGGGTTCTAATAACTTTTTATAAGGTACTGTGTTTAAGGAGGCTACATGTGCATCTGTTAAGGACTATTCCATTGCTGCGTCATTCTTTTTGTTTTACATAAAGCTGTTTCTTTGATAAGCATCCCAATTTAGCAAATATTGTCTTCCAATCTTTATTTATCGCCTTATTTCCCTTCTTATTTTACCATCTTGATGGGCTTTTAAAGGATTGTCCTTAATAGTCTCCGGTTTTAGAACTGGACCTAAAATGTGAAGGCTCACGATTTCATTCTATTCTCTTATCTTAAATATAACTCAGTCATTGAACGTAGGACTGTAGGTACATTATTATCAATAACAATTTGAAATAACCAATTAAAATAATTTTACTGAACGATTCAAACCAGAATATTTCATCATTTCCCAGTAGTCTATGAATCCTTGCGCCACTCATTCCTGTTTACCCCTTAATAACAAACTTCGGTAGAGTACACTAATAGCTACCCCTAACGCCTTCCTCAGTTGCCAGCCCACCCCTCACCAAAAATACTATATTAGAAACGCCTATCCTTGCTTACTTTTATTAAAACCATGTAATTTTATAAAATGGCTACCAATTTATCTACGAGATCGTGAACCATAAATGATTTTCTAACCGAATCGTGCGCAGGAGTCGATTTTTTACAGCCCATCCCCCAACTGATTGTATTTTTTATACTGATCATCTTTAAAGTTAATAGTGTTAAATGTATTAGAAAGTTTCTTCTGCAATTTCGCTCGTGGCGTTTTAAAATCGGCCTTCCGTAATAACTTGATGATACGACAGTATGTTATTGTGGTATATTTTTTCTTTCAATTAAATAACAATGTAAAATATTTTTAATTTTTTTGAATTATTTAAATATTTGGAGAGTTAGAAACAATAGCGTACCAAACAAACTACTTTTGTCATAGGAGCTATATTATGAAAAAATGAGACCAATGATTTGACACTGGTCCATCTGATGGGCGGGTGAGTGCATCTAAATTGAATACACTTTTCAATCTGGTAAACACATTTGATTTACTGGAATTTCAGCATCTATAAAAAAGCTCCATGACGTCTACGCAGTCAGCATCAACATAGTCCAAAAACAAAGCATAATCTATTATATGTCCTCCCAGAATGACCAGGAAAATATACCTATTGCAAGTATAATGTTAATGAAGATGAGAATTGTAACAATAATACAGGTATTTTACTACAAGTTTACTAATACGAGGATAAAGAAATGTGGATTTTGAAGACTTCATAAGTTTACAGGCTGATAATATTCTCCTGACTGAATTTTAGTCACGGCGGCCTGGCTCATATGAGAAAAGCCATCTACGCAGGAGATTTGTGCACAAGTATGCGCGCCAACGCTGGTGCACTCTATATTGCCTCACTGTTATAGACCGATGAGACGGCAGACCGACACGACTGTAGAGAGATCATGCGCAGGGCCAACGGCTTAACGTGCCTTCCGAAGCACGAGAAACATAAGTAACGTCTCCATGAACCTTAAACATACGACGTACAAATGTGATTTAACTACACTACCAACACGAAACAATTAGCGATACGCGTCTGATTCGGCCTGAATGTAGTAACGAATTAAGGCTAGAAAGTGTCCTCGATGCATGATTTTACAAACATTCTATCATCTTGCAGTCGTTAGTAAAAGTTTAAAAAACAACCGATACACATTCCGCTCTCGATCATCCAAAAAAATCCAATCATCAAATTTGGCGGATCATCATAAAAATGACGATCAGCAATATAAAATATCACAGTGAAATATTTGGAATATCCACTAAATTGCGTCTTTCGGTGATGGCTGAACAAAAAAATCCTTAAAGTCGATTTAGTTCTTTGTGGAAATACAATAACCTAATAGGTAATTGTATTTTTGAGCCGTTTGGGGTTGAAACATTTGGGCCATGGGGTCCGAGCGCTCGCGCTTTGTTTAAAGACTTGGCAAAGCGCTTAGTCGACTCCACACGTGACCAAAGGGCTGGTTCATTTTTCGGCCAAAGAATTAGCATTGCCATTCAACGTGGCAATGCTGCCAGTCTTTTGGGCACGTTACCGGTTGACATCGATGGGGATGAATTTTTTGATGCTTTTTAACTTTTTATTTTTGTATATATTGTTTTCATTCTGTATTAGATTTAAGTTGTATATAGTTGTAAAATAGTTATAATTCACGAAATAAAAAGTTTATCAAGTTTAAAAAAAAAAAAAAAAGTTCTTTGTGTAAAAAAATAAAGGGCGTAATTACGGTCACAATGCGGTTGTTAGCCAGGCGGCACAATTAGATTTTGACGGGTCCATGATAAATGGTTGTCTTGGGTGCTGTTAACCCATAAAAACCCAAGAGACGCTGCGAGGTCACTTTGAAATTATTTTTTGGTGAAATATGAACTAGGTGCTCCTTTTTCATGTTTTCTGAACTTATTTAACTGAGGCTACACTTGCGCTTGCAGCAATAGCTGTGTGCCACAAATGGATTGAATAGAACATTGAGCAATTCAGCCTGCTGCCTGCTGCAGCCAACTGCCTCGTTGGTCTAGTGGTTGCTAAGCGCGACTACTGAGCACGAGGTCCTGGGTTCGAATCCCGGGTCGGGCAAAGTGTTACTGGGTTTTTCCATTAGGTAATTCTCAGTAACAGCCCGGAGTCTAGATCTGTGCCCGGTTGATGGCAATAGGCTCGCCCCCTATTACATTGGGACCTAAAACATAACTGGCGAAATGTGGGTGTACTATATGTGCACCTCTGCCTACCCCTTCGGGGAATACAGGCGTGCTGTTATGTTTAGAGCAATTCAGTTGGGTATTGAAAGTTCATTTTTTGGCAGTCTCTATTTGTTTTGCCCAGAAGCTCTTCCACAAGTGACAATACCTAATTGATCGTCCGACGCAATAAGCACTCTCTACCAACCTGCTGCTAGCTTATCTTTTTTCCACGTCGTGCACTGCTTTAATTATATTGTATTATACGAGATAGGAAGTGCAAATGAGACTTATTCATTCTAATCCTTTCGTTTTGTCTTGTTGTTCTATCACCCTAAAATCAGATATGTTTAGTTAAAAATACGTCGCCCAACACTAGGAATTTCTCCTGTATCGTGGGTGCGTTTCACAAACATAAAAACGTGGGAGAAACATCTGCGGATTGCACTAATTCTTGTCCCGTGCGGAAATCGATCCCGCAACCAGGTCCCGCAACGCAGTAGTTCAATCGCCACTCCGCCAATCGGGTCGTCAAATTAGAATTTTGTTTAACATTCACCTGACATTCAATTGCAAATTTTGTAGCCCCAAAATGGTTACACGTGTTACAAATGCTATTTAAAGTGTACAACATTCTAGACTTACGTTCCACTAAGTAGGCAACACGTCTAGACTATTATAGACGCACGGTAGGTAAATGTGTTTGAAGAAACAAAATTTAAATTTTTATTGTGTATAATTACGTCTAGTTTCTGTACGGCGGTAATTTGAAGTGTCATCATCAGTGCTATTATTTTCATCTATTAGTACACGCCACTGCACTGTAATTTAAATACTTATCTGCTTATTTACATAGCAGTGAGGTCAAATCATTGCATATTTTGTTGCAATATTAAATGTACTTTTTTTTTCATTACATAACGTCAACTGCCTAAATGTTTTGGTCTTCTTCTTCTTCTTCATGAGTCAATTGCCACATGGACACAGGTCATACAGTTGTATAGAGATTGGTCAGTCAACAAGGATGGTAGCAAGGTTGACCATCCAGGGTGCTCCGGACGTACTTAAGTATCGTCTCTCATAAAGGCTCTCTACTTGTGTTCGTGATAATACCTATTATATGTATTATATTTAGTAGATAGTTAATATAAAAAATAAAGGATTTTTTATGGATGGGTAAGTATTTGTAGTAAAAAAAATAAAAACTACAATATATTTTTTAAATAATATTAAAACGCGACTCCACACAATCCCTGTTCTAAAGGATAATTCACTAACAATTGGTCCACAGTTATTATTAAAACGATCGTTTCCCTAACCGCGAATTATCAAATTTCTACCATCTTGCCCTAGCATTATCACATAAGTCCAAATGTCTCGGGGTACCATTTAAAACAACCAGCATCGAATGAGCTCCATAAACCACAAGGGCCCCAACAATTTGAATTACATCGCGAAGCTATATTAAAGTGACGCGGGGTCTTTCTTGACTGGTCACTTTAAAACTCTGGCGATTAAGAGAAAATTGCAAAAGATTACAGAGTTAGCTATAATCCAGGAATCAGCTGTAATTATAAAGTATACCTACGTTTAAAATTCGAACGGTTAATTAGAGCATCAGTGATTTAAGATGGCAATTTCGTACGATATCTAAAATTATCGTAGTTTTGGTTAATCTATCAAAATATTATAAACTTTTACTGGATTTTAATAATATGTTACGTTTTACTTAGTTTTATCATCATTTAATTTTTATATTTGTGAAAATTTGATTGTAGTAGTATTTTTCAGAGTTGTTTGGTATTAATGGTATAATAACCAAAATTTTGTGCCAGATTTTTCAAATAATGGTACTGACTTTTTAGTACAATATACCTAAACTTAAAATTAATTCCAATTATATATAAATTTTTGTGTTGCAAGGTCAAAGTTGATTTTGGTAAACTAAAATTGCATAGCCTTATGATAAAATTACATGAAACATTTATAACAACACTGAACCAGTGATCGCTGCAAAAAATAATATTTATAAAAATTTGATTTAAAATATAATAAATAATTTCGACAAACTTCGCTAAGTCGTTCACCAATATTCAGGTAATTAATAAACCAGTGGCAGAACTAGCTGAGAATATTACAATAAAACACATTATCATGTAAAATGACATTCCAATACATAACATACAATATGATGATGAACTAAAATTAATATGAAGCAAGTTCTTGCAACCCTATTCTTAGGGCTGTCACGCACTGATGCGTAACGTCGTAGATTAGAGCAAAAACGTGACGTCACACTCGAGTGTGCTTGCAAAAAGGTTCCTAACCTAGCATTTAGCGGACAGCGGTAAAATGATCTGTGACGGAATAATTAATTTATAAATCAAACATTGTATGTGTATTTACATCAATATATCATAAAAATATAATAATTGAAAGAACTATAACATAAATATAGTATATTTAATAAATAACATGATTATTTTAAAGAACTTTTACTGTTGTAACGATGAATTAGTTATCATTTACATTTTATTATTCGAATAGTAGAAAAAGATTCGTTAATTTTTTTGAGTATCTACAATATATAATAATTAATTGATAAATAAATATTATAAATAAATAATATTAAATAAATATTAATTAAATGTCACTCAAAGTTGTCAACATTAATAAAATAAACTGAAAATTCTGACATCAGTAATTCAAGAATAATATAATGTATTTGTGAACTTTTCAAATACCTTTTAGTGTGTATCATGCACGAATGTAGCATAAAAACAGTCTTTACACAAATAAAAGGATTGCAAAGGAAAAATAATATTGCACTTGACATTTACCACGCGGCATATTATTACAAAATGCACTTAATGCAATTATAGAGTAGGTAGTGTTTTCGTGATAGATTAATTATACAAAATTAGTTATATTTTGCTGCAATTGATGCTCATAATTATAGGTCTTCCTTTTATTGCCGCAGTGTGTTGATTCCTTAATTTAATTTATGTTTTTTTACTATTCAAAAAGAAGAATAGGTTTGCTTTTGTTTTTATAAGATTAAATTTAGGATGATCAAAATAAAAAGTGAGCTAGCATTCCGATCAATGCTTTACCCAGTAGGTATTTAGATGGTGATTGGATAAGTTTGATAATCATTCCAAAAAGGACTAGTTCGATGTGGTTTTTCTAAAAATTTGCGCCTTTATGTTCTTAAGTACCCATAGCATTATAACACGATGAAGGAACAGTAGAACCAATAAATAATACACTACTCAGCGACAACTATAATAAATATGGAACAGACATATTTACAGGCTGTTATAATGTACAACAGGCAATTCGCGGAAACACATCACCATTTACTAAAACAGCCATGTGCAAATAAAAAACCTATTTGCTCCCATCACTAGTTCACCGTAACGTCTTTTTCTATCTCCAGCCCCCTTACCACGAAGTTTTAAAACAAGACCGTTCACGATGAAGAAGCGAGACGCCTCCACGTGAAGGGTAATGCGGCCTTTCGCTTCTACACTGTAAACTGTCCTGGTTTAAAAGCTCATGGTAAGGGGGCAGGTCTTTCAACTATCACGTAATAGTAAATCATATATTAAGAAATCCCACAGGAAGGTGTCGTTAGTTTTTACCCAGCAAGACATTTAATTACGTAGCGTATGAATAATTCAGTTGGCCGCAGAGTGGAACGGTCACAGAAGGCTGGTGGTAGCGGTCAACTCGATCCGCGGTAAGATTTCGAATTATGATGACCACTTTTATTATACGTTGCTTAACAACTTAGATTGATAGAGAGATTACAGTTGAAAAGTTTCCCGACGTATTTTGTTGGAATGAATTTGAGATTAGTTTGTACTGTTTCTTTTAATTATAGGCTGTAAATGTCTAGTAGTGAGGTCTCCGCGGTTTATGCTATAATCACGAAGCTGGATTAGTAATCGCGATGATGTTATCAGTGGACCATCATTGTTACTGCCCAGTGCCGTCATGTTATATACAGCCGTTTTCCTACATCCTAATGTAAATACATAATAGTTAACTCCATAAATAACAATACGTATATTATTTATATTATATGACTCAGGTCAGATATTGCAAAGGATAGAGTGGTTTGGAGGAAGAAAGGGGAGGCCTTTGCCCAGCAGTGCGAAATAAAATAGGCTACGAAAAAAAAATACGACTATAGGATAAGTTTCCGAAGTAAAAGACGAAAATGAAATAAGTAGGTATTGATTTTAAAGCAATAAGTGTTTTCACTCTTTTAAAAAAGGCTAACTTTAAACCCTAATATTCCGATGAGGAAAACCATTCGTAATATTTAGTTACCGTAGAACTTATATCAGATAGTTGAAAATGTACTTGTTTATCTTTTAAAAAGTAGATAGTATATAATGCCTAGCTTAGGCACCAGTCTACCACAATATACCTATTGAAGCTTTTAATGTGATGCTATAGATTTATTGTTATATAATTGTCATACTAACATAGCTTGTAAGTTACACTAACAATTATGAGTCGTGGTCACTTAAATAAATGAAATATATTATTATTATAATGTCATGTGATGTGTCCTGTGAGAAATAAACTATTATTATTAATGCATATCTATCTTAGTACCCGCGATGAGAAACCTACATTCAAATAATAAAAGAAAACTGCTACAAATCACAAAAATAATGACTAACAACTATCTAAGAATCACATCGAGTTGAATCATCTATAATAATGCAAAAAATATTCCGCGAACTGACACGCTAAGGCCCGCTGTCCTCAGGCGTCCATCAAAGAAATAACTTCGAGGCTATGGTCACATTTTCGAGCAGAATTTTTGACATTCCGTCACCGCCCTCAGATGAGAGGTACGGACGGCTTACATGGCGCGGTGTTTGATTTATTGAAAGAGAAATTGATATTTACCAAATAGTTGGGTATTTCTTCGAAATTACGTTCTTCGACTGATCCATCTGGGCAAAATTATTTTTCACTTTCAGCTCTTTTACACATGTTCATATAAAAAAAGGTATACCAAAGAACATATATTTCAATGAGGGACCTTTTTTTATAAAGTAGTTTTCGAGATATCTAAGTTCAAATATTTTGTGTCCAGATGAATCAGAATCAAAAATAAAAATGAAACACTTTATGTAAATTGGCTCTTTATTATGAATATAATCATATTTTAACAACTACAACCAGTATTTGTCTGGATCTTTACTTATATTTTCCATTCTTCTGCGTTCTGCGACTCTCTTTCTGTCCTTCTTTTCATCATAAGTTTGTGGCATTGTTGTGAACTGTGTGAACTGTTCAATATTAAAATAACAAGAATAACATAGAGGTTTTAACATATAACAAATAGAATAAGGAGATTAAAGTAAAAAAATCCATGTTTGTATACTCTAATGTCATTTGTAATTCCAGTTCATACTTTGATTGAATAATGAACTACAAAAAGTTTACATATTTTAATGATTAAATCGGTTATACCTAAGTAAATATGATAAATAAGACAAGAACTACTTGTTTCAGTTCCAATAATAGAATTTCGTAACGGGAAATAACGCGAACTCATGCATTTAACTTTAAAGGTTTTGGCGTTTTGTTTCGACCGGGTTACACCCGTCGCTAGCAACCAAAATTACGTAATTTTAATGTAATCATGCAACGTGATAGTTTAAAAGTCAGAAAAGCTTTCCTTTCGTGCTGAAAAGTAGAAAAACTACGTTATTTTATGATTCGTATAGTGTTTTGTCCATATGAGTCAGGCACAGATGAATTAGGATTATGCCTTCAATCATGCATAACTCATTATATATACAGACTTCAGTATTGTCATTTTTTTACATGAATCTACAACCTTAAAGCATCACGCGAAATACAGATTGAAGTTGTAAAACTGTAAAATAAATTATATAAAGAAGGCATTGTAATCAAGATGCCACCTGAACCAAGCACAGATGAATCAAATATTTACCTTTGTAACTCCGGGATCTAAGCCACCAGCTGCATGTGCATCTTCTGGCTGATCCGTTGCAAGACTGGCTACCCCCCGCGCGGAAATTCAGTCTCCTGTTATTATTACCCGACCAAGTACGGTCAAGTGCAGCTTACACCACATGAATCAGTATTTTATGCCGGACACTTCTTATTTAATTAATTATGAACACACTAAGGTATTTATAACTAATACACATTTTTTTTCTTAGAGGGCAATTCATTTTCTTTTGATATAATTATAATTTATATTGATTTATCAAAGGGAAAATGCTACATCGAGCATTTTGTTTCGGAAAATGGCAAGCGGACGCGTCATATGAATCAGGAGAACACACTTTAAATATTTTTAATTTATACCTAGGCTGCAATTATTTGAAAAATATCACTTGTCCCAGTTAGGGTTAAAGCTAAACTGTATATAAAAAAAATACATGCCGTTTTATCGGTTGGTTTCAGCAATATACCCATAGACATCGAAAATTTTGTCTCTGAAGAAATACCCAGTTATAGTCTTGTAGTCATCATCAGCTGAGAGAAGTCCACTGTAAAACAAATGCGTCCCCCTTAGAATGCCACAATGAAGGACAACTTGCTACTCGTCTTGTCGTCGAAAGACAGTATTTAAGAGACATTATAAATATTAACTTTCTTGCACTTCAACTAATAAACTGCACGTAACTAAGCCAAATCTCCCACTCCTCGTTTCAAGCAGTATGCCAAAAGAGGAGTACAAAGTTAATTAAGTTAATATTAAAAAAATTCTTTTCATCATAGCAGCCGGAAGACGTCCACTGTTGGACAAAGACCTCTTTTTAGGAATGGGTTGGCCTGGTTGCCTAACGGCAATCATGGCTGCTATATCGGTAGTAAAGTTTCAGAACACACTGCTGCCGGTCTTCGGGATTTTACCTTAGTCGCCTCTTACGAGACCCATGGACAGTAAGAGGGTGGTCAATTCTAGACCAGATACCAATCGACACGTCAAATTTTCCTGATATTAGTGCAGAATTCGCCACTGTGGAACTAACAAATTATGAGAAGTTTTTGAATAGAAGAGGTAAAAATAAGCTGTTGATAAAGATGATGAAAAACTTATTTTTTTTTGTCGCTTTAGTTCTTTAGCTTGAAAAACTAAAAACAGGTTTTCTAAACCTAAACGAAGTACCAAGCTACCAACTGTCGTATTTCATTTCATCCGGTTGTCATTGCACGAGTTCAGTTTTTAACAATTTGCACGCGTAAAACCATCAATCACTTTTATTGCATTTCCTGCCAAAGCAATGTAATGTTTACGGTAATTTCAAATGCCAGGCACTCCCTGTGCCTACATCGCCACGGCAGTTAATGTCTAGGTTGACAGGTGGCGTTACTGATGCATTTCTCAGGCATCGTAAATGTTAGATAGTTTTTTAATTAGGTGAAGCTTCCTGGATATGTTTTTTGCAGCTCAGGGTTACATGAGCGAGATAACTTTTTCATTGGCATTTACTGTATTTTTTTATTATCAGGACCATTGAACAATATCTACCGTATTATTTGACGTGAACATTTTTATGTCTATATTTTCATAATTATTGCCTTTAATAAAATAATCGGTCTTAAATATTGGTTTGGTTTGGTTGCGGGATACGTGTTGAATTATTTTTTAAAAACATAATTAGCAAAGTTATTTTTTTTCGGAAATCAACTTTTATCCGTTTATTTTAATTCCTACGTAGGTACGTGGGAATTACAATCGATAAAAATCGGTGGTAGTTTTCTTGGTCCATGAATGGTATATCTCTCATGGGTGAACTTTTTTTTTTCTAAACTTTATTTTGCTCAAAACTTTTGTGTCGAATAGCTTTTATAAATGTCCTTCCACGTCATGTAAGCCTGGTACCCTAAGCCGTCGGTCCCATCGGCGACGAGGTCGGATCTGCATAATAACACGCTACCCGCGCCCCGAAGCGAGACAACTCGACTTTTTTAACGAAATACTTTCCTTTGTTTTATTGAGATTACTGGATATTTTCGAATCTGATGTATTACATGTTAGGCGCAGGAATGTGTTGGATTGTTGTTTATAAGGTATTGGGTTGTATCGATTAGTTTGACGGTAGAATTCTTTGCTGAAGGCCAGTGGCATTCTTACATACAATAACTAAACCTCGGATCATCCTTAACTAAAACGATGACTAACATAGTATGAAAATTTTCATAGAAGTTAATGAAAATAATTTATATTTTATCAAGCCTAGTTTTATCAGGAGACTATCCATAAATGTTCAAAAACTTCTGCTTAACGGGAATGGACCAGGATTTCGAGGGTAAATGTGTATTTTAAAATAATGAAACAATAGTTTGATATCCCTAAGCCTCCTTGTCGCAAAATGGCGTATGAAAAATTAGTACACCTAAAATATCGTTCAATACGGAGTCACGACACGTGAAGATACTCCGTTACACATATCAGTGTAATCATCAACAGCACATTGTCTACGACAGCTTTACCAACCTCGGTGAAGCAACATGCGACCACCTAACCGTGACTACTGACACTTACCAACCAACAAACATACATTTACCACTCTCCAACAAAAACATCCGCCAAAATGACTCCTAAATCCAAAACAATAAAGATGAGAAAATTAAAAATTACATTTGGAACACGCAAACATAAAATTGTCATACCAGCCAACCTTACCACAGAGTAATTACAAAAGAACAAAAGCCAATCACAAAAATTATTATACTACATATTCATAGTGGAATATAATGTATACTGTGGCATGTAGTGGCGGATGTTACGGTATATGAATTGTCGCTTCATGTAATTGACAGAAACCGTCCAATACATAGAATACGCAATGCGGACTGGTTGCAAGAGACAATAGGCTTGATACATTATGTACTACATAGTGGTTAGATGGGCAATTTTACGGTAAGTGCCTCCGACAATAGCTCCTACAAGTAAACAAAAGGCGCATCTGACTACGCATTGTTCTCTATTTAAATAATTTATAAGACAAAAGAGTAGATAGCGTCCTAATTTCGGAATGATTCAGTGACGAGATAACTCTAGCGTGTTGATACAAAAAGTTATCTACGTACCGGACTGTTATTTGGAGTGCTTGTCATATTATTAGAGTTTAAATAAGTGATTTCTTGTACATTGTAATGTCTTAAAGTAAGTGGTAATAGATTTTGAACCCATATAACCTTATTTAGGAGTCGCAACTCAAGGAATTTCAACAATTAAGTATATGCCTAGGTATCAGTAGGAATCTAAAATTAATAATGACATTTGGCAAGTTCTGTTAGGTCCCAATGTAATACAAGGCGAGCCTGCCATCAAATGGACACAAATCCAGACTCCGTGCTGCTACTGAGAATTACCTAATGGAAACACCCTGTAACACTGCCTGACTAGGGATTCGAACCCGGGACCTCATGTTCACCAGTCTCGCTTAACATCAACTATACCCAAATACCAAATTTAATTTAGCCATTGACTCGCTAAGAAGAAGAAAGAAAGAATTATGAAGAAAAACCTTTAGACGTAGCCTTGCATACGTCACAAACATTGTTAACAATGGCAGTAGAACAAAAGCTTCGATGAAACAATTCAAGCTCAATTAAAAACGGTGTTATAATTGTTTACTTATCCTAAATCTAACAATACCTAACACGATCAGTGTATTCTTACTCCATAGCTAAATTTGTTACCATGTCGAAATATATTAACTTGAATCATCACGATAGAAAAAGATAAACAATGACGAGAGCAATTAAGCAATGCCAGAGGCTTAGATTGTATGTGAGAAAGTAAAAGAAATGATACAATTCTGAGATCTGGATGGCAATTGTTAGTCTAAAAAATGTAACCCGAAATTTTGTTAGGATCATTTAAATATACGCCAAAGTGAAAAGAATTTGAATGATTCGTATTACTGGACATGTATGGAAAACACAGATGAGATGGCAAACATTTCTTTAAGGTAACAAATGTTGATTAAATCTATGGTCTCCTTAAAAATTGTGGATTCAGGCGATTTTAAATAGAGATAGTGAAATTGAGCCAAATAATGATAAAAACATGATAGATGATGAGACCATCAATATAATTGAAACATGTCATTACTTTTACCCGATCTTTATAACATCAATTGAACATGTATGTCAGTAATATTTACATCTGTGCGTCCATCACGAATTATAAATTAAGATAACTTCAATTTACTTGTTTGTCAAGTAGAAGAACTTTCTACAAATTGGTTTTTATAAACACCACAGTTAATTGCCGCATGACATGTATGTAGATTGCGCAACGCGATTTCTAAATATTAAAATTTAATATGAAAAACATGTTTGAGATGGTACGATGGCCCAAAATTACTGTACCTACCACGCAAACCAATTATACCATCACTTCATTACTAAATATTAATGGTAATGAAGCACAAATAAAACGCATCATTGATCATGTTTTGCAACAGCTGACAATTGATAGTAAACTTTGAAAAGTATTCATTTTTATTAAATGAGGCCTCTTCCAACCCGTTACGTATTTAATGGTGTGTAAAGCCATGTCAAAGGCCTACATGCTTAAACTCTGACGCCAGGTTGTTCACCATACAATAAGAAGACGTATTAATGGATAGTTATCTTCTTAAAGCACTAAATACACATTAAATGTAAGAAAAATTTACAAACATTTTGAATTCGCTCTGTACAGAAGAAGCGTATAATCAAATTTCTCAGAGGTGTCAAATGATGATAAAATTGTGTTTCTGACAAACATACAATTTCATGTCATCAATCAAACATGGTGGAACTCAACATAACCATAGAAAAGTAACGTTAGAATTGGTTTCAAAGTAATAAATAAAAATAATGACATAAAGACTAAATTTCCAACTTGAAATGTCAGGACTTATAGGAATGGCGATAACATAAAAAATAATTGACACAACAAAATACGTGAACGTCTTTTCCTCATGTCCGAACGATCAATCAAACGTTTTAAATACTTTATTCAACCATGATCCAAAATGTCTCGTCCAAGGAAAACTGCAGCGGGCCAACCAAAAAAAGCTTTATAAAAAACTTTGTTGGCACTTTCTAAACATGATACCCAAACTCGACCATTTAAAACTAAAATTTTAATGGTAATGATGGCTGCTAATAAAACCTTTATCCACGCACAATTTTGTCGATACTTTTAATCGATAGGTATCGAGTCAATGCTACTTAATTGCACGCGTTTCGATTCGGCTCGTGTATTTCTGTCGTTATAGGGACATATCGAGTAGTTAGGGGATATTCCGATGTTTAAATAGATATTTTATTCAAAATAATTATAGTTGTGAAGGTGACGGTGTTTGTATCGAGGTCGATGGGTGGAATAACAGTAAAGCACTTGATGTCTATCAGCGAAGTCGTAAGAGATAAAGATCTTGTCAGGTTGTGCTCGTAAAAATTGATTTTGAATGTAATGTCATTGTTATTGATATTTGCGGAATCAAGAAAATGGGTTTAGACAGTACTGTCAGAAACTGTTTTATTCTATCTATTTGGAGTCTTATTCAATGTAACATAAATATTTTTTTTGATTTTGGTTGCTATGCTTTACAAAAAATGTGATTTAATAAAATAATCTTTATCTTTACTGATCTGATTGAAAGTCGTATAGGATAGCTATTAAGTCTAAATTGACATACGCAGTGATATAAGTAATATTAGTGATTAATCGATTAACGTTTCAGTAATGAAATTAAAGAATCTGGTTTGAGATTAGCTATCTATTAGGACTGCTAAATTGGACATCATAAAATAATAATTTGGATTGGATTTTTTGTTTTTGTTATTGATAATAATTTAATCATTTTGTTATTAAAAATAATGCACATTAAGGATATTGAAAAAAAAAATGTATTCAATATTTTCACACACACTAAGTAGGCAAGTACTTACTTTTAGTTTCGAATAATTAAAATAATAATAATAAATGAATGGCACACTAGTACTATGTCTCTATAGCAACCAAAAAACAATACCAGCAAGTGCATACAACATGCAAAGATCATCTCAAAGATCAAAAGTTAAAAGCAACACCATAAAAATTGTAAACGAACTGACTTACCTGATGACGGAACCAGTTGTGGGCAATTTAAATTAATGGATTTGTCATCGCAATTAATTTTATAGGAATTAATATGCGAGCGGCGAACGCAAAGAGTTATTTTTTATGTATATAAATTGACATATAATGGAGTCTGGGCGATCTATAGAGCGGTGACGGTAAATTGATTGACAAATTGCGTGACGAATTTAAAATAGGTGGATTTCTTTTGAGTGTATCTGTTGTAAAAGTCGCGGCTCAGTGTTGGGCCGGCAGGTTTGATGGTGGCGGGGCGGGAGCGATTTTAATCCCCATATCTTTTAGGGATGACCCAATAGAGGCAATGCTTGGTAGATGATCTTTAGCATCATAATACTAAAGAGGATCTTTGAAAAACCTTGCTGCCCAAGCAATTGAAATAATAAGTATTATTTAGTTCATAACTTGCCCTCTGCAATTGTGTAGTTCTGTCGAAAACTTTTTCTCTTTCATCAGTATATTTAAATTATGGATCCAGGCTAGCGTTTTGCCAAAGCAACTTGCAACGTCGTGTAAGTCCTTACATAGATACTTTAATTGTTCTTTTATATGCTCCTTCTTCTGAATACTATCCCTTACTATCTGGATCATATGCTAGGCGATATTACTTACATATTTAGAACTGCTATTAAATATCATATTAGTCTTCCAGTTATTTTAATTGTGGTTTATCATGCCATCATTGACATGCCCATAGTAAGTATCAATGAAATCCATTATTGAAATACGATGATGTCATGATTTTTGTTGATACATCGGCGAAAAAATGGCAAGATCAAATGCCGATAATGGCATCACATCAAAGTGCAACT
Source organism: Abrostola triplasia (assembly GCA_946251915.1). Lineage (NCBI taxonomy): Eukaryota > Metazoa > Arthropoda > Insecta > Lepidoptera > Noctuidae > Abrostola > Abrostola triplasia. The sequence goes on from OX276435.1 coordinate 8,697,939, forward strand.
GCCGGAATTATTACTAATAGTTTTTCTATTGACTGCATCATCATCTGCTTTGTCTTTTCCCATGTATGTTTCGGTCGGCTTCTAGTGTAATCGGATGCAGCTGGCTCCTAGTATTTAAATGGAGAATTCGCAAAACCTAGGTGAAACGATATCCTTTAGGAAAACTGATCGTCAGCCTTCCTGGCTTCTGCCTAACTTTAATGAATGTCAAAGATTTAAGAATTACAGCCAAAGCCAATGACTAAACGTCCTGCCCGAGACACGAAGTCTTTTAAGAAGAATTAACTGAATATATTTGTTGCATTCTATTCACTATTTACTTTCCCAACGGCGGGTTGTGGATTTAAGCATTTGTGACACTAAAAAAACCCAGCAAATATGGTAGGCAACTTAACTTTACCAGCCCCCTTACCACGAACTTTTAAAACAGGACAGTTTACGATATGGAAGCGGGACGTGCAGTGAAAGCAAAAACTGTCCTGCTTTAAGAGTTCATGGTAAGGGAGCAGATTAGTTGGCAAGTATTGAAGACCTTCGCAACTTTTGGTAGCTTCCTACTACTGAAGAAGATGCGCGGACTTTGGAGCCCCATCCAATAGTTGTAAAAGTCTTAGTTAACGGTTTGAAGTTCTCACGACAGATCGGTCCCGATTACGAGCCACGATCATTATTAGTCAATCTGCTTTATTGAAAACGAATGCCGCCTTTGATCGACATTATGTCAATTTCTCTATATTGAAGCCAATCGTCTAATGTCTTCCGAACTTTATTGTTTTTTTGGTAATTAACGGCGTTTTATTCGATGTTTTTAATTGTACACCTCGGTTTATGTACTGCGAGGTTATTAAGGAAACTAATGGCGACGCTTCGATTCAAATTTGTGAGATACAAAGGTGTGTTGTCCAATTGAGAGACTTTAATGTTGAATAATTAAAACTGCTTTGATGCAGCGCTGTAATAAGGAACCGACGAAAATATTGATTCATTTGAATAATATAATACAGGTCTATATTCCTTACGTATGTAAAAATAGAACTATCTTTTATTCTGTAATTCTTTAATTTGTACCTTATGATTGGCGTTCGTTATTGTCTGTTTTGCCTACAAATTAGTTTAGTACTACTCTACATAAAAAATATAATCACGTGTTTTGCCAAAACGTGCAGTAATGTTTGGTCAGTAAATAACCTCTTCATCGTCCAATGATATGATGTGATCCAATGACATGAGTCCTAATCAATCACCAAGCATCGACATGCATACAGGTGATCAACATGCCATCTATTTGAAAACAAACTTGATCCTCCACAGCCAATAAAATAAAATAAATTAAACAAATGTGAATTATCAATTACAATATCTCTAACACAGCTCCCAAGCGTTGCGACATTGACATTCCGACTACACAACACGCTACCAAAAAATCTATCTTTTAATTTATTTAATTTGCGCCTCTAATTACACACAATCATCATTGAACGTGATTTCTCGTGACGCCTCTGACTTACAAGGTAGTCTTTTGTACCACCGTCAATGCTTGTCAGACATATGTTTTGCTCGGTAACCTTTTCATAAACCAGTTTATAAGAACCCCGATCACACCCAACATCCTCCCCTAGCAGTACTGCTATGCGCCTATTCAGAGGGGCGGGGGAGTCCTAGATAAAACGGCTGTTCGATACCATTATCGGAGACTAGTAATCAGGCGTAATCACAGAACAACGAATGGTTTTTCGTCGTGACGTGTTTTTTTGTCAAATTATTATGTTTTTTTTCCTTTTATTATTTTTACCGATGGATTTTTGATTCAATGTCAAAGATCGTCGTACGTTCGATTGACAACAAATTATATGTGATTATTTGTGGTCAGTATAAATACAACGTAGGTAACTAAATATATCTGTCTGCGTTCACATCCTGTTCAACTCGTCTGCGACTGCGTAGATAGATTAGAATGGATGACAGTTACATTTTTGTGAATATGAACAAAAACAATGGTTTTATTCAAATATTTTTGGCTAGTTTTAAGGACCGACAGATGGATGACTAAGATTTAAATGATCTTCGGAGATTTTTTTAATCGGCTGTAGTTGTCAGATTTTAGCACAATTGCAAGGGGTACAAGTAGAGAGTTTCCACGAGTGTTAATACTTAAGTACCTAAGTCTCTTAAGTACCTAAATCTTTGTTGACATATCATTTTCTACTCAATTTCATGTGGATACTAGCTCATGCCGATACGAAGAAGAAGAAGCACAATTATAATTTAATTTTGTGTTCAAACTTAGCTGCAATATTAGCCGGTTAATAATAGTAAATCATGTATTTCAGACTTGTCCCCATAGTTATGTAAAAACTTAAACGGTTTACACTAACACGGAAAACATACAACCATATTTATATACAGCAACCGCACATACATTGTACAACAAAATTATATACTTAACAAGCGATACCCCCTCCACACAATGCGCGAGCGCAGGTCGTTAAGCTTGAAGCAGCATAAATAATAACGTACGATTTAGCAGGAGGAGTGCAACCACTATCTAATGATCAATGCGAGAACAATCGCCATTGTGGCGAGCTGCCGGCGGCGGCCTGTCACTGGGTGGGTGCAGTTCGGTGCCGGGTCGGACATGTGATGTAATGCACGATTATGTTGGGAATACGACATTATTATTTTGTTTAATGTGCAGGTAAAGCTTAGTAAAGTCAGTAACTGTAGGATTGCTGTAACTGGTGTTTACGAATTGTATTCGAGTTGGGTGTGGTTGTTGTTTATTGGGCTTTAGGTCGTTGGTCCCTGATCTCGGTCCAACTGGTCCTTACTATGCGAAAGTGACTCTGTCTGCCTGTTTGTTGGCTCATGACGACAAAATTCCTGAACTGATCGTTATGAAATTTGTTATGGAGACAGCTTGGAACCTGGAGAAGGACCTGGTTAGTTTTAATCCCGGAAAAATTTCGATACAAAATTTGTCACGAACAAAGACGCAGACTGAAGTTGCATTTAGATACCTTTAACTACCTAAAGTTTCATATGTTCTTAGCATGTCAACATCCTCTAGCAATAAAAAAACTATATTATGTCAAGTAATACTAGCCACAGTTGGTCAAACTAAAGCCTTCTTCAACATAGTTGCAGAAAACTGTCCTTACATAGTAAATGCTCAAGACATTTCGCAACCGCAAAGTTATGCACTAATCATTATCTAGCTTATAGTAATTAAATTCAGTTCTAGTACATTACGATCTCCCATATCTAGAATCCATAAATAGTACAATCTAATTTGAAGTTAAAGGAGAATTTAATAACTATTACACAAGCGACTTAAAGAGAATTAAGATTTTAGTTGATTAAATACATTTTCGAAATCATATTGTATTTGGTGATATGAATCAGACTGTATATGAAACACATACAATAGAAACTATAACATTTCAACAGACAAACCGTGTAAATGGTTTTGTAGAGCATTGTTTTCAAATATAAATTTTAATTGTAAATGTTAAATAAATAAACAAAATTCATATAAACCTACATAATAATTCTGTAATCCTTAAAGCACAAGGCAGAGGCGATAAAGGCACATTGAAGATAGAAGATGAAGAAGAGAAATTAAGGGCAATTTAAAAACCAAAGTCTTGAAAAAGCATCTACTGAATCAAAAACCTATGATGGCCCACCTTGTAGTGGTTCTCAAACATTTGCAACTTAACATATCAGTTTATAAGATCCTGAATAAAAGAGACATTCTTATCAAGTAACCTCAGGAACTTTGGAGTGGTGAGGACATAAATCTGAAGGTATCTTGAGGCGCGGACACGTGGTGAAAGTTCAGCCGCGTATCGCCGCCGAAGCCTGCGGGCCACGGCCTACGCGGGGGCGATTCTGAGGGACGATACGTACGCGATAATACTGAGCTAGGGAGGTATTGTCATCGGAGGGGTTCGTTTCTTGAGATTTTTTGCTTTTTTATTTTAACTATTTAATCTCAAACTCAAAATTCTCAATCTCTGGTATACAGGATTTTACCTAGCTTAGGAATAAGTCTCCCACAATAGACTATACTCCTACCGAAACAATTACTCTTTTTAAAATTATAATGAGGTGAGAAAAAAGATTTTTTCTTAATATTATTATTTTTTGCATATCAAGAGTCCTTTCATTCCAAGGGGGAGGCCTTTGTTCAACAATGGACGTCTTCCGGCTGATGATGAGAAGAGTACAAATAATACCCTAAGTTAATAAAAATACCTGCAAATTTGTAGTAATTAAGTCTAATAAAAGTATATAAATTAATAACATTAGAAATAGGTATTTACTAAAAAACAAATAGGTACTTTTATTTCTTAAGCAAAAAATCGATATAGATTAGGTTAATATAATCAATGACTTAAAACAAGCTATAATTAATTCCCAAACACATTAGCATAATTTGTCGATAAAAATTGGTTTTCTCACCGTTTTAACATCGGCACACGTAATACCGACTCCTAGTACTGCATCACCCACAAGTGCGGTGGACAAGCGATAGGCCATTAAGGATTTATTGCCAACAGATTGCTATCATTACTTGGCCGACTGGATTATGTTGTTTGAATACGTTATTAGGACCTTACACGTTGGTGGCTTCGAGTTTATTGGTACTATTTTTTAGACACGTAATTGATGCTGCGAATTTGAAATAAAAATTGAATAGTGGGTATGGCAAATTAATTATAGACATTGGGGACAGTTTTTTCTCTTCTTCTACTAGCACGATCTGCCCCCCTAGACTTAGGCAAAACGCTTGGCGATTAAAAATCGAATAGAACAAAAAATACATGGGTTTGACATAATTGTCGTCGATAACATAGTCGAAAAATTATGTCATCCCCATACATTTATCATTCTGTTCAATTTCTATTTGTCAAGAGTTTTGCCACTTGCCTAAGACAGCTGTTAAGAAGATGATTGATCGAAATTGACAATATTGGATAAAGTTGGCATAGAGCTTCGATGTCCTAGATCACTCTTGCCTGTTAAATTATAGGTCCTATACAATAAGGGGCTTACTTTGCCTTTGACCAAGCACAAATATACAGCTTCAACTATACAATACTCCTTCCTATAATATCCTAAGGCTTCCTTCATTAGGTCAACCACAAATACGACACAAAACTTCGCTTAACTTCTTTTTTATCGATTGCCGTCATCAAGAATTAGCGCAAGTTTCCTCAGCTTCAGAAACTCCATATCACTTCCTTATAGTTCCCTCTTTAATTGCGATCCAATGAAGCGCCTCTAATTCCCTCCCTGCCCACCCTGGACCGAGTTCGGTCTCTTAGATAACTGTTCGTGTATCGATCGACAAAGTTATAGGTCAGATGTTAGTTGACTTGTTTTGTTTATGTTTGCTGTTATTGTTTAGGTTATTGCTATTTATGTTTGTGTTATTAGGATGTAGTTTTTGTACTCGCATTGCAGTCAATGATCTACGTTTTTCAAGTTATTGGAAATAAACTTCTAATACAATCAATGTGTTACTACTAAGTATTGTGCATGGTCCTCTCAAGAACACTGCCTTGACAAATTCTAGGCCTTTACGTAAGGTAACCGTTACCGCACTTCATAAAAAGGACAGATATTAAACTGAAATAACAAAACATTTCTAACCAATTTGCTTTCAACTAACAACTAAAAGCAGGATTTTTCTTAAAAATAATTCTTAACTCTTGCTAGCAAATACGTTCAACCAAAACTATAAACAAAACCAAGTACTGCAAACTCAATTCCTCAACTAACTACTTACAAACACAACAACCAACTAAGACACTCAAACTTCAAAGCCAGATTGACCTCAGTGGAAGCAATAAAGCTCGGAGTGTCCTGAGAAATCTCAACCGCCCCGGGCATGCCTGGAATGCATTCTTGTCACATCGCTGCCTCCCCTACAACTGAAGGTATGTATATCCATAGCTAGATGTTTAACTGTCTTCAACTTGTTAGGTTGGTACTCCGTACTGCCAATATTTGACATATTATGTGACAACTTTCTGAAGAAATATTGAAATACTTCCATGTTTAAATGTCTTAAAGTTGTTTAGTTGTAAAGTTGGTATTTATGGCATTGCAAAGATTTGTGACAAGTTTTTCAAGAAATAAATACTCTTTTTCAAAATGTAGTCGACGAAATTAGTGCTGGCTGGTTTTTTATAAGCAAAACGTGACACTATTTTGTTTTGGAATATTTTTAAAATAAATAATTGTCTTCGTTGCGTGAGCTGTCAATTCAAAATCGCTTTTAACAGATACATCACGTTGTCCCATTACCATACCGTGAGATAATTACCACGATTATTATTTGAGTTCGCCATATTTTGGCACTATTGTAAACAACGATCACGAAAAATATGTTTATTTAAACGCTATAAAGATTCTTGAAGCATTGAAAGTTGTTTTGTTTTTATTCATGTATTTACAAAGCCAGATAACATTTACTTTGTAAAAACTCTGATTAACAGACAACTGAAACAGCATAAACGCTGGAAATTACGAAACAAAAAGGCATAAGCGCTGGACACTCGACACAAATCCCGAAGGATCTTGAACAAATTAACCTGTCGAGCGGTACTTCCGCACAATTTGGCACACACGGCGATATATACACGAAAACACGAGGAAAAACTCGCACGGTTGACGTCCTATACAGGTAGGGACTTAGTGGGGTAGGGTGGGTATCGGAGCGATTTTCATAATTGTTGAAGTATAATAAGGTTAAAGTTAATAGCACCAATTTAGCTAATTTTGGCTGGATTTATGAATCATGATATATATATATATATAGTTAAATCATGAAGGTTTTTGTTTGCTGTAAGCCTTCTTCCCAAGTCATGCATCCTAATGCACTAGTATCAAGTCTGGAAACAAAAATATGACTTAAAAGATTTGCGCTAGAAAACGAGAAGTCATTTCAGGAGTAGGTATAGAAACAACGACATCGACAAAAAAGTAAAAAACGCTCCAATTATCTAAACAACTTCCTACTTTCAATTAGTACCCTACGGCACCTAATAAAGGACCTTTACGAAGACCGTTTATCGAATAAATTATTTAGCGAACATGTACCCAAACGTTCGTTTAATTAATAATTCAATAGTTCCACAATTATCTCCGCAAATCGCTTGTACCTAGGACCCAACCTTCCCCCTTGCTTCTATAAAGAAACGCGAGCATGTCCTTCGACTAAGTGATGGGGCGACAAGACAGTGCCGGATTACAAAGATGTATAACAAAATAAATGACACCATTTCTCTTGAGTACGTGACGAAAGCAACTGAAATCACTTCCCCGATTCCCAGGTGTTGTGTAGAACGATTTGTTATAGTTATTAGCCTATTTTCGTGTGTTCGCGGGATTGTGCCGTTTGGAATTCAACGTTGTCTAGAATTCCTCGAAGCATCACGGTTTAAATCGTGGAGATTGTGTACGTACGAGTGTCATAATATTTACGTCTGATTATGGAACTGGATTGGTTTAATTGAAAATAGGTGAAGCTGGAATCTAGGAAAAATGTTTGTGTTCTGCGTTTTTGGTTATCGTAATGGCTTTGCCTGCGTTTTATTTGTGTGTTTTGTTTCGTGATGTTACCTAAAAAAGTTTTAACATTTTAATGTGATTTTTACCAGTGGTGTTTACTTAATTCAAAATGTTTTAAATTATTGTGCAGCGTATTTTTCTGAAATAATCGACAAAATATGATACCTAGTAATATACTAATCGTATAACTAAACTACCTAATTGCATAGAGAAGGAATAGCATACATTTCAACCAATTACTTCAATTAAGTTCTAAATAAACAAACTCCAAGTCCGTCCCCCTTGAAGGACATATGGCATGACATCGAGAATTCGCCGTACGCCCCAGAAAGGTAATTACAACTGCTTGATAGACAGACCGACCCTTTCGTGTATACACAACTATATAGAACTTAACGCAAGACATTAACTCGCGCATCGAATTTCTTTACAAAGAATGGGAAAACGGTTGAGTTTTAAGTGATATAGTACTCGTGTCACTGGCCGTACGTACTTACTTGCGTGGTGAAATTGAGCGTGATATAAAAAGCAAAGTTGTATGCTTTGGAAACATACAAGCGGTTGATTAAAGTTCAAGGGCACATACATTTGAATTTAGAGTAATTATAATTGTAGCAGTTAATTCTAGGAGTATTTCGAAGTGTATGTGGAAAGCCGAAGATTAAGCTCCGTGACGTGATAGTAGAGGCCTATGTCTAGCAGTGGACTGAGATAGGCTGTTGATAATGATGATTCTAAGAGTGTTGGCAAATCGTAGTTTGATTGCTGTATTGTATAGCTAATCGTACTGTCTTTATAAGTTTATTATTGTTGCGTAAATATAAGTCGTACTTTAAAGTCAAGAAATTAGAACATAACATCACGCCTGTATTCCCAGGGATAGGCAGAGGTGCACATATAGTACACCCACATTTCGTCAGTTATGTTTTTTTTAGGTCCCAATGTAATAGGGGGCGAGCCTATTGCCATCAACCGGACACAAATCCAGACTCCGTGCTGCTACTGAGAATTACCAAATGGAAAAACCCAGTAACACTTTGCCCGACCCGGGATTCGAACCCAGGACCTCGTGCTCAGCATCAGCTCATAAGATTAGATCGGTTTATCAAATCATAGTGGGCCTAACTGCTTAACCTTTTGAGCGCTACGGGCATGTATAGAAGACGCTTAGGCGCCCTCCACGCCCTAACTATACCAACAATATCAAATCGTAACATTAGTGTAATGTAATAACAAACAACAATCATAATAAATGTTACGATTATATATTGTCTTCCATACAGGATTGGCGCTTCAAAGATTATAAAGCTGTGGACTGTAAAAAACAGTGGAACTTCGTCTTTCATTAAGACGTTTGGACCTTTATCATGACTTTACTACTTCATCGATTCTTAATTACATAAGCTTAGTCATTAAGACCGTACAACTACTCGTAAACTTTGATCCGCGATCGATATCTTAATGTAAAATACTAGTAAGACACGTCATCACTATTAAAGATGCAAATTACAAAACAGATTCCCAGTCAATGCAACGACAAGAATAATACATGACCCACTCAATAGCCTCCACAATTAGTTAAAAGGTGCAATGAATAAAATATTAAAAGCTCCCTTATTCATTGAAACAATTGTTGTTACACGTTATGATGTTAAACATACTTAGGTTATGCTGCTGTGTGACGTAATTGGTGTTAGTGTATTTATTCGTGTTGCTGATTATGAAGGAATTTAAATAACTTTATTCGATAAAATTAAAATCATCTTGACACAGACATTAATATAATAAGCAGATCTTGAATACCTAAAGTCATTTTTCGAAACGATTTAGAAATTTTGCAGGTAAAAAGGGAGCTTAGAAAATGCGTGATGTTTAGTAATAGTCCATTTTGTTCGATTGCCAGAAAATGACAGACCGGAATAATTCGAGAAAAAGCCTAATGTTCGGCAACAAAAGTATAATGAGCCGTGTATATCACACTAAAACCTAAAATAATACAGAAGACAGTTTCAATCCTAACTTCTAAACAGAAGACACTTAAGACCGTGTTTAGGAGAACGTTGATCTTAAAACTCCGATCAACCTAAACCGAGCGTAACCTAACAATACTCCTTTGAAACAGCGTCGTGACGATTACCAGCGCCACAAGCATTTATGGCTCACCAGCTTTTAAATAACAATATAAACACGCCCACCGCTATTAATGTATTTGTAATCGACGCGATCTTTCTCAGGGATCATGTTCAACACAGGAGTCCTTTCAAGGCCCTGTAACAATGGTTAATGATGAATTCAAATTCTTAGATCCATCCAGAATGCTTGATATTTTGCAGGTTCCTCCGTGTTTCGTAAGGTTTATGTTTTATGGTGTATTGAAATGTTTTCTGTGTTGCGTGTGTTGATGCTCTTTGATTTCTATGGCTTATCTTAATGTTGTTGTGAGTTGTATATCTGTTGAATAGAATTTCTGTATCGTCTATCCAATCAAAAAGACACCAGCAGGGAAATTAAGTAATGATATGACAATCTCTTCACTTGCTTTTTTTGCCAATAGACAAATTCTCTTCGGTTTTTATTCATTAATAGAGTAGAGGAGAGTTAATTGAAGAGAGAGTAACTTCAAGTTAACCACTTAATCTTAAGTTTATACATATTTTAGCATCTTTTTTAAGTAAGAGTGTAAATTTTCAGAATACAAATAGATAAACCAAAACAAGTGATAAATATACCTACCATATACAAGAAACTTAGAAACATATTAGAATTTCTTTCTTATCAAGTTTGGTATTGATAGGACAAAAAACTTAATCGCTCACCGACACCATTATTAATTTGATGATAAGCAACACGTGGACGATATAAAACGAATAGTAGGCATTATATTGAGAAAGAAGACGCAAGATCGCATTTAAAGGCAAGCTTTAAGGTGACCTACGCTGGGAAGCAAGATAATCTTCGCGAAACTGGAGGCTAATAATAAAAATGTGTATTATGTTATATTGTTCAATAAAGGCTATGCAACATCATCTAGCCGGAAGACGTCCACTGTTAAATAAAAGCCTCACCCTCAAATAAACCAATAAACGCCACAATGAACGACAACTTACCATTTGCATCCACCGGTTGCCCACAAAAAGGCTATTATTAACATGTGGACACATAGTACAATTAACTCCTTTAAGAAACTTGATGATAATCCCCAACCTGAAAAACCTCTACCATATAATTCGAATCCTATTTCCAACATATTAATTACCTTCGGCGATCCACTAAAAAGGCAGCGTATGTATTTGAAGGCAAGTGAAATGCTAGAACAGTTTGCCTGCGGCCTGCGCCCACGTACAGATGGGCTTATACGTCTCCTGTCTCGGTACGAATAGTGTGATTAGGCTGCCTACACAATAAGCGTTTGTTTACGGTATAATACGATTCTGCTAAACGTATTCTTGGTTGACATTACCTCAATTTGTTTTGTAGAGTCAATTGTTAAACGGCCTTATCATAATATGTATTTGTGAGCGGCAACATTATAGTGTGACATTGCTAGCTTTAACATTTTTACTGTTTCTAGAGCAAACAAAGTGAAAAAGGTAAAAGTACCTATTCAATTAACGTTGGTTATTACTACATTTTTACTGATATCACGTGATATTTAGTAGCACTACAATATTTAGGTATAATAGAATTTCACCACGGGAATTGACGCGAACACAACATTAGTTTTTGCTTAATTAACCCACACAAAGACGAAAAAACATTTCCGAAAGACAACAGAACATCGGCGTTCCAACTACAATTCTGTAGACACCCTAAAAGCCGCGAGCAGAGACCCTTACGCGGATGCAGCGCAACCTAATAATTTCTTAATGTCATGCGCTCTGAAGGGAATTATTGTTTTGTATTACAATAATGGTGTAGTTAGATTCTTAAGTATAGATTAAATGCAGCCATTTCCACTGACGTAGTGCCTTTCAATTCGGTATAGTATAGTTACCGTTGCGCTGTTCCTGAAATGGTGGGTCATGGACTAGACTGCAGTAAGTTTGATGAGCATTTAAATCCAGACAAGGATGTCAAAGATTTTGACAGCATAAAAAGAAAGTATTATTTATCTCAAATTACTACGTTGATATATTATGTAATATTAGGCAATTAATCTTGACAATAGTCCCTTATCAGGGGTCTAGATTAATCGAGATGACAAAACTATAAAATATTAGAAATCTAATAAAATAATTATAATATATTACTAGCTAACTCAGCGAACTTTGTAACGCCTTCTCACCGTTTAAATCTTCCCTGGCCTTCCACGAATATTTCTTTTAGACCAAAATTAGCCACATCGATCCAGCCGTTCTCGAGGTTTAGCGAGACTAACAAACAGAAATTCATTTTTATTTATAAGAAGAAGAAGAAGAAGCCAGATTTGACATAGGTATGTCATAAATGACGTAGGTTGATAGTCGAAACATCATGTCAACCCTATAACCCTACATTTACCATTCTTTTAGATTTCTATTCCTCTAGCGTATTGCTGATTGTCTACTCTAGGGAGAAGGTTTATTAATATTAAGCGTATCGATAACAATATAGTAAGTTCCTTTAAGAAAAGAGTAAATAAGGTTTCTCAACAGGATAAGCTACTTATAACGCTGTCTATACAAAAATAGTATTACTCCTTTCCCTCACCTCAAATACAAATCCGGACAACGGCACAAAGTCGTGCTAATTCTGAGCGACCTTTCCATAGAGCGGGCAATAAAATTAGGTCGTTTTTATAATGTCAAGCTAAGTGTTGCTTCACGACGTTTAATTATTTATGGCGGTGGCAGCGGTGGCAAATTGGTCTTATTATGATTTTGAAGGGAAGACATTTTGTAGGAGACGTGATAGAGCGCGGTGCTCTTGTCACGTAGGTACTGTTACTGCTTTGGCTGAACTGGAGTTGCTGGTTTTATTTGTTTGTTTATTATTTGTTGCCTTGCTTGTCTAGTAGCCACTAAGCGTGACTGCTGAGCTCGTCCTGGGATAAATCCCGGGTCGGGCAAAGTGTTACTGGGTTTTTCTGTTACGTCATTTTCAGGAGTAAGGAGTCTAGATTTGTGCCTGGTTGATGGCAATAGACTCGCCCCCTATTACATTAGGACCTACAACCAGTGAAATGTGGATGCACCGCGTCTGGTAATACAGGCGTAATGTTATGTAGGTGCGACTGTCTACTCGCGTCAAATAAATGAAAAAATCATAGAGCATTCGGCCAAAAATTTGAAGCAGAAAATTGGTTTTGGTGACGTTTCCAAGTCAAAACCCCATAATTGCTAACCATAGGTAACAATACAATAATCACAAAGAAGAACCTAGTTTGTAACGCTGTTCTGCCCGTCTGTCACGCTTGAGCGCCGCACTTGTGGCCGTTAGTGGAGCTGTCAAGTGCGAACTGAACCAATGAGGCGTTACTTACGATCCGGTCCCCAGATAATTCTGCTGAAAGTGGCCTTGACAGATACATGCGTAAAAGAAAATTAATGGCTTCGGCTCTTAACAACGTTGTTACAATTCACGGAAACAAGTCCCGGAAAAACACGACGCTGTCAACACATGTAGGCTACGCCGCCATTTTGTCACATCGGCGTGACGGTCGCGTGCGCCGGCTCGCGCATGCGCACGATTCGATTTCGCACGTCCATCTGACACGAGAGATAGCAATTAAGATTTTTTTCGTATTGTTAGATAATATTTTTCCGGTCTACGTACTAATCTAAGAATAGATTGGATGTTGCGTGTTGTGTCGCGAAACAGGTGATGCAGTGCTGTTCCACTGTATTTATTACTCTAAAATATCCTGTTGAGATGTGTGTTGTTACCCGTCAGTATTTACATCGTTAAATCAGTATATTCACAATACTAAGTCTTGATTTATTGTGTATCTCATGATTAACAGGTTTTCTGTAAACTTTACAACGTACTTAGTATGCCATAGAAGCAGTCTCAATGCACTTTTTTTTATCAATATTGCAGACTGCGGCGTTGCGTTTAATGCCTTATGTTCTCCCGAAATTAGTGCTTGACAGGAATTTTCAGAGACATAAGTTTTCTTAAACACTGTCCCACACTAGAAATTCCTCCTGTATTGTGGGGGGTTTTACAAACATAAAATCACATACACACCCAAACTCGGGACAAACATCGGATAACACTTTTTTTGGACTTCTTCCGTCTCATGATGATGATAAATCTATCTATCTATATTTTAAGGACCCTTAATACAACTTATATCTAAGAAATTGTATTTAAATACACCTACTTCACCGCTAGGATCATCGTCTTGAAAATTAGATTTAACGCCCTTATTCATAAAAAAAAACAATTTAATCCAAGGATTAAATTGTACTTCGCACTGTCGATTGCACGTCAATAGACTTAATACGGGGTTTAGTTAAAACCAGTATGATCCTCGTTTACAAATAACACGGCTAGAGTGGTCTATATATCTAAATATTCTCCTTATTAAGCATGTAACATTATATCTAGTAACATAATTTTGAGAGCCTGCGCATAACGCCTACTTATATCACGGAGCCGCACGCGCATTCAAGCGTGACACATTATTTAGCCAAATTGCTCTACGTTATGATATTTAACAATATCTAAATGCTGGCATTGTCTTCGGAATTAGACACGGGCTGTGGAGCTAAAGCCCTTAGCTTGGAGATTTGCGTAGGTGTTACATAGATTAATAGTTTTACCTTAGATTGTGCCTAGGGGCAGCTTAGGGAAATGATGAAGTAAACTAAAATGTAGGTCTTTTGTGAGTGTTTTGAAAAAGAAGTCATATTTTATACAAAAAAAAGTTTAACTTCAATTTTTAAACTTTGGGTTGAAATTAATTACTGTGTCTAAACACAGGTGACGTAATTGAATTTAATTCTTATGAGAAATAACGTAACTAAATGTTTCAAATCTCATTATTGTCTATGGCCGAATGGTCCGCGGGCCACTTGCTTTGGGCCATTCATTCTTTATACCCAAAAATTCAACTACCGTGTACCGTGTGTCATTGTGTACCAGCTGAAACATACTGAAAAGGAAGCTAAAATACATTCACGATGTGGTGCAATTCGACTATCAGCCAAACCATTCTTTCAACTAGTACACGCATTAAAAAACAAATGATACAAAATTACATGGCCTATCTGCATAATAATCTATGACCTTAGTCATAGGTAAGGAAACGATGCCCCGGGCAGGTCAAAATGGTCTCCAAGAAAGATCACTCGGTGCAGATAGACTTAATTAACTGGAACTGAAATTATGGCAACATGTGAATTTTATGGTTGAGAAATGCTTGTTACTGAAGATATGTTTTCTAATTTATCTATATGACATTTATATTATAATGCAGTACCTAATTAAGTATGTATGTATATCTTGCTTTTCAAATTATTTGGGTTTCTTAATAATGTACCAATTTTTTTTTCAATTCAACTAAGACTAAAATTGATAGTAGCTTTCATCATCATCATAATATCGCGCCTGTATTCCCCGAAGGGTTAAGCAGCGGTGCACGTATTACAATACATCCGCATTTCGCTAGTTAAGTTATAGGTCGAAATGTATTCCGAGATAAATATTTGTACAGGTGAATTTGACGATTTTGATAGATTTTAAAAATTTGACGACCTGATTGGCGTAGTGGCTAAGCGATTGGACTGTTGCGCCAAGGGTTGCGGGTCCGATTCCCGCACGGGGCAAATCTTTGAGGGGAACCACAGATGTTTGTCCCGAGTCAGGGTGTTTGTGTATGTGATATTTGATGTTTGTGAAACACACCCACGACCCAGGAGAAATTCCTAGTGTGGGACGACGTTTATTTAAAAATATATTTATATATATACGCTAACAGAGACCTATGCACTCACTACAGTATTTACACAGATGCACTTACACTATAGTAGTGAGTTTGTGCAGTAGGTACATCTCTTTTAGTCTCATACTCCGATAAAACACTAAACTAAGCCGAAGTTTGTGACAATTCTTCTTGCAAATAAAACATAAGTACAAAAAATAAATGACAGATGTACTAGTGACATACACTTTTAAACGCATCATTAGTAATAATAACTTTATTTGGCAACTCTGTGGTTTGGGGTTAAGCTTAATAGTTACAAATATTAATTAATATACGGTTTGAATTCATTTATTTCTAAAGATTACAAATCACTTAAACAGAAATAAACACTAAAATTAATTAATTAAAACATGTTTGCTGTCCAGGAGTAGTCTTGAAGGTAATTGTTATTAAAGTTTTGTATTGTCTACCGCCGTGCGGCGCGTTGACGCGGTCGACGTGCATTATGTAACATTTAATAAAAAAAAGATAGTTATTTTACAAGGAAACGTGTTTTTAGCACCAAAACTATCTTATTAATACACAAAATATGTGTTAAAATATTTTATGTTGGTATTACTGTATAAGGTGTGACGAAACCAGTTTTGGTGTGTCTCTTAATAGCCATTAAAAAGTTTCAAGCTGTGCAAGCGATGTCAGATTATCCGATATGAGTGAATGTATAGATTTTTGTTAATGTGCTTTTAAAGTGATAACCTTATAAATATAATATATAAATCTTTGCAGTTAATAAAAAACGTTTATAACATGATAAACACTGCAGGATTTGAATACAGTCCTGATATCCATGCTCCTACTATCTAACAATTGGTAGCAGAATTGTGACCAAGATTTTCGGATTTTATACCATGGTTTTTTTCTATAAAGCAGGAATATATGACATTGTTCTAGGCAGGCAAAAAATCCCTGTATATTACCTATGCTGCAAACTTCTTAGCCCTAACTGCGCAAAAGTTTTCTTAGATAGAAAACTCCATGATGGTTACCGCCGATAGAGACCTCCACACCTCACCGAAAAGAAAAAACAATACCCGAACAGTATTTAACCCTTCGATTCCAGCCCCTTGTCCGCCACGACTAACACAATTACTATACGGCACGACAATAATAAAATAGCAAAAGAAACGGCCATTCAACCTTGAGGGCTCGCTCGGCATTCTTCTCGCCAACCCTAAGGACCCACAAAGGGAAAAGAGCAAACACTTTAAGCGAAGGACCCAAAATAGAGAACGTATTGAGTCGCGAATAAAATAAGGGTGTGGAAAGTCTTGTCCTGAGAATTTGTATAGAGCTGGTATTCATCTCTTATAGGTGAAGATTTTGTAGTAAAAATTTACGCCACACCAGAGTTTTCTTCTGTGAATTTTCGCGTATATGACGTACCTAAATTCGAAATAGTCTTGACCGACATAGCTATAAGCTATATCTAAGCTCAATACAATCGATAACTCATCAGGCGGTCTAACTCTTTGCATTAAGTTAATAGGAATGCTAATACCGAAAATGTATGCTTACACTCCCAATAAAACTTCGAGGATCACAGGTGCATTTGCAAGCACTTATGTATAAATTATTATTATTATTGACCAGTCCTCCATAAAATCCAGTTCATCTCGTCATCTCCGTTTGGGTCTGCCTCGCTGACGTCTACCTTGTTGAGGGTCCATTAGGATGTACATATGGCCCATTGATCGTCTACCATGTAACAATTAGTTTGTGTAATTTTAAGTACCAGGTGCCTTACTATGAGCTAGCATTGCAGATCAGTTTTACGCCATTTACTGCTGTAATGCGCCGTCTTGACCGAATGTGACCTGAAAAATGACCTGCAATGCCAGTTTATAGCATCCTCGCTGTTACTTAAAAAGTTTATAAAGTAAAAAGGTAACTTAAAAAGTTTGTACAATAAATTTTATAATTGATTTCTATTGCACAATGAAGGTAACATTTAAAGACAAAATTTAGATTGTATTTGCTTCTCGTGAGTGGTTGCAATAAGCAGTTAATTTTGGAGAGGACTGTGGATTTGACACGGTTTTCATCAAATTAACATGAACGTGGTTACAGCCATTATTTTGTAATGCTTATGTATTTAAGTAAGTGTAAACATACAATCGAAGATTGTCCAATTTACAATCACTGCATTTACTCAATGTTTTGTACTAAATAATGCTTGGCTTACAAAAATACTCCTATGATACAAGAAAAAAATAAAACTAAAAATAATCTTTTACAATTTGTCAGTTATGAACTCCTTATTACACTTTTCCCTGTTGAAAATGATCTCAAAACGGTTTCAGCGTTTAAATTTATAAAAGCAACAATGAATTGTTATGTATCTAAACCTGTAGTTTTTCCCGTGTCTGAAAATCAATTTGAAGTTTCTAAGAGATCTATTTATGACCCGCAAAAACAATAATTGTCTACAACTCCGACCGTTTGTACATTTTAAAATTGTATTAATTCATGCATATGATACTCTCCCTCTTAGGTCAACTTAAAAATATGTGTAGGTAATACCTATATATTAATTATAATAAAAACAATACAACTCGGTTATAACAGCTCCATATATTTCAACAATCAAGTGGACAATAAGCTGACCGCAGGTGGCGTTTGCTTCTCGCGAACTTTTCAAATATTTGCCATGGCTTTCCCATGGATTTGTCCGTTTTTCCCCTGACCGAACTAACGTTAACATTTATCTAGCGAATCGGATCAAGTATGCTTTGACACAAAGGTTCCACGAATATCTTCACCGAAATATTTGTAAGGGACAGGAATGTTTGAACTTGTTGAGAGGTTTTCTGCATGTTTTAATTTAATTAGAATTTATTTTGATTTGCATTGTTTTGTTCTGTTGAATTTGTTTTGGGTGAGCTCGTTGGTCTTGCGGTCGCATTTCGTTTCTGCTCGAGTGACAACATGAGCCAAAGTATTTTGATTGAATTAGGTACTTATAGTTCAAGCACATAGAGCTGACGTCATTAACAAATTGACTTAGTACACCTGGACAGCAGGCGCTCAAGATAGAGAAGATTGGCAGGGAAACTAGCAGGACCCGCCAGAAGAGGCGGGTCGGGACCTGTAAGGGATACGGTGTAGCGTACGCAAATTCCGCGGCTCTTGACCTAAGGAAGAAAGGAGAATACCTTGGGATTATAGCTAAGGTCGGATACGCCTTCGTCCACCCCAGGACGGAGTAAATCCATAAAGAATTTCCCCAGTAAAAAAGGGGGAAAGAGAGGCCGGTATCCTGCAGTGGGTGATACTGGGCTGAAATGAAGGTTTAGAAATAGGACGCAAGAATAGTCATAGGCCTATCAAAGGACATACTTCACTTAAAATCAACACCTAACCTCATTTCAGTCTATAGCCATAAACCGGGCTGGCAAATCCAGACATGCTGCTAATGAAAAATATCAGTAACACTTTACCTGGCCTAGGAATCGAACCAACCACTAGGCTAATGAGGCAAAGAACTAACCAACGAGGTGTTATATACTCAAGACCTACTAGCATACTATATACTCAAGTATATAGGTATAATATATATACAATTATATATCAAACACAATTAATACAATTCCAATTACCTGTAACACACTAATTAATGTACATCTCTAATTGAATGCATTCGATAGCTGAGAGCTATATTATAATTGTACGCAGCTAAGTGCTCCGCCATCTTAATCCGCGACAGAGAACAAGTAAATTAGCGAATTAGAGACGTAATGGAATTGTAACTAGTCTGTAATGAAACAAAGCCTATCTGTATGATTTTAGTAAAGTATAATGTTTTGTCTCGTGCCGAGTGGTATCCAACGTAGAATTGACTACACTTTTCATCCTATAACATTATATGAAAGATCCAAAATTTTAACAATTAATATTTTTCTTTGATAACATGCATTTTAAGGCGACTAAGGGCAAATCCAGAAGATGGCCTGCAACGTCTTCTGTAACCGCTTTTCAAGGGGCCCTTATTAAGGGGGAGTCTTTTGTTTAATAGTGGACATCTTCAGCTGACGATAAACTCAGGATAAGGAACAACATAACATCATGCAATTCATTCCCTGAAAGTGTACGAAGATGTCTAACTACACCTATATTTCACCAGTTCCGTTATAGATAGATCCCATGCTTCTGAAAATTGTCTAATGGAAAGATCCACACTACCTAAGAATCGAATTTAGCACCTACCTACGTCATGCTCAACATTCACGCTTTGCCACGATATTATTAAAAGCTTCGTCTTCAGAGGAAAAAAATAAAAGAAAAATATATATATTTCTATAGAGCATACACCACTCTTACTAAGCATTTGTCGCACTGTCTGCTCGAGATCACGCAATCCAAGACTTGTCGATACTTCGTAATAAAGGCGATTAATCAACACCTATCGTAATTACACGTGCCCATCTCCTCGCCGCGGTCGGTAGGAAGTTCACCCGAACATTCCCAATACGGTCAATAAACATGATATAACCATTACCTCACGACATGTTTGATCACACGATCTTCTTAGCACGCATTACATAATCAATTAAAAACTCCGCGAACCAACCCGTTCACTGATGGCCGAAACTAATTCTATAAAATGTTTGACATTTTGCAACATTGCGATTATACAGTAACACTTTATCGGCGAAGCATGATGCACCTGACCTTACAGTCAGTTCCTCCAATCGAATATTTAAAAGTGATTTTTTATAATAAATCAATTGAACAATTGGATCCTATTATCGCAAATCGATTTCCTCAATGTGTTGAGCGCAGTAACGTCGCAAATTGGACAAAAAGTTAACCTGTGCAATTAGCACTAAGATAAAGCACTTGTAATAACCGTGGGAGACCGATTTTTTATCATGCGGCCCAAGTGTGGAGCGTGTAGCACTCAGAGGGAAGCTTGTAGCAGGGTGACAAAAGCTTGGAGATGCCATCGATGACATGCGTGCAAGGTTTTTTCATACTCAGATTATTTCAATAGAAGGTCGCAGGGTTAACCGGCAAGGGATAATTGTTCAATGGATATTGTAGGGTCAGTGATTTATGAACAAAGTTTTCATCGCTCTGTTCCTTTTTCTATAACTAACTTATACCTAGGAATTTAATTTATATAAGCTAGTACTTGTTTTCTGTTTAATAGACTTCTGTTATTACGTCAAACTAAGTGTCACCATAAGGTAGAGCTGCTCATATGAGCTTAGCTTAATTGATTATAATATTACGTTTATATTACTGAGTATAAACGTGAAACACTTTTATGTGTTTTTAATATAAATAATAGGACTGCAGCAATAATAATGCAATTAGTTGTTTAGTTACATGCATTGCAATTTATTTTGTCTGACACTTTGCACGTAGACACTACCAATGTAGATAGCTAGAGACGTAATCAATTTATGAATTACACGTAAATTCAAACTACTAAACATTTCATTCACATAAGGAAGCGATCGTGACTCGACACTCCATTTCCCACAAAACCGGCTCTTATGACTTAGACTCAGTACTTGTTCGAACAATCTATAATAACAAGTGATAATCGTTAGTTCAGTCAACGTTCGTGTCAAAAGCTAAGAAATTAATGTTCGCAATCACCGTTAGAGGCCAAAGTAAGGCCGAATGCCGAACGCCGAAATTCTCACGGCCGCACCCAATCGACGGTGCATTACGAATTTGTCATATTAACTCAATTGCCGAGCGGAGGACACGACAACTCTTAAGTAGGGATGCGACATGTTGCGTAATATCGAAAGTCGTATTGGATATTATACTATAACTATGTTATCCAAGCGTTTTTATATTAGGTATATAAAAAGTATGGAAGTACGTTTTCATGTCATATCATTAATAGAATATGAATTGGTACAAATTTGTATTACCATAAGAATCTTACTAGGTATCATCAAATATGTCAAATCACACATTATAATAGTGTTGTGTAAGTTGAATGTGCTTGACAACATTTGCGCCATAGGGCAACTTGTCGACACACATTGTTCACTATACCACAGTGTCACGAGAGTATTCTTCATAATGATGCACGAATTGCGCAATGTAGCACGACGAAATCCAACGTCACAGCCTTCTGTAGCTACAATTATGGTAAACCCATGATAAGCGGAAATTCAATTTTTTTAGAGTAAAGTCGGTAATTGATATCAAAAATAAATCAATATGATCCGCTAATCGAGTCGAGCCTATTATTATTCCATTAACTCCGTAATACTTTCAATAAAACTCAAAATAATAATAGTCTACTGTCGATCATAAATTTTGACATAAACAATCAATAAAAAACAATTACATGTTAATAAATATTCATCCGCAATTTCGTTCAGTAATAGATCGATAATAAATCGATAACTTATAGGCACGTCACTAGTTTTGCAACCGGTATCTGCGACAACGATAAATGTTCGCAACACTAGCACGTTTTTACTATTACAACAGCGTATAAAATATTCTAAGAATAAATTTGTTCTCTGTTGTTTATATACTGTTATTGTTGGTTGTTTTGATTGAGTCATTGGCACATACTAAGGTGCATCTTTAAATTAAATTGGTTTCTTAATATGTTTTGCTCCTGCAAGACAACATTTTTTTTAACAGCCTATGTTGTCCCACTGCAGGGCAAAGGCCTCCCTTTCCTTCTTCCACTTTATTCGGTCGTGTGCTAGGGTGGACCAGTCTCTCCTGAACGCAAGCAGCTTAACATTTGTAATATAATATTAATCAGCCTATCCCACTACAGGGCAAAGGCCTCTTCTTGTATAAAGAAGGACGCATTGATCGCCTCGCTAGCTCAATGCGTGTTGGCAAAACATAATTTGGTAGACCGGCGTTTGGTAATAATAGCATGAAATCTGGATTTATACCCAGTTACATACCAATACCATAACCGTTAAAATGTAGGAGAACTGCACACCTCTGGATACTCACCTACCGCAAAACAAATGACATAATATAATATACCTACTACCTCCTTGGGGAATACAGTCGCGATGTCATGTTGATGTATGGTTCACAATATCTTTTTACCTACCTTTTGCAGTAACATCATCTCTCTTATCATCATCATCATCATCATCCACAGCCTTCAGTATCCCACTGCTGGGTATAAGCCTCCCTTAAACAGTGCCATCCGCCGCGGTCCTGTGCCAATCTACTCTCTACATCTCTCTTATAATCATTTTATATTAAAACATGCTATACCTACAGTAGGATGACCGGTACTACCTATGTACTCCTAGTCCCTTCGTCACCTCTTACGTCAGCATGGGAAAAACGATTCGTAACCGGAACCACACGACTCCGTGATACCACTCACTTGAAGACGCACTCTTCGTGAGATTGTTCTGGTTTGCTCTCAAATTAATTAAATCTGACTCATCAGAAAGAAATATTATTATAGTTAACCAAATTAAAAATAGATTGGAATTTTAAACTTATTAATAGTAACTGGTTCTATACCGTTACTTTTATATAAGATACATCATACCTACTGTCATTCCAACACTTCTGGTGAATGATATATTTGCCTACCCCTTCGAGGGTAACACGCTTCATAATATTACCTACAACCTTAAAATAGAGCGTGATATCTCGCAAGGTCCAAGGGCTAGTAAAAGTTCATTATCAGTATAGGGATACACTGACATCGCATATCCTCAGATCATCCAGTATAATAAATTAAGAGCCTTTTGTTATTGTTTAAATTTAGGCTATACCAGATTGATGTACAATGCTATTGCAATCCCCTCTCCGTGTTATCAAAAGCGCAGCGCAGGCATTGTGAGGTTTTTAGTGGATGCCCCTGTTGATCTTATTGGGTTCATGGGGGAGAGTTCTACATACCCCCGTTTTCTTGAGGTGGCGGGGGATAGGTAGTGTATTTTAAAAAAGCCATACCAGATTTTTCGCCCCTTACAACTTGCTTCACTGGCAATGGGGCTTATATTATTAATTCTACGAACTAAGTATTAAATACAGCCAAAATACATTTTCTATATTGTTATCGGCCAGATAAATCAATATTATCCCACAACTGTATGGACATTTAACCAATTTACTTTAAACGTTAATGCTTAAGTCAGTCACATTAACTTCAAACGCAGCTATAAATTAGATATCATTTAATAAACTTTGTTGTTATGTAGGCGTGGTGCTAAAATCTTATGATCAAATTCAACCTGACGTGATATTTCATGGGAGATTGTCGCGCGACCTATCCCACGATTAAATTTACAAATTGCACCATCTATGACTCATTAGGATCCACAAAGTTCAGTATCCTACTGTAAAGGCCTCCCTAAAATTATACCGTCCCGTGGCCCGAAATTAATCATCAGCCAGAAGACTTTCACTGTTGCATACAGACCTCTCCTTAGAACACCATGGAATCTTATGTAAAGGAATAAAAATCCCAAATGCAAATGGTACATATCCACGAAACAAATGAGATGGTCAAAACAAATTACTTCGCACACGTGTAACATTTATAACATCTAATTGGTGTAGTAGCTTAGTTAAAAAACTCTCATAATTAGTAACATCCAAATTAGAAGCGGACGTACAAATCGATGGAAAAAGACCAATAAAACGAAAGCTGTTAAAACTTAATTAATTGGCACTTGATTAATAACATGCTTGATAGAAAGCATGCTTCCTTTATCAATGTTTGATAACCTTAATCCTTTATTTAAAGTACTGGATCATTTGATGCAACCGATATCAACAATACAGCAAAATACCTATTAGCTAACGTAACTTTGACCAGATTCGTACTGACTTGTTTAGCCCCAAATAATGTTGATAAAGTTTCCTTTCTTTCTTTTAAAAAAGCTTTATTATCAGTCACTTTGTGAACATTTTTTAACTTCTCTAAAAAGCCATGGTGGCCTGATATATGGCATATTTGGTAATAAGCTCGACAGGTTCTATTAGGACTTGAAACTATCTCGCAAAATGTTGTAGTGGAATTAAATAGTACACATTCCTCCTACTTGGGAAATTTAGCTGTGATTATTATACACAGTTGAACACATACAACTATTATTTAACCCTGCAGACCTCTCTGGTTTTTGGGTGCTCGTGCGATCGTGTCCTTACCTCGCCAAATTATAAAGTATCAACAAAAAAACGCTTCCTAGGACGATTCATACAATATTTGGGCAACAATAGGTCTCAGTGTGTCATGCTTTGTTCACATTAGTAGCTAATGGCGTGACCGCAGCGATTTGGAGGTCCCTGTCATAGTTCAAGGCTGTAAAATGACGTTCACACTCACATAAAATCGTCGCGATCGTTAGCAAATATTAATGATCCAAACGACTACCGTCTGTCTTGTGACATTCTTTGCCGATAACTCAACAGATACTGGAATTCCAGAAGTCGATTATATAATGACAAACTGTGCAATAATCGTCCACGATGTCTCATTTCTCTTCATTTAATTATAGTTGTTCACAGCAATCAGTGACGTATATAGGGCACTCCCTTTCTCTCCAATCCGCGTCATCAACGAGCAAATTGCTTGACATTACTTAACGCGTTCATTATCAGGTAAATGCTGGTCGCAACAATCTGTAAGGCAAGTGTGTGCGCCCGTTTATTTGCCTTTACTGCAATGTTAATAGTGTCCCGGGGCGCTTTGACCGTTGATTGAGACAATTACATCTGATTGCAGGCCAGTCGCTGAGGTTGTGTGACTGAGCTCTTTTTAGTTGTGTCTTTTATGTGATTTATGCCATAAATTGTATTCGCGTGTGGGGTAATGTGGTGACTGGTGATATTGTGGGTTGTAAGAAAGTTTCGGGTTAGTGATATAATTGTGGATCTTATGATCTACTGAGAACAAATTGTTTTCAAAGTTCTCGATAGTCCTAAATACCGATTTTGGGAAAAGGTAATGTTAATAGAAAAGAAAGCATTTTTTATTACTGCTAAGTCCCTTATATTTGCAGTAGAGACTTGCAATACATCACTGTTTTTTAAATGAAGCTCGATATTTATTATAAAACTCCCAAATAAAATCCCTAACAATCTTAAAACTCCTGCAAGTACTCCATTTTCTGATACAGAACAAATACTTGTGTGGTCATTGACATCGCAACAATGGATATCAAACTCAATTAAAACTTTAAAACATCAATCAGAAACATAAATAGAACTAAACTAAAAATAAGGCAAGGTCCCATAATGTTAGTCAACCACAAACAGTGAATGAACGTGTATTGCGTGGGTGTTTGTGTATGTAATTAATATTCACTAATGAATACTAGTACTCATTGTTGATATGCATCGATAGGGCTATATTTGGAGGTGCTGAGTCAGCAGACGTGGGCACTAGACGACACTTGCGCAATACAATCAAATCACGTAAGTTTAAAGCTTGCTTCGAGACGATCAGAGTAGTTCTACGAAGACACTGTTTTTTATTAACATAGGGTACTTGGTAACTCTACTACTGTTCCTCAACAACTTATTTTTATCGTCTTCAACTGCAGCTTACTCTTCCACCTGTTGGACCATATTTGTTCATGGTCTTTAAGCTTCGTTTGTGAGCTTTGTATGGATGGATAAATTGCTGTTCAGTGTTCCCTATTCCAAAAAATATAAGTACGCTGAGGGAGGACTGTCGATATCGACCGCGGCGAAAGTGGTATGATGATCTGGTCACAGATCCGGACACTCTTTGTCAAAAACTGCGAAGGAAAAAGTAGTTTGGAAAAATAAAGGGGAAGACCCAGCATTGGGGAACAGAACAGGCTATTTTTTTTTGTAAAAGGTGTAATTTTCTCAGAGATCAAAATGCAAAAGGAGTATGCCAGGAACATTGTTAATAAGACGTCCTATGAATGTAAAAAAAAATGGTGTTCATATTTTAAACAGAAGCAGTAAATAGTAATGTAATATATTCACACTTGCTTATTAGCAAACTCTCTGACCTCTTTCTCTGTCTAATCAATTATTTTAATTAAGTCTTTGTCACTTACAGTGTCCTCAATAAGATCTAGCCATATAAGCAGGTCTGAGTCAGTGATGTGGGCACCAGACACTGGTGTTGTAACAGTCCTTATGGCACTTGACTCGCCGTGTCAATACGCCAACGCGGCTTGACATCCTATCTGTAGATAGTCACCCATCTATTAGGATGGTTTACTAATTGCATGTTACCTTTGCATTAAGAAGAAGATAGTTGGATGGTTAGTCGACACGAAAAGAAGAGGAAATTAATATTTTGATAGCGCGCATATTACGATATAAATAATTGGTGTGGTGCCATAGGAGAAGCCTATGTCCAGCAGTGGACTGAGATAGAGCGAATGGGTTTTCATCAAATTGTGCATTTTTGTCTACGTAGGTATATCTTACACAAATAGATAAATTTTATAAAAAAAAGGCTACCCCTCACTAGGTTTTTTTCTTGTATCGTGGATGCGTTTCAAAAACATGAAATAACATACATAAACACCCAGACTCGGAACAAATATCTGGGAATCCCACAGTTATATATCCCGTGCACAAATAGAGCCCGCTACCCTTACTGCAGCAGTCCAATTGCTTAGCCAGTGCTCTAATAGGGTTGTCAGATTATATTTATTTAGGTACGCTATTATAGTGTATAGATAAGCTTCACTAGTACAAATATTCAAATAATGACTTATACTATGTTCCATCATAGACGCATAGTATTCATTTGAGTTGACTTTCATACCAAGTATTTACACACCGTGCTTCAAGTGTTTGCCTCACCATATTTTGCCCATAGCGACATTTAAGTATGATTATTTTAAATAATAATAAGTTGTCTTAAATAAGATATAATGACACTACTTAGCGTGTCAATGGATGCTTGTAATTGTCATGTATGATCTACTACATATACTCAGCATGTTATAGAAATCGTTATTATTAAAGGTACCTACATAATCAATGCTTCTATACTAATAGAGTAAATGTGAAAGCAACTCTGTCTGTTACACCTTCACGACTAAACCGCTGGACGGATTTTGATGAAATTTGGCATGCAGAAAGTTTAAGACCCGAAAAAGGATATAGGTTTAACGCAGGTGAAGCCGCAGGCAAATACTAGTAATTTATAATTTAACATTTGCTAGTGCTGGCTGCTGACTGAGCCGTTGGCGCAGCCAAGTTTTAGGCGCATACATTTAATTTTGCTATTGACTCGCTAAGAAGTAGATGTATGAACAATGAACATCACACTCGTTATTCTTGAAAGTGGGCAGAGCTATTCTCCGTTATTAGAAGTATATACTGTTACATTATACTGTTTGTCACAAAGCTTGAAGGTGAAGGAAAACATCGTAAGGAAACCGGCACACCTGAGATTTCTTAAGGTGATTAAAGCCACTTCAGTGGCCTACAGGCGCTAAAAAATACGATGCATAATTTTTGCTATCCATCGGACTCACACAGAGTAGGTGGTTTCGTAGATTCAGTTAAGCTATTCATACCAATGGATGCGTTACAACACAGTTAACTTAATCCTGAATTATCTGATATTTCATTACAATGATAAAACGCTTGCCATTTTAGTTTAGTACATTGCAATGATTCTAAAGCCTATTAACACTTACTGTCGATCGTGGGTCGATGACTCAGGACAAGATATTTCTCTGAAGCTGTTAATTACTTGTCGTTGATTAAGTAATTGTTTAAGATTGAATAACTTGTAATTGTGATGCCTTGGGCTTTCAATTCATTTATCAGAATTAATCGGGATTATGCCAGTTTTGTTTTGATAGTTGAATGTGGCTCTGAACTGTCATTGGTTTGTTCATTTGAAATGTCCGTGGCACACATTTGGCTATAACATTTAAGGTTTGGAGGTTCCTGGTGAAGAATAGTTTCTTTTACACTATAGAGTAAAATATACGTGATTAATCTTCATCTAATGTTATTGAATTATTAATCTTTTGTCACATTCACGGTTTTTGTAATTACCGAAAGTTTTAAACAGTTGTAGCTGCATAATCAACAATGAACACCGCGTTCACACACAGACTTCATAAAAGGTTTACCTTTAAATACTATAAGCCTTATATCTCCTTAACCTTGAATTATGAACATATTCATACTCAATTGTTTTTAAATTCTTGTTCGCTAGCTAGTGCTTTGATACACATAAAAAAATATAATTACATTTCATAAAAGCTTTTAAATATTTCCTAATTTAATCAACACGCAGTGAGCCTGTATTGCAGCCCATTTCCCATTGTGGAAAAAAGACGCGCGTACAGTGTAGTGCGTCATCTCGCTTTCACAACGGAAAATGTCCTGCTAGGCAAGCTCATAGTAACCCCGCTGTGCCAATATTACATTCAGTTATATATCAATCAATGATTATCTACTATTACCTGCCCGTGGGTCGTAACTGACTGTAACAGTCACTTCGCACAGAGAGCTATTCAAATGCATATTTAGTGTTTATTACATATTTCAGTACATTTAATAAGTACTGAACTCCATAAAGGCGCTTTACGATCGATTGCAACTGATACAGGCATTGTAAATTGAAGTTAAGACGAATTTATAATGACCATTTAGTGGTTTTATTGATAGGAGACCGTCGTTTTATGGGCGGCGACAAATATGGATGGATTATTTCGAAATATATTGTTACAGTTCTACGTAGGAACTGTAGGAGATGTTGGTCAATTGTTTTCGTAGATGGAGTCCCCACTGGAATAAGAATGCAATTCATTTTGTCGCTAGGAAAACGGAACAAGAGGTGACAGATCGGGTGTAAGCTCGATGAAAAACAATAAACGTGACACATAGTTATCACTAATCGTCAGTAACAAAGTCCACTTCCGAGTGTACAAGAAGCATCTACATTGAGTGGCCTGCACAGCCAGCGATGTATAGTGATCGGATCAGTACTACCGCTGCGAGTGTCCGTGCTTGTTGTAGGGTTTTTGATGATCAGCGGCAAGTTGGTTTATGGACTACTATTAATACTAATAATAGTAAAAAAAGGAAAACACTTCTGTCTTACGCTAAACACTTTACGGTCACCTGACTCCTGGTATATCGATATAGCGGCAGTAGAAACCAAAATTAAGTAATCCGGAAAAGAAAACTTCCGTAAACCAATGACTAAAACCCAATTACTGTACAATACAATTAAATAAAGGAAAATGCATGCGAAAATGCACTACAATTAATTGGCCAATTATCAACGTATGTGGTCACCGATCGTGACCACTCAACAGCCTTCAAGAGGCATGGTGATAAATTTTTATACACTTGCCCACTAATGACCATTGTGTGAACGTGATTTGTGATGATCGCTTACTTTATAGGCTTGTTTAAATGTTATGATTACTGTTAATTACCATTATTGGCCTAACCTTTTCTTAACCAGTTTGTTTGGTCGACTTTTATACGATTTTGCCAATCTCCTTGACCAAATCGCAAGGATACCGACATTTGAGTGACTTTTATGACTGTGAGAATCTCTCTGTAGGACCTGTCGATGTTTTACCTAATGCAGTGCAATTAAAATATCCGTGGAGGAGAAAAAAGCTTTTTGTAATTATGAATTCTTGAACGAAAGCTGAAAAGAAAGAAGCCTGGTTGGTAAGTAATGACATGAAGATAAAATAATTCATTCAAAATAGACTAAATAATAGTGTTTTTTGAACGTCAATGACATCAAAATAGCCCCCAAAACGCCCGCCTGTCACCGCTTCCTAGTGCTATAACTGGGTAGAATAAACAATTTTTACAAAATATGGAGATTAGTTATTATTTCATCTCATTACCTTTAATTTTATTTAAATTTGATTATTATTAAAAAGCTCTATCTACTTCTTATAAGAAAACACATAAGCTATGGCACCTACCTACTTTCTCCATGCTTAAGATTCTCCTAAACCATACCCAACACAAATTTCTTTACATAGAGTACATAGCATACCCATTTCGTCACAAAAATTACTCTAACGAGAGCCAAGACGATTACCAAACAAGTACAATCACGAACAATCGTTATTACCCATTAACCCACCGTTGAGCACAACTGTACCGATAAATGTGAGTAGTGACCTTTCTCGTTGAATGTACCAGTTCCAAGGTTGAAGACGAACACATTAATTTTGTCGCGAATTTCGACACTAAGTTATGTTTTAGATTATATTGCTTGTTACGCAATCGTACACTTTGTGTTGCGCATGCGCCGGCTGCACTTGTAATCATTATAATTGCATTATGTAAGGTGCGATTATGCGGTTTAGACCCTGAGCGTAGAAGGTTATAGTAAATCTTTCTCTTGAAGATATTCTACGATTATTTAAGACTGACTTCTTGGTTCTACAGTGAAGGGTTATTGAAGGCATTTTTTTTGGTTCTACGGTAAAGTCGAATCTCATTACACCTTTGGTGCTAAAATTATATATTTGGGCTACCTATAAAAGTATGCCACAATCGTAACAAATAGAAATCCGTGGTCTCTGCTTTCCCCTCTGGGAAACAGGCGAGACGTCTATGCATGTTAAAGGCTACTTTTTATCCAATACTGTACGATATGCAGTAAAAAAACCACGCGTTATGATACCTACTTAACTGGTCGTTACACCCTGGACAGTTAGTCGCACAAAAGGATCACCAAATTCACAAATGGCTTTCTGATGCATATCTTATCCCCTCCTCTATCCCCTCATTGTTCGTAGCTATGCGTTTCCTATCGATATACATGCAAGATCAGTCAATCAACAGGTTGGTACCACTGAGTACGAACTGAGGACCTCATCAACTAGCCATCAGTCTACAAACAACACTTATCAGCTTTATATAACAATAACAGCCTATAGCAGTCCCACAGCAGGGCAAAGACCTCTTCGTGAACTGAGAAGGATTGAGCTTTGATCACCGCGCTAGCTTACTGCGGGTTGAAGATTTCGGATAATTCCAGGTTTTCGCCCGATGTTATTCGTCACCGTTAGTCAGTGTCTTAGAATATCTATGAAAGTATTTTACATTGAAAAAGTCACATTGATACTTGCCTGGGTTTGAACCAGCAACCTTATGCATACAAATCCAGTATGTCAACCTCTGGGCCAACACGATTTATCAGCGTAATATGAGTAAAAATTGGCGCATCCTCCAAACAGATCGTTGACCTGCGACCTCGACAAGAATCACAATGTTTTTATTGAACCAAAACCGTTAACAACTTGAATCGTAGCCGCTACCGGTATTTAATCTTGATTTTATTGGTAAAACTAGGTATGATGACATTTTTATTAATACTTGTTATGATGGCAGTGCGAAAGAATGTCGGACTTGATTCGCGGTTTTGACTGCCGTTTGAAGTATATCTTGGATGAATTCGA
The DNA here is from genome assembly GCA_946251915.1 of Abrostola triplasia. Lineage (NCBI taxonomy): Eukaryota > Metazoa > Arthropoda > Insecta > Lepidoptera > Noctuidae > Abrostola > Abrostola triplasia. The sequence continues at coordinate 8,729,796 of OX276435.1, forward strand.
TGAATGATGAAGAGATATATATTTTTTTTTTGATTATTTTTTTAAATAGGTCAGAGTGTAGCAAAGGGTGTGCAAGGAAAGTTAGGTTATGTTACAACAATAGAGGGAATATAGGTACAATACAGGCACTTCAAAATTGAAGCCTGTAGTAATAGTAATATTAGGTGGACCATTAATCACTGTCTCAGATCGCACCGGTATTCATATACAGGCTAGTTTATAGCCTTATTTTCTAAGCTATCGTCAATGCTAGTAACAAAAAAAATAATTACAGATTACAAAGAGAAGTAGAAGAAATTGCCAAGAAAGTATCATCCCCCGTACGCTTCCATGGGAGATTATATTCAGTTTGTTCTCCAAGGCTCAATGAAAAGGCATACAACTGGATACATAAAGCGGCACAGCGGTGTCTGTGTACCTTGGGAGAGGCCTATGTCCAGCAGTGGACTGCAACGGTGATGATATTGTAAGCAGTACAATACTAATATAATAAATCATTAAAAAAAAAAAAAATAACAGCTTTCGTTTACTAACAGGAAAAAACACAGTAGCGCACCTAATTACCATATTTTCCATAAAAATATGCAAGATGAACAAGCAGGATATCATTTTATATCTTCGGTCATCACTATGAATATTAATTTCTTATTTAGTGACACAACTTGCCGCCGGCCACATTCGTTCTGCGTGCGTCACTATAAATAGGCAACAGAAGATCAAATCGTAACAATTTTTATGCACTTGTACTTATAAAAGGAAGGTAGTGTTTAGAGGCCAGCTAGGTAAGTTACACACTTCACTCTTACTACAATGCTTGTGTCTTTATACTTTACAATTTGCGTTTTTGTATCAGTTTTTAAACTTAGCGCTTTTAATCTAAATCAACGCATGCGTAATGAGTAAAGGGGATCAAATCACCTGCGGTCGGGACACCTTGCAGTAGGGGACTAACGTTGTCATTTGCATTATTACATTTTTTTTTAAATTGTTGTTTGTAATGCCATTCCAGTGCTAAGTTCTAATCAGCACTAATAACCGAGCGGTATGACAGTTGGACTACCAAGTCAAAGGTCGCAAGTCTTTTTAAATTCATGTCTGTATTATTCATTCGTTATCAGTTGCTTAAAACGGTGGACCGGCACAACTGAGAGATTTTTCAAGTACGTCTAAAGCCATCAGAAGCCTACAGGCGGTTTTAACTCTGACACCAGGTTGTTCATCAACCATAATTATGATACGAAAAGGAAGTGTTAAGTATCTGGTGGTTCTATATCGTCGGTATGAAGCCCGTCTTTATACAAATAATTATGCATAAAATCGAATATAAAAAATTGTGAATTTAAATTATTATTAATGGACCTTCTGATGCCACTTTAATATAATGATAATTACGAAACATGTCGTAAACACACATATTTATTGGAGATCAAACAATAATTGTAATGGACAAATACATTGATTAGTAATTTATGTTTTAGGCTGTATACATGATTAGTTCATCCTTGCGTTTTAATTGCAATTTGTAAATTTAATGTACAATTAATTATAATTTATTTATAATTAAAGCTGATAGGTATTACTGCCTACATATTTGCAGACTTAATATTGCGATTCGAACATGTGCATAGATTTTTATGATTTCTCTAGTTGAAAGCCTGAAAATGATTTTAAGGTATCTAAATGCAGTCTGATTACCAGTCCTTTAGTAATTTACGACGACGAGTAAGACGATAAGACGGTAAGGCCTCCCACCAGGTAGACCGACGATATCGTCAGACTTGCGGGCAACCTGTGGATGCAATTGGCAAGCTGTCGTTCATTGTGGCGATCTAAGGGGGAGGCCTTTGTTCAACAGTGTACGTCTTCCGGCTGATGATGACGATGACAATTATGCATCTATAACTGAGTGATACGTAGGTACCTACATTATAAACTAGCTACCTAAAGACAGAAATTCATACTTCTCAGACATCCTCATATAATTTATGTTAAATATTAATTTTAAATTAAACTAACGGCAGTAAATCTTCGTCCCACATTATGTCTTTATAGGATTGGTGACAAAATAATAAATTTGATAATCGCTAAGTCAGTAGTTTGACCTCTGCGCACCTTGATACTCTAACAGCCCACTTATGCTAATTTGAGAGTCGCAGAATTATATTTACTGGTCGCTTGAAATACGTACTTAAGTGCTGGAATACACTCTTCATAGAATAATGATCTTTGGTAATACGAAATAAGGATTCAATTCCCTTACAATACTTGGGAAGCGAGCCTGAAGAGGAATATGGAGGTAGCTGACACCCTGGATTAACACCTAGGCTTTTTACCCTAAAAAAATGTAGCGGGTAACACCGCGGGGCGCAGCTAGTAAAGGTATTTTTTACGAAGCAGTTGTCAAAGGTATTACTTACGATGGGTAATTAAGAAACGTTACTATTAAGAGTTTTGACGGATTTCCATTCTCTTCTATCCTGGCACTTTCGACTTACTAACTATCAAAACCGTCCAGAGATTCTGAAACAAAATTGTATAGACAATTTGTATAGTGCGTACAATGTTGAATGAAACTGGCATAACAGGTAAGTAATATAACTATCAACGCAACAACTGGCCATAATAAATAGACGGGTGACAGTCTGTCGCAAGATTACCTCGGATCGATAATTAAAGATATAAAGCAGTACCTACAACATCTAAGATAATTAATTAATTATGTTAAATCGCCTCGTTCGTCAATCGTCCGGGACAGACAACTCTTAGTCGTTACATGCAAGCGAAAGATCAGAAGGCAAATTGTCGTTTCTTTTTAAATACCTATAGTTCGTTTGGCGTCATTGTTGCAAACGTCAAACATGACATTGAGTTAAATGCCACAAACGTCAAAATGTGACATTAAAAACAGTGAGAGCGAATCGGAATTATATTTATTAGCGCAGTTTAATAGATCCATTAAAATAAAAATAATATATGACCACGATATTAACAAGGAATACCTAGCTAGATTAGATCAAAATATCAAAATGGATAACAATAATCTAGGGTCAAAATCAAAAGTGACCCTGTAAAAATTCTAGCTGCACTACATTTGATCGATAGCCCAGACTTTGGTAACACATTTTGGTACTATTTCATAACCGATGGTACTGGTACCATTAGTGTGTTACAAAACTCTATGATTCATGATGCTACACTCATTGTCTCTGGATTGTACGTTTGTTTTGTAAGTTTTTAGGGTACCGTCAAAACACGGTTGAGATAAAAATCTCGATAATTTTTCTATCAGTACCGCCATCTTGTTCGAAAATATAGGTTATGCAATTGACAATTGTTTGCAAATTGTTAGAACAAATGATCATACAATTTGTATCGCTTCGATAGACAACATGAATTGAATTTACTTAAAGTTTAACTTCAGGGTTTCGGCTTCTACTCTCAAGGATCTGAGGAAGGTTTCACATAATCTTTAGATAACTTTAGAATGCAACTCGCTCCATGACAAAGGCTTCTTGTTGCGTAGAGAAAGAACGAGCATTAATTACGCTGAGAAAGCCCTGGCCCTATAATAATTTTTCCTTCACCATTTGCTTCTTAGAATAGATACGTAAAAATATAAAAAAAAAATTGAAACTTGGACGTTAGCCTAAATATGAATCTATAAACAAAACCGATCTGTCAACCAATAGGCCTCTACATTATACTTGTAAAGACGATAAAAATATCAAAAAATCTAATAGAAAAACATACAGAACCCGCCACCAAACTCAAACCTCACTTAACATAATTTTGCGAAACAAAGTACTGATGTTTGCCGTAAGTTTTAATGCATACGTGTTGATTGGAGAAATATAGTTCACCGCTTTTATATTCAGTGTAACAAGTGGGCAGTATTGTAGCCATCTTTTAGTTTGTTTGTTCTACTGTTTTATTAACACTGGCTTTTTGCTTTTGTTTTCCATAACTTCGTAGTTGTTGGAAGTGATTGCGAAAGATGGGTATGGTATGAAGGTTGAGTAGGATTAGACGTATACCTACGTCGTATATTTCTCATAAGTGTCATAGAATGAGAAAATGATTTTGGTGTTTATTTCAATTAATATAATGTCCGATTTTCAAAAGCAGTTATTAAGAACAAAACAAAGAAAAAGCATTGATTGGTAAAAACACAACACAAAAAGCAACATATAAATCAAAAACAACATTTTATGCCAAGAGGGCCTGCAGCAAAGCATAATGCTAGATAACAGTGAGATAGTTCATCCAACGCTATCTACTTATCTATGTTTACACACCCAAGTTGTATATTATATTTCTTAAGACAGAGTTCCAATCATCAAAAATTACGAAAAATTTCTCAACGACTGTATGAAGGAACTAAATATGCTCACACATCATTTGTTTTTTTTTCGAACTTGTCTCTCGCAGTTAGCTCTGAGGGAACTCTTACTGCTTAACCGGTCGTTTGGCGAGACCTAATAAAAGGCCTCCAGCCAGGGCATCATTTGATAATGTAACCCAACTATAAATAGGAAATTGCGTGTTGCTATTAGTAAGTGTCAAATTACTTACAAGTCAACATTACTTACACACAATGCCATAGAATGTCCAAATTATCTTGCTAAAGGTCACCGACATTAAGGAACTAATCCATAATGCGATCACAACATTATAATCAAAAAGAGACACTCTATATTTTACATTATGGCTAATAGTATTTTTATTATGCCTTTTTGTACCGAATTTATAATTTAATTCGGCTAATGTGACCACTGGGAATGTCAACGTAACTAAGGTTGGGTACACACTGGATCGGTGTTAGAACGCGAGACGCGAGAACGCGCGAATTGTTGATTGTACGAAATTCCATCTCTTAAAATACAGTTTCTTTGCAACTTCTTTGCTTTATGCACACACATATTAAGCAGCACATCTTACGTATGTTTTTTTTGGTGGATAGATAATATTATAACTAAATTAAATATTTGTTATCATAATAGATAGAAACTGATCGAAATAACATGAGTATTATAATTATAATTATTGCTCTTAATAATGATAACACCGTACGAAAATATGGTCTACTTTACTCTAAATATGAAATATATGTATTATGTATATGAATTAAAAATATCGCTTTAGCTATTATTGGATCATGTCACTTGCAATGTTAAACGGAATTCTGCATAACTTATAAACGCGCGTTATCGAGACTCATCAAACTGGTGTGTGTAGAACCTAACTCAAATCGAATGTCTCGCAATCAGTTGACAGGCATGAAGGCTGCAGCTCTGCACGGCGACTGACGTCATCAGCCGTGATTACCCGCAATTGTCATCAATGCGTAGGGTTGCCAGTTTTCACTCCATTGGTTTTGTATACTTTACCAACGAAACACAAACTAGTTACCTTTAGCTAACAAGTTTATTTGTTTAAACTTAATGTCATTAGGCATTCTCTAATAGTAAACTATAGAATCATGCAAAGATTAATCATGAAAAAATTTTAGCTTCGATACAATTTTTTTTTGTCAAAGTTATCTATTTAATGATAATTAATTAGGTGATTACGAATTAGTGTTTTATGACATATCGGCAGTTAGATTTCGATCTTCTTTCGCATACGTGTTGTAAGCGGTTGCTATGGTAACCGGATTGGCCAGCAAGCGTGTTTTCAAGTCATTGAAAGCAATTTAATGACAAAGAAAGTTTTTTACACCTTTGACTTTTGACACTAGTTTAGATACGGCCATTCAGTGTTAGATACCAATACAAAAGCTAAAACCACCTATTATACTATTTATATTTTATTTTCGAGTTTCAATTATATTTAACACTTTCACATGAGAAGTTTAAATCCGCTGTCAAAACACAATTTGCATTTCACATTGTTAATTGATTTCGCGTGAGAAGATTTATTGGTTTAACTAATTGGGATATTAAATTGAATAAAATAATAAATTTTAATTTTATAAAGCTTTTTGAATATTTATATATTATGCATTTTTGCATCTGGTTAATTAATCGACATTATTTTAATATGCATATTTTGGAAGATTATTATTTTATAGCTTACTGTGATCTACTCATTAATTAACGATTTCTATACAATGATATACTTTCTATAAATATATACCTATATATATAAATAGGTACCTGTGTAATTTTGAACGACGTACATCATTAGGTACTGCAACTAAAGCTTGAAGTTAGCCCTTGAAGTAGAGAAGTGGTAAAGAAACAAATGAATATAATATCATTGGACGGTGCAATGGCGAAGCTTCCTGGTTCGATTCATGCCCATCTTAATAACGCATCGCTTAAGTAGCGCAAGATTTCTCTCACCAATTCACCTGTTTATCCGGTGACGCATCGCACTGATCATCAAGTCCCATGTGAGTAAGAGGCGAGGATATTATTTATCGGACACCCCGGGTTGATGATGATGACACCGGGCTTGTCGCTTCCGAGGACTCGCTTTTTTGGGCAACGGAAGGGAAATATCCTTTTTGTCTGGTAGGGTCATCCCTACGGATTATTCGGATCTCAGAACTTAAGACAAACAATTTTAAACTAAGAATTTTACAACGTAGCATTGCTGACGTTCCCTCCATACCTGTCAACCCTACATCGCTGATGATCACTACGGCCTTGACAATAGTCACGAGTTGACAAAACACAGTCGTGGATTTGTTTAATTTTAGTGGAAAACCGACCGCCGCCGCCGTGAGCGGCGAGCTAATCAGGTGACGAGTACCTGCATCGCTAGGATGCAAGGCATAAGCTCAAGCGGGCTACATAATTATGGTAAATGAAAAGGAAACAAAAAATCAATCAAAATGTATCAACTTCGTGTGACATTAACATTAAATTATCCGTCAATATGTCACTATTATAGAAGAAAAAGCGCTCGAATTTGAATTCATTTGATTATTAATTAAAAATAATGGGTACTGATAAATGATAGATGATTTTATTTCTACAAATGGGATATAAAAATGACCGTACCAGACACGACACTCCTTTTAAACTACATTGCGTCGGCATTTTCTGACTACCTCTGATGAGAAAAACCGTTAACCCAAGAGTATCTTTTAAAGTCTAGACAATTTTAATCGTTTATGTGAGAACGGTGCAGGTGGTCTGAGAAGTGGTCTTTTTAGGAAAGAACTACTAAAAAATTTGTAGTAAAGTCTGTCGCTTTTCACTTGCACCCCACAATCCCTATCTTGAACGTAAATTCGTATTGATACGCGCATTTTCTATGCAAATGTCGATTACTTTAATTGGAATGGCCTTTGCCTGTGTATTTATATGTACACGAACGCCTACGCAATATTGTTTCAATATTTTTTTATAATGTCGTAAAACGGCAACTAATTCGCATCGAGGACAGATATTAAGTGTGGAGATAGATTATCTGTGAAGAGGTCGTAATATGTTTAATCTGTGGAACGGTTAGCCAATGCAGTCACATAAGAGACCACTGACAATTTCATTTATTTTTATTTTACTGCTTAAATATTAACCTCTATAAAGTTGACACACATTACCGCCCGATTAGTTTTATTGGTCGTAATTTTATTGAAGTTAATTATGTAGAATTGACAGTTGTGATTTTATGCTCTTTGGTAGTTTTATTACGTTGTTTTTTTAATCGTCTCGCCGCTAATGCTAAGAGAATTGTAACTATTTAGACAGACTTTTTAGCTATTGTCGAGAAAAGCCTTACTGCATTCCGAGCGTGCGGCAAAGAAATTAATTACAGGAGGATCAATCGTAGAATTTATTTTGAAACAAATGCCATAATATCATTTATTTATATAGAACGATGACTAGATGGACAAACGAATTGAGGAAGGTAGCTGGTAGTGACTGGATGGCGAAAACGGGCGAACGGTCCTTGTGACGTACTCTGGGAGAGGCTTACGTCCAGCATTAAACTGCAATAGTTTGATATGATGACTGTGATATACTTAAAAAGATACAAAAGAACAATTACATTACTAAACAAACTTTTGTATAACAAGAACAATGTCAAAAAATATCACATAAAAACTATACATAATTACATACCAATACCTTAACGTAATTATCATACCAGTCAATGTACAATTCGATCGTGTGACAAGGAATAAAATTGTGGAAAAACCTACTGCCATGTTTATAGAAAATCCTGACGTCATGACCGATAATAACTAAAATTATAATGAGAGCTGATCTCAATGACAACAAAGGAAACGTGTCATAGTGCTCGCATAAAATTGTTATCTGCACATGAATTTAAGTCTTCTGAATACGTACCTACCTAAAATCTTAAGATATTTATTCAAAGGCTTCAATCGGGTAGCTGGAACACATCAAATGGAGTAATAGAAATATATTTGGTAGTCGCCCTAGTGACCGCGAGCGTTCAACGGGTTAAGAAAAATCATTTTCCATTATCATTTTTGAAAGCTGCCAGAATACCCCCCAAAACCATACAATATGCTCTTTCAACCCTACGTATTTCAGGGGACATATCTATGTAAAAAATAATTAGTCCATTTTGTGTATAAAAATTTCAGTCGAATGACTATCAGGTATGATGGACAGCTGCGATGGAAAAACCTTTTTACAACCTTACAAACAAATATGACGTCTACAAAATAAAGACAAACATGGAAATACCAGAAGGAAATATTGTATAGATCACTCAAAAAAATACTAACATTTTCAAGAGTATGTAATATACCTAATATATATGTATCTTAGATACTATATAGCAAAAAGAAAACAAAACAAATACTATAGGACAATCATTTTCTTAGTCACAAAATCCATTTAAGGAAATAATTAAAATGATGTGCGTGCGCATACTAGAATCACGTACACAATTACGTCACGTCCTTTTCCTGCGAATTAGAGATTCACACGCGTGCACGGTGTCATTGCAATTAATATAATTTAGTATTCGTCTCGCTGGCAAATATTAATTTGTTTTCTTTACTACGGATAGTTAAAATCATTGTTGCGAAATAAAGGCTGATGACAGCTGTCAAAGCATTTTTTTTTCTTTTTTTGTTGTGGCGAAGGACAAAAGGCATTCATCCTGTTTGATATGTTTAGTCGGTACTCATTTAAATAGCTGTTAGTTTAGAAGTTTACTGATTTTAAAATGATGGATTTTGAGACAACCTAAGATATAAAAACCAGTGTATTAAATGCCTTCGTGACTTGCCTATATCCCGTTATTAAAAGCATATTATCTGGTCTTCATTTAAAATCTTAATTATAGGATTATAACTGTTGAAACTAAAGGAAGATATAAATCACTGTTTTAGGCTAATTAGTCGAATTTAAGATGCACCGCAAGCAGATTAGTGTAGTTAACATGTTTAATGGCTTGTTTTTCTTAAACATTACCGGTGGCCCGGAGATATCTAGACCAGTTGATTAATATAAGAGTTTTCTGAAGAAAGGCTAAAACCTGCAATTTTGTATTAATGTTTGTTGATTTTCCTTTCGTTTGGAAATAAGTATTGCTAATTTCATAGTGATAAAAAAATTTTTGGACGATTTTTTTTTGTAGTCAGTTATTTCAGAAGGCAATACAGGAACCTATGGAATACAATCTTACGCAGTAGCTAAAGCAACGATGAGAAGTGATTTTTTGCAGAAACATATTCTTAACTTTTACTCTTAACCAATAAGAACGAAGACATGTGACTTTTTGCAGAAACATATTTTTAAACATTTCCTCAAATCGCATGTTTTCCGTAATAAAAAAGCTATCAGTCCCGTAATAAAGCTTATTTGAACCAACACCGTTATGTGACCATAAAATACTGTCATCAATTAATTACCCAGAACGGCAGTGTCCCTTAATGAGATACGTTTTTATTACAGAGAAATAAGTTTATAGTTCGTTACCCGTATAGTCACGGACATGTTCCTTCAATCGTCACGGTTTGACCATGTAATAAGGATCCGTGACAACATTTTTTCCTTCGTGTGAAGTCAACGTCTTTATGCTTTTAAGCCATTTTGTGTCTAATGCTAATTGCCGGTAAGACAAGTTTTACAACAATTGCCTAAAAAGCCGTAGCGGAGACCATTGGAAAGTACGATCACACAACTTCTCGTGTCTCATGGAATATTTCGAGTTTTGGATTTGGAACTGGTTTTTAATAGAAGAAAGAAACACTTTCATTTAATAGCAATCCTTTTTTTGTTTTTGGTTTTTGGTTGTCCGTCATGGTTGCCAAGCGACCGAAGATACCGAAGGGTTATGTCCGTCTTTTATCTATATACTTACACCTTGTGATGTTAATGCAAAAAGGAAAAACGACGACCTGATTGGACCGCTGCACTAAGTGTCGCAATTTCGATTTTCGCACTGCCACTGTCTGGGTATGTGTGTTTGTGTATGTGATATCTCATGTTTGTGAAACGCATCCACGATACAAGAGAAATTCCTAGTGCATGGTGACGTTTCAAAAAAAGGGCTGTCTATTAAATGTGTGCTTTTAATATCATGTGACATTATAGATATGCGGACAAGATCGAGAACTATATTTTTAACATCGAAACTGCTATGTGATAATTGTATTTTTTAGACTAGGTTTGAACTATAATTTTTGTAATGATTAAAATTAAAATGGATGTTTTGTAGGTACAAAAAGCTAATGCTTTATGGCATACTATAGCCAATACAAAAATATTAAAAAAAAAGTCGTGTATAAGATAATTTATTGCAAACATAACTCAGGAATAACCTCTATTCTGTAGCTGTATTTAGCAAGTTTTCTCACGACATTACATTAAAAAAATAAGAAGTGTCATAGGTCTCATTTATATGATCAATAAAAACAAATTTCCCTGACACCCAAAAAATGTTAACAATCCGAATTTAATAAACTCAGAGCTTACCAAAATCAATCTTCATTACAGAAAACGGTTTTAACAGCAAAGTATTAAACCGACACGTTTGTCGATAACTTATTTAAAACATGAGTTATTTCGATAGCGTGTTGAAAAAACTTAACCAGTTTACAATATCGGACGACACGGCTACAATGAGGTTTGATGCAGAAGGTGCATTTGGTATAGCGCATGAAGTCTCGAGCAAGCACTGCGATAAACGTAAACAAAGAACTATCGCTAGAGCAAAATTATTAACCATCGAAGAGTATACGATTTTTTGTTTGAACAGTATTACTATTAAGGAGATTAGTGACCAAGGCAAGTCCACTTATTTCCGCATCGCCAAATCATATAGAGATCCGCAGATATTTGTCCCGAGTCCGGGTGTTTCTGTATGTGATATTTCATGTTTGTGAAACGCAGCCACGATACAGTGAGAGAAACACATAGCGTGGGATGTTAAAAAAAATTGAGGATGAGAGAAAATAAAGTGCAGTGAAGATATATATTAATTAAGCTAATTACAATTAATTAGATTAGCTTATTGCCTTTACAAAAACACCATTGTGTCTATGATACACACATATACATTGTGCACTATTATGGTGCTGCAAAAGCTAATCGATAATGGGAGTGCCATTATCGATTAGCTTTTGGTACATGCGAGCATAAATTAACGACTCTTTGGACTAGTCTTCTGTAAAACATTATTATGTGACACATCTAACTATCGGCTACTGTGGGAACTGGGTCGGGACAGGCTTTATTTTGTTGTGACACGGCGGCGCAGGCGCCGGTCGGCGACAAACGTGTGTGGTGCAAGTTAGATGAGTGTTCAGATTTTATATATTGCTGTGTGCTGAAGTGTTGAACTTAGCTGTTCGCTACAGTATGGAAGCAAAACACACTTTTTAGTTAAAGAGAAAACCGAAAGAGAAATTTAAGTTTGACGTATTGTGCTTTAGGTATCAACGTTTTTCTCCTTATTAGTCCTAATAAAATTCATGGCTATAGTTGTTACTATTGAGTTAACAAATCTTTTTTAGCTACTTAAGTATCTTCAGTGGCCTAGGAAAATAGGTTCCATTATAAAAAAATATATAAAAGCCTATCCCCGCTACCGCTTATCAATTATGTTGGGTATAGCGTCGTTTGACATGAAATAGTTCATTAGAAAGAAGCACCAATACGAATTTGTTACGTGACTCGATCTCACTTGAAATTGTTAAATTACCCGCATATCTACTGCGTGACACGACTGATATGAGATTAACTAGGATTATTTTTTACCTTAACTCCACAATATTATTGTATTGCGCCATAGAAATTTTGAATTGCATTTGAAAGAAATAAAAAGCTTTTATTTGACACAGACACAAGACACACAAAAATACCTAAACGAGAAAGAAAATCTAAAAATCAAACCTTACTTAAATTACGGGAGGGTTTTTTCAACAATTTAGTTTTCTTTATTTTTAGTTCATCGAGCTTCTAAACATTACATTTATCCAATACATCATTCCATTCTTCAATGACAAGATGTGGAAGTGACAACTGACAACTGCTGTAACTGCTGGGCAAGGCAATGATTGTATGACCTAGGTAAGTTTGTAAGTTACATTCTGCTCGAGACTAAAAGCCTATGTTTGATTATTGGGAAAAGCAGTGTCCACTGTGTCACATCGGAGCTTTTAGGAAGAATGAAGATCTTGAATAATTAGATCGTCTATCTCTATACTTTGATATATTGGAAGAATCATACTTACCCACCCAAGAGTCAAGACTCACACGCTAGAACTCGCACTGCATGCGGTAATACAAAATGAAATTAATACTGTCATTCAATGTCGAAACACCAGATCGAGATTGAGCCCACAAAAACCACTGTGAGATGTCATGAATGTAATTGTTTTTTCTATTTAGGATGTCGTAGGCGTCTCTTTTTATTTGTAGACGGACACCATTCCAGCTAGAAACACTGTGTCTTTTAAATTAAAGAATGCAGAGGATATTTGAGGCACAGTGTGAAAGAGTTATCTGTGTGTTTGTTGGTGGGAAATGACGAATTTAATAGTAGTCTCCCGCTGGCATCTCCATGTTCGATTGATAGATGATACGAAAGTCGCTTTATCGTCCCGCTTTTGATGACGAGGTTTTTTACCATGGGACTTTTAAGTGAGAATTGTCTTCTATATAAATTGGATTTTTATCTTTTGTAGTTCGTTGTATGATTGGAACATTGTGGTGTGGAAGCAAATCGAGTTATTGAAGCTATTACTTTTGAAGCCACTTCACTTTGTCTTACATGATTGTGGTTTTGCGAATACTTATTCTGTATTTTTTTGTTTTTTAGAACATCTAATTTAAATGGGTTTACTTTTGTTATTTCAAATTGTATTGCAACTCATCGTCGTGTAACTATTTCTCAATCACAAACGAGTCAGTCAATATTTCTTTATTAACGTGTGTGAGTACTAATTGGTGTGTTTTCACCCCATAACATTAGTGTATAAACGGAAATCAATCAGTCTTTTTGCCATTGATGAAAAATTTGCCAATAAATTGATTTAATGTCATACAGAGAATTTTTTTTTCACGCTACGTAGATAAGTAAAGAAAAACATAATTTCAATGATTTTATCTTTAAAACAATAACAAGACTATAATACAATATAATCAAGGCTTAACAAACCACGTTCTATCAAATAAAAATCTTGACTAAGCCAAAATAAAAACATGACAATTATCCAATTTCCGATCAAGATTCAACCTTATCTAGATAACATAAAGTCTAATTTAATTCAACGGCAAACCACTATTGAATTACCGTACAATTTTAAAGCCATTTGTCAAGTATCGGGTCAAAGGGTGCGTTGGTGTGATTCGTCTAGTGGTAATCAACTCACAGACAGACGAGATCATCAATTATTGTATATGAGACGCTATGTATAAAAAAATGACGATAAAAAAGACAACCTCTCTAGTGTGGTGGTCGTAGGAAGGTTTAGATAGCTGGAGGTGTTCCTTGTGATCACGATCTGTGTCTGGATTAAGGGACCAGAAACGTTACTTAAAAATCCTGTTATTTTTGTTCGGATAACATTATTTAGTACAGCGTTACTAACTGTGGGAAAAAGTATGAAATTTCCTTAGAATTAAGATAAACTTTTAACGTAACGATATGGCTTGCCCATTGCCACTTCAAGTTCTATATTCTTTGAGCTATATCGGTGACAAGTTCTTCGGCGAATTTCCGTATTCCGGGCTAGGACTTATTTTCCTTAGATGATTGTATGAAGAATTTACGTTTATACGGAACATCGCGTAATGATCTATCTAAGCCCTAACTGCTAAGACCTAAAGGATTATTGTTTGCCTACAAACAGAAAACAGGCTTCTGTAGTTCCACTCTTCAGAATGATTAATTAAAATCGTGTTCCAAGTGGAGCTTTTCGAGCATTATCTCCATCTAACCAAACCTAACAATTTATAATAACTAGCACGAATTACGAATCACCCGGCAATTAGTATAAAACAAATCGCTATTGCTATCAAATGTATAGAGATATTTATCAACGCGTTAGTAGTTATTGCACATGACATGTAATGATGCATTCGCTATGCTAATAGTGATGCTGGGTATATACACGAGACGTGCGAATGTCCTCGTTCGGCGTAAAGGACGTGTGCGGAGAACGGGTTCGTTTCCAATGTTAGACACGATATTATCTTAAGGGTTAACCTTAGGACCATAAATGTTAATGTAAGTCTGCTTGTCTGATTGGTCGGTACCTTATATTAGCTAAAGGAGGTTCTAAATGTATGGTAATAATATTTTATTTAGGAATAGCTTCAGCCTAGAAAAGCCAGTTTTATCCTGAAAAAAACGATTAAAACCTGGTCATGTGTACAAAACAGAGGGTTAGTAAAAAAACTAGTCTTGTTATCGACTTATCTTCATTTATTTGTTACTAAACTCTAAGTAGCAAAGGTTGCTATCTTGATATGCACCTCAAAGTTAAGATGTAAAACCGTTTCTAATAATGGCAAAAGGACAAACCATTCCAACATACTACTGTCATAAAAAAATTGAATTTGAAATTGATCCTGCTCTCTTGACAAGTTGACAATAGCTGTGGGTTCATTTTAAGTAATGTATAGGTAACTATACACTCTTAGTACCTATCTATTTCGAGAAAACCAACTTGATTATGGACCATACGACTTATAGTAATGACGTCTTATAAAAACGCGTCAATGGACACAAACAGGCGATTAGTCACAACACAATCAGGCATTTACGCAAAAGTAACACTCCGAGAGTTCACGACTTCTCAGCAATTATACACCGATCGGGACTCGAATACGTCATCAAGTCATGACTAAATCACGACACTGACTAACGCTGTTCCCATACAATCATTGAATATAAATAAATATATTCCAGTAATGCAAAAATACTGTTTATAACACTATTAAGTCTATTCCGGAATTATGCGTTGATGTTCGTTCATTATCTTGGTATTTGTGTGTCAAGCTTTGACGGATCATTGAAAGATACATGTATGCAATTCCAAGAATATTGAAAGACTTACGGGCAGTCGGAAGACGTCCCTACCCCTTAGAACACCACAAATGACGGCAATGTGCCAATTGGATCGGCACTGGTTGTCTGGAAGACGTTGGAAGGCCTCCCACCATGTGGGCCGACGATATTGTCAGAGTTGCGGGTGACTTAACTATATAGGTAGTCTTAAATGTTTGTTATATACCTACCTAGGTATATCAAAAATATTATACGCAGTCTATTCTAGTAATTACTAACACAGTAAAACCGGACTCGACAGAAAAGAAAAGATTTTTCCAAAAATTGTGTTTAACAACTTTTCGTATTAAAAATATTTTGAACTCATTATCTCAAATTACCTCATTTAAAACTCAAAGCATGAACAATAGTAATCAGTTAAGTAGAACTTAAAATACAGGTTGAGCCCTCAACACTTTCAACTTCAATACAACACAGGGTTCAAGTCAAATTGGCAATCTACACAAAAAGTTGCAAGCACAAGACAACAAGTACTACAAAGTGAGATCATTGAATAGCACGAAATGGTATGCGTGAACTGTATTGTTAACGAGAATTGAATCAATTATAACGCTATTAGGGGTAATAAATCGTTTAAAGTCATTGTAATCGGTGTTGATCTAGGAACAAGAAGTATTGTGTCAGTGAACATTCTCGAGCAATTAGTAAACAAATTACAAGTAGAGAAACCTACCTGTGTGGTCCTTAGTTGTTAGTTCATATTCATATTCATATTCATATATTTATTTGCATTCCATAATGTTACAATAGATGTTAAAGAGGCTTAAAGCTAGGTACAATGTTATGTTCATTCAGGTTAAGTCTATAAAACCTATGTATAACATGCGCAGTGGTTAAGCGATTGGACTGCTACGCTAAGGGCTCGATTCCAGCACGGGACAAATAATTGTGCAGTCCGCAGATGTTTGTGCAGAGTCTGGGGGTTTGTTTATGTGATATTCCATGTTTGTGAAAGCATTTCCCGTGTATCAACACGCGCCTGCACCTGACCTACGTCAATCTCATCTTATAATGCTACTAAAATGATTTCGCCTGCTCAATGCATACGATTAAGCCTATTTTTTTTTATTCTTTCCACTTGCATCATTACCTCTTGCTTCTCTTCCCACTTACATCAAAAGCTTTTAATTTACAGCCAAAAATGACGAAGTATGCTACCGTCTTCTTTATTCTTCTGTAATCATAATTTAAGACACAAATGGTTACTCCCACCAATCACGACCTTATTACCAACAATATGCTAGTCGGAGGACAACGCTCATAAACAATTAGTGACCGCCATGTCTAATTAGCATCTCGTGATAAACCTCACGTTTCCATTAAAATGATCGATTTGCTAACATTTTTATTACATCCTACCGTCTGTCTGTAATAATAGCTTCCTTATATACATGTGATATTTATTGATTTACACTTGTCTTGTTTGTTGGTTATTATGTTGTGGTTTCTGAGACCCGTTTTATTGACAGTTTGCCACCTATGGAGTGCTTAATCGGCGATCATTGAATGTGTTTGGAAAAGTGGTAGTAAAAACGTCACACTTACCACAAATACTTTTCCTTAAAGCAAGTTTTCTCTAACCGTTTTGGTTTATAATGCGTATGCGTATCTCTACACTGTATAGTTTCTTACCTCCAGGAGTAAGATAAGTGATAAGAATAATAAAATTAAGTACTCAAACATCCAGGCTAATAAAAAGACACCTATCCATACGTTGAAGCTACCTCAATAAACATTTTATACGACAAAATAAACATTCCATTATTCCCCACCATAAAACATCCCCACCGACAAGTCAATACTTTGAAAAGTATCTGTCTTCAAACCCTATCACTAAGGGGTAGAGTAGATAGCAATAAATAAATCAATGTCGAACAAGCCTGAGCTACTGAATAAAATAAGTGTCTTTGAAATATACCCATATTATCGCGATACATTGCGGAAACTCTGGCGTGTACAGGCTGATGTCAAAATGAATTGACATTTTTGACAGCTGTGTGAATAGCTGAAATATTGGGGAACTTCAAGACGCAACGTGTAGAATGCTACGAAGATAGATGGATGGTTTTAGACTAGTAGAGAAATGGATGTAGGAAGTAGGGAAAACTACGATCATTTAATGTACCTAAATGATTAACTGCATCATTGCAATCCGCAGTTTTATTGTAGGATGGGTGAGATTTTATCCAAATCGAAATACCTGTAGCTAAAAAGCCTGTAGTAGAAAATTGTCGATGTAATAAAATTAAGTCTACAAGCATTGTTTCATTGTTTTAATTTCATGAAAGACAAAAATAATAAAAAAATGTAGACCGTAAAATTGTGTATGTCTATTAAAGATTGCTCCTGATAAAATGTAGGGCCGTTTGCAAAGAGGTTAAGCTGACACAAACAAGACGTACAATTAGATTCTTAACCTAATGAGATGCAAACATCTAGGTCACAATACCACGACTTTAATTATTCCAGAGGCAGGCAGGTTAATCTTAATATTAGGGCAATTGGATTACGTAGACAGGACACGACTTCAGTGCCAAGAAAGCCGGCCCATCAAGTGGTCTGAATTACACCAAATTGGAGAAGGCTTTTCACTTGATTATATATTTTGATGTTTGACGTCATACGCTTATGCTATAAGCGTCTTCCTAACACGCCTACCTCATTTACGTATTACTTTATATTTAACCTTTTAAAAGATGTTCAATGTTGTACAAAGATATCATAACGCGACGAAATTCCATTTATCATTAATGAATTAAACGATTTACTAACGTGCATTCTAAGATAATTTATTCTTCAAAGAGTTGGCCAAGTTAGACTAACACTTCTTCAAAACAACCCAAAGCAACATCTACCTGCAAATAACAATTATCTTGCAGAAAAAAGTACAGTGAGTACATAAAATAAACTACAACTAAAATAGAAACATCCTGTACCACACTGGACAGTCGCAACAAAAAGTGTTAAATCTCCGGAGGTCGTGATTACCATCAGACGGACACACTCATTATTTATGTATGGAGACGGACCCGGGTACATCACACCCTTCACTGCTGGGGTTTTAGGGAAATTGGTCGAAGAGACAATTTCCTTATTAGATTTGAATAATACATTCATGTAGGTTGGTTGGATGGTCGTTGGTTAACAAAACCAGGATTAGCGTTGTTCAATGATTGGATTTAATTATAATGGTAAATAATAAACATTTCTTTTTTCTTCCACAAAGGTGCACTTAATACTATGTATGAATGATGTTGGTAAACTATTGATTTGAATTGAATTGATTGTTAAAGGTTATAAGTATTTTAACCTACTTACAAAATGGTGGTCTTATTTTGAAACTGTCAACAATTAAAGGTATTTAAGGCAAACAAAGTCAGAGTACCTACTAGTTTAAGTCAGACATTTTTAGTCCCGATTTGATCATAACCCAACTAATTTACAGTCATACAGCTACATTCTACAGTCTGAGCTAAACGCAGCTCCAACCTCCAACAAAATGACTGTATATTTAACCTACAATTAATAATAAATAGTAACAATATATCATAACGTAACATCAACAAGTGTCCTCCTGAAACATTGACTGTTACATTAACAAGCTCCCTCTGTTGCATGATATCCAAATAATTTAACACACACAAATGTTGTACGATATCGTATAAACAGAATACCAAACGTTGGCCCAATATTGGCTAAACATAGGCCCAACATTGGCCAAACATTGGCCCAACATTGGCCTGAACGTTTGATGTCCATTGATTAATTGACTAAGATCCACGAATTTAGATTATCTGTGCCATACGTATAAATGAAGCAGTCGATATTCTGTTAGGAAGCTGCGTAGCCAACGTTAGGCAAATGTTAACAAATATAAATTTAAACTTATTGGCTGACGAATCGGATTCATAATAATCAAGATCGCTTGTTCAAACCCTGGATCACTCAGTCTTATATCATACATTTAAACTTTCTTTAAAATGTCGGTAATATAAATATTATACCAGCGGACCCGGCAGACTTCGCCCTGCCCGCAAAAGCCACCTACCGGATCTAATTGTATTTTCAAAGCATTTTTTTTTCGAACTTGTCTCTCGCAGTTAGCTCTGAAGGAGCTCTTACTGCTTAACCGGTCGTTTGGCGAGACCTAATAAAAGGCCTCCAGCCAGGATTTTCAAACCATCTAGGAACCCATTGTAATATACACACAAAATTTCATCCAAGTTGGTCCAGCTATTTAGGAGGAGTTAAGTGACAAACACACGTACAGAAAAAAATTATAAATAGATTTTATGTACATGTAAATGTATTTTTAGCTTAAGTTTTTGGCCCAAAACTCAGTGACCAAGCTCTGTAGAAGAAAGCATTGTAAAAATCTTGGTCCATGGTTATAATATGTCCATCTTTGCCTACCTTTCTGAGGAATATAACCGTTACAATACGAGTACAATACATTAATTTATCTTCATAAACTGAAGCCAGTTTACAAAACAAACCAGCGCGTCTTTAAAATAATCTTGATACAAATAAACCTGAAGGGACCTTGATACAAACGGTTCTCAATTATCGTCAATCATCTCGTAAAACATGGCGGGACAGCGGACGTATGTAACTAATATTCCGAGAACATTGTTTCGAATAATATTTGTTGTATGTTTATTGGTTTTGGACATAATCTACGGTTTACTTCAAGCATTAATTGGAAGTGGAATTACGTTCTCCGATATGACGCTTTCGGGACAATGACGCTACTTGTTTTAAATCTTTAATATAAGGTTTAAGGTATTATAATTGCTAGCTGCGCCCCGCGATGTTACCCGCTGTATTTTTTCAGGATAAAAGTAGCTTTTGTGTTGATCCAGTGAGTCAGCTACCTCCATATGAAATTTCATCAAAATCGGTCTAGCCGTTTGAACGTGAAGAGGTAACAAACATACAAACCCACAAACTTTTGCCTGTATAATATGAGTGTGCAGTGTGATGTGATGATGAATTCCAAATTCAGATTCAAAATTATTTATTAATGTCACAATACATTTTCTTAAAGCTAGTATGTGGAACCCACTTATAAACATTAGTGCATGTGTTAGGGAGCTACGCTCTTCCATGCCGAGTAGAAAATCACAAAATCCGTAATACGACGAAACACTGAATTGGTATAGTTACATCTTACAGATATTAACGGTCTCTTGCAAAAAATACTTCTGGATGACAAACTAGCTCGGCAGTCATGTAGTAACGTGCCTACTGCCTACGCAATTATGAATGGAATATATTGCTGTGTTCGTCTCAATACATGTAATGTGTCTAAATTAAGAAGTGGAGTACACAGAGCCCGTGTCAATCCGGACGTCTCTAATACATTCTTATAAATAAAATCTACATGCATCGTCTACGTCTCCCGATATACGCATTGATCTTCAGCTAAACCCACATGCAGGGTTGTATGAAACACTTTTATTACAGTTTATATTCATAATCATCAACCGTACACGTCCACTGTTGAACAAAGGCCTCCCCCTTAGAGTGGGGGGTTGCCATAATCCCCACACTTGGCAAGGGGCTTGGGGATCGCGGTATTGGTGGTAAAGATACTGAAGATGCTGCTGCCTATCTTCTGGATTTTCCCTTAGACCCACGTGAGGAAAGGGGGGGGGGGTCAATTCTAGGCCGGATACCACTCGGCAAGTTTATGTTAAGTTATAATTTAACTTATCTACGAAGGCTTCTAAATGCTACACACTTGTGTACGTGGTTTCTGGAAGAGTATGGGCATTATTCCTATATGCTTGACGATTGCCAAATGGAAACAGTTCATGCCGTGGTGTAGAGACCGCAGCATAAATGTGACACAATAACCTACAATCTCATAAAACACAGTCACACACTTTCATTGTCTATATACCAAAAGAGGTAATCAGGAAAATCACTGACAAATGATACTTAATTAAGAATGATGCACACTTCACTTTAAATTTGCTGATATTTTTCCTTTGTTTGTATACTAATATTAAATAATTTAGATACTTAAATTCGGACGAAGATATTAAATAACTCATTCGATAATTATAGAATAAGAATTCCTCCACTTCGATGTATCACAGTTTCAGAACACATAAAATATTTATTACTTCGAGTGACGTAGAGGGACGCGTCAATATCTAGAGCTACAGTAAAATGATAAAAACACATTCTTCTACCGATTCTACTAAAGCCAATAGAACAATAAACTGAATACTTAAGTATAGTACTTATTTCTAATTAATTAATCCGCCATTTAACAGTAGTTATCCAACCACAGACGTCACAGATATGTCTACACTATTTTGACAGTTGGCGCCTCTAAACAAATGAATTTCGATAAATTTTAATCTCCGTTTCAGAAGAATGTCCGTCGATAGATAAACGATAAATTCGTTTTAAAAACTAAACCTAGGTGACAGGGTTGTCAGTAAATGCCTATGATAAAAAACTAGTCATTGGTTAAACAACTAATATTGACTAGAACTAAGTTGATAATTTAAAGTTGCAGGCAACCGGTGGATGCAAATGGCAAGCTGTCGTTCCCCGTCCCCGTCCCCGTCGGCCTCCCCCTTTGTTCGACAGTGGATGTCTTCCAGCTGATGATGATGATAAATTTTATAATTTAATGTGTACCCACTGAAGTACCAGTCATTTGTTAACATTTGAAAAATCAGTAATGTTTGATGCAATTAAGTTCTGTCCTTCAAGTATCAATTAAAGAACTACCTAGTGATACATGATCACCAATCGTTCTAGGACGATGTTTAATATCATCGTCGTCTTTCATCAAAACAATAACCTGTACCTATAAGCATGCATTCAATTAGAATACCTATAATACTATTACTTGTAATACTTATACGTAAGCTTACACTACTAATTTATTCTGAAAGCATAAAATATATACACATCTCAACAGTACATAAATTCCCCAAACTAGTAAGTCTATTAACTTGTTTTAAATTATTTCAAATGTTTAACTATTAAAAAGTAGGTAGCCCTGGACCGCCGGTGTCGAGTGGGCACATAAACGTCACATATCGACACAAACGCGATACAGCACTTGGCTCGTGCTCAAATTGATATTGAATTTATTTTAAATTTTAACGCGCCCTCCTTAGGTGTACAGAGTAGGTTATGCGGACAGAGGTAGAGGCAATTGAGATGTTAATAATATAAAAATAGTTTTTGTTATTAAGGTAAGTTTTTTATCTTGTTAGCTTTTGGTGTTTTTAACGTTATTATTAAGCAGAGGACACTACATATACTGACTTTGTTATGCTATTATAAAAGTAATTTAAGTTTCACACAAACTATTTTCCTACTTTGGCAAGAAATTACAATTAGTATTATACATTATAGAATACTTAGGTATAGTTTATTATTACACACTTAAGAAATTTACATTTTTACTC
This sequence comes from Abrostola triplasia, assembly GCA_946251915.1. Taxonomy (NCBI): domain Eukaryota; kingdom Metazoa; phylum Arthropoda; class Insecta; order Lepidoptera; family Noctuidae; genus Abrostola; species Abrostola triplasia. The sequence goes on from OX276435.1 coordinate 8,752,745, forward strand.
GTTGTTGAGTATGATTTAAAGGATCTTGTTAGAAAATAATTATGATACCATGTAAAACCCAGGTAATCAAACTTACAAGGAGACCCTTAACTTAATCTATAGAATAAAATATAGATGCGGATATGTGACTGAAATCTTTTTACTACATACTACAAAAAATACACTACTGATGAAACGTATACACTCAAATCTACATTACCTCTGAACTTCACACTACTCTGTAAAGTTGACAGTGAACAGGCGCCACCGCGGATACAAACGTCAAACTCTATTTCTGTTGCGACTGTGGTGTGCCCGATACCATCCCCCCACGCCCCGCCCCCCTCACCTCCAACACCATGGAGTTTGTCCCGTAAACAAGTGCGCAATGTGTGTTTTTGTATGGATTTTTTAAAAACTATTTTAGATTTGGGTTAAGACGCGCACAGAGATTTGTATAGCAATTTGTTCGGTTATAAATAGCAATGCAAGACTTTAAGTTGTTTTTGTAGAGTTTAGTATTAGAATTTAATAAGCGGTTACGTTTGATGTGATCAACTGCGGAGATCTGGCGTTAAACCTTTTTTACTGATTACATAAAAAGCTCGGTGAAACATCAAATGAATATTTTTAAACAATTGGTACAACTCACTAAATAATAAGGACTGCACTTACACGATGAGCTGATGAGCGCAAAAAGTTTTTAGGCCTTATATACGAGGTTCTGCCTCTTAATTTGGTCCTTAGTAATTTCTGACTAATAGACGGCTTGATGCTCTAAGGACCAAAAACGAAAAGGACCATAAACATAAACTACGAACTCACACTCGCACTATCGCATCCAACTGCATCAAAACTTTCCAAAGAAAGTCAACAAACAGATATTTGATTACTCTCAAAGAACAAGCAACACGCACGCGTCTTAATAAAAAAATAACAAAAAAATATATAAAGACCGAAAGTCACGAGACAGAAAAATAGAGATGTTATCTATTTAACGATCACGATGCTTCGAGTCGCAACCGTGACAGATTGCGACGGATAGGTACGCGACAAAGGACCAACTCACTCAGAAATTGATTGACGCCGTGATACTGACGATTTTACTTTGTGTTGGTATTTGATGAACGAGAATATTGTTAAGTGAAAATTGGAGTGCTCTCATTATTTTTTATTTCATTTTGTATTACAGTTACTATCTCTCTATCTATACCTATACTCGTATTATGCCCTGATGTGAAACTTGCTCCATTTTGTATGATTGACCTTCTTTAATCCCTCGTTAATTCTATTTTTTCTCTCTAAGGAAGGTTTTTTGACTAGTATGCGATACTCAAATAACTGTTCTGTTTTCTCTATTTACCACTTTTACACCTGCTTATCATTTCTCAGTCAATACAGAGTCGTGATGCTTAAGATGTCAATTTTTATAGATGAACAAAAATTGAAATGCTTTCTATCGATGATGTTATAGGGAGCTTACTTATCCTGCAAACATAAATTCATCATCACCAGGGAAATGTCCACTGTTTAACAAAGGTCTCCCTCTCCTTTAAGGGGTGCAGGTGGTGTTGTTAGAGAAAACGCTGCTGCCCATCTTCTGTATTTTCCCTTAGTCGCCTCTCACGATACCCACGGTAGAAAAGGGGGTGGTCAGTTCTAGGCCGGATACCACTCGGCACAACCTAAATTAAAAACTCAAACCTAAATTAGCTAATCACAATCACTGACCAATGTTTGTAAAAGAGGATCATCAATCAATTTTTAGCCCAACTGATGGAGTGCTTAACCTCATTCATCGTATAATACACTCAATCCACGACTCCCCTCCCGTCACCCATGTCTTTCAAACGTTCAAAATAATGTGACGTCATCAATTCAGTAAAAAGCATGGAATTTATACGGTACGACTAGACTGTGGTGCACACGTCAAAAATATCACTTCCGCGTGTCAGGGCTGGCTCTAATGTTCGGTGAATTTTGCATGTGAATACCCTTCACGCGGGGCGGTAATGTGACAAGCGACAACCCTGTTTGTGTATAGAATGTAGGTCCGTCTGTCTGTTTTGTTTCGTATTGTTAAACAGGATGTGTTTGTTGTAATGTGCACTGTTTGAGTTGACGCCTCATTACTTGAGAATGAGGAAGCGCAGGTTCATCTTCTTCAGAAACAAAAGATTACAGTACAAACAGATTATTTAGTACTAGAAGATATTGGATGGCCTAGTTAAGGTTACCGCTACAAAACATACATAGAAAACGACGCGTTCGACGGCAAAAGAGTCATAGATTTGCGGTAGGGTTTGCCTAAAGCAAATCATTGCTAAAAGCTTTAGATAAAGCTTCTTTGGAAGAGCCTTTTAAAAACATAAGCTTACTTTCTACCAATCATTATTAATTCACACATCGAGCCTAAAATTGAACAACGAACTGACGAAAAATTACCTACAATTATGATTGTATCCCAAGAATTCATTTAAATATTCCTCTTCACATCGTGTTTTCCAGCAATCTGTGTTATGATATTGAGTGATTGATTAAACCGTAGTTAATCACTTTACAAATACTGTAAATTCATATCAATTACAGCCAGCGTTTTAATTATAAATTCATTATTTTTTATCTGTAGATGTATTTGCTATAATCCGATAAATGGGCAAAAAATACAACATTTACTGTTTAATTTTTTGTGTTTTGATTCTTGCAACACAACTTTATCTGGTACAATACATTTGATAAGTCCAAATTAACATGAACTAATATAAAGTCTATTAACAGTAGGTACACTTTTAGCCTTGGAAACACCATAATAATTTCCTTCACGCATATTCTTACAACCCTATGCTCACTAACGCCTCAGTTTATGGGATTTATCGCGTTCACCCCATGTTCTATGGTGTGGTTTTATGGTTATCTGCTTTTTATGATAATGTCTTTGCCGATTTTGCCGGTCACCCTTTTTTTAAGATACATTTAACAACCTTTGACACTGACAGGTCGGAAACTCATTTGTTTTAGGCCCTTTAGTTTTAAATATTCCAAATAGTCCAAATAGTTTTAAATACTTCGAATTTTAAAAATGCTTGTCTTTTGTTTAGTTTTAATTATTTAGCACCAACGTTGGCTCCTTTTTTATACCTGCTAATATTATATCTATTGTACATTTCAGTGCTTGGTCATTAACATCGGAATTATTTCCCATAAAAATACTTGTGTATAATGTTTTAAATATCTTTAACATCAGCTGAAATGGAACCAACGAACATGATCACAATGATCTAAATTCTTTGTAAAGTATTCCGGTTATAAAGTCAAGAAACAATACGCATGCGTACATACCCATACTAAAGTTCTCACGACAACTGCAACGGTGGAAAGTGCGAGTTGGTCGCAAGCAACTCGTCCGATAGCGTCTAATTGACGGCCCGCGTTCAGATAAAACCCAATATCTGTCGATTTGCGAGAACTGATTGTAGGGGTTCTCACGCTCAGCGGCTACTTTCAATTGTTTTTGGAGAGACGTAAAATGTGATGCCGAATGCTGTGACGTTTTTGGATTTTTGAAACAAAAGCTTACGTAGTTTACAAATTTTTCGGCAAGACATGTTTTTATAAAAAGCAATTTCGCAATTCTAACCTAATCTTATACCTGACTACACTAAGTCATACAATTTTCTTTGCTATTTACATATGTGATTTTTTTATGATTACATTGCCTGACCTAGGATTCGAACCCAGGACCTTACTAGACAAACATAACATCACGCCTGTATTTCCCGAAGGGCAGAGGTGCACAATATAGTACACCCACACTTCGCCAGTTATGTTTTTAGTATTGCCATCAACCGAGCACAAAACCAGACTCCGGGCTGCTACTGAGAATTACCTACCTATTGGAAAAACCCTGTAACACTTTCCCCGATCCCGGATTTGAACCCAGGACCTCGTGCACAGCAGTCGCGCTTACCGACCACTAGACCAACGAGTTAGTCTAAAATACAAACATTCGTTATTTATTTACCAAATACGTAATATTCGGCATAACACCTGTCTCAGCAATCTTCATCAAGCCATGACTAAACGCACGCTGGCTAAGCAATTCACCTCGACATTTAATTTTCAAGCATACGGTAATTAATAGTTGACTAACTAGTGGTGTCGGGCAAAAATACTCGAAAAATACTCTGTCTGATTGATCACTGCTTAGGGTCAAATGTTGAGGTCCATTTGTTTTGTAGTATTAGTACCTACGTCTACCTGCTTAACTTGTTATTGCGTATTGGGCTGTTGCTTTTCCCTTTAAGTGGACATACTTTTATGTGGGGCAAAATAAATTGTCATGGTGGAGCACTGATAGCTGACCGGTATAACCATTGGACTGCCAAGTCGCGAAAACCTCCATGAAAATCATTTACATGCAGTGAGCACGTGTTTCGTTCACTTTTAGTTTGATCTGTGCTTAGTTACAAGTATTACCTACTACTTAGTATCTAGAATTTGTTTCTTAAGTTGAATTTTTAGAGTCTGCATAGTATAAATGCAGCCTCTAAAAATTTTACTTAATCTATATAATAATAAGTTATCCTTCAGTTTAGGTTGTAGAACCTAAATACATACCTAAAGTCACGCCTGTTTTCCAGAAGGGTAGACAGAGATAGTACGCTGTTATTGTATCTAAATATGCTCCAATATTATTTGTTTCAAGTCACCTGCTGTCCTTTTCCGGTTGATGATGATGATTGTCCTTTAATCCGCAGACCAAAATACAAAATCACGTACTTTGAAGTGATTTTCAACCAAAACAAAACTAACCACATGTGAGAATAAAACTAAAACAAAACACGTCAAAGCAACAAAATAAGCCCATGAAAGCCGTGACCCAATACGTAGAGCATGTAAATCCGCCGCTGACAAGGCCGCCAACATAAAAAGCATAACGTGACGGTTGGCAAGCCCGATCCCTACACTTGACGTCTCAATTGTCTTTGATCACAAATACGTGAATTATTCAACAGTTCCCCCCTCCTTTCAATGAAAGTTCGTAGATCTGGCACGTGGAAAGACTGGCTGGGTGGAAATGGAAAACAATAAAAACTATTTTCAAATTTGTAAAAGAAAATACTACGGCGTTCTAAATCTAAAATGATCGAAGTGTAGAGGTAAGAACTGCAGTCCAATAAATTTTGAATTTGCCGTACATTAAGTCCTGTACTCTTCTAACGCCATCTATTGATAGCAAATCAATAGATGAAAAGCTAAAGGTAATTCTCTTGTTCAGTATCTCGTAAGATCACAAATGCAATAATCGACTCTACTACACAGCACAGACAAGTACACCATAAACCAACCAAAAAATTAAATTAAGTAAACAAAATTTCTTATTTAAAAATATAGTAAATGAGCGAGCGAGCCTGCAGCAATACGACGCTGCTAATAATTATCCGTTTAAACTCCTTTAAGAATTCTTAAGAAGATTAAATTAATCATTATATATTCTCACTTGAGGGACGGAGTCTTGTAAGAGACAGGGTAGATTAAAGCCATGCTCGAGGCATTCGGTTTCTTCACTGGATTCTTCCTCGTTTCAGAATATTTTCCGGATATAAATAAATTAATAAAGCTTCGGGATTTCTGGAGAATCGGTAAGATACTGTAGGTTTTCATAGACAAATATACCTGCTATACTAGTCTAGCAAGCCTGCCTATACTAGCTGCGCCCCGCGGTGTTACCCGCTACATTGTTTCGGGATAAAAAGTAATCTATGTGTTAATCCAGAGTACCAGCTACCTCCATATGAAATTTCATTAAAATCCGTTCAGTAGTTTTTACGTGAAAGAGTAACAAACATCCATCCATACAAACTTTCGCCTTTATAATATTAGTGTGATTGGTTACTATGGGAAAACCAGGCTAAAAAAAAGCATACATTTTTAATTAACCATCAAGAAAAGCACATTCCTTCGCTACCATTTAACAATGCTGTATAAGCTCGATACATTTCGCCACCCCCACACAAATCCTTAAGATCAGTGCCCCCAGGCGCGTCTTTGTACATTTTGTCAAATGTTAATTAAGAAGCTGTGTGCTGTAAAGACTTGTAATCTGCGAATGAGTGCCGGATTATCTTTGAAGTTGTTATACTTTATACATATTTTATTATTAATATTGTTAACATTTGCTTTAAAATATTCGTTGGGAGATAGATCAAGAATATGGTTTCCCTGTGAGGAAGAAAATCGTAGGTGAGAGGCGACGGCCTGTTCCTAGCTCGATTAGTGGAAATATGCTCATAATGGATAATGGAATGGGAATGGAAATGTGGTTGATGTTGAAGGCAACTTTTGGCTACCCCTTCTGGAATTACACGTGTTATTAAAAAAAAACATTTATTTCAGGCATAAAATAACCCATATCATAAAATGAGACACAAGAAATAAAATAAAAATAATTATACACATGTTTTAGTATAGAGTAAATTATTCTACACTGTATACTTTTTATACCGATTAACGCTTCGCAATATTGTCGTTATACTCTAAATAATTATGTTGAATATCAGTATATGTATAATTAATATTATATTCCATAAGAGGAGTCTATATTTGGAGTAGGTATAATTGCTTTAAGAACTGAACAAATTAGGAGACTTAATATATAATATTGGCCCTATAGATGGCGCTTACGGCTGTTTATCTATCAAAAGCTCTGCGGTAAAATTCCTAGATATTTTGGCATTTAGTATTAAAACAACATCACGCCTATATTGCACGAAGGGGTAGGCAGAGGTGCACATATAGTACACCCACATTTCGCCAGTTATGTTTTTAGGTCCAAATGTTATAAGGGGGCGAGCCTATTGCCATTAACCAGGCACAAATCCAGACTCCGTGCTGCTACTAAGAATTACATCCGCAGTTACGTAGGTATTTGTAAAAATATATACGAATTACTGATTCATTCAGTGTTACAATAGTACCTATATAAATTAACGTATACACACTCAGACGACACACAAGTTACCTTCACAGTAACTGATAGAAATTCTCTAATGCTAACATCACCACTCTGATCTTAATACAGCAAGTTAGAGTAATAAGCAACAGACAGACAGCGCCGCGGGGCAAGTTAGTTTGTTTGTGCACAGTTAACGGTTAGTTTATTAATTTAGGTTTGACAAATTGTGCGGTTCAACCCTCCGTCTAACCTTTGTTTAGTTATGAGGTTCACTATTTAATGTTACTTGTGTGGTACGACATTTATGTTATACTTAGTAACAGACTAACTAATACTGTGTAACAGGCGTGGTACAGGCGAAATAAGTTTGGAAATAAGTTACATACAATGTCAAAAAGCTTACTAAAATTCCCAGATTAAAAATTAAAAGTTGAAATTAATTTTAATTATCCTGAATGGTCTCTACGCTACTGAATAATAACTCAAAAAAGATGTTAATATGCTAATTATACTAGTTTAAAAATTGTTATCACAATTAGCTATCGATACTTCATTGTATTTAGGTAGTGTAAGTAGTTATCGCACCTCTGTCCGCGAACGTACGGATACCAGAACACTTATCACCAATAAAGCCGGCGAAAAAGCGCAGAAACCAAAAAAAATATGAAAACCTTTTCACTATAGCGCATTCAGAATTCTTATAATAAAGACACAAAACAGAGGGTATATGCGTCTGCGTAATTGTTGCTTTTTAATCGTATCATACTAAACGTAGATGGTAGCGCTATCTATCGGCGTTCGCTGAATATATGAAGGCTGCGTTCTTCGTAGATACATGTAAAGTGTTTCATATTGTTAAATTAAACTTGGAGAGTTTTGTTGTTATTACGTTTTTTGGTATATTATTTAAAACATTTTGCTGTAGTACCTAAGTATACACAGATTAAGAATTTAATTTCCTTGCATCGCATAAGCGAATCGTAAGTGTAAGTCCGACGAATGGCAAAGGCTTTCTGCCTATTTACAAAAGACTTATAATCGGATAAATATGAATATGGAAGCAGGTATCATAGTAAAGGAACCTTTGTCTCATAAAAATAACGACAACGTTTTCCGTAGCACTTATGTACTTACCGTCTTTGGCAAAGTCTATTGCGTAATACATTTCTGCTGATCTTGGGAGAATAGAGTTTTTACAGGTGTGATGATCAATAGAATTCCTAAAATCTCCTGACAAAAAACATAAGATTAACTGCTCCACATCAATCATAGCAAATCATAATCAACGCCGTTATCTTATTAAGTATATACAAATGACTTCTAAAACCCTCGTATCGTTTTGTCGTAACAGATCATTATTGTATGAAAAAATAGCACCAAGCTTGGAGCCTTGGACTTTAATGGCGTACATTTTTTATGAAAGCGGGCAACTACGCTATTTGGAGTAAGAATTGATTTGGTCGCGTTATGTTGGGTTCTGTAGGTGTTATTTTAGACAGTAGGTAGGTAAGGCATAACTTAAGGGTTGTGTAATAGGTACTCGATGTATCGATTAAATGCATAGGTACTACCGCGCTATTCTAAAGACATCACTTACGATAGAAAATAACAACACGGAAATTAACGCGAACACAACTTTATTAATTTTTGGCTTGACGTTTCGACCGAGTTACACCGGCCGTGGTCACAAGCAGAGTCTTGTGACCTGCGGGTTGTTATTTTTTCTTCTCACTTCTAAATTCGCGGTGAGATTTGACATTAGCGCATAGAAAGGTGACGTGCGAGATGACTTTCGAGATTAACGATTATCGAGTTAGTGTTTCAGCATAGCAACTGATTTTGCAAAGGTATCGAAACATCGAGTATCGATTAAATAAGTAATCATCTATCTTTACTATTCTCTGGTTATTGAGGATTAAATCGCTACTTAAGGGTTATTAATTGTTAAGATATTAGACTTGTCTAAGAAATAAACAATGTTAGTACAAGCAAATCATTGTCACACATGAATGATACAGTCTTATTCAAATTAAACATACGAACTCGAGTTTCTGTAGGTATATCTTCTAAACAGCTCGACTACGTATAAACCTACTTCAGAAATCCTTCTTTTTTGGCCTGTTGAGAATGAACCTTAATACCATAACTAAACATAAACTGACGGAGTCTGGATTTGTGCCCGGTTGATGGCAATAGGCTCGCCCCCTATTACATTGGGACCTAAAAAAAAAACATAACTGGTGAAATGTGGGTGTACTATATGTGCATCTCTGCTTACCCCTTCGGGGAATACAGGCGTGATGTTATGTTTACGTATGTTTTAAACATAAACTCTCATTACAACCAACAAGTGCTCCAAAACCTCGTTGCATCCCGTTATATAACCCTTCGCACGCGACGGCCCGGCGACCACGCGCCTCGTTACGGACCCCTAAATAATTAATATTTTGTTCGTCGCCCTATTATTAAATCACGGGGTCTCGTGTAACAATTAGTGATGTTCTCACGCCGATGGACACATGAGTTCACGTAATTATAATGGTCGGTGTATCGAAATATTTTTTTTATGTCTTAAGGTCCTTTAGAGTGAACTTGTATTTTGAACGTAAATCTGCAGTGGCAAAGAATGGGTTAAGATACATATTGGATTAATTTATTCGACCTTACTATTGTGATAATAAAAAAATAAAGAGCATAATTTTGCTTCGTCAAATTACAAAAACAATTGAATATATAGGGAGAAGGTCTTAGACTATTAACAGAAATGTTTTAAGTTTAGGCAAATACTATAAAAAGTAAGCATTTTAAATCTAGCGCAGAATAATAGCGTTTTAAAAACACTGGCACCGATGTTTTTGCCTACCATAATTTCTCCAGACAGTATCACCCACTTGCCACTTATCTGACCTACATGGCGTTCGCCTTACGGTGAGCCTGCCAGCCTTTGGTGTGGGTGTCCAGATGAACTTTCTTGGTTTAGACGTGTGATCGTTATTATTCGTTTGTATTTATAATTACTGGAATAACTACCGTTATTACTTTGTTACTTATTTTAAGCTTGGTCTCTCAATCTAGAGACGTCTATATTCATTGACCCTTGGGGGGAAATATGATAGTTCTTTTACACCTATGCCTATCCTCTAGCATTAAGTAAAATATCAATCAATAAGGATTGACATACCAACTGAAACTCCTTTCTTTCCTCATTTAATAGAAATGTGTAAGCTGATATAAACATACAGATATAACTGTCGTAAATCTTTGGTACGGCTAATTTATGATGAAGTACCTACCTTAGTTACAAAGAGATATATTATTTTTCGTTTATGCCAAAATAATACTTCGTTCCTAATTTTCACTAATCAAATAAGTACTATATGATATTCATTATTATTCATAGAACCTTTATTTATTCTGTTATACCTATTTTGATACCTATTTTCTTTTCCTTTTGACTCATTGGTAGTTTTTTGTTTAGCTTATGCTTTTTGACAAAAGTTTATAGAAAAATCCTATTTTTTTTTCTTAAATAACCATTATAGAATCAATGGTAGAGGTTTTTAAAATCCAATTAGTTTAATACAATTTCCTAATTATTTAATTTTAAAAATATGTCTCTCTTTAGTCAACTTTGATAAATAGAAAGCTTTCATAATTTAAATATTTAAAAATATATATTTGGTACGTGAAGCTTACACATACTTAATTACTTTCTCTGTAATTAACATTAACACAAAAAATATTAATTTATTCAAAATGCTACTGTTAGATGATCGCTACTATAAAAACTAGTTTATTGATTATTAAATTCATAGCAACAAATTGAAAACTAAAATCATCATATTTATTGTGTTAGCTTTAGGAGCGGGTTTCTATAATCCATTTTACCATCTGAAGTCAAGCGAAAAGCTCAAAATTAGTAAAAGGCTCGGTTAGTCAATTATCCAATCAAGCTTTGAAGGTAACTTTTACTTTAAACCGAAGCATTGTTATCGTGAAAAGGGTACAAAAAGTGTGTAGGCAGATGCTCATTATGTTTCCAGTCGAGTAGCTCCCCACAGGCAGACGCCATTGCTATTAACAAGCGTAACAAGATTATCTCGTCAATAATTCGGCACACTTACCACACAAATAAAAACAATTGTATATTTTTCCTCAATGAGTTTATTGCGCCAGAACAATAAATGAAGCTGATCATTATAACGTTTACTTTCAACATCAATTACGAATACTCTACACGATATCATGTCGTACGCCGAGTCCATTAATATTTATAATATTCGAGTCCGTATTGCACTTCGGTTCACAAACGCCAACTCAACACCCAAGCTGCTATCCCTATTAACTTACAGTTCGTGGGATCGATAATTACGATATATTTGTCTAAATATCACAAGAAAATACAAAAACGAAATACGAAATAGAATTAACACAATTAAAATTATTAACAATTAAATATACAGAGTCTGTGTCGCTTCAAGACGTGAGGTATCACCAAGGCGAGCGGGGGTGGCGGCGTCATGACACCGGGACGTGGTGCTGGTAGAGTTGCTCCTGGCGCTCGCACAGGGAGGTCATTTTCTTGAACGACTCGGAGGTCTCGCGAAAAAGCAGGTTCGCGTCGTCACGGGGCCGCCCGTGCGCCGCGTCCAGCCTCCCGGGCGAGATCACCGGGGGAGAGGACGCCGAGAGCGGCGACAACGACTCCCGCGCCGACTGCGCCCCCGCCGGGGCCCCGTACGGACCACCACCTGCTTGCGGCACGCCGTTACCCATCAGAAAAGGAGACGGGAAAAACCCCCGCTCGCCGAACTGTGGAAATAGTCCCGCTTGTAGCGCGCTCAAATTCCGACTGTAGAATTTCATAGTTTCAGTCACGTAGCTAGGAAGCTGTGTCGCCTCCTCGTTGCCACCGTACCGCAAGCTCTCTAGTGTTGACGCAAGCCCTTTGATATCTGCGTACAACTTATTTAGAAGCTCTGCGTTTACTTCGAATGCTGGTCTCTGTTCCCGCCCTTCTGGCGAACTAGTTGACAACAACCGCCGATGCAAGTCAACGTTCGAGCTGTGTCGATCTCGACTCCGCCGAGAAGGAAAGGCCGCGTCACAGCCACTTACCTCGCACGGATGAAGTAATTTCAAATGATCGTTTCTGTAATGCATGCGCAGTGTGAAGTGGTTCTGAAATACTTTTCCACAAGCGGTACATCGGTCTGGGTTCTCATCGTCAATAGGGATTTCTAGATCGTTAATGTCTGACCTGTCATCGGTTCTGTCACTGCTGGCTGAAGGAGACCTCGCCCTCGCTAAACGCTCTTCTAGAGTATGTAAATCACTCCCGCTGTCACTCGGGGTATACAGGTCGGAACGTAACCTTAAACCTTCGCGGACAACGCTAGGGGCACTTGACTCATCATCTGATTCACTTTCAGCCTTAACACGCATCACCGATTCCGAGTCCACAGTAGCTTCCTCACCGTTCTGAAAGGGCTCCCTGTTTTCAGGCTTTTGTTTTTTCAGTGATAAAGGTTCCTCCTCTGCGCGGCTTGAGCTCGGAGTTGACAAATTTCTAAATAAATCCGCGTTATATTCTTCGTCGGACACTATGTATTCATTACTTTGAGAGCAGCGAGTAGGGTTGCCACTCTTCCTTTTACGTTTGTTAGGAACAAGGGACGACGTTTTATCGTCCGAAGCGGTGGGGTCAGCGCGACTGTTTACACTATCAGGTTTCACAACAACGGGTTTGGTATCGTCTCTGTTTCTATTCACACTTAAATCTTCAGGCTCATCCTCGTAGTGCAGCCTTTCCGCAGTTAAATTGTCAGTCCGTTCATCAGACTTGTCCTTTCGCTCATCATCAGAAACATCATCATTAATTTCACTACAGTTATTGGACTCGTCTTCGTGCATAATGTGAGGTTTGACGAGATCCAGTGCACTACGCGGTTCTTCGGGGCGAGGAAGCTTTCTATACATTTTTTCAATTTCACTGAAGTTACGGAGATCGTCGAGAGGCACACGCGGAGGCAGAGGAGTTGGTCCTGGGGGTCCGGAGAGTGATGGCGGCAGTCGTGCTGCCAACTCAGGAGGCAGCAACCCAGGAGGAGGTATCGGCAGCCGCGCTAGCGCAGGCAGCAGCGGGAACGGTTGTGCTGACCGTCCATCGTGAGCAGAGATTTTGCGGCGCACGTGCGGCGAATGCAACTTTGGATTTGGGTTAGCACTGTGCCGATTCCTCGATCGCCGCGAACTGAACATCATGGTGCATCCTTCCACTGTACACTTGTGCATCTCTCGCAGGTGCACCGCCGAAAAGTGAATTTTAAGCGCACCTTTATCGCAGAAAGTCTTGAGGCAGACGTTGCACTGAACTCTCTTCTTGCCAGTTGCGGGGTTGACGAACTGGACGCCGAGGCCGAGGGGCCATGGTGCCGGCGGCGGGTCGCGCCTGTCCGGCAAGTACTCGGGCGACCGGCGATCGTCGATCTTGTCGTCGTCTCGGCCGCTGAAGCTGGCGCCGAGCTTGCGGAAATCGAACTGCGGTGCAGGTTGAGTCATTCGAGGCATCATAAAATAGTCCAGGCCGGCCGGCAAGCCGGGAACCGCACCGAACTCTTTGGGTTCCATCACGTCACTGTCATAATATGCGCGCGTAGTGCGAAGCGGGTGGCGCGCGTCGCGGCCGCTTTGCGACTGAGGACGTGCGACACAGGTGACCGCGCGCGGGCGGCAAGCGACAAAGGCCAGCGGTGCGGGGGTGTGAGGGCGGCGCGGCGGGCCGGCGCGGGGGTGCGGCGGGCGCGCGGGGCCCGGCGGGCCGCAGGTGGGAGGAGCGAGCGCTGGGCGGAGCGGATCGATGCACGGTGGGGACACGCGACACTCGCGCACTCAACCACTGTAAACACTGGAGAACTAAAGCATCGCATGCCGTTACGTAACTAGACACATACGCCACGATTGCACATAACCATACACGAACGATTGCATACCGACTCAGTTCCGTGTTTAATTATAGAGATGTCGACCGTTCCGCACTTTGTATACAAAACGCTATAAAACACCACGGATCGTAGAAATAAGTGATTTAGTTTGTAGAACTAGACTATCGTGATAAGCAACACCGACGCTATAGGTAGGTTGTAGTCAAAAACTATCCAACAACTTTAATAGATTCATAAAACTTATTTAAGTACCTAAGAATTAAGTACGTAAATATCGTACGAATTATATGTACTGACCTACCTACCTAGGTACCCACATAGACATAGATATACCAACGTATAGACAAGCATTTAGGGATAGTAACCAAGAGCGTTTGAAGATCTACAATCCCTTAAAAATGACCTAGGCGCTTGACACCTAATAGGCAAATATGATTTGACAAACTAGATCCTAAAAAAACTAAATTCAGGTAGATAAGTAGATAATTAAAAAGTATATTAAATATCAAACGAAATAAAAAAATACCTACTTTTAAATTTAGAGCTCTATAAATGTGATGAGTAAAAACCGGCCAGTTTTATTTTTAAAAACTTAGGTGTATTACCTATACCTATTATAAGGAGGTTACATTATAGTAAGACACATTATTATTTTTTAATACCATCTGTTAGTTACCTACTTATTTTAAGTTAGTTTTAAATGTCAAAAATGACTGCCTAGTTGGTCTAGTGGTTGCTAAGCGCTACTGCTTAGCACGAGGACCTGGGTTCGAATCCCGGGTCGAGCAATATGTTATTGGATTTTCCAGTAGCAGCACGGCGTCTGGATTTGTGCCCGATTGATGTTAATAGGCTCGCCCCCTATTACATTGGGACCTAAAACATAACTGACGAAATGTGGGTGTACTATAGGTATGTGCATCTCTGCCCACCCCTTCGAGGAATACAGGCGTGGCGTATGTTGTATTTAAATGTCACCAACTGCTTCGTTAATAATTCTACGAAGCAAAATAGCTGTGCTATACAAATTTAAGTGTTATTCCTTAGTTAGTCAGAATAGTTAGGTAGGTACCTATTTTGTTTACAACGGATTCAGGCAATTTCGAAATTCCGATTCAAACTCCAAAATTACGCAAAACCATTTTTAAATATGACTAATTTATTGCTATTAAAATGTGCTATCGAGTAGTTAGATAGGCCAAGCGTAGCAATTTATTCATCGATTTCGATCATTCAACGTTAAACTCGAAACTTTTCATCGCAGAATAGGCAAGTTAAGGACTCATGAAAAGCGTCTAAGACTCTACCTAGGTAGGTAGGTACCTAACTACCTACGTAATAGTACCTAGTAAAGCCAAAAGCGACTTGAATAAAGGTTTTACCAATAATTAGTTAATTACCTATTTTGTAATTTTATAATATCCATCTTAAGAAAAATTAATATAGGTATTATAATCTTTTATTTTATTAATAATAATATAATTGAATATTACTATAACGTTATGCAGCTCTTATTGCTTTTTAAAATAACCTCCTACGAAATAAACTTAACCTAAGCCACATCTAAAAGTTTCAGACTAAAACACACTACTACCGCCATCTATGTTCACAGAAAGCAACTAAGCCCACATCAATGGAAATCCTCGACTAGAGATCACGCATGTCAATAAATCATTGTTCTATATTTGAAAACGTTTTGAATCGTGTAAAGAACGAACAAGCATGGCGGTTGTAATAAAATAACGGATTTTCTTTAAGTTTTTTTTATTTGAAGTTTTGTAAGAATTTGTTTTGTGTAACCATCAAACGTAGATCGCGGTTTTTTGGTCGAATCTTGGGATTTCAATGGTTTATAGAGTGAGTAAATTGAATAAGTATGTTGTTAGTAGGTATTTTAAGATTTTTACAAGGTTGCCAAACAGGGTGTTTCGTAAGCCGCCTTTGTCGAAACTTCAAAAATCTGTACCTGTCTGTATCATGTTTTAATTTAACTACCCAGCAGCATAAGAATTTTTTTATACTAGCTATTAGACATTTACAAATTTAAAAGAAAAATTAAATTATTCCTGTCGTTTTCAAAATAAAGAATAGAGTCAATAGACTTAATACAGGGTTTTAGTTAATGCCGATATGATCCTCGCTTATGAATAAGAATAAGTTATTTAAAATGTTGCGAAAACTTCTTTCATTACTTATGTCTCTACCTACATACCTATACATACCTACAATAAAAAAGAAATCTTATAAAGTACTGGTTGGTCTAATAAGACTAAGAAAAGAACACCCTGACAATACCTAATTAAAATCCTTTTCATTTGTAAGATAGAATATCTCACTTGTCCTGCAGTTTTACCCACAAATTCAACACATAAACAAGAGTGGAATCTCCCAATCGCACCCGAAGCCGGACTCGCCGCCCAATCTCCCTCGTTCACAGGAGATAACCGTCAGTATCCTCGTCTGGTAGATGTCGTATCGCACGAGCTCAATTATTCTCGATCTCGGAAACAGTTACAATGGACTATCGTTCTGCGCACCACGCGTATACAACGCTCTTTTATAGTGTGGTGCAAGGTTTAGAAGAGCAGCGTTTTTGTAGTGACCAGTATTGACGACAGCATTTTTGTTTTTTCGGTTTCTATAATTTAAATATCTCTTATTTATAGGTACTAATTATTATTGTCTGGTAAAATAAGGCATTAGGTACTATTGAGCAATATAACTGCAAAACAACAAAGACCTATAATAAAAAAAACATTACTAGAAAAACCTACTAAGTAGAATAGACACCAATAAGAACAATTGCATCTTATTTGATTGTGATTACCAATTAGAATTGGTCATATTATACCTTCTCGATTTCTCACACACTTCTTATGATTAACCTATATCCATGTGACATTTGTCTCATGTCCGATACGAGGAAAAACAGAAAAGTAGAAGGTTAATTTACACATACATACATAAAGTCACGTATTTCCCTAAGGGGTAGGCAGAGACCACGGATTTCCATTTGCTACGATCCTGGCATATTATTACTTTAATGGTTAATTTATAATTACAGTTTAAACCCGGTTCATTCATTTTTAGTAGCTAACTGTAACTACTAGACGTTTTAATAAATATTCAATTCAATAGATACAGTTTAACCGCTACCCGCTTACAACTCGCACCACAATACAGTCACCCATATTATACTCTCAGTTTCGCGGTACGTAACATAAACAAGATCTCTTTTTGTCCTAAGTGATCCGCTTCTGGTCAACGTTGATTTTTATATCGACTTGGGGATAGTTCACACTGGTGTAGAATAGTCGTGATAGAAAAAATGAAAATTTATAACACAAAGGTGTCGTAAATCTTTTTCTTACCATATTGTCCAAATCTCCAGTTTATTTGAATGTATGTATGCCTCTTATGCTTCTAATGCCTAGTGCAGCTGAAAAATAAGACTTTATACTAAAAAAGAAATAAACTAACGATACCTACAAAAATTCAAAAACTCGTAGGTATCTTATTTTAAAGTATTTAGGGCACTAGTTGTACTACATAATAACTATTTGTGTTTCTGAATTCAACAAGTATAACTGTAAACAAAACAAAAGTGAATCCAAATAATTCATTAATAACATCTACGGCGTAGTGAAGAACTGGTAGCGCCATCTATCAAGCTTTGTCAGAACTATAGCGTTTATACGTTTAACTGTTTTAAAATTTCGAAGGCATTTTTTTTTGGAACCAAGAAAATTAAATTGGTTATAATTTGATTATAATATACCGTAATGGCTCATAAAAATCAAGTATGGAACCTTATAAATTGCTTCCATGACAGTTTTGATATTTTACGCCAACACTTCCAGGGCCTTAGCCACATAACTTTATGACACGTTTATTAAAAAGAAATCACTAAAGTGAAAAATAAAATTCATTTTTTTCCCAAGTCACACGACAGGCCAAAACAATGTACAAGTACCCTAACTCGATCCGACCGACATATTTATTTTGAAGAGCGCCGTATTTTGTTTGGATTAAAAATATTTCTGGCTACACTTGCACACGACACTGTACGAAGTATCGCCCTGTACAAAACTGGCGTACAACATTATAGACACGTGCCGCCGTGGCCATGGTGTATACTTTTTCGTGGCCTGTGACGCACGTAGGTCGTTCGAGTGATCCGAATTCTTGAGACGATTATTCTGCACTTATGACATGGAGATTTGAAGGTTGAGGTGACATTGATTATCATGTCCTCATGTCTGACTAACGTTACTATGTCGATTTAAGCTAAAATAAAATAATATTTTGTACTAGAACTGAACTATTTGATTTGATTTGACAAATTTTTACCGACTTCGAAAAAAGGAGCAGGTTCTCAAATCGGCTGTATGTGTTTTGTTCACTATATTAAGATTGAACTCCTAGAAACTACACAAAGATTCTTTGTATTGTGGGATCCTGGCTCTAACGATCCGTCACCAAAAAGGTTTAAGTAAAAAATAATTACTCATACCATGAAAAGAATACTCAATTTTGACGGCATACAACGATCAATTCAGTACCCCCATGCAATCTATTATAAACTCCCCTAAAACACCTATGAGTACCTAGTATATAAAGAATAAGTATTCTGGATTGCCCTACGAGTGTACCAAAAATAAGAATGTGGACTGCTTGTAACGGCTCTGTATAAAAAGATCTTTGCTCTGCTATAAGACACAGATCAATAAATATACCTGAAACGGGACACTCAATTGCATTTTAAAGGCTTTTTTATATACCTCATATCTTGCAGCATACACCAACCGTATTTACTTCAAAGCCAGTGGAAATGTCTTCAGCAAACATGTAAGCAATACCAATACATAACACTTTCGTTAAACACGGCCAGTTAGGCACGGATCGCGTGTTATCATCCACATATCCGGCTGAACGACCGGAAATTATTAAAAAAAATCTGCGGTTTTTTTTCTACACTGTATATCGTGTACTTTGTCATTAAATCGATGTTTCCTTCACATCGACGTGATTATTATCTCGATTCGTGAAAACCTCGAAGGTTAGCCAAAAACGGTGGAACTGTGTGAAAAAAATTGACGTTTCCGCTAAAGAAACTGACAGGTTTCAGTAGTTTGTTTGATGTGTGTTTATCTGTAATTTGCGCGTTGTGATTGATTAAGTTCTGTTTACTTGAATTACGTCGATTTTTTCTCGATAGATGCCTGGACAAGTAAATTTTCGAGAGCCGAAAAATGATCTCGATTTTTTTTGTTTAGTGTCACGAACCCGAAACAATAGTCTAGCGACTAGTTTTAATATATAACTAGTCGATCTACGTTAGGCTAGACTATCACTCTGTCTAAATGATTAAGAGACGTACCTACCTACGTATTTCAATTCGCCATTCTAGTAATGAACTTTCGTTTAACCAGTCCGTAACGAATAAACGTGTTTGTTAATAATGGTCGAACTCTATTAGGTACCAGTGCCATTTAAATTCCCCGTTCCCTAGACATGTGAAAAAATTATTGACGAATAGAATGATAATTGTATGGGGATGACATAATTTTTCGACTATGTCTTCGATAACATACGTCCAACCCATATATTTTTGCCACTTGTCTAGAGAGGCAATAGCATAAGAGAAACGTGATGAACATCTTAGTAATAATCACCAGGTTTAACGGCGTAACCAAATTTACACCAGACATGAAGACGCCTACCCCTCAGGGAAACAGGCGTGACTTTATGTATGTATGTATGAAGACGCCTCGAAGTAAAACGGACGGTACTCCACCCAAAGGCTGTCGTGATGTTACAATTACCTTGAAGATCAAACGGTCTACAGATCTCATATCTCAAGTACCAATCTCAATTAAAAACACGCATTACCTATGCTAACAGCATCATAATTTTAACATAAAACACGAGTACTGCAAAATGGCCGCCACCGAAATCCGTACCACATGACAAACAGAGCGTTGTTTTCGTGTTGGCTGGCACGCGAGGATGAATCCTTGACTTGGTTGTGCGAACAAAGACTGTGAGTAATCGGTATCATTGATGCTACATATTGGTTTTGATTTAGTACTATTGTTGAAGCTTACTGAGGTTGGAGGCCATCGCCAGCACTGACGTATCCCTAAAGAGTTGGGAGCGCAGACTGTCCTAGTGACATTGTATGGTATGTAACATCGTATGTGTATTGCGTGATAATAGCTGAGATCAAATGAAATAGTAGTTAGATAGGATTTACTAAAGTGCATCATATGCAGTAGCTGATGGCAAGCCAAAGGTCATTTAAAAAAAAACTGAACATAAAGGTTTCTTGGTGGCAGAGGCGTATAGCAGACCTACATTTCTTCAGTTATGTTTTAAGTCCCAATGTAATAAGGGGCAACCCTTGTCATCAACTAGACATAAATCTAGACTCCGTGCTGCTACTGAGAATTACCAAATGGAAAACCCCACAGCACTTTGCCCGACCCGAATTCGAACCTAATGCCTCGTGCTCAGTAGACGCAGTTAGCGACCACTACACCAACGACTTATACCCTGTTATGTAAACTGTCAATAAAATACAGTTAACGCTTGACAATCGCATTTGCAACAAACAAAATAAAAGCGTTTGATTAGGTTTCCAAAATTGGTTTATCTCAACGTGTACGTATAATGGAAGTCAAAACGGAATACCTACCAAACAAAAATCGGAAAATGCATTAAAACAATTATATTTCTGAAAGCAAATCCTTATACTAATTGGTCAAATACAATCAGTTAATACTTTAATAGCCCAGTTCAATGCCAGCACTGAAGCGGCTGACAAAATCCGCCTCTGAAGGAAATAATATATCACACAAGTATATCAGCGGGTCGGTTACGTAATTATCAGTAATTAAAGCGGTGCCAAATGAAATCGCATCCTTTGCCATCAGACCTCCAAATATAATAACAGGACAATCCGCCCAACTTACATTAAAACTACATTTTAACGCAAAATAAATTCAACCTTATGTTACGGTGATAAGAGTTTAATTTGGCTGGATAATATAACGGTTATTTAGAAGTACGATAATTTATTAAGTAATTCGGTGTGTTGTGCGGGAGTCGAACCGTGTAACGCCCCTGCGGATGCTACAAGTAAAAGCAATGATACATCGCGGATTTCGTCGCGATGTTGTTATATTCTGCTTGGTGCTATACCATTCGGTACTCTTCTACACCAGAATTTTATATGAAAATTCTGGGTATGCAAAAGTCTGTTTGGTAACCAAGGGCTCCTTCGTAATTAGTATAAAAAGCATCCCTTAATTATAAAACTAAACTACGAACCGTAAGATCTATTCCATGGGCAGCACCTTGGAATAGACCCCCTTTCGGCCTTTAAAATGTGAGAGCCTTTCTTAGGACGCTTTATCACACTACTGATAACCCATTAAATATTGTAATACCCTTTGTTCCATCATAATATAAAATACTAGCAGGTTACATACAGCTACATCCAGTAAAACTAAAAGTCTACCCCAAAACAATTTGGAAATGACTTCCCAAATATTTTGGGGTTAACATTTAGCTGTAGGCAGATGATGAAATTATTCATAGCAATGAATATTGAGTGCTAAGTGGAAGACAACAGCGGCAAGGCGAGGACGTATGTACACACAGAGGAAGTGATTCAGGCGAGGCCTGCTTGTTCAGCGAAGCAGTTCGCCGCTTGCGCAATAACCCGCGAGCGTACACTCCCGCGCACGCGATCGACAACTTGTAATGTCCACTTGTCTTGAAGAATTTAATTACATATAAGTTATACGTGATTAAAAACTAGGGTAACGTAAGTATTACCTATATATTGTAGTATTATATTTCTACAATGTATTAAGTAGAATGCGGCAACATCACGATATGATAAGCCTTCAGAATAATTCTAATCGTCATAACAATAGGTAAAGTGGACTCAGTTTACTCTATGACAGTATACGCCTACCAAAAAAGTGAGGGATTCAATATGAAAATGTAATCTAAACTAACCGATGACTTTATGTAAAGTTATTTCTTCAGATTACGATCCAAAGTAATGGACGCTAGCAATATTCATGATCACCAAAAATATAATATACTTCTTCTTCGTATCGACATGAACCAATAGCCACATGGATATAGGTCATACTGTAGTCTAGAGATTGGTCAGTCAACAAGGATGGTAGCGAGGTGGACCATCCAGGGTCCGCGCAATGTACTGAAGTATCGTCAGCTATGGAGACTACTGGCACCCCAATAACGCAACCCAATAGATATTATAGTAGGTACACTACTGCTGGTATCATTATCATCATCAGTCGGAAGACGTTCACTGTGTAAAAAGGCCTACCCCTTAGAACGCCCACTACAGGAAATACCCACACAAATCTAGGAAAACAACAATTATCGAATTTCAAATCATAGGTATGAACCTATACCTACGTCAGTTTTCAATTGCCTATTACCTTTCCCAAATTATTGATATTTATTATTTAAGTCTTCTTCGTGGTTTAAGTTATGTCTAAGCAAACAGGTCATGCTCATGCCGTAGTGTAGATATTGGCCAACCAACAAAGATGGTATATAGTAATGGATGGTAGGTTGACTGCCTAGAGTGTGCCGGACGTACTTACTTCGGTACTATCAGACATGGAGGTTCTCTACTAGCACCCCATGATTTTATACTGTTAAGTCGTCATCAATCTCCACAAACAGCTTTCCCATCAACATTAGAGAATATTTTCACCCTCTTACCAAACCTAAGTTTAGCATATAATTTATCTGCATTGCAACTAATTGCCGCCTTCGACAATGACTGTGTGTTCAATGTGACGACGGCGTGAAAATTTATCGTTTCTGCTGGGCCTTTTAAAAGCTCTCGTGTCGTAAATGTTGGAGACGCGAACTTAGGCAGGATTGTAGGGACAGCTACGCGATATCGTACTATAGCTTTAAAAAATATATCCATGAAAAACTATTGAAGGTTGGTTGTATTTACGAATTTAATAAGAGCCATATTTAACAGCTCATTTAACTTACTGGTTGAGCTAATTTTTGCGCTGTAAGTACTATTCGTTTTTAAATAAAGTTTGTTAACATACCTAAGAAACAAAAGAAAACACTGGTGTTCTAAATATTATCAAAACAATAGTATGGGTACCATAAAGTAGTACCTACATAAATAAAATGTTCAATTTTTTTTTCAACTAGCCTTTTTCTTCACCAAGTTTCCTAAATTGAAATAAAAAAAATAGCACACGCGATAAATTCTCGTGTCTATCAGTGTACCCTAAGCCCCGTTCACATTCATTAAAAGACTGTCGTTTAGCAAAAGCCCGAGTCACTGTCATCATTTATTTTGCAGTGCTCACTCGCGACATTTTGACTTTTCATTTCGCGTCGACACACTCATTAACCGCGTCGTTAACTAATTTTATTTGTGAAACTCTAAACATGTCTCTTACTGTTTACTTAAATACTGTGTCTAGTTGTAATATTCAAATAAATATAGGTAAAACATGTTTTTTCTAAAGCTTTTCATCGTTTGCGAAACGATTTTAGGGTTTATTCCGAAGAACCTGCATCATCCTCACTTCACAACGTATTTTTAAGTGCATTATGGTATAACTAGCTGCGCCCCGCGGTGTTACCCGCGACATTTTTTCGGGATAAAAAGCCTATATGTTAATCCAGGGTATAACCTATCTACATACCAAATTTCAACCAAATCGGTCTAGCCGTTTATGCGTGAAAGAGTAACAAACATCCACACATCCATACATCCATACTCACAAACTTTCACATTTATAATATTAGTAGGATAGTAGGATTAGTAGGATGTATACTATTTTAAAATAAAGTAAGTAGATATACCTTAGTAGACACCACTGACTAACGGTAACGGAAAACATCGTGAGGAAACCTGGATTTAATTATCTAAAATCGCCAACTGGCAGTAAGCTAGCGTGGTGATCAATGCTCAATCCTTCTCTATACGAGAAGAGGCCCTGCAGTGGGGCAGTTATAGGCTGTTATTATGCCTTAGTTTGCTGTACTATGTAGAGATTTTTATAACGATGGTCCTATTGATAGGAATACCTATAGGCAAAAAAAATGCCCATGGATCAACCAATGGAACTCTGCCATCGGACCACGAGCAATAAACAAAAAAATGTAGGTATCAAGAAATTTAAAATCTTTCATCTTTTTTCATTACTATCCTGTGCACTTACGATTTACCTATAACCATGAAAATTTCAAACCCCGCAAAGAAATAGTCAAAAAACGTAATTTAAGGGGTCGATCCACTGACTCGTATTAAATGTTTTAATGACGAACATTATGCAAACACATTAAGGGTATCACCCTCGGTGGCTATTGGGTTTGAAATGGTACAAATTATAGAAGACAGCGTATAGTACAAACTACAACATTACATACATAGGTTTAGTAATAATACAATGGATGCAAATTGCAAGTTGTCGTTCATTGTAACGTTCTAAGAAAGAGGCCTTTGTTCAACAGTAGACGTCTTCCAGCTGGTGATGATGATGACTAATATAATAGAAATAAATAAACCCTTTACAATAACATATTGGTACTATTTACTGTTTCCCGGATTAATCACATGTTCATTCGGGCGTAGTTTCATACTATCACTCGTGGATGCTCTCAATTATAACCTAGTAGGACATTAGTGAGTTAATCACATTTTTTAAATAAGTAACCTTTGGAATTTCTTACCGGTTCTTCTCCATTGGAATGACATTTTGGAACCGTGCAACTAGCATCCTAACGTTTCATAAGCGCCTGTAATAGGTTTACGTGAAATAAAAACAGTTTTAATTTGAATTTAAGGGTTAGGTACATAATTCAAAACATATTATAAATTATTTACAAAACCCGCTTACACTTAATAAATCGCTGTCGCCTATCACTTGTTACCCAAACATTTTTACATCCCATCTTACCGACTAATGCATTCAGGACATTCGCAGTTATGACGTAATGTCTTCGGAAACGTCGTAATGCCGTGACTAATCCGGATTAAAGGGACCTAGGGACGCTTAAATTAAAACGGCTAATTGATTACGGAAAATATGATTTATTTTTTGTTTACTAATGGGAAAAAAATTGTATATTTGTAACCGACAAGCGTGTATAAGGAATGTGATGCGTGTGAATGAAGCAAAAGAAGTATGCCAGGATCGTAGCTAATGGAAATCCGTGGTCTCCGCCTACCCCTCAAGGAAACAGGCGTGACTTTATGTATGTATCTAATATTTTCATAGTTCTTAATTCTAAAGGATTTGAAATCTATACAAAAATATGAAGAGGTGAAAAATTGTTCATGATTTTATGATGTAATTTAGATGCAAAGTATTATACAAACAAAGCAACAAGGGCGCTTTCCATTATGATGCAAATTTTGTAAAAATGCAACACGACTTTCAGCGAAAAAAACATTCCTAAAGCAAAACAATAAAATGCGTAACAACGGTCTTACTTTCAATGCACTTCAAATTTTGTCAGTACTAACTTATAAACTATCGCGTTGCATGATTATAATAGAAAATAACAACACGGGAATTGTGTGACAGTATTTAAAAAGTTACTCTTACCCTTTTTATTACGCATGTCCTGAAGGGGCCTGTTCATTATTCTTTCCTATTTCCCTACAAAAGCATTGTGTCTGAAACCAATTCATGATTGTTAGTTGACATGTTCACAAAAAGCCGGACACAGCTAACAAAACCGATCAACAAGTTGTTTAAACCCTTGTTACGCTTGTCACCACAAAATAGAAAAATAAACTCAAAGCATAATCAACCTTATTTAAGAAGCAATAAGATTACTTCATTTTCGAGCAAAGGTACCTACGTACCTACTATAAAACCGCAGTCTAAAAAAATAAAAAACCATTCAAAGTACAAAAATTGCAGTACGTGAATTGTTATAGAACATATTTTTTACTCTGTAATCGTGTTAACCCTCCGAACGCGAGGGTCAATATCGGAGGGGAAAGAAAAAATCCGCAACGAAAAAATAATAATAACACGGACTTATCGCCTTTTTGCTGTGGATCCTTACATAAATAATGATAAAAGGAAATTAAATCAAAGTCTTATTAGAATATTAAAAGTTTCGTAGACGTTTTTTTAATGTCTCTAGCGGTGTTTAGGGACGCATATTTCACTCAATTTGGTAAATGGAAAGATGGTGTGTTAGACCGGCGAGCTATTAGGGGGTTGTGTTAGATTTCATATTTTTTTCTTGTTATTAAATGCATTTATTAATTAGACGTTATGACGTTTATGGAGTCGCCGGAATAAACCGGGTTTACGGTTTATAGATCGTAGATTATTACTTTCAGGAACATTAAAATACGGGGACAAAAGGTGTAAATAAAAAATAATTTAACCTTTAATAAATACTGCTATTATACATTCCAGTCTCACCATATGCAATCATCAAAATAATTCCATAATTCGTAGTTAAACTTATAAATACGCTAGCCCCACATTAATAAATGTACCTTTAGACAAATCTAGATATATAATCCAGCCAATATCTAGTTCCAGTTGTGTATCCCTGGTGTACTAGAGGCCGCTGTCTAGTGCCGGCCATGCGTCTTGTCTTTACCGGCCCAACCGCGCCCCGGATGTATCGTGTCGTGTATACCGACACTTATAGTTTTGATACAGCTGAAATAGAGATCTCTTACTGAGTTTTCTGTACAATTGTTAAATAAAATAAATTGATCTTGGTACATAGGATTGGTTTCAGGAGGTAAACGTGCCTAACGTCTGTGATATTTATGGTATTTTGCCTGGTTTGACAAAATACCTATTTGTTAGTTTTTTTTATATCGTTTTAGATCGCAAATGGTCTTGGTAAATACCGACTTGGGGCTCGATATTGATAAAAAAATATTCTACAATAATGTGCATCTGTGTGAGTATACTTTGCTGCCTTAATATGCTACCAGGTATTTGTTTCTAAAAAACTATAAAGTATCAAAATCATTTATTCCAGCTAAACTACAGTCAACCATTAGGGAAATCTGCGCGGCAGCGAGTACTGTTTAATTTATACGCGAGAATATTCTTAAACTATCGATTTTGTGGTCACTGTGGCGATTCGGCCTTTATTTATGTTCGGCCTCGGCTTCGGCCGACGTGGAGCCGAATTAGCGGCCGCTCTCGAGGGACGCTACCACTCTATTTTGTATTTACAAATACAAAGACGTATTTTTGTGTTAAAGCAATTTTGGTTGCTATTGGTTATTTAATAGTGTAAAATCCTACTATCCTACTAATCCTACTACTATCCTACTAATCCTACTAATATCCTACTTCCTACTAATATCCTATCCTACTAATACATATTATAAATGTGAAAGTTTGTGAGTATGGATGTGTGGATGTTTGTTACTCTTTCACGCATAAACGGCTGGACCGATTTGGTTGAAATTTGGTATGTAGATAGGTTATACCCTGGATTAACATATAGGCTACTTTTTATCCCGAAAAAATGTAGCGGGTAACACCGCGGGGCGCAGCTAGTAGAATATAATGTCGTTCGTCTGTGAAAGACCACTCGTAGATACTACTTCTGACAAGTCAACTTTTAAAATTAAATACCTTCAAGTAAAAACGCATGGAAGGTCAATTGGTTAGTTGATACCAGCAAAATTGACATACTTACTATGAGCTGTATAAAGGCTATTTCTTCCATAGATTTTATATGGCAATAGGAACTCGTGACGTCACTATTTCGCAAATAATGCCGTTTCACCTATTTGTTAATTTCAAAATAAATCAAAATCGAGTGTCAGTTAATGAAAAATGTATAGGATTTTTAGGGCTAAAATAAAGCATTTTTTTAGAGAAGTGATGTCAACTATCCACTTATATTTTCATCGTGAGTTGATCGTACTTATACAAATATAATAATATGTATAAAGGAGTACGACGAAACACTACGTCACTATTCACAATTTTGTAGTGGAGGTATGAGTATTACCCCTCGTCACCCAAAGTTAGTAATAACCCCCGCATACTGCAGTACAAACAAAACAGCAGCAACTGCAACCTTCCATTAGAGACTCCATCCAAAATTCATTATCGACGCAATTTACACATTTCGGTCACAATTTATATCGGGTGGCATAAAAAACCAATTTAAGACGAAAAAACGGCGTAAAAGCCAATGTGTAACATACGAGGGTATAATATCAATTTGCCTCTCATACAATATTCATGACACATCTGAGAGGCCATATAATTTATATGTTAGAAGCTGGAACAATCATATTCACGAACGATTTGGCGGAGGTAAGAAGCGGAATATATTCACGGCGCGCGCTCCGGTGGGCAAGCAGAGGTGGTATTATGCATGCGAGGTATATGCCACTCTTGGGGCCAGTTACTTATGCCATGTATATCTGAATTTGAGAATATATTACGCGGAGGGTTGGGATAAGATTGTTGGGAATGACGTGTAAAGTATCGTACTTTTAAAAACGCGTTTTAGTATTAATAATTCCTTGAGATCTTGCTCATATCGATAAATTATAAAACTATACCCATTTTAATTGCTTAGTACTATAGAGGTTTATTGTCAGGGTTGCGAACAACCAGTGGATGCAAATGGCAAGTTGTCGTTCATTGTGGCGTTCTAAAGGTGAAAACTTTGTTCAACAGTGGAAGTCTTCTGGTTGATGATGATAGAGGTTTCGCTGTCGTTCATTGTGGCGTGCTATGGGGGAGGCCTTTGTTCAACAGTGGCCATCTTCCGGCTGATGATGATGATGAAAGAGCTTTGGCCTGTATATTAATTATTTAGTAACTGGATTTTTTCTGTCTTAGATCGAAAATCACATTTGACAGTTTACCACTAAATAATGTTGTAATGAAAGTTACGTTTTTGTCACATAATTTTAAGGTTGTGTCTATTTTTCTTTTTAACGATTTACATTATATTTCTAAGCAGTATTTTTATATATTTCCTCTAAAAGTGTCCTAATGTAAAATTCGAGTAAGCTCTATCGTTGCAACCCTACGATATATTTTTCCACATTTTCCTGTTCATTATATTCCACGACATACATCATACGTGTTCAGGTGTCAGAGTATATCTTCTGTGACAATTTAAAAAATACACAGGCATTTTTATTTATTTCTCGTGAAATTAGGTTTTTTACAATGTGTAAAATTGTACGTATTTTTTTATATTATATAAGTTGCTCAAAGTTAATAAAGCCTGTTCATTAGCTAGTTAGAATTTCAGCACAAACTTGGCTGGTTATTATAAAATTTAAAAATAAACATACATAAAAATAAAACCTTATTTAAGCTGCATGTGCAACAAAAATCATATTTCGAATATCATTACTTCCATTTCCAAAATAAACCCGTTTCTATTTTCAAAATATTTACTCACATAAACGCCAAACAGTTTCAGTACGAGTAATTAAAATATATCAGCGATTGGTTCCCATTTCCACCGCCAGGGGCGCGCGGTTTGGGGCGCTTTCACAAACATTGACCACTCAAGCCTTTGACAAGGATGGGCAAACATAAATATCGTTTATGCTCTGTCAATGGTAATGATGGAGTCGGGTTTTTATTTCACATTAATGGAAATACACAAATCTCACTGATGATTCTGGATTGTAGATGTGTATTTGAGCCTGTATTTTTGTCATGTACCTAAGTGATTTGGCTGCACTCAAATTTTGACAGACGTTATTAAGTGCTTCCTACATAATATAGTATTGTTTTTTATCTGATATAATTATAAATAAAGCTATGGGCCCCTAAAACTACTAAGAATGTAACTCGATGGAAAAGGCATGAGTATAAATACTACTAAGTTGAATTAGAATCCGGTTCACAAACATCTTTCTAGTTTCTACCTCTGAAGTAAGTACTCTTCTACTATAAAAAACACAATAAATTACACATCTTAACTAGTACAAGTAAATTAACAGTAAAGACGTCCAAACTGGGGGACGGAGCGAGGTCTGAATAAACCATGTGATGGGTTCCCATGGGGCATGGTGTGGGATGAGTGTCTAATGGTCGAGCGACAAACACTCATTATAGTTTTGTTGTTCTACGGTTTCTGTGTCTCCACTGTGTACACAATGGTGGTTGATGGTCACACTTTTGTGATAGCTTATAAACAAATGTAATATGAAGAACTGAAATATCTAGTGCTGATGGAATATTAGGAATAATTTTGATGTGTTTTTTTGGGTTAGTTTGATTGGACAACGAATTCACAAGACAACGGTCGCTCGCCTCAAGTCTTGTGAAAACAAAATTTCCGCAAAAATAAAAGTAAATGTAAAATGAACAGATTGTCTGTTCATTTTACATAATTACTACCAAAATCTTGAAAACTGTTAAGAGAATGTAATATCTAAAGAATTGACGACAGTATGTAGGGGAACAATAGGGAAAATCACAATGTCTGCTTTATAAAGTCAAGTTTCCCGTAGTCGCACTATACAGAAGTTCACAGTTACAGAAACTTTGCCTATTAATGCATTTTTAACTCGAATACGGCCACAGGGGCTAGGCTATAATAGGAAAAGTCGGCGATCCCATTAAGGTGCAGTCCACAAAGTGGGGTGAATCACAGCGTTTAGATCTACGTAGCAATAGAGACTTAGTTCAGAAAAAAGGTTTTTAAACTTTTGTTAGTAAATCTTGTGCTGTGTACAGTAATGTAAAGGATCTCAATGTCTTTTGGACTTCTTTCTTAGTTAGTTATAGACACCAAAGGCTGCAGTAATTTATTCCATTCGCAGTGAAGGATTAGTCTGGTCTGGTATACAATTCTTCGCCTTCTATGTTTTAGTATGAGCCAATTGCCACACGGCAACTTGTCATTTTGTGGTATAGTGATAATTTGTAGAGAGAAAAAAAATCTGCTGGGTTTCTCGAATGTCAGTAAAAGTGCAGTAACTAACTATGTATTATGTATTACCAAACTCAAGTGGAGTTGAGCAGGTCATTTGGCAAGATTTGGTGATGGCAGGTGGAGTAAGGCCCTAACAGAGTGGTGGCCCAGAGGATCCTGTAGAGCCCCTGGCAGACCTCCAGCAAGGTGGACTGATGATGTTGTTGCTGTACAGGGAAAGACCTGGATGCAAAAGGCCTAAAATAGGAATCAGTGGCGTTTAGGGGAGGAGGCTTATGCCCAGCAGTGGGCCATTTAAAAGCTGATGATGATGATGATGAACTAACTATGTATCACCACTCTTCATCTAAGGTTGATGAACAACCTAATGTCAGAATTTAAACCGCTTGTAGGCAATAAACATGGCTTTACTCACTGTTGAAAAATCTCTCCAGTGTGCCGGTTTACTCGCGACGTTTTCCTTCACCGTTTTTAACGAATTTATAATACGTGCAAGAATTCGAAAATACATTGGTGAGTTCAACGGTCATAACAGTCCGCTATGAGTTCTTATCCAGCCTACTAGTAGGTATAATATAGGCACGGGTCCTCTGTAAGTTCTATAGTAAATGCACGTCAAAGTTGCGAACAACGCGGGACCACTTTTAACCCCATATGTTTGTAATTATTTCCGGTGAACGGGCATAATCCTCGGCTGAACCAACTTACATAATGACGGGTGAAGGAGCTACGAATTGTAGAATGAGTATAAATGACTTTACTTTAATATTAGGTTTTAATTATCGTAACAATCACACAAAACGGAATTATTCTCCGTATCTTTAGTGCAATTTTAATACACGATTTATTTGTTTCTTTTTCTAGCTTGTTTTAAACGTCGTAAATTCTTGTTATATTCCGATTTTGTCTATTAACAGAACATTTTTAAAGTTTTTTGGAACAATTTTTGCTTTGTAGAATTACGAAGTAGCGTCTGAAATCCCATCAGCCTATTACAGTTCACGGCTGGACGTAGGCCTCCCCCAGGGTACACTACAAGGCCCGTTAAAAGTGTTTTTTTTATAGCCTATTTAGTTTTCCACTGCTGGGCAAGCTGAAGAGCGAGTAGGCTGGCCACGTTGCGCGAATGTAACCCGATAGATGGGCGAACATCGTCACTCACTAAAAGTATTTATTTTATTTTAATAGCTTGAACAATTAAGCTAGTCTCTATCATAATAAATTAGGAAATGCAGACAACGTTTGTCTTTCGTAGCTCTCAGTCGTAGTTGGATTACATTTGAAGCGTGTGTTTCGATATATTTTCGCGTCAGGGGTAGTTCGCGCCCTACTTTAGCGAGTTTAAAACGAAACTAACTTTGACGAATCGATTGATTAGCTAATCGCTTAGCTGCACTAATATTTGTAAATTTTGCAAAATTTTTAAGTACTCCAATGTAATTCATTTCGAATTCCAAGTTTGTCATAACTGAAATATTAATCCCAAGTCCCAAAGAAAACTTGAAGCTGTCACTACCTACTTATTGAATTAGAGACTATAATTAAATTTTTAGTCTGAACTTTTAAACTTTGCATTCCGTGATTATAATAAAGTAACGACTGGGGCAGATACAGACAGAGTCTGCTTGCGACAACGGCCGGTGCAACCTGGTCAAAACGTCAAGCCAAATAAAGGTAAATGCATGTAATTTAATCATAGGTAAATATTGTCATAATTTTCATCACTGTTGTTCATGCACCAATGACCAATCATTATACTAATAACAACCATACTACATAGTTTGTATCGAATAGGTATACTAAACTGCCAATTGGTATCTGGCCTAGAATTGACTACCCCATTTCCTTCCGCACGTGTCCTATGAGGCTACTAAGGGAAATTACAGAAGGCAGTAGCGTCTTCTAACTTCACCACCAATACTGCGATCCCCAAGCCGCTTGCCAAACATGGATATTATGGCAAAAAAGACGAGGTATGCTACAAAAAAAACTAAGCAAGAAGCTGCATAATAGATACCGTGGATGGATAGAATCCTATTCCATAAAAATATGTTGGTATGAATTTCAACTAAGCCAGACAAAATCTTCTTCCATCGCCTCTATTGGTTGGTTCCCACGCTGACTCACTTCATAATTATTTCATTGCATACAATATTGTAATGCTTACAAATTACAATACTTGAATACCTGTTCAGGTTAACATAACGTCTCAATCTTATGCGTGGGTGTACGACTGACAACGACCGTTCTATAATGTGTGCAAAATTTAATCGCCAGAGAATACGCTAACATCTCATATGTACCTACATTCTATTAAATTTGTATTTCCGAAACGATTGATAGAGGATTTCTGTGGCATATTCACGTTTGGCATAAGATGGTTTATCTTTGGGTGACATAATGCCAGTTAACGAGCTTTTAAAAAAATGCCGACACTAGGAATTTCTTCTGCATCGTGGGTGCATTTCACAAACATGAAATGCCACACACACAAACACCCAAACGCAGGAAACATATCCGCTGATCACACAAATGTTTGGCCCGTGCGGGTATCGCACCTGTAACCCCCAGGTCAGGTCGTCTTTCCGAGCTGATTAGCGCAAGATTTCTAATCTGACTCTACTTAAACTATTTTAAAACATTGTCAGTGCCTGTAGCCAGATTTAAAAAGACTTAGAGCACGTTAAGCTCAAAACAGTATACAGTACGCATTGTGAGATTTGTAAATAGGTAAAGCCTTTAGTTTTGCAATAAATGTCATCATCATCATCAGCCGGAAGACGTCCACTGTTGAACAAAGGCCTCCCTCTTAGAACGCCACAATAAACGACACCTTGTTAATTGCATCCACCGGTTGCCTGCAATTCTGACGACATCGTCGGTCCACCTGGTGGGAGGCCTGCCAACGCACCGTCTTCTGATTCGTGGTCGCCACTAAAGAACCTTTCTTTCTCAGTGGTCATCGGTTCTTCGAGCGATATGGCTTGCCTATTGCCACTTCAACTAACTGCCAATAAATATGGTAGTCTTTTTTGAGACTATTGTAGATGTATTTTGCATAAATGGCCAATATAATTGTAGATCAGCGACAGAAGATCGACATACGATAGCTTGCAAATAGTATCGTACACTCAACATGTTTACATGGCGGAGAGTGAATGAATGGATGATTGAGCTGTTTGAGAATGATGTAGAGTTCATTTTAGCATTTATTTTTTATATATTAAGTTTTGAACAGGTTGACTGTTCGCAAAGCCGGATAGGTGAGACAATCGCCTTATATTGGTAGTTTTGGAAAGACATCTCTTCGTGAATCAAGTCAGCAAAACACCTAGACATTGAAAGGGTTATTTTGTATGTAGGTATAGTAAAAATCTTTCTTCTACCTTTCTCGTCTACCACCTTCACCATTCTGAAACCCTAACAAAAACAAACAACACTTAATTTAATTCTAAATCACCTTTACGACAAAACTTCATCCGAGAAAACTCAATATTTATTTAAAACTCGAAAACACTTAACCCTTCTAACAGCGGGGCTGTTCGACCCTCGCACGAAATTACCTCTAACCCTCCACATAGAAAACTGTAAAATCTCGAAAAACTCCCAAAAGACGTTCCGAAGACAACATCAAGGACATAATTCATAATGAAAAAGTTAATTTTCACGGAGCGAAAACTCATTTACATATTTTTGTGCACAATGTTCAATTATTTGAGTATGCGCTTACTCTTTCATACTGAACCCTAATGGCGGTCCTTTGGGCCTCGTTCCGGATACGGAACCCTTTCGGAGAATTAATTTTTCTTAACCAATTAGCGAGCGATGTTAAGAGGATGTTTTGCTATCGATCTGCATCTTTATGGAGCTGTACGGAAATGAAGATTGTTTTGTTATTTGTCTGACGGCGAACTTTGAGAGTTCATTTAATAAACAAGTAGGAATCTAGTAGTATTTTTAATATTTGTATTTTCTGTTAATATTTCATGTCATACATATTTCGATAACCTTGGCCTTTTATGCTACGGACCACAAGTTTGGTCCCTGTGCGGAGAATTGTTCTATATGTGAATTATAAATTCTGCGAATAAATAGTACAGAATGACAGTGGACGAGCCTCTTAATGTGTTAATTTGAAATTAGGACACCTACCTACCTACTAATGACTTATAGTTACGCGAACCTGGTCATTGGTCAATGTTTGGTTCATCATCATCATCATCAGCTGGAAGACGTCCACTGTTGAACAAAGACTTCCCCAAAATGTTTGGTTGCATGCCAGAAATATGATAATCGGATAACAATTGAATACGCAAGCTTTAAAAGCAGATATATAACTTATCTAACCAAAATGTTTCATAGAATTAAGTTAAGCAGTTTCTTATGATGGGTCCATACACATAACCCAACTATCTAACAATACTTCATACTACTTAAAGTCAATTTGTCACACCCAATCATTTTAATGGAGGCGAAAGCTTGAAGCTAGGTCACAATATCTTCTACGAAAGGCCAATCGTAATAGTGCCAAAAGGGCCAATATCAAGCTATCACAAGCCATACCATGACATTTTATGACCGTACATAATGTCTTACTTGCA
The DNA here is from genome assembly GCA_946251915.1 of Abrostola triplasia. Classification (NCBI taxonomy): domain Eukaryota; kingdom Metazoa; phylum Arthropoda; class Insecta; order Lepidoptera; family Noctuidae; genus Abrostola; species Abrostola triplasia. The sequence goes on from OX276435.1 coordinate 8,788,174, forward strand.
CCAATATCATCTTATTTAAAGGAGTTACGTAGTACGCATGCGTTCATAAATGCATACTCCATTTCCACGCTTATTTAGAAAACTGAATATAGTTTTTACTGTGTTGTTTAGTAATGAGCGGTTCGTTGCAAAGGGTTCCTTTCTTTGCAAGTTTTCTTAATTTTAAACTATAGCGTTGCATGATTATAATAGAAAATAACGACACGGGAATTAACGCGAACACAACTTTATTAATTTTTGGCTTGACGTTTCGACCGAGTTACACCGACCGTTGTCACAATCGCATCCCCAGTCTGCTTGTGATTTCTATTTGCAAGTTTTATAAGGGTATTCTTATGTTTCATGTATGTTTTTTCAAACACAACTTTTATTAAACATATCGTTCAAACTTCGATTGTTCAGTATGACTGATCTTATCATCATTGGACTTTGGTTCTCATTACTAGAAATAAATTACCAAAATTCAAGATATTTTTAGTGCAACATGACTTTATATTTTGCTATAGATTCGTACGAAATCAAGAAATAAGTAAAGAAGTCTACGGTATACAAGTTTCATTTTACTTCTCCTAACTGAAAACACAGTCCTCTCTTTTATCTCGTATCACTTATATTTATGTTGCAACAAGAAAAGAAACACCCTCTAAACCTGTGCTTTATTCATCTCTGAACAACTTCGCTCAGCAGACATAAGCAACTATACCCGAGACATCGCATCTACACAAAAAACTCCATTCGCAAAACGCTGAAAGGGCCCTTTTGACCCAGCACTCTAATTGAGACCTATCTACAAACGACCCACTCAGACGTTATTCAAGATCCAACACGTATACATTTTAATAAATGTATCGCCGGTGAATGGATGCTTTTATCAAAAAGGAGCTTGCTTACATAATGTAAAAAATATACAAATTAAGTGTAGGTGGTTGAATGGGCCCGAAGCGAAAATAAATGAATGGTTGTGCTCGCGCACTTGGAGGGTTAAATACACAATATTGACGCATTGAATTGAGATGTTACTAAATAACATTGAAGCGCTTGAGGTGAGGAGGTTTAAATTGTTTTTTTTTTAACAAACTAATTATAGTGATTGGTTTAAAGGGTTTCGCAATATCAAACACTGATGTAGTAGGTACTTTACATGATGGATAATTGGGCTCAAAAAGGTCTTATATTGTGTTTCCAGATACACTCTGTAGTTGTACTTCCTAGAATTCCAATTACAACATAACATCACGCCTGTATTCCCCGAAGGGGTAGGCAGAGGTGCACATATAATACACCCACATATCGCCAGTTATGTTTTAGGTCCCAATGTAATAGGGAGCGAGTTTATTATCAACCGTCGCGCTTAGCAACCACTAGACCAACGAGACAGTCAATGTTTGACAATATATATTTATTATATAGTATTTTTTACAGCCTGCTGTTTTTGTGCAAACCATAACTCTCTAAATAAATATTCAAACAGCTATTACAGTGTATCTTTTAATGACAAGAATGAAAAAATAATTTTAATTCTTAATAACCTCTAAGTTTCCACCGCACCTTACTGTCGCTTATATAAAAATCTGACCTGAAAATGTTAAGCTTTACGTTTCAGGGATGTGAACAAAGGCGAGGGTAGTTAGGAAGGCGCCCCCCTCCTCTACCCCCCGGGGGGGACAAGATGCGCCGTGCCTTGTCGTTTATACGTCATTATGTTTTTATCTCGGGCTATATAACGTTTAGGGAAGAAAGGCTGTTAAATATTGTGCTGTATTTAGATGAGCTAATTAAGTTACTAAGGGTGCGTTTCGAGTGGATAGATCAGCTATAAAATGGGATGAAGGCAGCTCTATTATGCAGCAAGTAGTATAGGTATACTATTATATTTTATCGAAGATCATCCCACAAGGCAATGCTGAAAATGCAATGTTTTCTATAGACCTAGTCGCAAGTGTGCTTATATAGACCGAAATCGACTTCGTCTTATATATTATGCTAATTGATTAATTTCAATTTTAGAACCCTGCCCATATTTAAAAATGCTTTTGGAAAAGAACAGAAAGTTCTCTTACTAGGTTCATCAGGACAAAATGCAGGCCTTCTGCCCTGCTTCATCAATTTTCAGATACTGATGATTGAAATAGGCAAAGAAATATTTGTCGTTCATATTCCAAAGCCTTAAAATGCGCACTCACCCTCTTGACCTAATTCCTTTGTCGCTGTATACGACCCACATAACGCTAAACGATTTTCTCTCTTTCGTATCGAGTTGGTACCGCAACTTGGTCCTTATGCCCGCAGAAAGAAATTGTATGAAACCAAATGACAAAATCTTAAGTAAACTATTATACTCGTATTTTCCAATAAAATGCCGTCGCGAACCGTAAACAATAGAATCATTTCACACTTTGGATCCGAAACTAAAGAACGATATTTTATTATGAAAGAAAAGGTACAATCTGTACTGAATCCTAACCAACTACTTTCAACTTTACTTTTACAAATTTTCCAAGGAGCCACGCCTTGAACTTTTTATTTCCACTAAAGCCTCCCACTTACGTAATAATCATAAAAAATCTTTTGGATTGTCCTCTGATTGGTGGAAAGTGTCGCGTTGGGCGTGACCGAAGGTTTTGTCGCCAATGGGCGTGGCAGAGCGAGACAACGTCGTTGTGTCACTGTGGACCCTTTAAAAAGCCTTCATAGGATAGGGAGGGTATGGGATTATGTAACGAAGCTTATATGGTAAGATGTCGTAGGGAAATAATCCAGCGTTACGTTTATACAGGATCAACAATTTTGTACGAAGATATGCTCATCATGATAAAGGGTTAATTTCTTATCAAAGCTGGTTTAACAATACTTAATGAAAGTGTTAATGATATTTCAACAAACAAGCTTTCTCTAATAACTCAAATGCGGAACTAAGGACCGAAAACCACGTACCCTTAAATTAAACTCTATCTCCAGTCGACTTACTGCGAAAATTAACACTTAACACACTTCAAAACTACAGCCGAACTTCTAAGCTTCTAACAATAACAGCCCAATATAATCACTCTACTGTTTTAGTTAAAGTTACGTCAAATTTCATTCACAGCTAAAACCCAACATAATCAGGCCTCACAGCCTGAATAAAAGTAAAATAAACATAAAAATAGCAACATAATATCACCGCCCAAGACCGGGCGGGGTGGCAGGGCGGGAGGGGGTGCGGTAAGCGGGGTCGGGAGGGGGTGGCAAAAAGCTCAAGTGCAGGAGGCTGTATCGATCCACGGACGGCGACCGGCGACATGGCCGGGTCACATCGATGGCACTGCGACTTGGTGATAAGCGGAGCGATAATCTACCAGCGGTGAGCAGGTAAGCCTGGCCACGGACTAGAATTGACTGCTCCCGTTTTCCATTAAGGAGGGATACGCTGATGGCCTACGTTACAAGTTTGATAATCCATATCAAAATATTTTCATTTATCATAACAGCGTTTTATTATGCCTAACTAAAGGACAATGATCTTTTTTTCCATACCCACATTTAAAGCAATAATATCCCAGCTTATATTAAAATGTCTGCTTATTCTAGAACAGAATAGAAAATATTACGACAGTTGAAATAAGCCTTACTTATTTATTCTTAGTTAATCAGGCATTTGACAATCGAATCTGGTTTGGCATTAACTCCGAAGTCACCAAAACGTATCACCAACTTGCTCAAAGTTGGTAAATGTTTGTTACTTTATCAAAGACCATTTGTTTACAAACCCATTTCTAGTAAGCTTTATACTTCCTCAAATCCGATTTATGATGTAAGATCAGAAGGTGCAAGTAAAGATTCTCCACGCTTGACGATACTTAGGTTCGTCTGGCGCACCCTGGACGGTTAACCTCGCTACCATTCTTGTTGACTGACCAATCTCTACACAACGGCATGGTCTGTTTCTTTTGTAAAAAATTGGCGCATGCCGATACCAAAAGGTGTATATGATGTGCATATGATCCATAAAAATGCCACCTACTAATCATCGACAGCCGGAAGACGTCCACTGTTGAATACAGGGTTTTCCATAATCCCCACGCTTGGCAAGCGGCTTGGGACTAAGGGAGTGGTCAATCCTAGGCCAGATACCACACGGCGGCACCTAGTAATGAGGCCTAAATATTTATAGCTCACGCTTGAAAGTCTTCTCTTTCTCCTCAAGCTTGGAAGATCTTTCTCCTACGTAACTCCAGCCACGACTAAGATAATTTAAGCTCCACAAAATCAAAAACCAATTTCCGATTGTCAGAGTACCCTGAATATTACCCTAAACAAACAAGCGTTAATTCATTCAAAACACAGATAAAAGAGGCTGTCACTCCGCAAAATAAAATCCAACGACACCCTTAGGAGATCAAAGGGAATATTAACTTAGAATAGCTAATACAGCAGAGAACGATGTCTTGTAAATCATTCAGCGTTCGCGTTTTGTTCGCGAATGATATTAATAACAGTTTTCTTCGTCTCCGTGGCAATTACATTGTTGTCCGTATCACTGCTAGCGCGATTAAAGCAAAGAATAGCTGTTGGAATTTAGCAGAAGCGACGTAACTGCAATGGTACAAAAACTTCTATAAAATAAGTTTTAAAAATACCACCTACAAGCCCTAACATTATTAAAAAGTCATTAAATCAGCATTTGACTTCTAAGAATTTTTAAAATTTCTCTACTATCTTTAGAAATAGGTATATACTCTTCATATCAATAGATAATATATCTATATTCTATACCTAATTAAAAAAAAAATCTTCCATAAATCAACCAGCAATGTATTAGCATCGTAAAAAGCAAAACATTCAAAGACTATTTTGCCTACATCCCAATAAAAGACAAACCAATCCATTCATACTCTTTGGCTCTGCCTCAAGAGAGGCTAATTTGACTCGCGACAACCGGGCGATTAAATTTTAATATTTGAAAAGCGTAGTCGAGACGCCTCGGGACGATTGCGATGGGGCTTGTCGCTGTTTTTACGAGTACAACAGTAACTGGGTAGGCAGGTACTATGCTCACCATTACTTTTTACAACGCTTTGCCCAATTACGTATGGAACAGGTGTAATTTTTTAGAAATGTTTGTTTTTTCGTTTAGAATATTGGGAACACAAGAAAATGGTAAAGGCTAAATAGAATTCAAATTAAAGCCCTAATGTTCAAGATAATTGGATAAATTATTCCGATGGTATTCATGATACTATACAGCTTCACAAATAAGTAGAACGTAGAACTTTTGGTCCTTCGGTACATAAGGAGAAATAAAATATGCTTACTAATAGTTCTTATTAGGAATCGCAGCTTGACCGGTATAATCCTATTTTCAGTTATTTATATTTTACAAGATGGCAATTTGTTGATAGGGTAATTGACCGTCGCATATATTAAAAACAAAAACACCAAAACAGAAGACACTCCCTAATTTACTTCCAAACGGTAAATGTTCGGTAACAAATATTTGGTAATATTTCGCCAATTACTCGGGGCGAGTGCCAAACAGGCATGGGGTTCGAGTCTCGTAATAAAGAATACCAATCGGGACCATCCCTTGGGAGGCCCTGACCTCCTCAGAAAGGGGTGAGATAAAGTACACGTTCGATGGCAACGGTTTAGTATTTTTTCAATTAACTAAATAGGGTTTGTGGTTTTAGTCGATCTCTTTAGATGTGGGTAGGTAAAAGGTTAGCTGACGTAATAAAAGGTAAAAGAATTGAGGGATGGTCCTTGTAGCTTTATTATCTTTATTCGCTTTGGCTGCAAAAAATATATTTGAATTTTTCTCAATATCATATTCTCAGTGTCATAATTATGTAGTAGTTATAATATAGTATGACGTTGTTTCTATCTAGTTTATTACCATGAAAATACTCTTCTGACAACATTATTACCACGTTTTTTACAAAATATAATTATTTTAAATTCTTCGCCAGAACCTAAACTGATCTGTTTAGGGTATAAGATGTTACTACTCTCCTAATACTTCTATTGCGTAGACTTAACACGTTAACTGTCCGCTAAGTAGGCCCAATAGTTAAACAATCTATGTGTACCATAATTTTGTGCTACACTCGACAGTGAAAGGGTTAATAATGATCAACTATAAGTACCTAGAGTTTGTTCTGGACAAGCGCTTATCCTCCTTATTCACCTTCACACAGGAAAAAGAAACGAATAAATCAATACGTCTCTCGTTTCCATTCACGGTCGAAGCACCAACAAAAATGATAGCTAATAACTCCTAAATATAATGTTCCAGTACATTTTAAGATGCGTTCGGAGGCTTAGTGCGGTTTAGCATGCGATACGCATCCCGGGGCAGACAAAATAAAACATATCCTTAGGCGTAAAACAGGTAGCCCCCACAATCATTTAATTTGGTCGCAACCACGAGGATTGAGAGGTTTTGATACTTGGAGTTAGAGTAATGTTGAATGTGATTTATTAATATTGTGTTATGAGAAAATGTAAATGAAGTTAATCATTTTTTTAAATTTGTTTATAAAAGTTGCTGCTATTTTAGTATTGTTTCATGTTGCTGTAAGCCTTTCCAAAGCTAAAAGCTCGGAGCAGTACAATCGTAATATTTGGTTATTTATGCTTTTACAAAAAATGTACATTCAAGGTACTTTTAATTACATACATTCAATTCACCAGTACGGTTTATTATAATACATTGATTTTAAATTAATCCTTTTCTACTCATTTTTTAATCTAGATACATCGCTATTTGGCTAGTAATTTTTTTCCAATCCTTATGTAACTTGATATAATTATGAATTGTTAATATATTATTTGCAGGCACAATAAAAATAACAGCAAGTATCAACTACGTTCACACACAGTTGTCCAAGAAACTCAAAAAAATAACGCTGGCAACCAACAAATGGTTGTTTATTGAAATTCGGCGATTACTTTAATAGGACATCCGGTTAAAACGCGATGCGTAGAGATCATGCATTAATACTTACACAGAAAACCTCTTAAATCTTCAGTATTAGAATAATAACATGGTTTTGAAAAGCCTTGGCTTTGAATTTGCAGGATTTTGGGCTATAATTAAGAAATTAGACGTTACAGAGGTCTAATCTCGTATGCTAATGTACAGGTGGATGTGCGATACGCACTTTCGTTAATTACGAGATGATACTAAAGTATTGTTTTGCGATCCTTAATACTGTCGGTAGTGGCCCTAAAAGAAATCCGATTCAGAAAATATATGGGAAGCAATGATTAGGTTCGGTTCATTCATTATTTGATTCTCTTTTCTTTTGTTGCCAAATATAATTTAGCTTTTAGGTATATTTTTTTTAAATATAAATGGTGAGATCCCTTGATATCATATCATATCTTAGAAATTAAATTGGAGTATGAGTAAAAGGACCACATATTAATTTGTAGAGCAACTGCGGATTCCGCTACTTTTTTTTTGTTTTTAAAAAACGTCCCACACTAGCAATTTCTCCTGTATCGTGGGTGCGTTTCACAAACATGAAATATCACAAACACTTACTTACATACTTAATATACTTGAACTTTTGAGCTACCTAACTACAGTAAGTTTGGCTTTACAACATAACATAACATAACATCACGCCTGTATTCCCCGAAGGGGTAGGCAGAGGTGCACATATAGTACACCCACATTTCGCCAGTTATGTTTTAGGTCCCAATGTAATAGGGGGCGAGCCTATTGCCATCAACCGGGCACAAATCCAGACTCCGTGCTGTTACTGAAAATTACCTAATGGGAAAACCCAGTAACACTTTGCCTGACCCGGGATTCGAACCCAGGACCTCGTGCTCAGCAGTCGCGCTTAGCAGCCACTAGACCAACGAGGCAGTAAGTTTGGCTTTCTGAGCCACAAAATAAACTAAACTTTACAATACCTACTTGCTAACTTTACTTTTGCATGCTTAATAGCCCATCCATATTTGCAAAGCATTCAACCATGGATTTTTCTCACCGTGCCCAATCTTCCCCAACCGAACTAGCTTCGTCCAGAGAATTCCCAAAACGCCCGGACGTGTCCAAGATCCCCCGGCGAGGGTCTTGAGACCCTCATCCGTGAATAAGACTCACGGTCATATAGATTGAACAACATTGTTTGATATTCAAGGAGTATCTTGCTATCTAATTGTTCATTGGTTCTTAAGTACCTATATTTTTAAACCTTATGTGATAACTTTACCATTGTTTCTCATTATTAAAGAGAAAAACAAGTGGGTGTTAGATGGTTAATTAAAACTTTAAATGATTTCTGTTTACTTATCCTTTCAGGTCTTTTAAAAAGCTTACATAACTTTTTATGTTTGATAGTGTAAATGGTGGTAGCTGTAAGTAATTCATATAATTTGCAATTGGAAATCTAATTGTCGACATAAAATCCCAAAAACAGAATCCTTCTCTATTAAAGAAGAGGCCTTTACTTACATATAGCTAATACAAAATAGGTAATTTTAAAAAAATAACTTTGTGTTAAATCTCTTATCCCACCAAAAGGCTCCCCAACCAACCCTCCAATGCATCCCGTACACAAAGACCACGTATGTGTCACCCGTCATTTAGATTGTCGCTTTTCATCACGCGCCAAAGGGGACCCGCAGAATCTATATTGACCCTTAGACGTGGCATTTTGTTCCAAGTGCCCATTATTTTTTCCTTCCCATAAAGGTTATGGTAATGCCATTTGGATGGGGTTACGGGCTGGGGTTCGGAAGTCGTGTACAACAGATGTTTGAAGCAGTTTCACAGTTAGCTTGGCCTTAAGATTGCGATTTGAGCGACATGTCGTGAATTGAAATGGCCAAACTATTCTAAGGAGTTTGAATGTTAGATGTAGGTGGTAAATGGCTTGCCGGTGTTAGAGGGTTAATAGCGAAGGATCTAAGTGCTTGTAATGCTACCTTTAGTTATATTTTATGTCGTTTATCATATAACAATTCTGCTAAGCGTAAACAAATTAGGATGTAAACAGAATATAGCTACGAAAAATCGTATAAGAGAAGGCCTGGTGGTTTAAGTGATTGGACTTTTGCTCCAGGGCTTGCCGGTTCGATTTTAAAAGTGGATAATGCGTTAACTACCAGTAAAGAAATATTTCGAGTGAAGCAAGTAAAAAGTCTTTCTTAACCCTACGAGCGCCAGCGGGGTCCCCAAGTGTCACCCAAACAATAGTTTTTCTATTATGTCTACCGCATGACAGTCAATGTGTTAAACTATTTTTTCTTAAATTAAACTAATAGCTTTATTTTGGTACTTTCGGGACTTGGAAACATCATCATAACGTAATGTCGTCATACAATGAGTATACGTTTACTCTCCAAGGGTCCGCGGGCAAGTTTTCCACAAGTTATTGTACAAACTTATCTCTTGCATAATGGATATGCCCTGATAGGTTTCCGTAAGTGATTGATAGAGGCCGTCGTTGACTGCAATCCAGTTGATGTAGGTGGATTCGGTAGTAATGGTATGTTATAAAAATGTTGATTAGATGTTTCATTAAGTTTTGGTTTATGGAAAGCATTAGTCTATATGGCGTAAAGCTTATTATTAGAAACATTAAAGTCACAATAATAGATTCTGTGGTTTTTAAAGTAATTATAAGTACCATGGAGCTATATTATTGTAATATTTTATACTGATTCAAATCTTAGCTTTAGTAGATTAACAAAAAATCACTTTATTATGTAATAGAGAGTTTGATCGAAAACCCAGATTATGTAAAGATATCGCTTGTATTAAAAATAAAATTAGATTTTTTTTAACACATAACAACCTACGAATTTACACATCACAGCATCTAATCCCCTTACCATAACCAGCACACATCTGATCAAAAGTACATCTCCATTAAAATATATCAGTAGTCATGGTATGACGGATCGGTAAGCTTTGTTGTGCTAATGTTGCCTCCATGTTGCTATGGCGCTCGCCGAATATACGAGACTAAAGTTTTTAATGTATCGGATACTTTCGTACCGAAGGACCACTGGGATTCTGCCATTCCGGTCCTAAATAGAAAGTTTTAGAATATCAAATATAATCTCGAACAATATAAGTGGCATTGCATTAAATGACATAGAAGAATCTAGATGAAAAATAACTCCGCTAAAAATTGTTTCAGCAAAACTTAAACTATACATTGGTTACTGTCCCGATAGTTACCATCCCTGTAAAAAGTACAACTGCATGAAAATGATAAGGAGCACCCCTAAATATATTTCCTTACTTACAAAAATATTTTCAAAATCAACCCAAACAATGGTCCAAAATTTTCTATCAGTGCATTACAATTGAAGCCGCCATCTTGTCAAGTCACGATTCTAATGACAAATGGTCTGTCATTGCGGGGGAGTTCTGATACGGAAGATTGTTGTACAAAATTAATGTTTTCCCTCACGCCTCGTAAACAGGCGAGATTGCTCGATGACAAGTGTTATTTTTAGAAGCAAGAATTGTTTTTAACTCAAAATTAATAATGCGATAGACTGCTTTGTTGGTCTAGTGGTCGCTAAGCGCGATTGCTGAGGCGGGCAAAGTGTTACTGAGTTTTTCCACTGAATTCTTCTTTTCTGACCTATTTCTTCGTTGAATACAGGCCTAGTATAATGTTATAAAATACTTAAGAAAGTAGCTAAGTATCTACCTACATATTTTTTAACACTTGCACATGCCAAGGTGCAATAAGCGTGTAAATCATATTTTACTGCCACATCATCACATACAAAATAAACATAACCAAATTACATCCAGATGCAAATAAAACGAAGTAAAAAACAGCCGTCACACAAATTTCTAATCCGCGAAACAGCAATGCAAATTCAATACAGCTAAAAAATGACACCAAGTGCCACAAACAAAAAGAATCGAACCGCACCATAAACAGATTCCGAAAGTCAATTTCCAAATTGCACCGCGAGTCGCGACTATAAAGTCAACCCTCCTTAATCCAATCACACCCCGTCCTTGTCAACGTTTTGTTTCCTCTTTTTGATGCCCCACCATTGTAAGAAGGACCCAAAACAAACAAACGAATTCCCCTACATTTTACACTTCGCTTAGTTAGCGGGCGACGCGAAAGACCTTCATAAAATGGTCGTTGAAATAAAGGAACGTTCAAAAAAGGTTGGAAATTGTTTTTGAAAAAAGAACACACGAAGAAAATAATCCATTTAGTCGCGCGGCGCAAATGCCTCCGCCGTTAAGGGGATGCAACACTAAAAAGATCAAAAAAGCATTCACATTCGACCGGGATTCTATTATTTGGGCCAGTCAAAGCCAGGGGTTCGTTTAAAATGTACTTAAATTCAATTCCTATTTCCGTTTCGGAAATGTTTTACTTTTTAATTTTTAGTATTCGGACTCGTGGGTTGTTTTGGTTCATTCATAGTTAACGTGAGTGATCTTTTGTAGGGGCTCTCTGTGAAATTGGAGAGGGCTGTGTTTTCGCCCTTTTTGCGAGATCAAAATTGCCTCTCCTGTGTCCTAGTGTCTCTGACCGTTCTACTGTGAATAGTCCGTTTTGGTTTTTATATGTAGGCTTCGATACTTTGTTTTGGTAGTTATGAACGTACTATTGGCACGTTATTATTGATTTGGAGGATTTCTGCTTCTATCAGTTTAAATATTGCACGCATGCCAATATTTAAATATGTTCACTGGATGGACATAAAGGACGGACGGAGAATGATTGCCGCGGACTTCTTTCAGATTTTTTTGGTACACGGTTTGTTAAAAACAAAACCCTGTATAATAAAAATCTCCTGGAAGACAAAGAAGACATTCTATTACTAGGCAAACCTAGTGCATTAGATAGTAAATGCCTTTTGATATTATGACATAGAGACAAATATCTACGGAGCACAAAAATATTTTCGTTTTGGATTCCCGCACAGGGTAAATAGCTAGCCGTCACTGCGTAAATTAGGTCCTCAAATTCTACCTTAGAAGTACAGTAATGACTAAGGATACTTTCAAAAGATTACACATATAATACGGTTCATTTTCTGCCAACACGTTAGCGTTTCACAGAGCATTTGATTCAAGATTCAAGGGATCGTTTCTAAGATGTGGTATCAGTAGGGAACACTTTAAAATCCACTCGATGTCCCTCCCCTCGTTCTCGGTGAAATGTGGCCTCGTCGACCGCCGTGACATACATTCTAATAGTTTTATTGGGGGTGCTGCTTTACGGGACTCACAACGAACACTTTGGACACGAAAAAAGTAAATGTTAACGACAAAGTATATTCGTCAGATCTAAACGAAAGTTCCTTGTGACATTCTTTTAATTGTGTATTTTTAATGTAAAGAGAATAAGACTAAACAGACATTTACACACATACATGATGATATAATGATAACAATATTTAAGTTAATTGCAAAAAGAAAACATTTTCTATCATTTGTATCACAACAAAAAATCTAACAAAATAAATAAAAAAGTCAAATTCAAGTCTGCAAGAGCGTGCGGAATCGCAGAAATTGAAGTCTCGAATTGAAATATCCTTTACATTCATATACACAATGTATCTAAAATATAAAACTATATTAAGTCAGCCAGTGACCATGAAGGCTAGATGATTCAAAACGTTGAGACCAAAAAACCAATTAAACGATAAAATCCGTAAACTTAGTTATATTTCAACTATATTAAAGTGAAAAAGAACTGAAAAATACTAAACCAGCAAGTGTGAGTCAACGCCGTGTCTAATCTAACGGAAACCATTTGAAAAACATCACTTAAAGAAATTCCCTGTTCGGGAAAAATCCGGAAATTTTCAATTGGATTTCTGTAGGAACGTCACACACGGTAGATTAGCGGCGGCCGATCTCGATACACTTGTGTTGTGAACGTAAATCGTGTGTGAGCTGATAGGGGACAGAGGTCAAACGTCCAAATTGAGTAGCTTGATATATTTTAGACGGGGGAACATTTTCTGGTTATAGGACTGAAGATTGTTGAGGGTTTTTTTTCTTGTTGGGTAGTTGAGAATTTCGCGTTTTGAGTTTTATGACGAGTTTTAGGGTTTATTTATTATAATGTGGGTATTACTTTTTATTTCAAATTCATGTTAAAGTAAAAGTGAGTAAGTATTTAACTCACTTATTCAAATACTCGCCGAATACCTAAGAAATAATTAATGAGAATTTACAAAATGCTGTCATTGTCTCCTCGTTTTATCATTCATCAATCATTCATTGTCTAATAAAAAATGTAATGAAAAATCCGAGCGTTACGTTAATTTGGCGCTAACCCGAAAAATTGACCATAAATTTATTAATATGGCGACGACGGAAACAAATTGCCATAAACAGGACTTTGTGTCTGCCACCTATATTAAAAAACACCAGAATATACAAATTAACAACTTTAATCATTCACTTATAAAACTAAATCTACCAAATTTCCACTTTTATTTCAAAGGAATAGAGTTGCTTTTAATAAACGTTCCGTTTTTGAACGGTAAGAATATGATTGTAATAATTTTAGGGTGAGTCTCCCAGTCGTAGTCACGCCGGTAAGGATTCATCTTCGCGACAGGAGGCCAAGTTTCCCGCGCCCACCCACAGGAACATACAGCTAATATCGGGTGTACTCACCTCTCGTAGAAGATTTACTCCCGTTATAGACGGTAAATTAGAACTTGATGATATATGACGGTGTTTAAATAATTTAGCATATCATCCTTAGATTTGGATCTTACTGTCTCGACAGTATACTCAAAAATAGAATCATGTTGCAACAAAAGCTGTACCTGTACAAACAAAAGAAAAAAAATGTTTTACTAACAAAACAATATTTTTCTTTTGTTTTACTAAACTAACCTAACCTAACCAAAAAGGGAGAGTTCACTTTGCCAAAACGCCAATTGTGTGCCTACGTAAAAAAAAATCAAATATCTAAAGCCACATTCTTCAATCGTTATCACCATATCTGGAGTAACAGCAAGGCAGACATTAAAGGACTTCTTTCCCCTGCCAAATGTTTGTCTGGTATCCCGCAAATGTCGTGGCTTTGCTCCAAAATGTCGAAATTTTCACCACGTAAACTTTTAAACAGATAATATTTCATACTTTATAAAGCCAGTGATGTACAAACTCTTGCTATAAAAAAAATAATGAGCAAAAGGCAATTCATTTAAGGAACATATTGTGAGAGCTGTCACTTGTATAATGGGAATATAGATTTTTTTCTGGCGGTTATTTGACAAATAATGTAATAAATACTTCCTATAAAAAGGCATATGTGCAAGTAGAGAGCCTCATAGATAGACAATACCTAAGTCCAGCGCATCCTGGAGGCTCAACCTCAATACCATCCTTTGAGTGGCCAGTCTCTATCCGTTTTCATATGACAATGAGACCTACTATATACATTAAAACTACAATTACAGGTCCTAGGATGCCACTCGGCCCACCATTGAGTCGCGAACAATAGTTTCTTTATTACGTCTACTGCGTGGTAGTCAACGATTTAATATCATATCTAATCCTGGAACTTTGGCATCACCGTAAAACAACCGAAAACCTCCCCAGTCTTTTGTTTGTAGATGTAGAATTCTTTGCCATCGTTGTTCGCATAAATTAATTTTAATTTTACATCTCTGTCGCCGTAGCTATCTTGGTTTTTGTTTTGCGTATTCGACAAGGAATGTTTTGTCAACTTGGAATTATATCTTTTGATTGTTATTTTGCATTCTTTAGAAAAAATGTCGAGATTGTTGGGCTTTGTCCTTTTTTGGCAAAGATAAAATGTTTGTGAAATTATCAAACGGATATTTTTGAGAAGGCTCTTTGTAGTTAATGAAATAATGCAGGATCTAAGAGAAATTAACACTAGTTAAAACACAATGATTAGGCTCGGTGCAGAGCCATTCAACCATAGTTGTAAGAAGTTAATTCTCGTTTTATTCTTTGCAACTTGCTTTAAAGTATGATCCTTACGTGTTTCACTTCCTTCGGACCACTTACAGCCTGATCAGGTGATTAGGAGTCGAATCTAACATGATTAGGATTTGAATCCATTTTGTGTGGAAAGCCATATCAGAGGCTTACAGACGGTTTATACTCTGACACCAGGTTGTTCATCAACTATACGATAAGAAGAAAAGTCTATGCGGAGTTACTTCTTCACAGCCTTCTTTAGAATAGTTTCGAGAAGACTCTCATTGTTCTGCACGATTACCAGCATCAGCAGATAGATCACGAATGCCAACTAATCCGTATGTGCCGCTATCGTGGCGACATCCAGCGGGGATGGCGACCGCTCGCGTCATTTCCGTTTCCGCAGGGAGGATATAATAAACGGAGCGTGTATCACACTTTGCGTGAAATCAATCGCGTGGCTAATACATGACAGGATTTATTTGTCTTTTGTTTTGTGTGCGTCTGTTGTGACTTGATTATTTTCTTACTCATAGATGGTAGATAGTAGGTACAATTTGCTTCTTACATTCTTTGGTTTGCAATCTCCAAAATATTTTTTTTTCTACTACTGAGGTTTAATTACAATTCATTAACATACAATATAATCTACTTCTAATAATAACTATTTTACAACTCATTTTTATTTTTTTTGTATTAGAATTAAGTTGTAAATAGTTGTAAAATATTATAATAATTCTTGACTTGAATACCTCATCATGTTTTCATAAGTACAACGTTCAGTTCATAAGAAAAGCACTTTAAGATATTGAGTTCAAAAAATATTTACTTCGAAGCGTATCTATTCTGTCGAATCAAAACCTAAAGGCGGATGTGGGTTTGCATAAGTCATAATTATGTAAGACGAACACCTTAAAAGAAACCTGAAGTGTAAACAAAATCCAGGATTCTGCGTTCTGCAATAAAAAAAAAATTGCGCGAATACTTATTGTACAACACAATATAACACTAATCAACGAAATAATACGTGATCAAAAGAACAAGTTATCACAACAAAACGACACGCCAGACGTCAATACTAAATAAGACAGCAACACAGCTAATCAAGCAAAACGCATTCGCCAAACTTTCTTACGAGACCACTTTATTTCCTCGTTTTCTTGTACAAAATGACAGACCATTCCATCACGGGGTGAGGCAGGAATACAATAAGTTTCCTTGTCCTCGGGACCCCGGTGACCCAAGGAGGTCGTTTGGCAGGCTGGCTAATGAAGCAGCCATATTGGCAGGGCGCGACCAACTGGACGCTAGGAAATAAAGATGCTGGATGCGACTATTGAATTAAAAGAAAATTATGAGTTTTTGTTTTTGGAATTGTATTGGTTTTTTTTTATTGTGTTACTACTGTGTTTCTAAAGCTTATAGGACGGCTTTAATGTATTTGATCCATAGATGTTACTATCTAATTTTAGCAACAAAACGCGCCTAGTCAACGCCACTGGGATCATTTTAGCCTTCAATTTATGTTTATTTTAATTACCTATAATAACTGAAAAAGAATAAATCTTGTTAAAATTACGTACCCAGCCAAAAATGTCAGTTTTATTCGATCAGAAATCATGCCTTGCTGGCTTAAAATTGCTCTCTAAGTCACACCTAGTGACAAAAACCTGACTGACTGAATACCTTATGCACATTATATTAGGTACCTAAACTTATACATTTACTTTTCTAGCAGCAGGTATACATACCATGAATTATTTTTCAGGTACTTACCTAATTCCAAGCATCCTTACCTACCCCATCCAGTGTACGATATCGACGCGTGCGGCGACGGTCGGACATTGGTTAATTACGTGCGATAGTCGGCGGCTCCTCACGAGAGAATGATCGCCGCCCGGTAACGACGCTCCTCGCATAGACTTGGACTAGTGCAGCCATGAGCACAGCGAGGTCTATACGCTCAGTTTGACGTGACGTTTTATAGGAAATAACCAAAGAAAGAAGAAAATACTTAAATATTATATGTAACTTTATCAGTGTATGTTAATTTTAATGTGTGTATAAGAAAATATAAATACAGAGTTTGTTTAGTAAGACCATTTGGGGTTCGTATTTGATGAATTTCTGGATTTCTTATAATATTGTAGATTGGCTGACTTCTACAGAAATGTTGTATATATAATTGCATACGTAATATGTTGTATACATAGATATTCTAAGCTAATATACAAACGGATCACATAAATATTTGTGCTGCGCGAGAATCTAATCAGATTTCTGGTGTAGCATGGATGGCAATAGAATACTACCACATCATGGGACTAATGATGAACGGAGTGGGACTCAATGTTAAGGCTCAATGCTTACCCCTTCGAGAAATACAGGCGTGATGTTATGTTATGAATACAAAGGCACTTCTCTCTTCTTCCCTCGCTGTTGTAATGGCTCCACCAGGCAGGCACGTACTCAGTAATGTCATTCGGCACAACAACTAGTTTATGGACGCATTTCGTTGCCGGCACAACATCTCACACCACACTGTTCCCACATATATATTATCTGTGGCTCGCTGTAGCTTTATGAGGTTTTTCTGTTAATTGTTGGACGATATGATGGTGTTTGTTTAGGAAAGTGAGAGTAGCAGTTTTTATTTTGCCACAAATTATATTTCTAGAAATCGAATTTAATATCTCATTCATTATACACTATGTATCTATACTCTTAAATCTCAAGATATCTACTTATACTTAGTCTTATTTTGTAGGTAGTTAGGTATCTGGATACATATAGGAACACAAGCTCGCCTAATACTTGACGCCGTGACCGAAATTCGGTCTGGAGAACATTATTATCTTGATATTACCCAAAAATATTAGCACCATGAGGGAATTTAAACAGCGACTCAAAATCCGTGGGGTATGCCTACCCCTCTTGGAAATAGGCGTGACTCTACTATGTACGTAATTTCAACTCTTAGTATCAATACGAAACACGTAACAAACATTGCATGGGAACCTTTCAATAACAACCGTCTGAATCAGCATCGCATACGGCACATCAAAATTAAATTAAAACGCACGTCCCCCATTAATAACTCCGAACAATTAACTCGGACAAAATATTCGTACATCAATCTAAAAGATCATTAAACTTAATTCTACCGAAACTCATATGTCTCCCTGGGGCAGGTACGGGGAACGAGGTACACAGTGCAAGCGAAGTGACAAACTCATGAACATTTGTCTTTAACCGGACTGTCCGAGTAATTGCGATCCAGCAACACACCCACCAGAATCCAAAGACCCCTCATTTTGAACCAATCAACCCCTCTCATGTGTTATTTTCAAAATGTAAGGAGAGATCGGTAGGTCTTTTCAATTTGGTGGTCGTATTACTTATTGGTGCCCCGAAACGTTTAACCGATCCCGTTCTAAATTTGAACAAATAATTTACGAACGGTCACTCTTGACGCTTGGAGATAGGGTTAGCAATATAATTGATATTCAAGGAAACTCAGTATTTTAATCATAGTACCTACTATACTATAATTAAAACTTACCTGGCACATACTGAAGATCTTAAAAAGATTAATAGATTGCTTATAACACCGTCCACACATTCAGAAGTCGTCTTAAGAAAAGCATCGTAATTCGTAAAAAATATCGATCTAAACAGACAAAAATGTTAACATTGAGTAAGCAAGTGTGATATTTAATGCTCCTATCCTTCATTCGGGAGAAGGTAATATCACCCTCCAATTTAACAAATGCTGCATGCTGGTAAAATTAGAGAAGTACCATCGGGTACCAATGGGTATCGACCAATACTCTGCCATCTTAGTTTAAATTGAGTTTTATTTCAAATAAAATACGTCTTATTTTAGACAACAAAACAAAAGAATCCATTACGTCTTTAATTATGACATAAACCCATATCAATTTCGACCGCATATCGGAACATTATTTTAAAGTATCAACCCTACAATGCCGATGAATAATTTGGTGTGTGTCCCGCGAACGTGGGCCGACTGCGCTCATTATTGATGGGGACCTCGTCACAGTATCCCGTCCTCTATAACTACACAATACAAGTATATAACAGTAAGATAAGTTGGAATCAAATTCGACTAAATATGAAAATAATGATAGATCGTAATCTTACGTTACGTTACGGTACGTTAACAAAATTTTATAATATCCAATTTGTATCTTCATTATCAGCCGGAAGACGTCCACTCAACAAAGGCGTCCCCCTTTAAATGGTAGGGGGTGTTGCCATAATATATCTTAGCAAAGTAAAATATTAATTGTTTTTAAAACTTAGGGATCTCTACTAATATAATTACATTTTCTGGTTCTGAATTGATGATGTCTGGGTGCGTCAAATTTATTGTTTCACGTTTATTCAGCTTTCAAAAAAATTCATGATGACTGGAAGCAAGCATTGTAAATAAATAACAATATTTTTTACTTGGGTAAATCTGTCAAAACAAGAGTAACTAAACCTTCTACCATTAAACTTCATAGTCAACATTAAATTCAAGTAACAAAACTGAAAAAAAATATAACATAAAAGTTTCCCAACATAATGTGACCATAATCTGATAATACTTATAATTTCCGCTGTTTAAGATCGTTAAGGTACAATTTAAGTAATTCTCCTTTGCATACTACATGGAACCTGTGTTACAAATAAATCGGAACACGTATCGCAGTGAGACTAAAATGTCTTATTATGTTGGAATTTTTAAATAAATCAGTGTTACCACGATAAAAAAGGAAGAATAACTAAATTGACTATCACAGTTCGTATTTTCTATACTTTTGTGATTAATGGTACTTAAAATGTAATGGATATCTAAAAGATTTTTGTCGAATTAATTTCATAGTATGTAGTGTTTTGTAGCTCTCGACTTATGCTGTGCTTCACACACAAAAAAACATTGTATTTCTTAAAACGAAATGTCTCAGACTCAGTGTTAATGGTGAAATTACAATACAACGGCTAGAATTTACATTGAACGATATTGCATCAAACCAAACTTTTAAACATATAATGAAATACATACCTATTCTGTTCTCTGACCAAAACAGGGAAGAAAACTTCCAAGTTCCTCCTTGCCTAGACCATAACACAATCATACTACACAACAAAACAACCAGAGATTGCCACGTCCGAATCACGGCGAGGCTTGTCGAGATAATTAATGTGAAGACGTCGTTACGTGTCTTGTGGACAACCCTCCCCCTTCCACCCCGTCGACACCCCCTGGGAGTCCCTGGACGCTGACCGCGACGTCTTATGTACCAGGAGCTCATAACATTGACTGTAGACTCGGTTTGTTTTGCTGGAAGAAGACTAGAGACAAGAGGCGTCGGTACTATTCACAATAAATAAATTAATACTGCCTCGTTGGTCTAGTATTTGCTAAGCACGACTGCTGAGAATGAAGTTCTGGGTTCGAGCCCCGAGCAAAGTGTTATAGGGATTTTTCATAGTAGGTAGTAAGTAATTGTCAGTAGCAGCGTTATCGAAGGGTTGTTTGTAATCTTGTCCAAAATTGGTGCCATTGATGTGGCTATTCCATTTATTAATTTAATGCTTTATATTTGTTATAGTATGGGTTTTAATATTCCACGTAATTCTACTATTCGCAGTCTACCTACATGTTTTAATTTGATTACCTCACGAAGAATAATTTATAAGAACTTAGACTCTAATTGTTAATAATCTTAGTCTAAAATAAATTTAAAGCATAATGTTTCTTTTGTTTTAAACGTGGAAATGTTGCTCATTTGAGCAAAATCCATGAGTTTCTTATAAAATTTACATTGTCACTAGAACCCCCTAATCCATAAAAAAATATAATGTTAAACCAACGACAGGTATAAGACCTGTCATTATCATTTGAATATCCAGGAACAGAGATATCAAAATACGGGGTTTAGTTAAAGCCGGTATGATCCCCGTTTATAAATAAAAGAGTAAGCGAATATTACCTATGCTTTTTTATGCCTAATGACTAAAATCCTCTCCGCGAATATCATCTCGCTGCAAGATAAACTACAGTAAGTGCGTGTATCGTGTGGGAGCGAGCAGTAGGGAGTCCGTCTGTCCTGCCGGTAATTACACGCGCGATTGTCTTGCGTGACCGATAAATAACCGCCATATTTATTTGGGGACTGTGACAAAACTGTTGCGAGTTCGTGACCCTTGTGGTTCTTTTGTTTTGGCGAATGAGAAGCGAAATTTATATTATAACTAGCTGCGCCCCGCGGAGTTACCCGCAAAATTTTTTCGGGATTAAAAGTAGCCTATGTGTTAATGAAATTTCACCAAAATCGTTCTAGGCGTTTGAGCGTGAAGAGGTAACAAAAATACAAACACACTCACAAACTTCAACTTTATATAGAATGTCAGCTATATAAGTACTTTTTGTTCAACAATAGACGTCTTCCCGCTGATGATGATGAAGTACTTGTAGTAAAATTAAGTTACATATGGAGGAAGGAAAATGAGGTCGCCCTGCAAAGGGGCGATAATGACTGCTATAAATAGTAAAAAATGGATAAGTCCTATTGCTGTAGAAGTTTCTTGCTGTTGCATTTGCTTATTTGCTTCAAAAGTTTTGTTTATACATTTTGGTTGTCTGTAAGACATACAAATAATATTGTTGTGCTTAAATACTGCTTACTACTAAGAACAGTCCCCTTACCATGATCTCTTAAAGCAGGACAATTTACGTTGTGGAAGTGAGATGCCACTGCGTGCAGTGTTGTCCAGCGTCTTGCGGTAAGGGGCTAGAGTTTACCGAAGAAGTACTTGACAGAAAATTGGTACAACGCTTAATTTCATCCCTAACTTTCCATAAAGTTTGGTATATACTATATAGTACCTATGTGGCGTCCATCAAATTCCTACACATTTACCATTAATAACTACATATACACGCCAACAATTTGGACAACACGGGTCCAAAAACACAAATTATGACCATCAATACCCGTAAAGCACCTGTAGGTAGCCTTAATGTTAAATTAGGTGATCCATCTAAGGGCAAGGGCGCTAAGGGCCCAATAAATTAGTTGGGGACAACGGGGATAATAAACTCAGTCCGGAATGGCCGCGCCAAATAACTTGTTAGGAGTTTCCCCGTCTCCCCTATTGACTAATTACGACACTTTGTTTTAAGCCACTGTGCACTGTTGGCAACAAGAATTAGTTCTCGCAGCTGACGAAATTATGTTCTGTTCACACCTCTCTTTAAAGTTGAAGTAGGGATGTTTTCACTTGTTTTTTACAAGCCTTTTTTTCTGTTTGGGTGTTGATTTGAATTAGATACCTTAGATGTTGTTAAACCTTTGTCTGTATGCAAGACATAACATTGATTCATACTTGCATTCTTGGAAGAACATTTTCGGCAACAATTTAATCCTACTTATACTATTATAAATGTGAAAGTTTGTGAGTATGGATGTGTGGATGTTTGTTACTCTTTCACGCATAAACGGCTGGACCGATTTGGTTGAAATTTGGTATGTAGATAGGTTATACCCTGGATTAACATATAGGCTACTTTTTATCCCGAAAAAATGTAGCGGGTAACACCGCGGGGCGCAGCTAGTGCCTACATATGAAAGTTGTGCTATTACAATTCCTATATCAAGTTCTAGCATTAACATACAATGACGTCTGTAATCCTCGAAGGTGACCTTGACCTGAAGATGACCTTCTTCTTTTTTGATATGGATCCTATACAGCATTTCTTTAGACTACCCTATAAAGGATCAATTCAGGCTAACCAAAGTCACTACCAACATCTGCATTGGCAATACGTCTTGAAATCTCCACGTTCCTAAAAACCCAACAATCACACCGCCATCAAATTATCAAAGCTAATATCGGAACAACGCAGCACCCTCCAATCGCATCTATCAGACTAATCTACGGAGCCAGAGGCACATAAATCCGTTGGCGGGCGCCGCGTAAAGTAACCAGCTTGTCTTACAAGGATGCCCACTCAGCGGCCGATAGCTACACCGGATCTTATCTGCGAGGTGACAATACTGCAAGTTGTGCATTGTTGCAAGATTTATGCGCGGTTTTAAAGTCTGCGGACCGTGAAGTAAGGAGTAACTTGAATCTATTTTTTTTTTAATAAAATATTCCATGACGCCACTATCTAACGGTGACGGAAAACATCGGGAGGAAACCTGGATTATCTAAAATCGCCAACCAGCAGTGAGCTAGCGTGGTGATCAATGCTCAAGCCTTCTCTATACGAGAAGAGGCCTATGCCCTGCAGTGGGACAGTTATCATTATTGTTAATTAAAAAAGTAACTGTTGACTGAACACCAGCCGTAGTTAGTCCACCAGGTTGCCTTACAAAGATGCTACCAGCTTGCCCACTCAGCGACCAATGGCTACAATGGATCTTATTTCCGAGATGACAATACTGCAAGTAGTGTTATGCTTCAACACGTTTTTAAAATGCGCCGACTGTGAAGTAAGATTGGTAAGTAAACTATTGCAACTGTTTTGCACTAGTAGGTAGTTTAGGCCCTAAACAATATTATACTCGGCTGTAGCAAGCACACCTACTCATTTAATAGAAGAGAATATTTGATAAGAATAATAATTCCATCAAACTTGGTATTAATGAAAACTACACACTCTCAATTGCTGAATAAACTATATATCATTTATAATTCGCGCAAAAAATTACATTTATATTGTCTACTCCTTTAAACCAAACGACAAATTAAACTAGCATCCATACATCAATGTATAAGAAAATAAAATTATAGTAGGGTGACAATATTGGCAGGATTTCTCGGTACAGCGGTGTTATCGAATTACTATTTACGATGTTGACAATATCTGTTGAAGCTCATGTCGCCTTCGCGTATTTTTATCTTTCGTGCTCACATTGTTTTGTGAAATATTTGTCGTGAATATACTGTGACACCGAGGTTTTGTTACAAGCATATTTAAAATGTTCCCTTGAGATATTTACTGTTTTGTCGGCTTGTGTCTTGAGTTATTTAATTATATAAATACTCAGTCATTCACTTTTAAGTTGAATACTGTTCTATTACAGATACAATTTTTAATGATAAAAAAGCAAAAAATATGTAATAAGTATTTGAAACAACACTAATTTACTAACAAATAACTTGGTGAAATCGACTATTTACCTTATTCTTTGAGGAAACGTTAACAAATTGAGGACAGGGTAGAAAAAATATCATCATCATCAACAGCTGGAAGACGTCCACTGTTAAACAAAGGCCTGTCCCTTAAAATGGGGGTGCCATAATCCTCCCGCTTGGCAAGCGGCTTATGGATTGCAGTATGAGTGGTGATGTCACAGAAGATGCTGCTGCCCATCTTCTGGAATTACCTTCACACAATTTTTGACAATTTAAAAATATACCAAACAAAGTTGCCTCTTTTATCGAGCACCTAACTTACACTTAAAGTGTACCAAAAAATGCGTGTACCCTATAAACCTGTAAAAGCCGGTCCACTCATAACCGTGTTTTACCGCGGCCCTGTCGTTAGTGTGAATGTTTCAGGCGCCCTGATGTATGTCGATCATGCTGTGATATGGGGCACCTCTAGCAGCCTGTCCTGTATTCGCGGGGGAGTGGACTTGGGTCGAGACGAATAAAGAATAGGCTTTTGGCAGATGTTTTACTTATATGCACTTACACACACTTGCGTTTGTTATATATATATTTAGGTAATTGACATAAATACAAAAAATAAATTAATTATCATTAGTTACTTTTAGACTTTGTTGGTGCAAAATAGCCGTATACGCAAAGTTTTACAAAAACCGCAGATGAGTAGTATCTGCATTCTTCTTAAAACTTATGAAAGTAAAAACTGTGTTTATCAATAAGCAAAATTAGACAAGAAAAAGAAACAAGACTTAAGTTGAGTGTAACCATTAGTATACTTTCTTAATATACTTTAGTTGAGAACTAACTAAAGTATAATTCAAACAACAAGCAAATTTTGATATCCATATTTTTCCACAGTTTTTACAAGTCCCAAGTCCGTCACTGTCCAACCATCAATACTAACGGTTACTCCCCAAGAGACTCGTAGTCGCAACGAAAAATCATTCCAACGCTAAAATATCAATAAAACAAGCGTCGAACACCACGCCTGGGACTCGTAGAGACTCGCTCCTGAATCACTAACGCCTTCAAGTGCGGCCCTGCCCTTTACTGGGACACTTCACTTTTTCGAATGGCCATATTGGTGCGTTACGAGAGTTACATTCACTCATCCTCTTTTTATAGAGGTAATCATTTTCTTCGTGAAAAATCTTGTGGGACCTCCAAAATGGTGATGGTTGTTTGTGATATTTCCTATCTGCTTTAAGTAGTTTATTTTAGTCTTTCAGGTACGTAAATGGTGCTAGACTTTAGCTCAACCTAGACCTCAACTAAACTAGAACTAGAACTGAACTGTAATATACCATTTTAATAAAATAAGGTTTTTTTTAATGCTTCATCCCACATTAGATATTTCTCTTGTATCGTGGGTACGTTTCATAGACATGAAGTATTAGATACACAAACACCTAGACTCGGGATGAACACAAAAAACACAAATTTTTGTCCCGTGCGGGAATTGAACTCGCAGCCCTTAGCGAAGCCGTCTAATCGCTTGTCTACTGCGCCAATTAGGTCTTTAATTAACGGTAGTACATTTAAACACCTCAAACGTGTTTTTATACACACTTTAAGGCGTTTAAATGTTCTATTTCGTTAAAGTTAGTAGTTTGTACTTCTCAACGACCATTTATCCGATCGAATACATCCCTGTTCTTTAAATGGGACACTTTATTTCTGTAATGGCGATGGCAACCGCATTCGAGTTACATTTACCCGTGTCTTTTTATTGCCATAACATTATGGCGGGGCAGGAAAATCACTTTGAGCGTGTGAAAAATTCAGGAAGTGGTTTCTGTATTTTATTTTATTTCATAACACGTGAAATTTGTGTTGTGTTCGTTTTTACATGACAGGTTTTTATGATGTAGTATTTCAATTGCAGGTTTATAGCCTTACAAGTACTAATTATGATTAATCTAATCCAATAATTAAATTTTAATCAATATAATGTGAGAAACGTAAATCGTCTACTGGTGTAGTGTACGATACTGTTTAGTTTGCCATGCTTTAGACCTCTGCATTTAATAAGAGCGTTTTAAATACAAAAGTCTAAAGAACTTACCGACAAATATGTAGTAGGTAGTAGCTTTAATAAACACAAATGGCAAGTTGTCGTTCATTGTGGCGTTCTAAGGCGGAGGCTTTTGTTCAACAGGGGACGTCTTTCGCCTGATGATGATGAAGTACTAATAAAAGAATCCAGTATCCAACTACCTAAATAAAAACCGCCTACACAGTCGTCTCTTGTTACGTCTATAAATCTGTACCATCAAAAATAACTTGAGACTCCTAAATTCATTGGAAAAGACCTGCAAATATTCAAGCATTTGGCCCTAACACATCCAGAACACAAGCATCGCATACTAAGTACGCATAGTTAGTTTTCCCAGACTCCTTATCATTGTAAATCGAGGCAGTGTGTCCGAGGCGCGGCGATGTCTCCCCTATCTTAAATAGTGCGGCGGGTCGGTGAGCGGCTATTTATTGGAGGTAATTAAAAAGAAAACAGACAAAGGCCGCAGCTGACTGGAACGTGCCAGGCACACTGAATAATAGTGGTGGGACCAATCGAATATCGATTCGCATTCATCCATTTTATTGACAATAGGTATTGACACTGACGACCAGATTGGCGCAGTGGCTAAGCGATCGGATTGCGGCGCTAAGGGTTGTATTTTCGATTCCCGCATAGGACAAAAATTTGTGCTATTCGCAGATGTATGTGCCGAGTCGGGGTGTTTGTGTTTGTGACATTGTATGTTTCTGAAAAACCCCCACAATACAGGACTAATTTTAAGTGTGGGGCGAGGTTTTAAAAAAATTAAACCAATTTGTATTCACAGTTTACTGCATCTAACTTTACTTAAACAAAAGGTGAATCGGGAACTGTATCACCACGAATCGAAGAAACCGATTTTTTAAAGCATTTTGTATATTATTTTTAATGGACCAACCCCCTTACCATGAGCTCTTAAAGCAGGGCAGATTACGTTGTGTAAGCAAAACACCGCATTACAACGGATAAAACGGGATCTCGCTTCCACAACGTAAACTATCCTGCTTTACGAGCTCATGGTAAAGGCGCTGAATCTTTTGAACACTAATACAAAAACTTACCACAGCAGTTCCCAGTTATACTCTGTCGATAACACTAAAACAACAAATAATCACATCACTAACGAGAGATCACAAGTCGGTCGTGCGAAGGAGGACTTTTATCAGTCGCGAGCGATACCAATACTCCTAGATTCCGACACGTTACTTATTGCCACCCTACACTTCCCCAAGTTATTTTTACAGATACTTTATATCTTATGTTTAGGGAATAAGTTCTATTTTTGCATGTATTATGTGTAAATTAAATATGCTTAGTAAAACGACAAATTTTTGTACTAAAGTCATTCTTATTTTTTAGGCAATACGGATGAAATTATCGTGGCAGCTTGATTGCTGGAACCCTTGAATTCGATGAGTGATTGGCAATTCAGTCATTTTTTATCCCTAAAGTAGGATTAATGGTTGATTTTTTTTTTTTTTTTTTTTTTTTTTTTTTTTATTAAAAAAACGTCGCCCCACACTAGGAATTTCTCCTGTATCGTAGGATAGAATTTGATCAATGATTAATTATTACCTATATACTTGGTTTAATATGGATACCATTTAGATGAACCAGTAGGCGGTCAGGGCAAGATAGAACGTCTGCCTTTATACAAATGTGTACCTTATAATTAGTATAGGTACCCATCCGTGATTTTCGAAGAATAAATAAATTATCACGCTTATTTCTTAGGGTATAAACAGATATAAACTACTAAAAATCTATTACTCACTTGAATGAAACCTAGAATTATCCTCTTAGTAGACTGTTGCGCTTAAAGTCTCATTGTCGATTCCTAGGTGAAGCAAAGACAAACCGGATTTTTGCCTTGCCTGAAAAAATGAAGCGTGTAACAACGCGGGGCGCAGCTAGTACAGTGAAACTTGGTTAAGTGGGACCTGGATAAGTGAGAAACCTCCATAACTGGAACTCATACTGAGGTCCCAACACTTTGGCACTGAATTACCTCTGTTAGTGGGACGAGGTAAACCTCTATATCTGGGATTTGTTCTTTCGATTTATCATCTTACCTACCTTTTTAACTGAGACAGCGAGTAAATTTTATATGCATAAACCTCTGTAACTGAGATAACATTGTTTGTTTACTCATTCTTATTCTACCCACAAATTCCATAACATTCCATTATTTAATGATCGCACCTGTATAACTGAAATAACCTGTATTCTCACCTCTATTAATGGAACCCTCTGTAAATGAGACAGATATTTATTTATACCTGTATATCTGAGACACTGGGTAAGTGGAATACCTCTATAAGTGAAACGACATTGCAGGTCCCTTGATGTCTCACTTAACCAGGTTTCACTGTATTTGCATAATGCAATCTATAATTTAAACTAAAAACTTACCTACTATTGCCAGTCCTAAAAATAAAACACGCCTTACTTCTGCCTACCACTCAAAATGCGGTATCCGGGTGGAATATAGAGCAGATACATGACGCATAGCACGTTAGGGACCGGGCATATATCAATAACTTTTTCACTACACCTGAGAAGTTTGGCCAGCGGTAAGTTGGTGGCCAACTATTTGACGCCAACTCCAAGTTACGACTTACTATGATTTATGCGTAAGGAACTTTCTTGCGTGTTTTTTTAATAATAACTTAGTATATATTATGAACTATATATTATGGCAACCCCCTCCCCTTACCTAAGGGGGAGGCGTAAGTTTAACAGTGGACGTCCTTCGGCTAATGATGATGATATAGGAACTGTAAATTGTCGTTCATTGTGGCGTTCAAAGGGGGAGGCCTTTGTTCAACAGTGGACGTCTTCCGGCTGATGATGATGATTATATAGGAACTGACTGCCTCGTGATCTAGTGTTGGTTAAGCGCGACTGCTGTACATAAGGTCTTGGGTTCGAATCCAAAGTCAGGCAGTGTTACCAGGTTATTTAAGAATTCTCAGTTGCAGCACGGTGTATGAATCCGTTCCGCCACACGTCTATCCTATGGTATCTTACATTATCAACCAATAAGTGTTATCTATCTAGAACTGACCATAGTATGATCTTATCGATAACTACAGGCGCAGCTCGACTCAGAATCAGTAGCTGTATATCTCTATCTCAGGAATTATAACTACCGTTAAACAGTGTCTCGAAGATAACTAGGCCTTGTTAGCCCTAGATTTAATACTAACTAATGGGAAGTGACGCACGACTGAACTAAAGACTGGCGCAGATATGCAATAACGGTGAAGAGTGTGTGTTAGTGTGCATATCTTCGATACTGCTGAACCGATTTTGACGAGATTTTTCCTGGCAGTGGTGTAGAGACCGGTCAGTCAACAAGAATGTTAGCAAGGTTGACCGTCCAGCCCAAGTTTATAAGTGGCTCTACATTACAGAAATAAAGTGTGCACTATTGATACGTAGAGCGATGGACAAGAGACCGACATAAAAAGATGAAACTTTGATACAATCTTCACACGTTAATGTTCCACATAAATAATAAAAATTGCGATCATAAAGACAATTGATACGTTACGAGTGGAGCCGTGTTGGCACGACACATATTTATGGTTAGTGAGCCTCATCGACACGGGTTCGATACCCGGTTCACGCAAAAACGCGTCCAACACACCGCGAGCGTAATATAATGTGAAATGATCGTTCGTAATGTGTGTACGGTGCGAAATATTGTGGTGGAACTGCATCGGCGGGTAAAATGCTCTACATGAGGTTTTAATTATTAAAAAATATTTTTAACGTTGCCTTATCCTACTTTTAAATTATAAGGTGTTAAATAGTGTTTTAAATAAAAAAAAACCATATAAATACGAGTAATATGTACAAATCTCGCCGGTAACTCTAAAAGCAGTAAATCAAAATTCTGTGCGTTCTACAAATATTGGTTTCGTGAAAGAACGTGGTGTCGTGGTCGATCACGAAACAACTGCTCCAAATCTGTACGATTCATCAATATTTTCCAAGTTAAGCTTCGATTTCAATAAACAGTAAAACCTACAAATTTTTAACCTTGACTTCTAAAAATATCTATAGTTAACTTTTCTCATCCAATGTTTTAAAGTCTAGTCAAACCGAGTAGAGCCACTTCCTCGGATCCCCGCCGTCATCGTCCCACGGTGAGGTTACTTTATAGTCATGTCATATCAGTTAATGGCGCGCGCCTTTGTCGTAGCGCCGCCGGCTGCCGGGCGCGTACATCAGCCGTATCGCCGCGACATCGGACGACACGGAAAACTGAGTAGAGCAACATTCGTGTTGGTTGCTTTATTTTATTTGCGATTTTTGGTTTTGGTAGATGGAGATTAGAAGGTTCGATGTTGGGTTGGCGATTGGATAGATGTAAGGTTTTCCTGATAACCAACTGTTGGAGAGATTTTTGGCATGGTTATGATAAAGATGTGGCTAAATTCCTGCGTTCTGAAAGTTGATTTATAATAGAAATTATAAAACGGGAATAAACGCGAACACAACTTTTTAACTGCCTCGTTGGTCTAGTGGTTGCTAAGCGCGACTGCTGAGCACGAGGTCCTGGGTTCGAATCCCAGGTCGGGGAAAGTATTACTGGGTTTTTCCGTTAGGTAATTCTCAGTGGCAGCACGGAATCTGGATTTGTGCCCGGTTGATGGCAATAGGCTCGCCCCCTCTTACATTGGGACCTAAAACATAACTGGCGAAATCTGTGTATACTATATGTGCACCTCTGCCTACCCCTTCGGGGAATACAGGCGTGATGTTATGTTATGTTATGTTTATGTCATTCAAAAGCCGTAACATTTGATTCATAACATTGGCACTTAAGTAAATAATTTGAAGGCATTTTATTTGTACCTCTAAATCAAATGGCTGTATCGCTTCTACCCAGGTACGCCATAAAACACTAAAATTAATAATAAAAAGCAATAAACAGGGGTGTCACCCAATAAATTAGGTGCGACATTCGCGACAATGTAAGGCTGTGTTCTTAGAACCGGAGTCAAACAGGCTATACTTAGGGTCACCATGCTTTATCAACTGATATTAGTCATGAGAAAATATTTCTTTGTTGTGTAGTATGTAGCGTGTATTGTAAATACTTAGTAGAATTATGCAATTTTAAATTATCTTTGTTCGGTAGCACTAAATAATATTTATAAGTATATATATACAGATACGCAATGGAAGAATTTTAAACGGAAAATACATTTCCCGTGTTCAAGTCGAATTTAAAATTCGCCGACTTTTCGATACCCTAGATGAATGATTATTTAATCTACAGGTTGCAAAGAGAGTTTAACTTTGAACTGCTATGTACTGACCAGTATACATAACATAACATCGCGCCTGTATTCCCCGAAGGGGTAAGCAGAGGTGCACATACAGTACACCCACATTTCGCCAGTTATGTTTTTAGGTCCCAATGTAATAGGGGGCGAGCCTATTGCCATCAACCGGGCACAAATCCAGACTCCGTGCTGCTACTGAGAAATATCTAACGAAAAAACCCAGTAACACTTTGACCGACCCGGGATTCGAACCCAGGACCTCGTGCTTAGCAGTCGCGCTTAGCAACCACTAGACCAACGAGGCAGTCCAGTATACATTGCCAGATTATCCTAATACATAAACATTTATACAACATGTTACGAAAATTTTAACATATTGAATAATAAATAACACTGGCTTGCTACTTTATTCAAAAATATAAAAAAAAACTCTTTTTCAAATTAAGATTTCAATGACGTAGTGATCAATGCTCAATCCTCCTCTATATCTCAGTTCGGTCGCATTGCGTATCGGATACGGACGTGCCTCATAACGGTGCACTGTACGGATTTTTTAAATTCGCGAACAGCGCGGCTACATGCCGCTGCCCGCTACTGCCACTATGAGCTCACAACTCATAGTCAACGAATTGTTGGCGTTTATACAAAACGCCATCGATACTATGGACGAGGTTAGTATCTTACAAATCTGTAAGACTAACTTCAAGGAAGACGACGTGAGCAGTGGCAAGAGACTGCTGTACCAGAGTCTGGATCGACTCGACCAGATGCCGTCTCGACGGAGGGACGGGACTGAGAAGAGCATCCAGGACATCATCACCCTGTTAAAGGTGACCGACCCGGACGACGTGCCTACTTTCGTGGCGAAGGAGCTGCACAAGCTGCCTCCCGTCACATTCGACCACGTCGACGTCACCAGGCTCCTGAAGGACATCATCTCCCTAAAGACGAGCCTGACCGAAGTGCAGTCCAGATTGGAGGTCTCAGATGGGACCATTAAAGAACTGCGTGCTGAAGTAGAGTTATTACGTAACTCTATTTCCGCAACTAGGTCACCTGAGGCCTCTAAGGTTAACACACGTCGTGGGGCGCAGAATGCGTCCGTATGCAGTTTTGCGTCGGCGGATTCCGATGCGTCACCGGCTGTCGTCAAGTGCGATGCCCCGGCTGCGATTGCGGCACGTGTAAATGCATCGACACCTCGACGTGTTTACGCTGACGCGGCCGCCAGCCGGCCCGCCGCTTGCATACCTAGCGGCGCCGCACCGGTCCCCGCGCCCGTCCGCGTGGCTCCGCCGCGCGCCACCCGTACTCCGTGCCCAGTCCCACTGCCCGTGCCTGCTGCGCAGGCGCCACGTCGGGATGAAGATGGTTTTGAGATGGTGCAGCGGAGAAAGCACTGTCAAAGGACCGTCCAGAACCGCTGCGGCAAAGCCCCATTGGAGCCGAAAATGCTCGTGCGGGCTGCCACGCCGAACACTCCGGTGTACATCTCGCGCCTGCGTTACACCACTAAGGCGGAGAGCATCGTAGAGTACGTGCGTCAGAAGATTCAGTACGCGCCGAGGGTGCAGGAGCTTGAGTCGCGCCGCAACGTCAACTTCAAGGCGTTCGTGGTGCGAGTACCTAACTGTTACCTGCCCCTCGTCTTGCAGGAAGACTTCTGGCCGCAAGATGTGGTGTTCCGTCGCTTCCGCGGACAAGTGCCACCGGAACGCACTAATACGAAGTGCTAGGAAGTGTTTTTACTAACATAATATTAAGTCTATATTATACTAACAAAACATGTTACTATATTTATATATGTTAGTTTGTAAGGTATTTATCTATGGGCCATAGTTGCCTGAAAATAAAGGTTTTATTATTATTATTATTATATGAAAAGAGGCCTTAGCCCTGCAGTGGGACAGTTATAAGCTGTTTTTAAAACAGAATATAATATGACCAGAGCAGAGACAACCCTACAGGCGTCCAGTGCCGGCCAACTTACTCATACTACTTTATGTGACACTTTATTAGAACCTAAAGGATGGGCAACAAAGGGAATATTCGGTTTCTAAGAAGAATCTCTGTCCTCGAGTTATGTGAACAAATTATTTGCATACTTTGTATTGAGTTTTTAGATCTTTAAGTATGCTGGTTAGAAATTTACATTTTAGTGGTGAGCTGGCTTCGGAAATATGGATTTTATTGTAATTTCGTCATAAAAGGTTTTACTAAGTACATTAATCCTTTGAAAAGTAATGGCTCCCACACTCATGGCTCTCTGATGACTAAATCCATGCATAAAGATAGTTAATATATCTCATATAACTTCTAATTCGAGTCGTGGTGGCCTCGAGGTTAATTTGCCGGATTTGTATGCACAAGGTTGCAGGTTCAAACCCGGGTAAGTATCAATGTGACTTTTTCAATGTTATTAATACTTTCTTAGTTATTCTAAGACACCACTGACTAAAGGTGTCGGAAAACATCGTGAGGAAACCTGGATTTAATTATCTAAAATCGCCAACCCGCAGTGAACTAGCGTGGTGATCAATGCTCAATCCTTCTCTATACGAGAAGAGGCCTTTGCCCTGCAGTGGAACAGTTATAGGCTGTTATTATTTATTATTATATAACATCTAATTTAGCACCCTGTATATAGATATCTCGTTATGAAACACGCTTTTCTTTACAACGCGGCAACGGCCAGGTATATCTACATATATGTAGGTGGTCTGCATACCTCAAGTGAAGTTCACCCCATACTATCCTAAGTCCGCTAATCCCGAAAGCCGAAAGGCACGTAAACACAAGTCAATTCCCACAACTAATTAAGCAAATAGATCCCAAACCCACAACTATCGTATCCCGAAACAGTCAGGCCGTTCATATTCAGTACAATCTAAACAAGTCCCGAATTAATTTAAGTGATGGGACATAAAGGGACAATGGCTAATTAATATTAATATCGGTCAGGGATCATATCTCGGACATGAATAAATAATTCTATGACCACGTTGGGTACAGTGAAAATTATCAATTTCCTGAGTCCCGCGACGGCCCGGGGCGGCCGGGACTCCGGGACAGACAACCCTTAACTTTGGGACTGTTTGACTTTTTAGGGTTGACACTACCCTATTATTAAATACCATAGAGCTGTAACGCAAAAATCAGAACCTTATTCAATGCAACAATTATTGGATTATAAGGGTTTAAAGCATACGTGCCGAATTACAAATATTTTTTCTTCTTATTAAAAACTAACCTTAGACAAGATTTATGCTCCAAACTTAAAAATTATATTATACAAACGATCAAGAAATTTAAAAAGAGAATGAAAACCAAACTATATAGACGTTCCATTTTTTAAAATAAACATTCCTTTCACCTCAATCCTTTGACAACCCTAATCCAACCCCTTCCCTCCGGGTCCCATATCAAGTACAACATAAAAGCAATTCAGCAAATTGTTATTGACATGTTAATAGTTTGAATGTCGTGATGTCGCGCGCCCACAGGTCTCTGCGACCGTTTCAGATTGTTTGGGGAGTCGACACTCGCAGGGTTAATGTTATACGTGTTACTGTTAATAAGATATACCTAACATTGTTGAACTTTCGCAAGTTAGGTTAAATGATTACGTAAATTGAATTATTAATATACAGTGATGTTAGAATGTAGTTTGTTATACCTACTAATATAAACGAAAGTTTGTAAGTATGGATGGATGTTTGTTACTCTTTCACGTAAAAACTACTGAATGGATTTTAATGAAATTTCATATGGTATGGTAGCTGAAACCCTGGGTTAACACTTAGGCTACTTTTTATCCCGTTAAAATGTAGCAGGTAACACCGCGGGGCGCGGCTAGTATTAAATAAATGACGCTTAGTTTCGTTACTGCGTGATTATCAGTGATGTTTGAATGAGTTATTTTCTAGTTTAGTTTCTTTTGAGTCAAGGTATTGGATAATAAAAGTTTTTTTTTAAATCGTCGCTCCACACTAGGATTTTATCCTATGTCGTGGGTGCGTTTCACAAACATGACTCACGACAAACATCTACGGTTCGCACAATTGTTTACCCATTGCGGGAATCGAACCGCAACCCTAAGAGAGCAATCCAATCGCTTAACCACTGCACCAATACGGTCGTCAAAATCTGAATAAAGAATTGAATTTACAATTTTTGGGCACAAATTCAGCATTTTCAGGATTAATGGGATAAGTCAATCCAACTAAAGTACTTTTTTAATTATCTCTTACGTATACGTTTAAGTTCTAGACTATAAATTTATTTCGTATACATTTTTCTTAGTAAGTAAATACAGCATCTATTTCCAGCAAGACGTGATGAAACCGACCGCAAAATATTTTCTAACAAATATTGATTCGATACAAAATAATATAATAATATTACAACCCTTTACCCGCTAACGTAACAAGCTTCCAATTAGCGATTCTCCGCGCATTCTCCGTTCTTCCTATACCTCCGGGATCAGTTATGTTACACAATTTTGAAGATAATGAATAAGCCTGAGGACATCACAAGTGTTTATGCTACGTGCCATCTGTCACAACCCTTTTGTACGGTGACCATGCGCAGTGCGTAGTTGTAGACAGTTTTTAATTGGTTTGGAAGATAAATTATGTTGTTTTTGTTACGTATTTGAGTCGTGCCTCATTGACAGAAGAAGTATTATCGTAACTTGTAATAACATCGGGGCTATACAAGTATTTATTTAGACAACATATATGTATGTACATAGTTATTGCGATATAGCTTTTCTAAAGTTACCATAACCAGTTAAGCGCTTAGAATAACATACCCACACATAAGTAGTATACTTATGTTATCCTATGCTAGTTTTAAAGATAATCAGCCAAATCAAAAAGCAAATTTAATGCGAATGATTAATAAATTGCTTCAATTTTAGTCCGAAAACGACATAGGTACAAACAATGCTACATAATACATGTAACCTACCTAATATGGATATAGATATACGAGCTAGAATGCATTATTATCCTCAATCAGCCAATATCATGGTCACCGCGGCGACTCTATATAAATAATTCAACTCATCAAGAGCCGATTGTGACCACACGTCGATTTCGGATAGTTTGTACACACTGGACACCATATCTTGGGTATTTCTGATGTGCACACAAATATAATGAATAAATTTTAGTGTTTGTTGGATCCACAGAAAATATGACGTTATAGACGTGATATAGGGAGACAAGGAATGTTAATGTATAAGTAACGTATTAACGATGTCTTACAGTATTATTAGTGTCTCTAACACCTTAACAAACAAAGTATTCCTACGGACTTTAACGCGTTTTTATTTTGGTTTCTTATCCCGGCATTTCGAATCCTTTACAGCATTCCGATGACGGGCATACTGAGGTGTTAAATGTCTAATTTGAACAATTGAAATGTAATGTTATATTGTTTACGAAGATGTCAAGTAGCCATAGCTTTCCTATAGTCACTAGTTAACTAAAACTCGATCAAGTCAGTACCTACAATATGCTCCGCTCGCTACGGGTAAGGCACAATGATATACTTACAAGACAGTGAGCTTGTTATGTGCAACGACAGCTACGAGAAGAGGCGACAGCTGCGACAGCATACCTCATATTTAAAGGAGGGAGAAAGAGTTGCGTTTTGAATATTAGTTACTCCCAAGAGAGATTTTAGCTGTAAGTAAAACGTCACTGTAAATGTATTAAATGGAGCCACTCCCGAGTGTCTCAATTCTTTAAAATGCTTTATGCCTTAGAGCGATATGGCAATGGAGAAGTATAGGTGACCGATTGCAGTACTATGAATAAAATACAACTACCTACCAGCCTAGTGTCTATAACTAATATTGAATTAACTGAGCGCGCCATTACTTGAGGTTCTCAAGTTGAGGACAGCATTTCATACCACAAAATCAGTAAAATGATTTATGCGCACAAACTGGCGCCTTCCTAAACCTCAAGCCGCCATTTAAACCCCAGACAAGACATTTAATTACCCGTAATTTATCGCCGTCACTAATCTGCGAACGCTCTAAGCCAACAAGCAAAAAAAGGAAAAAATCTATCCCCTTGATTACAAGCTGTCACGTCGTAGGATTTTTCCTAAGCCCTCATTTTAATTAGTCACGTCGGTTTTGTACGCGTTCTCGAGTGGAAAACATCCATTTTCTTAACTACTGTAATTGCCCCCACCTCGCGATGTTGCCAGCCACAAAATTTATTGCTTAATTACCTCAAGAAAACGCGTCGCGCTCAACATCCCCGACAGATGTTTTTTATTCGCCGTGGAAAAACAAAAACGGTTTAAGAATGACATTAATTAATTCTTAATGAAATTCATCTTCCCCCTCGGTTTGCGTGTTTTAAATTAAATGCTCGATTTATTACTTGTACAATTTGTCGCGAACACAGCCCTCGTAATTAAAACAAGCCCATCAGTTATTACGTTTATTAGCGTCACAAAATAGTTCGGAAATCTCCATTTTATATTACAGTTGATTCTAAGAATAAATACTAAATTAAAATTAAATGCTCTCAAAAAACTATTTGTAACTTGCGAGTTATAACCGTTTTTGGTTATTTTTCAAAAATCTTTTTTTTGAAAATCAAGCCAGAAACGGTGGGTTAACTCTTTATTGAATCAATATTTTCTTTGATATGGGTCGTCGACTGTTCCTTGAAACAGGGGCTCATCATATCTAAGATATCCATTATCAGGCCGCACTACGTCTTGGAAGCCTTTATGTGTGATTGG
This sequence comes from Abrostola triplasia, assembly GCA_946251915.1. NCBI lineage: Eukaryota > Metazoa > Arthropoda > Insecta > Lepidoptera > Noctuidae > Abrostola > Abrostola triplasia. The sequence continues at coordinate 8,826,401 of OX276435.1, forward strand.
GTCATTGTAAGTGTCAGCGCTCTCGTGATACTGGTGACTGTTTATAAGGTTTCTATTGGCGTTCATCGCTGTTTTAAACTTGTCCTCTTTTTGTGGCAAAATCGGAGTAGGCGTTACTTTATCTTCTACCTTCTTGTCTTTAACAATGGTACCAGCTCCAGCTAGATCTCTATAGTTCCTTTCATCTTTCCTCAGAGGAGCGTAAGGGTATCTGTTCCTAAATCTGTAATCGTATCTTCCATTCCTCGCATTGGCATACATGTCTTCATCATAGCGTCTGTATGGATCGACAGAGTACCTATACCGAAGATCAACATTAGGAGGAGTCCGAACCACTTCTGGTAAATGGGCGTAATAGATTATGCGTTTAGGTTTCCTAGGTACCATGTTATCATAGTTTTCATCAAACCTGTCTATTCTTGGACCGTAGGGGTAGTAACGTCTTCGGTCAATCATGTCGTAGTAAGGATCCCTTCTGTATAAGTCATCTGCAACCGGGTAGTATCTATCATCGTAGAAGAATCTTCTGGATTCTTCTGGAATCGGTTGGTTATATACAGCTTGTCGTGGATATACTGGCTTGTATTTAGCTCTGTCTCTTTCCTCGTCAGGTCTGACGAATTCAGTTCGGAGTTCATCAGTCCTCGTAGCTCTTTGAACTGCTTCCTTATCATTACGTGATTCAGAGGCCTCAAGCGGTTTATTCTGAGTTACAAAATTTACCCTTGGCATTCGAGAGTTAATCAAATCACCTGAGGGTTGAGGTGGTGTGAGAATATTGTCTCTTGGATCTCTTTGTTCCCTTTGGTCCCTCGGGACGTCATCACGTCCTGAGAGCGGGAGTTTTATCCAGTTCTCGTTAGAAGCCCTCGCTCCTCGCCCAGTAGGTTTGTCAGTCACTTTCTCTGTCGTTTGATACAGAGGCAGCACTTCTTTAACCTCGTTGGTGATAGATATTTTTGTAGTGGGATCGTCTTGAGGTGGTAAGGGGCCTGGTATCCACGGTTGATTCATATTACTCTCCTGCCGATGGGTTTGCATGTTGTAGTACTTCTCTTCCTCAATCACACCTCGTCGACCCCTGACGGAATCCGATTCCAAATTGATCTGAAATTATAGGAATACAATATCAATCAACACTGTAGTTAATATCAGTTAACTGTTATTTGGATATGTATCTTGGAACACGGTCTAGAATTCTAGTTAGTGTTTAAGTCGGCATTCCATATATCACAAAGATTGATGGTGGTGATAAAAGATTTGTACAAGACTAAGGTATGCAGTTTCACCTTTAATTTCAACTGGAAACCTCCGTAATTCGTACCAAAACGTTTACTCAACACACCTACGTTCACCGAAAATATCTTCGGTCAATGTTTACGTACCACGAATTTGTATGAACTAGACAAATTAGCGTGCAAAACAACTATTTTCGTACATTTGTTTGGTTCGATTTGGCTTAAAACAGTTGTATTTCAGGTGAGTTGTGGTCTAGTGGGTGAGAATGGTGACCTGTCTGGTGGCTCATAAACCCTGAGTCATTGCGTTGGCTCGGGTGGCGTAAGGCAAGAGCTTGTATATTGTTCTAACGAGTTAGGTGATGCCGTCGCGGCTGATAGAAACAAGACACGTGCAGGTGTGAACGGGTGTGTTAGGACAAACAGTTTATTTATCGCTAATCGCTTCGATAACAGTTTCTGTGTTGATCAGTACTTTATTTTCTCGATATTTTTAGGTTGAGTTGTAAATCTGTGGTGTTCTATAATCAGCTCAGATAATGTTTTAGGTTTTAGCGTTTACGTAGTTTATAAAATTATGGTTTAATAAACTATTCATTTAAATGAAGTGTAGATACCTACCTATTTATATATTGTAGATGTCTATCAGCCGCTTTACCAATCACCTGTTTGTCTAGTTCCTATGTGTTTTACAAGAGATACGTCATAATGTAAAATATTATGGTTTAAATAATTAAATTATACTTTACAAAATACTACTAAATAGGTGGTACGAACTTTCCTTCTGTAGGTCTGAAAATAGTTTGTTCCATCAAGAAAAAGATAAAAATTACTATAGACAAATACTTGATGCTTGTTTTGAATTTACCAATGCGTAAAATATTTGTACTTTCACCAAAATGGGTACAACATATACCCAACACAATTAATATACACCTAAGTTGTACTATATCCATACTTTCATAAAGTGAAAGTAACTATATTTGTCTGTCTGTTACGCCTTCACGACTAAACCACTGGACGGATTTTGATGAAATTTGGCATGTAGTCAGTTAAAGACCCGAGAAAGGACTAAAGCTAGCAAACCCCTACATATTGTACTGTATACACCTAATTTTATTTCTATGGTAGGAGTGGTTCTGTACTTACTTCTGAATGGTTCTCGTACTGGTGCTGCACCTCCATGAGGAACGCGGCCCGCACGAGGAAGCCGCACCATATCAGAACCGCCTTAGAGTGCCACATCATAGCTGCTGGCGTTGCTTACTGGAACAAGGGAATATCTTACGCATTAGCTATCGTTTCTTTGTCTTATAGTTTAGGATCCATGGACCATTTACAATTTTCCGGGAATAGCTTCATTTTGATGAGACGCCCCAACTTTTACTTGTACAAATATTCTCCATTTTGGTTCCTTGACTATTATTAAATGTATACCAATATGATATTATGCGTATTTAACGTTCTTTTTGAAAACATAACATAACATCACGCCTGTATTCCCCGAAGGAGTAAACAAAGGTGTATAGTACATAGGTACACCCACATTTTGCTCGTTCTATTTAGGGCATATGTAATAAAGGGCGAGCCTATTGCCTACTGGGCACAAATCCGGACCGTGCTGCTAGTGAGATTTACCTATTGAAAATCTAAATACATAGTTACCTACCTAACACATTGTGCAAAAGAAGTATGCCAGGATCGTAACAAATGGAAATGCGTGGTCTCTGCCAACCCCTCAGGAAAACAGGCGTGACTTTATGTATGTATGTATGTACCTACATTGTGCAAGCCGGGACCTCACGCTCAACAGTCACGCTATGCGACTACTAGACTAACGCCGCAGTCATATACCAGCCAATATAACCATCATCATTAGCCGCTGCGTCTATTACTGTCGATTTACGCAGGGTCATATGGTAAGTAAGCAATTCTTCTGGTGACTAAACAACCTATACAATATATCTACAAGTTACTAGCTTCCGCCCGCGACTCCGTCCGCGTGAATTTGGTTTTATAGCCTGTAGCCTTCCTCGATAAATAGGCTATCTAACACTAAAATAATTTTTCAAATCGGACCAGTAGTTCCTGAGATTAGCGCGTTCAAGCTAACAAACAAACAAACTCTGCAGCTTTATAATATTAGTATAGATTTTATAGCAACACAAATGAAACGTACTCAGTCCGTCCAGTGACCGGTGGTCGGAAGTGTGATGAAATCAAACGGAAGAGCCGGCCAAGCGTGAACCTTATCTGTGGCACCAGCGGCCGTAGCCACAGTTTAGGCATTTCACTGGGGTTTTCATCAAACTCGGTTTGGTAGGAGTGCGGAAAATGATAGGCTACATGCATGCCAAAATATCGCCATGTATTAGTAAATTGTGGATGTAGATTCTTTTGATAAAAGTGAACAGTTTGGCTGCGTCGTTGGTGTAGTGGTCGCTAAGCGCGACTGCTGAGCACGAGGTCCTGGGTTCGAATCCCGGGTCGGGCAAAGTGTCACTGGGTTTTTCCATTTGGTAATTCTGAGTAGCAGCACGGAGTCTGGATTTGTGCCCGGTTGATGGCAATAGGCTCGCCCCCTATTACATTGGGACCAAAAAAAATAACTGGCGAAATGTGGGTGTATTTTATGTCCACCTCTCTCTAGTTTTCGCCATCCAGTCGCCTGGAATAGTAAGACGGCCAAGAACTGGTGGCCGTTTTCTTTGGCTACTATTCATAGGCAGTTTTGCCCAAAGTCACCGTGCTGGGCAAGCGGGTTGGCAATGTCAGTATGATGAACTATACCTACACAGGAACGCTACAGCTCATGCTCCCGGAAATATCCCTTAGTCGACTCTTACAGGAGGAAAAGAGTGGTCTATTTTAGGCCGGAAAACGCACGCAAGAACAAAATATAATGACATAATAACTATCATATCACCAAGGACATAAAATAGAAAACATTATTATTGCCAAACCTACTTTTAATAGTCGACCAACACGCATATTATAATTATTGTCGATCTATGTCAACACTAAATAGTTTGCCTAACTATAATGTCACTAAATACGTTTGACCTTATACCTTTAATCACAATGATAATAATAATACCTATGTGCAGGGAAATGACACATTATTACCATGTTCAACTGCATATCACTAGCTCACAATTGTAACCTTTGAACAGTTTTTCAATTGTTATTTCATTGTCAATCACCTACTTCGACTATCGACTAGATGATCACGAAGTGGAACTAACTAGACTCTTGATTCATGCTGACATCGAACCCCTAAATTAATGTATAGAGGTCTTACTAGAAACCATCGACCTCTATTAGGTAGGAACGGTTGAAACAGCAAGTTCGCTCATAATATACATTACCATGATAAGGCATCAGAAGAGCTCGACTACACGAGATGTATCACCGTCTGAAAAAACTAAAAGTGTGGTCTTTACCAAACACGGGATGCTTTCAGATCTCTGACGAAACCAGTTTTGGAGACTAGTTAGTTTTATATTTAAATCACGATCATTTTTTTCAAAACTGCACTGGGCTGAATATAAAATATCTCTACCACCAAACTTCAGTATTCACATTAAATTTCGATAAACCCATTATAAATCTAACAAAAGTAAACATTATTCAGTCAACTAAAGACCAAGAGAATGGCCATCGACAACCAACAATAACAGCATGGAAGTCCCACGACACGTGAATCCAGGCGACGCCGGGTGACAGACCGATGTTCCGCTCCACAAAGCTTCTCCATTGTATCGATACCCGTTATCCTACCTATTGAAGGCTGGCCTAGTTGAAGGTATGGTCATTAGCCCTTTAAAATGCTATTCACCTAAAGTGGCAACGATTCGTACAGAATTCGCCACCTTTTTTCGATTGCGGAATGTTCAATACTTAAAAATAAAATGCTCTAGCGAAAACTATCTACTGGTCGAAAATTGAATTATAATATTTCAGTGCATAAGCTCGCGTATCTTAAAGAAGTTTACGGAGAAGAACATTGCATAATATGCAATGTGTTAAAAGCTTCTTTACAAGCTAGAGCCTAAATGTAGATTCAACATAAAGCTTTAGATAGACGATTCTACTGCAGAGTAGTTAGGTAGCTGATTGTGCTGGAGTTTCCACGCTAGACGTAGGGATCGGTGACCGTAGAAGCCGTGACAATGGCCAATGACGCAGCTCCAACGACACAAGCGATATAGCCACCAACCTACCTACCATGTAGGTATGGCTGGTGAATCAGATGACCAAATCATAATAGCTATACGTACGGTAATACGTTAGTTAGTTAGTTTAGTTAACAAGAATGTCGGTATAATTTCAGGTCCCGTTATTGAAGTATTTGAACGAAGTAAAACGAATATTTAAACTGTCTATTTTTGTACGTTTGATAACTGTAGAATAGAAGCTATTCTATAAAGTCTGGATATACTCAATAGTTCCCATGAACCCGCTAGGTGTAGCGGTAGTAAGTGATTGGACTGCTGCGCTGAAGGTGACAGGCTCAGTTCCCGTAAAGGACAATATATATTAACATATATGTTATCCACAGATATTTTGCTAACAATCGGGATAAATAGGTCGATTAGCAAGTAAAAAATGAGGCCTAAAACATCGAAAATTTTGGGGATCCAACAAGGCAAAATATAACTTTGCATGACGTATTTATAAAGGTACTTTTGTAATAAAAAAAGTTACTATTACCTATGTTAGGTACCAGATTGGTGCCTGGCTCCTACTATAGTTCAGACAATCATATAATATGCCACTCTTTCGCCTAGTTGCCTTACTAAAAATATTCAAAATTGATTGCTGAAATAAAAAATACCATCACATTAGACCAAGTCAACGATAGTGGGACAAACTCTATTCCAACAAACATGAAGGATGGTCTGAAAGCACGAAAAACTATTTAACAATGAATGATAACTGTCGGCAAGCCTTTGTCCAACAAAGGTCCATCAAGTTAGTTCTGAATAGAAGTTTACCTGAACAAGCGTGGTGCACTGTTGTCTTACATCCAAATATCTATATAACATACCTAAGCCTGGGTTTCCACCTATAGGTATTAGGTACATACATACAATCTCCTGTATTCCCCGAAGGGACAGGCAGAGATGGTTCCTGTTTCAGAAGGATATAGGTACCCACATTTTACTGTTCAACAAATTCTCTGTAAAAGGTGGCGAGTCTTTATTGCAATGATTCGGAAATTCGATATGATAAACCCGAACCAGGCTCATCTCCTGTTACGAATCACTACTTTTTATTTTGCATAACACTAGGACTCAACAAGAATGACTGAAAGACCCAGGACCGAGAAATTTGGCGCCAAGGCGTAGAAATTATTAGAGATGTCATGATCCTCTATGGGAACGCTTATGATGAATCACAGCAAAGTACCACAACTATTCAGTCCAAGCATCATGGTAATAGATTCAAGTACGATACGCAAAAATAAATATCCTTAAATATTTACATTATTATTACGAACTATTTATTTAATACAATTGTGAGAAATAATGATACCAACCGCGCAACATCTCTTTTAAAAATTTCCCTAAAATCACTTTATAATTATATATTATGTATGTACCTAAAGGTAATGTTGTGGGAAACCTAATGAAAAAACCATACAACAAACGTTCTAATACTGGTGTACTGCGTTAGCTTTAGTGTATGGAAATTAAAGTTTTTCAGAATTAAATAATAATAATCTGATAATAAAATGGAAATATAAATGGTCTTTACCTTATCATATCCAGCCTTCGCGAGCACCTGCCGCATCGAAGTCCGGCACTGTATTAACAGCGGGGTCGGGGGTCCAGCGCCCACTGGTCACGCAATGTGACCTTATTGTTTGACGACACAATCGGCAACTGTTTCCATTGTCAACTCTTTCCACGTGATACGATCGATGGGAAAATCTGGGTATCGATCGCTACTCTAGCAGCTAGCAAGAGGTCTTTGTAGAATTTTGAGACAATTATTTTTTAAGACGTGTATCAATTTTGAAGAATTAAGTTAGATTTCACTGACTAAGTACATGAAAATAATAATCAGCATTTGTAATCAACGATAGCACAATTAACACAAAGCTTTACTTCATTGAGTATAACAGAATGGAAAAAACAATAACATTCAAGTATCCGACCCCGGAATCAAACCCAGGATCTCACGCTCAGCAGTCGCGATTTGCGACCACTAAACTAACGAGGTTATGTATGAAGGCCAACAAAGAAGTTTTCTAAGGTAATGGGAAAATAACGATCCAAAACAAACATATAATGTTGACTTCAGTGTATGGCAAATTGGTTATTTAGATACTATACATACACGTATATACACTTAAATATATAACATAGATCAAATAGATTCATCTATGACTGTATGCACTGGATACAATAACAAATTTATTTCGACAAATACCTCAATGGAAACGAATACAAATAACTGTAGGTACATTCTAAGCTTCGTTTGGTTGACAATGTGCACGTGCAAGCGTGTCGCCTGTCGGACCACGCTCTCTGCCGAGCCCCATCTGAGATGGCGCGCAGATTATCTCACATTTTAGTAAAACAGGCTCCAGCGCGGAAGTATTCAACATAATAGTTTTGGAGACTATGTTCATTTAAATGTTGTGCATACCGCCAAAAATTCCATTATTTATCCCTAAAAGGCCATCAAAATAATTAACTAATTCAAAACCTGTGTCAAGGACGTTTTTTACGTGTATAAAACAATGTATGTGTATATAAACCTACTCTGTCACCTGTAGTCATGTTTAGGAAGGGATATAAAATTTTGTACGACTGATGAACAAATATTTTATAGTTGTTAGTAGGTGTTTTAGTTTAAACAAAAAAACATTGGTAAGAATTTGTCATGTTCTTGTTTTAAATGATTCTCACAAACACCAACATCATTCGGGATAAGTATCTGTATCGTGCGGGGGAACCCGCAACGAGTAGCACAACATAAGACTGTTGTCACTAAGTCACTAGGCATAACGAATCGACATACTTGTTCCATTAGCATCAAGTACAGTAAATAAAATAAATACTCATGAAACCACGTCATCACACGATTAAAACGTATATAAAAATAAAACAAATAATAATTATTAGATATATAAAACTTTAATACTATTATTGTTCAGTTTAAAAATAGCAATTAATGAACTTAAATGCACTCTTGTGTACAGACGAAACATATGATAAATAACAAGAATATACGTAAAGTAGTTATTACATAAGAAATTATTTTATTAAGTGATGGAACGCTTTAAATAAGGCATCGTTAGCACTAGATTATGCGAAAGCTATCTAATTCGTGTCGTGAGACTTGTTTTAGTGGTTTTTAAAACACCCTTTACTCTCACGCAAGCTATATGCTAGGTTTTAATACGGTTCCAATCCGCTCAAGGACTAAATCAATTGTGTATCTCAAATCTCAGATAGGCCATTTTGTCTTTCGTTCATTTATTCCCTTATGAAATAGATTATAACTACCTTTCAGGGTGGATTCAAGCCAACTAATAGATGTGTTCTGGGTGATGTAGTTGACAGTCTAGCGTTCTACGTGAGCATCACTTCCTAACATGGGCCACTCAAATGTGATGTTACGTGCAACCATCTAACGATTACTTACTTAAACCTTTACTTAACAAAACGAGTATTGTTAACACAAACAAAATAATAAACTTAAATTCAAGGCTAAGCAACAAAAAAATCCTCATAAAATATCGTATGAAAAGGCTTAAAACCACTTCAATTAACCTTTCAACGGTTTGACACATTATATTCATTTGTTTTAGTTTATATATAAATGCGTATTAATAATAGTATATTAAAGTTTATAGTATCCATGAAGCGACAAGCGAAATGTTTTAACATTTTGTCATTCGTCGTATTGGTCGATACATGACAAGAAAGATGTTTCTTTTACTGACCAAAACTGTAAAACCTCAGTGCGCCAACAATTGATTAAGTCCTCGAGCAAGTACATTAGAGTATTTATAACTAATTCAGCGTTACTCCATGCCGGCAGCCATTTGGGACGGCGTCGCCGGCTCGGTGCCTTCCTTCTTCTTTGATCCGGACACGATGTCGTCGATTCTGAGGAGGAGGATTGCTGTCTCTACTGCTGTTTTGTATACCTGGAATCAAAAATAGCCCAGTCAATATTGTCCGTAATATGGTCCTCCAAGAGATAATCAGTAGTATTCTCCTTTGTCATGTTTATCTAGATAATTTCTTTCAAAAAAATTACGCCCCTAACTTTTTTGTCATTCTGTTTAAAAATTGATAAAATCGATGGTATGCACTGCTTCGGTCCTTACAATGGAGTTGCTTGTTTTACTCCATTAGAATAATACAACTAATTTGAAACTATGCAACTAGAATTGGCTCTTTGTAAGTAAAAAAGTGTAAGAAGTTTAAAGCCTAATTTGTTCGGAAAGGAGAGCAAAACCCAGTTGTTCCTGTGTCACAGTGCTACCGTACCTGCAGTTTGACGGCGAGCGGCTCCCAGATGCCCTTGGCGGCCATGTCGACGATGTCCCCGCTCTCGCCGTCGATGCCGGCCGTGTGGTTGTTGGCGGCGTGCCGCGCGCGCAGGGCCGTCAGCGTGCGGATGGTGTTCGCGCCGCAGTTCTGGGCCAGCGTGCGAGGGATGATCTCTGGGGACGCAATTACGTTATTATACCACTCATTTTATACTACCTTACGGATGCCCATATTATAACAATAACTGTAAAGAGGAGACGAGCAAGTAAGATGGATTTTTTATTTAAATATTGATATTCTGATATTTCTAAAACATGGTGTAGAATTAATAAGAAGACTGATACTTATATGATAATAACTAATCTAATAGGAAAAAAGTTATAAGCATTTTAAATATATTGTCAGAAAGAGATGGTATCTTCCTAGAAATGACGTTACGCCTCAGTAATTGCGTAGTAAATTTCATATCGCCCCGTATCTATAGTGTTTTGCGGACGGATTTTATTTATTTGTTCAGTTTTCTCATCCGAATGGAATGCTTTCTTAGATTTTTAATTAATTATTATCACTAAAGTACACCCAACATACTTCTAAGAGTAATTGATCTGTGTTGTCCTGGGCGATATAGGAAACAACAAACCACATTAGTATACTTTAAAAAAATGTTGCTACCCTATACTAAAGTAACATGTAAATGACGAAGATGTAGTCTACTATTATAAAATAGCACTTTCATTAAAATTTCCAGTAAAATAGTCCCGAGACGGGGTGTTTTAGTATATCGTTAAATTGGCATCTAAGGGCTTCAGTCTGCTTGTTTAGCTAGTAACTAGAAGAGTAATCTCACCGAGCGCATGCGCGACCGCGCGGTAGGGCGTGTTGTGCGCGGCGTTGGCGGCCAGCGCCTGCGACACGGCCATCTCCACAGAGCCGCCGCCGGCCACCAGGCGGGGGTTCAGCACCTGCAGGCCGGGGGGTATTAATATACTTACACATAATATTACACCAGTATTCACTGAAGGAGTATGCAGAGATGTGCAGTTACTAAGAATTACCTAATGGAAAAACCTAGTAACACTTCGCGGTTATCAACTAGTAGACCAATGAGGCAATTATTGTATAGCGTTTATAAAAGCTTAACCTACACTTTATACACTACACAATGTTTCTTAAATAACTGAAAAAGAACCATACAACGATAACGGAATTGTTTTATTATAAACATGGACTTTTTATCACAAATATAGCATGGAATTCGATCTTTTTTGTAAATCACACTTGAAAGAATTGTTAGGCAGCAGGTATATAATATAAATAATAAATAACATAGTAAGAAATATAACTCCAGACTTAGCTTAGCCCAAAATCATAACTGAAAACACATCTAAACTAGGTGTGAAAAAGTATGAAAGAAATCTTGATATACACCCTTTACCACTAAGAATATACACGAAAATATATAAGGATCTTTAAGAATATCACATTAATAAATAAGCTCTTAATTTTAAACAAACTTACCAAGTTCTTAGCAACGTGTAGGGCGTCCTGTAGATTCCTCTCGATCTCGTTCAGGATGTCCTTTGATGCTCCGCGTAGTAAGATGGTACACGCCTAGAAAGAAATAAGTAAACTTAACACACGTACAGTTTCTATTGCGTTAAAATGTAAAGCATGAATTTAGTAAGCTTGACTTTACATTAGTGCTTATTAGTCATTGTAAAATAAAAAAAAATGGTTTAGTTGGTAATATAATTTATCACCATCAATACAAAAATTACATTAATTCAGAATAATTTCATAACTTTGCCTTATGTGACTTACAAGAAGAATTTTCCTACTACAACCTTTGAGTGTTATCCATATTATGTCATATTGATTCATTACTAAGTAATTGAATATTAAGTGAAAATAATAGAATAAGTATAAGTCGTCTGAAGATGGCCCGAATTCAAACCATTAGCGCGCACTATAAAGTCCTCACCTTAGGGTTCTTGCACTCCGTGACGAAGGTGAAGTACTCGTCCCCGATCTTCTTGACCTCGAACTTCCCGGCGCCCGTGCCCACGTCGGCCTCGCGCAGCTCCTCCGTGCGGTTGACGATGGTGGCTCCGCACGCGCGGGCCAGACGGTTGTTGTCGGTTTTACGGAGCCTATACAAAAATACAGGGTTTATGTCTGGTTTTAGCCGATTACTTACACTAAAACATAATATTTATTTTAAACAGTCTATTCTATTTAAAACTATTTCAAATTTTTAAAAATATCAACATTTTCTTTAGAAATATTTCAAACAGTGACATCTCTGTTTTTTTAGTTGAAGTTTGCATTTCTGTGACGATCAGTTGAACCAAACTATGAAAAAAGACGCGAGATGGCGCTGATAATAAAGTTTTACACAACACTTTGTAAGGAATGATTTGATGTAAAACTGTAATATCACGAGAACGCAGTCACAAAGTAAATAGAGAATTAAAAAATACTCGTACTCATAATAAATAAATCCACAGCTTTGCCACAGTGTTCGCTACAGATGCGTATGGACTTAGTTTTGTTGCAGATCATTGACTAAATTCGAATAGAATCAAAATCACAAAACAAAGAGACTCAAAACCCATTTTATAGTCTGTATTTATAACAGTCATAACCAGCGTATTACCTGCGAATAGCGGTGATGCCAGCCTTCACCAGGTAGTGCTGGGCGAGGTCAGACACTCCTTTCTCAGTGAAAACGATGTCAGGCTTCAGTGCAATGATTTCATCGCACTGGCGTTGAACATGCTCCTCTTCCAATTGTAGCAGTCTTGAGAAGTCCTGGACAATAAGGAATTACAAAGTCAGATGTATTTATTAACAATTTTTTTGTGGAATTTCTTCTTATTGAATGATTGATGGACAACCTGATGTCAGAGTTTACACTGCCTATAGGCCTTTGTCATGGCTTTTGACTGTTAAAAAATCTCTCAGCTGCCAATTTCCTCACAATGTTTTCCTTAACCATTTTTAGCCAAATAATAACTAATTTATATGCACATGAACTCGAAAAGACATTTGTGAAATATGAATGTGTAAAGCTTAGTCTCCCAACATACCTGTTCACCCAAGATTTCGATGTTGGTCTGGCTCTCCCCCTTCTTGTACTCAAGCGGGCAGTCGAGCAGTATGATGCGCGGGTTCTCGATGTAACGCCGCATCTTAGCGTGGGTCACATCCTTGTTGAACATCACGCCGTTGAGCACGCGGGAGTCCTCGATCGTACCACCAGGGATCTTCTCTACTTTAGCGTAGCTGCAACGCAAAGGAAACAATTAATGTGAATGTTTCATGTTGGCAAATTAGAAATTAGTAAATGTTTAAAGTGGATTTGATTAAATCTTTTGTCAAAGTCTAAGTCAAAGCATTTATTAGCATGAGCGTATCTATTACATGAGCTGTACAATAAGAGTAGCTCTGAAAGTGGTAAAATAAATTGTCAGTCTGCAGATTGGTATCGGAGCGATGGCATGCCATTAGTCACAAGGAATGATTTGATGCACACAATTTGAAAACTGGATTTTATTTAATTTACCAACTAATGTATTACATAGTGCATATGTCATCACAATAGCCCATTATTGAGTAAAGTATACTCAAGATCTAATCTGACCACATGATTCTGAATTTTAGTACAGGCATAGACAAGCAATTTTACCTTTTTTTATATAATATAGCTATGAAACATTACAGATTCACAAAGACATAACTAAAATTATCAGCCTTACTTTTTGATGTCAACCTCAATTCTGCCATTTTCGTTGACTGTGACGGTATTGACGGCGTCCAGAGCAATGTCTACAGCAAGGTCAGCCCAGCGCCCAATGTACTTGGTGCCCACACATGAACGGATCTAAGAATACATTAATTATTTAGAAAATATGGTATGACACTGGTAAGAATATATTTTTTTACAGAGTAGTATACATTCCAACATGACAATATAAGTCAATAAGACAGATTTTTTTTTTATTAAAAGGATACCCATAAAGGATTGTCTTATGATTTCATTTACATACATGTTATCATTAGATGTATTCCCCCTAACTTATAAAAAATTGTCTATGTTGAACAATTATTTAAATTATACATCACTGTCTTTGCATGTCAAAGAATAGAGAACATTTTAACATTGTTTATAAGTAAAAGGGAATATGTATGCAGTGCACATCACATGACTTAAAAATATAACGTAATATTTGACTTTATGTTATTAAATGTTACAGATAGTTATTATTACAGATACTTACAACATCCTTCAACTTTTCTCTGTCATTTAAGTCAATAGGGATGGAGATCTTGTCTTGTAGCAGCTTGATGGCATCCTCGAGAGCCTGTCTGTACTCCCTAATGATCACTGTGGGGTGAATGTTCTGTGCAAGGAAGGGCTCTGCAACTGCCAACATCTCTCCGGCCAGGACAATGACTGAGGTTGTACCGTCACCAACCTATATAAACATTTGTATAATTCAGTAATTTCAATTAGGTATATTTGGGTTTGTGTATTTATTTTAATCTTTATAAAACTCTCATGTATTGAGTGGTTTTCAGACAAGAATTACTAGAATTTCCAGTTAATTAGTTTTCATTATTACATTCAACAGTTTTTGTAGAGTAGATATAAAGTACAGAGAAATAAGCAATGAGTCATAAACAAATAAAGTCATAAATATTAGATGGAATGTTTGAGTTTATAAGATAATTAAATCAGGATAGGGATCTATACAAATTTTACATGAATTTAGACGTTTTTTGCTTTGTCAATAATTTTTCTAGAAAGAAAATTCTAACCTCTTCGTCTTGCGTTCTGGCGATTTCGATCATGATTTTAGCGGCCGGGTGCTGCACTGTAATTTCACGGAGGATAGCGTTGCCGTCGTTGGTCATCACGATGCCGCCCATTGGGTCCATCAACATTTTCAACATAGCCTGAGGCCCCAAGCATGTTCGAATAACGTCCGCTATTGTCTAAAATAAAACAGATATGCCATTTTTAAGTTGCCTATATTGTAAGTTTAAGTGAAAATTTTACATTAATAGCAATTTTTACGTCCTCTTACCTTTCCAGCATTTATATTTTCGAGTTGAACCTTCCGGCCGGAGTCACGTTTTGTGTTTTGGCCTGCAATAGTAATATCACTGTTGAATGAAATCACGATTTTCTATAGGATATTCACAGAAATTCACACTGAATACTTACTGAGTACTAAAATAGGTTGCTGGCCGTACATTTTGATAGTACTTAAAGTAAAACAATTTCCGTGAATTTAAATAATTCTTCAAGTGAATCTAAAAATTTAGGATTCACGAAAATCGCGTGGTGACTGAGATGTTGCTAGAACAAAAATTTGGTTTGTAAGTTTTATAATAATGAACGATTGAAAAAAAAAAGAAATCTTTATTCGTTAGGCAAACTAAATAAATTTTATTACAATATATTATTATTGGATGTATGTAGCTAGCAAATATTTATTTTATTAGCGTTATTTTTAATAATTTCGTTTTCTCAGGATTTCTTTTTGTACTGGTAACTTTAAACCATATGTCACGTTTACAATTGCCAGCATAAATAATCCATATAAGAAATTTAGCTTAATGCAACACCTTTTTCATTAATCAAAGAGTCTTGCAAAAATTAAACTAAAACAGAATCTCCTGACTGGGAGAAAAAAAAACTAAAACAGTATATGAAGGTAGTTCTGTACTTAAAATATATCTAGCATATACTTTAATCAATAAATGATCATGTAATATAGGTACTTACAAATAAATTATTTCTTTATTTCTTTCTTTAACGTTAACTGATAATTAAGTCAGAACTTAACGGAGGTTTTATTTACTATTTCACGACCTTCTAAGGACGATTACTTAATTCCTGTCGTTAATACAGTTTTATTACTAGGTAGTTAGTTATTGTTATAACCTCAGACTACTACTGGGTATACAAAATCTATAATTATAACTATCGTGAATATTTTTCATATTAGGATTATTTAGCGATTGTATAAACATACTCACGTGTTTGTCCTAGCTAGTGGCGCGAGCTGAACTGCACCAAACTTCTATAAGATTTGTTTGAGTGTCTCATTATATAATTATTAGGTATCACGCTCGTGAGGGTTATGCTTTTGCACATACATATACTCTCACTTCATTTACCAGTACGCGTCCCATCCTATGCAATCGAGAAACAATTTACATACCTACTATCTGTACTGTGACATCGCTATTCAAAAGCAACCAATACATCGAACCTCGCCACGATGACGTCACTTTCATCACCTGACCTTTGGTTGTGAACGAGGTACAGTCAGCATAGTTTGGTAATAGATAACATTTTATAAACCAGGAGCATTAATAAAACTCAGAATATTGCGTTATAAGTTTCAATTATGATTATTATTTATTTTCATAGGAATCATTGTTATAAGTTACAATACAAGGGTCTAATAAATACAACATTTTTACCATTAGGTTTACAATAACAATAAGTACGTATTATAACGACTAGACATTGAGATCAATTTGTTATACGTTCTCGCAAAGTTTGATTATACTTTATAAAAGCTTACATAATAATTATATTAATGTTACAGTACATAAATTAATTTAAAATAAGGATAGCAGTTAGCACTGTCTGTGCCACATTGGATCCTTAGCCTGGTATCGATGGTAGGATACAACAAGACTACATTATCATATAGCAAATTAACGTTGAAGCCTAGAAAGTTCATTAGATGAATTTCAGGTTTCTGCTGGTTAGATTAAGAACTCGGGAGCTAGGCTTATTTTATTCTAAATTCAGGAATGTTCCATCTTAATTGGCCTTTATGATATTTATTTATTGGGCCTTGCGATCTTTTTGGCTATACAATGCATGTTACATCAGGGATTTAATCTACAATATCGTCCTCAAGATCTGAAGATTCAGTTTTAGTGTCATCTCCCTTACTTAGTTTTGCATTCTTTTTCACATCCTGCATATTATGAAGTTCGGTGTAAACACGCTTCAGATTCCTCATGATATACGAAGTACCATTAACTTTCCCAGTTGGTTTCCCGACGTGATCGAAATACTTCTCTGTTTCAACTGCACCGTTGCCAGAACGAACAGGAACGGAAAAAGCCGACAAATGCCGAGGACGCTGCCCGAAATCCCTGCCAAGCCTCTTATCTAAGCTCGACTCCTCCCGTGCTTCTTGATTACTTTCAGCACCCTCAGCCAAAGCCCGTTTTCTGTCATAAATGTGTCCAGATACGCGTAAATCTATAAAGAAGTTTAACGGATCTACGCCGAAACCACCTGGGTTGTAAAGCGGTGGGTACCACATCGGCGGGGGAGGTGGCAGAATTAAGTTTGATGGCGGTATCGACGTGGCCTCAGGGTTCCGTCCGATGCAAGGTGAGGGCTTTGGCAGTTCTTCAGTTCCTACATCAACGTAGGAAGACTGTCTGCCTGGTGGGCTGGGGCTACTACTCGGCTTTGCTGGTTCGGCCTTAGGCGACAGCCTTCTTGGCGATGGCTCTCGGACTCTCGTATGTTTATCCACAGTTAGCTCCAATGGTACTTCTGGTCGAGTCTCTTGTTCTCTTTTCTCTTCCTCCTGCTTCGGCCATTCTCGGCGCCAATCGTTTTCATTTTCCGCGAAATATTTGTGCGTGCGGCGCTTGAAGCGTCGATGGTAGTGAGGCGGTCTGCAGCCGTGACGAGCGTTCACAAATGATCGTAGCATTTCACTGAAGAAGAACGCATGAGGCTGCAGCGGTAAAGCGCTGTAGAGGTACGGCGGTGTAGCCGCTAACAGACGGGAGACTAGTTCAGTGTTTCTTATATCCCGTACGTGGGTCTTGGCCGGCCCTTCGCTGGGACCCTTATCTTCTTGCACGGAACTCATCCTGAAACAAAAAAAAATTACAGTAAGATCCATAATCTTGCAAGAAATTGCTGAAAATCTGTGAAACTGTGAAATATTAGTAACTACTTTTATTATCTAACCGATATTGGTGTATATGGATGAAACTCACAATATAAACAACATCATTGTTACGAATTATTATACGTAAGTATTAAAAAAAGTTGAAAGATGTAAATCAATTTGGAAATGAGAGAGTGAACCCTACCGGGAATCGCGATGTGAATGAGATGCGATGCACTTGAATGGGGTGTTTGGAGGCTTTTATACTCTACGATGTTATTCAAGACACGATTTTACTATCGTTAAACGTATTACATATTATCAGAAATATAAATAAATGTACTAAAACTTTCGTCCCAGGTGTTACTAAAACCACTTTGGATCTTGACAGAATTTACAATTCAATATTGAATTATTGCTATCACGATCATGGTAATATGGTCTAATTATGCAACAGCCATTTAAAATTTACAAATATAGCGCTATAGAGTTCACACGATGAAAATCACGGGTGAAAAGTGTATTTATCGTAGCTTGTATCTACAGGCTCTACGAGAAATACACCTAATTAATAAATTTATAATGAACAAAGCTAAATGAACATTATACCTATCTTTCCTATTATGAAAATCTGATCGGTATCGCACGGTCTATATGCGCCAATCCAGCTAAGCGTCACTCGAGAGACAGTCGGCTCTCGGCACTCGGCAGTCGGCCGGTGATTATCGCGGCTCTACGTCCGCGAACAATGCGTCCGACGCCATTATGTCTAAGTACTGCAGTTCTGTTGATGAGATACCCACTGCGTATACTTGGAAGTAAAGGATATGCTTTGTCTGCTACAGCGAATAGAAATTTAAGTTAATGTTTTGTATTATCTAACTTGTGTACCTACGTATATTGAAGGGGTATGCTGTCTCATAGGTGGGCACCGACTTTTAAGTCCTTAACAAACTCTTAACGTACCTATTATACTTTGTAATTAATCGTGGGTTCTCTAAAAACTAATCACAGCAAGAACTTTATCTCGCAAATCCAACGACCTGGCACGTCAGAGATTTTTTTTTAACAATTCATGCCTGTGATACTATATTCATTAACCACACATAATTAGTATTTCAAATAACGAATCATTGAAAAAGAAACCATAGTAATACCAGTCAAGTTTGATTGCATAAAATTAAAAAGGAAGGGGCCAAACCCTTTCGATGCAGTAGCGAAAATATATACGAAAGCGCAGTAATTAATAACTCTATAACTGACCAAGTTTCCCTGTGCATGTGTGCATATGTACACACACCAATGCACAAGGGTGTAAGCTTCCAGTGACGTCACAATCCAGCATCAAAATAGAACAAAATACGTGTTCCAAAATCCAAATTCAAACTGCGTCTACCGTTGCGGGTGATATAGTGACGTTCTACATTGGCGGTGTCGGTTCGTCTGTCCACATCGATTTTTCAGCTCATCGGTGTTTTATTGGCAATATTCGAATGACGATACATCCGCATTCCGATAGCTCGCTGCGGATTTGTTTTTGGGTTTCTTTTTCAATGCGAGACACGCGACAGAATATTTCTGTTTTTCAAAATGCAAATACGAAAACTTGTTTTTCCGGCGATATCGATCACAGCTTTTACGTAATGTACAATATTAAGACATATTTTTACATGTAATTACTTTGATACAACCACCAGTCAGTTAATTAATTTTCAATCCGTTAATCGTGGCTCCACACTATTGAATCAACAACAAAGGACGCCTCTAATAAGGGTGGCATAGGAATTAAATGTCACATTACCATATCACTGAGTTTGAAGTGAAAGCGATATATCGGATTTGCTACAATAAAGACTGGGTGGGGTGTAGGGGGATGTTCACAATAAATTCAGAGTGGTGTATCTCTATTCAAACAGTTGATACGGAGCGTGAAGCGGGATGAAATCTTACGTACGCGACGATGAGCAAACATGACGGGGCCCGCACAGCCCTAAGTCTGCAATTCTGTATTTAAATGTACACGTAACGTTTTTAATTTAGGCGAGAAATCTGGCTGGTTTGTTTTTTAAACTTCGAAACTATTAATCATTTTATTTTTTCCAGTCAGTGATATTGAAATACCCAAACAAATTAATCTCTTTTAAAACTACCCAAATATATTTAATTACACGGACCTAATTTTATAAGTATATACCTACTTTCTTTAGATGAAGCCTACTCTATTAATATATGTATTCGAAAAACATATTAAAATTGTAATCGAATTGTAATTTAATTGAAACCTCTTCCTTTTTCCAGAACCTCCAATGATACTCATTATTTTTATTTGTATTCCAAAGACTGACTTGTCATTTGTGCACAACTCATCCCACTTCCCTGTATAGATTGTTATCAGCGACGTTTTTAACACGAGTAAATCAAAAGGTTTTATACAAAACTCGATATAAAGAGGCATAGACAGATCTATATAAGTGTATACTCTTTCATCCATGATAGAGGTATGTTTTCGCGATGCGTGGAATGAATGTAGACGGGAATAAAATTGGAATCGTTACGTATCGTATTTTGAGCACGAGAGCATGTTGAACTCAGTGAATGGTGGAAATAAAAAATGTGAGTTTGTTATACATTTCTATCTACTGTTTGTAAAAGGGATTGCAATATTTTGAATGTTTTGCTTGCATTGTATAACAGGGTTCTTGTTTGATATCAATCTCTTTTGTGTAGGTACGTATGGGTACCGATCTCCATAACAAAAACCTTATGTTTTTCTGCTTCATAATTAATTAATACAATGGATTAAGTAAAAAGTAGATGCTTTTAAAAAATGGTTGTAACTAAGTAAGTACTTAAGCTCCTAGGTAGGTACGCAACAGAAACTATCTCTTTAAAATAATAACTTAACTTAATGAGACAGCACAAATGGCAATTTTTTAGCTTGCCATTTAAATAATTCGTCTGTTAAAACCAAAAGTTAGGTGCAGTAGTAAAAGGACTTCAAAAGTGTAGAAAACACATCCAGCCGCTGCATAAAACGTGGAAAATTAAACAACGAATTCACAGCAAAAAAAACCAAACCATTGTACATAAAAAATTCAATTAGGCGGCCCACAGGCAACGCGTGGATTTTAGCGACAAATTCGCTCAGCGCCGACGGTAAAAATTACTATATTTATGAAAAACTCGAAATTAAGCGAAATTAGTCTTTATGTCCCTGTGATACAGGTGGCAAAGTGGCACTGTGGATGGTAAATGATATTGTTGCAGAGGTGTTTCGTCACACGGCAGCGAACGTTAATTTCCATATTAAAACCGTCACAAAGGAAGCAGATTCAAAAACCGCTCCGCGAGCGGTGAAAGAGGAGAGGATGTTAGAAGCAAATGGATGCGGTAACTTTGTTTCAAAAGTGTTAGACACATAAACATATTAGTAAATCGGTTGAAGAGTAGTTTCATGTTACTGTTTATACTAATACAACAATAATTTTAGAAAATATTATTCGTATTCTTTAGTCACCCAATTCTAACGCTAATTGACTGTATCACATCAGTAAATATTGGATCTTATACGCATATAAAACTGGAAATTACAGGCAAGTAACATATTTTGCTAAGGAAAACCACTAGTTTTATCTACTACTCGAGAAATAAACCCCTTTCTTGCTTTAATCTATTCCGATTCACACACAACACAACACTCACCTGAACACTCTTAATAAGCCACATCCAACCCATCGAAACTCCGCGACGCAAACAATATTGCGCGCAGATACCGTCAGGGTATGATAATCGCGTCAAAACGCACGTGAAGTGCCTCTGACGGGGAAGGGGGCTATAAGGGGTTGGGGGGACGCGGGGAGGTGCTAAGCCGATGACGGCTTTAAAACGCACCAGATTATCCGTTCGAGTGTACTTTAAAGGAGGTATGATTTATTGTTGCTTGCTTGTGTGCGGATTAATTTCTTTATGACGATTTTATTGGATGGTTGGACCAGAGACAGCGATTAAATGTTTTGACATTCTTTTTTTGAATGAATTTGAAAATGATTGTAGATAAGTTACCTACATAAGGGTTTTCTGCTTTATAATCCATTCTGAGTACCAATAGTGAAGCATAAAATAGGTACATGAAGATTATATATAAACAAAATCAAAATGTTATTTAAACGTTACATTTTAAAAAAGGAACTCAACATCATTTTGAAACAAAGAAAACACATTTTTTGTGGCTTGTTCCCACAACCCATCGCACCACATTTTTCTTTAAACCATTTTAAATATAAGTTAACCTTTAACAAATGTAATTTTATAACACGCACAAAATTCGTAACCATTATTTCTTTTCACTACATTTTTAACAATGGACAATGTGACTCTCTTTTTATATAGGTATCCGTCACACGTTTTTCATTCAGAAATAAAACTAAAAAACTTTATTTGATGACTGACGGCCTGCAGGTACGGCTTTCAGACCGTCCGTTGTACCTGTATTCCGGTTCAGTTCACAGAATTTAAAAGGTATAGTGAATATTAGAGCATAAAGTTGAAAACAGATATCCTACATGGTACCTATATGCCATTGGGCATAGCTTGGGCATGTAACAACGTCTTTCAGTTGGTAAAATCTTTTTAAGCTTTTCAGAAAACACCATAAGATTCTTACAGGTATAATATTATTTTTTCAACTCTTTTTTCTGTACAAGGTTCAGTTCAAGAAACATAAACGGGCGTACTAGGGACTGTGAACAGAAGAACTTAATAGAATAACACTAACTAAACTAAAAAACACAGTTCTTGCAATATTTTAAATAATATTTTCAAACGCACGACAGTCCATCGGCTACAAATGACAAAAGAACTAAGAGCCCATTATCCTCGCTCGCCACGAACCCGGAACCACGGCACACTAATCAAGCAGCCCAGCGGACCAGAAAGCTGAATGTACTCAATTTCCTAACCAGATCCATCTCAGATAACGACTGAATTATATCGAACGAGTGAATGTAATGATGCTTGAATGAACGATCGCGACTCGTTCTAAGGATTTTTGTAAAGAGAATATAAGAAGTCTCATTGAGTTTCCTTTTTCAAATTCTGCGCTGTTTCGTTGGCACTTTTAATTTCTAACTATGCTTGGTTGGTTTTATGGTCATAAAGGTATCGCATGCACAAATACGTTGGTTTAAAGGTATGTGCTACAAAAATCGACGCTACAAAAGAAAAACAAAAAAATCCTGCTAGAGTGAAATCTAATATCTCGCTTCCTATGTGTGTTTGTTATCTTGCCGTGTTGTCAGGGGTATTCTATAGAGTTTTGTAAAGCGAAATCTTGCACACCGCACTTTTTTTCAGGAAAAATCTGATTCAACATGTTAAGGTTCATCATCATCAGCCGAAAGACGTCCACTGTTGAACAAAGTCCTCCCCCTTAGGTAATGGGGGTGGGGTAGCTATAATCCCCACGCTTGGCATGCAGCTTGGGGATCGCAGTATTGGTGGTGAAGTTACAGAAGACGCTGCTGCCCATCTTCTGGATTTTTTCTTAGTCTCTTACACCCACGGGAGATTAAGGGTGGTCATTGTTAGGCCGGATACCACTCGGCATGTGAAGGTTAGTAGATTTCAAATGAAGGTTCATCTTTAGTGACGTTCCTATTGTTAAAGATTACCATTAACGTCATACACCATTTAAGAGTAGATGTTCACACCCCTCATCAGAGAATGGAGGCCACTAATTGTGTGTGCTTAGTGTGATATTAATGAGATCGCTGTGCCTCCTCCGCTTAATCAAAGACATGTAAACGAGATGCGACGTGTAATTGTAACGTCGAGGTGTTTACCAAACGTTAGTTAATATACCCGATAACAATTTGAACAAGCAATTTCTTCTTTAAATTAATTTATTTATTTATAATATATTAATTAATTAATTATTTTTTTGAAAAAAAAAATGTTTTGTCATCATCAGCGTGAAGACGTCCACTGTTGAGCAAAAGCCAGAGAGGCTTTTGGCTTAGTACGCCACAATGAACAAGAACTTGCATTTTTTTAACAGGGCCGAAATAAAGCATACCAATAATTTAATATCAATTTAAACATGTATTACTTTATCTGAATTAAGTACACTGTACTATGGAATACGTAAGGCAGTAACACTAAAGATAGAAACTCAAATCCTTACATTTTCAGTCTACCTCCAAATCCTATAAAACTCACTTATATAGACATAAATATACCTTTTTGTATACAAAACAGTACGTTTCAACCATCTTACTTATGCCGCGGTGTTTTTATTATGTGTCTACCCTCAGAGCGGCTAATAATAATAAAAGCGTTATCGTATCGCTACACAATGCCATGCCGTCCGCGTCGTTTACATTCCGTCAAAGCAAGGGACCAGGAGCTAAGAATGAAATGAATGTTAAATAATTGAATATTTTTATTGTTTTTTTTTTCGTTTTTTTATGTAGTTTATTAATGTATTTAAGTAAAGATATTAATAAATACAAGTATTATAACCGCTTTTAAGCAAGTATACAAAATTAATTTTTATTTATGTAAAGAGGCTTTTTTTTAACAGTAGACGTCTTTTGGCTGACATTGATACAAAATCATTATCAAGTAAAATAAACAAAAGTTTAGCTATACGTTTTGTTTGAGGAGAAACTAATTGCAGCACTAGCTATCCAGAATTTCAGATTAATAGATTACAACATTTTAAAAATTTTCGCCGTAAAAATATTTATTATTCTAAGATAAAAAATAAAAAACAATATTTATTTAAATTGGACTAATAATCACTACGTTTTGAACGTCAAATTACAAAAAGACAAAACGAAGAAGAGATTTAGCACATCCATTTTTTATCAAACAACATTCATCGTTGTAGGTACGTTGTGTTCGCGGCACTGAATACTGTACCGCGTAGCGCGGTTTCTTTGTGTCGTAGCAGTCGTAGGCAATAAAGGTACGTGCTACAGTGCTGTGTTGCTACGTAGCTACGTCGTAGACAAAGCACCACTCAATGTTGCCGTCCGTAGTCGGTTTGTATTTGTATAAAAACTTTTTGACGTGAATACGACTTTTCAATTTTATACTGGAAATGTCGGAAATCTAAATTTTGATTTGTCAACCACAATAAAAATACTTTAAGAAGCCCACGACAAAGTAATTTATTTTAATTGTTACCTGTCTAGAAATTTACAATTCAGACTAAAGCTTTATTTGCCTAATTCTTTTGAACCATTTAACCATAACCATACCATATCACTATGACACCAATACAATAAGAGAAAACAAAAAAAAATCGATTCATTCCATAATTAAAACTAAAACCTTATCCAATAATCCTCTGTCATCAAATATGAATGGCCGCAAATTGTCAAATATTCTAGACCGAAACGCAACGTTTTTTATATTTTCAAATTTGGAAGCAGAATAAAAATGGCGCTCACTGCGCGGCGGGAGTATCGTGTTTCGACATCGACAGCGTGTCACTGAATTCCAATAGATGGAACCTGATGGAACACGCAAACCCACTCACGTATTTTAATATTACGGCTCGTGTGATTTCAAGCGATACGTGTTGTATGGCTCTATTTATTCTCCCAATACATGAGTAAATATATAGGTATTTATTGTTGATGTCGATCTAAAACCAGTTTACCACATTACTTTTATAATTTCTCTCAAAACATGACTGTGTGTTGATCTATATGTCTTTATAAATTTTCGTTTGTCGCTCATCCTATGTAACATAACATCACGCCTATATTTCCCGTAAGTGTAGGCAGATGTGCACATTATAATGCATCCACATTTACCCAGTTATGTTATAGGTCCCAATGTAATAGGGGGCAAGCCTATTGCCATTAACCAGGCACAAATCCAGACTATGTGCTGCTACTGAGGGTTACCTATTTGAAGAACCCAGTAACACTTTGCACGACAGGGGTCCTCTTACTCGGCAGTCACGGTTAGCGACCACTAGACCAAAGAGGCAGGTATATATGAAAGACTAACTTTAGACTTACTATTAGAATGCCGCACGTCTTTGTACTTGAAACATAACATAACATAACATCACGCCTGTATTCCCCGAAGGGGTAGGCAGAGGTGCACATATAGAACACCCACATTTCGCCAGTTATGTTTTTTCGGTCCCAATGTAATAGGGGGCGAGCCTATTGCCATCAACCGGGCACAAATCCAGACTCCGTGCTGCTACTGAGAATTACCTAATGGAAAAACTCAGTAACCCGACCCGGGATTCGAACCCAGGACCTCGTGTTCAGCAGTCGCGCTTAGCTACCACTAGACCAACGAGGCAGTACTTGAAACACAACTCTATAATACACCGACGATACATAAAAAGTTCTTAACAGTATAAATAATATCCGAAACTCAATCTTGTGTCTAATAGCACAAAATTATTCAATCAGTATGTCAAATTGTCAACCCAACGATTACATTTATAACTTTATAATTACACGTGCGCTGTAGACGAAGGCACGCGGAGTCTGCCACAAATCCGGTAAATCTAATGAGCAAACATCAGGCGAACAAAATTGAGTCTTGGTTTACTTTGGGGGACTTAACTACCTACGTACGGATATTTGACTTAATGAAAAGCCGTATCTTGTATGAAATATGTATTTAAAACTTTCTGATAATTTTAGTCGATTTTTACCAATACCACAGTGTTTGTTGTTATACATTTTGAGCTAGATTGACTTTAAAAGAGACATTCCTGAGTTTGTTTCGGAATTTCTTCCCAGAGGTAATCAGTTAGGAAATGCCGACGCCATCTAGTTTTTATTGTTATTTGACGTGTATAAGTGTTTGTGAAAACCTATTTACAGCAATAAATCATATTTTCATATATTCGATCTTAAACGCGTGTCGAACTAAAATAAAATAAAAAAATAATAATAAAACTAAATGCTAACAATTATACCAGTATTTTTTTTTTGCTTTTACCTGCCTATTACTTTCGATTTAGCAAGCCAGCCCATATTACACACATTACAATACTTCCTCTAGTTTTAATAATAAAGACACAACTAGCGCTTCTGTAAGTATGAATATAGAAGTGTATACAAATCATACATTCTTAATACACTGTCAGTAATCCTAATTTAGTTTGAGTGAAGTTTTTTAAAAACTTTTTTTTTTCTGTATTTCATGTTTCCCTTGGTAACAAATAGATAGTACTGTGCGTGTGGAATGACTGATTGGCTTTTAACTAACTTTAAAAAAAGAGCACTCAATCGTCACACACACACTAAAAGGTTATCCTCACACAATTTCATTGCACATTTCATTCAGCAGCCTCATTCAAATACTGATTCCTAAGAGAGCCACCCATGTCAGAATAAATTGTTTTTATCTAGGAAGTAAACGCGGGCAAAATGAAAGACATTTGAAGAAGGTTCTGCAAGTGTAGAGGGAATAAACATTAAAAATATTTTACTAATTATTTAAAAGATACGTCTTAAGGAAAAACTTATCGTTTTCCGAGTCATAGTCGACTTTTAGATAGGTTTGCGTAAAGTTGAAACAGTTACAAACATAACATAACATCACGCCTGTTTTCCCCGAAGGGGTAGACCGAGGTGCACATAAATTACATCCGCATTTCGCCAGTTGTGTTAGAATTCCCAATGTAATAGGGGGCAACCCGGCGAGACTATTGCCCCACCTCGGCACAAATCCAGACTCCGTTCTGCTACTGAGGATTTCCTAATAGAACCATCCAATAATACTTCGCCGGGCCCAGGATACGAACCCTCGACTTAGTGCTCAGTAGTCGCGCTTAGCAATCTATAGACCAACTAGGCAGTTACAATAATAATGTATAGTCAAATACATTTCGATGTTTTGTAAATTATGATTTTAATTTGACATTCAATAGGTACCTATGTACCTTTTAATTACATTGCATCCACAGAAATCGTTTGCGAGCATCCTTAAAACCCGGGCACACGCGATCCCCAGCGGATGACGTCACAATAGCGGCGGCGACGCGGGAAACGGTTGAAGCACGCATTGTTCACAGCGCGGACGCGAATGGAAATAGACACACATTCTGTATCACTGTAAAAGAATAGCCGGTAATGGTGAAGGCTTTAAATTAAGTACTTACACGTAACATTTTTCAACGCATAATTATTTATCATATTGTCGCTGGTTTGCTGCGCCATTAGTTTATATTGAAACGGATAAACGGCTTTAACCTGTCCTAGATAAAGTGAACGTACCCAGACAGTGCTATAAATTCAGTGGAGTTTCTCACCACAAAACAGAGATGCCTGGAAATTAACCTTTAAATGTTTTCATCACATACCATTGCGTGCTGTAATAGCTAAGTATAGTTGAGCATCAATTACAACATCGATGCAACTGTATTCGCAATAAATGATTAAATTTAAATTGATTTTCTATCTAAAGCATTAAGGGATATATTATTTATAAGAACAAATATATACGTAGCATTAACCTAACGACCAACAGATAGGCAATGGTTTTCCCGTATAATAAAACCGGTAAAAACGTCAGTCTGTACCTGTTTGCATTCCAAACGAATCTCGCTAACCGTCGTCGTCGCGACAATAGCTCTGCTGGCGCTCGGCGACGCGGGAAACGGCAGCTTTGTTTGCCGCGGGATGACGCGTGTGTATGGGCCTTTATGAGTGACGTCATAGATAAAATAGTAGAATCTTTCATCCATAGTGATGTATATAGGTAGTTACCTACTGGTATATAAAATTCTTTGTACCTGGTTTGAGCTTAGAAGTTTAATTGTAGAACGGTTGTAATTTAACTGAATAAGATGATGATTTATTTGCAGACAAAGAGCAATTCATTTCAATGCCTGCATTCATCTTGAATATTTAGATCAGCTAGAATTTATTTTGAAAATTAACTATCTACGCCTAACCTGAGAGACATTTAATGATAATTTAAACTAACATTAATTAAAGGTGCTTTATGAATTTTTTACTTAGTGTTACTTTGAGTAATCATTAATGTCTGAGTGCGGTTATAAGCTTCAAATTAAGCTCCCGCACGAAAAAACTTAATAAACACCCGCTTAACTGCAATATACAGTAAATATTGACACCCCACAATGAAAAACGATTGACAGTCGGTAGCCTGGTTTACCCAGTGAGGGGGCGCATGCACAAGCAATAACCGAGATCATCATAATACCGTTTTAAAATGAATGCGCGGATTCAAAAATCGAATTCATAACAAACCTCCTGCGGTGAAAAGAGATGATGAAAAAATAGATCCAAATATAGTTCTTCGTGGCTGTCGACTCCTATTGAATAGCTTCCGATGCAAGATTGATTTTCACACAATATTCGGTGTACCGCCGGCAAATATAGAAGCTGCACTTTTTAGGGTTCCGTGTTCAAACAAATGGAACCCTTGTAATATCGAGGCCGGCTAACTGGACAGTCGACCCTCAGTGTCCACAGCGGGCTACGTCATTAACAGAGTGCATGATGATGGTTTATTAGTTATGTTTTGTAATAAATATGTGATGTTTTTTTGAACTTTCTTTGTTTTCTGTAATCTATAGTATACAAATATGTTTACTTTACTCTTTACTACTCACTGATTATTACAGAAATTGATACCCCTTGAACCGCTAACATACCCCCTAGACAGGTAGCAAGAACGCAAGACGAATACGATATGATGGTAATTGGTTATATGACATGTGGTTGACATAATGTTACGACTAATTAATCGCAATATTTTGTCAACGTCCTTAAAGAAAAAATACCAGAAAATTAGACAAACCAACAGTCACATCTTTCCGAATACGTTTACATGTAACATCTACGAATCTGCTACACCAGTGCTACGCGCCGCTACATTATATGCTCGTAGCACATCAAACGGTCTACGAGTGCTATTATCTGAAGAGGGATTTGGAATGGAAAGTTAAAACTTAATTGTTATTACATAATGGCTTTTAAATGTATCTCGTACTGGAAAGCGATATAATTGTGAGAGACATACCGACTATTTACACAAAGTGCTTTACTCTGCAGTCTTGAATGTGTTGCCTGACAGATATTATGTTCTATATATGTGTTTAAATATAGCTATTGACTACAAATTGACATTTACGAAGGACTTATTCAAATTCTTTAGTGACTTGCAATGATATTTAAATAAAGTACAGATATGTTACTAGCGCGCTCATTTTGAAGACTCGAAAAGGGGACAATTGTTGTCTTGGGAAGTACAATATTTGTTCGATTTGACATAAGACTAATGCAGTTCGGACTCAGAGTTCGGAACACTTTTCTCGTATATTTTGTTAGAATATGACGTATCTATACTTTTAGACTAATGATTGATGAGTAACATTTATTTCTTTACTTAAAAAAGTGGACAATTCCTGGGTAATTAAAATACATAATTATGTCAATAGACATCAGAGACATTAAAGACACTGTATTATCGTTTTTGACTAAAAGGGTTTATTGTTGAATGAAATAGAATAATCTATATTAAACTTACAGAATCCTGTATAATACCAATCAGTCCCTCAAAATTACCGTCACAGACAATAGAAGAGCGCTGAAAGCGATGACAATTCTGAATACCTTCAAATCTCATCTGCAAATATCTGGAGTAAATCTTAATCCGCACCCCTTCCCTCCCCCGCCGCACCCCTCTCGGCTTTGTCTACCGTTAATAACGTGATTTTAACCATACGATAGAAATGTTGCGAAGAACAGATGCTTAATTGTTGGTGTGAATATGTGATATTTGTATATTCACACCAGCAATAAAGCCTTAGAATTCCATTTAGAAAGACTGAAAGCAAGGACCACGTTTCTTCAATAATAATGTTTTGCAAACAGCGTAGAATTTTAACATTATAATTCTTTTTCCGATTTGTACAACCGAAAATATACTAAATTGACATTATGTAACGTATGAAATGAAGCATGGAAGGAGCCTTCATAACTGACGATGATGAATTATTAGTAGGTTATTTTAAAGGGTTGACCATATCCCTTAAGAAACAAAAGTATTCAGTTAAAAAGTTGCTTTGTATAATGAAAAATATTGCTGAACCAAGCGTAGCTTTCTTCGCGATGTAAAACCAAGCTAACCTTCTGCAATCTATCTGTACAAGACACGGCGACAGTCTTCAGATATTAATTTAATGTAATGGTACCGTAAAGATGGCCGCAAGTGCCCGCGGGTACGTTGACATATGTTGTTGATTTATCTACTATTGTCCAGTCTCTACCCCGCTCCAGTTTTGAATGACTTGATTTATGAGTTTGACAGTTGCCGAGATGGGCCAAGATGCGACGAGATGGTAGGTGTTGTGGGTTTTGTTCTCACAGAGATTTTGATGCTTAGAAACAGAATACTCTTATTGGCAATAGTTATGGTGAGAATTATTTTGAATCGAATGTGAATTTGAATTTAAAAAACTACAGCAGTTAAAACCTGTCTTACCAAATACCTCACGTAGAATACATACATCCATTAAATCTCTGATCTAGTGCTAAATAAATTTCTAAAATGTTATTCATCTTCTAAAATATTTATAAATCAAACATTATACAAACAGTCGCAAGAAAATAACAATCTTCACTTGTTGATTTTCCCCTAGCGAGAAAATAATCAACCCTATCCCCCGAAACTCGTCGCCAACAATTTATTGCTGAGCCATAAATATTAAAAAGTTGGGCGCATAAATCTCTGGTTTTATTAATAAAGGCTGTGCAAAGAGGTAAGTTTGCGGCGACGTATGCTGAGGCAGGCTAAGGCAATATTCTTGGTTTCTTGCCGCCTTCTTAGTGATAAATCAAACATTTTCAAAATTTCTTGCTGCAGGTGTTTTGACTGAATGAAATATGACTTTGATTTAGCTAATCCCTCTTAGTTTATGTAGGTTTGTAATAGCGAACCGTATTACAATTTCTTTTTAGGAAATTCCTTGCATATGAACACCAAATCTCTAATAACGAAATATAAGATCTAAACGTCAAATCACACATCCTCAAACAACATTAAAAAAACTAAACAAACATAATAAACCGCGGATTTAAACTACAAGGGAGATCACAATAGAATTTGCGAGACAAACAACAGAATCAATTCAAAACTGCTCAACAAAGGAGCCCATTAGCGGATAAACTTGGAGAGAGGCAATAAGTCTGTAAAAAACTCTCTATGGAAATCAAGGGAAGGCGACTTTTGATTAATTAGCGGTATTCTTTTCGCCGAGACGACTCCCGCCATTAATCCGGGGAAAACAATATGGCCGCTATGGCCGCTTTATTGGGACATATCCTGTTGCAAGAACTTTCAGCGGCTTTAAAGTTTAAAGGGTTCTTATTGGTTGCGGAAAATTATATCGAGTTTCAATTTCATCTCCTGTTTCTGTTTATTGTGAATATTCTTCTGAGAAGGTTTATGTTTTGTATTACACTTAATAATACAATCATTATCTACTTTCCTTACTACTAATTACTGCATGGATGTGACAGACTTCTCTACAATTTATGTACATTGTGGAGCTACAATATGCATACGTAATTGACGTAGGGTTGCCATAAAATTAAGACGTGATATAAAGATTTGTCCCACAATAAGCCAGAAACCGCACAAACAATTCAGAAGGAATTATCACCGAATATAACAACCAAAGTCTGAATGTAGAGCTCTTTTATAAGCTTAATCAAATATCTAAACAAAACACTCTTCACCCCTTACAGTTTCTATAATATTTTATAACTAGTCCTCATAATACTTGCAAAACCAGCGCGCCTCTTGGAAAGTTTTATTTGTTCAAAAGAACATTACTCCGGCGAATGACTGAGGTAATCAAAGAAGGGGAGGAATTAATATCAGTCACCGCGTTGCCGGTCTCAATGCTAATTAATGACTGACTAACAATCCGCCGGATCCCTTTCATTATTTTATAATTGTTTTAAAAAGATATCCAGCGCGATTGGAGCATTTGTTTGAACGAAATGTTATTGTTCTAAAAAGTTTGATAACTGGGAATCGGATTAATCTTAAATGAATAAAAAAGATTTTTACGTCAAAAATTTAAATCAGAACTTCTTGGATAATATATATGCATGGATGCCTTTTGTATTATGTACAAGTAATATTTGAGTGTAGGTTTGTGAACATGAAAAAATGGAATCATTGCATTTTTAGGCAAAAATTAGGGACGAGCCGTACAAATATGTGCATAGAGTTATTTGCAAAACCATGATACTTATGTAAAAACCCAACTAATTTAATTGAATATAATAAATCTATTCTCTGTTAACGACATGAAGCTAGTAGTTCCAGTCAAATAAATGATTAAACTGTTAAAAATTGATTTTGGCAAACCGCAATTACAAGGCGTCAAAATCATTCGATTATTTAAAAAGCATAATTATTTTCAAATCGATGCCATTCATCACAATACAATATGTATTGTATACGTTACTGACCGTTCCAACATCTGCTACCACTGCGTCAGATTCATACTTATAGTGTAGTAACACGACACTCATGTCACACAATGACATCCGTCAAGTCAGTTCGAACAAAATTATTAGTTGCAAGACAGAATGCTAAAAAGGTACGAGGGTGAACGATTTCAACCCCACAGTAATAATGATATTAGTCGGTAACCCCATATTAATGTGGGGTGTAGGCGGTACGAGAATTTTATCGGAAACTAAGTTTTGTGTGTGATTGTAGGCATGTGGTATTTGTACAGTCGGCTAGAAAAGATTTATAGAGCTGTCTTTTTCTTGGCTTATTAAATAACTGAAATGGTTTACGAAAACGACGTTTGACTTCTTATTTTTTTACCTTAGAAAAGATTAAATTATACACACTAATAGATTACATAATACATGTATAAGATGTTTATGAAGTCTGGCAGTGTGAGAAAGATTTCAATGAAGTAGATTTCATTAAAATTGTAGAATTTTGTAACAATATACGTTTTTATAATTTGCTGTGTTGTTAATACGAGTGAAATTATGAGAGATTATCTCTTATATATGAGCCGGTGCAGGCCTTTTATACTTCTTTAAAACACAATCTATCCGCCACTTGACAAGTCCCCAACCGTGCTTATTGTAACTACGTTGTAACTATATGAATGAAGTAGATTGCAAACAATTATAGGTAATCTAAACTCAATATTTCGCTAGTCAAATTCGTGTATAAATTGCAATGTTAACCCATGTCCTCGTGACTGTCTGCAGCATTTAAGTAGGGTTGACGCGAGCGACGGCGCGACGGCGGCGCGTCGTGACGTGTGGCGTCTTGTGACTTACCAGTATACCATAATTTGTCAATCAAGCCAGCCACAGCACGTAGGTAATGCAGTGGCACAATTAAAGGTATAACGGGGTGAATCGAAACTCAAGGGTTAATAGACAACATTTTGAAACTGATTTTATATCAAGAAGAGTACAGATTGTTACCGTTAAGGTTCCTATGTTTAAATTGTATTATAAACAACGTTCTAGAGTCCTTTTTGACAACTTACTGTAATCATTTAGTGTTAA
The DNA here is from genome assembly GCA_946251915.1 of Abrostola triplasia. Taxonomy (NCBI): domain Eukaryota; kingdom Metazoa; phylum Arthropoda; class Insecta; order Lepidoptera; family Noctuidae; genus Abrostola; species Abrostola triplasia. The sequence goes on from OX276435.1 coordinate 8,860,672, forward strand.
ACCAGTCCCAAAGTTTTGTCTTTTGAACCTTAAGCTTCAATTCACCCCATTTCACCCGGTATTAACAGAATAAAAAAAGAGTAGTACCTACCTGTAAGTATATTATGTATGGAAAACAATAGTTTATGTTCTGTGTGGTGAATTAATTTACATACACAGCTGGATGATATATTTCCGAATCAGGCAGTCCTATAGATTTTTCTAATAGGAATTCGGTATTGTTCAGAACTTGAAATTTAAGGTGGTTCATAATTCACATAGCGACGGCCGTTTTGATAGCACATTTTTGCAACCTTTATTTAGGTATTCAATTGTTTATAACCTTACATAACTCCAATGAAATAGTAATTTAAACTTATCCTTTTGATGCCAGAAACTAGAACAAGCGTGCGACAAGGAATCGTTATCGTTCTTTGTACAAAAGACACCTCGCAAGACGCCTCAAAAGGTATCATAAAATTCTTTAGATTTGTGTTATTACTGACTGTGTTTGCTAAGGGCATTGTAAGGGATCAGTAATGTCCCCAAACCACAAATGTCAGCGGTCGCGATTATTCACGTAACGAGCGTGATTCGTCGCGGTAGGCGACAAAATGTCACGCGGGCGACAATTCACGTCCACCCTCTCAATTTGCCAGTTTTAGCACAGGAATCAGGGAACTGTTTACTTATTGGATGTTCGAATATATTTGGCTTAAAACGATACTCCAGCGTAAACGCGTTAATGCAAATACTGGGTATAGAAAAATAACCATAAGATACAAATAAAGACCCGATTGGCGCAGTGGCTAAGCGATTGGACTGCTGCGCTAGGGGTTGCGAGTTCGATTCCCGCACAGGAAAAAAATTGTGCAATCCGCAGATGTCCCGAGTCCGGGTGTTAGTGTATGTGATATTTCATGTTTATAAATATACATTTAAAATAATAATTGTTGTATATTACGTCAGACTTCAAGCGGTATAAGCTGTAATGATTACATGAGTCATTGTAAACCTTTCCTTCTAGTAGGCACTATTGTAGACAACTAATTTTTTGTTTCTGATGGGCTTGTCCATGCTCATCCTAAAGTCATATTGAGCCTTATCTCCTGACCTAATATGAACGGCACCATATCTTTTCTATGACATGTGACTGATAGATTATCTATAATTCTCGTAAGTACTGATGCTAGCAATTTATCTGTCCACGAAGGAGACGCAATCAAAAACTGTGTGGATAGAGATATTGTTAAGGTTAAACAAACGCTAATCGATCCATCGACTCGGTATGATAAGTAATCTCACATTTTTAATCGTGTGTCACCTCATACCATGAGGTGCAAGTAGCAGACTCCATGACTGACGGTAATAAGTAGGTACGACCGGCGCACCCTGGACGGTCAACCGCGCTACCATCCTAGTTGATTGGCCAATCTCTACACCAAGGCATAACGATTTTTTTTCGAACTTGTCTCTCGCAATTAGCTCTGAAGTAGCTCTTACTGCTTAACGTTCGTTTGGCGAGACCTAATAAAAGGCCTCCAGCCAGATAAGGCATAACGTATTTTTATGTCGGCTTATATAAGAACGAGAAGTCCTAATACAATTAGGACAAATTACCTTTGCAAAAGTATCAATTAAATATTTTTCCCACTATGATTTTAGCAGAGCAATAGTTACTTAGTACCTTGGGAGAGGCTTGTGCCAGCACTGGACTGCAACGGGCTGATAATGGTGATGATCACTTCTAATGAAGATTGTTCGATGTAAGTATGTTTATAATCCCTTCTGTGTATATAGGTATGTACAGGGTACTGTTATAATAATATATATTAACTTGCATATCTGATATAAAATAAAGCGCTGACCTGTCTTTAGTGTACCCAATTATAACCCAGGAATTAACGTGATTTCTAAATTGTCGTATATATACTTTCCAATAATGCGTATTCCTATAGATCGGTTTACTATTCGATGTGGATACACGGTATTTTAAATTTGTATTTTTTTCTAATTAAATCTTACTAATTCAAGTAAAAAGTGTTTTATGAAAGGTCTCCAACATCCCACCCCGTAGCAATACGTCTGTTTATCGCTATTAATGTATCGTCTATGTGCAGACGGTATAAAGTTACACCACGTCATGCACAACATGAATGAAATGATCTACATCCTACATGTTAAACCGAAGGCAGGTCACAACTAAGGACAATGAACGTCACACAATACCCAGCACTGACATGTGTATCAGATAATAAGTCACATGATACAGGACTGATAACACAATACATTTGCTATCGGGCTCACCCTTAATGACCTTTGAATAAAGCTTAAGTTTCAATGTAGAGAGTGCAGATTATTTTTGGCTATTGCTACATTGACAGGGTCGCGAAATGCGAAAAGGGGGAAATGCATTCGCTGATTCTGTGCATTCATCGCGCTCGGTTAAGATTAATAGGATTATAGAGTTTTTTGTTAAGCAGGTAAAGCAATGGAGATGAATGATGTGATATAGAAAAGACACTTAGTATTGGCCATTGGGTAACGGAGGTTGAAAAAAAAAGTACAAAAAAGGTCTTCTTTTTACACGCTTTTTTTTATCGTATGGTTGATGAACAATATGGTGTCAGAGTTTAAACCGCCTGTAGGCGACATGGCTTTACATACCGTTAAACAATCTCTCAGGTGTGCCGGTGTCCTCACGATGGTTTTCTTCACTCTTTTATAAACTGATTACTGATTTATAGTATGCACACGAATTTGAAAACCCTTTGGTGCGTGCCGGGATTTGAATTTACGACCTTTGACTTAGCAGTCCAACAGTCATACCACTCGGCTATCAGTGCAGTGAAAAAAGGCACAAAAGAATCACTCCTTCGGTATAATAATAATGTGTAAAAGTTACATTGTAAAACTAGCTTGAGTGATAAGAATAACTTCGATAAGCCGATCTATCTTTGGCTGACCGATGGAACATATTCAGGACTGTCTTTGTCAGAGGGATTTTTTGTAACTAAATGAAACAGAAATGAATTTTTATGCACCAAAAATAAACCATCCAGTTTTACTAGGACCGAAACTCGACCGTATTTTCCAATCCAATATTCTCGCTGAACAGCCGTTTCGATTTCCGACGGCCGTCGTCATACGCTAGATTTAGATTTTGAAATAAACAAGCCAAGATATTACCATAATTGTTAAAAAAAATATTGAACAAAAAAGCAAAGTTCGGAAAGGCGACCACTCGAGAAAATGGGAAAAATTAAAAAGTAATAAAAACACAAATGAGATGCTTTCAATCATCCCTCTGACAACAGTGTCGTGTGGGAGGTGGTGAGGGGGAGTGACGTCACATGAGATTAAAAAGTTTGACGGGCTCTCCCACGGAAATTAGCATTTTGCCCGTGGGCTTCATTTGCATACTGTCCGATCTAATTTTTATCTTTTGTTGGTAATATTACCGAGGGAATACGCATGTGTAGTGTTTCTAATTAATTTTGCAGATTAACAATTGATATTTTGGGTAAAACCTGTTTATTTGCTGATATGAGAACAAATAAACAATAAGGAATTCGAATTCTTAATCACAATGGATTCTGCATCGATTGACATTTGTTGTTAAAGTTATCCTTAAAAGTGATCCGTTATAAAAACTATTTGTATTTATCACTTTTTTGGACCGATCGGCATCGTTCTGAAACGTCTCACGTATAATTTTTATAATAGTAGAGAACTCACGAAGTACAACAATACCATTATTAAATAGATAGATTTTGTTGTACTCAAGCTATTGTACAAATTGCACCAAATATTTTGTCTTCATACTGACTTTGCATTTCTGCCTTTTCTATCGCCATCTACTTTTTATTTTATTTTGTCGTGTAAAAGTATTTGTGAAAACCTATTTACATAAATAAATCAACTACTCATTCATTCTTAACACTTTGACTGTCCGCGTAACAGACACGATAGGTTCTTAAACAATCGACATGTAGGTACTACATATGGCTCATTAGACTGGGAAAGGGTTAATTGTAAGACGTATCATAGCAATCATAATAATCAAAAAGCTATTTTATTCCAAAATCCCTTTCAAAGAAATATCACAACGACGGCCCTTATTCGAAAAAACCAAAACAAACCGTCATAAACCACAATACGCAACGCTTTTGCGATATCAAAATCTTTTAAAAAGCTGATACATTATGCAGACAGAATTGAAAAGCCTAATTGTAAAATGAGAAGCAGCGTAGAAACCATTGTCGACGAGGTAAAAAATATGGAGACAGTTCCCCGGAGACTTTAAAAATAAAGTTGGAATTGTCCTGCTTCATTTTTCCTAAGTAACTTTACTTTCTACGTCCTTTTTATAAGTTTACTAAAAGAAATCATGTTCTACAGCAATCTAATGATGGACTGAGAGTATTAAAAAAAGCAAGATTTTAAATATTTTCAGAACCTTATAAAATGTTAACAAAAAATGTAATTCGAAAAATTAATACAATTCCAAGTGGTGAATACGATACCGTAACCCGTGCGTGATTCTTAATTTAAATGCCATGACGTCACATGTTTTATTAACAACATAAAACCCTACAACCTAATCCAAAATCAAAATACCTTCGCAACAAAACAATCACATTACTCTATTGCACGTCCCGGTAATCGAACCGCGTCCATTCGCTATAACTAACCGCAAACCGACGGGGCCCACCACAGCTGTCACTTAATAATTTAATTGTGCACTTCCCCCCTTTTTCACGGCGCTTACCGAGCAATGTTCGCTATTATAATGGTAGATGTAGGTATGCATTCAGATACGTTCTTTTTTGCGTGAATATTGAACAACTGTGTTAGAATTTTAATGTTAGCAATTTTGAGTGGAAATCTTATTGACTATGAAGTATAAACGATTACGAAATACTTTTTTTAGTACAGCTTGCCCCTTACATTGTTCGAGTTGAATATTTTACCGCGTACTTCCACGAAAAAAGTAGCCTATTACTCCCAAGGGCTTAAGGTATCTCCATATTTTTCATAACGATTGGTCAGTAGCTGTAAGTATCACATATTGTTCTGAGCGATTATTTTAATATTCTTCTAAATTTAATAAAATAATTGAATATGACATGGGCAGTTTATAAGCCGGCGGTATGGAACACTTGGTCTTACGGACAGGGATGCTGGGATAGGTAATCTCTATTGAATGAGGAACGAGGTTCGTTCCTACAGAGTTCGTTGAGTTTTGTGTACAATAGAGTACCCTAAAATTGGTTGCTTATACAAAGTTCATATAATTTGAAGTACTAGATGCCACAGCACTGCTTAAGTTGCTGTCCCAGTAGGGTAAGAAGGTAAGAAATCAAGATAAAGTAACAACCTTCTTGATCTTGATAGAGAAGACGTTATCTTTTAGCGTAATTTATCACAATAATGATTTAGGTATATTAGGTTTTTATGTTAATACTAGCTGTTGCCCGCGACTTCGTCCGCGTGAATTTCAGGTAAAAACACTGAATAAAATAGATGTTGGCCGATTCTCAGACCTACTCAATACGCTCACAAAATTTCATGAGAATCGGTCTAGCCGTTTCGGAGGAGTATGGGAATGAAAACTGTGACACGAAAATTTTATATATATAGATTATATACAAGTTTTGGCATTTAGAAACTTGCGATTACTATAGCAGTTACAAGACTTCCAGAAGAGCTCAAGTCAAATCCTAACCATATGAAACAATGGAATTTATCGTACAACTAACCAGAAACTCATTGATTAACACGTTCTAAAATATTACCAATTATATATTAAGTAATCAAAACCAATACATGACCCTAATTTGCAGGAAACGATTCAGTCGGTTTGCAACAAGATTGCGTAATACAGCTTTATTGGAAAACCCAATGACGATGAGACCGGTAATTGCTAAAAGATAGAAAATCTATTAAATAACGAAAAGCAGTACCTACTTAGAAATTTAGTTGTACCGAAAGTTATTATGTAAAGTTTGTTTTTTAAAAAACGTCGCCCCACACTAGGAATTTCTCCTGTATCGTCGGTGCGTGTCACAAACATGAAATATTAACATACACAAACACCCAAACTCGAGACAAACATCTGTGGTTCGCACAAAGTTTTGCCCCGTGCGGGAATCGAACCCTTAGCGCAGCAGTCCAATCGCTTAGCCACTGCGCCAATCAGGTCGTCTAAAGTAAGTGAAGGCATCGCTCTTGTTGCGATTATTGGTTCCGAGGGGTAGAAACCTGGAGACCTGCCCCTTACCAAGAACTCTTAAAACAGTTTATGATATCGAAGCGAGACGACCCTACGTGCAGTGTAATGCGGCGTTTGCTTCCATAACGTTAACTATCCAGGTTTAAAAGTTCATGGTAAGGGGGCTGTAAGACAGATTTTCATCACAGGCTCCAGCGATTCACAACCAGCTTGTTTGCTTATGGGACATAACTATTGGAGTTGTGAAATTTAAAAAAAACTGTAAGGACACATAACTTTTGAGTCCTTATGGTTTTTTAATTTTGGTTAGTGGTAAAGTTTCCTATTTAGTTAATACTAGCTGCGCCCCGCGGTGTTACCCGCTACATTTTTTCGGGATAAAAAGTAGCCTATATGTTAATCCAGGGTATAACCTATCTACATACCAAATTTCAACCAAATCGGTCCAGCCGTTTATGCGTGAAAGAGTAACAAACATCCACATCCATACTCACAAACTTTCACATTTATAATATTAGTAGGATAGGAAGTAGGATAGGATTATTTTAGCCGCTCTCTAAGCTCTGAACATCGATGTTTAAGGAGAAAGATTAAAGTTCGTTGATAGGTTTTAGTAGCCTAAGGTGTTTGTCTTTCTGCACTTTTTGGACTTTGATGAATACAACGTGTTAAATTAAATAGGAATTTAATAAATAGTTTAGTAAGGTTATTATTTCGTATACAGTGTAAAATTCAATTCGCCTAATAAATCTCACAGATAGTGCCAAACTTCTTACGTACATTTCCTTGTCTATACGTAGGTACGCATTTCTAAACACCGTCTAGATGCATTTAAAACTTATAACAAAGGAAAACTTATAGCCAGCATTTTTTTTAATCACGAACAACCTATGCAATTTCCGATCTAGTTATTTCTAAACGTCTCGTAAAGAAAAACTTTTTGAAACTACTATAGGCGCTGAAATAGAACATAAATTACCTAACTGAGCTACGGGCCTAAAAAAAACACAACCTAAGAACATTAACATAAAATAAACCATACACACCTGTTTCCACAAGCAGCGTCTACACTCGTAAAACGAATACAGTAACTGGCAACAACAGTCCGTACTCTTCGACGGCCGGATGGATACTGGCCTTAACTCCGGGATCCCGCGTCGGCCGCCTTCAGGGTAGGCGGGGCTACGGCTGGGCGGGACTGGGGTTCCACAAATCAGCTTCGCTCCAACTTCTTTTCTTTCCATGCTAAGAAGCACTGGTCAGCTGTAAGTGGGCAATACAGATACCGCGTTCTTAAGCGGAGTGCGAATGTAGCAGCTATATGTTTGTCGCTTGATATCTCCTAGTTACGCTTAAGACTTAACTTAAAACGATCGCATCTTATAAGCTTTATGTAAGGAAAAAGCATATTTAATAGTAACACATAGAGTTTATATTGCCATGCTTTATATAAGGTTTTACCAACACGAATAGCTGTATTATGACTTTAAAGTATAGCACTGAAAATCATACGCTTATCCAAGTTTTATAGATGTGAATTTATGTCAGTAGCTCCATCATATATCTACCGTGTTGCCTGGTTAGTATGTTGTAGTTCTGGACAACCAACAACTAGCTCGTGGCAATGTATTTGAGCGATAACTTGGTCTCTTGTTCCGCTCTTCTTGTGTAGCTTGCGTAAATTATACACTCTGTATATGTATTATGACTGCCCTGGTTTTTTCATTCACGCCTTCACGAACACAATTCGAGTTAAAAAAGGCAATCATTATAAACCGTAACTAACCCGTATATAGGGAAGTAGGTAGACGTCCAGATAGCTGTAGGTAGATATACTTTTGAAGAATGCCACTAAACATTAGATTTAGATGTCGAGTCCCTGCGTCTTTCAATGCCACATGTTTGCTGGTCAAGAAAGCCTCTCTTCTCAGGGTCGCAAGTAGAGAACCACGAGTGGCAATTGAAGTACGTCTACGAGCGCACCAAAGGCGATCAACCTTCCTACCTTACACACATATATGGGGCATGGGGATCCCCTCCTTACTAATAATCGATGTTAAACGTTTCTAACTTAAACAGTAAACACATGATAAGTCTCTATTAACGTCTCAATTCTTTGATATACAAACGACCGTGAGAGGTTAGTATAATTTAAGCAAAGGTTTAACATTGTCTATTGTTTTTAGTAATTGGGTATTGCTTTCTCTGCCCTAAAGCTTGGCCTGTTACGATGGAACAATTGATTCACTGTCAATAATTAAAAAACGAAGGTTACTCAGTCGGGGTATGTCATCCACTCAAAAACTCTTCAACCTTGCGTGCGGTGGTTATCAATATGATGACTTGCCCGGCTTCAAACACCTTGACAATTAGACGCTGGGGGTGCGTTTACATAAACACCCAGATTGTTCCAGACTAAACGAAATGTTTGTCCCGCCTGGAAGAATCACCTGCATGCCGATACCGTAGTGCAGAAGAACCACTATTTAAAGTCACTGCATATATGCTTAAGACTCACAAGTTTAAAGTATAATGATTTAAGTAAGTAGGTAGGTACTTAAAGTTCTCCTGACCGAATTTCGGTCACGGCGGCCTGTCTCATCTGAGACTTGCCAACTACGCAGGAGATATTATAGTGCCCAAGTATGCGCGCAAACACAGGTACACTCCCTATTCCCTCACTCTCATACTCCAATGGGACGGTAGACCGACACGACCGGAGAGAGATCAGGCGCAGGACCAACGGCTTAACGTGCCTTCCGCAGAGGGGTCTTGACATGTGAAAACGGTCACCCATCATAAGACTGACCGCAGCGTCCACGGCTTAACCTCGCAGATCGACTGATCTGCATGGCAGCCACATAGCTACAAGCCGGGTAGGTACTTATACTAACCATAACAGCTTAGGTGCTATACCTACCTTAAGATTACTAACTAAATACATATATATATACTAAATATATATAACACAAATATTATAAAGGCGAAAGTTTGTGAGTGTGTTTGTATATATGTTAATTCTTACCGGTCAAACGGCTAGACCGAATTTGAAATGAATGAATGAAATTTCATATGGAGGTAACTGACACTGGATTAACACATAGGTTACTTTTTATCCCGAAAAAATGTAGCGGGTAACACTGCGGGGCGCAGCTAGTAGAACATAAATTCGTAGCTAGTTCGAATCGAGGACTACTATAATATAGTAATGGACAGTTCATCTTCATGACATGAATATATCTGTGACCTATGTATAGGTAGTTATACCTCTACTTAGAAAGAAGCTTAAATAGTTAGTCATTCCGCGATGTAAATATCGGAATACATCGCTACCCGTTGTTATTAGAATCATAACATAACATCACGCCTGTATTCACCGAAGGGGTAGGCAGAGGTGCTCATATAGTACACCCACATTTCGCCCGTTATGTTTTTTGGTCCCAATGTAATAAAGGGCGAGCCTATTGCCATCAACCGGGCACAAATCCAGACTCCGTGCTGCTACTAAGAATTACCTAATGGAAAAACCCAGTAACACTTTGCTGACCCGGGCTTCGAACCCAGGAACTCGTGCTCAGCAGTCGCGCTTAGCAACTACTAAACCAACGAGGCAGTTATTAGAATCGAAAGGTAATATTTTTCATTTTATTTAGTACTTAGCATTAAGTATCTAGGTAGGTAGGTATTAATTACTACCAGTGAGGACTTTTTAATACTTGGCTTTTCATTTTGTATATAACTAGATATATATATATACAAAACGTAACATATAGCTAATAGTCTACCTAATACAAATAAAATAAAAATAAATAATAGATTGTGTTTAGGAAGCTATGCGTGTATGTGATCTTTGAGTTTGTAAAAACGCACCCACTACACAGGAGAAATTCATAATAATTTATATTTTTCGAAAAAAAATTTTCACCGAAATTAATCATTAATTTAAACTTACAATAGGCACCAGCTCTCGCAATGTGTTCTAATTGAAATCTAGAATTTGTTTTTAATCGTGTACATGGGGTACATGATTAGAAACGTGTGAGAGAAATAAAGAATCATACTTATTAATATATTTGTTTCGTCGAAATAGTAAAATATCTAACATTATTCTACTATTTTTCCTAAAATTTACAAAAAATGTAGTATTACATGCGACAAAGTTACAGATATATAGTAATTTTAAACACAATTTATTAGAATGAAAATGTCCAACAACTATGTACCTCTATTCAAGATATTATAAACTATAATGTCGCTGCGAACAGAGCCCTCTATTGCCCTATTATAGATACCTTAAGTAATAATAGACCGCCAAGTGGGTTCCGTTTCAATGCGTCATATTCACGTCCCGTTGTATAAAATTAGAACGCTTGCAATCAATAAGTTTGGGAAAATACCAGCGCAGATGGCGACACTAGGCAATTCTGCGCAGTCATTCCAACATCATTTAAGGTAAAAATAAATGTTTTACGTAAATATAAATTTAAAATAACGATTACTTGTAATTTTAAATATTTTTTTGTCGTACACATCTCTACACACTATTTTATAAGCAGCAAACTGTTAAATAGTATTCTTAATGACTACATAACAGCATCTCGACGAGGCGTCCAACAAGCTCATAATGAGGCCGCTTGGGCGCTTGGCGCTTTGCTGTACACCGCCATCTTACGTCCACCGTGTCAACTTGTGTTGTATTTGGTGCAGTAATTTGTGTAGATTGTGACGAAAGCGAGTTATCGAAATACAAACTATTCTGTTTCAGTGATATTGGTAAGTTCCATGAATAAAGCACTGTTTATTTGTGGCGGAAAATTCAAGTGAAAACTTAAATTAAAACTCATTGTTAGAAGCGTTTATAATCATCATCTGCCCTGTAGAAGCAATGAATGATGTCGTACGTTGACAACGATCAATAGTTACCGCTTTTGTAAATAATCGTTCTAACTATGTTAGTGCACAGTTTTAATTGTAAAAATATTGTGTTTCAGCGCATGGAATGCCGTATACATAGTCAGTAATATGCTTTGCTAAGTTACAACCATGTCTGACGTGAAGCAAGTGAAAGTTGATAACTGGGGGATATATTTCCTCCAGAGGTTAAAGCACTTCTTTAACCGAACTGACTACTGTGACCTGACGCTCCAGTTTCAAGACAATGCCCAGCTGAAAGTTCACCGACTAGTGCTCAGTGCGTGCACTGAGTACTTCGAGCTTCTTGAACGAACATGTGAAATGTATGAAGACTGTTTGGTGATGCCGGATGATCTACAGGCTGATGTCGTCGTCCCAATAGTGAACTTTATGTACACGGGACATCTTGAGTTTAGAATGGATTTGCTTGAAAGATTGTATCAAACATCTCAAATCCTCAACATGCCTGTGCTAGGCAAACTACTCGAGTCGCATCGCAACTTGACGCCTAAAACGCCGATGCCAACTCACAGTTACAGTGCAAGTGGTGCGCGACGATACATAAAACATGGTGAAACTAAATCCAATAAAACATTCTCACCAGCAGAGCCTAGCCAAAAGCGGTCTTATAGTAAAGCATTTGGCAATAAAGTAGTGTATCAGTGTGTGTCTACGCCTAGCTCTAAACCTGAAAGTGTTAATAATAGTTCATTTCTTCCCTCATCTCCTGTACCTGCAGAACCTGTAGTTTCTCAGAAACCAGTAATCAGTGACCCGCGTCCAACAAGATATGAAATTCCTGAGGAGCTTGATTCTGACAATGTATTTGATAACTCTTTTTGCAGTATATCATATACTTCCCAACCTCTGATGATACATCCTGATACAGTTAAACGCTACTCATCCAAACGAAGTGGAGTGTATAATGAGCCATCAAGTTCAAAAAAATTAATGCCAGGTATGTCAACGGTTGATATTGTGGACTGCAAAAGAGTATCAAAAGAAGACAATATTTTTGATGATAGTATTTCTGATCATCATCTAAATGATGAAACTGAAATGTTTCACACACCTTTTAATGACACTGCTAAAGATAGCAACCAGCTTTTTGATCAGATTCTAGACCATAATGATGGTCCAAAAGTTACCATAGAAACTAAGGACAGCAAAACTGCATCTAACTTAGACCATGCAAGAATAATAAGTGAAGTCCTAAAAAAATATCCTCATTTAGTAAAAAGCAATAAGAGCATCAAATTAAAGATTTTGGATTCTACACCAAGTAAGGGTAAAAAGCATCAAAAATCTCTTCCTGCGTATGTTGAAGAGAAACCAGTAAAGCTAAAGACGGAAGCAGAATCAGATTATACTTTTGAAACTGATGTTATTGATTCAAAACAAGCTGCAAAACTAATTGCTATGGGTGCAGAAAATACAAAAGGCCCTTGGATATGTCTTATCTGTGGCACACCAGGGAAAGCATTGCATTTCCCTTCATATTACAAATTCCGCCGCCATTTAGTGGAAGTTCACAATGAAAAACCTGTCGCTAACATTTGTGAATATTGTGGTCTCAGATCTTTAAAGAGAAACTACTTACTGCATCACCTTTACATTCAACATTCTGTTCCACCACCACCACAGTATCATTTCCCAAAATGTAACCAATGCAGTTATATTGCATTGACTGAGGGACTCCTTGTCAAACACAAAATGACTCATAAGGACATTAGAAACTTCCGTTGTAATGTGTGCCCAGCAACATTTTATTCATCAACTCAATTACTAACCCACATTCAAAATACAGGACACAAGTACAGTGCTGAAAAGAAAACTAATCTACAGTGCATCTATTGCCTTAAGGTGTTCTTGAGAGAGGCAAACCTGTATGCTCACATAAAAACACATCACAGAAAAGAGGCAAAGAGTGACTGTATCATTGAAGATTCTGATGAAGAAAAAGCTACTGATGAAACACCAAGAATGAAAAGTATAAAATACGAACCAAGTACAAGCTTTGATAATGAATATGAGGATGTAGATTTACAGTATCCAGTCCAACAGAGACCTATGACTGATACACAAGTTGTCACGAGAAAGCAGCATAATGCTGTCTCCACCTCCAAGCAGAAAATATTGAATCCTGGTTTTGGTACTCCTAAACCTGCAGTAAAAGCAAAACCTAAGAAAAGTAATGAACCTGTGCGTAATGAACTTTTCCAAGATATCAAAATTACAAATAAACAGGATGAAGAAATAGTTATGATTGACAATAATGAATATATTATGAGAGATCATCAACTTATTCCTAGAAAACGAAAGTCAATAAATCATGAGTACATTGTGGCAGATGTGGCAACCCCTACTATACTGCATTCAGTTCAACAACCAACTACATCTGTGCAATATACAAATGTTCAAAATACTCACATCGAAGAAAATGTCCAGCAGCAGCAGCCTAGTATGATTATAAAGAAGACAGCTAATATAAATCAACCAATACAAATTGTGGTGTCAAATGAAGAAGAATACAAAGCACTTATGGCTTCCAATCATCCCATCATATTTGACAATGGTGATGCAAATAAATCAGTATCTGTATTAACTACACAACATGACTCAACAATGGATTCAACTGCCATAGACTTAGACAGCACTCAGTCAAATGAGATGATGATCATTCCAGAAGAATATCCATTAAGTGTTACTGAAGCTGTATCCTCTGACAATTCTAATATTGTAGTTGTGTATAGTCATGCTGTTGACGATTCTAATAAACAATACCAAATTCTCACAACAGGAGGGATAGGTGCTCAGTTCGTGCAATCTTCTGCAATAATTACACAAAATTATGAAACTGTAACTACTTCTACTGCAGTAATGAATGCACATAGCATAAACACGGAAGTGGAACAACACTGGCAAAATAATGGCGAGAGTATTGAAAATCAGCAAATTCATCTAGCTCCTGAAACAGAAATGCAAGGTGTTCATGAAACACATGAAGTGGATATTACACCTAGTCAAAATGAATCTGATAACCAACTAACTGAGCTTCCAGAAGTTGTTGTAAAATCACTACCTCCTCAAGTATGTATAGCTGATATAACTCCAAGTCAGTCAGATATTGTTACTATAGAAAATGTAGAACGGCCAGTTGATCCACAAGTTTTAGTAGAAAATCAACATGTGCATGAAACACAAATGGACACTTCAAGCATAGAAACTGCTAATGAAACTATAATTGAAAAAGAGACAACTCCCAATGTACTAGAACAAAGTCATGAACAAACAAATCAAACATTGTTAGATATCCTTAGTAATGACGACGATGTAAATGTAAATGAAGAACCAATAATGGCAACTGAAAGTATTAAAGCAGCAATTGTAACTGAAACTGTAATACATCATATGAGTTCTCTAGGTGAAATACAGCAAATGGAAACTGAAAATGTTATTCAACAAGCATTAACTAATGCAAGTGTCATGCAACCAAGAGGAACTGAGTGTAGACAAACAGTCGTGGCAGAAACAGAAATACAACCAATGGTTACCGAAACTGTAATACAACCATTAGAAGCTGAAACTGTATTACAACATATGGAAACTGAACCAATTATAACTGAAACTGTAGAACAGATGGAAACAGAAAAAGAAGAGCCAACTACCTCACACGAAAAAGATAACATATCGGAACAAGATAACACTGTTGACTTTGCCACTACATCAGCTAACACAGGTGATGAAATCGGAAATCTAGACACTTCAGAAGATCAACAAGCAGAACTCATAGAATCACAAGCATATGATGAAATCGTAGAAATCAACAAAGTCAATTATGTGGAGCCCATACATGCTAAAGAGGCAGTTGAAAAGATACAAAATTTAACATCAGAATGGTCAGAAGATGAATATGATGTAGTTGAAGAGGATACTAGTCAAATAGTGGAAAAGGTTCCGAATCAACTCCCACAAGATCAAGTTACAGTTTCAGAACCAGAAGTAGAAGAATCAATAGAAAACATTCAACAAGAAATGAAAAAACAATTAATATCTTCTATGAGAACAGATGCTGAAGTCGAAGAAACTGCTGTTTCATCCCAAGAAGAAGATTCCTCAAGCCAGGAGTTGCAACTGCCTCCAATGAATGAGTCACCAGTAAATGAAGTTTCACCAACTCCACAAACACAACAGAAAATATCGTCATTATTAAATGATTGGGAGGATAATGATTCTCAAGAGGAAGCTATTGCTGTTCATGAAAATGTTGTGCCAACAACAGATGATGCTGCGCCAATGACTGAAGACCAAAACACACAAGATTCCACCATTTGTTTGCCAACTGCAGAGGACCCTATATTACCCGTACTGAAAAATGATAAAATCAAAAGCTTGGTGAGTGACTGGGATGATGATGATGAGGAAGAAATTAAGGATTGAACTGGAATTTATATTTTATAAATCATGTAAATTAAGTGCTAAGACCACATATAGAAATGATAAGAAATAGAATAGTATCATCTTATTTTTAACAAAATATTTTGTCTAAGTTACTTCCAGCTACAATATTTGAATGGTAGGTATATTATTTAATTACTTAGTTGTAAGTAGTACTGTTAGTTTTTTAAGTATATATTATAATAATATCATGTAAAAAGCAATGAGTTTTGGTATGATCTACATGTAATGTACCTATTAATTTTAATTTTAACAGAACATAATATTTCTCGCTTTTTGAGTGATAATTATTTACCAAGAAAATACACTTTATGTAGAAAACTATTATCTCAATAACTTCAAATATGCTATACACGAGTGGGAAACTGCAAAGCTTAGACATGATAATAGTCACCTGCTATTCAATAGATGCTACATTCAATTTATGGCAATATTCTAGACTGGTGTTATCTTTTTCCCCTGTGCAGTCAAAGGACTGTTAATTTGTGTTATGCAAATTTATTGTATTTCATATACTTTGATGTTATATTATAAAAAAAACTATACTAAACAAGTAATAAAATGGTTGATATAACTTAATATTTTCTTTTAATTTCCCCAAAATAAAACAACATTAATTCATAAAAAATTACATTTTACTAGATTTTACACAATTGGTAGTTGCTAAAAAATAGTACAATGATTACAGTCCACATAATATTTTTGTATTCATATAAGTTGTGTAGATAAATACTTAAATTGGCTCAGTGATTAATTACCAAACAAGGTTGGATAACTTAAGATAATATCTAAGGCGAGTTCGCGCATAGAATGTATTTAAGTACATAATAATAAATAAACAAAAAGTAAATTGTAGGGTTGGGTGCTCAAGTTTTGTACAAAATTAGATAAAATGGAAATTTTGTTAATGGAGATAACTTTATTCCCATAAACATAACAGGAAGAAAGGGTTAGTAAGTAACCCAACCTTGGAGCCTTATAACATTTCATATATGAATACAATGTCAAAAGACAAACAATTTTGTAACTTAAACCAGTTATATTTTTTTTTATAACTAGGTAAATAGAATTCCAATATTAAATAACAGTTACAGGGACAACACTATTTTAAATGCAGAAGTAGGCATCATATGAATGATTGAAAGATTAAACATTTTCTAAGATGCATCAATACATGATTTAAATTATTGATAGATCAAAATACAAGATGTGCTGTGAATATGTTATAAAGAATTTTTCAAACAGGAACATCCTTAACTAGAAAACGGTAATGAATGAATTATTATACAAACAGTAGGTATGGATTTCGTTTGAGATTACTACATATACATTTGCCAAATTTATCATGAAACTTAAAGCTTATTGCAATTTGATGGCAACTTAAAATATCTGTGAAAGTGAATGGCTAAGTTACATTAATTTCATAATTTAAACACTAGCTAGCTATTCATCAAATTAAAAATATCTAAATACTATGTGTGTATACTCCCAATGCATAGTGCTTATACACTTAACACCTATAAAACAGTACTTTGTGTAAAGTAAAAGTTACTCTTTGGAACTACAAATCAAACTGTGCCTTCTCAATAAAATATTTATTAACAGAAAACCGAGACAGGAAGATTTAATAAGAGTTAACATGGAGTAAAAGATAACTATGGTAACTATGCAGATGCAATATATTATTAGAATCACACTTTTATAAATTGTGTAAACATAGCTAATTACAGGAGATTTACCTTATAACTTGCTACTACTTTCACCTAAAACAATAGCCATGCTGCGTCTGCCCTTATCCACAGTATCACTAGTCAGCAGCCAATTTTATAACAAAATAAACTGTTAGGTGTTATAGATGAATGTCTCATATCGCTGTAATTCTGTATGCTTAGCACAATGTCATAGCAACTTCAAAATTTGCCTCTAATGGAATAAATGTATTTACAAAATAAATTACAATATTTACATTTAAAATACAGCATTACTAATGCCTAATCATTAGATAAGGAGACTAACACATATTTAACCATGTATGCAAGGAATACAAAACCTACCAACACTAATAGGTTTGTTAATATATAATACAGGTTTGACTGTTGTTCAGTGATCACGTCACCTTCACTTGTGTTAGTGTTGTCTGCATGCAACATAGCCTCTTGTCGTAGCTTCAGCTGCTGCTCAATCTCTTCAACATAGTCCGGAAACAATTCACAGAACATTTTGTTTTTAAGATTTATCTCCAAAGATTCTGCTGCATAACATCGTTTTTGGTAATCCGAGGTTTCAACAGAGCCCAATGTAGGTGTCTTCTCCAACATAAAGCTTAGTAAACCAGTAAGGATCGTCGATATTGACCATGCCGGGTTCCATGTGTCAGGATGGAAGTCAGTGATGCTAAGGCACAGTCGCGTGTTTGTCTTAAACCTACCATTCGGCGTAATCATGTAAATTGATGGAGGTTTGAATGGAAACTCCCTCGGAAATATAATTTTTCCGTGGTAGTACCCACCCTCGTAAGGGCTTTTTTCCGGTCCTTTGACGACGTAGTGCCATTCTAATATATTTGACGGCACTGGCTCCGCAGTAACATATGGAACGGGGTCGTTTTTAAGCCTGAGGTAATCCTGCTTTAGTCTGCTCGTAGCTCCTGTAATTTTAGTTTTGGCCATGACTTAGCACAAAACAGTTATCATGTACTTTTGGATGCAATGTTACAGCAGACATCCACTATTGTTTCTTCAATATAGTCTGCAATAGTTATTTTTTGAATGATTAAAATCAATCGCGAATAATAAAATAATACGTCAAATGATTGTGATTTGCAATCATACAATACGTCATTCGAATAGGGATGTTTCTTGTTCTTATTCTTCTTTTTTGATTATGGCAATCGGCGTCTTCAGACAAGAGTAATTGTTGCCAGTGTCGAGCGTTGTGGGAGTTAAGTATTTGTGGGAGATATGAGACTTTATAGGGATGTTTAATTTCCGGGCATGCCGCATACTATAAGGCCAAGATTTATTGCTTTAGGCTTTCAGAATTTATTTATCTAATGGACAAAATAATCAGTAATCCCTCAATGTCAGCGTCTTATATTTTATGTAGCTATTTATAATGATAAATATAACTATTGTATATAGTAGCAAATTACTTATATATTGGAAACAAAAATTCATTTGTTTGATTTTCATCCATTCGAGTTTGTTTGTGAGATAAATGTCAATTTATTAGTCGATTATGCTTACATTTCGAAAATCTAGTAATCAATCAATACATATTGTAATATCAGGTTTGTAATGTGAAAAAAATAACATCGATACAACTCCTTCATCATACCATTCAACAGAAAGTTTAATCCCTCAGCACTGTTGTAGTCTCATCAGGGGTCAGGGGATTGGATGGCAGAGTGCAATATTTACGGAACCCGTATGCTCGTTTTGTTAATTATGGTATCTTAAATACAACTAGTAATTTATGCAAGTGTTCACTATTCATTACTGCAGCCATGAGATCGAATCATCGAAGTCAGTTCTTTGGGCATAATAATAATGAGACGAACCTGTAGACACGCAGTGTCTATAATAAAATATTAAATAAAGTAGTGCCAGAATCGTAGTCAATAAGAATCTGAGGGAGTCTTTGCCTACAACTCTGGTAAAAAGGTGTACTTTCATGAAATATTAAGATGTAGATGCCTAGCACCTAAAGTATAAATTTTTTGTGCCGCCTCGGGGAACCTTTTTATGTATTAAGACTACTAAGCTTTTTTTTAAACAGCCTGTATTCTCCCACTGCAGGGCAAAGGCTTCCCTTTCATTCTTCCACTTTATATTTTCTTTATTAAGCTTACGAAATAAATTATTTTCATATTTTACATTCATTATTTTTTAATCAATAATAAAACCCTTCCTAACTTACAACATTGTTAGCCATAAAATGTATTTTAACAAATCCATTAACAATACAATGAGTCAAAGGACCATGATAATAAATAACATAGTGTTGATTTGAATTGAATTAACTGGTGTTAAATGAAGTTTGCTACTTCACACAGGTTGATAGTATTGATACCACTATCTTTATAGGCCTATAATTATACCGCAATTGCTGTTCAGGAAGAATAAAGCACGATCGTTACTGCCAGAGGAGAAAAACATTTTAGGTTGGCAATCTAAAGTTGATCTGTAAATAGCTAATATATTATATTTACTTATTATGCTCTCACGAGTAAAAATCCCAAGTCGCTGAGGCCGAATACGGTCGGGATAAAGGTATATCACGGTAATATACAGCGTGATATATTATTAAAAGGCTATATACAGCGCTAAACAGATATCTATAAAAGTGGTGACGCCACTAACTTCATTATACTGTTTATTTTGACAGTTATTAATTAATATAATTATAGATTCACTTTTGGCCACATTCATGTTCTTGCAACCGTGTATTATTAAGACGCATAATAGATATATCATATAAGGTACATTGTAATGCATCCTGCACTGCGTTTGCGCTATGATCATTGGTCATTTGTAGCAGTGTTAACTTCCGTGTGATCATGTACCATAGTTGAGCAGCAAGCTTCGTATCTCGCGGTTGAGTTGTTTGAGGATATCTTCGTCGGGGTTGTCCTGTTGCACCAGCCTGTCTCGTTGAGCGATCAGTTCATTAATTCGTTCATTCATTGGATTTTTAGGCACGCTTCTGTAAAGGAACGGTCGTTTGTTAGAATAGATTTTACCTTATTTAACTTACCGTCGTTTGCGACATCTCAGATTGAAACTCTTTACTCACTTTAAGTCGTTAAACATTTCTAACTCGTCGGTGCCCGCAGCGTCTAAAATAAAAAAAAACATCATCATCAGCCGGAAGATGTCCACTGTTGTACAAAGCCCTCCCCCTTAGAACGCCACAATGAACTTTTAAGGAATGCAGGTGTACTTATACTAAGTAAGTGGATTGGGTTTAACCGACGCTGATGGGCGATTTTTCATTCGACAGAAAAATTATAATCGGAGGTTAATATAAAATAATAAAAATATGACAGATCGTCGAATTAATTCTACGTATAAAAATAATCCGGCAATTGAAAATCGACCCTTAAACTATAATAACTCACTTATCATAGAATGAGAGTCAAGTGCGGGTGTGTTGGCCAGTATGTCCACATAGAAGTCGTCTTTCAACTTTTTCATATCGACAGGAATTTGATTCAATCCGTTTTCATCCTCGTCTTCTATTGTGTCAAGTCTGAAACAAGATCAAAAACGAATACGTACTTTATGTTTATTCATTCATTAAACCCCCAATAAAACCTCTAATAATAACCAAGCAGTTCTTCACTATCACCCCCAATAGCACTAGGCTACATAAGTCACCCCTCATAGTACTCTAGTACAACTTCAATGAAACCCCCGATAGTAGAGGTAGTATCTAACTACTTTACACCCCCAATAGCACCAAACTACTGTACACCCCCACAAGTACAACATCAGTAGACCCCACTAAGGTACAGACCCCATCTCGCCGAGTTCCTTCCTGTCTTGCTGCAGCTGCGTGAGCATCTGCTTCCTGGTGTGCAGTTTGATGAGGTGCAGCTCACGAACTGCACGGCCCCACTGCTCTTTGAAAAACGCCTTCGACTTCACCGCACTGTCTAGTTTCTCTTCTAAATATCGCTGTAAATGAGGTTAAGTTAACGTGGGCTATAGGTATTCATATATTCTTAAGTAATAAGCCTCTTCTGGGTACTATTGATTGCAATCGTTGATAATAAAAAGAATTTTTTTTTGTTAGTAGTTTTTAGTTGAAAAGAGAGGTGACTATTTTTAAATTTCCTGGTAAAACTCTGAAGCTCTCATATTCTATGACAGCATAGTAGGCAATAGTATACACAAAAATATTAATTACCAATTCCTGTATAAGGCTCGCAGTTTGATCTTTAGTTAGACCAGAATATTTGGTCTCGGCTTCTTTCTCCGTATTCTTAGCGTTGTTCTGAAATTAGGTAAAACAATGATAACATATACCCGACACTTTCTATTTTCTTAACCGATAACCCTATTTTTGTATAGAAAAATCTACTTTCGAAAATGTAATTTCTCCAGTAAAACAACACTGTGACTTACTGTACTTTAAATAGTGTTTACGCACTTGGTCGCCAGTCACCCGCCTATATTTCGGTCCCGAGTCGCCGGCGACCAGTCGACAGTGCGTAATGAATCCTAGGAACGAAATTGTCTACTGCGCAGGTAATCGGTTAACTTCAGGACCGGCAAGATACGTTGACCGCGTTGTACTCATCTATATCGTAAGTATCCTACAACTTCCCTCCTTATGCACATTGAACTGTTTCCATGTTCCCATTATTCAACACGTGTTATAAGTATCCTCAAACTCTCACCTGGAGCACGTTAATCTGTTTCTCCAGCTGCTGCACCTTGAGCTCCAGTTCCTCAACCCTCATATCCTTCAGCTTGAGCTGGTGATTCATGTCGTCTTCCATTTTCTGCGAGGCTTCCCTCAACTCCTGGTATTTGGCTGTGTAGTGGGATTCCAGCCCTTTCTTTGCATCGAGCAACTGTAGCATAAAACAAAATATTTTTAGTATTAGTGGTTGTGATATTATTGTGCCTAGTGGTATGTGCAGAAGATGGGGAGCAGCGTCTTCTGTAACTTCACCACCAATACTGCGATCCCCAAGCCGCTTGCCAAGCGTGGTGACTATGGCAAACCCCCCCCCCACTCCAAGGGGAAGGCCTTTGTTCAACAGTGGACCTCTTCCGGCTGATGATGATGACAAAGTCCGACATTGCATGCCTATACATGAAGTCACGTGACACAGATAAAGCTACAGGTATATACACACGCACCTTCTTCTCCCGCTCAGTGTTGCGGTACCCTCGGAGCCTGAAGTCTTCGGTGGCGCGGCTCAGGTCGGTCGCGAGGTTGCGACACTGCTCGATACCCTTGCTGAGCTTACACTCCAACTCCACCTGCTTCTTTGCCCACTCTTTAGATAGGAGTTCTAGGTGATACTCCTCTTTCCGTTTTAGCTGAAATATGAGAAAATCTTGACTGGCGAAGCTACTTAAGGTACATTTTTTAGCTGAGACTATCTAGAGCCCTTACTACGCAGGAGATATTATATATAGTGCACAAGTATGCGCGCAAATACAGGTGCACTCCCTATTCCCCCACTGTGGGGTGTGGGAACAATATTGTTGACCAATCAGGGCGTCGCGTCATTATGTTACTGCGCTCGTATTGGCCGGCGATGACGCTATCGGTGGTTGGGTTTTGCGATACTCAGCACTTAATTTTATCAATAACTTAGGATAGTTAAAAAATAACTTAACAAAGAGTTTCCAACATACTTGTGCTTTAAATAGCTCCTGCTGTTTCTCCTTCCAGTCTTCGAGCTCGTCCACAAATTTCTGCATGATGGCATCTCGTTCTATTGCAGGGATTGCCATATTCACCATGTCTGTAAGTGAATAAATCGATCGAGTGTGTTTGTGTATGTGATATTTTATGTTTGTGAAACGCACCCACGATACAGGAGAAATTTCTAGTGTGGGGCGACGTTTACTTTAAAAAAAAAATATAATAATAAATAAATGACAGGCACGAGTAAAGACGAGCTAGCTCAGTTGGAAGAGCAATCGCCACGGATCGACGGAGATCGTGGCCTAATATCCCGTACCCTCCCGCTTTCAATTATATTTTTTATTTTGCAAATAGGTTTAAAGGAAACACATTTACACCATTCTTTTTTATCCCGAAATAATTATTCAATTTAACTTACAGTCTCTTCCCACCCCTTTAGGAAAAAAGCGAGACTTTATATTTGTATGATTATACTCATTTAACTTACGAATTACGATTAACTTGTCTGTAAATAGAAATTACAATTGACTTGTTAAAATGGATAGGACTTAAGAATATTGTATGCGTATTTTTTATTTATGCCATTTTGTATATCATCATCCTTAAAAACCGTATGAATAAATAAATTTAATATAAGTAGCAATAATCACCTCTCTCATTGTGTGTGATGCAAGTATCGCTCTTGCTCTCCAGTTTAATAGGTTCTCTGAAATACAATAAGGTCGTCTGTAAAGTTTGCCTCATTGGACTTCTCCGAAAACAGTAGCGAAGACATCGCCAGTTATTCGTCCCATACCAATTCATCACTTTCTGTCCATTATATAAGGGGGGAGCGTGCCATAATTCCCACGCTTGGCAAGCGGCTTAGAGATCGCAGTATTGATGAAAACGTTACAGAAGACGCTGCTACCCATCTTCTGGATTTTCCCTTAGTCGACGCTTACGACAGCCACGGGAGGAAAGGGGGTGGTCAATTCAAGGCCGGATACCACTCGGCACACTTCCCATTTACATGCAGCTAATTAAAAGTAAAATATCTAAGCACGGAGTCTGGATTTGTGCCCGGTTGATGGCAATAGACTCGCCCCCTATTACATTGGGACCTAAAACATAACTGGCGAAATGTGGGTGTACTATATGTGCACCTCCGCCTATCCCTTCGGGGAATACAGGCGTATTGTTATATTATGTTGTTATGTAAGCTACACGCGCACCTGTCCGGCGGCCCGTCCCTAGCATCGAGCGCGGCGAGTGGGTCCCCCTCGCACTGCACCTGCATGTCGGCGGTGACGGGCCGCGCGCGGGAGGCCAGCAGCCGCTCCTGGCTGAGGGCGAACGAGTCGCACATCTTCTTGATCAGTTCCGTTATCTCGGCGGTTTGGAGCACCGTGTCGCCCGATGCTGTCTTGTATCTGTTGGTTGATGTACGTAAGCTGATTGTAGAACGTTTAAGATAGTTTTTGTTTTGAGTTGATGTCAAATTTTACCTTTTTTTATTTAACAGCACTGATAGTCGAGTGGCATGATGACCTTTGTATATGATAAGTCCAAATCCCGGCACACACCAATTTTTTTTAGCATCTGGTATCATCATCATCCAGCGTAAGATCAAATTGTCCATTTGGTATTCAAGTTTCTTTAAGAGTATTCTGCCACGATATGCTTTAACAGCTTGCATTCCAGCAGTATTTTTGCTGACAGGTCCAACTATAACAACACTCTCCTATGTCGCCTTCTACTGCAAAGTGTTGCCTAAAATGCCTACACCTAAACTGCTAATGGCCACATCACCTGCCAGTGTTTCTCGCAGCCATACTAGTGTAGGCCACTCCTCCGACGTCCTGGTCGAGGTTGGTGCAGCTGCCGCTGCGGAAGTCGAGGATATGTTCCTGAGGGACAGGATCCTGGCGTCTACTGGTCTCTAGCTGGGTGGCGCTGCGAGCAGTGAGGTTCTTGGGCTTCTAAGGACAGTTCGAGGTTTCCGATCACCAAAACTTCACATAAAAAGTTAGAATTTACATGACATATATTTTTTCTAATAATTATGATTGGTGAGTTTTCTGGTATAAAGTATAAGCTAGGGTAGGATGAAAATCTATTATTTTAAGGACAAGTATCTTGCGAATAAATACTATTCATGCAGCAATAAAGTTCAATATTGTATAAACAAATATTCCAAGTCTTGCAACGCACATCCTCGTGCATCTAAAATATCGAAGCTAGTAAAATATAAACAATATTAATATTACCTGAGCGTCATGTTTGACCCCGATATACTTCAGGCTCATCTCGACGTCCACGTAGGGCCGCCGGCCGCCGGCCGCGGGCGTGACGTCATCGCAGCGCAGGATGAAGCAGCGCTCGTGGATGGTGAGCGCGCCGTCGTTGTTGCAGAACTTGTCCACGAAGTGCCGCGTGTCCTCCGTCGGGATCAGCTTGCGGAGGTCCATGCTGCATATGCCTACGGGTTACACCATTTTGGTGTACTTTAAAATAACCTTCACTGGTGACTGTAATTATGGTTTTGTATAACGAATTATATCGCCCTTGGAATCTACGGTCTATTTTTTTAATTTCCGATTTGCAATGTATTTAAACCAAAATTGTTACACATCTTATATCAATCATCGTTAATTAAAAGGGAACAATATCAGCACAGACTCGGAAGAAACTTTCCTCTATTGCCCTCAGCGCAACTGTCCAAACCCCTTAAACATTCCGCCAATCACTCATCAATATAACACATAGCGAACCTTTTTCAGTTTGGTTTTTTTAACATCAACGTAATATGAGGACTCGAGGAGTACGTACCTATATCCTTCTCGTTCCCCCACACCCTAGTGACGAGGTGCGGGCATTCCGCGAAGTACCTCCCGAGCGCGGCCAGGTCGGAAGCCAGCCGCAGCGACGTGCGCTGGTTGAACTGCACGCTGCTGCCGCCGCTGCTACTGGCGGCTGCAGTCACCCTGGGAACATGCTTGTACGGTCAGCCAAAAAAATGGTCTACCAGTTTTAATAAAAGTTTCTGTGATAACTTATTATCGAGAACAATCAAAATCACCTTGAAACCCATTGTAACTTCAGCCGTTTTCGAATTATTTTGGTCAATTCAATTGAAATAATTCTTGGACAAGGAGGTGAGTTATTGTTCGATGTAACAATATGAACTTGATACATGACATGACGTCATAATATTATTGCAAGGGAAAATCGACCTTGTTGGTTCACGACGTTTAAGCGAACCTCAACCGTAGGGTAGTAGTCCATATATTTGGTCGACAGTGTTATGTGAAATCAAATAACCTATAGATTTTTTGGGCGTCCTTAGAAGAAGGAGCGCAGAGTTGACAAACATACATTTTTATTTAAATAGTATAGAAGATAATCAGCGCAGAGTGTTAACTTAGGATCGTATTTTTTATACCAACAGCGGCAATAATAATAGGAAATGTAGGACAAATAAAAAAAAATACTAGTAGAATACCTATCTGTCATCACGTTGTGTGTGAACACTGAGTAAGTGATGTAGCAGACGACTTCCTTGTTGAATGTCCGGTCCGGCAACAACTGGAATAAGTTAATATTAAAAATATATTGATAACACAAGCTTTTAAAACAAAAGTACCATAATAAACCATACTATTGTATTGTCACCAACCCTATTTAAGTATGCTAAATTTCATTTCAATCGGATATCAA
This sequence comes from Abrostola triplasia, assembly GCA_946251915.1. NCBI lineage: Eukaryota > Metazoa > Arthropoda > Insecta > Lepidoptera > Noctuidae > Abrostola > Abrostola triplasia. Next base: position 8,887,346 of record OX276435.1, read on the forward strand.
AAAGTGGTTCTAATTTAAATTGCAAGATTTTACCTAAACAAACTCACATACAAAATGGAGTGGAGACGAATCCATCGTCTCCACTCCGGATCAGGTTTGGTACTCCGCCATCTTTCGCAATTGTCAGCTCACGTCATGCTGCTTTTTCAGGACGACGCGACGTCTGCGGGGTCCCCTAGTTTATAACATAAGTATGGACAATTTTAAAGAGGTGAATACTGTCCAGTATCTTACCATATCTAAGTTCTCAACAGCACCTATAACGAAGCTGAGCACGAACAGCTGCTTCCCGCGGCCGATCTGTATGAGTCCCTCGTCGCACATCAGCTTTGGCTGCAGGTCGGGAGACGACACCGACTTCTTACTCTCTAAAAGATACTCCTCTGCAAACAATGTTTAAAATTTAAATTATTTAGCCTCATTGGTCTAGTAACAAAGCGCGACTGCTCAGGGTCAGGTCGTGAATTCGATTCACAGGACAACGCGTTATTGAATTATGCCATAAGGTTATTCTCTACTAGATAGGTTTTAGTAATGTACCAGGTAGACTGTTATGATTAGATATCTTATTAAGAATATTAATTAATCTAAACCGCAGCGCCCCGCGGTGTTACACGCTACATTTTTTCGAAATAAAAAGTAGTCAATATCCAAATTGATCCAGCCGTTTGAGCGTGAAGAGGTTACAAACATACATATAAACACACACACTCACAAACTTTCGCCTTCATAATATTAGTATGATGGGATTATATAGCTGCTCAAAAACCAAATATAGAGTAAACCCATGTTAACAAACACCTAAGTTACAAAAACTCCATGAGAATTTTGCTAAAACATTATATACTTACTCAATGTCATCAGCATGGACTTCGCTGTAGGAGGATTTGATGCTGCGTACGAGGCGGGGTAAGCGATTTCATTGCTGTGGAACATACGCAGCTCGTTCCTCTGGAAACAAAATATAGATGCATATAAAGACATTACTGGCGTTCTAGGGACTTTGTTCAACAGTGGACGTCTTCCGGGTAATGATGATGGATGACATTACTTTCACAAAGAATTCGTTTATAAACTTAACATTAATTATGTTATCTTTATAAACACATTCTCTTAATTACGTATAAGTTTCTGATAAAGTTGGCAGTTTAATAATTTTTACCTGACCCAAGAATGGGTTATATTTTTACACTTATATTTAGACACCCATTTCAATTATGTCTAGTTTAAATTAATATATAGGATAGAAGAAATAAGACTGTTTTTGTAAAATACTTTTAACACTTGTAGGGGTGTTGGGGTAGGCGATGTGCTGTACTTTACAATTACACACATTTCGTCAAACAGTATCTGTTAATCATTCAGTAATTTCCGATAAAAACACCGGAATCACACCAATCGCGTGTACACAATGAAAGAAAAAGATAATTTCAATACAATATACCAGAGTACTTCCTTATTCCGTCGTATATAATTAGCAACTAAATTTACGACATGTAACACACAATTAGATAAATAATGGATGATATATACATTGTGAAAAAGCCGTGGTGGCCTAGTGGTTAACATACCGGATTTATATGTACAAAGGTTGCAGGTTCAAACCCGGGCGAGTAATTAATGTGACTTTTTTTTTTAAAGAATATGATATTATGTAACAGGGCTTATTATTTTGTTCCATCTCATTGTAATTAATTAATTAATATTTTAATTTTAACATTTTTGATTGTCCTAGTAAATCTATTTGTCACTGAAATTAAATTAATTATTACAGTACTATTCCATACATTAAAAATGTAAAGACGTCTTTACAACAATAATACAAATTGGAAGATGAGCTTACAGGAGTTGGTGTGTTAACTCTGTCTTCAATCGAGAGACTCATCAGCAACTGTGGGTGACAGCATTTCCCTTCAGACTTCACTCCAAGAAGTCTGTGCCATGAGTGCTTAACCTGAGAAATTAAATAATAATTATTCAAACATATTTACTATAATAACTTTCGTGAGTGTTATCCAGATAATCAGATATAGTAAACTTGAACTAGATAATCAGGTACTTGCTTACTTCAACCATCTTATTGGAGGGGCATGGCTGTGCTCCGAGCAAGCTGAGCAGGAGGTACCCAACTTTGTCCTTTCGTCCTTGTGTGCCTGTTGTGTACACTTCCACTTTAACCGGAACATTCTGTACTCGTAAACTGCAATTATCATGTATGTAAGTAACTTGTCAACTTTGTCATAGTGTTGTAACTATTAGTATGTGCTTAGTGTCAAGTTCTTATCATAAAGGAGTAAGCAAAACAAAAGTAATTTGCTTACCTGCGAAACCTTCTTTTGTCAGCCTCCCAAACCAGCTCAGCATCAAAAATGGGTGCGTGCGAAGGTATCACAGGGTCAGTCTCCAACATATACCCATTAAGGGATCCACTAACTATAAACGGTGTTCGTAAAAAACCAAATCCAAGGCCTGGAAATATAATAAATATTATATATGTTTATCAGAATTTTTATGGCTGTCAGGAGTAGATTTGAAAAAGTTATACCCTCTTTGACATGTAGGACAATTTGAATATTGGGTCCCCGGAGCTCATCCATCTATTATTTATTTGATATAACAAAAACTATAAAAATTCAAATCAAACGCAACTGTAAACATTGCCTTCGAAAATCAAAGATTTAAGATTGACATTTGATTTGACTGAATTTGACATTAGTAAATACTAATGTTGCTAGCTAGACAAATAAGAATGGATTAAAGTAATTGTATAAAAAACTGTTTAATTTAAAATATGAAATAAAATAATGATTTTATGACGTATTATATTAAATGAATGTTTCTTCGTTTAGGGAAAACTTGTCAGTATTCTTTTGAAATCACAAAAACTTATAATGATAATTCATAACTTTATTAAACTTGCAACTTTCACATTTATAATATTTGCTTCACCACTAAAATACCGGAAATTTAAATGAGCAAAAATTTTACTCTTAATTCCAATATGTAATATTTTAAGAATAATTAATGTTTTGAGAATAAATCATGGAAGTAAACTCAAATTGTTTGGTTGAACTCGAAGAATTTAAAGAGAATTACAATATTAGAATAATATTAAAAAATAAGTAAGTAAATTGAACGGATTCTTTGGTCTGTTTTCATGAAAATGACAGTACCTATTATTTTGATAGCTCTTCACCAACTCTTCATTATTTTTATGAATAACGATTTCAAACGGAATAATGTGTTAGCATTTACTTAATTTTATATAAATGTGATCTAAACCGAATTCATTCGAAATGAAGAAGTTTTTATATGAGTACAAATCTAAAACTAGTAAAACACGATGCCGGAGTCAATCTGAGACGAACACTGCAATAAGGTAAACAATCGTACAGTAACTTTTCAGTTTAAATAATTTCCGACTACCCTATAAGTCTTTCATAAATTAAAATTGAGTATTGGACGGTAGTAGGTGCACATTATACGTTTGACGAGCCGTCTTTGACCGCAGCAGACTAGACGAGGGCCGACGCTCGACAACCGGCGGGCATGAAGTGGATCACCGGAGCGCAACGAAAAGTAATTTGTACAAAAAACCAAATTCAACTCATTGCGAATGCCGCGTTGTTCGTGATGTTTTGTCTGACCGCACAATATATCGGCGGTCATTGTTGCTAGTCGTTTTTTATAACGATCGGACTTCTAATGCGCCGGTAATGTTCCGCGTGTTCCTCGCATCGTCGGACTTTCCGTTTTAGTTTATAAAGTTATATTTATTCGATAAATGTTATTCTGTTGCTAATTGAAAACGGCTTGTTTTCTGTGCGAACTATTTTCGAACAAAAAGTGGTTTCATTGCAGGACATGGGAGTTTTTAAGTGGTTGCGCCGGTGAGTACGTACGTCTAGTTTTCTCATTTATTTTCTATATTAATTTTGTGAGTTTGTAGCGTGTTATCTTGTAGGCATGTAAGATAGTGATGAATCGAAATATCAAGCAAATGTACTTTAAAAAAAAATATCGTAGGTATGCAACTAATTAAGACGACTTTAATAAAATTACAAAACGTAATGCATTTCGTGGGTTTTAATTCTATAAAAAATAAATGCTATTTGTAACTGTTGTACGGTCAGAATGTAAAACTCAACAAAAATGTCGATAACAATGGCAACAGGTATGCACAATGTCCCCAGGATGATGTAAGTGGACCATCTAACGTTGAATCATCCGAATTGTGCCTACAATAGATTTGATTTCATTCCAATAGAGGTCGAAGCTTTATGTACTATTTATTGTCAATACAAATCGCAGGTGAATGCAGTTAATTATCCCACCGAAGTCTAGTTTAACTGATGCCTAGTTTAATCATTTTCTGTACTCCAGGGCAGGTGTATCTTGAGCTAATCGGAGCTATAGAGGTGAATATATCTTTCGATATAATTTTTTAATATAAACTGACAAAAAAAATAGGTTTCATTGAACAGGTAGACACAAAAAAATGACACTGTCTGACTGAATTAGATCGAAAGTGTAGAGGTCATTGACTTTCTGTAATAGGTTCGTGAACACACGTCCCCTAGTTATCTCATGTTTTCTAATTATTATTTTACCTAATTTAATTTCGCCTGTATACTATTTAAATCGTATTGTTTATTCTATTACGAATCCGATAAGAGATTAGTTTGGTTTCTTCATTAGGCCGCTTCATTGTATGATAAGAAAACATCTGGGGCATTTTATCGCAAATCTGCAAAGTTTTCTATTAGTTGTATTAATTTAAATATTATATTAAAAACGAAAGAAAGGGTGACAAAACGAATATTTATAAGGCGAATGTTAGTTGAGTATCGGAAAGGGGAAGACCTCGGCGAACATATCTAGGCAAAATTGAAGATGTTCTGCAAAAAGGCCTAGTGAGACCCCTTAACTGACGAGCGTGTTTGAGGAATGTGATGCGTTTGAATGAAGCGGTAGAAGTATGCCAGGATCGTAGCAAATGGGAATCCGTGGTCTCTGCCTACCCCTCAGGGAAACAGACTTGATTTTATGAATGTAAATAAATTAAAATGTTCCTGCATAGCTATAAATTTATAATTATAGTACGTTTAAGTTGGTCACTAATGTCGCTACACATGAAACGATTGTATATCATAGCGATTTATTTAATGCATCAACAAAAATGCACGCGTCGCCGAAAAACCGTAAAACAAGATCCCTTTCCTATAATCGAATCTACGCAAATGCGGTTTGAACAGATAAATCGTTACGGTATTTCGTTACGTGTGTAGAAGGCATAAGGCCTAGGCACGTTTATGATATAAAAAGTCTACTCTATTGTGTCTAAACGGTAAACAGTGTACCACAACGATTATGATGTCTAATTGCGTGACGAAACGAATGTATACGTTGCGCAAAACAGGTATAAGGAAGAATATTAGATACCAGATGAAGCTGAGGGTTCCTAAAGCTGTGCGTTTCTAAAGTAGCTAATAATATCTTTATTCCGCAATTTTATCACCACTTGTTTCAATGTTCATTTGCATCTTTGTTCAAAGTATTGTACGTAAAAGCTTTAAAACCATATATCCTTTAGAGCCTTCATAATCATCATCGTTAGCCTATCTCAGTCCACGGCAGGACATAGGCCTCTCCTATGGCACGCCACTGAGCTCGATCTTCGGCCCTCTTTTTTATGCTTGTCCGAAGTTAGTTTTCCTCGGGAATAGTTGTTTTCCAAAGCTGGAACTTAGTTTCATTTAATAATAGGCTGTAACGTTGATTATTACAACCAATAATTGTATTCGTAATTACATTTTTGTTTTCTGTTGGAGTAACTATAAATTAGGACTATAACTTCCGACTGCAAAGTAGCCTATTTACGAGTTATGTTTGGATTTATGCATTATTTCACATAACTGTTATTTTTTTCTTTTCATTTTACGTAACTTACATTCGTAACATGCGTGTTAGGTGCAAATATGTTATCGAAGGGAATGGCACAGTTGACGCAAGTGTAATGCAAACAGCTGCTTCGAGGGATAAATAGTTCGATCACTTATAACAACTTTATGTATGTAGTAGGTTTTACAAATTTCTTTAACAGAGTTAATTTGTATTGCAAACTAGCGTCTTATCCCCCGTGGTGGTAGAAAATAAATAAAAAACGTCATTAACAGCTTTCTGCAATATTAGTTATACAACTTTCCGCCATATAAATTATAGTATATTCCCGAAGAATAACTCAAAGTGAATAAAGAAATTAACTTTCTTCATTCAGACAACAATACTATCGTTTATACAAACACACAAGGATCATAAAAAGTGGTGTCGAAGTCATCCCATTGCTTCATTCATTCCGCACGCTCGACCGAGTAATTTCGAAAAAGCGACTACAAAAGAATAACTCCCCGGTACGCAGGCGCAGTCGTGATTGATGCTTCCATTAATTACTGGTTCGATTCAATCTGAAGGCTTTCGTTGCTTCTAAAACAGTATTATTGAAATTTCACTTTCACCAAACTTATTTGTAGGTACTTGACCGAGCGATGTTGTACTCTTATTGCTTTACAAATAACCAAAATTGCAGGTTAAAACAGCTTCTTATTTATGTAAGCATTATCGTGTCACGAGATATTGGCTATACCACACCGTGCTTTCTAGTTTAATTACAGTATTACGTAATGTATTGTTTGTATCGAGATTATTGTATATGTAAAGCTTTGTTATAACTTCCGGCGTATTGGAGATTATAATAGATGACTTCAGAGTTTTCTGGTGTAACAAAGGACTTTGTTAACTAAGCAGAAATGTTGCAACATATGTATAATGGAGGGATCTTAACACTATTGTATGAGGTATCAAAAAGGTCACAGAAAGCTTAAGTGCCTTAATTGGCTGACTGAGAAATTATACGCGTAATAATATACAGTGTGTTGTTGTTCAGAATATATAGGTAGTTGTGAATTTAATTTTACAAACAGTGAATTAAACATTGTTGAAACACAGCATAAATGCAATAGTTCTGTACATTGCGGCCGTCGTATCACACTTATAGGGCTTTTCCTGTAAGGGATAGTGATTTTCGCTATTCTGACAAGTTAATTTAACGTGTATAAAAACTACAAAGATTTTTAAAATTGCGTTCAAAATATAAATAAAATGACAAGCCTTTCTCCTCTCTAGCTTTACAATAATTTAAAGCATAACAAAAAGAGAGTAGCAATAGATAAATTGTATACATTTTCTCTTTCAAAAATGTTGTTCTAGACACTTCTGTGATATAACCATGGCAGCTTTGTGAGACGAAACTATCGGTGTATTAGATCTAAGAGCTATTTCACAAGAGATCAAATTGATGTCAGATGTACAATGTCTGGGAACAAATTTGCGAGCCTGATCAAATTGCTAATCGGTAAAAGTGTATCGAGCGTCCCGGCAGTACTCGTGATTATGATCGCCTCTTACTTTGCTCTCTTATTTGACTACTTCTTTTTTATTATTATTTAATTGAGGTTTTGTAACTAATCCAATGTGTGTAGGATATCAATTACACAAGGCTTCTCAAAGTACCTATCGCTTATTAAACGCGAGATATTTTTTGCAACAAGATAATGATATTTTTATACACTTAGGGTGTAAAATGTTTCTTGTTTTCACGCGCAATGTAATTCGCAGGCTTACATAAAGAACGACTTATTTGTTCAATATGAAATAGTATTTAATTTGAGCAGGTTCCGTCTTCAGTGACCCGGGACAGTCCCACGCTTTTGCCGACTGAATGCTGTCGGACAGCGAACTACCATTAGTGTCTGTTATTTGTAGTTTGTATTGTTGGGGTTTTTCTCAGACAATTGTTAGATTTGGCGCCTTCATCTAAATATTACAGAGATAGTTCCCAATGGTCTTTCACCTAGGAAACTGGATGTACGATAGTATCACTTACATTGATAGTTGACGCCTTTTGACAGGGTAACTGTATACTCTTTAGAGATAGTAGTGAGGTTTGAATGAATGGGGCATTCACGGACTGTTTAACATATTCAGACTCGTCTAGAGGTGTCCACTGTTCGTATTTTCCTGTTATAAGGTTTTAATTATGAGAATGTAGTAGTAGTATCGTCGTCCAATGGATTTCGTAATTTTGAGACTTTGTGAGCTAAACGATTGAACGTTACATCTGCGTTTAATACCCTGACTAATCACCTGACTGACCAAACAAAAATGACCCTATAAATATATTTGGCACCAGCCACACCAAGTGAATTTTGAGTTCTGGTATTATTTTAATACCAGATTATGATGATGAAAGATTAAAAAAAATTACATTTAGTGCAATTGTGTTTAATTGTCCACAGGGAGCGCGTGACTGTAACGACTCGTCAGAATGTGAGTACAGAATCTTCTACAGCAGAAATCCAGTTACCTAAAAGTACTACACAAATCGGCACCATTCGCACTGAGGAGTACAAACGAGATTTAGCTGAATTTCAAGCGAGAAGATCTTCAGGAACTAAGGAACATATAATAACCCCCGTGAAGAAAAAATGCGGTAGACATTCTTTACCCGTGTCTTGCACTGACTGCACCACAGACCAAGACAACACTTTCAATTATGAGAAGAAATCAGCCGTTAAATACAAAAAGAAATCACATAAACGCGCTCGAAGTGCGACACCCGATAGAACAGTTTATGGGGGTGTTCCAAACATACAATTCCTATTCCAAAATCAGGTGTTTATGCCTGGGAATGCCTATCCAACGCCATCGTTTACAGAGCCGCAGAAACTAAAACAGTCTTGTCACAAAATAAGCAGATCTCCAGACATGGACTTCCTAGTCCAAAAGCACATAGACTTCAAAACAGACGATCAAGCGGACTCTCCGCCTGCGTTTCACAAGAATAACTCTCTTCCTTTTAACGTAAAGACTTTCATAGAGTATAAGAGTGATGAAGATGACGTCGATGGGTTGAAGGCAGCAGGAGATGTTAAGGTATCTAGTCAGAATTCTAATACGAGCCTCAGGAAGGATGAAAGCGATGATAAGCTTTGGGAAGTAATGAGCGAGCTGAAGAACTTGGATCAGTGGGCTGATGAGCAACTGCGGGTCCGGTCACAAAATGCGTGCAAGTCCGACGATAGTAAAGTACGTCTGTTAAAGGCATCGTCCGATCGCCATCATTTCTTAGCCAACTATTAAATGGATGCGAACGGGCGATGCCCTATAAAACAACTTTTATTTGCATGATTGACTCAGTGAAATCATCAAAACGGAATCAATTTTACTAGCCACACCTTTTAGATACCGATTTCGTTGCAGATGATTGATCGCGGTTGATTTTGTTTTATTCAACTTTATCGTAGAACTTGCAGCGAAAAAATATCTGAGTCATTTAGTTAGTAGCTATTATAAATGAGGTTTTAATTATTTTCATTCTTAATACCTACTTTTTTTAGAGCGACACGAGCGCTTACGGTTTACCAGTAGCTAGTGCGAGCAATCTCGATGTGACGGTAGACAAAAATAAAACATGGAACCTTGGGAATTGGGGCGTAGTGCCTGTTCAGATAAAGAAATTGAGTGGGGTCACCATTGAGCACGTTAGGAAAAAAGAGAACACGGAGATAAATATATTACGGTAAGGTTTATTCATGCTTATTTAAATTTTTTGGTGAGCCTAAAGAAAGTTACGATATGAGTCTTTATATTCCAGAAAGTGTCGCCACCCTAACATAATACTTCTGATGGGAATCTATCCGGACATTTATAACAATGTGCACTTGATTTGCGAGAGATGCGTAGACTCCCTCTTCGGTATACTCCACATACAGGTAACAATAATTAAAGCTTACACATGTACTTAAATCTACTGAAATTTGTATATTCATCTCAGATAATAACACTTAACTTTTAAATACAGTTGGCACAGGACGCAGGTAAGTTACTAACAGTGTTTCGCTGTCCGATATCCAAATTATAACTAAAATACACGTATACATGAAAGGTGATGGTTTCAGGGTCGCATTCTCAGTGCTCAAACATCGGTGCAATATGCCCTCGACATAGCTAACGCGCTGGTGTTCCTGCGTATGCAAGGCTTCGTCCACACAGCGCTGAGCAGCGCCAGCATTATGGTCACGAGCCATGACGCCGCTAAACTGGCGGACTTGAGCTCTTGTGCTAAGCTGGAACGACAGGAGGGTAGGAGCCCGAAGAGCTATGATTTGTATTCACCTGAGCCGCAGTACGTCAATATTGAAGGTAAGAGATAAGAAGGGAAGAATGACTGCCTCGTTGGTGTATTGCCTCGTCCTGGGTTCGGTTTCAAACTCGGGGAAACGAATTGAATGCCATCATTCGCTTTTTCACTCGCGTAGTCAAGCAAATCTTTAGTGGAATACTGAGTCATAAATTGTACATGTAAAAACATTTTCATTCAACCTTTAAAATAGACAATTTTAAGACAGGAAAAAAGGTGCAGTCAAATTTAGGACCTTAATGGCATAAAATTTGCAGTACATAACCTTTCGTATTTTGCCAATTTGCATTGTATATATAAATAAATATGTTGCCTTGAGTTTAATATATTATTTACTGTTTGACAATAAAAACATAATACCTGTCTGTGAAGGTAATTAAACCTAAAATTAATTAGCCATAATATAAAAAACATATTAAATTTGATATTTAATTAATTATCATACTTAATGTTGTAGTCATTACGGTTACCAGTTGTTTCACAAATTTATACTTAATTGATAACAATTACAATTTTATAATCATGTTGAAATGTACTGAACACGTCAATCAAGTAAGAAAATAACCTTTTACAATACCTATGTAGGTAATGATGAAATAATTGTTAAGTCTAATAAATGACTTGAAGGTAACATGCATGTATAATTACTGTAAATTCTTATTGTTCTATCTAGACTCAAGGTAATATAAAAACGTAGTTTACTAAAACTTGTACATAACATATAAATATGATATTATTTGTGCACGTTGTGTGTATGCAACATATTATGTATTCTAATGACGCTAAATGGCGTAAAAAATACGCAAATTACTCATTCGTCAGTTTTTATAATAAAACTTATATTGAGTGTTGATGAAAACGATATCTATCTTTTACGTACGTTCCATCATCATTAGCCGGAAGACGTACACTGTTGACCATAGGCAACCCCCTTAGAACACCACAATGAACGACAGCTTGCCAATTGCATCCACCGGTTCCCCGCAATTCTGACGATATCGTCGGTCCTTACATACCGTTTACATTACTGATATTAATCTAACAAGTCAGGAGGACCTACCCTTTTACCCTGTAGTTTAAATTCATTTTTTAAAGGTAAGAGGTATCGTATTGTATTGTGTATTATGATATCGTTTGTTGAAATTGGACCCGTATGAATATACTATGCAGGCGGTCTCAATAATCTGTGACGAAATACACTTTCTAATTAAGAGCATCAAAGCCCAAATGTAGCACAATATACAATTGCGTTTTACTGGCAAAAAATATCGTTGCCACCCCAAAAAGACTCAAATCTTAGATTTGAGTGTTCTTTTTGAAATTAGGCAATAATATGTTAAACTTGAGGGATAGTTACATAATACGATTTTAGAAAATCATAAAATTGTACTAGGTACCAAATTTGTTTCGATTGTAATTGCACGATTTGACTAACTGGTAGTCAACGTCCATACCATGTTGAAAACACCAGTTCTCGTCCGATCACTGAAGTTAAGCAACATCGGGCGCGGTCAGTACTTGGATGGGTGACCGCCTGGGAACACCGCGTGCCGTTGACTTTTTGTGTTTTTCCACGATACCTGTATTTTAACATAATATCTGTTTTAGTTGCTTTAAATAAAAGTCCGATATTTTGATGATAATTATTTTTCATTTTTGTTAGTCGAGTATCAAGGAAAGGAATGTTTAATTCGTGAAACAAGATCAGAAATGTCTAAAAGTATTTATGAAGATGGCTATTTTATCCCTTTAATTGAAAAATATGAAAAAAATCCCAACACTTATGTGTAAGTATAAATTAATCATCTAATTCACTTTCACAGATACCCATGAATCTGAAGTGGCGGAATTCGAGCCGCTCTTATCGGCGCACCCGTCGGAGACGTACATCTCGTCCAACGCGGTGCCGAAGCCGTACGAGTCGTACCAGGGCTCCGCGCTGTACCGGTGGCAGGCACCCGAGCTGTTCACACCCTTCGACGACGGCCTGGTGTATCCGTGCTCCAGGAGTGACGTGTACTCGCTATGTCTGATCCTGTGGGAGAGCTGTAATGGTAAGTACACACATTGAGTAGTGTAGAGAACCTGTTATCGTAATAGATTATAATTATGTATGATCAAGTAATTTTTTTTTGTAAGTATTATATTATACCTATAAAATGTATCACTGTATATCAAAGGTTACCAATATTATCAATCGACTTCCGCATCGCTTTCCCGACAATGGAAGGGTATTCAGTATTCTTCATCAGTTCCCCGCGTTCAAAGTTCATCGTAATTGTAATTTAAATAATAATAACATTTTAAGCAAATTCAGCCAGTGTTAGCACCGTAAATGTCAAACATTACGTTTATTTGGATTATGTAAATGTCAGGATTCGACATTTCAGATATTGATATCAGATCTGAACTAGAATTTTGAATTCATAGTTATTACCGATCGTGTCCTTGGCTTCAGGCGGTCACGCATTTTGTCCTTTCAGGGCGTTCCGTCCTTGACTCTGCTGCATGTTATTCACACAAAATACTTTGACAACAATGCCGTCTTTGTCAAATATTAACAATTCCATTTTAGATCGACAATCGACAACCAATTCAATTCACAGATGATTCAGTCACTAAGTCATTATATCTCACTCAACAAGGGTAAAATTTCCCTGTTATATTCATTCGGAGATAGAAATTATAATAATGCTAGCAATATGGTCAAATTACATTTTTGATTGTGATTTACTTGTGTTAAATCGAGCGGAAAATTAACTATTACAATATTAAGGAGTCGTAAATTAACAGTAACAAATGTAACTAGCCGGTGACTTGTCTCTTAATAATGTTCCGCTTAGTAGTTAGTACACAACGCGAAATGAGGATATCGAATAGAATAGAGTAAAAATATTTATTATGTCGTGGAGAAATTACATTCTACTCAGTTGAGTACGCCGTTCGATCTTTTAATGCTCCCCCCAGCCCTACGAATGATGACGTCTAGCCGAAATGTGTTAAATTTAAATTATTTTCCAGAACTCATACCTACACATCCTATCACCTTTTAGTACACTATAACATTAAATCTATTATTAAGTTTAATATACCCTATTTCAGCTGCCATGCCATGGAAGGCTCTTACTTACGATATGCTAAAAGAACAATACACCCTTTGGAAGACCGGCATACCATTGCCACAAGATGGGACCTATCCCGGGTGTTTGCTATCCTTACTGCAATCTGGACTGACTCTCCAGAGACACGAGAGAATCGACCTTGACATGCTGCAGAATACTCTGCAAAATGCTAAGGTAAGTTTAGAAAATGGTCCATTATCACACTTCATTCAATTCATCTAAACACCGAATGCATGTGTAACTAATGTTTGGCTCTATATCTATTTTGTAATAGGCATAGGTACTATTCTTACTTCGGCGTGTGTCGTGTCTTTCTAAACAAGTATTTAATTCGTTGGTGTTTAGTTTTAAATACATGTTTTTAACTATTGTAATTCGTCACCTCACGAGCGCATCGAGTAAGTAAATAAGCACAAAAACACAATTTGTATAAAACTGGCGTAATAGGAACTACTGCAGTATCTATCTAAGAAATGATCCGTAGCAAATGCCAACGTCCATACCACGTTGAAAACACCGGTTCTCGTCCGATCACCGAAGTTAAGCAACATAGGGCGCGGTCAGTACTTGGATGGGTGACCGCCTGGGAACACCGCGTGACGTTAGCTTTTTGCGTTTTGTTTTAATTGTTTATATTGTGTTGTAATAAGTTAAAAGAGATAACGGTTTTATAATTTTTCCTCATTACATAACATCCTGTAGAGCGTAGCCTACTAGATGTTTTTAATTTTACATCTGTCAATCACTGTCCATCACTTATAAAAATGTATACTTTTAGTATTTGACGTTTCGAAATTTCCAATTTACTATACCAATAAAACCCTAATGAAATTATACCTCTGTGGTGTCTATTATTTTTTTTAATTTTACGCATAATTTAGGTTGTTTTGCATTATCGATAAGCGAAGATATTTGGAAGAAAAATCGCTTTATCGCCAAGTTGATGGATATTCAATTAATAATGACCCGTTTTTCTATCGTTATCAATACTAATGACATTATACATATATCTGTAATCTATTATTTTTATCAAATATATTAATTAAAAACTACCAATCTATGTTTTAGATACAATAAGAATATCCAGACTCTTATTTTGTTAATTCCTAAGTTTTATATTGAATATTATAATACACAATAGCATGAGAATAATTACATATTTTAATATCAGTAATTTAACACTTGTTTGATTGTTCACGACGCAGGCACAATAGTTAAACAATCGCCGAGTACTATACAATAAAGAATAAACATTTATTTACAGCGCAATCTTGATGATCTAGGCTACATAATTATCCCAGCGCGTCTACAGAACAAAAGATCTACTTTTAGTTCGACGGCCTGGGACACCACCTCGCCCACCGACTCCGACTGCATCAGCCCACTGAACGTGGAACACAAGGCTGTGGTCCACAACGTCAGAGACAGTTCCACGGAAAGCGACAGAGAATGCAGCAAGAGCGACGCCTGCCCTCTCTACGAAACTATAAGGAAGTCACACGCGAACTCCATGTCGGTCCCCGAAAAGTGCTTCATATCCGACGACGATCAAAACGATCACGCACCGATAATAAGATACGAACACTTACCTGAGAAGGACTTCTCCAGCGCATGCTCCACCCCTATAGCTAAGATAAAGGCGAGGATCAAGGATATGGAGACCCCAGGCAGCTTGCACAGAAGTGACTCTACCGAATACTGCAGCATTCTAAGCCCAAACCGAACAGTCAACTTTGCTAAGGACGATAGTACCAAAGATAATAGCGTTGAACGCCCAAATACAAAACTTAGCAGAAGTTTCACACCTAAATCTTACAAACCCCTTCACATAAAGGTGCCTGAATTCAATTTTGATTCGATCAAACCTTTGTTGAAAGATAGATCTAATGGCGAACGGTCATCGTATAATTTTGATATAAAGAATTACAGTTTACCGACTACGCCTATAGCTCGCAGCAACAAACTGAGGAAGAATGCTTGGCTGTCTGGAGAATTAAATGGTACTGATCGGATTGTAGAAAATGATAAAAACGTTTTGGTGACACCGGAAAAAAGAGGTTAGTATTTATTAGATATTCTCACAAAATACGAAAAACATAATTTACTACATCTACATCCTCTGTATGTAAGTCACTGCGACTACTTATTTGGGGTACAGGCTTATTATGATGATAACAATTATTTATGTTTCAGAAAGCAATAATACGGTCGAGTCCTCCCCTGAACCTCCTGTGACACCGATAAACGATTCGTACGACGATAATTGTTATGTAAACAGTTCTGAAAACAATTCGCCGGAATCGAGGAATCATATTGAAGCTTCGCCGGAGAGTGATGATACTGTTAGAGACAGTGTTACTGGGCTTAGGAGGTTAGTTTTATATTTTACTTAAAATCTATGACTACAATATGATGGACTAATTTAATTAACTGGTAGTCAACGTCCATACCATGTTGAAATCACCAGTTCTCGTCCGATCACTGAAGTTAAGCAACATCGGGCGCGGTCAGTACTTGGATGGGTGACCGCCTGGGAACACCGCGTGCCGTTGACATTTTGTAATTTTTTTTCGTTGTTTGACGATGACACAACGAAAAAAAAATTTGTATTTAATCGTAATTATAAAGCAAAATAAATGTCAGGATTAATTACCTAATAATTGCATTTCATAAAATTTCAAGTGGATTCATTTATTTTCTTTCTTGCCTTCGCCTCCGTGTAAAAAACGCTACAATTATTTTAATACTCGATGTCTGTAGAAACCCAGTATAGATAAACATTATACAATTTAAATAACCGTCGACGTAAAAGAGCACTCGCGGGTCTCGGGGCGGAGCCTACAATATTCATTCATGTCCAATTGCCGGAAAGCCACGAAAAGAGATCGTCATTGTTCGCCACGCCAACGATGCCGATGACACGTCCTTTGGCTGTTAGGTACCAGGGTAGCATCAAATGCGCGGCGATTCGCATATCCGATGACGTCACGTACGATACGTTCGAAACGCCGCGGGAAAGCAAGCCCAAACTATTAATGTTCCAAGCCGACGAATGCTTACGAGTGCCCAAGACGCGTCTTTTGACTGTTGGGTACTAGAGTAGCATACAACGTAGCGGTTCACACTTACGGCGAAACATGATAAACTTCTAATAAGAAATTAAGCATCAAAAATAGTTTTGTATTTTTATTTTATTTAAACAAATCTATTGATTTCCAAACTTAATAACAGTCTTACATAAATCAGATATTTTTTTACAAAGAAGTCGCCGGCCCGGTGGCAACATATTCCGAACATTCCAGGCAAGTTCATTCACGTTCGTTCGACACGCCAACGAATGCCAACGACTCGTCTCCTGGGTGCTAGGTACTAGGCTAGCATAAAATACGTAGAGGTTGCTTGCTATATTGTCATACTATGGAATTTTTATTTGTACATATATTTTTAATTCGCTTTGGAACAATCCTAAAAACTAAGAAGTATTTAGCGAACAAATCTGTTTATTTCTAGAATAATTATGTTAAGTGAGTCGCATTCTTTTTGGCAAAGAATGATGCCCTCGTTCGTGCTCGCCGCAGACCCGGGGTCATACGATACGTTCCGAAGGCTGGAAAGCAAGTTCGACCGTTTACTTCGCCACGCCGACGAATGGTCTCTCTTGGGTGTTATGTACTAGGGTAGCATAAAATACGTAGAGATTGGTTGCTCAAAATTGCCAGTGTCAGTTTTAATCAATTCTATAGTCAATTTAAATATGCATGCTATTTACACTACGTAAAATTATTATTTTCAATTAATTTTGTAATTGTATAGTTAATAAATACAAAACAAATGGAGCTTCTCTGCGACCAAATGAAAAACCCAAAGCTCAACAGGACTTGTATTGTATGACGATGTTTTTAATAAACTCGATAGATGGCGCTGACATAAAAACTTGCAAAATGAATCCGTTGTAGAGTATTTATGGCTTAAATGATTACAGGATCAGTCATCCTCAAGATTTATATTCACTGGAGGCTGAAGAAGTACGGGGTCGTGTCAGTTCGTGTTCACTGAAGTCTAATCAAGATCGAACCAATCTCAAGTATAAAATAGAAGAAGATATTCTCGCTAACGTTAACGTCAAACCACTAGTCGCCATACACGAGAAGTGGATCTACGAAGCGAACCGCAAAACTTGTCGATCTATGTCCTTGCCTGAAGACAACAGGTACTTATTTAACATTAATTCACAAGAGCTATATAATAATCAAAGTTTTATGAAACGTGGGTACCAAACGTAAAATTTGGCTTAATGTATGCCAACGTCCATACCACGTTGAAAACACCGGTTCTTGTCTGATCACCGAAGTTAAGCGACATAGGGCGCGGTCAGTACTTGGATGGGTGACCGCCTGGGAACACCGCGTGACGTTGACTTTTTGCTGATTTTGCATTTATTTTTGTTTGGCTTTATTAATTAACCATAATTTAAGTTATTTTTTTTTTAATAAGTCTTGTGTGTTTTATTTATGCGAAGTCAGATTAATGACAGGAAGCTCATTCGTAAAGCCTGTTTGTTATATATTCCAGAAGCCAGATATCAGCTGTGAAACCAGCGTCTCACTGTGTCGATACTCTACAGAAATCTTTACCCCAGTTGAATGCGAAGAAACTGGGGAGCAAAATATACCGCGCGCCTCCAGCTTCACCGGGGAACGGGAAAAATGGTCAGTCGCCAATCAATTGTACGTTATAACTACAAATTGGCATAGTTATAGTCCATACACTTAGCGCACTATTGGTTGTAACAGTCTTGGGTATCTATTGCACATTGTGTTAATGAAGCACCAAAACAACACTGCACGTGCTTTTATTATATAAAGTTTACATAAACTTGGACTTAATAAGTTCAGTATTAATATGTGAAGTGTGTCACATATGTTTATGTAGGCAAGTAGGTAGGAGTAGTCACAAACTGTTTTCCACTAATAAATAATTATAATAAATAACTAACTCTTGTTCTAACTTGTTCGGTGTTGGCACAATAAATACTTAAGTTTGCATGTGGCTTTTATTTCTCAACACTAACAATGCATGCTATAACTACCATATTATGCAGGTATTATTAAAAAAATAAGCAATGTAAGTATTTTTTTTAAACTTGATATTTTCAGGCCCCATTTTTTTCTTCCAAATATAAAAAAGGCTACCTCTGTACTATTTGAGGCCGACTGTCATTGTTATTTATCCAGGCTGCGTCGACCCTATTATATTTTATACTTACTGTAATCACTAACTGAAATACTATACGGCTTGTAATACGCATTTTCTATATACAAATTCTCTTGATAGTATACTGGCACCAACCACGATGTGCAATAAACAGACATTCATTTGTGTAATATTTTCAGGCAACCAATGGGAGCAGTTCTGTCAGGCGCGTGACACGATCGCCAAGAGCGTTAACTTCTCTCGGAGCCCCGAGCTCGCCCGGCGAAGAGACTCCGTTGACAGAGGGTAGGTACTCGTGACTTTCATGCTGTAGGTATAGTATAGCTATAGCATTAGTTTATGTATTTCACTGGTTATTGTTTTAGGACTAAAGCGTAAGAAGTACATAAAATGTCAATTTAGTAGACATACATGTAAATTCAAATTATCTGAAATCATTTTTACTATTTAATTTCAGGTCGATAACCGACGAACAAATTCCAGAAATAAAGATCGACCAATCGACCGACACGAGGAGCATCGAAGACTACATCAGAGAGATGATTCGGAAGGAGTTCCAACATCTGCTGCACGAGATATCCGACGAGGCCTCCAGCGTCTCTCAGCCGACGAAAAACGAAGAAATAGTCAACAAAGGAGTCGCCAACATAATGGAGTCACTGAACAATCACGAAGATCGAACCGCAAAGAAGGAAACGATGAAATCGTTTTCTCGCGTCAAAATTAACGGGAACAACAAACCGCTGCTACAGATCACTTTTAGTCGTACCGGAGAGAATAGTCTGCAGGTCCTGGACAACTGTGTGAACGTCACTATCTGTGATGGTGGCGGCACTGTCGGCTGCAAGGACAAACAGAACCATTCGCTGGAAGACACGCTGACTGATGACGTGCATATTAACGCTCTGAAGAGATGCCAGGCTTTCAATGCTTTACAGGTGAGTTTAAGTACATACAATAATAATTACTAGTTAGTATACATATATGACATAGAAACTTCGCCTGACGAGTAACCTATATCTAGTTATTTATTCCATTTTTTATATTACAGGAAGCTAAAAGTACCGAGGATTTATATATAGACGACGACCTATCAACAATGCAAGAGAACTTTGGCGGCAAAGTGAAACTCATACCACTGCACGGATCCTTACACGAGATCCTGTGCGAGAAGGAGGACGACTGCTGCCTCATCAAGGTGAAGCAGGAGAACGGCTGCGACACCATCTACTTCCGCTGCGACAACTCCGACGGCGAGTCCCGCGACGCCATCGACGGCGCGCACGAGCATCACCCGCAGGACACCGTCGTGTTCAAGCGGAGCATCTCGCTCGTGGAGCAGCGGATACAGCGCGTGTTCCCCAAGGACAAGCGCGCGCACACCTTCACGCGCAAGGCCAAGCCGCCCGACACGGCCCGCGCGCGGCCCAAGTCCGAAGTGTTCGTGCCCCGCCTCACCGTGGACTCGCGCGCCCTCAGCAGCAGCAGCCCCTCCCTGCCCACCAGCGACATGGCCGACGAAGTGGAGGTCAACATAGAGAACGTGCTGAGCTACCAAGACTCCTCGTCCGATGAATGTCTGAAGTGCCAGATGGAGAACGACGACTTCGAACTTCTCGAGAAGAAGATCGAAGAAGACATAGCCAACAGCAACAAGACAACGCTGACTTGCGGCTGCTTGGCGAAGATATCCGAAGAAAACCTCTCCGTGGTACACGAGGATAAGGACTGATTCATTCTGTTGATCCAGAATTAAGAACTTTATTGTTTAGTTTTAAACACTAGAAATGTTGAAGCCATAAAGTACAAAATAATTACAAACGCATGATTTATGGAGTTTATATATTATAATAATGTTTTCTCAACTAATCGATGATGCTCGAAATGTCCAGTTTGACAAGTACAAAGTTGGTAGACTTTTTGTATTACACTTTTTATCGGTTATAGTAAATTATGTATGATAATATATTATCTCAATTATGTTTCCGTCTAATTTGTACTCGCATTTAGAAAACCCAAAGATATTTTCGTAGGTTTTCTTGTATTTTAGATTACTTCCGTGTTTTAATTTTTAGCGTTTTAGTGTTTATATAGCAATTCTATGTGATTTAGAGTAAGTGGCACCAATACATTCCACTGTTGTGATTTATAGAATAGATGCACCTTATGAAGGTTAGGCCTGCCTTATACAATAATATTAACACTTTTAAATATATCTGGTTGTTTTTAATATACGTTTCTATATTTTTGAATTGTATCAAATACACCAAAGGTTAATTAGTTGCCTTGTGTGGTACTATTTTATATAATTGTTTGATTTTCTAAAAATACAGGTTGCTTTGTAAAATGTGTACTAAGTGATTTCTAGAGTCTTCATTTTAAATGCTATTGTTACGGATGTGTGGTTGATTTTAGATGTAACTGTTAAAAATAAAACTTTGTACTTAAAGAGTGGTTTTATTATAAACATAATAAGTAACTTAAAAAGAAAGTAACAATTAATGGCACCGTACATAGACTGTGGAAATATAATACATGTAGTACCTAGGTATACTGGAAGACATTCGTGTTCATAGCAAATTGAACCGTTTACACCGACCGAAGCTAGTGCAAAGGGTGCTTTAATTAAAAGGCAACATCTCGTGTAACAGAAAAGTCATGCTCTTATTATATAAGTACAATAGTAAATGTGTATTAGTTTTAATCCTTGCCATACACTAGGAATTACTCATGTTATAGGCACATTAGAAAATCATACATATACATACAAATGCTTACTCTAAACCAATATCTGAAGATCATTCAAATATTTGATTCGTGCGAAAATCGATGCGCTTGAGTGCTTGGCACCCTTATATTTACTGCACTGATACTGTCCCATTTATATCTTATCAACTAGTTTAAACGACATATATTTTATCTATATGGAAAATAAACAGCACCTCTTCATATCAATTATACCAATTCTGAAGTTATATAGTTTCGATTAATAATAATTAATGTAGTATCTAAATAATCTTTTTTTTTCCGAACCCGTAATATTAATTTACTATAATAACTTTCGTGAGTGTTATCCATATTATCTACTATATATACCGGTTGTACTCACGTCGTCATATTAATGTTACGGGTTAAGAAGAATTTTATTCTTTAGTAAATTATATTAAACGATGTGACTTACGGCTTTTGATATAAATACTTGTGCTGTCAATTGCCATGTTGATAGAATACATATTTCGAACGACAACTTGTTACAAAAAAAAAGTGAAACATTTCGATTGATACCTATGTAAACATAGTTCTGTTACAGATTAGGTGGACAAGACAGTACATATCGCAGTTAGCGTTTAAAGCCTACCAGTGTTGTTCCTCTACGAGGTCTTATCGGATAGTTTGACGACGACGGCCTTGACCTCGGTGTAGTTGCGGGTGCCGTAGGGCCCGTTCTCGCGGCCGATGCCGGACTGCTTGTAGCCGCCGAAGGGCACCTGGTTGTTGAACACGTTGTAGTCGTTCACCCACACTGTGCCGGCGCGGAGCCTCTGGAATGTCGAAGGAAATTTGAAAAAGGAATCTTCTACGCTGCGTGAATGAGTTTATGAACAAATAGTGTTATGAGATCTAACACAGAAAAAAAATATTATCTCATAATTATACACCACCCATACTAATATTATAAATGTGAATGTAACTCTGTTTGTTACACCTTCACGACTAAACTGCTGGACGGATTTTGATGAAATTTGGCATATAGAACATTTAAGACCCGAGAAAGGACATAGGCTATTACAACGGCCAAGCCGCGAGCGAAAGCTAGTATAAAATATTTTATAAATAACAATGGTGTTGAGGTCTAGCAATTTATTGTGGTCAGGGTCGTAATAGTCGACGAAGTTATTGCGGGTAGAATGAATGCCAATAGGGTTGCCACATATTTACAAAAACCTCATTATAAGCAATGAAATTATGTATTTAGACCTACCTAAACAAAGATTACAGGCTGAATGATGGTTCGTATGTATTGCACCCCTAATATATTGTATAACAACATTACTAGCACGTTTCCTTCCTATTGACGTATCTCACCTGCACCATATAGTTGGCCCGGTCGAGGTCCTTAGTGAACACGGCGGCGGCCAGCCCGTAGTCCGAGGAGTTGGCTCGCTCCACCACCTCATCTATCTGGGAGAACTTCATGATCTGCTGCACTGGACCGAAGATCTGGAGACAAATAGGTATTTATTAAAAATGATAATTTTACATGGTTGATGCAATAGCTACGTTACTATTTTATTTTTTTAAAGGTTGTCGTTTTGCTTTTGGCGTTGTGAGGGTTATTATAAGGGCTAAGTTTATTTACACACACACAGGTGCCAATTATAAGGAAAAAAACGCAAAAATTTTAAAGTATGTACAAACAGCGGTTTTATCGCACAAGGCGATTTCTTACAGACAACCTTTGGATGGACAAAAAAACAGTAGGAAATTACGGTTGTGATTATAAGAAGTAGAAAACTTAATTCACTTTACATAATCTACTTCATAATTCACAAAAGCTTTTCAAACAAAACCCGACACATTACAACATAGTTGGTTTTCGAAAACCCTGCTAGCTTGTTAAGCTTTTCATTTTTAGGCTTAACACATTATCTGCCGTGCGGTAAACACAATAGAAAAAACTATTGTTTGGCGGACACTTGGTGACTGTGCTGGCGGTCAAAGGGTTAAATGACTTCAAGCAGAGGATTAGAAGGACAGTACCTCGGTGGTAGCGATGTCCATATCATCCTTGACTTCGCTGAACACGGTGGGCTGCACGTAGTAGCCGACGTCGCCCGCCTTGCTGCCGCCCGTCACGAGCTTCGCGCCCTGACGCTTGCCGCTCTCGATCAGCCCGAGGATGCGGTTGTACTGCTCCGCGTCGATCTGGAAGTTGAAACAATATAATAATCGGCTTTAAATTAGTTTTTTTACCGTCGCACCACACTAGGCTTTTCTCCTGTATCGTGGGTGCACCAACATGAAATATCACATACAAACACCCAGACGCTGGATAAATATCTGCGGGACACAAATTTTTAATATACCCGTCCATTTATGTCCTTTTTTTTAACAGCGAAAGTCACAAGTGTCTATTAAACCAGTTTAATCACTTTTTCACTATCCTCACTCAACAACACGCTAAATCTATATGCCCTCTCAAGAACCTGAATGACAAAGTCCTTGAGTGAATTGAACTGCCGATATAATGTAGTGTAGGTAGGTCGTTGTATACCTGTGGTCCCTGCTCGGTTTCGGCCTTGAAAGGGTCTCCGACCACACGTTTCTTGGCGCGCTCTGCGGACAGCTCCACAAACTTGTCGTAGATCTTGTCTTCCACGAAGGTACGGGAGCCTGCAATACAAGACACGTGTTACAAGCTACATATTATGTATTTTACTGTTGCAGTTGTTATGTCCCACGAGACGGTTCGGTTATGTACCGTATGTCAAGCGTACACATGCACATTATTGTAGTGTGTGTTACTTGTAAAGCGGTTACGGCTGCGACGCGGTAACATACACAAGAGCGCCCATAAGCAAACGTTACAACTACAGCGAGAGCTAAACATACTTCGTGAGATAGAACAATTATGGGTATTGTTAAAGCTTTAAGGTCATTTATACGATTACGTGTGGACTCGAATATGAATACGTTTGTAATATGAATATATATACACCTAAATTGTACTATATTCTAATAAATAAATTATTTCTTTCTTTCTTATAAATTATGTCAAATAATTAGAAGAAACAGACATCAATTCGAGTTATTGTTTCAAGTTATAGAAACGTCCAAATGATAATCTGAGAATATTTAAGACTTTTTACTATATAGGAAATTAAATGTTCAGCTACATATATTTATGCTAACTGTACATAGGTGAGGATTCAAAATATCGGTGTTTAGACGACTGCTTATGGAGATCACTTGTGTCTAGCAATCGGGAAACTACATGTGAGATTGTGTGTACATACCTAAGTATGATAATACACAGTATGTTCTGGAAATAGGCCTACAGATACCGAGACAATTTGTAGATAGATTAAAGATAATTAGAAAACGTAGATCAAATGATATATCTATCAAAATTTTTGATCTACAATAACTCGTATCATTAAATCGAATTAATTCGTATGATACGATCGGTCATATCGATCAATACAATGATTGATTGATATCTAAGCGTGATGCGTGTTTTTCAAGTCATCCTGTGTCTCACTTTAGTTGTATAATGCTCGGTTTTATTACCTTTTTTGAAAAATGGTATACTAGGTCAAAAGAGCACATGATATTCTTTAAGCATCTGCCAAAATATGAATATACTGAATATATAATGATATGCTAGATTGCTGTACAAATTCCGATTGTACGTAAAGTTAAATATAAAATGAAAATCCGTCACCCATCCAGGGATTCACTGCAGAGAGGGCTGCTTAACCTTGTAACCTAATATCTATACCAATACTATAAAGCTGAATAGTTTGTTTGTTTGGTTGAACGCACTGATGAGGGACTACTGGTTCGAATTGAAAACATATTTTTGTGTTGGTTAGTCCATTTATCGAGAAAGGTCATTAAACATAGGAAGTCGCGGGTGGAAGCTAGTGTATAAGGCCCATCAACAACATTAATTGCAAAAAATCTGAGATATTCCGTCCACAAGAAGGACATACCAGCACAGCAGCACTGTCCCATGTTGTAGAAGAGCGCGAAGTGGGCAGCCTCCACTGCTTTTTCCAGATCGGTGTCCGCGAAGATTATGTTGGGTGACTTCCCGCCCAGCTCCAGCGTGATCCGCTTCACTGTGGCCGCCGAGTTCCTCTGGATCAACTTGCCCACCTCCGTTGATCCTTTAAACATTATGCTAATCAATGTTTGTGTAACACTTCCATAATTCGAAAACCAGACAAAAAAATCACGTTAGACCAGCTGACAACGTAAAGTGTAATAAAAGGAGCGAAGAGTACAGATGTACTCTTCGCTCCTTTTATTACACTTTCCGTCTGAATCTCTTGACATAATTTCAGCTCAAAAAATGAACTAATTTTTTTAAGTGCATATTATTTAATGCCCATAGTCCTACTTTATGAACCTTTTAAACTCAGCCAGAATTCAACACCTCACAGGAACAGCGAAGAAATAGTCTTTATATTTCACCATCTTACAAAATCTTAAAAACGGGTAAAACGCAAACTCATACCCTCTAATTTATAAACGATGATGATACCTTTCTTAACTTAAACTCTTCATAAGTCTATTGGCATCTTTCTTTGACGTGCAAACGACAGTGACAAGTATAATTTAATCCATGGTTTAAAATTGTCATTTTTATAAATAACCCCCTTATAGGTAGGTTTAGTCTGGTTTTAGTGGCACACTGATCGTCGGCGCTGGTCTTATGCGCGGTACATGATGAGTTCACGTGTAGGTGCTGTAAGTATGTTTACCGGTGAAGGCGATCTTATCGACGTTCGGGTGTTCGACGAGCGCGGCGCCCGCGTCCCCGAAGCCCGGCAGCATGTTCACCACGCCGGGGGGGAAGCCCGCCTCCTGCAAACATTATACATACTTAATAAATAAAATTAAATAAAAACTGACTGCTGATCTACTGCCGAGCATGAGGTCTTGCGTTCAGTTCCCAGGTCAGGTAATGTGTTGTTACACTAACACCCAGACTCGGGACAAACGTCTGTGGTTCGCACAAAGTTTTGCTCCGTGCGGGAATCGAACCCGCACCCTTAGCGCAGCAGCCCAATCGCTTAGCCACTGCGCTAATCAAGTCGTCATATTACACATTCTTTCGTTCCCCTTTGGGGAATACACACACTGATGTGTTATGTTGTAAATAAATTACAGCTTCCTGTATTTCTTCTCGAATGTATCAATATCTTAAAAAAAGTCCCTACGTCTTATAGCATATAGATTTAAAGGACTATGGTATTACAGTGGCGTTTACAGTCCTCCTGTAAACGCCACTTATGCCCAGCAGTGGGCGACTTAAAAGCTAATCATGATGATGGTAGGTATATTACCTTGACGAGCTGCGCGAGGTACAGCGCAGTGAGCGGCGTCTGCTCGGCCGGCTTCATGACGACCGTGCAGCCCGTGGCCAGCGCCGGGCCCAGCTTCCACGCCGCCATCAGCAGCGGGAAGTTCCACGGGATTATCTGCCCGCACACGCCTGTTGAACAACATGTTTTAACACTTAATCCATAATTTATCTATGTATCTATATGATATATAAAAATAAATTCCTGTTGGTTAGTCTCGCTAAAACTCGAGAACGGCTGGACCGATTTGGCTAATTTTGGTTTTGAAATATTCCTAATATTATAACCTAACCAGACACAAAGTTCACCGCGTGAGCTGTTGAATGTCTGAAAAACACACAACGCTACATGCGCACATTCGAGAAGTTTTTTTTTTTAAGTTAGTTAAATGTTGTGTGTTTCGATAGCAATTCTTCTCAAGTGCCTGAATATTTGAAGAGTTGTGATGAGCTTGTCTGGGTTCTATCATGTCTATATTATAAAGGGAAAACTTTAAGGAGAGCATATTCATAGTAGGTATTTACAAATTTTAATACTATATAGGTACCTAGTTACATACAAAAATATGATTAGACATTCCATTTTAATTAAATTATTTAACATCTTTCAACAATCTTGCTTGTATGGTAGGAAACATACTTTTACGTCGATATTTTATTGATACGGCTTATCAAAAACCAGTAGCATTTAGCATGCAATACATTATCCTATTTACCAATCGCTTGTAACAATGTAAACACTAACTTGTATGTATGCATGCCGTGCACAAATTATCTTTATTTGCGAAATGTATTCGAATATATCAATTGTACTTGTATCTCATGACACAGGAGATTGATACATCGATACGGTCTTATCGTGTTATTTCAGTCGTGACAAGTACGTACTGTGTAATAGTATTTATCCAGTCATTCAGTACGCAGTTTTTCTTACAAATATCACTACATTTGCTGAGTATCCGACGTAAAATTCACCACCCCCTTTCCTGCAGTGGGTGTCGTAAGAGGCGACTAAGGGACAATCCAGAAGATGGGCAGCAGTGTCCTCTGTAATTTTACCACAAATACTGCGATCTCTAAGCTTGCCAAGCGTGGGGATTATGGCAAGCCTGCCCCACCATTCCAAGGGGGAGGCCTTTGTTCAACAGTAGACGTGTTCTGGCTGATGATGATGATCACTGTATAAAACGCTAATAGCTGCGGGGATTAAACATTCTTATACCGTACTACATATTTTCATCAAGGAAAGTGTTAAGAACGAAAAGACTTGATGAATGGTCATATGCTTGCCTAAGCTCACTCACCGACGGGCTCATGGCGGGTGTAGGCGAAGTACTTCCCGTCGGAGGGCAGCACCATGCCGTGGTTCTTGTCGGCCCAGCCCGCGTAGTAGCGAAGGTTCTTGAGCGACGCCAGCACGTCGCCCGCGTACGATGCCGTGAATGGCTTGCCATTGTCTAATGTTTCTAAGCTCTGAGGGTAGATACAATAAATGTTCTTTATTGAATTGTATAAAGGGACAACATTGGGAAAATACACTGTATCAGTGTTTTATTGCCAATACAATATCTTTTAGACCTCGGTTTAGTAATTTCAGGTTTTAATATTTAACTAGCTTCGTCACGTGACTCTCAGCGCACGTTAAATATTCTATAACTTCGTTTTCGGGATAAAATGTAGCCTGCTTACTACTACGTGGGGTCTACCTACCTCTTATCGATATCTTTATATTCATACGGGTAATATGCAAAAAAGTTCCAATAGGTTTTTTATACCTATACATAGAATATATTTGCGCAGCTGATGTTATGATGTCGTTTTCGGAATGTTTGCAGATGATGAAATTCTTTCTGATAAGCGAATAGTTGCTTATAATCAAATTAAAGCCAGATAATCTCTAAATATGTACATGTCTACAACAGACAGGAAAGCCACCCGTTTCTTAAGGCGTCTTAAACAACAACAACTTGCAACCTAGGGTCGTCGGTCAAAATCACAAGCAAAGGATATGTTGACAGCTAGTGGCGTAACTATAGGGTGGCAACTAGGAACCCGGTAACATGCCATGGGGCCGGTGGGCTTCAAACTATATAGTCAGGATTAGTTAGGTTACGCCACTGGTGAGATGACAATGGGAAAACGAACATTAAATTATAATCCCTCGGCCTTGATAATCAAAGGTTCATCTAATCGGCTGATAATAATCTGTTTCCATAAAATACAAAATCGGCAAGGTAATCTTGAGAATAAACTTCATCAGGTAGGCTGATTCTAGTTGATATCTATGATCTATTCTATGAATATGCTAGCAAGGTAAACAGTTTTTAAATTGTCTCTCATTAATTTAGGCTCCTCTTGTTCATAATCATACCGAACATAGGCTTCTGCCTACTTATAGGATAAACTATCGGAGAGAAACAAATGACATTTGTCATGTAGGTAGTTTGGGCGTATGTAGGTACATTACCTCCTCATCTTAATTAATCTTATCTCAACAAAGAAAGCCATAAAGTAACTAGCGAATTTGTATAGCATACACGCGCATGCGCCAAGCAAACTGTTTTATTCAATGCAGCTTGGGGTTGAATGAACGGGCATCGGCCTCGAAACTAGCAGGTTATGCGCAACTAGAAAATAATGTGATACAAGCTATACAACCAGTCATGATCCCTGAAGTTTCTGCGCAAAACTAGCCTTACCTATATATTTATGCATCCTTGATTCTCGCAGTGGTTCAGAGATTGAATCGCTACACTAAAAGATTTGGGTATGATCGCCGATCGCGACAAATATGTTTATTAATTAACCGCAGCAGAACTGCCAACCCGCAGTGAGCTAGCGTGGTGATCAATGCTCAATCCTTCTCTATACGAGAAGAGGCCTTTGCTCTGCAGTGGGACCATTATAGGCTGTTATTATAACCGCAGAATAATCACTTAGATATTGTTAGGTACTCGTAGAGGCTCTCATCTTGCACCCTTGTACTTAGTGCAAGTTTTCCTAATGTATTTATTTTGTTAGAATTGCAAAGTTTGTACTCATGGAACATCTACATGTCACAATTTTTTATGTCCTTAATCGTTTAGCCTGGTGGTTAATAAAGCTGTATTTTGTACCTAAGTATATAGGTTGTTTAATAACTGTAATGTTTATTATGATCATTAAGCACAATGACTATATCAAAATGTTGAAAATTGCCTTATGTCACGGTTTATCAGGGGTTAACGATTCAGATAAGTATATAGTTTATATAATATGTTTATAAACATGCTAAGACTACTGAATAAGTGGCTATCGCGCAGATCTTTGCAAATGCGAGTATTTAGCCACGCTGTTTTCGGATGGACGACTGTCAACACAAAGAAAATCTTCTGGTAATAATAATAATGTTCTCCTGACCGAAAGTCGGTCACGGTGGCCTGTCTCAGCTGACTACCTATTATTACACTCTCATAGTTCGATGGGACGATATACCAACACGACCGGAGAGATATCAGGCGAGGATCAAAAGCTTAACGTGCCTTCCGAAGCACGGAGGGGTCTCGACAAGTGAAAACGGTCACCCATTACACTCTTTGCGGCGACCACGGCTTATCCTCGCAGATTGACTGATCTGCGTGGTAATGTAGCTACGGAGTCTCTACCTGTCTGATATACTATGAATACAAAACACGTGACGATTTTCACACGATCAAAGATGATAGTGTTACTAACTATAGGTACTTACTTATGTTAGAAAACTACTCAGCAGTCATTGAACTTATACAAACAACTATGATTGTGATGCATTAAAACGCATTGTTCTAAATATAATAAATACAAAGCGACAGGAAAACGCAAATATTATGCATGTCCAACTGACTATGTGTCTGGCCGTGCATGCCAGCTACCGTTGACGTCGTCGTTAAGCATTGATTTAAAATATACCTAGCCAGGTAGAAGATGACGAATATAATCACCTCCTTTATCGAAGTCGATGAGGACACGAAAAATTCAAAACGACCTGATTAGCGCAGTGGCTAAGCGATTGGATTGCTGCGCTAAGGGTTCGATTCCCGCATCCCGCATGGGGCATAACTTTGTGCGAACCACAGATGTTTGTCCCGAGTCTGGGTGTTTGTGCATATGATATTCCTAGTGTGGGGCGACGTTTTTTTTTAAAAAATAGAGAAATACTTAATCCGTCTACTTTTAGTCTAAATAAACAAAAGATGCACTATCTCTATACTCTTAAAATAACTTCAATACAAAAAGAATATTAATTTTTGTTACTTCATTGAGTCTAAATTTAGTCAAAGTTTACGTTTGTCTGTCGACAAAATAATGAATTTATCTATTAGCATAACATAAACATGTTTATAAGTATAATAAACAAATTTAAAATCAGTAGCCACTTGTTTGCATAATAGCACTGGTTGGAATAAAAAAGCTGACAGCTATGAATAATGGAAAAAAAATAATTACATTTGGGTGCTACTACGTATGCTAAACTGCTTAGGTGCGCTGGCTGTTGGCGAGTATAGGTCTTTGAAAAGTCTTTCAAAATAACCACATAACGTAATGTATTTCCAAAAAGGGTAGGCAGAGTTGTACATATAGTACACCCACATTTCGCCAGGTATTTTAAATATCCTAATGTAATACGGGGCGAGCCTGTTGCCATCAACTGGGCATAAATCCAGACTCTGTGCTGCCACTCAAAATTACCTAATGGCAAAACCCAGTAACATTTTCTCCGACCCGGGATTCGAAACCAGGACCTCGTGCTCAGCAGCCACGCTTAACAACGACAAACGAGGAGACTCTTTCAAATTAATAAAGACAAAAAACTTACGGCCAAGTAGGTCCTGTCCCTCTCAATAAGGTCAGCTAGCCTGTTCAGGAGGTAGCCTCGCTCGGAGGCGTCCATTTTCCTCCATGGTGATCCGAGCCTAAACAGAAATTGGTTTAAATTAATTTTAGTAGTTGGTGGGTGTGGTGCCCAAGTCATGCCACACCTTTTGTCCTGCGGCCTGCCCAACTTACACCCTCCAGGACATGATGGAGGCCAACGACCCGGCTATCCAGGTGGCGACTTTTTGGTCGACGTGTTTAGATCGTTGACACAAAAATAAGAAAGTAGTTGGGTAAGCAGTCTATTATTTTTGCATATTGCATGGTATTAGCGCTACCTGTTACCATTGTGCATTTTCTGAACACATCCACATAGATCTACTTTGGCTAGTTTTGTGGTCTTTGGATGTCTCCTATCCTAGACTAAGGCAGTCTTAGATTATAGTAAAAGGGAAATAAGGTTTATTGTTTTTGTTTTTTAATACAATTGTAATATTCTAATTAACTTTGTTGTTAACTGTACATAATAATGAACATGATTAGTGCTATAATATTCATAAGTAATACAACTATAATTTTATTATAGGGAAAGGAACAAGTTTGTGGCACTTTCATTAATCTAACTCCTATTTATATGGTTAAGTAAATTAGTTCATACTTAAAGGCATCCTGAGCTGCTTTAACAGCCTTGTCCACATCAGCCTTGCCGGCCTGCTGTACCTCAGCAATCACCTGGTTATTGGATGGGTTCTCTGTCTTGAACGTCTTGCCATCAGTTGACTTCACCCATTCATTGTTGATGAAGAGCTAAAAAAAACACAATACTTTATATTAAGCTGAATACTCTTTACCTTGGTCTTAAAAAACATAAAGTTTGGCTTGATCATTATTTTTTTTCCACCTTTAAATAATATTAATATTGTTAGATTCATTGTCTTATTAGATCTGATTATGAACCTAGTCTATTAACATAGTGTGGAAAGACAAATTCATTTGTGATTTAATAGACTTTATTGTTAAGTTTTTATAGAACACTTAAAACTAATTAATTGCTTTAGGACCATTTACATAAAACATTTTTTTTATGTGGTATACATATTTAGGTAGATGTTGGTCAAGTATTTAAGAAGAATTTGGTGAAATAATCAAAGCATTTTTTTTTTGTTTATTTTCAATGTCATTTGTTTGTGTCAAGCTTGTGGATTAACTAACATCGAAAGTACTCCAAAAAGTATTTACAACTACAATATTTACATAAATATTTAGCTATCATCTGTAAACTTAACAAGCCCATGACTATTTTTTATACTGATAAATTAACATTTGGCTGTTACATATTTAAGTATATTATTAACACTTCTGTTTCACTAAAATGAAACTACTTGAATTTTTTTAAACATACTGTATAAAATTTCAACGAATATACGACCTTGAAAGCATTTTTGTCTTGAAAACTACCGCGATATCTCAGAATAGAGAACACACGTCGATACAATTATACACATATACATGCATACATTGCTACGTTGATGTTTATAAGAAAAACAAAGGCAAATACCGGCTACGTAACCTTGACATTAGCATAATATGGCATAAGTGAAAACGAAAACTATATCGTTAAAAACGGGTACCTTGCTCTGTTATCTAGTGTTTTACATTGTTCTGTAATATATTTATCTGTAAAGTGTGTAACACGCACACTATAATTATAACACGCATATTATAATTGCTTGTGGGACACAAGTGGAACATTCCATTTTCATATAAACAACCACGTAAGAAATTGTGTACGTTAATGACACATACCCCAGTGTATAAAATTTCAGGGTTCGTTTGTGGAGCAGGGGCAGCAGTCGCAAATCTTGCCTTTTGTTGAACAACTCTGCTTATTTGTCGTAACATCTTGATTTTATATAATTCACCTACTACAACTATTACGCACAAGATCCAGGGCCGAACTGCCGGGTGCCGGCACGGCCGCTGTTAGTTGACCGAGGGCTGTTGGCGAGTTCAGAATCCGACAAAGCCTTAAATTCCTGGTTTTACTTTTTGGAATAACAAATGATTATAATATTATTTTATATTCTCATGCCACTCATGTTTAATGCTTAAATTCATAATATTCATTAAAACACGTGCATGAGGCGTCTTAGTTGACGCAGATTAAGATATTGCTTTCCCAAGTGTTATTGACTGATGAGCTAAAACAAAAAAAAATGAAATTCGCGCCTATCGACGGCACTGTCACCTTAAGATTCATCATCTGCCTAGGCTTATCCCAATGCTATTCCTATGTGTGGCTTCCAGACTTACCACATCCGAGTGGTAGTAAAAACATTCTGAATTAAACGACTTTGGATGCGGATTTCCTATAATTATTGCCTATGTGATCTTCTAAGGCACAATCACAAGCATACATCTGTGCAGTTACAGTTACTATTGTAAGATTTGTTGTCAGACTAAACTTCAGACTAACAATAACGACCGTCAAAGATAATATATGAATGATAGCTGGGGTCAATGGCTTATCATGTCGTTAGCGTGGGTAGGTAGGTACACCTCTGCCTGCCCCTTAGGAAAATATATTTCAGTTGATACTTATTAATATATTATTATAGGCCCAAAATAGGAATCAGTGGCGTTTAGGGGAGGAGGCTTATGCCCAGCAGTGGGCCATTTAAAAGCTGATGATGATGATGATGATGAATATTTATTATAGTCGAATTAATTGATTGTTAAATAAAAAAATCATCATCAGCCGGACGACGGCCACTGCTGAAAAAAGGCATCCAGACAACTTGCTATTTGCATCCACTGATAATTTTTTAATGTATTAAGGTACATACTGCCTATACTAGTATTATAATACTACGAAATTTCAGGCTGATTCTTTATTCATATCGTATTGATCTAGTTTTTTATACAATGTCTGGTATTCATACATTGTCGGTAACATAAGATCCATTTCTGTCTAATACACACGTGTCCTGCACTCCTGAGTGTCACTGTCACTAGTGTCATTGAAGTGAAGTTTCAAGTGTCAATAAATGCCAAATGGCGAGATGAACTGTTGTGATACAAAATAAAATTGTTTAGTGTTTACTTAAATTATAGAGCAAATGGACCCAAGAAAATCTGGTTTCCTTCGGTACGCACAGAAGACAATAGATACGAAATATGTACGACTCCTAAATTCTCTTGATAAACAAATAACAAGAAATTTAATGGATGGACATATTGAAACAAGGTAATCTGAACTTTGAACATTACATTCGTTCCGGATGTTTAAGATAATACTGTGTGAACAGCGTACTACTACGCGGACCAAAATATAATATTACTTGTTTATTTTACAGACCAGCTGCCTCAAACGGCCTCTGGTGTTGTGTACTTCTGCCAACAGTGCTTTTATCATACAGTTTACTGTACGATGTATCTGAATTATACAGCCTTATAGCTTTTACGTCTGTTGGATTGATGTCCTATAGCCTTTTATTTGTTATTTTTGTATCAATATCATGTTTAGTACTAAAAGAGAACATTTATGGAGGATGCGTGGCATCAAGCCTTACATCTGCATTGCTGTTATATACCATACTAGATCGAGGTAAGTTAACCATACATTAAGTACCAGGTTTCAAATAGTGTATTATATAAAGTATTGTTCTAATAAATCACATTGTGAATCGTAACTATCATAGCACAACATGTTGCAAAGAACTAAACGATTTGAACATTTAATAAAAGTGTTAATTACATGACCCAAGTCCATATCCCACATAATGTAAGGTGTAGGGTATCTACAAAAGTTTCTAAATGTTTAGATGATCTTTAAATACATTTTACTTACTTCACTTAATAAAAACATTTCTTTTTCAGGTTTAATATTTTCACTTGTATACTCCTTGTCATCTGTATTCGCATACAGTTCTTTGTTAAGAGTGACGCTAGTAAAGTTCCCGAAAACATTCACGATAGGGGAGGCGACAATTATTGTGCAAAGCATTATCCTGTTTACCATGATGTTCTTTACAAAGATTGTGTTAAACAATGGCGATGAGGAAGATGAAGAGTTAGAGTTTATTTACTCTGTGATATTTGTAAGTATTTATAAAGAAAATAACAGTAGTATGGTCTATTCAAAACTACAATTGGGTGTAATTAAGCAGAAAGGAATCCATAACAAACAAATTTTGAGATATTTGACTTTAAAGTTTAAATCGTATTTCGTTATCAATGCAATGCAGTAAATCTGCTTATTTAATGGCAGACAAAGGGTATTTTCTTGTATTGTAATATTTTAATTATGGAATTAAGTTTACTTTTTACCTCTTTAGTATGTCTAAGTCAATTTTGGTGTTAGTGTGGGATGGATCCTTAATGCCCAACTACATCCAATTTTGCATCACTCTTGTTATAATGTTTGGAGTTACGGTAACCATTGTTAAACGAATGTTTACCGTAACTTATGTTCTTTAACTTGATAATAAACAGAAGTTGTCCTTACAATTCCCATACTTTACTTTTTAGCATTTTTTTTATCTGTCACAAATTATTGCCTATTTTCAGACCATATTGTCATCAGTGGGAATTATTGTTACAGCATTTTGTGTATTGGATGAATCTCAACAAAACCTGTCAGTTCTTGCATATATAATAAGTGTAGCCGGAACATACGCATTAATGGTATTACATGTTCAAGTTGGAGTCGATTGTATATTAAGACTTGCAAGTTACATATTTTTGGATTCCGACAGAGTGAGTTATCTGATTACCCTAATATATGTTTCTGATTATTGACTACTAATACTGTACTGAGATTCTTATGGGCTCTACTTGATAGACGTTACCTTGTGTGACAGGCGAAGGTAATGCAAACTTACATTACACACCATATTTTAGTAAATATTTTTTTTAATTTGAACTACGATACTTATGAAAATTAGAACTCCATTTATTCACTAATCTGTGACCTCAAAAAAATTAAAATATCTAACTTCTGATATAATTTCAGGTAAAATTATTCGTATTTTGGCTTTCGATGGCTGTTTTATCTGCGTTCGTGATATTAATCCGTACCAAACTGGCTTTAAAAGCAAGTACGGTCACTCGCAAAACATTTCATATTCTTGCATCTGTTGTTTTTTTGACTGGGATTATATATAACGTACGATTAATGACGCTTGCTGCTGGATTTGGGTTCGGTGTTATGATTTTGATCGAGGTAAGTGTTAAATAAAACCTAGATATGAAACACACAATGGCCCAATCAAGTGGCTAAGTGCAGAAAATGCCCCGCTATACCATTCCATCAACCTAAAAATAAAATATCTACCTTAATGAAAGACAGGGAGACGATAGTAATTCAAAGAATCAGTTTTAGTTTAATTAACATTAAATTTTCTGTTTGATAGCTCATATCCTACAAATGACTGATTTTGTTATTTTATTGAACAGTATTATTATATTTTTTAGGGTCTCAGAAAGTCCGGAATAGAGCCGATATCGTCAGCTCTTCAGGCTGCATTTGCAGTCTACAGCGACGACAAGGTAAGATAATATTACTAGCTACTGCTTCAAACATGTCTATAATATTCTATCAGGTTCTTTATAAATTTAAAATGTAGCCAGCCTTTTGGTCACTAGTCGACAGCTATGAGAAATATTTCGATGCAGAATTTTTAGTTTTTTCATTTGTATTTTTTTCTCAACATAGGTATTAGTGTAAGCAATTATAATGTATACATCTATAATTTTATTGTAATCCTTATGCCTTTATTTCCTCAGGATATAGGCACTTTCGCGATGACACCGATATACCTGTACGTAGGGCTGGCTTGTCCACTCGTTCTAGTGCCGGTGCACAGAGGATATGAACTGGAACTGCTTAGTGGCGTGCTGTCAATAGGCGTAGGAGACACCGCGGCTAGCTGGTTCGGATCACGATACGGATTTAACAAGTGGGCAAGTAAGTTGTCACTCCATGCATATACTATTCTGTGGTTACAAAGTATCTTTATCATTTTTTTTCTTCATTCATTTTAAACTGGTCAATTTGAAATAATCAGCTAAAGTAGTAAATAAATTACACAGCTAAATTATATTTTTTGTTATCAGATGGACAGAAAACTTTAGAAGGCACAGCATTTAATGTTTTAACTCAAATCGCTACTGTGCATGCACTTAGAATGTTTGGTGAGTATATTTATTGATAATAATTTACTATGCAGTCATTTTAGTCTACTTGGTACTTAGTTTTGGAGTAAAAAAAATTTTTATATACGTACATCTAAGGTACTAAATTTTATTTTTATAATAATGGCTATGATTCTTATAAAAAAACCAGTAAATAAAATGGACATAACGGTTGACTGTTACAATTTATTAGGGGCATTTTTGTTCTAGGTTTTGGCTATTTTACTTGTATGTCTTCAATAATAAATTTCTGACCTTGGCTATGTTTTTACAGGATTATTGACCGCAAGGAATCCTTTAATTAGAGTTGCAATCGCAGCCTCAATATCAGGACTTGTGGAGGCGAAGACCAACCAAATTGACAATTTGATTCTGCCATTTGTAACTATGATTGCATTTCAATTTACAGCAATATTTTGTTAAAAAAAAACTTGATGTATCATTGATAAAAGGTAGGATACTTAATGTACAACAGAACTGTTGATGATGCCGCCATATATTTACAAAGAAACCAACTAATTAGATTTTATATTTTTTTACGAGTTTAGAGTAAATACTGAAATCGAAAAGATCGTTATAAATTATTTAAATTAATCTTATTCCCATTGAAACTACACATTCCAATTACCAAAGAGTAATAATATTTTGTAAATAAGAAGATATATTTATAAATAAATTATTTATTTTATTGTAATTGTGTTCGTTTCATTTACAAAATTAGACATAATTCTTGTTCAATATTGTTCAATGGACAATGATACTTAACATATTAAGGCATATATATTTAATTACGGAATGATTTTAAAGTATAACAGTTACATCATTATAACAAGAAGGCAGTATTTTTATACTTGTTACATGCATAAATATTGTAGTGGGGTGTATGGACGGTCATGGTAATTATTGCTTTACACAATGTAATACATTCTTGCACATAAAAACTTACAACTGAGGTACAGGTACGTACTTTATACTTCTAAGTCAAATTTTAAAACCTACATTTAACACATCTTCACAACTATGCTTTGACCCGAATGCTGCGGACTCTAGACATCGAAAAACGAGAAGAAAATTAAACTGATAAAGAATTCGAACAAGGTCTTTCCACGTCGAACATACCGCTCATGTCGGACAGAAAGCAAAGCAGCTACTACCATTTTTTTAAATTTATGTCCTAGATTCCAGAGTTGATTCCAAAGTAAAATTGGGATTATAAATTAGCAACAATGAAGGCGATTTCTGAAATATTCCCGTCAGTAGTGTTGCTGTTGCTACGATTGGTCTTATAAATAATTGGAAAAAGACAAGATTTTTCGAAATGTGAAAATAAAACAAAGTCGGGTTAAGACGACCATTTTCTAGTGTCTTGGCGTAGAGGGGGCGCCGATGTGTTTACGCTCTGGCGTTCAATAGGTTAAATACATAAATAGTTTCAAGATTATCAGCACATACAGAGATTCTACTTTTAAGTGGATTAAACAACTAACTAATTTAACAATATTGATAAAGTTTTGATAAAATAGAACAATAGTTTCCAAGATTGTTACTTACAGAGACAAGACACTAATTTTAGAAGATTTTAAACAACTAACAATTCTAATGTAACCATATCGACAACATTTTGATAAAATAGAACAACTATAGCAAGCATGTTTAATGTCTAGTTGGTAAAAAAATAACTATTGCCGTTGGATCTATAACATATTGTAATTTCTGAACACTGGGTATGCCTCCTCATATTACTGACCATAATCTAAGTATTCTTAAATGTTATGTCTTCACAGTTATTTCAATTGCACTTATGTTGTCTACAGGCTCAGCCTTTATATCTGCGCTGGTCATCTCTTCATTGACTTCAAGCTTAATTATTTTAGACTTCTCCACTCCATTCACTGCACTTATTTCAGTACTATTACGTTTTTTGGTTAATATCCTTATTTTCTTGACCCCTTTACATTTGGCTTTGAATGTTTTCTCTAACTGTAGGACGTCGCGTCTGTCTATTGTCCAGTCTAGAATAGCGGTATCTGCGCGCCTGATAGGGTTGTATTCTTCGCAATATGTAGGTATATCGATGTTCAGAATATTCATCACTTTTTCTAGTATGTCATCAACATAGTAATTTATTGTCAAATCGGCTTTGTTGTCCTGGAAATATATCACACTAATGTTATAAAGGTTAAAGTTTGTGAGTGTGTTTGTAATCTCAGCACGTTTATAGGGCTAGACCGATTTTGGTTGATTATTGTTATCAAAATTATTACTCTCTTTACATTATAATAAAGAAAGCAAAGTAACGTAAAAGTAATACATTACTATTCAAAAGTCCTAAGGATATTTTACTTACATGTTTTGTTGGTTGCAAGTTGCAAATGATAAGCTTCCCTCCATACTTGACAGTCTCTAGAGGCAAATTACCACTGGGCACTATCTGGAGGGTTGTGCCCAAACATATACTCAAGTCTGCTATGCTGTAATATAAATTCATTTATTTGACTGACAGGTAATTCAGGTTCTGCCAATTGCCTTTCAGGTGTTTATCCATACAATTCATGTTATTTCGTACATCTAGACTGAAACAATGATATCATTAAACTTTGCAATAGCATTTGCTCTAAAATAACAATGTACCTGGAATGCCATTCGGCCATAGTCAGGTCATTCTCAGGCAGGCTATGCTCCCAGTCCAGCACCCCATCATAAAGCCGGCCTCTGCAGGGTCTGCCAGACACGTGTTCAGCTGCACAGGGCACTCCACTGCACTTTTTTCCAACTGTCTCTACAGGGCAACTGCGCACAAACTGCCTGGAAGGATAATAGGATAGCTGTAAGTAAAGATTCATGCTGACAACCTGCATTCTGGTTGTAATCATATGCAGTTGTCAGGTCCTCAAGCTAACTGCATGGAATGTGCCATCATTTAACAGTTCTATTTATTTTTACCTATTTGATTATGGGCTGCTTAAATAAAGGTTTTGGTGGATGCAAGGGCATACCAAAGTATAAGTGGTTTTATACTTTGGTATGCCCTTGCATCCACCAAAACTTGTAAAAACATTAGTCACTATGTACTGTGGTTGTGGCTGTGGGACACACAAATAGTTAATAAGGTGCTATGAGTATAATATGTTACTTTCATATTGGTACTTTAAAGTTAGAATTGGAAATTTGAAAAATGTAAAGCAAACTAAATGGTGAGCCATTATTATATTGCTACTAGTTCCCAATTTTTTTCTAGAAGATTTGTTGCAATGTAGTTTCTATGATATCAAATATTTAATAATTAATTGAAAACTCACCTCTTACACAACTTACACTCATCAATGAACATGTTTCCATGAAGCTCAGCTAAGTACTTCCGTGGCAGGCCTGACTTCAGATGCAGGCCATCAATATTCTGACTGACTATGTACTGCACCTTGTTGCATTCCACCAGCTTCTTCAGTATCATGTGGGTTTTTGTAGGTATGGCATCGGCAAATGAAATGTTAGTCGTGGGTCTCTTTCCTTCCCTTTCTAATGTCCACACACCATTTGGACCTCTGGAATGTAATTGTAGTGTGATTAGTGTTGTACTCATGCCAAGCGTGGGGATTATGGAAACCCCCTCTTACCTAAGCCAAGGTCTTTGTTCAACAGTTAACATCTTCAGCTGATTATGATGATGATGATTAGTATTATTAGTTCTGCAATGTTTGTTCAAATGCAGTTTCAAGGTTGAATGGAATTTATCCTTGGATGGATATTATGAAATTTATACAGTGTTTATTTTATGACATTGGTGGTAGGCTAGGTAGGTACTTAATCAGGTATTTATGACTGTATTTCCTGAAGAGGTAGGCAGAGGTGTGCTGTTGCACATCTTTGCTGGTTACAACTTTGAACCAAGGTCTCATGTGATTTATAGTTATACATATTATATTTGATTTAAAAAGGCTTACAGAAATCACTAACTAAGAGAATACAAATATAACTTATTGTACCTAATGTAAAATTTATTTTTATTTAATGTTAGGATTAGGAAGCTACTTTACAAATAATTTAGCCAACTTAACGAAGTTAGCAGAATAAAATGTATACAAATCAAATGACATATAAAACAGGGTTCCTCTAAAAAAATTATAAGTTCTTCCAATTTTTCTTTACCTTATTGGCATACTGTTAGTCATACTTTCAACATTTCATGAATTAAACTTAGCTTCAAATACCAAGAGATTTTAATTTACCTGAAGTCTGGTATGCCTGCTGAAGTGCTAATACCAGCGCCGGTGTGGACTACCACATGCTTAGCTTGGCTTATAAATTGTGCTAAAAGCTCACATTTCTTGTTAAACTTCTCTACTGACTCGAATTTCTGCAACAACGCAAGGTAAGTTACGCTTATGACCGATTAAAGAAATTTGTAAGAAATTACAGAAAATAAACACGATAAATATTAAGAATTTGTACTTCTGGCACTCCTAAGATTCCTTTGTGTTCATACGGAGATAATCCTTCAGCGTAGTTACAAGACATGATGAGTAGGATATGGAAATAATAAGTAATTAAACATCAAACTATAACAAAAATCGCTGAACTCTTTCGGTAGTTTAATATCATTTTGACATTTTTGTACAATGTTTACTACAATATTTAGTCTTATTTAGTCTATGGAGTTTACCAGCTGGTGAGTGATGTCCCCATCCTTTCTTACTAAAACCATAGATACCCATGTCTAAATTAATTAGTAATTTTATGTGATCTGTGGTCAATAACGAATTGTTATTCTCTTTGGTTTTCCCTATATACTCTATGGTATTGTTTGTCACAAAACTCACTGTCAATTATTGTCAAATTCGAGTTTATTCGGTGACTGGTGTTTGTTGGCATTTTATAAATCTAATTAAAACTTTTTGTTAATACAGAGTTTGATACATTTTTGTGTATCAAAACTAGCAAAGATGAACCGGAGAAGGGCCCATGACGATGAAGATGGATACGGTTAGTCTAATAATTATTTGCTGACATATTTGTAGGTTATAAAGTGTATTGGTTTGATGACCCCTGCTTTACTTTTGTTTTAGAGCGTCTGAATCGGAAAAGACGTCGTGTATCAGAGAATCAGGAAATCGAAGATAGATTGGAATCTCTGATATTAAGGGTAGGTGAGAAATGTAGCACGAGTTTAGAGAGTAACTTGGAAGGTTTAGCGAGCGTATTGGAGGCAGATTTGAGTACGTTTCGCGTGAAAATTTTACGTATTCTT
Organism: Abrostola triplasia; assembly: GCA_946251915.1. NCBI lineage: Eukaryota > Metazoa > Arthropoda > Insecta > Lepidoptera > Noctuidae > Abrostola > Abrostola triplasia. The sequence continues at coordinate 8,930,305 of OX276435.1, forward strand.
ACTGACTGTGCTATGCGCTTACCTGAAAAGTGCACCGTATACGCCACGTTAGTGGGTCTCTTGAATGCTAAAAACTATAACTTTGGTGGGGAATTTGTTGACTACATAGTGAAAACATTCAAAGAAAATTTAAAGATTGGTAAATGGAACCCGGCGAGGTATTGCCTCAGGTTCATAGCGGACTTGGTAAATTGCCATGTACTGGCTGCTTCCTCCCTGCTGACCTTGTTGGAGACATTGGTGGACTGTGCTAATGAAGATGGTGTGCCACAAGTTAGGAGGGATTGGTTCGTGTTTGTAGTGTTGTCAACCCTACCATGGGTTGGCAGAGAGCTCTATGAGAAAAAGGAATCTCAGTTGGATCATTTGTTAACCACAGTTGATATATTTTTGAACAAGCGCAGTAAGAAACACTGGCCAGCTTTAAAGGTCTGGTCTGCTGACACTCCTCATCTCCAGGAAGAGTATCTAGATTGTCTGTGGTCACAAATAAAGAAGTTGAAGCAAGACAACTGGTCTGAGAAGCACATCCCTAGGCCATACCTTGCCTTTGATTCTATTTTGTGTGAAGCATTGCAACATACACTTCCAGCAATTCAGGTAGGCTGAAGAAATGTTTTTCTTTTTGTATATTTGCCTTGATAAAGTAATTATTTGATTATATGTATTTGCTAAAGTAATATATGAGTTATTCTCAGAATAACTGATAATATTTCTGATAAGTATATTGCAGTTTTAATTTACAATGTTATGACATTTTAAGTGGTACATAGACTATTTATTATAGTTGTGGTAACTTTACTCAAAGAGATGTATTTACTTTCAGCCCCCACCTCACAATGATAATGACACATACCCCATGCCGAGGGTCATATTCCGCATGTTTGACTACACAGACTGTCCTGATGGGCCAGTTCTGCCAGGAGCACATTCTATAGAGAGATTCCTCATTGAGGAGCACCTTCATAATATCTTAGAAGCACACCACACGGAGCGGAAGGAATGTGCCGCACAACTTCTCTGCTTCCCATACAAAGCAAAGATCCCACTAGAGTACTGTATCGTAGAGATAATCTTTGCTGAGCTGTTCAACCTGCCTAGACCGAAACATTTGGAAATATGCTACGGTTCTATCTTGATTGAGCTGTGCAAGCTGCAACCGTCAACTATGCCACAAGTATTAGCTCAGGCTACAGAAATATTGTTTATGAGGATTGATACCATGAATATTGCCTGCTTCGATAGGTTGGTATTTTCAATATTTTGAATTTTTTTCATGTTGTTTCGATTTAATTACAGGTAAAAGATTGTGAACATAATTTCCTTCACAATTAATAAATAAATTAGATGATCATAATAATAAATTTGACAGTATTAGGCTTGGTTCATATGACTACCAACTACCAACCGCCAAGTGCAAGATCAAGCTAAATAGTGTTTATCTACATGTTGGTAATGTAAATGGTTGTATGTGTTTAGTTAGATAGTGTACCATGCAGTCATATGAACCTAGCCTTATACTCATGAAAGAGGAGCCTATTGCCATTTATGTAAAACATAGTTCCTTATTATTCCGATAACATTTATTTTGGTATTTCAGGTTTGTCAATTGGTTTTCGTACCATCTTAGTAACTTCCAATACCGCTGGTCTTGGGATGACTGGGAGGTTTGCGCCCAGTTAGACATAGATCATCCCAAGCCACGTTTTATACGAGAGGTGCTTGGTAAATGCCTCAGGTTAGTAACTAGTCTGGTATTCTTATTTGAATATATTTGATTACTCCTTTATCAGCATCATCTTCATCAGCCGGAAGACATCCACTGTTGAACAAAGGCCTCCACCCTAAGAACGCCACAATGAAATTAAATGCACCTAGTATACTTTCCAGTTGCAACTATAACTATATCATTCTAAAAATCGGAATTGCACATTATCCAAATTTTAATTATTGGGTATCTCTTTAAAAACTAATTTTCGTTCTTTTCTAGATTGTCATATCACCAAAGAATAAAAGATATGGTGCCAGAATCATTTGCAGCATTCGTGCCTTTAAAACCAGAACCTATTTACAAGTATTCCATGGAAGGAGCAGGTGAGAATGAATTCTTCAATCATATTTATAATAATTTATTATACAAAATATATTATTAAACTTAATCTTAACTAATCTAAACTTAAATATTTACATTCCGGTAACACACACAGAAAATAGGAATCGTGCAATTTCTAGTACTGTTGAGTATCTTGACTTTACAGTTTACATAAATGCTTCTAAATTATTTGTATCAACACTTGACATTAAATAAATAGCTCCCATTGGTCACTGCCAGTGCCCAGAGATCAATGACAGACACGACAGTTTAAAGCTGCGACACTGAGTATTAAGACTACTAGGATAACTTTCAGTCTATTCCATCGCCATTAATTCTAGTAAGCTGAATGGCGGATCTTGACTTTCCTGAGCTTCTTCATAGTACTCATCATCTATATTTCTACTATCTGAGTTGTCCTCGTCGTTATTGAACGGTGAGTCTTCGTCCTCGTCATCACCATCATCGTCATAATCTTCGTTTAATTTGTCATCATCATCTGTATGATTATTATTTTTTTGGTCTAGTGAATGTAGGAAATCTTCGATGTCGTCGTCAATTTCAACGTAACGCTCGTGTTTTTCACTTTCGCTCACTTTTGGTTCTGGTAATGATGTGTATCCTTCTGTTTTAGGTTTTTCAGAAATATCGTCCATGGTAAAACCTGCGAACAGTTCATCGAACATGTCAGTTGTGACTGGGTTTGCTGTTGTTGTTGTAGTACTAGTAGAAGTCGAAGTAGTGGTAGTGGAACTAGTGACAGTAACTGGTTCTGATTCACTTGAAAATTGCAACGCTCCTTCGGTTGTCGTGAGGTTGTTATGTTTCTTCTTTTTACATTTCGTCTTATTCTTTGTGGTTGAATATGGTGACGCGACAACGGTTGTTTCGGTAGTAGGTGATACTTTTTCTAAATTGTTATTGTCTAATTTTACTATATGAGTTGTTGACGCTGTTGGAAAAATGTACTCATGGTCATCTTTAGATTCAAGTTCTTTATTTTCGATATCTTTCTCAAAGTCGTTATCCTCATCACTTTCTTCTGGTTCAGCTTCGAGATTCAATTTAGACGGTGCATTGTAAATTTCTTTTTCCTCTTCAGTTGGTTGTGTAGGCTGGGGCTTTTCTACCGAAATAGCTGCCATTCCTTCTGTTGTAGTGGTTCCTACTTTTTCTGTATTTAATTCGAAAACATGATCTTTATGATCTTCTCTGTCTCTTTCAATTTCCGGACTTCTAGGTGTACTTACGGGAATGTATCCTTGGAATTTAGATGCTTTTCTTCTTAGTGGAAATTTGTTTGATAATACTGAATTCGTTCGATTTTTGTCGAGTATAGACGTCGACCATTTGTCGTGATTCACCGAAGTGCCTTTTTGCATCAATGTGGATTGTCTGAAACGGTTTTTACTCTTCGGTTGCGTAGTTACAACCGGTTGTTCGGTGTCCACGGTGGTGCTCGATGTAGTTGTGCTTGTTGTTGTTGTCATTTTGGTCGTCGTAGGTCGAGGAGTGGTACTTGTCGTAGTAGAAGGCGCTTTATGCGTTTTAGTTTCCCATACAGAGTTGGCTCCACTGGTTGCAGCGGAGCTAGCTTGAGGCGTCAAGTCATCTGACGGTTTCTTCTCTAAGTACTTTCGTGTTGGCCTCACCGTTGTAGTAGTAGTCGTTGTTGACGTCACTCGTTTATGTTTCTTTAATTTTTCTGGTTTTGTGAACTTTGGTGGCGGCCGTGTCCGCTTTTTTGGTTTAGGTGTTGTGGTAGTAGTGGTGGTCGTAGTAGTCGTGGTGCTACTGGAAGGTTTTTGAATGATTTCTGAGTAATCTTCAGCATCTTCGTAGCTATTTTGTTCAGGTGTCGGCGCTGGAGTTGTTGTAGTAATTATTTCAGCATTTTCTGTAGTAGTAGTTCTCTCTCTGTGCGATGCCATCGGGGTAGTTTTTGTAAAAGCTCCTAATACATTAACCCATTCCATTGAGTTGTCTACTTCGACGGGTTGATTAACTGCTGTAATTATCTCAGGTGCTATTGTTATAGGATGTAATGATTTAATATTTTCGTGCTTTTTCAGTGGTTTTTTTAGCGTGCCGGGTTTTCTGATATTCTTATTACCCTTTTTACCAATATCACCACCTTCTTTTTCTTTAGAATCATCAGCGTAATTTATAGTAATTGGTCTAAATGCCGTGTCTGTTATAGAATCTGAATCAGAAAATTGAGTATCTACAATTTGAGGGCTTGGGCGGAAATCATAAGGCAATGTCTTATGTGGTTTATTAGAGTGGGCAAACTTCAGCGGTGGCATCGGTTTGAAAGGTTTCTTGTCCATAGTAACAAACACGCCCGGCGGCGCGTTGTATACGGGCGGTCTGATATGTTCCGGGAAGTAGCTCACCTTCATTGGTGAATGTTTAGGATGATTATAGATTTTATATGTCGTCGCAACATCCGGTTCTTTCGTTGTATATTCTGTCGCATTCAGCTTGGTCTTGACGGGCACTTCAATTGTGGACTCTTTCACAAGCGGATAGTTTGTGATTGGCGTCGGCAGAACAGCAGGTCTAGTAGTTCTTAGTGGACTTGACGGAACGTACCTGTTGTCTGAGTATGGAGGAACGTATTGACTGTTGCCTACATCATCAACATTCAAGTAAGGATGCTGGACATATGATACGGGTGGTGACGCGATAGGAGGGTGGTTGTATCTGAATGTCTGTGGTTTCAGCATCGGGTAAGGTATCAGTTTTTTCGGGTGGTATTGTTCTCTGTCATCCACGTAACCTGCTTTCGCGTGTTGAGGGTACATTTGAGGAACGTATGTCTTTTGTTTATGCCTGTAGGAAGGTTCTTCATAACTGTCTTCGTCGGAAAATAAAGACGAGAATATTCTATCTAAACCACGTGAATATGATGGACGTTTTACATAACTATGTCCAGGATTTATGTTTCTATGGACCCATATAGCTCGTTGAGGTCTCTCCCTCTGAGGTTGTTCATTGGTACGTGTTTGTGGACGGTCGGTAGGCGCATTCTCTTTAATAGTGAACGTTCTGACAGGGTTTTCATAGGGTTTTTTTAACGTTTTAGTTGTTTGTGACGTCACTGAAAATGTCAGCTCATAATGGTATTTTCCAGATGGCATTTCTCCTTGTCTCACCCGTTTCACTGACCAATACGCCTTGACACCTTTAGTACAATTGCTTTGACTGCAGTTACTTTGTGTTGCGTTATCTTCGGAGAATCGGAATCCTTCATTATCTTCAAGTAATCTTCCCTTTGCTAGTATAGTGGCATCGCTCGGTGGAATTGGCTCCTCCTTCAATCTGTCAAACCTTGCAGTTTTAATTTTTTCCCAAAGATCGTGGTCGTCTACTTCCTTCGACAGGTTATCGGGTCTACTGTCAGGTGATACGACGTCTCCCTTCGCTATTAACTGATCTATTTTGTCTCTGACAAGAGTTAAGTAAACGCTATGTCGCAAAGCGTCTTCCCAGTAATGTGGGGGGACAGCAGCCACTATTGGGGGTGCTTCAGTCTTGATAATCTCCTGTAGAGTTCCAGCTACTTCTCGCTTCCCGCTTGGCCAATCGATAAGCGGAATCGGCGTTGGTCTGAAGTCCTCGTCATTGTCCGCGAGACTTCCGTCCTTCTGTATCTGTAATGCGAACAATGAACTTTCAATAAACATGAAACGACAAACCAAATGAGTAGTAAATTAGTAATTAAGTGGCCGACGACGACTATCATTAGAATTGTATTCGACGGAAAAAAAATGTGGATATTTCAGTATGCGTTTGAAAGTAAAATGGCGGTGGGCGGGAAAGTGCGCCGGAGACGTTGGCGTGTTATAAATCGGTTGCGTGCCGGACGATCCAACCCCTCTGCGATGAGTTTCCAATTGAATAATTTCTGTACAATCCAACATATTTGGTTCGTATCTTTATTAAACTTACTTAACTGGTCTTACTGCGCTAGTTTGAAGGTATTTAATCATTCTCAAAGTTTTATGTATGTATGTTACCAAGTTCATACTACAGATTTCAAATTCGCCTAACATCACACCACTTCTCAAAAGCAATTGAGCTCTAAGGGCATGAATAGGTGCTAAAATGCATCACTGGTGAGCATTTTAGTAAAACAATCGTTTATCAGAGCCACAATCATATTGTGCGTTAGATTTCATAACGTTACAACGTAGATCTTAATCGCGGTCTTTAGCAATTTCTTTGTGTCTTCTAACAATAACAGACGGATTATAAATCGTTTCTGTGCTGATCTAGACCTATATATTCATGTACCGTGGCGATATATTGTTATATTAAACTAATTCTATTAGATGGTTTTATACTGAATATCTGATACGTCTGTTTTATTGACACGATATTTGAGTAGAAGATCACGTATGATTTAGGAAGATTTTTAAGCCTAAAACTGTGTTTAGATAGATAGAACTCTTTTAGAGTTAACTGCATGAGATAAAGTCAAAAAAAATAAGGTAGATTTAGAACAGTGGCGGTAGCACTACCGACAGAAACTGGGCTGTAAAATTAAAGAAAAATAGACATACATATCAACACAAATTGGTAATACTGATGGGCTTAAAAATGGCCAGTAATACCTACAGCGATTTTATTAATTGGGAGTTTTGCTTGCTCTATAAAAGTTACAATTAAATGAATGATGATCAATTTTTTCCTTTTGATACTTGTCCTGAAAGTTCAGGGAACTAGAGGATAAGTCAGTTGGCCTTGGATGTAAGTTTACTAATAATAAATTGGCCATGTGCTTATTGAGTGTATTTAAAAAAAAATTGATGATGTGGGCGACATTATTCAGTTTTAATGCCGAAATAAAAAACCCTGATTAATTGTTCAACTAAGAACCTTGAATTCTAAGCTTTATGTAGACAAATACAAAAATATCCCAGATGTGCCATAAACAAATACTATTTATCTTTTTTAGAATCATATTTATATTCACATTTCATTGTATAAGAATAGTTAAGATTATTTACTGGGTATATCGTTCTTGCTTAGAAACTCGGCTTGATTCACATGACTGACTATGAGACGATTTGACTGCTGATAGTGTGAGACTATGCTGGCTAGCTTAATATTAACGTTAATACGTTAGTGTAGGTACCGTCTGGTTCAGTATGTTTTTTAGATAATAGGCATTTAGATATTTTCTGTTTCCGATGTTTTTTTTGTCGATGCATTGCAATCGTGTTTGGGAGACAAGACTATTTTATTTGAAAATTAATTCATAATAATCATGCCCGCTAGACACGATGGGCCCTTTCGGGTCTTGGGAAACAGTTTTTTTTACATACATTGCGGGAATAGTAATAAGTCGAATGTGATAGAAGCGAGTCTTTGGTCATTCCGCGTTTTTCGTCTCTTACGACTTGCCTTTTTGACGATAGAGGAGAATGGTATTCTAGAACCGTCCTCTAATAGAATATTAATTATAAGCTATTAAAGGTATTTGTGTAAAATCACATGTCTCCTTCCATCTTTAAGTCCATGCAATAGGAGGCAAGTCTGCGTGTTTACAAAGATATAGATCCATTGAAACCATATTTCCTGACTGACTAGACAAGATCGTGTCTTATGAAAGTAATTCACTCATTTAAAATGCTTGTATAGGTTCGGAAGTTATGGATACTTATTTAATATTGCATGCATAATTTATCGGATAATTTTATGTTAATTAATCAAAGAAAGCTAACATAATATTAGCTGCATAATAAGCTTACGTGTTGGTTGTCAAGTAAGAATTACTGTGGATTTAGTTTGTATATCAAAAGAAATTGTCTTTTGATAAAATAGCTTAGTTGCAATTTTTTTATACAATTTTTTTTACATATCAAAGAGACACATTCGACTATGTGGAAACGATTTGATAATCGATTATGTATATAGTCTTTTAACATACAAAAAATTTACCTGTTTTGTACAGTAAAAGTCCTTGTGTTGCTATTTAGGATACGTTACACTATACGATTTGTCAATTAAATCGTCATCCTCGTGATAAATTAAACAGTCCTTAATCTTAAAACAATCGATTCAAAGTATCGATAGCCGAAGAGAATGAGCATTGAGAGTTGTATAATAAACAACATCACCGTTGAATCATAAAGACACTTTTTAATTAATATAACATTGTCAACTGCTTGATCCTTTTTCACACTTAAACAACAAAAGTGCACGATAATTCCCATTAACATTCCCAGGCCGTTATCATGTTTATGTCGCTATTTTGTCTATTTTAATGATATATTATAGCGCACTAATATGGTTTTCCACGTCGAAACCACCCGTAATGTTAGATATGGTTGATCGCTCCACTTACATGGGAAAATTGTAGGTAACAATGGTAACGCTAAGGTCATTGTCTGTTGTTTTATAATTCGTTTAATATTGTTTAGTCTTATTAGCGTTTGGCGTGTGTCGGGTTATGTCGGACTTACTGGAGAGATTTCACTGAGCTGTTGCGCATGTTATGACTAGCTGTTGATGTTATTCAATAATATTTGGGTGACATAATTAAGTACATAGCAATATAATTGTGTAATGGATATTATTGTATTGCTCTAGGTTGTAATAACTTAATGTGAGAAGGACGTTTTTTAAAGTTTTTGTTCTAATTTTGCTGTTTCTTTTAGAAATCAATGGGATAATTATTTTCCGTATCAACCTACGTATCTTACTTATTGTGTGCGAGTGAAGCTTTCTTTGTATTTTAAAATTTTATTGATTAATATTGTAGCAATTCTAAACTTAGCTAATAACTTCACATTTTTGTTATTAGACGGAGCTAGTTTTAGAAAAAAATTAATTAAATATTTGTTTTGGTTTAGATTCCTAGTAATATACCGGTGTGCTGCTAGCTTATCAATTCTAATTTTTACCGAAATTATTGACCTCATGATCTATACACAGCAGGACAACTCCCGTACCTTAATAGCGTAGTTTTGCTATGGGCTTAAAAGTTGCAAAACTGTCAACATGTGAAATTTAACACTAGAGCCTATCCCAAAACTGTAGTTTAAAATTACTTGAATCAACCGTCACATGTAATTTTTTTTTAATATAGAAAAGCTTAGATACTTACAACAAGCGCAAAGAAAACGCATATCAATGCGGATCTCATGTTTCACTGATTCACGGCACTTCACGATTGTTTTCCACTGTGTTGGTTACTACGGGTGCGACGCGGGCGCACTGGCGGCGCTGACTGGCGGCTAGCGTTCCAACACTCCACGTATCACCCACCCTTCCTCACCACGATACAACTCTTACACCGATAATACTAACTATCATTTGTATCCGCAACTCTGTTTTGGTGTTTATGTTATGTTACGTTTTGATGATCTGATTGGTGCAGTGGTTACTCTAAAAGTTGTGGTGGACGTGGTAATATGTAGTATGATAAATAGCTTTAAAATAACGCCGTGTGGTATCCGGCCTGGAATTGACCACACCCTTTCCTCTCGGGGTGTCATCAAAGGCAACTAAGGGCTAATTCAGAAAATTGGCAAGCGTCTTCTGTAACTTAACCTAATACTGCGAACCCAAGCCACTTGCCATGCGTGGGGATTTTAGTCATCCCCCTCTCTCTAAGGGGAGGCCTTTGTGTAACGGTGGACGTCATTCGGCTGATGATAAGGCTGTGATAAAAAACCTGATTTGCAAAAGAGTTTGCATTATATTAAAACTATTAACACAAATCGTTTAACACCGGAAAGACAAACAGGATGTTTCTTTTTTGTCTAAGTGATTATTAGTATAAAATGACTGTTTCTTTTGTCAATTAAATGGATTTAATGAAGGTTCAATCGTAATATTATTCACATCAAGTGACGTGCAACTCGATCGATATTGATTGTTGACCGGTAGTCATTATGCAAACGCATTGGAAAGTGCTTTTGTTGTTTTTTGATAACCAAGAATTCAAGTTTAGATGGTAGTTTAATTGTTGTCGCTTTGAACAGTAAAGTGCTCTTGATCTATGTTTTATTTACTTTGCATTAAACTTTACTTAACACGCTGTGAAAACACAGGTATTTGGGGAAACTTCTATAACGCTGTATATACGAAAAAAGCTTTTCTATTTCTGACAAAAGTGCAGCTGTTACGGCGACTTAAATATAAGATGAACACCTTTCTTTGAAACCTAGATTTAATTAGGCTTATCATCAACGTTATTCTGACAAACTGGGATATATTAAGCCGGCTCTTCTCCTCTCTTCAACTATCGACTTTGATTTGCTGTGGTCATTCCTTTTTAGCAGATTTTAAAGCTAAACATAGGTTTCCTTCAAGCGTCGGCGTCGCCATATCGTTCGGTCCTGTGATTTTCACATTTAGCGCATAAATAAATAATAATTCACGTTTGTGAATGAGGGGCTAAACCGCTAACACTTTCGCACTTGACTGGACAGTGAAGATATGCAAATCAGTCGTGTAGACGGCCATTATGCACATACATACATAATTAAAGAACTCAGAAACAAGACAGATCGAAGTTTATTCATAAATACCAACTATGACCTCTTTAGCGATGGTTTTGAATTCAGACTAACCCATGTATCTATACTAATCTATACTAATATTATAAAGCTGAAGAGTTTGTTTGTTTGTTTGTTTGTTTGTTTGTTTGTTTGTTTGTTTGTTTACTTGAACGCGCTAATCTCAGGAACTACTGGTCCGATTTGAAAATTTCTTTCGGTGTTAGAAAGCCCGTTTATCGAGGAAGGCTATAGGCTATATATCATCACGCTACGGTCAATAGGAGCGGAGCACCAATGAATAATGTTTCAAAATCGGGTTGATTTTTTTCCATTCGACAGCTTCCCCTGCGTGCGCTGCGTAAACGGTTTAAGATTCGCCAAAATCATGTAGGACAGAATTGTTCTTCCGTAAAAGTTCTAAAAAAAAGTCCACGACAGCATATGTCTATCTTTTAAGGTTGGCTCACTATAACCATTTTTATGCTTACCAAATTTGTTCAATAATAATGCGTTATTTGCAAAGGTGTTTTTATAAACATGAATATATATCCATATCCAAATAAATACGTTATTCATCACAAGTGTTTAATCAAAAACAAAATTGCCCTTTATCTATACTAACTAATATTATACAGCTGAAGAGTTTGTTTGTTTGTTTGTTTACTTGAACGCGCTAATCTCAGGAACTACTGGTCCGATTTGAAAATTTCTTTCGGTGTTAGATAGCCCGTTTATCGAGAAAGGCTATAGGCTATATATCATCACGCTACGGTCAATAGGAGCGGAGCACCAATGAAGAATGTTTCAAAATCGGGTTGATTTTTTTCCATTCGACAGCTTCCCCTGCGTGCGCTGCGTAAACGGTTTAGGATTCGCCAAAATCATGTACGACAGAATTGTTCTAATTTGCATTATCACCGTACAATTTTTGCGTTAGTGTTACAAAATACTATATTATTATAGTCAATGTCATATTATAGTTAAGACATACATATATTGTGTCACTTAGTCCGGGTGAGAAAACAATCATAGAATACAATTGCTGTTTCCGAATATCCACGCGGACGGAGTCGCGGGCACAGCTAGTTATCTATATGTTCGTTTTTGCGTGTGATTACTTATGGAATATACCTACCTTCTGTTTGCTAAATACAGTTGCAGAACCATCGTTTACTTGCCACGAACTGTTTGATTTGTGCTGGTCCGATTTGAAAAGCTAAACGCTTATTAACCACTGCATGATCAATGATCAATCCTTCTCTACACGAGAAGAGGTCTTTGCCCTGCAGTGGGACAGTTATAGGCTGTTATTATTATTATTTTTCTACCACTGCACCAATGGTTTGATATAAGTTAAATATAATATAGACATATAATATAAGCGATAAGTTTATTATTTTATATTGGCTACAAATGAGCTACATAACGTCAAAGCTAGTTGCAGTTGTTCTATGGTGAGAGACAGCCAAGAATTTTCATGATTACTCTTTTGAAAGTGTAATGTAGCTGTAGGTGTATGATGTAAAAGTACAAGTCCAAATGACTTGTGTATTGAGAAACTCCGTCCATCAGACTTCCTAGGACCATTGGCACACCTAGAGGATGTTCCTTAACAACATGAAGGGAACTTATCTTCACACGTACTCTTTTGTCGGCCAGCGAGGAAACTGCCGTAACATTAATATAACGTCCGTAAGTTAATGAGTTTTTAAAAACGCCATTTTATAATAAAGTCTTGATAATCATCGATGTGCTTTGTGAACAATTGCTAATAAAAATAAAGGATTTTTGTTTTACATGTTATTATAATTAGGTATGTTGCTTGCAGTTTTGTTTTCTGATAATTCGTTTAGGTTTTTATGGCCTTCTCTATGGAATCATGTTTGTTGATTATTTTACTTTGCTCAACACTAGCAACGCTGTCGTTGCTGACTCAAAAATTAAACGCACCGGCTCAACAACACTTTTAAAATTTTCGCAATTAACATTTTGATACTCTGACAGTGTTTAGCAGTTTTCCAACCGTATCTCTTGATTATTTTTACAAATGTCCGATGAAAAACTGCGTTCATCACGCGAGGGTTGCTCGAGTGAAATTCCTGCTTTGCGTGCGCACTTTCCATCTCGTGGACATTTCGCCGTTTTTTCTTTACTGGCAATACTCGCATGCGGAACGCTAGTGAGCAGTCTGCCTAATGAATCGTTCTCTTAAATTAATATACTCCATTGTAATTTTAACTTTGTTTTCTTATTCATAAAATAGATAATTGATTGTCGTTTTATTGGAATCAGACGCACATATTACTTTGTCATTCATTTGTATTATGGGTTGGGACTTGCGTTGAATACACGAATAACATGAGAAGTTATGCATGAACGAATAGGGAATCCGACTGCTTTCCTTGTTGCTGACTGTAATTTTATGTTTATTTAATGATATAAGTATGATTAATTCGTTTAGTTTATGATCACCTCATTATATATCTTTTGATACGCAGACTAGACGTAAATTAAACGAGCGTGCTTTGTGGCGATTAAGTGTTTGAATTAATTTTAAAGTATTCGATGTTTCTTATTATGTATTTCAATTAGTTATATTGACTTATCAGTATTAGATCACACACACGTTGATATTAATAAGTAAAAAACATGCATTAAGCAATTTGAATATTTCTGAGTGTATACCTAGGTACTAAAATTACCGTCTTTAATTTACATGACTTTATTAAGTGAGGAGCGATGTATGAAAATTTAATATCTACGCCACTAAGTTGTTATCCACTGTTGCATGACAGAGTATGTATGTAGGCATGATTGCATATATGTTTCCGAAAACTCCTGAGTGAATGTAAAAATAAAAAACGATTTTAAACTTATACAGAAAAAAACATTTATCCTTGGACGACCCTACTGACAATAGATTACAGGTTCGATCCAAGAAAGTTACTTTTGGCAGATCAGCGTTAAAAAATAAAGGACCGTAGCGTACCTGGAAGTCAACCGAACGATCTGCGCGACTAAATGGCTGAAGAGCTAGAACTACTAGGCGCGATACTTTCGTACAGTAGTATTAAAACTACACTCGCTTCTCTCACGCACTGCCACCACAGCCCATCCAGTTCTCATGATCTCTCGGTGTGCGATAACGATGCGTTTGCGCAACCTACTCCGGTATTGTTCGCGCGCTATCTCGCGCCGAATCTACGTTAATTACTAAATACTCGCCCTCTTATTATATCGGTCGAACTAGTGAGGAATTGCACAGTATCGTTGGGAAATTATGTGGATATGGAGGTAGTGGATAAGGTTTTATTGTTCAGTTAATTGAGTGTGGCTCGATATTTGCACTTCAGTGGTTTATGTTATTTAGGGCAGATTTTCCATCGTCAAATCCTACTTCCTACTAATATTATAAATGTGAAAGTTTGTGAGTATGGATGTATGGATGTGTGGATGTTTGTTACTCTTTCACGCATAAACGGCTGGACCGATTTGGTTGAAATTTGGTATGTAGATAGGTTATACCCTGGATTAACATATAGGCTACTTTTTATCCCGAAAAAATGTAGCGGGTAACACCGCGGGGCGCAGCTAGTAAATTATATTCGAAGAATCAAATTGTCATTTTGACAGTTAATGTATGGCAATTTGAAAATATGTCAAATTTATTCTACAGATAAATCAATATCTGGCTATTGAAAAGTTGACCCTTAGTGGAAAGTTTAAAGCTCAAATCGAAGCTTTTGTTTACCAAAAAGTTTTCTTATATCGCAACCTGATTTTAGGAGTTTTTTCTAACCAATGAAGAGTACTTACTAAGTCTCGCGAGTTGAAATTAGTAATAAGATGTTGTTTATTAATCTTCAAGCTACAAAAAACTCATAGATATCTACTAACTATAAACATTACTGTAGTTGGGCGGCAGCTGTAGCCAGAAAAACATGCGGAAGTTTGTGATGATAGGTATTGATGATAGTTCGATTCATCGTGTGTTTGCTATGATAAAACTTGTTCAAGTTATTATCAGTGTGGTGACTGATGTCGCTTGTATCAAGGTGTTTTACAAACTATCTTAGGATGATATTTAGAGGTTTCGTTCGTCCGTTCAAAACACTACTCCTATCAGCTCTAGATTACATCTGGTATTGAATGCACCGAAATTTATAAGCAAGTTCAATAGTACATTTAAATATCCCCGTATATTGTATGTTCCGTATATTCAGTGGGATTTGATAGATGTTAACCTGTTTTCATTGTGGCGTTCTATGGGGGAGGCCTTTGTTCAACGGTGGACGTCTTCCGGCTGATGATGATGATGTCAAATGTTAAACTGTCAGTCGATGTCCCGTATCAATCTTATCCAGATCAACGATATTGATTCCTACTGTAATTTCCACAGCATCTCTCCCCGGCACCGAGGCTGCTCACCAGCTAGTGATCTGTGTCCGCAACAAGTGCACTCCCGAGGAGGCTCTGAACGTCCTCCGTGAGCTCCCTAACCCTCTCCGGGAGGGCGAGCAGCCGGCCGCAGCGCAGGCCGCGCCCTACAACCCGCTGAAGATCGATGTCTTCGTGCAGACGTTGTTGAACCTCGGAAGCAAAAGCATATCGCATAGTTTTGCTGCCATCTCCAAGTTTCATTATGTGTTTAAGGTAACTTACAGTTTAAATAAGCGTTAAAAAAAAATAGTTTTATTGCTTCCTATAATTGCAATAAAATTTTCAGATCAGATTCAAAATTATTGTGTATTTTTTCATCACTTAATAAGAGTCCAATAGATTACATAGTGCAAATTTTAACCTCAAGGTTAATCTTATCATAAAACTTGTTGCTTAACAGTAAGTAACTTGCTTAGTAGTTAGCCTAATTTTTTAACCTTGATAGAAATTTAAAATATAACCAACATTTTCTTAAATTAAATCGGCTATTCTAAACTTTCATTTATCGTCCAGATTCTAGCGGAGTCTGAAGAAGCCCAGATCTGTATTCTGCGCAACGTGTGGGAGCTGTGGCAGCGACACCCGCAGATGGTGTGCGTGTTGGTAGACAAGATGCTCAAGACACAGATAGTGGAGTGCAACGCCGTGGCCACGTGGCTGTTCTCCAAGGAAATGGCGCCCTTCTTCACGCACAACTACCTCTGGGAAGTGCTGCATCTCACCATTGACAAGATGAACAAGCACGTCTCAAAATTAAGTGAGTATTTCTCAAGTTATGGTTTATTATATAGTGATGTGTTGATGTATTCCTCGAAGGTTAATTTTCATAGGTAAAAGTGTGGCACTAGTAGTAGTGTGGACTGCCTCGTTGGTCTAGTGGTCGCTAAGCGCGACTGCTGAGCACGTGGTCCTGGGTTCGAATCCCGGGTCGGGTAAAGTGTTACTGGGGTTTTCCATTAGGTAATTCTCCCTATTGCCATCAACCGGGCACAAATCCAGACTCCGTGCTGCTACTGAAAGATACCTCAAATTTACTTTGCCCCACCCGAGAATCCAGGTTCTTTGAGTGAGCTCGCAAAGGTTTTGATACATGTTTTATGTCACACATTTTAAATATTATAGTTTTTATTTTTGGACTAAGTTTCTCAGTTATTTTTATTAATGTTAATTATTTTTATGTAAATTCTCTATCGCACTGAGAGACGACTGTAATGATAGTGGATAAGGATGTATATAAATAAATAAATATTAGACCAAAGAGGCAATCAATATTAAACAGAATAATTATACATCACGTGTTTCAATATGTGAAATATTAATACTTTTTAGTTTTTTGGATGTCGTGTCGTACCGATTGGCACAGTGGCTGACTGCTTGACTTTCACTTGGCCGATGTTTCGGTAGTCGCACGATCAAATACGATTATATTTTTTATCACACAATTAATTGTACAGTGAATAATGTAACGTGTGTACTTAGTTCCCGAAAGGAAATATGAAATAAATTGTTTTTATATTTGTATAGTTAAGGCCCGTTTACATCAGCCCGTGTTTTATATTATTTAATTTGGCTATCTGCTAATATGAGGTTATATTATTAAATATTATTATGTCCCAGTCTAAACTCAGTCCTTATATCTATATTATATTATTTCTACTACCTTTTAGGTCAAGTGGGCCTATGAATATGGAATAAATATAAGTATCTTTTTAGGTGGGGAGCTGCAGCAAGCGAGAGAAGCCTTAGCAAGGGCAGATTCGAGCAGCTCAGACTCAGAAGACGAGAATAGCACCAAGAAGAAGAAAGACCAGGATAAGCCTACCGAAGAGGTATACAATATTTACAGTTATAGTATACAATATTTACAATATGCAAGATTTATCCATAAGCAATTTGAAATTTGAAATACCTTTTTATGGGAATTGTATGAAGTTAATCAATTGAATCAATATTGTAGGACATAATAAAAGGAAAACGTACTCATCTTCACTAACCTAGCCGTTAACCCTTTCCTAACTGAGTTGGGGCACAGTTTTACATACGAGAAAGGACATAGGCTGCTTAACGCGGGCAAAAGCTAGTAGCTGAATGCTAATAAATGAATGATTATGTTTGCAGGCCGTAGAGCGCATGGAGGAGCGGCTGGAAGCGGCCCACATGGACCAGAAGCGGTTGTTCCTGATCGTGTTCCAGCGGTTCATCATGATCCTGTCGGAGCACCTCGTGCGCTGCGACACGGACGCGCGCGACCCCGACACGCACTGGTACCGCAGCACCGTGGGCCGCCTGCGGCAGGTGTTCCTCATTGTGAGTGTAGCAGTGTAGCTTGTGGTTGGCTAAGGTGCCACCTGCACTAGGTGTTTGTTAAGATACATTTTTTTTAGGAACTAGATTTAGGCCACGACTTCGTCTGTGAGAAAGAAAATGTCGTGTCTTTTCTGGTATTGTAATAGTCTACGCTAAACCAAGTTCCCATGCCCCCTTGTCTATTTTGAATTTTAAATTGAATCGGGTGGATCGTTTTGAAAGTTACGATATCATCATCATCAGCCGGAAGACGTCCACTGTTGAACAAAGGCCTCTCCTTTAAAAAAGCCACGGTACACGACAACTTCCCATTGTATACACCGGCAGCCTGCAAAATTACAATATGATAATTTTCAATTTGCTAATAATACCCGTTGTTCCTTGCAGCACCACGAACAAGTCCAGAAGTACAGCAGCACGCTGGAGACGCTGCTCTTCACTCAGGACCTGGATCCTCACATCCTGGACGTGTTCCATCAGTTCCTTGCTCTCACCGCTTAGTTATACGTATAGCGACTGTTTACTTTGCGTAAAAAATGACGGTATTATTTACTATATACGTCGGTTTTACTCACCTGTGTATTCGAGAATGCCCGACTAGTTTCGAACTCGAACGGAGCCCTTATTCATGAGCTGGTTGCGCGGCGAAGTAGCGAGCCGAACTTTGGCCTTGAAAGTAGTCGGGCATTCCCGAATACACACGTGAGTAAAGCCGATGTATATAGTAAATAATATGGATAACACTCACGAAAGTTATTATAGTAAAAATTGACGGTCCTTATGGTGTCAGGGGTGGCGAATTTTTGTATTGCGAGGAAACTTTAACCTGTAATAAGGTGACGTTAACAAAGTGGTTGACTATTTTACTAAAGGCTGGTTTTACAATCATAAATAATAATGAAGCATATGTTATACGGAGCACCTTAAGGTATTGTGAAGACATGTTTATTACGAAGTTAAAAATTGTTTGCCAAATGAAATAATTTATGTTACTAAAAGCAGTATTCACAAATCTTTTTAACATCAACGATGTATTTTACTGGCTTTGTTGTTAATTAGCTGTCTGTTCATAAAAAACACTGAAACTTGTACACGATTTTGGCTGATACTTGATAAAAATCACGAAAGTTATCACGTTTTATCACCTAAATTACTGCATTTTAGTATTTATAATACATATTATGTAAACGATGATAATACATTGTGGTATTTATATTTTGGAATTCTTCTTATCGTATGGTTGATAAACAATCTGGTGTCAGAGTTAAACCGCGCGTAGGCCTCTGAAATGGCACATGAATACACACCGTTGAAAAATCTCGACAGTGAGCGTCTTCCTCACCGTTTTTAGCAACTGATAAATAATTTATAGTATGCACATGAATTAGAAAATACTTCCTTTGATTTGGCAGTCCAACGGTCATACCACTCGGCTATCAAAGCAATTTATACTGGAATGACGAAATCTATTATTCGAATGCTCATATGTAAAGAATTTTCTATGAAATGGAGGGTTTTCTTTTAAATTAGTATATAGGAAAGTCTAAGTAAAGGTAACACTGATTCGCCTCCCTTTATATAATATCGTCTCGCGTCTGTAAGCGACCAATGTATTGAAAATAAGTTAGGTGTGATTATTATTTATGAACTTGATACAAAATAATGGTGCGTTGATAATGTCTATGTGATAAGTGTTGCGTGGTATAGACTTTTGTAATAATATGATTACTTGGCTTATTAGCTGAGGTTAGGTCACATGAAACAATTAGATGTATGACCTGATAGGGATGATAACTACGATTTTTTATATACTGTGACATAAGGTGTCGAATTAATCTGATGACTGAAAAAACAATTTGAATACGCAAAATATTAGTTATAAGCATTTAAAATTTATTGTCAGACAGAGATAGGATCTGCCTAGAAAAGACGTCACGTCAAAGTAATAGTACTTACAATTGACATCGCCCCGTATTTAGCGTTTTGCGGGAGAGGTATAGAGAATGCCCCCTCCAACTTGGAAACATTGTATTTCCTCAATTTTTTCTTGTTTTTTTAGTCATCATCCCTATTATTTTAACTAGCATTTCTATGTATGTACCTCAATGTCAAGAACTCCTTGACTGTAGGCCCTTCTGGGAATATATCTACTATTAACATTTTGTACTTCTATGTATTAAACTGCATATCCCTTGAGTTTTATTTTTGGTATGGAAAGACCATGTATTATATTCAACGTGGATGACTATGTGCTGATCTTAGGTATAATAATTTGACTAAAAAATTGTCTTCACTGGCTTTTAGGAGTGTAAATTTAGGTAATGTAAGCCTTAACTCTATTCACCATATATTATTATTCAGCAAACTGGTTTAATTCGTTGTTTGCCTCATATTCGCTATTTAGTCGCCGTATTATTCGAATCAAATGTAAGAATAAGATATAAAATTATTATTTATCTCGATTAAGTATATTGAGTTCAGATTCAGAATGGGTTAACAGCCTTTTGTATCTAAGTGAATAGATGGTCCACATCAAATGCAGTGATGAAATGTGATGTATATGTAAAGAATGATGAATCATTATCAATGGCCCAGTCGCAGCCACTGTGTAAACAAAAGCACGCATATGCATTTAACATTCTTTAAAGTTATCTCGCAATTAGTGATAATGATGCGATGTTATGTAGCTTAACGCTGTATATATGTCGCATTAGATGTGGGCCAGTTTATGATGTATGAATGAATAATATTGTTTCATGTAAATAAATCTTAGTTAAGTCGAAGTCTCTCCGTTTCATTTTCCTTTAAAATTCGTATCTTGAGTTTCTTTTCCTAGAGTATCTCCTAGCGATTTATAATTATGTACGTATTTTAGGTATAGAAACAAAAACTCAGTCTTTTTATATATTAAGTATAACAAAGTTCATCATAATAGTAACATAAAAAATATTTCATTTAAATTCGTGTCTCATTGAGTAAGCCCAGTTTGGATACATAAATATCATTTCTTTCACACGCTTGACAAGAATACGCACCGATACACACGTCTAAAAGATTCCATGTATTCCATAATTTGGATATTTTTGTCAATAGTCAGTATGCGTACATTATAGGATTTTTTTTTAAATGATTGTATCAAACCTGGGCCTACCCCGTATTAAGCATGACCTAATAATAAAGGCCTGCTCTGTTCGCACAAAATGCCAGCTGTGCCACGGATGACGTCACTTGTGCGGAATTTGTGGCTCTCAAACTTCTAAAACAGCACTTTTGCTTTTCTATAGAGCAGCCCCCTTACCATAAACTCTTAAAACAGGACAGTTTACGTTGTGGAAGCGAGACGCCGTATTACAGCACGTAGCGGCGTCTCGCTTTCATAACGTAAACTGTCCTGCTTTAAGAGTTTATGGTTAGGGGGTAGGCCTTGTTATATTAGCCCATGGTAAAATGTAGTCATCAGTTCAAGTAGGTGAGTAGTTCTTCAACGTCTTTCTTGGAGCCGAGGTAGCAGGGCGAGCGCTGGTGGATGGCCGAGGGCATGATGTCCAGGATCGGGATCTTACCGTTGGTCGCCAAGCCGCCGGCTTCCGTCACTATGAACGACATTGGATTGCATTCGTAGAGTAGACGGAGCTGGAATTAAAAGTATGAATTTTAGGTCAAAATCTTATAGGACAGTTGCTACGTATTATCGTGATTCATTTTAGATTCAAATAAATGTATTTTTATCAGATTCTGAATCCTGTTTATTGTATAGTTAAGAATAATTGAGAACCAAAATAAAGATGACAAAATGAGATAACGAATCGTTAGAAAATTGCTCTAATTTAAATTTAAGAGTACCAACGTCTTCGCTGTTATCCTGCTAAAGAATAATTAACTACTAATCTGGAACAATGGAAGAATTCTACAAATGAAGAGAGAGTAGGGAGGCCTTTGACCTCCAGCGGGATATTATAGGTTTCTAAAAAAAAGGTAAAAGGATGTTGCTCTTGTAAAAATAATCATAATCGTAATCAAGAATGTCTAGTTTTCTTGAATCTACTTGTTCCACGTGATAATCACACTCCGAGTTAATTAGAAAACTTTCCATAATCAAAGGTGGTAAATCTACTTTGAACGTGTCAACCAGGAATAGGAGTGGCGTAATGTTTACAATTAGTACCTAATGTATCTATGCTGTACCGATAGCCTGTACACGGGGTCATGATTACGTTGTGTCTCAGTGAGATATCATTATTATCTCATACAAAATCCTGTTGGAATCAGACTACATTTTAACAAGAATTTGGTTTATTTTTAGATCATCGTTGTTGCAGACATTGATTTGTTCAATATTTTCCTGAATTTCATTGTTTTTCGGGTTTATTTAGGTTTTTGACTCAGGAAAGGTTTTATAGAACTGAATAGGGATTTCATTAGTTTTTTAATCATTTTCAGGGTTCAGTAGATTGGGTCATTCTAAACTCACCTAATTAAAAATTGATTTAAATGTAGTATTTAAAGGTACATATTGTGATGGTCTTTACATGATGGTCCTTACATGTGACCAGAAATTGTATAGGATAGAGAAATCTAGAAGAATAAAGGGCTCCCCCTTTAACATTGAGATTCAACGTAAGCTAGGCAAAAATTCGTTTGGCCACATTTTTTGACTTAAATAGGTAGATTAAGGTCTTAATTCGTCTTCGGATGGCCTAGCGGCTTTTATCAAGCATTAACTTCATATAGCAGTAATTAATAACATTACTCATTGTATGCAGTAGGTATGTGAGTGTCCGTGACTGACCTTCCCGTTGGGCGCGGACTTGGTGGCGGGGTACATGAAGATACCGCCGTACTTGATGGTGCGGTGCACGTCGGCCACCATGGAGCCCACGTAGCGCGCGCCGTACGCCTTGCCTGTCTTCGGGTTCTTGCGGTCCTCTATGTACTGCTTCAGACCAACCTCCCATTCGGCTGCGTAACCTGGGGATAGTGGAACCTATTTTAGAATTTGGGAAGTCTTTAAAATGATTTTTGTCTGAAGATCGGTCCTTTTTGTTTGTGATGTGAATTAACTCCATTGCGTAAAGCAGCCGACCGGGATTTGTGGCGTACATTGGGAGAGGCCTATGTCGAGCGGTGGACTGCAACGAACCGATGGTAATGATGCTGATGACGAACTGCATTAATATGAAACTGGCTGGCTTGAAGCCAAAAGAAATAAGATAAAGTTTTGGTAGGAAGTTTTGCTAATCATTTCCTCTTCTATATTTCACACTAAAAAGTGGTAAAGGAAGGTTTCCAAGAGCTATCAGCAATGACAATATTTCAAAACACTTGTTTGTTAAAAAGTTGTTCCACTTTATCTATAATAAAATGTGCCTGAAATTCAAACCAAGTGTGCAAGCAGATTTGCATGTCTAGTAAAATAAATTTTCCAATGAACCATAAAATGCTATTATTATGTAGTAATAAGTAATCTGTTAATGAACAATACTCGCTCTGTTTAACAACAATGAATGAATAATGGAGTTTGAAGGTAATTAGTTTTACGATCACTACGGTCTTAGTTTAATCAAGAAACTAGTTAGTAAAGATAACGTGTGTTTCAATCTGATAGGTAACTATGTAGGTGGGTATTTCTATGTAGTAAAACATAGAAAAAGTTCTTAATAAAACAGGCTACATGTAGCTACCTAACCTTTAAAAAAATGTTTAAAATTAATTAGTTCGAAGGTCAGTTGTTGAACTTTAATAACTGGTATTATTTTTGTAATAATAATACTTATAGATAGAGATAGAAGCCTAAATTACATTTTGTCCTAATTGACAAGAATAAAATTTTGGTGTTGGTTCTATCACTTCTATCTAGACTTACCCCGTATTTCCATCGTGACCTATAATATATAACTAGTGAAATGTGGGACTACTTCTTCCTATGGTTGATGAATAATCAGGTGTCAGAGTTTAAATCGCCTGTAGGCCCCTGACGAGGCTTTAAAACCGTAAAAAATCTCTCAGGTGTGCCGGTTTCCTCACGATGCTTACCATCACCGTTTTTAGCAACTGATAACTAATTTGTAGTACGCACATGAACTCAAAAAGACCAATGTCTTTTCGAATTCATGTGCGTGTCGGGGTTTGAACTTGCGACCTTGGGTTTGGCAGTCCATCGGACATATCACTCGGCTCATTGAAAAACGTGGACACGGGTTATAATTTAGTCCATGGTTTAACTTGACATTTTTTATGAATAGGGGATTAGGGGGGATAATGTTTTAGTAGTGACAACAAACCTTCATTGATGGAGTAGATGTTCCCCTTGTCGGGCACCGTCATGTTGGGGTCGGTGAGGATGAACTCCCCGAGCGCGGGGTCGTACAGGAAGCCGTGCACCCCGCGGCCGCGGCCCAGCGCCAGCACCAGCATGGTGGCCGAGCCGTACAGCGCGTAGCCCGCCGCCACCAGCGAGCTGCCCGGCTTCAACGCGTCGCCTAACTCCGGCTCGCCGTCGGTTTGCTTTCTGCAAGTTTTTTATAAGTTTCGTATCGTATCTACTTATTATAATATGTGTAGAAGGTAGAATAAGTTGATATCGCCTTATTTAATCTAACTACACTACCTCCCAAGTTAATGGGCGTTTATTTAATTAAAGATAGTGCTAACAATAATAAAGTATCAATTGTTTATAATTAAGCCTTGTTTATGGAGAATTGGAGGTTGAAGTTAGTTTTGTAGATAAGTAGGTTCTATGGAATATTATTCAGTAAGTCGTAATACTGACATCACTATGGGCCGAAAAACACGGGCTTCGTAGATTAATTGATGAATGTTTAACTTCTAACCGTCTTCTCTTTTACGATTATCTAATAGCGTGGAGCTGTCAATGTTTATTGGGTTTTCTTCCACGAGTAACTATTACTTACCTAATAAACTACATATTGTTGTGTCATCCCAATACAATAGGCCAATAAATATTGAAGATAGTCTATCTCTTTGAAGTACAATAATGGATGGCTAATCTAATCTTATAAATCTGTACTAGGGTCGATCTCCAGAGGCATTTTTTTTCGTGTTGGGCTGGATAAACACGTTTTAAAATCGATAAAACGTTTTCAAAATATTTTTTATATAAAGTTCGATGATTAATCTATGTGATACAAGGCTAAAATTATGAATAATTTTATTATAAATACTTTAAAAAAAATCTTAAACCCTAAAATCCTGATTGCTCTGGGTTGACCCAACTCCCGATTGAATGAAAAAAATATTTTTTAAATTTTTAATGCGAAGGTTCATGTGAAACAACTTATTTAGATTACATAACAAATAGTTATTCTTCATAGTAATTCAATATTTTTAGTTATATTAACAATACTTTTGCCACAATTTGAATTTAAAATCGTGACCGGGCATTTTATCTCATCGCTCTGCGCTGAGGCAAAACATCGCGCTCATCCCTAGTTACGCGTTATGGACACTCTATTCCCCTCCAGCGTGGCAACGCCTGTAGTGGCCTAACCGCCGAGCAGGATACCTGTGTGCCACGTCCCCCCCCTCCAACATTACAAAGGTAAGTTTATGATTGCTCTGGATTTGGTTCTCGAATTTTATGATTGCTATGGCACGTTATTAAAATTAAATAGTAAGCTTGTGAGTGTGTTTATTATGTAAATTAAGTGATTGCTATGATGTTTTTTATGAGACGTTATCACAACTTTCTACTGCTTTTAAATTCGGTTATATTTATGATTTTGTGACTTTTTCTGATCGCTATGGCTGTGATTGCTCTGTCCAAAAAGGCCAGAGTGATGATATTTTGCATTCATTGTACGTTATAAATCTATTTTAAGTAGTAGTACCGGACTGTAACAATGACAAATGATGAACTATGCATATAACCTTTAATTTATAACATTTCCTGGGTTTCTTTGGGTAACCTAACTCCATAAACAGATTTTGACGTATTTTACCTGATGATATTATTATATTGGCATTTAACTACAACCCTTTCTTCTCTAAAATTTAATGGCAACTATTCTTGCAGATTGTAATCATGCCTCGAAATAAATTATCTATTGAAGAAAAACGTCTTAGGAAGAAATTGGCTGAGCGTAGTAGAATGGCCAAGATAAAAAATGATCCAGATCTATACGCACAATGTATATATCGTTAGTTACAAACTTACAAATACAATAAAATATCGTTAGTTACAAAAAACCTCTCCATGGAAAGCCTTATTAAGAAAGATGAAATATAGAGCTAATAGAGAATTAAAACTAAAAGATCAAAAAATTCAAGAGTTGAAAATAAGTAATGAACGTATTAGAAGACAGTTGAACAGGTTAAAAAATCAAAGTTGTTACACGTACACTGAATATGACTGAAAACGACTTTTTGTTTCACTGATTTCACCATTTATGATCGCTCTGTCACCAATTATGATTGCTCTGGTAGCGAAATTTTTTGAACTTAAAAATTTCCATTACTGTTTGTGTAAATTGAAGGCCAATAGTAAAAATGTTCTATTTGAATATCATTCTTTTTAATGAGATACATAATTACCATTAAATATCAATATCTGAAAAGCACCAGAGCGATCACACGAATACGCCCGTTTTGGAG
This sequence comes from Abrostola triplasia, assembly GCA_946251915.1. NCBI lineage: Eukaryota > Metazoa > Arthropoda > Insecta > Lepidoptera > Noctuidae > Abrostola > Abrostola triplasia. The sequence continues at coordinate 8,956,270 of OX276435.1, forward strand.
ATTGATCCACTTACTTATTATAGATTAACACACATACATATATCATACAATAAAAATAAAGGCATGTAATATATTTCAGCCGTGATTTCGTGATACTATCCAAAGAAAATCTTTCTTGCCGGAACAACTGGTCTGGATTAAGCAAAACTCTTGTTACACATTAACTGATAGGAAGAATCATTCTCATTCCTAAGTGCACCATAATCAAAGCACTGGTGTAAAATTAAAGTAGACACGTCTAAGAACGCACACAGTTTCCCAGAGTGGGAAACCTTCTTTAACATGGGGCACTTTAAATGATCAGTCTCTAAATTTTTTAGACCCTACTGACTGGTAACTTCAAACCAAATGTCCAAAATCCCCAAAATCAATGCCCTTGTTTTAATCAGAAATAGCAAAACAGTCTAGTAACACTTACTTGTAAATAGCGAATATGGAGCCGACGGACACCAAGCAGTCGATGTTGGACGAACCATCGAGGGGATCGAAGCACACCACGTATTTGCCACGTCTTTCAGTTTCCACCTAATACCAAAATAGACGTACAACTTCTCATCGGTCCAAAGTGCGCACAATCTTGTTGAATATAAGTTCGATATAAAAGCAGGAGTCCAAGTTATCATCATCATCACAGGCCAAACACTTTATATATTTCTGCATTTCTATGTAATTTCTTTAAGTTTCGTCTGATGTTTACATCTGCATATAAACTTAAAATAGTTTTGTTATCATTATTGTCTTCAGTTTGACCTGGCTACTGATGACATTGATTAAAATGTTTGGTTTATTGTTTGTGTACATTTTTATATACCTACTTACGTATATGCAATGTACGTATAAAATATCAAAAAGTACACGGGGTATATAGTTATTTTGTTTTGTAATTACCTATAATTCAGAAAGGCAATCCAAAATAAAGATGTGTTGTATGTAAAAAGCTAAAATAAGGAAATAGAACCTAAATTAATGAAATTGCGATTTTAGAACGAGCCAAAAAGCAGTTAATATTTAAACAACGTAGCTATAATAGACTTACATGTATAACCGTCGGGTTTTCTTCAGAGACCAGCATGCAGGTGGTGTATGAGGACTTGAGCATGTTGATGAACAGGTCGTTGGACAACACGTCCAGCTTCTTCACCTGTTCGCCTTGCACGTTGGTTTCGCCCGATATGCCATGCCTGGGGACAAACATCTGCATATTCTGAATGAAAAGTTTAAGGAATCCAGGAACTTAACGACTCTTTAGGAAGCGTTTTTCATGTTTTGTTTTTATGTCTATCTGGAAAAGTAGTAAAAAATGTAGTAGGTAACTAATTAATCGCTATTATTAACTTAATCGCAGTTTTTTTTATTTTAATGATACTTCCAGTATCAGGCTGGAACATGCGCTAATATGGAAAGATTTATTTTTCTGGGGTACCTACATCAAATAGCCTCTCGCTCTACAAGTGAACCCAATCTCCAGTTCACCGCTTTTGGCAATCAGCCTATCTCTTTTAACGACGTGTGCTATTTTATGCATAGCTAATGGTGACAAACAAAAATAATAATGTCAATCTATCGTAAGCTGACTTTTGAGACCAAACTTAATTTGGATTTCCGCATCTATGAGAAGTCGATAACATAATTTTAGACGCAACTGGTTTTGATTAAAACCTGTTTTACCGGTCGTGGGTGTGTCTCAGTATTACGTACGGGTTTAGCGTTGGAGGTGTGGCAGACTCTGTAAGTGGTGGACTCGGTGGTTTTTAAAGTCAAGGTTTCGATGGTTCTAGTGCTCTTACCCAGGCCACATGGTCAATGTAATTTAGGTACCTTAATAGGGGTATACGATACTTCTTAGTTAAACTGCTCTTAGACATCACAACAATCAAAATTCCTGGAAATCTACTACAGCCCTAATGCAGGTTGGCAAAGGCTAGATAGATGACGATGAGGACTATGTAATCTAAATAAAAAAGAATTTTCCGGAAAATTATGCAAGGAAATAAAGGTGAATTGCAAAATTCTGCCTCTTCAAGAAATATGGGAGATAAGAAACGTTATTAATATGTATAAATATGTAATGTTTATTTAGAGGCGAAGTTAATTTCAACGCCTCTTTATATTGAAAAACACTACTACAAATGAATGGTGTCCCCCAAGGTTAAATTCTCATCATTTACATACTGACAAATATCATTAAGTATGTGAAAGTTATTTACCTGTCTGTTGTTAAGCGCTTATATTAATAAGGAGAGAAATATACTAGATAACTCATAACAAGACACTGGCTTTACCGGCGAGAAAGTTTTGTAATAAACCTATCATAGATCTAACTCGGCCAGTGCTTGATATTTATTAAACACGCTATACGTTGTCTTTGCTCTTCCAATATTAAACAGAACATCATTTATAACATGGCATGACGATGACGGTCTAATAGTAACAGTAAAAATACGAACAGTTTAGCGATGCCGGCTTTCCTCACGGCCGACTGTATGGCCTTGACAGCAGTCTGGATAGAGTTCAGGAGCTGGGTCAAGTCACCCGTCGCTGCCGGAGCGGTCCGCTGCTGGCCTAGGACCCACCGGGTCAACGTCATAGCGTTGACGTCAAACGCCGGGCCTTGCTGAGACATCGCAACGTGACAAACGGAAATAAATCAACAAAAAACACGTGCTACGCTGTCAGCTGACGCCGATCGACTGGCCGTTGCCCGTTGGCCGTGCTTTCCACCGAAGGTTGCTTGGTAATGTTTCTATAGTTTGTATTTTCGTGTGTCATGATGTAATATCAAGCTAGTTCACGATATATTTTGTTCACGAACTTGTTATCAGGCAGAAATGGGGCGTGTACTCATGATTATAAAATAGTTATGAATGCCCGATAGTTATTGAGGTCGTCAGATAAATATTTTGGTTACAAATATGTACATATAATCTGAAATTAAGTGGATACAGCGGCTGTTCTAAAAAAGAAGTATTATTGATCTAATACATGTCTTCTTCTTTGATACAGCCGCCGTCTATTTAAGTATTGATGTAGATTGTTGACCCATTGTAAATTGTATTCTCAGTAGGAAGTGAATTATTGTAATTCTTTACGAGTACCTTGGTAAAAAAGTTCTTAAATCAAAACTTGACCCAATATAGTTCACACTTCTCTGCTAATGGACCAAAGATGGATAAATCGAGGCATTGGCGGTATTATAATATTATAAAACATTTATACCAACCTATACACCTGTGGTGTGAAGACTGGGTAAATAAAATGTTAAATGTAGCATGATAATGCAAGTAACGAAGGGTGATAAGAGTGTTTTAATCTCTGTAACAACTTAGGTACATCGTACAGATATAATAATAATACCAGCCTATAACTGTCCCGCTGCATGGCAAAGGCCTCTTCTCTAATAGAGAAGCATCAAGCATTGCTAACTCACCGTGGGTGAGCACAATAAAAACTTATGAAATGGAATAACATTTGTTATCGGAGAGGATGCCAACAAGTAAAAAAACACTTGAAATAGGTAGTAATAAATGAAAAATAAAATATACAATAATAATTAGTCGTTAGCATGTCCTCGCCGAAAACTCAGTTTGAACGATTGGTGTATTCTTAATCGAGCCTTCGTTTTCCTTATTGAAGAGCAAATCAGCCAACGAGACTCGATCTCCTACTCTACTACATAGCTGGCTACATCGTAAAAGCAATATTATTCTTTATGCTTTAGAGTATACATCTTTATTTGCAAGCAACGAAATAATTAATACATTAGAATATTTCATGCACATACCTTTAATACAAAGAGGCAGACTTCAATGCCTTTGGCATTTTTTTATCAATCTTTGTTATCTTAATTCGTATATAGAAAAATTTAACTTGATAATCTATCGCTATAAATATTAAGCAAAAAGTTAGTCATAATTTAAAACTATAATCATATTCGCGCCAACTCGATTTACTATTATATAAAAAAAATGTTTTGACAAAACAACTCCAGTGTTGCCACTCAAGCGTAGAAGTAGAGACAACCGAATAATCTACTTTGTTGTTTTAGTGAATCGTCTAAGAAATTTCTGGATTAAATAAAATCTTGCATCATCTTCTAAATACTTGCTAACTATTGAGGAAAAGTCCATAGATTATAGAGGTGCTAGTAGCATCTCTATCATCTATGGACTCTATGTAGTTTATGGAGCCGTAAAAGCTGTTTGTTTGTGGTTTGGCTTCTACTTCTCCATGCTACTTTTATTGTAATTCAATTCAATTTGATGTGATGTTGTTCCTGTTGTAAGTAAATAAAAACATGGCACCGAAGTTAAAGTTTGCTGATGGTAAATTGTTAAATTAATACATTATATATTTCTGCACATACTTTGTTGTAATATTTGTACACTTTGTGTAAGTAATATTGTATATTTTACCATTCTAGGTGAAAAAGTGTTATGTTTTCATGGGCCCCTGATATACGAGGCAAAATGTCTTAAAAGTTCTGTTACAAAAGATAAGCATGTTCGATATCTTATACATTACGCTGGTTGGAATAAGAAGTAAGTTATATATCAGAGCTTGCTGTAAAAGTATTTTTCAATGATGTTGCTTTGTGACATCAACCTAAACATGTATTTAATAAAATGCTGTGATGTGATTTTAGTTGGGACGAGTGGGTTCCGGAAAGCCGTGTGTTGAAATACAATGAGGCCAATGTGCAGAGACAGAAGGAGGTCCAGAGGGCTCATTCAGCTCAACCAACAAAGACTAAGAAAAGTAAGTACATTGTACTAAACAGTATTTACATAGCCTTGCTTAATTATCAGACCTTGCTATATCTAAATGGCTGCTTCAGTCTAATTGGCTGATGTTAGCTTGAAATCTGTAAGCATAAGGTTAGCTATTTGGTTATTATGTAGAAATACACTACACATATCTGTAGATTACCCAATTTTTAATATCAAAGTACCTGGTATATGTGTACCCATATTCAACAATATTGCTTCCCTTAAAAATGTTAAATGATTTTATTTCTGCAAATAGGTTTAAAAAAAAACACTTTTACATGTCTTCTTTTTTAAAACTAGATGGCATCGGCATTTCCTAACTGACTACCTCTGAGAAGAAATACTGAAACAAACTCAGGGGTCAAGGTCTCTTTTAAAGTCCAGACAAGCTCAATATTTTATGTGAGAACAGTGTAGGTGGTGTGAGAAGTGGTCTTTTTAGGAAAGAACCACAGCGAGTTTGAGTCGACCTGTACTTACAAATGCCCGGTCTCGTACCATCTAAAGGACATTTGGGTAGGCCGCATGAAATACTCAAACCGTCAGACACGCATAGAAAAAAAAAAGGAAGGAAAAAACCTACACAATGCTCACATTTACAAATACACAACATGTCAATGTAGGACGTCTGCGATGGTCTTTTAAAGAAAGAACCAAAGCGGATTTGAGTCAACCTGTCCTGACATACGCCCCGTCTCATACCATCTGCAGGACATATAATTTGCTTTTTTTTAGTATAGTTCTTTCTTTAAAGTATATAGTGTTTATCTGTACCAATGTTTCATAAATATGTAATTAATTAAGATTTTAATTGTTTTATAATCAAATGTTACAGCTCCTGCTAAAGGCCGCAAGTCAGAAGCTGCTGCAAGCACCACCCCAGCAAGAGAAGAGTCCAGAGCTTCTACACCCGCTGGTAATATTTTTGTTAATTTATTTTACATAATATACTAATCATGTAAGACTCACTGGAATTTAAATGAGGAACAACATAAATTAATCAGTCATTTACATGCTAGTTGGAGGTTATACTAAACAAATATTGTATGCAATTCAACATAGAATCCAATTGTTATGTTGGCTGACAGTAAATTGGAAACAATTGTTAAACTTTCCTACCATATTTGTTGAAATGGACTGGGAAAGGATTATAGCTATTTCTCCTGTACTCTTATGTACCTAAATGTTCACTAGTTTTTCACTGAGGAAATTGTATGTAGCAGCACCGTTTTCATTTGTAGAGGTTGATTAATGGCAATAGGCTCACTCCCTATTAGAGACTTAAAACATAACTAGTGAAATGTGGGTGTACTTTCATGTCCCCCATCGGGGAATACAGGCATGATATGGTAATGTTCAATTGCAGACAAAGCGAACATGAAGTATAAGTGTATGAACAATAAAGAGATTTTAAAAAGTTTGTTCTGAATGTGTTGTTAACTTTTGCAGGAAAAGAACCAGCAGAAACTACTCCGGCACCAGCAAAAGCCACAAAGACTCAGAGTAAAGACACCCCGGCTGATTCAGGCTCTGATCAACCCAAGTAAGTAGATGGAAATTAATACTACCTCACCATATTTACCGTCATTGTTAAATACATGTGTGCTTTGTTTTCTTTGACTGTCTGGTCTGTAATATGTTTGCACAAGAGAGTGTAAAGCTAAGAGCTTAGTTGTACAATTCCTACTTAAATATTTTATGAAACATGATTCTGGGTTTGTCTCTGTCAATTTTTGAGACTGAATTTACAACTTTTATCTATCCAGATCCTATTACAGGAATCTAAATCTTTTTAATAGGTTAGAAATTCTGCTTATATGACATACATACAAACATAAAGTCACGCCTGTTTCCCTGAGGGTTGGCGTTTCTGCTTATAATATTATTGTTTCATTTTTAGTTATTGAATAGAAATTAATTCTGAAACCTAGAAACAAATTTCTTAGTTTTCAATTATTTCTAATAGATGTCGGTATCTGTTTTGTGTGGTGTTGAATTAACTTTATTAATGGTTATGATAAATTACGTTTGTATTCATAGAACGTGTTTCTAATAATATAGAAAGAGATGATTATACAAACAACAAAATTTCAGGAAAAAACGAGGCCGGTTAGATTTATCAATTGAATCTGAAGAGCAATACCTAGCTAAGATAGAAGTGAAGATCAAGATACCTGAAGAATTGAAAGTATGGCTCGTGGATGACTGGGACGTGATCACGAGACAACAGAAGCTCGCCATACTGCCCGCCAAGCTCACTGTCTCGCAGATAGTGGACAACTACCTAGCTTTCAAGAAGTCCAGCAAGTCTCACAACATGTCCAAGGAATCAGTATTAGTTGATATCACAGAAGGTATCAAGGAATATTTCAACGCGACATTAGGCTCGCAACTCCTATACAAATTTGAACGACCGCAGTACAGCGAGATATTACACGAGTACCCTGACACGCCGATGGCTCAAATATATGGCTCCATACATTTACTAAGACTGTTCGCGAAGTTGGGGCCGATGTTGGCATACACTGCATTAGACGAGAAATCGTTGCAACATGTATTGACGCATATACAAGACTTCCTAAAGTATATGGTCACTAATAGATCGACTCTGTTCAATTTGCAGGACTACGGTAACGCGACGCCTGAATATCATAGGAAAATTCAGTAGTATAATTTTAAGTTGACTGTTTGAGTAAATGACTTTATTCTATATTTTGCTTTATATTATTTTTCGAATGATAAGTAGTTGGGAGTGGTTTAATATAGTTATTATCTTATCTGATCATCATTACCATTTATCAATGTCAATCTCGTCCGTTTCAGAATATTTTAAGTAGGCCAGAAAAAATATTTTATTGAGAAATATATTTAAACTCGCTTCGCCTTTACAAAGGGAACAACTTAGTAAACCAAAGTTATATTTACAATTTTATTGCACGACAGATAAATAATTACCTTCATAGGCTTAAAACTTAACATTTTAATTGCTTCACACGCGCCACACAAGACCGGTAGCGAACCGGGTTATGAGTCAGCGCGGGAAAAACTTAAAGTCCGAACATGGCCATTTACGTTACGGTTTGACGTTTGTAATATGATTTTGATGGTATCATGACCGTTAATTGATATAAAAACTACGTATTTTGTTAATAACATGGTACTCTGATATATCTGACTACATAGGCTAATGAAGTTATTACCGCATATATTTATGTTACTTAGTAACTTGTTGAATTATACCATTGTATTGACGATATTATTAGTTTTATTCATCCCACATTAAATTGTAAAGTTTAACTTAATTACACTGGTAAGTATGATAGATATGAGCGATAAAGCACGTAGCAATGTCTCGTTGCTACGTCAGGCACTGTTAGAACTAGGCATATCTATGTATCAAACATTAAGAAAATATTTTCTTGGCTTAGTCACCGCGACAAGCTAATGATTGGCAACTGGACGCGCCACATGCTTAGTTGACCATTCAAGTACGATAATATACTAAATTAGCTTTATAAAGCATTGCAAGGCTTTAGAACATATGGCGCTGCAGAATTATAAATGTGCTACAGCCGTCAACGTTATGATCTTAACAATAAGCCTGAGTAAACAGGATACTATCATGTAACTAATACCTAATATGGAGTGGCAAATGTTAATTTAATCGGCGCCTTGTCCGTATTTGTATCGTGTGATAATAGTGGATTATTAATGAGGTCCTGCGGTCAGAGATTACCAGATAAAATGCGCTTAGTATGAGAGATGATTTAGTTATTTACATATGTTTTTCAATACCTACTCCCTACTCCAAATTACGCCCGTTACCCAGGTGAGAAGGCAGACACCATGGATTTCCATTTGCAATGCATTCCATGTACGGTCTTGGCATATTAGGTAGGTATATATATATTAAGGATATTTGCCTGTTATTTTTAAGGTAGTGACTGCCTCGTTGGTCTAGTGGTCGCTAAGCGCGACTGCTGAGCACGAGGTCCTGGGTTCAAATCCCGGGCCGGGCAAAGTGTTACTGGGTTTTTCCATCAGGTAATTTTCGGTGGCAGCACGGAGTCTGGATTTGTGCCCGGTTGGTGGCAATAGGCTCGCCCCCTATTACATTGGAACCTAAAAACATAACTGGCGAAATGTGGGTGTACTATAATATGTGCACCTCTGCCTACCCCTTCGGGCAATACAGGCGTGATGTTATGTTCTTTTTTTAAGGAAGTACATATACTACCATACATTAAAGAACATTGTGTATTTTTTTTAGTTGGACATTTCGTTGTTTTGAATATAATAATGTAAACTCGCACCAGCAACTTACTTAAAAATATACTTTGATTATAACGTAAATGGACAGGCGTTAACACTGAGTACTTGTGAAAACGTTATCAGGGTCTGCTAGTGCCATAAATGGCAGAAATTATGCCGGCGTGTTCGCAACAGGCGGACGGAGGTCGGCGACGAGCGTACGGCGGCGGCGGCGCGCGGCGCGCCGGGGCGGCCGCAATCCCATTAATTGTCTTTTACAACCTCTTTACAACATTATGCATTGTCCAATTCACTTTTATAGGTCCTTTGTCAATATTATGGCAAGGACTAAAGGGTAAAAAAGAATAACAGTTTTTTTTATGTGGCAACATTAGTGATTTACTTTTTGGTGAGACCCAAGAGCCTCCAGCAAAACGGCAAATGCCCGCGAAGAAACCTGGCAATAGATACCTAAGCTTAGGTATACATGCTTTTAGTTTTATCAATAACTCTATGAAGCCATTACATACCATTTCGACTATAGAATAAGGCGTGACTTCGTAATGAGCAAGATGGAAGAAATGGTTTCTAATGAAGCTTAGAATAATAAGATTTGCGTTGTTTAATTATCATCGTTTAACGCGACTAAGAGACTCATTATAATTATATTATCAAGTTATGCTGCAGCAGCATCCGCGTTCCAGTAGTTACAATGCGATAATCAACTTGCAATAGTATGAAATAGCATTGCCTTTTGAATGCTTGGCTTAGTCAATGCAATGACTGGACGGACGGCATAATGAAACGCACACAGTCCGAACAACAGCCTTACTCAATAAAAACAAGAATGGGATAGTAGGAAAGAAATATTCTACACCTCAAACGCTACAGGCCGAGTGTACATCAGAGAAAGTGGTAAAGCGAAGATCCTGCTTACAACTTTGTGCGACACAAAAATGATGTTAAGTATTATGTAAGATAATGTCGATGTTTGCGTCTCACTCATCCTTTTGAATAAAAAATATTTTGTTGGTGGTGTGAGTAGGCTATCTGATTGATTATCTCTTATTTACTCAGTGACATTAAAAAGCCACCCCTTTACAGAGTAGATATAGCTACAGCTGTTACTTGGTAAACATGTTATCAATTAACAGGTCGCTCCCAGTCCCGCACGTTCCGAACAAACACATGTTCATTTGTCCGTACCTATAGCATGAAAATAAAATACTGTAGGCAAGTAGATGATGTTATGATGAAACCGAGTTATTTCAGTCATGCGCCAGAACGCCCGCCGGCGGACAGAAATAGTACCATGTTACCTACATGTGCTGCATTTCTTTCTTTATTGATGAACCTTGGTTATAAACTGATGATCATGCACGTTTTTGTGCCGGTTTAGGGTTTCTTGTACAGTGAATTGAACAGAAGTCTCGTTTTAGGCAATTTACTTTAATTAAAAGAGGTATTTGTCCAGCATGCTTTCAAAGGAAATAAGTGGGCATTATTGAGAATAAAATTTTTAGTTCTATTATTTTCCATGAAATAGCAAGCGTTCGTTCCTCAAAAACAAATGAACGAGTCACTCAGGTGCCTCAGGTGGTTCTGAGATTGACTGTTCCAGTACCTACAGTTTCATAAGGTTTCTTCTTTTCTTCTTTTTTTTTTTTTTTTTTTTTTAAAACGTCGCCACTACAACACTAGGAATTTCTCCTGTATCGTGGGTGCATTTCACAAACATGAAATATTCACATACACAAACATCCAGACTCGGGACAAACATCTGTGGTTCGCACAAAGTTTTGCCCCGTGCGGGAATCGAACCCGCAACCCTTAGCGCAGCAGTCCAATCACTTAGCCACTGCGCTAATCAGGTCGTCAAGGTTTGGCAAACGATTTCAGTCCACAGGCTGTTTCATGGCCTTGTTCTAATTCCAGTCTATCTACTACAAAATATAGGCCTGGTACGTACTGTCTGATACAAAAGTGTGTAGCTGTAAGTACATACATACGTAAAGTCACGCCTGTTTCCGTGAGGGGTAGACAGATACCACGGATTTCCATTTGTAGTGTATTTAGAATAATTCAATATAAACAGTCGATATCCGTGACAGTTATGCTAATTAGTGCGATAAACCGTTTTAATACGGCATGCTGTCAGCCTAAGACATTAGTTCGTTCTGTTTTCGCCAATGTTTCAAATACGAACAAACTTAGTACCTACCTAACTACGTAACATATTATGTATTCCGGTCGATGGTTTTGTGAAAGACGTATGTAATGCTTAAAATACTTTAGCATATATCCATGTCCTACCTTCCAATGCATATGTTTAGGTATTTTTAAGAAGGTATATAGCTATTCTTATAGCCTAGCTAGATAGGTATAGAGTTTTGAGAAAGAAGAGAGCCTGTACAACCAACTATACCGTAGTCTGAACATCATGCTTGTTGATTGGCCAGCTTATACACCACCATGAACTGCTTCTATGAGACCTCTTTGTACCAGACTCTTGGTGTTCCGTTTTGATAAACCAGTCCTTTTATTTTAGCCGAAGTGGCCAGTTGTAATAGTTAATTATCGATTGCTCAGTTATACATATTGTCATTACACCAACTTTATTAGACTCGAAAGGATTTTCATGGATATTAATTTGATACATCTGTTTTTAAATTTTTCCAGTAACTAAGTATCAGTGATGTCTCAGTTTCAACGATGATCTGCGCAACTTTGTTTAGATACCTAATAATAACAATGTACACTATATAATATAATATCAAATGGTTATCTAGGCACTGGGAATGCATATTTATAAAGTCTATGACGACATAATTAAAGCTGAAAATGTCAAATAAAGAGCGCATATAATTATAACTCCGGATTCCGAAGTGAATTTCGAAATTCCGAATACCATGTCAATGCGTATTGAGTTGAGTAACTCTTTCCGAATTCAAACGAACTTACTTCCTATTGTGAGTCAAAATGTTCCTCATTGGTAAGTATGTGAATCACATGGGTTTAATAAATGGTAAGATGTGTTTACAATAATTTATTTTATCAGCTGGTAACTCACCGATGCACTACCTAATACATCTGGTTTACCTACTTCATAAACTTAGTTTAGTCAAAACATCTCTTTAAAAACATTGAATAATGCGTACCAATGTAACGATAATTGCTAAACTCCTTGTTGATTGCGTACTATTCGATTACAACTTACTCGACAAATGTAACTCGTTATACTCGTCGTTTACTTAAAAAACAAGTGATAACCGCATCTTCTGGGTGTTGCAAGAAATTAATTATGTAAAATGCAATAATCAATATGATTACTAAACATCTTGCAAGACTAAGTAAATAAATACAGCGATATAATGTGTTCAAAGTCACATATTAAACATGGCCGCCGGTAACACCGATTTTTTAGAATTTAAACATAACGTTTTGTATATGGTCCTATGTTTCCTAATTGAGGAGTAAGTATCTCTTTAGACAAATCACCACTTTAGAACTGAACCTCTAGACAGGCTCAGGTGGTTCGGTACTCTCGAATTTAATTTCAATTTTAATACAAGGCAAAATTAATACTGATTTAATGATTCAGTTTTATTAAAAAAATCCGCCAAATTTTTGATCTGACTTAGTGCCTCTCAATGTACACAAAATATTGAGATTATGTGGCACCAGTGTTAGGTTTAAGAGTACGAAGCTTTACAATTCCAATGCAATTTGGCCGGAATCAAATTGAAGAGTAAGCCCACTGTCGTGAAGTGGCATTTGTTAAAATACAAAATTATGCAAGAGTAATGGAGGGAATGTTTTCAGGACGGTTGCTTGCCGTCTCCGGCCTTTTGGGGACAGAGACAAGCAGGATTGAGTCAACCCGTCATGACAGCTGGCACGCTTACAAGTAAGATATTTCGTCCATTCCAAAGTTGGGTCACAAAATGCCATTCCAATTTAGGAAATGCTGCGTCCAGCGCAAGTCGCTTCGTAATAATTACGAGACATCGGAGTTCACTCATACAATACAAAAATATGAAGCGTAAGCTGATGAACATGTATTGCATAATTAACCTCAAAAGAAATTGGTTGGTGTACCAAATTGAATTTATGTATACAGATGTTTTGTATAGTTACTGTGAGCATAAAGAGATCTTAAGCCCACAACACAAGACATCATTTACAAGTAGCACTGATTACTTTGAACATGGTGCAGGTAACCTGCTTCTGGAAGCCTATACGGCCATTTTACAGCTGGTCATGACTACCTACTCAAGACTGACTATGTTATACAGAAGCGTTTACTTTCAGAAGGACATCACCGGCTTGGTTTGAAAACCATGGCGTGTAAATTATTGACAAAAAAATCCAAAAAACAACTGACAAAATAATTTAATTTACGGGAAAGCAGGATAAGGCATTTCGGCTTCAAACTATCTAAGTTTTAAGATACCTATTCAGGAACCAACATGTCACCTAAAAGACACTGAATAAAATTAGAATATCTACAGTAAACTGACCTTGCAGTATCTATTGGTAAAAAAATAGCAGAGTTTATGAATGTGCAGAGATAGTCAACCTTAGGGCCGCGGCTTTTGCACTGGAATTTAACGGAAGGAGAATAACTTATAGGAGTTTTTATTATGTAAGAAGTCATTGAAATATGTACCTAAGTAAGACCCCAATCAAGTTTCAAATTACCGTTCCATTGAAACAAAACCAGCAATCATATCTATTCAAGCGCAAAATGATCTTTTGCAGACCTGGAGGGTCTCTTTTAATGATAAATGATTTTTATTTTGCAAGTAGGTTTCAAAAAAACACTTTTACACGTCATTTTTTTTTCTTTGATCAATTCTCTTTCACTAAGTAGTTCTCTTCTTTGCGGTATAAGGTACAGGCAAGGCAGCATGTATGCGACCCGCAAAAGAATATGTTGTCTACTGGTACAACCTAGACCTAGTAATACCGTCGCTGGGTGTCGGGTCTCATTGGCGAAGTACACGCTTTTACCGAGCCAACTACTTCTCTTCGGCGACATCGTTAAACGTCTGGTAGCCTAGTTACAAACAGGTTTTCAATTCAATGAGCCGTAAAAATTAAGATAAGAGGGGTTGAAGGATTATTGTACTTCAATAAACGTAAGTAGAAAACTTTACTGAAATAATTTAATTTGTCGTTCGTGTTTTTTTTAGTTATTTTTTAAAATATTAATTATATCTTCCTATGTACTTGATGGCATGTTTTCGGTAATTGTGGCGTTCTAAGGGGGAGGCCGTTCAACAGTGGACATCTGGATAATGATGATGTACTTGATTGGACGTTACCTATCGCATTAGGGGCTTGACAATTCTACTACATCCACTTCTCACCTTTCTGGTTTCGATGTTTATTCTCAGTTTATCTGGATCAAATTTTTTTGCGTTGTCATCTTGTACACTGTTGTACACCTCCATGACAAGTCCGTCGGTTTCTGTATCATACTCCCAGAATCCCCTCGTGTATTGACGTATTTTTGTCAAAGAAACTCTTTACGAGGGTATACCATGGATACATTAGGGGCCACTTTTAAAAATCTTTTTTTAAGCTTAGTGGCATGTGCTATTTTAAGAATATGGTCAACGTAAAATATGTTACGTTAACCTTAAAAAAATACCTAAGTTGTGTGATTTCTATGAAGTGTTATTAATTCTGGGTTCTCATGTCATATAGCCCTTTGAATTGCGTCATTTATAGTGCGGTTCTGATCAAGCTCGTGGTTTTTATTGTTTTCTTCGAAAACAATAGTTTTGTACCCTAGTAATCGTACTTTTTGGAAACTCGTACGATTCAAAGTGCGAAGTGCGCACGTAGAAAACTCTGACGTCAGGACTAAGAATGTTAAAATAAACGTTAAATGAATAGTAAATTGTTCTTCGAACGGATATACATAATTTAATCTACAGACTATTTACTCAATCTCAGAGGAAACAAAAATATCAAATAATTATCAAACAAAGTTGCATACCTACATATTCTGATCAGCCCGTCCTGTTTAAGCTTACAATTTGGTAAATAATTGTATCTGATCTTAGATAAGCCGTTTAAAGCCTTTGACCATAACCAAGGACAGATAATTGTGATGCTCTGAACTATAGAACGACATGTTACACTCATTTAGAGCCATCTGGGCCAACTGTTTACATAAAATGGCACGCTCGCGTTGACTCATCGACACACGTTAAATTATTACGAAATTAATTATTATCATCGCTGTTTCTTTATAATTTACGTCAGTAGGTAAAATACTAGATTTTTATTAGTAATGTTTTCAAATAAAACCTTGTCTTCTTTTGTTCATGAAATTTAAAGTTGAAGAAGGTTTTATATAAAAAAAGTAAATCGAGTTTTAAATTCGAAATTTAAATGTGTGTGTGTGTGGTATGGCGCTAAATTCGGTCGCTAATTCAAGCAACTTTAATAGTTAATAAATATTTTTTTTCAAGTAAAAGTAAAATAGATAACTGGTTAAAAATAAACGCGCCATTTTCCTGCCCTTCAGTATTGTTTGAAAAGCAGTTGACTAAAAAGATACCATCAGAAGGAATTTGGGACAAGGTATTGTTGTGGTTACAAAGGGTTACAATTATGTTTTCCTGTCGCAGTACACACGTAGATGTACTAATTCAATGTCACAATTAACGTATGGCGCTCATAATAATAATGACTACCCATTATAAATTCAATTTTATGTGACTTCATAATATAAAGTATAAGGATGGGCCGTAAACTGGTTATGCAGTTGATATATAACTTCTATATAAAAGTGCGATTACCGGAGTGAAAATTAAAAAAAATGGAAATTAAGATCGCATTCCAGACCAACACAGACGCTACCAAGTAGAAGTAGTTTAAACAATTAGTCAATTCGAAATAGCAAGAAAGACGACAATTCCAAATGTGTATTTTGCACTTACTTAATTAAGTACGTAACGATAGTTCTAGTACATAATGTACTCGTGTTATACGTAGCAGAAGTACCTAGGTATACGACAGGATTTAATTTAAATAGTGCTCCAACTACAGATTTAAAAAGCACAGAAAATAAGAGTGATCAGTTATCATCGAACTTAGAAATTATTATGACTTTTATTAAAACAATTTAGTTTTTTGAACATAGCTGTTGCAAGTAAGATCTTGTATGATAATTGGATAACATAAAGATAAGTGTTATTAGCTGTCACAATGTCTTCATTACGTATAATTCGTAGAAATGTCTTAATTTAATAACATGTTTCGGGAGTATGTTTTGTTGCATACTTAATTCCGATTTTAATTATATTTAAACGAATAATGTTTAACAAATTTTAATAATGTATTGTCTACCATATTTTTTGCTCACATCTTAATTAATGTTTATTAAAAATGTTTTTCTTCCTTTCTTTCAATATTCAATTCTCACAACACTTCGGGCACTGATAGCACGAGAGATGATGAACATACAAGCTTCCCACCACATGACACCTTATTTATCAACATCGGTTATTAAAAGTTAATGAGAAAATCTTAAAGACTCGTTAACTAACAATATTTTTGTATCTGTCGTAGAAAGTGTTTTGTCTAGGCCTGAATGTTTGGTCTGTACGTCCTAGGATCGATTATAACCTAATAATGAGTTATAGACATATAGTAGCTCTGTAATTTATACCTATTACAGAATAATCAGCTGCGAGGAATTTGAAAGACAAAGTTCGATGAATCCCTTTAATTTTTCTTTTGTAAATGTAAAGAAACCGTAATAAAACTAAAAAGTTGTGAAGTTTAGTACTTCAAAGATATACAACATGCGCTACAAACAGTTATCGTGGTTGGTAAATATGAATGGTTCTGACCCATATTAGCAGCTAACTCTCCCACCGTCTGCAAGATCAACCCATCTCGCTTACTCTAGGATTGGAAACACATGTAGTTCTAATATGCATGTCCTAGTTTTTAAAATTGAATGACCTGACTACTAAATTCGGGCATGGCCTTCAGAGCATCCTTTAATTGTTCGGAAATTAATTTTTTTTAAGGCTTTTTCCCAAGAACTGTATTCTCGGAGCGGGGTGAGACGGCGACGCCTCATCTCCTTTCGCGGCGGTAAGGCGACACCGCAAGAACTCCCGCGTCTCTCGCCAGTCGCACCACAGCACGCGTCGACTCGACATGTAAGTACGACTACGCTCTGACAGTGCCTCATAGTGTACAAGTGAAAAAAATATACAAGTGTTTTTTTATCGAGCAAAGGTGCATTGATCTTTACTCATCCTTTAATCGATTATACGTCCTGGTAAGTAGGGTGGTAGTACAGTGCTTATCGATGTTATGGTGCATTAATCGGTAATATACAATGATGTTCGCGTTCTTGGAAGTTTCATTTTGTTGTATACATTTTGTATAAGATAAAGTATATAATTTTATGCGGTGTTCATAAATGATTATAATCTTTAATAATTTATCTTAGCTATTTTAATTTTTAAATTCGAATACCAAAGATTATAATTTAAATATATATAAATACTTTTTAATCGACCTCCGATACATACATCTCCTTAGATGCCAGCAGTTCTGTAATCTTGTCCCATTTCTATTTTTGAATATCGCGGTGCTCGGTTTCATTTTCGTTCAGCCAATAGAAGCGGGCTACGCTGAAGTTTTTCCCGCGCTTTTGGCAGTTTGCCAGTTGCCAACCAATAGCGTGGAAGCGCGGGATGTGGGGGCGGCTGACGCGCATGTTCGGTTGCGTGCGGGCTGTCAAAGTTTTAGCTCGCCTATTTTATTTTTCTACTTTATATTTAGACTACATATAAATTTACAGGCAGCTGGTGCTCTACATATTTTAAAGAAAAGAGAGCGTATTGCTTTTCTTTCTAGAATGATACATGCTCCATGCTAACTTTATATTGAACTTGTCTTTCAGCTAATCCTAAACAACTTCTCAGATCTGATATTATATTTATTCGCAACTTCTCAACTTATCAGTCTTTAAATTATTTTTAAATTTTAGTTTGAACTTTTCGAAACAAGGCTATCCACACTACTCGTGTAAAAACAACAATTTCACAATAAACATTGAAACACTTGAAATACCGGAAAATTTATGGCTGCCTTGAGACTGTCGATTGTAAAGAAAGCCAAGGTCATGACGAATGGTAATTATCATCACCATATGTTAGGGATCGTCTTAATACTTTAACGGGAACCGATTAATTCGGTGCACTCTATTACACGACTTCAGAAATAATAATCATACCTAATTGAAAAGACTCATTTGATTTAAAATTGCTGACTTTATTGCCCCAAAAATCACAATCATAAATGTTTTAGTTAGTATCTGCTAAAGTTGGCAGTTGCTACGGAATTTGATACGTACCAAGTAGTAATAGATTGTTCGAAAACCAGCTTTTAAACTGCTGAAGTCATGTTACCTCTAAACATTAGTATTACCGCAGAATACTTTTATTTAGCCAGTTATTTTTATTTGTTTTACTGTAACTTTTATCAAGTCATTTATTTGGTTGCTGAAGGCTACTCGTTCTCTAATTTAATGATCTTCTGTTGGTACAAAAATGGATCAGACCGTTCCTGCTGTCGTTAAGAGTAAAACTGTACATTTCTATACATTTATAAACTACAAGAGATCCCGCGGTGAACGTGCAACAGATCGGGTCGGGTCAGGACGCCACACAGTTTTGGACCGGTGCCAAAAATTGTTGTCTGACGTCAGCGTTTCATCTAAACAATAGCACGTATAACCTTATTATTATCATTAAATTGCATACAATGAGCTATATTTTATAATTGTTCAATGTTACCATAGACATGAGCTTGGAATCCTTAATCTCAGTCATTTGTAAGGTCGTCCGACCGTGAAGCTTAGTGATTTACGTCTACAGGATAGATGGATTACATGACACTCTTCTAGTGTGACGGCAATAGGCTATAGGAACTAGGAAGAAAGCATACCTTGGTAAAGGGATTAGTAACTTTAGTAAGTCCGTTGGTAGCGGGGATTGACTATCAAGCAATACCTACCTACTATGCTTAGAATTAAGTTTCTTCTTGGTATTATCAAGTCAGAATCAATCTGGCTTTATCAGGGTCTTCTAGAATCTAGTCCTAGTAGTAATCTAGCCGCAATTGTTATTTAATAATCGAAAATTATGTGTCCAACCGATCGTTTTGAACTAGTTTGGTAAATCTAGGTGTAGCAATCCATAATTCCAATCCTTTGTCTTGCAATATTGTAACATTTCTCAATTTTATAATACGTGCGTTCATCGAAATAGCCTGCCTGGAATGTGAAGACAAACATAAACAATGTAAAGCCCGACGTTTATAATGTAGGAAACAAAATAAATGAGTATGTATCATCTCGAGAATGCAAATATGGTAAGAATGCGTTTATTTGTACAGCGCGTGCGCCGCGAATGCGTCGCGACAACATGTTTCATGAGTACAATAATGACAATCATATGCTTATTTACCCAAATGCATAATTTCTTAAACGACTAAATATTATAGTACCTAAGTCAAGTGATTCTACTGATCCGATATTCTTAATTTTTCCAGTAATCGTTTTAGCTGACAATCTAGTTTTGAGTTATAATTAACTATCCGACTTTATTTAAACTATGTAATCACTGGTTAACAATATTATGATCAATGTCTGTATTCATTCAATAGTTAGGGTAGTCAATAAGTGTTGTAGATTACACAACGTGCTAAACAATGGCTACCGCTCAGTATGACAACATCGTCTGTAAAGAGCGCTTTCTCCAAATAAATATCATCAAACTGCACGATATCGTGCCTTAAAGAATGTCATTAATGCCGTCTGGCCTGGTCCATTGACCGCGCTGCTGACTGGACCCTTTGAAATTTATCGCGAAATGTGACTCACACGCAAATGCTTTTCTTTTGAATCACACGGCAAAGGATTTGTGAGAAGTGGCTTTAGGTGTGTGAATGAGTCAAACATTTAGGATGTTTGGGTATTAGTATAAAAAAAACCACGATGATTTTTTAAAATTACGATTTGAAAATCGTGAAATTTTAACGAAACTTTTTTCACAATCGTAAAAAATGTCACTGGAAACAAAAAAAACTTGAAATTCAATCGATTAATTACAAAATCTACCAGTCCAATCTTTACACGTGACTTAAAGTAACGGAATTTGAAACTGATCACTCACAATAAAACTATCAAGGCACGTAGCCCAGATGTCATAGTCTTGTCGATTAGATTTGTAGACCGCAATTCTCACTGAATCCAAATGATCCCTTAATAAGATATATTCTATGTATGGAGAACAGTAAACTAGAAAAAAAATGGGACACAGACAATGGGAGCTATCGGTATTTACTTTTTAAACTCTCTGTTTGTGTATTTAAAACGAGTGCGTACGATGTAGTTCGAATTTTAAAGTTTGATAATATACGGATGCTATCTTTCTAATTAGTTATCTCAATAAAAGATATATCTCACGTTCTTGGCCAAGATTGCATTTCAGCATAATATGCACGTTACAAAACGTGTTAGAATTCATGACCTGCTTAACATAATGAAGATATTAAATGTGATGTCCATGAAATACATCTATCGCTTTATTATGCTAGAAAGTGTTTGCACCAAACTAGAACGACTGTGCTCCCATCGTGCTTTAATCGGCGTGAAGTATTACCGTTCTATCGGTTGCTGTTAATATAGTTAGTGGTATAACTGGAGGTTCTTAACCTTTGTCTGACTGCTGTAATGACTTGGAAAAAGTTAATTACTTGATAACTCATTCCGATAATCGTTAGACACATTTAACTTTACCGGAATACCTCCGTGTCTTGGTATTTAAGTGTTAGTACTGTAATCTGAGTTATGTTTACTTTTGTATTATTTTTATGTGGCTTAGGTTGATTCTTAGATAATTGCAATTTAATGTTCAGACTTTGTGGTTGCGTATTGTGCAATACTGTACCTTTGTTGGTAAAAAATATTGTTCTTTTCAGTGGTCAATTTTGATGAGCATTAACAACTGAGAATTCGTTGGTTAATTTACTTGATTGGTAAAGTTTCTGTATAGCTAAACTTCGATAGCGCTGTTACTAGGGTTAAGGGCATAATGTTACCGTACATAACTTAACACATGCACTGTTTCTAAGATCAATGCACCCTCGGCTCCATAAATAGCTGGCGCTGTTTCACAACTTATTGATTGTACACCTCACCGACCTTTTATTTTTTAAATTTCCTTGATGAGGGACAAGGCAGGCAGGTCGACGTATTTATGTTACTTGCAAGTTTTACGTTGCCATGAAGGTTGTTTTGTTTTTTTTGTTTAAATCACATTTTGCACAGGGTTTTTTAACGCTTATAAAATTAAGCACCTCAAATCTCAAAAATGTTTAGAATCATAAAACGTTTTTGAAACTCCATGAGTTCAGAACCTGACCTGCCTTAATAACTGTTAGGTTAAACTGTACGCTATTTAGCAAAACTAAACAAATCTCGTTCTTTAGTTGATGTCTGATCTAAATGAATCATTTTCTTACAGCTTTTGCATCTAGAGGAGTAAACAAACACAAACCGCCAAAATGGACGCGATCAAAAAGAAGATGCAGGCGATGAAGCTGGAGAAGGACAACGCGCTTGACCGCGCCGCCATGTGCGAGCAGCAGGCCAAGGACGCCAACCTCCGTGCCGAGAAGGTACGCGACACACTTCACCGTTTATGGCTAAAGGGCACCGTGTGCACATTGCTTTATGACTAGCCAGTAACTCGATTATTGGCACAACCTAGTTACATCACTGCCATTCGAGATATTAAAAAATAAAAAGTCCCATAATATTATGTTCTTAATTCGAAGTCGTAATTCGTTGTACTAAATAATTACGTAAATACACTATTGAATTTGAATTATTTTCAGATATTAATTGTCAGTTTAATAAAATAGTTGTATTTAATATTGTCATGTAATGACACTACTTAGGTACCACAATAACAACCTAAGTAATAAGGTAATAAATACCAGTCACACTATACACTGATGTTTGCAGTAAATACACAGGTGCTAGTTTATTTGATTAAGAAACTTCTTTTGTTTTTACAACTGAAATGTAGGACACTGAACTTAAGAAACAATATTAATTGTATTATTACTGATTAGTCTTGTTTGGATCTAATTTCAAAGACGATTGAATTACAATCACCTCGATCATTCTTGATGAATGCCTTACGCATTAAATCCTTGAATTTTTTATCAATATTTAATTATACAATATCTTTGATTGGCTGTATATAAATACTAAGGATTCGAAACAGCTGTAAGTCTATCGTATTGATTATACAATAAGGTTACAAGGCCAGTAATACAATTTAATTTCAAAAATATGAGTACTCGTTATACGAGGTGTGTAATGATATCTTTTCGCTTTTCGTTTTGCCGTGACAGCAAAGCCTTGACCACGGCCGACGTGTCAGGGCTAAGGACGCCAACCTCTGACAAGTTAGATATACATCCATGTAGATGTGTAGGTAGCTATATTCTTGTAATGTAAAGCTATGAGTACTTATGTAGTATATTGTAAGCTTGAGATCATTGTTATGGATATATTATGATCCCACGTCATCGTGAAGGAATTAGAGATGTATGTTTTGTAAGATCAGCCGAAATAGATAGACCAGGAATTAATAAAATGTTGCACTAGAACAGGTCAAAATTAAAATGTTTGTTGGTTTCAATTTACTATTTAAAATCGGAGACAATAAAACAAATAAGTATATTCTATTTTTTTTTATAAACCTTAACAGTGCACTAGTAGACGTAGATCTAGGCAGCTTTCACCTAAAACTGTGAATCATACCTCATATTGTTCTTCCAACCCCATAGTCATCAAGTCAGCTTTCATTTAAATGTATGAATATGTTCTCACTTGTTCTCTCAACACCATAGGCCGAAGAAGAGGCGAGGCAGCTCCAGAAGAAGATCCAGACCATTGAGAATGACCTGGACCAGACCCAGGAAGCCCTCATGCAGGTCAACGCCAAGCTTGAGGAGAAGGAGAAGGCTTTCCAGAACGTGAGTACTCAGAAAACCATAGCTTATAATATCAATCTTTGAAATAACGTTCCTTCATCTTTTTTAATACCGGTCTATGTACGTTGACTTTTTTTCTGGTAGAGGGTAAACCTTGATGTTGGAATCCATGGATTTAAATAAAGATTTTTCCATTTTGAAATGATTTGTAATAAGATGATTTTGAATAAGCGTTATGAATGAAAGGAGGGGTTATGATTTCATTAAAAAGGAGAAACGAAAGAAATGATTTAAATGAAAGTAAATTGTGTTAAAAATCAAATAATAATTTGCTAGCAAGGAATGGTATAAGTAATTTCCTAAATAATTAAAATGATTGAGTAAATGGCTGTGGTTGGTCCTAGGTGTTTCAGCCGAGGAAGGTGCCAATTTATTATTGAGGAGCTTTACCTAATACAATACTAGGATTTACCATGTTTTTATTAAATTTAAAAGTTCGTGTCAATGCTCCTTTCTATCTTAATCAATTTATTTTATCTGGTACTATTAAAATCGTAGCACAATATTGTTGTCTTGATGTTGACTATAAACAATTGATGATCTCATCGAAATAATTAATGGCGAACAATAAAAATAGATTAAGAGTGTGTCAATAATGTAACACTTCATCTATCGAGCCAAAAACCTTGGCACATTGGCAGGCAGACGTGATACAAGCAGATATCAAAGGCGATTAAGATGCCTATCGATTGAATGTCGTCAATGAAAATAGTCATCGATATAATTATCATAAAACACACTAACTACTCACAAAACTGTGATATATTTTGTGGTGTTGTTTGTACATGGAATCAGCGAGATTAAGAGATAACGATATTATAAATATACAATGTTTGTAGGATGCAATTTATGGTTCCTATGGATCGGTTCACGATAAAAAAATGAAAAGCAAAAAATGACGTCATGTGATCGATATCCTCTTAAATAATGTGCAGCGAAGTAACAGATGCCTCGTGTACCGGAATCCCGCGTTTCGAGGGGCTGCGTTCTGCGCGCACCAGAGTTATTTTCAGCGCTCGACACCTAATATGGGCCCGCTGCCCGGAGTTTCATTAAAAATAGACGCAGACTCATGTGATACGTCAGCTCTCATAGATTGACTAATCTCAGGAATTTTGCGTACTTTTGCAACTAATTTCCGGTTGATTTATAAGGGATCTTTTTTGTAAACATATATATTTATTACGTAATCCTTAACTTCTTCGTAATTAATTAACATTATTATTAACTAAATAATGTAGGTAATTATTTGAATCACTGTATTTTTCCTGGTAAACTATAATGTTAACTAGATTTAATTTAATGTAAAACTTATGAGGAAGTCTTTAAAATTCCCGCGTCTTACGATAAACAAATGGACGTCGCTCAGTGGGTAAAACAGTATAATGAAAACAAAAGATGGCAGCTGGTAAGCGACTACAGCGCCACGGAGTTTCATTAGGAGAGAGAAACAGTCAGTCAACATGGCCGCCGCCGCTGCGCGGCCGGACCGACCGCGCCGAGCGTAGTAATGTCCGCGTCCGCGCCCCACGCCCACGGGCGCACCCCCGTGCGGCGCAGGGGGCATCAACACCACCCGCGGCTGAGGGGCGACCGCGCACCCGCCCCTACTGCGCCGGTTTACAATGATCCGTCCAAACAAGTGACCTTAGACAGTCAAACAGACGATGTTGTGCCTTGTGTCAATAGTGTTAGTGAATCTCAAGAAGTGACAAGGACGAATAGTGACGATGCACTTTCGAAACGAAAAATAAACGAGGACTATGCGAATATTGATGATGAAATCGAATTCGATACTAGAATAAAGGATCCGGAGTCGCTTGATACCTCGGACGATGAGTTCTCGTTCCGAGAAGAGCGGTCGGCAGGAGATGGTGCCGAGTTTACTACGACCGTCACCTCGGACATATCTGATGATGACCCTGAGACAGCAGAGCTCGCTAAACTCAGGTGTACTAGTGAGTGCACGGAGGTCCTGGCAGAAAGGGAGAATAGGCGGAGGAGAAGATGTGCGGACTACCCAGGCTTGGCGTTTGGAAGTTCCATATTCTCCTCGGACACTATGATGAAATTTTCCATCATAAAGAATGAGTTGCAGAACATCAAGAACACTGCATTGAAAAGGGTAATGTCCTATGTTATTTAAGCATCTGTTTGGTTGTGTGAGTGAAGCAGGCGTGGGCCAAATGCGCACAGAACTATTTTTAATCGAGTACGGTCGGGAAAGCGTAGAAGCTGCTTCACGAAGCGAGGCAGAAGCAGGCACATCTCGCGCGTGGCGATCAGCTGAGCCATTGACATTCCGTTTGACATGTTTACTTGGGCGACTACACATGATGCCAGTAGATGTCGTTACTGTCGATAGGCGCACGTGGCTCATATTGTCAGCCCTTGCCCTTAATTCTTTTTGACATTTTGAGATTAGTTTAATAGTTTATCTCTATCGACAAGCTTCTATCGTGTGACTAGTATGGTATCTGAAAGATAGTTAGATTATGTACTTTACTTTTTAACAAATTCTATCAAGAAAATTTTCACGCTGATAAATTTAATATAATATGAGAAGCACATTATAAACTAGATAAAGAGTTTTGGTAGTCGCACTACAGGCACGCTATCTTCATATAGTAATAATATAATAAGGGCAGCCGATTAGGTAATGGAGTTGTTAATGTTTACTTCATTAATATTTAGTTAACTCGTATCTACGGCCGCGTCATAATACATTCTTTCTATTCCACAATTTCCACTTTCTAAATTATTCATGAACAATACGTTCGCGATGGGCACTCGTAATTACAAAGCATAAAGTTTCGGATTGTCACTAGTACAAATTGATGAATATTTTTAATTGTCCAATACATGATCATACGTAACGCCACGTTTACGACATCCCCCCCTATCCTGTATTCCCTAAAAGGGTAGGTTGTGTTCTCCTTTGTGAGAATTGGTGAACCTATTGCCATCTACTTCGCCTTGCTAACAATATAGCTGACAGCCTACAAAATAAATAAAATGAAAAAGTTGTGCTGCTAATTTCTACGAACGTAATTCACGTGTCGGAACTTCGTTTAATAAATAGTATACGCTTTAAAAAAAATCAGTTAAACTATTGCATGAAACGGAAATCGTTATTATAATAAAATTCGTTTTTAATATATTTTTGACGCCTCAAGTGCCTAATTTCAAGAATTCTTAGTACTGTAGGAAACCAGCGTAATTAATGAAATAGAAAGTACATACGTACATAAAATCTAAGGCAATTTTAACTTGATACTCCTTAATTGCCTTTGTTCATGTAATTTGAGCAATTAATGTCTAATTTACAAATAGACACATGTTGGTTATTTAACTTCTCACATTTTTTATGGTACAATTAGTTAGATCACACTAACTTTGTGCGTTTTTGTTGTATGCAATAATTGTGCACTTGTATCAATTGCTTTGAATACACCAATTAGTCAATCATGTGATTATACATTAGCGGCGGACGTCATTAAAAATTAATTCAATAGGAGGTTTTGAATGATGTGAAGAACATTGTATTGAATAAGAATAAGAACATTTATTTGCTCAGAGTACAGGCTGTTTATAATATGTAACTGTCATTTTTATCCTCTTAGCTTATTATATCGTGTACATACGCTTGGTGAGCGACGTTTTAAAACCTCTCTTTCATCTTTGAAAAATTCCTTTCATGAAATGCTTTACCAAATAATTTTACAACGGAGCAAAATCATTCCAAAAATATTTCACGATTTCGAAATTTATTAAAATAGAAAAAATATTTTTTTTTTGATGTAGACAAACGTTAGATCTATTGTTGTGGATCTCTAATAAAAATATTCGTGTTCGGTGTGCATTTGGCCAATTTCTTTCAGTTACGAAAATCATTGCGTGTTTGTGCTAGACAGCCGATTTACACCGATATTTTAACTAATTCCGTTTTCAAGACTTTCTTTATCTTACAGATGCTCTGAGGTTAATAAGAAGCTAATGAGTTAAATAAATTGATGATTAACATTGGAATTTGTAATACAACATATACGATTGATGTACCACCTTCGTAATGACTAAATAGCTGATATGGGATCCGGTATGATGATAACTTGATGTTTTCTGGGCCTTGAGTGGCTTAAAGTAGTTTAGATACACAAATAATATTAAAATTTGGTGCTTGTCCCCTTTAACAAAGTCTTAGATGACCTGGCACCATGGATTAATAACACGCTCTTGCCTAAAGAGGGAAAACAGGCGTAAAAATAATAAATTGATAAACTTTATTTTCAAAGAGGCTATTGACATCTGAAGTTGAAGGGACCCTGGAATTAACTTTAACAAAGCTAAATATTGTCACAATGTAATCAGTATTACGTTAATTCTGCGGTTTACTATTGCCTCAGACGTATACCAGACAGCTATTGAACTAAATTTAATTTCTAAAATGTAACGAAGTTGATACAGTCTCTCATTTTTATTGCTTCGAATATACCATGAGATCAGCGTTGCTAAAATTAATAAATAATAAGTGAAGTTTTAGCACAATATATCACTTTAGAACCGTATTTTTTTCTGGTGGCCTACGCCATTTTCTGGCCCTTAAACTAACGTGCGAAAAATCACCTCCATCGGATGCTTCATTTCTTTGAAAGAAGGATAAACCAACCAATATTTATGGTAAATATGAGTAGGCTTCCACTTTTTAGCTTCCTTCATTCATTTAGGGCATGTAAGATAAAATTGAAATCGCGAAACGCTAGAGACAATATCCTATTAATAAACAGTTGAAGGCGTTATGCTTAGAGTTCCGCCTACTGTACCTTGTTTCGTATTATTATTGTTGTTACTGCCAAACACAATGATTTAGCAAGTTTTGTGAAACATGTTATGCCAAAAATACATCTCGAAATTTTCCGCGGAAAATAACAAACTTGCTAAACCTGGTTTATTGATACTTTACCGAAATGTGAAAATGATTTTATGTAACCGGCCATGCTGAGCTGAAACGTGGTTAGTTTATGAAGTAAGAAAACTATAATTACATCCGAGTCTTTTAATAATACTATTCTTTTCCTCTATATAATAATAGCTAGACATTGCGCTAGTTATATTTTGTAAAACATCACGATGTGTAATTAAGTTAGTCAGTGGCGAAGTTATATAATCTATCAGTGGTCGACAGATGTCCATGCCTGCGTCATGCGTTGTGCTGTTTAGAATAGTTCGTATCATAACACACGTCTGTAATTACACTGCATTCAAAGGTATGGCCCTGCCCATTTACGCTGTAGCCTGTAGGTATCTCAATATGTTATTACTGACCATATGGTTGTGACAGACAGATGACCAAATTGACCAACTTTCTACAAGTATAAATAAGGGTACATCTGAGAAAGCGAGCCTTGACTTTCAGTATATTGTTACAATTGGTTGTATGACTTGATAGTTCTTCGATTAATAGTATGATGATCTGTTTAAAAAAATATATAAGTTAAGGTAATGATGAAAACTAACGAAATTTTGGAATAGCGTTTCTTGTATATCTGAAACAGGCAAGGTCAATATTATTAGCGCACATATTTTGTGCTTGTTGTCTAATGTGAACTGAGTCACATGTTGTGCAGAGGTTATTGCTCAGTTAATGTCGCATAAAATTAAAATAACAATCGAGTTATAGAATCATTTATTCGAACATTTTCGAACCCATTGTATTCAACAAGCATTAGGCGTGTATGTGTTTATTATAATACATATATGATGTAGATAAAAATAAAACTCCCTAATTTAAACGATCTTGGAAAGTAAATGAAGTTAATATGACAGATGTTAGAAATCTTAAATTCATGTTAAAATACCTGAATTTTACTCTAGTTATCATTTACCTCATGGGAATACTCCTCAACTGCTTTATCGACAGGTATTTTTTGTTGCAATGGCTCGGTTACTTAACGGAATTTAAAACAGGCACATACTTTCCAAATGACGTCATATTATTTCGGCAGTCTTGTGTAAATTGTTCGTGTCCGTCTGCTCTTCTATCATTGGCTGTAGATATGTTGCATGAGTTGCTGATATACAACACTAGGTGGCGTGTTAAATAAAGCGAGGTTTTTTACACGAAAATCTAATTTTTATTCAAAAGGATCTCCAAAATAATTCCATGGTTTTCTTGTTTATTCTGAACGTCTAAAGTTCATCCAACTGTTAATAGGCACCTATCTCATGTAAATTTTCCCATGATTGCAATACAATACACGGTAATAGCCCTCCTCAAAATTAAAAAGTTCCACTTCCGTAGTGTATATTGTAAAAGGTCATTCTACCGTTTCACCCATCCCATATTTTTGGAATTTCTTTCCAAAGTGCGCTTGTGACCCTACCGGGCGAGTAGTTTCCGTCGAACTCAAACAGGTGGAGCCACTTGTCCTGCAGGCAGTACGGTCGATTGTGCTTATCGCGATCGTCGTGTTCGTGCGAGTGACGTTTGCGTCCATGTTTCGCTGTCAAAGTCATTTTTAGAATGTTTAATAGTGTGAAATATTAGTATTATTTCTATTAATTGTTCGTCATCGTTATTGCTGATTATTTCGTCAGTGTCGTAACTCGAAAACGAAGTTAATTAGCGCAGTTCCGATAAAGTTGCAGCTTCTAGGTTCGGTGGCGGCCATTTTACTCGCCGGCTGTGTTCATTCGTGCCGTGCCCATCTCGACGATACGGGGCAATAACGAGCGGGGCCAGTCAGTTGGCATTTTCGCGAGTAGAGCGGAGGTGTCTCTAGTTTTTAGCGTTTAAGCATTCCATTTAAACACAAAAGTGCATCAAAATGACGACAAACATGCAGCAAGGAACGATTCTGGACGTTTTGAAAAGAAAAATGCGCCAGACAAAAGAGGAAATGGAGAAATATAAGGACGAATGCGAGGAGTATCACAAACGATTACAAGTGGAAATAATGCGGAGAGAAGAAGTAAGGAAACGTGTTTTTATGTGCTGTGAATTTTGTGTGACTTTGGTTGCAATGTGTTACCTGTGTTAAATTCATACTAGGTCAAAATATGGAAGTTATCAGTAGTCTTGTACTATCTACCTATAGTGAGTAATGTCCGGACATACTTAGGTGTGCAGGCAACGTACGCATATTGACCTCTCTTTCGGATTCATCTCGGTTAATCTCCTAGAAAGAGAGGGCGAATAATTATTCTTTTCGTTGAACACTTACTCATTTCGTTGACTTTAGTGTTGATCCCAAAGAAGTATGTTACCTTTGAGGTCTATGTTGAAAGTTTTCTTGAAATCAGTATTGTAATAATTTAGTCTTTGCTTGGTTTTGCGCTGGTTTCTGTTACACGTAACAGGTTTGGTTGCGTTGGAGGTCGTATACCGGTCTTTTGTGGCACATGTAGAGCGAGCCGGCTGGAATCGTGAAGCTTAACACCCTTTAGTACATTCCTGTTGTTGTTCGGACGTCCTCGTAGGACCGCTGGCGCCGTGAAGGCGTGTCCGACTTGCTTGCCGTTATCGTGGTATGACGTAACTCGACAAGCCAGTAATGCTCCTACAGCTCATAAAACACCTGTAATTGTCCTAAATACCCCCTGAAGACCAACAAGTTTTTTCGATCTCTGAATGTTGCAAATTTGATTCATTATTTCAAAGCCTTCTTTGTTGTTAGCGTACATAGCCTATTAATTTAACTGAAACCTTTTTTTTAATACCTATATAGCAAAAGATGGAGTTCTCAATATTTTATTATCTATTAAATTTTTTTCCTTCTTCTGTTCGGTGTAAATTGATGACACGCTTGATTCACGTTATTTAATGAGTGGCCTATAATCTATGCCATGGCATGTTAGTGATATCTCGTAGAACACTACACGTCTTATCGTTCTAAGTATATCAAAACGATGATAAGAAAATATTAAGTTGAGATAGCGTTAAAGAGTAATTACTAATTGAGTCAAAAGAAAAATATAAAAAGGTATTAGCTAAATTACTCCTAATGGAAAACGTTTAGTCAAAAGTGAGATAGACCATTTTTTGTGGCAAGTCGTGGGCGTGTACTAGCATTAAGAGCTGACATGACGTTATGAATATAGATAGTTGAGGTCAACATTTAAAATAATGCCCAGAGGACTGCAGTGTCGCGATACTACCGTAGGTAACAAAACAAGGCGTCTGGACTATTGGTATATCAATTGCATCAAGGGTATATAAATAAAAACGACTATAAAGCAAATTATTTTATAGATTTACAAACATGGTCGAGTCGTTAATAGGTTTTAATTAAGAACTGATTAACTTCCACGTTCGTTTTATTTTTTGAACGTATTCAGAATAAACTCCATGAGAAACGAAATATATCTGATGCCCGATAAGTGCAACAGGAATGAACAACTGTATTGAATTATTTTGTTGCACCCATCGAACGTGGCAACTAAAATTAGGGTCCCTTCGCGTGACGGTGTTGTGTTACAATTTATTGAACTTGTAGGGCTAGTCTTTTGTGTTCGACGTTTGAATAGATACAATGCCACCGCTCAAACCGATCCCACAAAATTTAAACAATGTGTTTTGACTATTTGTGAAAGTAAACTACAGGTAATGCACAGATTACAATCCAGTATCACACATTAAATGTTACGTACACGAAAAGGTATATGTCTTGTCAATGCTCTTTGGATTCCAATGATCGAAAATTAAAGGTCATCGAACCTTTCATTAGAGGCTTTACTCACCAATTCTAAAATAGTCTCAAGTAAACGTCGATTTGAATTATGATCTAAGTTCAAGGTGACGCTTGGCTACTGATCTCTAAAACTTTGCCACGACTGTACACCTATTTGTCTTGTGTTGTCTTAACAAAAAATATGTATCGAAATTATTTTCTCGCTGACTAGTTTGCTAGAAATGGGTGTCTTTTTTATGCAGACACACGTAGTGACTTGGTTAATTGCTGTTTATATCGCGTGCAAAGAACTGTATTAGAATAAAACTGATTTCGTTAGCGAGTCCCGTCACGACTATTATTAGCATCCACGCATTGATGACGACACAGGATAAAACGAGGAGAAACTGGGACTCGGGTGTGCTTCCTCGCGGCAAGGACGCGTGATGTCATGAGTATGCAGAGACTGAATATAAATAACGTAACGCAAAATAGTCCCAAGTCTTATAGTTCATTCTTGACACGTATAGTTTCGACGTTTAACAATGTCTATTGTACATTGACATTCTTACGAACCAAAAGAACCTGTGTATGAGTCGCCAACTTGGAAGACCAAATATAACAGGATGTTAAAACACGATGTTACATCTATACAAATATAATTTGAGGTTTATCTGAACCTTACCGACTATATAAATTGTTAATGCCAAAAATCTGTTAAGTAATTAATGAAATAAATATTCCTTCGTCGACAAGTTCTTCTATCAGTTAAACCGTTATAACAAATTGTATATCTGAATTATGCAGCGGCCGTACTTAATTGATAACAGATAATAGAATAAGTCAATAATTCGCAGAGCTTCATACAATATCACTATTATTAGCTGCAACAAACAAAATAAATTCTGATTCATTAGGTGTAGTAACAGCTGCATTATCGCCAACATACAAATACAAATTCTCGGAATTTAAGAGAGCAAGAGCTTTGCTATTCCTTGTAAGGGATTATAAGTAAAGGCTGCCGTGAGATAACAGGATCTTTAACTGTCCTTTTTGATTTTGCTTTTAACTTTTCGTGTACAATGCACTCATATTCTGCAAAAAATATTGACAAGTTTATTTAACATAAAGATAGTCTGTGGATTCCAACTGGTTTACCTCTAAGTGGGCAATTAATTAAAACCGTTTATTATGTACATTTTATATTTTAACGTTGATTATCTCAATATACGCACTCCAAAAAGAATATGCGTTTACTTCTTTAGAACTAACTGGTTTATAGACATAAAAAATATATTTAAATGATGTTTGTTATTGCGCAGGCTGAATCCGAAGTTGCTGCCTTGAACCGACGCATCCAACTTCTGGAGGAGGACCTCGAGAGGTCCGAGGAGCGTCTCGCCACCGCCACAGCTAAGCTGTCGGAGGCCAGCCAGGCCGCCGATGAGTCGGAACGGTGAGTCCGATACGTAACACACGACTAGTCGGCTTAATGCAGGAAGTAGGGATATTATGTTGACCTGTTTACGGGTCTTTGTATAAATGCATAAAATATACTTCCATTTTGGGTTCGAATCCTGGAATGTTTCGCTTTGATGGATGATTTAGTAAATTAAGGAATTAAAAATATGGTTTTGACTTTTACATTTTGAAATTCACTGCAGTTCTTGCAAAACTAGATCAAAATAAAATGGGATTTGAAGAAACCATTCCGTAGCCAAGAATAAGCAACGCAAGATTATGTGAATAATTCTCGTGGCAACATAAGGCAACGACATTGAACTTATTCTTACTGAATGGCTTCTTCAAATTCAAAGCTAAATCAGATTATGTATGATGTATCGATGATTTATGAGATCTAGTTTACATTTACTTGTAAATAATTTACATTTATAACAATGTGCATGAGTGTTTTTATTCCTGTTTTTATATTTATGTCCATAACCACCATATTCTTGATAATTACAACCCTGTTCTTATGAGTTCTATCTTTCTAATCTGTTCAAAATTATCGTCCATTTTTCGAGGACAAACTGAAAGTCGTTCACTTTTGAGCAATAATAAGAAAGTAAATGATTTTCCAGACATAATTTTAAATAAAAAATAGCCACATACCACATAACGAGTGTTTTCTATCGATGTTATAACACGCATGTGTTTGGCCCGCACTAATCAGAATACGCAAGGCGTTGGAGAATCGAACCAATATGGAGGACGACCGCGTCGCCATTTTGGAAGCACAGCTGTCCCAGGCCAAGCTCATCGCCGAAGAGTCCGACAAGAAATACGAAGAGGTGAATGCTTGTCCATGACGTCTAACTCGTAATGCAGCTACTGTCATTCGAGGCTCCTTGAAATTAGCACATTCCATTACAATATGCGACACTACAGAAAAGTTCTAAGCGGAATGAAATGTGTTAAATAACAGAAGGAACTCCGATTGACATCCAAAACTTGTTATTACCTCAATCATCCCTCGTACCTACAACACAAATAAAAATAATTATAGCACCTTATTTGTGCAGTCATAATAATTTTCAGTAAAAGAGGGATGCATTGAATAGACTGTGATACCTTAACTCCTGAACCGTTACACATGTTGCATATAATGATAAAGATAATCCAGCTCATGACTAGATTAATACTAAATTGATTTTTAATACACATCGATTACTTAGTGTCAAGAGGTTTGGTGTCTAGTTGATATTGGTAACAACAAAAACATACGATTTATATTATGACATTCTAAAATCCAATAATCGAGTACAGAATCTGATTCTATTAATTGTTTTACATAATTATCAAAATACCACGATTATTTGGTTTTGAATGTCAACATTTCAAACATTGCGGAAAGGTTGGTTTGGGCATAATGTTCTATAGGGCAAATACCGCAGTTTTATTATACTACTTGATGAGATTTTTAAAAATCTTTCAGTTTTATTAGTTATCTTTATTCGTTCATAAAAGCAAGCCTAACTCCTTCTGTAATGTTGGCAATGTTAATATCAGCATCTAAGAGCAAATAAAACCTTTTTTCTTTTAAGGTTTAAAATTTGCTTCATTATATTGAAACGGGCAATACATTAAAACATCGTTTATTGCGATAGTTTTGCTATTACCCGTTTCACTTTATATTTCAGCTGTCCAGTTCCACATTGTTTGTCGCTTTACATGTTTCTTTCTAGCGTGTTCGTTATTTGCATGTCTTCTAACAAATGGGTTACCCTTGAATACGCCCCAATCAACGATACCATTCGATCATTTACTAAAGTTGTATTTCGTGGTCCAGCGCCCGTAAGGTCCTCGAGAACAGGTCGTTGGCCGATGAAGAGCGTATGGACGCCCTGGAGAACCAGCTCAAGGAAGCCAGGTTCCTCGCCGAAGAAGCCGACAAGAAATACGATGAGGTCTTTATATGGGAGTTTAGATGTCGTTTGGTTTTGCTTGTCTTGCTTGCAATACGCATGTGATGAATATTTCATAATGATGCCATCTGTTGCATCGTCTTGAATAATCAAATGGAGATTTTTCCATTCTCGATAAATGTGTTTCAGTGTATTGACTAAAAGGCCGATCTATTTTTATCAGAACGTGCCATCGTGTTTTCAGTTTTGAATTTGTTTTCCTACTGACATTGTTTAATGTTTTAAAAACATCAATGATTCCTCATTAAAATACCCCTCATTTGACACAAATCTTCCTTACTAAATATTGCGTTTTGATTTCAAGGATATTTTAACAAAACCCTGCAAATTAACTTGTGTGAGCTTGAATTGTGAGTTCGTTATGTCACTGAGCAAATAGTCACGATTTCAGAGTGATGATTTGAAAAACGATGCATTATCGCATCAAGATTAGATAATGCTATCCATTTATTATGTGTTTTCGTTGAAAAAAGTATCATCATACTTGACGCCAGATGGTTAGTAAAGCCATAATACGTCCTAATTCCCCTGACATATGACCCTGCGTGGTGAAGTGAAGGCAGTCGTAAAAGTCAGCGTCCCAAGAAGGAATCGTATCGCGCCTGATCTTGGTCGGTTCGCCTTATATGGTTGGACTAGCCTCCTTCGTCGCACATGTTCTTACATAAGCATTACTTCCATATATGTAGGGCGTACTTGCTCAAGAGTACGCCGTGACAGACATTAAACCTTAACGAATTACATACATGTTTGATGATGTCAATAAAATTGTGATTATCTGGTTGTTTAACTTGGTGTGGTATCTCCAGGTTGCTCGTAAGCTGGCCATGGTTGAGGCTGACTTGGAGCGTGCGGAGGAGCGTGCCGAGTCCGGCGAATCGTAGGTTTCCCTTCCATATCGCCGACGGACCACTGCCGCGTTGCGATGTTGGCGTGGCGCCGAAATAAGAATGACTTTGAGTAGTTTCCGTAGCGCGCGACTCACTCGGACATTGTTATTTCGGCGTGTCACGCGATAGTGGTCTTTATGCAGTGGTCCGGACGACTTGTTTTGCAAGTTTTCGCCTCCGTTCTGCATGGTTGTTCATTTGCATTCTTAACATTCTGCACTGTAACCTGATTTACCTACATAGGTATTTCTAACATCGGCTCTCACTGTTTATTTTTATTGCATGCCCTATTCTAGGTCGCGTTCGAGACGGAAGCTGAACAACAGGACATTTAATTAATTTGCATTTGTCATGACATTAGATGGGTGTTGCCGGCTCATGTTGTTGATTGAAGCGGCAACACTGCTTAATTATAAGGACACGGTGCAGATCAGCGACCCTCGACTGTCGCACTCGAGTGTCGCTGCTCTCTATCAGACTAAAACAAGGGTTGCCCCATTTCATGGATATTTCTTATGCAAATGTTTAACTATCATGTCCATGTGTCGACTAAACTTCTGTCCTCAGTGTGTGTATTACTTAAACGTGGCTATAGGTTAGGTTATCAGGAAATATGTGTGGTATAGGGCAATTTTCGTTTTCAGATATGCACCGCATTACACCAGAATTACTGGCCGTATGCGTGCCGCACATATGCAAGCGCACACATCACCTAACGAATACGATAATGCACTAGATAGCACTTAGATAATTAATGTTTTATTGAAAAAAAGTAATTTTTAGAACTAAATGTTTTGGGACAACCCTCGTTTATATTTTTAACTATGTGAGTTCTGACACCGCTCTCGACTCCCCCTGCTTTGTGTGATCCTTTTTGACTTTACGTTGTTTGTGTTTTTGCTCGCGTACTACTGCTTTGCTTTTTAGTTTTAGCAGGTCGTCACCAGGATACATTAAATTACAAATGTCTGCACTTGATAAATACCCACGCACCTGTTCCGGACGAAAGTCCATTAACATAAAGTGCGAGTCTCGGAAGAGCTCAGTACACACTGGTAATAAGGTTTCATTTTCTTGAATACTTTCTATTTTGCATCAAGTAGTTCTTTAGTAAATGTCATCTAGCAACTTGTAAATTAGTTGAAACAGTATCATTCCTGTGCACGTCCACACCTGCATTTCAAACACAAACGTAGACAACACAAAGTTGGACACTTGTAAAGTCTGTACATATAGCACTGCACTGCGAAGCGCGTCGAGAGCGGTGCCCGGCTCGGTAGCTTAGTATTGTGTGTGTGTGTGCGTTGGCGTGTACTAACGCTCGGCTGGTAGGTGGCGCGCAAACTTGTGCTGATGGAGCAGGACCTCGAGCGGGCCGAGGAGCGCGCCGAGCAGAGCGACTGGTGAGTACACGCTTCGTGACTGGGGCGACACCGACACTATTGACGCGGGCTACTTGTATCGATTGTAGAGTTCAAATTGATATGGCATCAAGCCTCATTGTGTCGTCTCCAGTCACTGTTCTACAAGTTTACTCTTGTCTTTGGCCAATCAAAATAAGTATCCGAAATTATTAAAATATATTTAAAAGAAAACGAGAGTAGTCATGTAGACGCTAGCAGAACTATTGATATTTACAATATACCTGCGAATATTGATAGTTGTACACGATATTGTTGAATTAATTAATTAATTATTTGATGAATAAGTACATCGATGCACGAGATCATGCTATGGTATGTGTCAGTGAAAACGAGAAAGTCTTACTTGTAATTAAATTGCAAATTAAACTGTTATCTGTATATGTTTGCATTATTTTCACTGATACATGCTGATACATGCTGATAATTTGTACATACATACTTATAACGTTGCTAAGGCGATAATATTGTGCAATAGACTAACTCCAATTGATTATAATTTATTATTTCTAAAATTAGCTGTAATACGTACTATGTGGAACGTAGCTAGATTAAGTCTTGAAATGAAAAAAGAAGATTCTTGTTCGAAATTAATCGTCTTTGCAACATTGCATGTTTTATTTGATGGTTTTTTTTATATTAGCACACTTTAGAATAAGTATTCTACAAACTTAAGCGTTTATTTAAAATTTCTTTAAACAATCTTGCACGCTTGACTTTTTATTCATGTCACCTATAAATAGATGTTAGACGTAACGTTTAAATTGCCAAAAATGTCGGTCACTGATCAAGTGTCTGTCAGTTAATTGATATTGATTAGAAGCTGTTAAATTTCCAGTTTAATAGAGCAAACTGTTCGCAATGACCGTATTTATCATAATGAAATACTTAATTAATGTAAAATAGTCTTTTGAAATTTAAACATTAACATTTACTTACGTCTACGTAATATTACAGTAGAAGTTGATTGTTGCTCTTTTTATTTCGCAGCAAAATCGTCGAGCTTGAGGAGGAGCTCCGTGTCGTTGGTAACAACCTGAAGTCCCTGGAAGTCTCCGAGGAGAAGGTATACATGATTTATTTTGAACTCTTCAAATATTTAGGCTAGGAACATTATTAGCTAGGGATATTAAACATGATGATACAATGGAGTCAATTATATGACTAATGATGAAGTCCCGAATGATGCACCAACCTTTTTTATCTTTCAAAACTAGAGTAAGATCTCCACATGGTTTCGAACTCCATTCTAAAGAATAAGGCTAAAACGAAGCAGTAGGATTTCCAGGCTGCTAATTGTATGGATGATGCAAATGAACGAGAACGTGTGTTAAATATTGACAATGTTTTCTACCTTTTACAATGTAAGTGAAGAGTAACCCAGTAACGTTCTATACAGGCCAACCAACGCGAAGAGGAGTACAAAAATCAGATCAAAACCCTCACCACCCGCCTAAAGGAGGTGTGAATGCGAACGAGATCGGTTCATATATACGAGTGTTTATGTTAGCTTGCCTAACTGCATTCTGCCGCACACCTCTAGTGTAGCCTCTCAGTCTGATTTATCTTACATCACCAGTTTTCTGACTTTGATGTCGGTAAAGAGGACTGGGAGTGTAGAGCGTCTGTAACTCTCGTGTTCAGTTTTCCTCCATATTGATATTTCCCTCCTTTTTGCTGTTATGAATGTTTTATTTCTCTAACAGTTATGTCGCTGTAATATAGTTTTTAGCGTATTTTATATTCGTTTACTTTGACTCAAGCATCGCGTAGAGTTGTTTTATAAAGACAACACTGCGCGATGTAGCATGACTCAGTTTTCGCTGTTTTGTGTTTTTTCGTTAACAAATAATACTCGCAGGCTACTCAAAGGGAAGAGACATACGAGGGTCAAGTAAAAGTGCTGGACGCTCAACTGAAAGAGGTGAGGCCGACCGAACCGAGGATGGTCGCAGATAGACATGGTTTCGGTTGTAGTTGCGTTTCATTTTCATTGCCATTCCGTGTTTTGGGTTAGAATGTTGCGCCTTTGACTACAAAAATGTTAATTCAATCAAACAATTCTAAGACTTTTTCGTTAGTGGTTGGTTTTATTAACATTTTTGTGTGTTGGAGGTTCGGTTTCGTATAGGCTACGATCATTGGTGTAGGCCCTAGTGTCGAGTGGCTGATGGCGGTTGGTGCTTCATCTATGTATTTAAGAGACTATCTTCTATTTCTGTACATGTTTATTACTTCTGTATCTAGCTGTATGTACTTTGTCCGTGTTGTGATTGTACGCTTTATTCGTTTTTGGTACTATCAATTAACTGTGGTTGAGAGTATTATCACCCTAGTTATTTTTTTTTCTATTCTTTCAAAGCCACTTTATGAAACCATAAAATTTGCATTTTTTTTTAATATTTACTTCAATGTTTACTTCTAGACTTTGTATGAGTCTCAAATTAAGTATTGCATTTAACCAAATAGATTTGACAAACTGTCAGCTCTCTCAACTAATTATCGGTTTAAAGAAATTGATTTTTTTTTTCTCATAAGAACTAAGTATAGTCCACTTATATTGAGATACAATGTTATTAAAATATAATAATACAGTACAATAGCAGTTACCTCCACAATATAAGAAGTAACTTTTGATTGTAATACGTTATTATTTCATTATTCAATGGGGGTGATACTATAATTATTGTATGGTTCGTAATAAGTGTACAGTCACAACACGGCGCCGGCATGCCGGTGGCTTGCCGTTAGTAATCCGTACTGTGTGGCTAGGCAATGGCGTCTCGCGAGCACGTCGAGGATAAGATCCACAGCCTCTCGCAGAAATTGTCGCAAGTAAGTAGTGCTCACACAGGGGCTCTGGTCATCCTAAGCAAAATAGCAAGATATAAATACCTACACTTAACAAAATAGTACTTATCACAACTATCGCACAACATATGGGTGTGTTATGTTAAAAATAAAGATAAATAACATTATTTTAAGCTTAAGGACAATTATATCAGTTCGGAATACGGATTAATAGTTGGCATCATTCTATTATTGGCTATTTTTAATCATAAATGATACGATTGTATCTGGTATTCCATATATTTATAGATGACCAGAGCAACTTGTTGTTATGTATACCTATTTATTTTCACAATCATATTTTCTGTACTTTGGGTAATTGTATTGGTATTGGTATCTAGTGTTGTAGTTTCACCACTCAGCACTTAGCCGCTTTCGGTAAAGGTAATTTGCATGTTGATTGTTTAGCTTTTTTTGTTTGTAACGTTGTTTTTTTTATTACTAAAATGTAAAAAGTTTTTTTTCTTGAAAATATGTTTTTATAGTAACTTGAAAAAAATAAATGAATTAACTGACAATTGAATATTTTGCATGCCAAACAAGTTTATAAACAGTCTATTTTCTGAAAAAAATAAGAAGACGATTTACAAAAATCTTTGCAAGTCGTTTTTTATGCTTAACCATAGAGCATAGTTATAATTAGTATGTTGATATAAAAAAGAAATTAATGTACTCGAATAGAGTTCAATACAGAAAACAGGCTGTTAGCCACGAAGTTCAAAAGTTAAAAAATACATGAAATGATTACAGGCTGAGGCGCGCGCTGAATTTGCTGAGCGCTCCGTGCAGAAACTCCAGAAGGAGGTCGACAGGCTTGAAGGTAATGTTTCACTTCATCTATATGATCCAGATATTTTATATCGATATACGATTAAGAGGACAATATTACAATTGATCAAAATGATTCTTATGTTTTTTAGTAACAGACACAAAGTCTACCTGGATAAAAATATGTTATTTACATTTTATTGATGCTAGTTTTCAAGTTTTTAAGGGCCTCCAGATTATTACAGAATATTCAACGTACAGCAGATTGGTTAAGTTAAAGTATTTCAAATATCTCTCAAGTCAAGTTTAACATGTTTGAAAATAACAAAGCTTTGGACATTACGCACTTATTTATGATACCATCTCAGCCGTCATTAGATCTGGCTTAACGAGTTACAATGCTGTACAATAGATTTGAAAGCTTTTTTTTCTGTCATTTCTGCTACAATCTCAAGCTTATTTTTATCTTAATTTCATAGTAACAGTGTTAGAGTTTATTTTTTGTGCCCACAGAATTGTTTTAGTCATAATAGCGATGCACCAAATTTATATTTACATTATATTTATATTCTTGATGCAATAGTATATACAAGCATTTGGTGTTCGTGTCTTAAACACAATTCTGTGCTTTTTTGTGAGCATGACTTTTAAGTGTCTCCTACTAGACTGCTCGAACCTTTGATGTTATTTTGGCATGGTTTTATATTGATGTTGTTTTTGCCTGTACTGTTTGGTTCAAATGTCAAAACCAGGGTTTTACATTTTTGTATCAAGATAATAAAATTGCAACTGGACACATGTATATTACAAAAAGATCCTACTTCTCTTGAGTGCCTACTGACAAGACATTTGGACTGAACAGTTGTTTGTTGTGTGTCCCACTGACCGTGGCCACGTGGACCTTGCAGACGATCTGGTGGCCGAGCGCGAAAAGAGCAAACTCCTGCAGGAGGAGATGGAGGCCACGCTGCACGACATACAGAACATGTGAACACCTCGCCCTCCCACTCGCGCCCGCTCCACTCACGCCACGCCATCTGTCCCTAGCTCACTGACACTACACTGACACACGTCAGACTTTGTTCTGCCACCGCGATAATATCGGCACCCAAACAAACGATGTGCACATTGAGCTAGAACATAAGATGGTTTTATTTAATGACATATTTTGGAACTTATTTTTAATCAAAATTTACATGATGTGAGCCGAGCGGGCGCCTAGATGTTATTAGTTTTAGAATAATTGCCAGCCGCTTATTAACGTAACGTCAGAATCGAGTGTTCGCTACGATAGCACTGCCACGTGCAATTTTTTCATCCACAAATTACTAATATGTATGTCCGTATAGTTGAACCGTGTAACTTGTTTTATAGTCATTACTTTACGAGCGTGCCTGTTATGTCAATGATCGATATTTATATGACGTATGCAGTAATCGCTTCTCTAGCACTCTTAGTTTAAGGTATAAAATGTTTATATCGACATTCCAAACGGGGTCCAAAATGTTATACATTTTACACTCAACTTAAAAAGACATTACGCATTATTTATAAAAAATGCACATAGTTTTTGTACAATATTAAAATTTTCTATATATTTGTAGAACAAATTAGTCGCTGTATTACGTTTCGATAATTTTTTATATTTCACTCGAGGGGAAAGTGCATACAATTTCGCCGTATGCTATATTTTTCATATGCACTGTTTGCAATTTATTATGAACTTAATTTACTTTATGTTAGTGAAGAGATTAGATATTTTTATTCAAGAGTGACGGTAATACAATAAAAAATAATGATATTTATAGGAATATTCTTGCTAAATTGGAAATAATTGATATTTTATTATGTTTGAAGAATGATTTTCTCGTGTCATAATTGAGTTTGTTGTTATTTATTTAAATTAATCGATGAATAAATGGCGACTATTCCAAGTTGTAAATGTTCTGCGCGTCGTCGTCTAGTTATTAGAGCTGGCAATACCACCGTGTGCAGTAACAGCATGCCTCATACGTGTGCGCACTCACTCAATGTATAACACTAATACGTCCGTACGAACGATACACATAACGTAGGGAGTCCGTCTTTATTAATGTTATCGATTAATGAATTGATAGATAAGTTCGTGAAAATAATTTAATGATTTTTAAGAGTATTCTAATAAAAGTGTTTATGAATATATATTATTATTTTTACACCTTTGTATTTTTTTACTAACTCGAGTGTTTACCCTGCCGTTTTCCCTTCGACTAACGACCCAACGATTCTATCAGCTATAACGTCGATCATTAATGTAAAATAACTTCATCTTCATCACAATTCAATTGAAACCCGGTTAGAATTTCGGGAAGTTCGGGGCGAACCAAAATTTATTGGAGCGAAGAATAGCTCGGTCGAGATCATTACCACGCGAAGCATTGTACATACCATCGTCCGAGGCACGGGGCATGAGAAGAACCCTGCACGTTCCCGTAGTGTAGCGCCGTGCTAACGACCGCATGCGAGAACAACACTCTGACCGGCGCCGCCTGACGCAGATGACCTCATCAACGAGATCGAGAGGTACAACGATATCGGCGACGACATCGACGACTCCTTCGTGGAGCTCATCCCCGGCGTCGACCCCAACAACCGCCAGATGGCCGCCGCCCGCGAGGCCGCGCGCAAGGAGTACGAGAGGCTGCACCCACCACCCCCGCCCGAAGAGCCCAAGCCCGAGCCCGCGCCCGAGTCCGCGGCGACCGAAGCCCCGCCCGCAGAGGGTGCGCCACCCCCGGCCGACGGTGCCGCACCGCCGGCTGACGGAGCCGCTCCGCCTGCCGATGGAGCCGCGCCACCCGCGGAAGGAGCTGCTCCACCCGCTGACGGAGCGGCACCTCCAGCTGAAGGAGCTGCCCCACCGGCTGAGGGAGCACCGGCCGCTCCCCCGGCTGACGGGGCAGCTCCTCCGGCGGAGGGTGCTGCTCCACCCGCAGATGGTGCAGCTCCGCCTGCGGAAGGTGCTGCTCCTCCTGCAGAGGGTGCGGCCCCGGCTGCACCCCCAGCCGAAGGAGCTGCACCTCCTGCGGAAGGAGCTGCTCCACCAGCGGAAGGTGCCGCTCCGGCTCCTCCCGCAGAGGGTGCACCGGCCGCGGTACCACCCGCGGAAGGAGCTCCCGCTGCACCTGCGGCTGAAGCAGCCCCTCCGGCTGAGGGCGCAGCACCCGCACCGGCTGCCGAGCCAGCCCCCGCCGCTGACCCGGCGCCGGCGGCCGCGGCACCCGCGGAACCTGCCCCGGCCGCCGCGCCGCCGGCCGCAGAGCCCGCCCCGGCCGCGCCCCCGGCGGACGCAGCCCCGGCTGAGGCCGCGCCGCCCTCTTAACTTACGATGTCCCCTAACTCGTTTCTCACGGACTCTTACTCTAACTTCGCGCCCCGGGTCGAGGTCCCGGTGTAAACTAGTGCGACATCCTCCTGGAGTATATTTTTTATGTTGGCAATAAACGTCTGAAATATAGCTGATGGAATTTTTGTCTCCCGTTGTTGCCCCCGCCGGGCCTCGCGTCTGCATGTGTGTGAGTTTGGCGACTAACTGGTATCGATCCGCTGCGAGTGACCGCGTCGCCCGGTGTCCGCAGACGATCTGATCGCCAGCAAGGAGATGTTCCACGAGATCGGCGGCGAGCTGGACTGCGCCTTCGACGACCTGGGAATGCGCTCGCCCGCGCCGCCGCGTCGCACCTGCGAGCGCTGCACGTGCT
Organism: Abrostola triplasia; assembly: GCA_946251915.1. Lineage (NCBI taxonomy): Eukaryota > Metazoa > Arthropoda > Insecta > Lepidoptera > Noctuidae > Abrostola > Abrostola triplasia. The sequence goes on from OX276435.1 coordinate 9,001,162, forward strand.
GCCACTGACGGGCCCCGCGCTTACCACGCGAGCCCGCCTAGCTCATATGCATTTACGTTACGCCTCCAACATAATATCTTGATACTCTAGTCAATCATTAAACCTTAACAAAAAACTACAATTGAAATGCTTTCTAACCGAGTTTGCATGCAAATCATCGATGTATCGCAATGGAAAAGAACAAGCTTAATAAGTAACCCAGCAAGATCGACGCATGGCTTCAGAATAACAAGGATCTAAACATGTAAGCATTACGTTTTTATTACTACTGCTGCTGAATTAGTGCGCTTACAGACGGTTAAGTTGCATTGCCAGTGAACACCCCAACGAACTGTATTAACAATACTGAAGAAGAAGACCTTTTAAACTAATGGATTTAAGATCAAATAATTGACTTACAATCATCGAGCATGCAAGGCAAGTTTGAAATAATGCGTTTTCGCTTACGTGAGCAAAACACTACCATTGCCGCGACCATACAACACGTCGCACCGTCTGTAACCGCCATTACGCTGAAACTAATTTTACTTACAACTTGACAGAAAGAGATATGAAAATTCGCAACGGCAAACAGATAAAATTTGAAATATGTTGATTTGAATGATGTTTGACATTATGATGTAATTGTGTGTCTGATATGCAGACGAACTTGTCGCCGAGAAGGAGAAGTACAAGGACATCGGAGACGATCTGGACACCGCTTTCGTGGAGCTTATCCTCAAGGAATAAAGTGGCACGCTCGGTGCCTCTCGGTACTAGTTCGGGTCCGTCCGGCGCGCGGCATCTACCACACCCCGCGATTCAAACAATATCCGAATACGTGTATTTTACTTTATATTTTATACTCCTGATTTAAAGTATTAAAATCCATAGATTTATGGCGGTATTTATTTTCGAGTAATATAATAAATTAATTTATTACTTATGACTGGTTTTATTTTTCTTCATGTACCTATTTAGTATCTTTGTTTTAGCTTATTGCCTTGATTGTTAAGGCACAAGTAGATAGCGTACGAACAATTGCATGAATAGAATTTATTTATTTATCTGTAGTTGCACAAACTTATGCGCTTGGCTTTGACACAGTGCACTGTGAATACAATATTTAAGATAAAAGTTCAAAACAATCATTGCTAGAAATAATAAATTGATGATTATTACTCTGATTTCTTAAAAATATGGAATATTTTTGGAATCTCAAATAGAAATTCGAGATTTATCGAAAAGACTCGGTACCAGACAGGGAGCTTGAGCACGAGTTGATTATTTAATTAGGGCTACCAGAAATTGTGCTAGCATACAATTTAAAACAGCCTGAGTTTATGTACGGTAACAAGATTATAGAACTTAGTTAGCTCTAAAGAAGCAGTACCTATATCTTATCTAGATAATTAAGAAACAATTAGGGAAGGTTCATATCTGACGGAACATGCGTCGCATATTATCGGTCGCGTAACGCCAGAACAGACAAATGTATAGAAAAACACTTGACCGTTCAAGCTTAACGCACTAACGTATCATCGGTTGAGTGTGAACGGTCAAGTGTTTTTCTATATATTTGTCTATTTTGGCGTTACGTGACCTATAATACAAGACGCATGTTCCGTCAGATATGAACCTTCCCTTAAAAAAGACAGATTAGAATTATGATTGTTTTACAACTGTACCAACTTCCCTCAGGGCTGGCCTCTATTCTAAAGGACAGGTGCTAATTAAATAATTTAGGTTTTCTGTAGATAGAGCTTGTAAACGCTTGTCATTTGGTAAGTAAGAGCGTTGTTTACTTAGTTATGCTTATAGATATTTTTGATCTTGTAGAGCCATCATATAGCATGCACAGCAATTCGATAAGGTCCAATAAAAAATATAGTGACGGATAGGAATAGGATAGAAAATTCATTATACCGGTAGTAAATTGTCCAGGATATAATCCCTATATTAACCTTATATGAATGTTTAACATAATAACTGTTCGACCCACCATGTTTATGACTAACTAACCAACTAATATACTAACAGACGAGGTGGTAGAAGAGCGCAGTAAATACAAGGCAATAGCAGAGGAAGTGGACCAGACGTTCGCTGATCTATCAGGATACTAAAACGATGGCAGACATTTTGGAGGGGCCGCCATCTTGCGGAGAAACGGCGGGAACGTGCGCACGCAGTGGATGTTGCTTCAAGGATGTGCCTATTATGAAAGAACAACACATGGAGGCTTCGAGAACGATATATCATTTTGATAAACAGTTTTCATGTATTGTACTTGAATTGTAGACTCGTTAAGTATTCTTTGCACAGATCTCACGTTGGTAATAGGTACCTCTGAATGAACTATTTTAACGGCAGTTTACTTATCAATATTTTTTGGTTTTACAGCACTATGCGGATGCATATAATAAATTACTATAACTGCTTGTTAGATACTGGTTCATTTTAAATTAATCAAGGTATCTATTGAATTTAAAGAATGTTCTCTTTGATGATACGTGACAATTTGGGTTTGGTTGGTTGTAAATGATGTCATTACTTGTAAATGTACTAAACAAAAGATAAGTAGCTGTGCCTGTCTTATTGCTAAAGAGAGAACGCTTACCTTAGAGAATTTCGAACGTGTATCAGACCGTTTTATTGCCTTATCTATTTGTCTGAGCAATACTATTTCTTCTAAGATGTTTTAAGAAAGTATGTAGCCTTACATTTTCACTAACAACATCCAAGAGAAAAAGCAACTCGAGTGTCAAAATAATTAAAATTACAACATCTCATCGTGTTCAGTCCGCAAAAAGGAAAATTAACAAAATCTATGTAATATCAATACAGTTATGGCATAGTTAAATTCAGATTATTGTGTCCAGAATTATCGTTGTTAACAAGATTATAGTTGTTAAAATATTTTTGAGACTTGTACAACGTAGAATAGCATCGACAAAAAATATCATAATATCCACAACACATGTTTAAAATCCAATGATTTTTGAGGTATGTCTCAAAACATTTAAGGGCTCTTTATACCTAATACCTACTGTTACTTGCTGTCTATATCCAGAATATAATTAATCAATTAATATTTCAAGAAGGATCTATTAAAATAATTGATAAAAATCGAAAAAGAAAGAAGGCAATTTGCCGGTGTTACTATGAAAGTATGTTGCCCACAGCTGTAGATTATTAATATACCTATAACGTACAAATGCATCATCGTTGGAAGTTCAGGCATGTGTGCTAAAATATGATCGATACACTCGTACACAGAAGTGTTTTCAAACCTAAACTTGGTCTTGCTTGGGTAAAACAAATAACTGTAGCTGGTTGAGACTTGAGAGCACAAACTTGTGAAACAGTTTGTTTGAATTGAGTGAGAGTTGAATTACAGTTTTCGTACTTTCATATTAAAATCTGCAACAATTCGTATGATGTCGTGAACTAAATTTGTGCAAAGATTCAGCTTTTTTATGACTTCAAACAACATTTTTATGTGCGCCTAACAAATGCTGCCGGAATTTTGTACCACGCTGCGATTTTTTACGATGATCGTTTTTTATGATATGTAAAACATAATCTTATGAAATATGTTTTGAGTTTTAGGGCACTATTTTATTGTCTTGGTTACACTTTGGCCAATGTGTACTGTGAACTCATCGTACAATAGCATATCAATATTAGATTTCTGTGATAAAAATGCAATGAATGTAGTGTTTCCTTCAACAAAATTAAGACTAGTACATTATTTAAGTTGTTCGAAAAGATTTGACTAAAATCTTCAAATAAAATATATGAAATAGATCATCATATGTTATATTGAATAAAAGAATACCAATTCAACAATAGCAGACTGCTCTTTCATCACAGTACATATTGGATAAGCTATATTCCAATTTTTATTGAACATCCATCCATATTGAAAGTGTAACTAAGAGTTAAGATACTCAATTATGCATAGGAACATATTTATATAGTGATTGAGATTAACAGGAGGAGGACTTTTGTACTTTATTGTACTTATTTAGCTTTTAGATTTTGTACGGCATTATAATTGTACCTTTTATTGAGTACTGTTGCTTCATTCTTCCGTAAACCTAATCTTTTTGACTCCCAAGTAAGTCTTTCTATGACATTGCTTCCTGAAGAAGTACTATCAGCGCTTTAAACTGTTCACTCTTGTAAAATAAATTTATATTAAATACTATATTTTGTTTTATTTTAAACTCAGTCAGCTGCAGAACAGCTTCTATCAAATTTCTTTATTTGAATTGCTTCGCTTAAAATTAAGGTTTATACAATGATGGTTATGCTTCGTGCGATAAAAGACACAATTAGGAAATAGGAAGGCAGTGTCTCTATGATCTATCTAGTTACCTCTAATGCATTCCAATCGTAAAGTCAGTACTTTACGGCAAAAATTCTAAAAAGTTAATTGTCTTTTTCTTAGCATTCAGTAGGCGTATTATGCCATTTAAGAGCTGTAAACTGATAACTAGTTGAAGTTGGTCTACCTCTAGGTAACATTTTGGGGCCCAGATGTCGTATTATTTTAAGACTTCAGATATAAATTACATAACATAACATCACGCTTTCCCTGAAGGGGTAGGCAGAGGTGCACATATAGGATACGCACATTTCGCCAGTTATGTTTTTAGGTCCCAATGTAATAGGGGACGAGCCTATTTCCATCAACTGGGCACAAATCCAAACTCCCTGCTGCTTCTGAGAATTACCTGATGAAAAAACCCAGTAACATTTTGCTCGACCCGGGATTCGAACCCATGACCTCGTGATCAGCAGTCGCGCTTAGCAACCACTCGACCAACGAGGCAGCAGATATAAATTAAAACAGCATTGGTGCTATGCAGTAAGCTGGTTACCTCCTTTGTTGATTATACTCCCGGATTATATTAGGTACACATCTCAGGGTTTATAATAAGGAAAATTATGCTAATTGTTTTTGTTGCTATACTTCAAGACGCCAGGTAAGTGAAACAGATATCGAGTGTAAGACAAATGTATTTTAAAGCTGGACAATGGACATCAATAGCAAAAAATCTATCAGTGCCCAACAGATTTGGTGGTGTGTCATACAGGTTAACTGCATACATGATATTTGCATTCCTTCTGATGAGTATTTACCCTACTGTGGTATCATTAATAACCGGTATAATTATTATTAGTATACTAGTCTACTACTAGTCAAATTGTTTCCGGATATCTACAAGAGTCTACTGCTGTGTGCGGCTGAACAGTAAGACCAGCAGTGTGTATGTTTCCTGTGACGTGACGTGAGATGTCTTAAAATAAATAAAAAAGTAAATTCATTATCATCATCAGCAGCCGAAAGACGTCCACAGTTTAAAAAGGTCCCCTTAAGTAAGGGGGTTGCCATTATCCCCACGTTCGGCAAGCGGCTTGGGGATCGCAGTATTGGTGGTTAAGTTACAGAAGACGCTACTGCCCATCTTCTGGATTTTCCCCTAGTCGCTTCTTACGACACCCACGGGAGTAACAAGGGTGGTCAATTCTAGGCCGTATACCACTTACAGCATATTAAAGTAAATGAATAAATACAAAAATTCAAGTATAGAGCTAAAAAATTAAAGGCCAAGCTTTGATAGGGTGCGCGGTGGAGTAAGATGCTTTATATACCTACTCTAGTAGTTTATTACGTATGTTCATGAGTGTGGGTGTAGTGTTTACCGACGTATATATTACATGCGCAAACGAATACCCATAAATAAAATGTTCGTGCCGTACAAAAATCGATTCAGTGCTTCTAATCGCTAGGGATTTTGGGGGTCATCTTTATGTAATCACAACAATGCATAGTTCATTTATTTATTAAGACTCAATATTTAAGTACTTTAAGAGTAACTAACCACTTTATTATTTTTTTATGCATATATACGGTCAGAGGCCTGTGAATGCTTTAGTCTAGCTTCACCCAAATTAGGAGAAAATGCTACAAATCTTGCACTAAATATTTTGGTAGACACAGAGCCAACCCTCTCGCTCTAGCGTCGTGGTTGCCCTTGAACTGCTCTGGTATTTAGGCTAGCAAGTTAGATGTTAATCGGAATCAATACATCTGTCATCAAGTATGTCATCCCGTATTAGGTCACAGCACAGGTGGGACTATCGACTGATCAAAAATAGGAATGATAAACGTTTTGATATCGATTTGTTAAGAAGATTTTTGTTGAAGATTTTTACTGGAAGTGATTAGTTTTAGGAAGAAAGTCTCGTGCAATCTGCCTGGGGTAACTTTTCATTCAATTGCTACTGGCCAATTTCTGGTAAATATCGCTATGCCTAATAGATCATTGGTTAATAGCAGAGTAGATGTATTTATGGTAAGTATCTAGTGGAAAATAGTAGGGAGTATTGAAAGTCGTATTCCTTCTTGCGTTTTGAAGAGGGATTTTATGAATGGAGTGACGAGTAATTGTCAACCTAACTAGCGCAAATCATCAGTCGATTATACACAAATAGTTGTGCTGTTATTAGTTATCGCCAGATGAAAACCGCGTGTCGATCTCAATGAAGATTGGTATTACGCTAAATATAGGAAGGCCGGTCAGCCGGATGGCTCTTGGAATTTGGAAAATCTGCAACACGAATGTTAGCGTCGCGCGAGCAGGACAGTGCCACCTGATCGATTTAGCCGGCATTGACAGCGAGAAGTGTTTTTATATCATCGATCTATCAATTCGATCGATATTCACATCCGCCGTGTTCGTCACCGGTCCGTCTGAGAGCGGTTGTAGCAAAAATAGTGGTATACTCGTGTGTGGGAGCGTGACGGGTGGCGGTCGGAACGTTCGTTGCGATGGCGATGCTGGATCGGAATCCTGGATTTTTGGCACCGAAAATAGTCGGGTGGGAGCGCGGCGAAACCGCGAGGGCGGGCGCGGCGCAGTGCGTGTCGCTCCGCCGTGTGAACAGCCCGCTCGTGAGGTGAGTGCAGCGGGCGCCTGCCACGCCGGCGCCGGCAGCTTGGATACTTCACCCGGACCTGACCGCCGACCACACCCAGCCGCGGCCCAGGACTGTTCCCAAGTGTGACGCTTCAGTGGCATGACGTGTGGAGTATCCAAGCTCCTGGATTTCATTTTGGCGTTTCTGTGCTTTTGTTCTGTGATACGTTGTTCTATATTTTCTGGCTCGCGTTGGCATACCTCGTGAGGTAGTACGGCAGATTGTCAGTGTGTATTAAGTGTCAGTTGCCACGAGTAAAGTCGGGTGGTGTGCGCGCGCGCCGCGCGTTTTCCATGGATATGACTCGGGTTTCAACGCTCGCGCGTCCTCGCTGAAAATAGTGAGCCCCCGCGCGCCGCCCACGCCGCGCGCGCTCGCACCGCTTGGAGCCTATTTGCGGCATGCCCGAACATCAGTATTTATTTAGCGAGATGAGGAAACTCGTCTCAATTTTTATTTAGCCTCAGTCGTGGCCCATATATCGTTTAATTAGGACGTTCGGCCCACAACGTTGTTGTTTACTGATGTTCGGTTTCCGATTACAACTGGGACTGTCCATTTTAGACATTGTTGGAATGGATATCACAGACAACATGGATGCCAGTTTTACTTATAAAACAGAGCTTTTAGGAATGCTCTTATATATATCACTTATTAACATTAAGTAGGTAGATACCTATACAGCTATATACACTGAGACATTTGTCAGGGATTCGGAAAAACCAAATGGAACACAAACACTACTTACTACTAAACAAACCAATTAATTGGTATCATATTTTATGTTAGTTATTTCAGACTAATACAGCCTTAACTCAGTATAATAAAATACAGGTGATACAGCCGTCACAGTGTACACCCACATACTTAATAGTCCTATAATACCGCAGGCTTATAAACGTACCGTCACCCGAAACAATCAATCATCTGGGGATTATATTATGAAACACCGGTGTCATTTAAACATGTCATTATTAATGGCACGTCTGGAACTCTGGCTGTTGGCACCTCATCAAAGAGCCTACACTCACTGGCACGCTGAACTATCCCTGAAATTCTGGTGATAGTTACTGTTATAGCTTTCATATTAATTTCTTTATTAGAATCAAGCTCTTGAGTACCTCGTATTATTTGCTGCGTTGAAAACTTTCTTTCTGTCTTTAGTTAGCTTACTAAGGCACTTAAATCATTTCTGAGATCATTTATTTTCTATGACATATAACTTTACTTGAATTTTACATTAGTGATTAGCATGCAGCAAATAATTTTTCATGACCTCAAGTTTTATTCTACATAGTCCTTCATGATGTTTGAAATTTCTTAGTAGTAGTTTATTTCTCTGGACCGAACGATTATCTTCAGGCATCGATTAATTGCACTTAATAACAATATATTTGACGTCATCAGTTATGCTGACGCTACATCTGGCGTAGAACACTCTGCTTCCTTTCTAGGTCAAGAATCGTTTGAAAATACTGACTCTAATTTCAAAATAACTTTGTTAGAAGTGAGAAGACGAACCAATTTTCGTTCGGTTCTTAAAACTTTTGCATACCTTAATCAATAATTCTTTCTGCAGAAGTATTTTAACTAAATCATTTCTCAAATAATAATACTTAACTAAGATGACGTCAAGGTGCCTGAAAGTTCAGGAGTTTGGGAAGAGTGGAAACAATGACAACACGACTTCCCTCCGGTACAAAGATTTTGTCAAAACTTGGAGTTATCTCATGTAACTTCCTTTTGCAAAACGCTAATAAGAAGTTGTTTCGAACAAAGTATTTTGAAGGCCTCTGGGTTTTCGCGAAGTTGGCCTTCTTTAGTTACGCATCCACAATAGAATTGTTTACAATTGTATGAATATATTACGTAGGATTTTCCAAAGTCCCTACAATCTTAAAAGCCACGCTAAGCTCTATTGTATAAAACTTTCGCTGTATAAAAATCCTTGAGTTCATTTAGCATGGCGACTTATAATAGAAACATAATTTTTAATCTCATTATTCTTCTAAAAGGCTTTGTTAATTTCAATGGTTCTGTTGAAATTGGGTCGATACATAAGTACCAACTTGAATTAGGTGACGTACTGTGTGACGCATTGTTTACACTGGCCTTGAAGTAAGGGTTGATATTGACACTCTCATACTGTGCATTGTTTGGACTTCATTCAATTACTAGTACCTATACGTTAGTTTGTTTCTTTGAATTAAAACTTTCTTTTTATCACGATTTGGACAGATAGTACCGTCAAATTTGGCGTTATCGTAATTGAAGTTTTGCGGATTAACAGATTAATGTTATTGTTTCGTTGATAGAAAGGGAAATTAAGGGTAAGGAAATTAATAACATCAATTGATTATGATCAAATAAACATTTTGGAGACAAAGGTCCAGAACTTTGATAAAACCAAATATTGTTGTCTGTGGAAAAAAAAAGCTTTGAAATCTAATGAGACTTACCTATTAAGCTTCCATTTTGAAACGGATGGAAGAGTTAAAAATCTCAGTAAATCTCTGTAGTCAAAATTTCTAACTGCTTCTAAAGCTAGTAAAATGTTTTGTCATATAAATTAAATAGAAATTATCCAAGTAAGTAGTAAAACTCTGAATTCGGATTGAGATATGTATATTACAATTTTTTAGTTAAAAAGTCGATCTTGACCTTGGATTCTTAGTTCTTAATGGGTAATATCTAAAGAAATATCTCTAAATTCGATCAGAAATATAAGAAACATCTAAGAAGTTTATTAAAAAATAGAAAGCTCATTTCTTATACTAGATTAGTAAATAGATACCTACGTAAGCAACACCTACATCATTCAGTTCAGATGTATCCGTTGAAATGATCCGCCGACCAAGTTAGGAAGAAGCGTAAACGATACATAAATTAGCGTTCGTTCTAAAATTCCGGACTTATATTTAGTTAAAGTCCTCTGCAACAGCTGTAGTAATGTGAAAACACGGTTATTTCTGTGAACAATATGTCGGTGGATTTGTCAGTTCGCCAGAACCACGTCACTGGGTAGGTGCGCGTTATTTTCGCAACTTCGCTACCACATGCTGGGTTTGTTCTGTTTAGTTTTACTGACGTTTTATAGCGACGAGCAATGTAGTTAAATATTGATGTATGGTCGTCAATGTTTTCACTAGATTTTTTACACTTGTTCGTCTATGTCAGTTCTAGGTATATTAGTTATTTTATGAAACCAATATTTCAATGCTAGCATAACGTAATCGTTTTATCCGTCTAAATATCTTAACACAATGTAGGTATTCATACATTAAACTATTCAACGAACAACCAAAGATTGTTCATTTTCTTAAATGTAGTACGTAATATGTATATTTACTAGCTTATTAAAAACACAAGTAGGTAATTCTTAAAGAACATGTCAAATTACCAAAGATTATGGGCTTTTATAATACTTACATGAAACCTGTATATAATCAGTTTCCCTTTCTGGATATGAGTATCAAATATTGACCAAAATATCTACAATAAAGAGCTTTAATGAAGGAGAAAAGCTCACATCATAACGTACATAATATTAGCGTTTGAACGTCCTTCAAAATCTCCAGCCGATATTTTGGTAGCCACCGTCTATCGCCGCCATTTCTTTCCGCTATTATAAACAAATTGACCCGTCGATGCTCTCATCTTATACACTTGTTCTTAATTTATGTAGTTGTTAGTATAAATAGTCATAAACACCGACCACGGTCAGTATTCCATCGAATACAGTATTGTTTAATAATATATCTTCTTAACATACCTATTTCTACACATACTTTCACATATGTTTAAGCTAGTATCATTCTAATATTATAAACACGAAAGTGTATCGCAGAGGGGGCAAATGACAGTCGTGATTTTTTGCATAGCGATAGTTTGTAGCCGAAATAATGAACATCACACTAATTAACAGTTCTTGTGAGATAAGTATATCACAGGAGTACAGCCGCAGGCAATAGCTAGTGATACAACCTAATTGTATATTAAGTGGATTCAATTACTTAATAGCTTACTTACTGTTGATTAATTACCCTTTTATGATTGTTTTCATATTAATATTATTGTCAACTATCCTTGTATGACAATACTTAGGTACTGTGCTACCCAGCGCCTCGGCCCTCGCCTATTGATACACGTATAAAAAAGCAATTAATTAAAATTAGAAAATTTCAACACGCGTGCAATTATGAGTCGGCGATCTATTTAAAGTCGGGGTATCTTTTTATACACAAAGATTGCCAACTCCTAATGCATTTATATGAACACATAAAGCATGTTGCTACAGACGCCACGGGCTACAGAGTACGTCACACCACACACACCTACGCTTCTCACACCTACCACATGCCTAAAGTGATATTCACGCTTAAAAAAATCGTTACTTATTTCTGTATGCTCTAGATTTGGATTCGCCGGATCTATTATAATGTTCTAAAAAGATTTCATCGCACAAAATCCACTATTAGGAAACGTACAAATGCCAATTATAGTTATAATAATCGATCAGAAAATCACGTATTTTTAATAGGTATGTACCCAAAGTAGACGACCTGATTAGCGCAGTGGCTAAGCGATTGGACTGCTGCGCTAAGGGTTGCCGGTTCGATTCCCGCACGGGGCAAAACTTTGTGCGAACCACAGATATTTGTCCCGAGTCTGGGTGTTAGTGTATGTGAATATTTCATGTTTGTGAAACGCACCTACGATACAGGAGAAATTCCTAGTGTGGTGCGAAGTTTTTTTTTTTAAATACAAATAATAAAAGTAGTTACCTGAAATTCATAGTCAAATTATAGGTTCGGAAACGCAATAAGCAATTTTCGCTGCACAGGTGTTTAAAATATTCATGACACAATGTTGTTCATGAAGTATCATGGTAGTACTGTCAAGGGAAATTACTAATTTTCGGTAAAACAATAGCATAATTAAACCTTTTCCCCATTGCAAGGATAATCACTTAATTATTAAGTACCAATTTTTGTTTCATGTTTCATACCACTTAGAGTAAATAGGTGATATGAACATACGCAATGTAAATTATACATACATGTTTGTAAATTTATGGTAATCTCTTTCAGCGTGGAAACCTAACCGAACCTACTCCACTCTACCTCGTACAGAGTAAAAAGGTTTCTAATTTATTAACACGCTTCACTCACAGCGAAAAATATTTGTTTCACAATCTCATTTCCTCACTTCCAGTCCCTAAAGCATGGGTTGTGAACTCCCATAAGAGGGGTGGCTTACGGGGAAACTCTAATATTTTATCAGAATGTTACCGTGCGGTGGCCTCACTGTAATAAGCTAAAATATAGTTTAGTATCAGGAGCGTAGACCCAATAATTATGCACTACCAAAGCGAGCTAGTTGGCAGTGTGCCATGTCAAATTTAACTTTCGGAACTGGATAGAAGAGTGGCTTTTTTATTAAAACTAGGTATTTTTTGGTATATGTTAGTGAGCTGAATTATTGTAGTTACGTATTACTATTGTTTATATAAATCTTTATATATATATATCCTAAATTCAGAATTAAATATACTAGTAGTATACGCCTATAATGTTACCAAACATAAAATACAGATAGTGATCCAGTTGACTACTACCAACAATACATGAGAACCTTATGTACAACGGCGTCACGATTTCAATTAACATAGCTTTACAAGTCTAAAGAATTCTGTAGGAGCAGGAATAGCTTCTTACTCGTGCCAAGGAAATTGTTTTCTAGGAAGGTAAACTTTACAAACATTATTCTGCGTTAGAAATGGCGGTACAAAATGGCTGTGATGTAATCACGTTTATTATACTATGCATGGCAAATTGATATTTAAAAACATGTATAGGAGATTGCAAATTAGCGTAGACGTATCTGCAAAACGCAACCAAGACAAAAAAAATAACCAGCATACTTCATTCATCCTTAGAATAATCCATAGAATTATTACACCTAAGATTCCTTAGAGTGAAGATGCTCAAAGAACATCTCTTTGTTGCAGGCCGTAACTGGCGTATTTTTTGACCGGACCGTAAAGACACAAAAGCCGCCACCATGGACGCGATTAAGAAGAAGATGCAGGCGATGAAGCTGGAGAAGGACAATGCCATGGACAAGGCCGACACCTGCGAACAGCAGGCTAGGGACGCCAACCTCCGCGCCGAAAAGGTACGCAGACATGCCACGAAAGGGAGTGGCAAGTCGCTTAAATTCAAACAGTTTAACTTTATTACTTCTTCTTATCGTATGGTTGATGAACAACCTGATGTCAGAGTTTAAACCTCCTGTAGGCCTCTGACATGGCTTTACACACCGTTGAAATATTTATTTTTAGTGTGCTGGTTTCCTTACGATGTTTTCCTTTACCTTTTTTAGCAACTGATAACTAATTTATAGTACGCACATAAATTCGAAACGACTTTATTACTCAAAGAAAGACTTAAAACCTACTAAACGTATGCTATGTACCAGACACGTGGACTACATATTGAAGGAGGAGAAGTTGAATTTTCGGACACTTTGACATTTGGGAGAGTCTAGTTTACTTGCAACAAAATGTATTGACAGAATAACAGGAATATTCCTTCTCAAGAACTGTTTTACTGTAGATTTAAAACCTAAGAGATTTTATTCTTGTCTAGGGAATTAATGTATTCCGTGCCTAACAACTGTATCGTTTGTTACAAAAAAACTAAAACTGTATTAAACGCGACAATTAGTGTATAAAGTTGCTGCTTATGTATGGTAAACACTCATAGTTTCCATTTATTAGGTTAGTCAGTTATTGTTAATGTACTTCCGTTGGAACAATCGGAATTTCATTGAAACAAACTAGATTAGAAACTTTTTTCGACAACGATTTAGTTTCCTCAAGGTCCAATACTAATTCAAATGTTGCTCAACCTTCCAGGTCAACGAGGAAGTCCGTGAGCTCCAGAAGAAGCTCGCCCAGGTGGAGGAGGACCTGATCCTCAACAAGAACAAGTTGGAACAGGCCAACAAGGACTTGGAAGAGAAGGAGAGGACCCTCACCGCCACCGAGGCCGAGGTCGCCTCCATGAACAGGAAGGTGCAGCAGATTGAAGAAGACCTCGAGAAGTCCGAGGAGAGGTCCGGCACCGCCCAGCAGAAGCTGCTTGAAGCCCAGCAGTCCGCTGACGAGAACAACCGGTGAGATTACTGTTACGCTAAGATAGAGAGATCTCTTTTTATTAGACATACAAAACTAAATGTAAAAAATATGAATCAAAGAATAACATTCAATAAGTGGTCTTATCGCACTAAGATAATTAATAAATCGATTTTATAGGACATTAAAATGAATAAAATGTAATTAACAAAAGGTGAATATAGTGTGCGAATTACATACAAGAAAATACACTCAAAACTCCTAGAAAAGTGTTTAAAAAATTTATTTCGGATATTGTGACACAGATTTAATTAGAATTAATTGTGCCGTTTCTTTGTAAACTCCAGAAACTTTATGATTAATTATATTAATAACGTTCAAAATATTTTTTCGTAATATTAATGTAGACGTATTTTCCGGCCTCATTTTGATTAAAGGCAAGCAACAGTTGGATTACGTGACGCACTATAATTAGAAACACGGTGTGAATTGGGGATTATGTAGCTTTGATTTATTAATATTTTTATGAACTAAAAACTTTGGTTTATCAACTTATGGAAGCCACGTGATTATTTTATTAAGATTGTAAATGTATGTCTTAGTCAATCTAATAGACGCATAAGTCAATGATGATGATGATAGTATATGGTATGGTATGGTATAGTCTTTATTTATCGTTTAGATTACATCACTGTTATATGTTATCATAGTATAGTATAGTAGTACCTATAAGATTTTAGCCATATAAGGGTCTAGTTATGATTTTGTGTAATGTGTTACTGCTTCAATAATGTGGAAAGTGAAACGTATACCTGTAGTTTTCTCAAGCAAGTTCCCATATACTATCTCTACAGTAGCCGTAATACTGATTGATGTTCCTTGTTCCAGTATGTGCAAAGTGTTGGAGAACAGGGCACAGCAAGACGAGGAGCGTATGGACCAGCTCACCAACCAGCTGAAGGAAGCCCGTCTGCTCGCTGAGGACGCCGACGGCAAGTCCGACGAGGTTAGAACATGCTGCACTAAATTATGAGCTTAACTCAATATTAAAGCAATGAATAATAAACTTAAAAGAAACGTCTTCCAACCTACCCAGTTTACCTACTAAGTAGTGGGTGATGTTGTACTGTACAGTTAAGTACGAAATTATTAAATAAAAGTTTTATGTTAAGTTAATTAAACAATCTGCGGCTGAGATACTGTACAGACTCGCAAAATGTGAATGTCAGCCCTTATTGGGGTCATCATTGACAGATCATGGATGAAACATACTAGAGAGAAACATAAACAATGATCAAAAAGATTTATTATTTGAATGTATACGTAACACATACTTACACGATGACTTGTGATATCCAGGTGTCCCGCAAGCTGGCCTTCGTTGAAGACGAGCTCGAAGTCGCTGAAGACCGTGTCAAGTCTGGAGACGCCAAGATCTCAGAACTTGAGGAGGAATTGAAGGTTAGTAAAACTTGATAATAGATAGATATATACAAGATTAGAGAAGATAAAAACAAAATGGTCGAATTAAAAGATTAAGCTTTATATTATGGAGTTATACATACCTACACCTAACTTCATAGACTTTAATATGTATAAATAAAATAGAAAGACTGACTAATTAAATCAAAATAAATCCCACGGTATCATAATTGTAACAAATGCTGGTTTACAGGTCGTAGGTAACTCCCTTAAATCTCTGGAAGTATCCGAAGAGAAGGCCAACCAGCGCGTTGAAGAGTTCAAGAAGCAGCTGAAGACCCTCACCGGCAAACTGAAGGAGGCCGAGGCCCGCGCTGAGTTCGCCGAGAAGACTGTCAAGAAACTGCAGAAGGAGGTCGACAGGCTCGAAGGTACGACCCTAACCAGTCACTTCAAACTTGTAACCAATAAGATCTATCTAAATATATCACTAAGAAACAAAACTAAGAAAGAACTATCGAAGTTTCAACTAAAAAATATATCTCAAGTAACGCAATCTTCTATAAAGATAACTTGATAACTATTCTAACAAAACGAGAATACTATGGCTTCTCTAAATATTGCAAAAGCTTTTTAATCAAAACTTTATCTAATAAAAACTCATTTTCTTACTGAACGTTTAAGTCCAGGGGGCGGAAGTAAAGTTGGTTCGTTTCGTAAGTTATTATCAAATGACTAAATTTTACAGACACATTATTCAGCGAGAAGGAGAAATACAAGGCGATATGCGATGACTTGGACGGCACATTCGCCGAGCTGACAGGATACTAACCAGCCCTTACAGCACATAGTTTAAGACAATACCGTCCGTATCACACCACCCTAAAGTCCATTTTGATACGCCATCATGCATCGCCTTCGCCCCTTAAAGTTCATTGTTTAGCCCGACTGTAGATTTGCTGCCAACAACGAGATCCATTGTTTTCAGAGTCTCTAAAACTGTTTCTTCTAATGCCTAACCTCTTGCTCGATATTTAGAGGATTGTCGGTATATGTACCGTATAGCGTAGTTGTATATTTACGAGCATTTGCGACAATCCTGTAGAGATCGTAGCTATGAGCCCTGCTTTCTGTGTTTGTGAATAACATGTCTATCGCTTTGCTGCTACCGACGCGGACCAATGCTTCCAAGGTACTGTTGGATCTATTTTAATATCTTAATTTTTCTATTTATTAAAATAATTTATAAAGCTATCCGCTTGCGCCATAAATATCAATTAAATTTCAAGATAAATATAACATTAATTCAATTGACAGGGATAATTCCGTTGTACTTAACTTTAAGATGAATTTCTGAGCAATTCCTTTGTTAGTTCAAGTTGATAGTTCATTAGACTTTCATTTGAACGTTGAATAAATATCATCCAAAGTTTTAACTTGGCATACTCTTATACCATTTCTATGGTAATATTTATTTTGCCCAAAGACAATAAACTAAAATGTAAAGACTTTCTTTGAAAGACAAAGAATTTCTAGCGCAATTTTATTTTATATATAGAACTGCATGACTAGAATTTTCTTAGAAGTCAATAGTAGCGACTTTAGTTCTATGTTCTCATAGTTAGATCGTGTATTAATATACATTGTGTTCTGGTATAGATGAGCTCGGAATCAACAAGGACAGATACAAGAGCTTGGCCGACGAGATGGACTCTACCTTCGCTGAGCTGGCCGGCTACTAGACATCCACTCCACTCCACACATTCACACACACACAAACAACACACGTACACACACGCAGCCCGCTGCCACCGACACATACACACTTTACATGAAAACAAATACGTTTGTACACGTGATGTAATATTTATTAATATTTTATGTAAATTTATTTACGATTTTCAATAAAAATTAATTTATAACAAGTTATTTTGTATTTATGTTTCTTAATTTGTTTTTAATAACAATGTTCCCAGTCTGTGTCTATCGGGTTAGTCAATTAAGTTTTAAGTTAGATTACTTTGTTTGTACAATAAGATAGATAAATATTCTTCGAGAAACTGAAGGAACTATCACGCCGTATTCTCGGAAGGGTTAAGCAAACGTGTGGTTAGTGTTGCGTACCCACCGCAATTCGATAAAGCCTAGCTTCATGTCTCAGACAAGAAATCAATAATGATACCACTGAATATAGTGAGGTAAACACACTACACTATTCTATCAATTTCAGAATTCTTGACGTGAATTATTTGTTCAAATAGAAGCCTTCAAAACGTCCAGTCATCTGGTTCATAAATAATAAAGCTCGTGTAGGGTGCGCCTGACGTCTGTCTGGGTACCACGTGCACACTCGTGCACATTTCAATATATCCTTCTAACTGAAAGAGGGACAAACACATTAGTCATAGGAAAACGCGGGCTTCCGCTGTTAAAACTGTCAACTGTCAAATGACGTCTTTCCGCCTTAACATGGCGTAGATGTGACCACGCATGCGCGCGGAGGAGTGAATCACGCATGCGTGACTACCCTCAGAATTCAATCGATAGTGCAGTGTGGAAACAGCCTGTTGGGCTCCGGTTATTTTCTCTTATTTTCCCAATAAATCGTCGTATTTGGGTGGAATTGTGAAGTAAATCGCAACCGTGTCGGTGTCAAGTAGCGTGTTACCTGGAGCCATCACCATGAAGATGCTAGCGCCCCACGACGGCCCTGATATAGCGCCAGTCGACTCAGGTCAGTGAAAAACAATCATTACAATCACATTAGAACTGCATATTTCGTACAGCCTTCCTTTCTTTCTACGAAGAACAAAGAATATAAGCGTTTGACAATAAAAAAATCTCAATTAGGAGCAAAAACATCAAGTGCGCAATACATAACATATAGAAAACTGGCTTTGTTATCGACACCCTGTACTCGTATATGAGTCTGGGACTACAATTTTAGGCGTACGATGTAAGGCTTCTTATTTCTATTTTAATTCTGACACTCCCAGATTACACAAACAAAAGCATTACCTAATTATAGTTTCAGAATTAATAGATATCAGTTATTTTCCTTCCGATACGCTGCTAAATTACGCAACTTTTTCCTCACAGGATACCTGAACTCGCCCCATGGTTATAAATAAAACATTGGAAAAGATCAATAATTATATTATATATAGTGTTGTGAACTGTTTGCCCTTTTGCCACGACCTTATAGCACTTTTAAATAGCAATAAAATATACTAGAGATGTCAGTTTATAGCACATATAAAATATTGATGTGACATGGTTGTTAAGGATAATAGCGATATGAAATAGTATGATAATAATTTTGTTTGCTCTTGGTATCTTTTCTTTTTTATTATTCTTATTTATTACCTAAATTAGCGTGACTATATGTATGTATATATTACCTAAATATTGGCTACTATGTATCCGGGGAGGTTCGCCTATAAGGGGCTAGAAAGACTCATCAATTCATCTCATGAAAACTGAACCGTAAATGTACAGATCTTCACAGTTTTTTTTTGTATAAGCTCTGTCGTAGCCTCTTATATGCTTTTTCTCAGAAGCAGCTAAAGCATTTATCTTTCTCTCGATATAATATCTCATTATTATCGCTTCTTATTTAAATTGATAGCATTTAGGCGTAGGCCCGATGAATAACTTCAACCTACGTATTGGGTATTGGGCACACTCAAATGTGGGTGTTTAAAACTGACGCAAATGAGAACTCTCCTGCCTACCACTTCAAGGATTACCCGCGTGTTTGCATAATGATAAACAACATGTTTTATAAATCTTCGTTGTTCGTTGCAGCAATTCTTAACACGCTGAGCGAGATAAATACATTGTACCCAAGTCAATAAGTACTGTTAAAAAAACATTGGTCCTAAAACTGAGTTGATATTCTCAGAAATTGATAAGCCAAAAATGACAAAATGTAAAAAAAAAAAATGTAAAATGGCGTCTCGTATTCTTTAAAGATACATTTAGTATAATTACTTGAGGCATTATTATATCTCTCACAATTTTCCGCTGAACAAGCCTTCATTATACACTGCCCACTCGACTTTAGCGCAGATAACATAAATAAGTTATTTTATGGACCACCCACACAAGACCTCGTTACTGAAGAACATTGATATTCTGTAACTTGCAATGTTACTTATTTGAAGCGTTGTTCGTTTAACACTAATTTAATTAGGATTTCTATATCAATTTAATCTGAGTTTAGATTTAAAAGGCATACATACACAAATACAATCTAAAAACAATGTATAAATTATACATAGTGATATTTTTTTACCAGTCTCCGTTGTATTTAATTAAGGGCGGGTTGATTCATCTTCACTTGACGCACAGTAAATGTTAAAAATGACATTACCAGTTTTGTTTTCTACTAGCCTAATAACGTTGACAACCGGTTTTTATGCTATGAAAAAATGCTTCATGCTTTACGTACGTTCATCTTCGGTAATCGTTATTTTTTGACGTACGTCTACGTATATAACGTTATTAGACTGTTTGAAACCATCCGCCCTTACGATATAATTTCCATTCGTCGGCGGGAAGGTGGGTTGCAAAGAGGCGACGAATTCGATGCAGGCTCGATAAATAGCCTTAAGCTACCATCATCAAAGGATTTTACGTAGGAAGCCAAAAACGTAGGTGTAAAGACTACTGATAAAGGAGAACAACAGTATCCTATGTATCTGAGATGACAGGCTTCATTGTATCTATTTATAAAAAAAAACAAAATAATTAATCTAGAAAATTGTTCCAGATATATTTTTATCTTTAATAATGTCAGGCCTTTACCTGTTTCTATTAGCAACGTTTATAAACTAAAACAATATGATATACACACAATAACATATGAACAATGGAAGGAATCGTTAGGTCCCATTGTGGCGTGGTTATGACAACCGCTCTGTCAACCCATGTCCGTTATACAGACGTGTGGCAATTCTAATCACTGTGTGTAACTAAATGAAATAATAACTTAGAAATAAGTATTACTTATAATAATAATTCCGTTTTTTTCTAAATGAAAATTTAATGTAATCCTTCAAAAAGAAGACAACCTCTTTTGCCGAAGTTTTTATAACATCATCAGCACGTTGCAGTCCAGTGCTGGACATAGGCTTCTCCCAATGTACGCCATAAAGCCAAGTCTCCTAGATCAAAGATTTTTGATAATGTACCTAAATAATAAACAAAATATATAGATCCATATAGTACCTACAGTGAATTCTGTCCAGGTCACAAGTTGTCAACTCATTAGCCCCATTCTTGAGGTCATTAAAATACCGTTCCAGCACCAGTCGAGTTCGACAAAGCCAGACAAAGTGCGGTCCTCTTATACTATGTCCGAACAACTAAATAGGTCACGATTCTTAATTAATATCAAAATCATTTCAGTAAAATACTATCTCGAAGCTCAAGTGCAAAGTTAACATATGAATTTGGTGAATTGACTTGTATACAAAACTTATAGCTTTTTAACGTACTTTATTCTCCAATAGGACGGTTTCTTGCAGTTCAAGGATATGTCAAATGTCGAATAAATTCAACGCAAAATAATGATGTCTTTATTGATTACAAAATCAAATGCAACGAACTTGCAGTGCTTCCATTGTTTCATTGTTCATTGCGGCCGTCTGTTCGTTTGATATAAAGTTGAGAGCAAAATCAACATACCTAACTAGATTTTTTTTGTTCGTCATCGTTATTCGTTAAATGCTTAAATTCACAGCTCATTAGTCATGTCAGATAATTTGAAAGCTCGAGTGGAGCCGTCAGACTTTATAGAATGTTTGTTCCCTCTTGATTACCTAGTCTTATCTGACAGATAGCGATGTGTTTGGTTTGATGAAATATTTTCAGCTTTATTAGTGGTTTGTTTAGGTTGTGTAGCGGAAGTAAATGTAGGGTAATGGGCCGCGATATTAGGGTTGAACAGCGACGTAGAGGAGTTGGGGAGCGGTCATAACTGTACGATATGGATGTGTTTATTGCGTGGTTTAGATAACAATGGCGATATTAACTTGTAACAGCACAATTTAAAACCAAATTGGCCTATTTTTGGCGTTATTTTAGTAGGATTATCCCGAATATCTTTATATTCACTTTAGCTTTGCTAAAACACTAACATCACCTCAAAGTATTCTCGCACGTCACCTTGCTATGCGCTAGGGTCGAATCTCACCGCAGATTTAGATGTGAGTTTGTTAGTGATGTCTTTAGAATAACGGCATGTGATCATCGAGAGTAGCTAGAAAAAGCATGAACTTAAAAAGTACGTAATTTTTGTGAAGTTATGCTAAGATATTTTCATTTGTAATAAAGAAGAGTTTTATAACAAAGTAGGCAATAAAGTATAAATATAGGTACCAACTATGTATCTTTCGCTTTAATTTGGAATTGGAAGTGCAATTTTATACGAAATATGATAAGAGAATGCAGAGTACATATAAGTACGTATATAATGCAGATTGTCGTACTAGTAGGTACTTATTATAAATTCCTAAAGCTACAACTGCAGTCTACTAAATAAGGCTACGAATGTAATGTAGCCCAAAAACCTTAGTCTGAAATCTCACTGGCACGTGGAATGCTAATTCTATAGAGCCTGGCGCCCATCCAGGTACATTGGACACATCTGTATACCTAGCAAGAATATACCCTTAGGAAGGTACCTATTTGTTTAGAAGATAGTAATCAGACAATTAAGACAGACACTACTAGACTAGACACTAGACACAAAATAATTATTATTTTAAACATGCATACTTATATCGTTTTTTTCGTCGACATCACACGTTTTACACAATAATAAATGCACGTGATATCTCACCACAACCCCCCTCCCCCTTGTCAAACCTATCGTGTTTAAGGGAAGATCCCTAATCATAGATAGTTGGATTTGCGTGCATTGAGCTGAGAGTATTACATTAACCGTCTTGTTCGGGCCAAAATCACAGATCCAAGTATCATCGTGATGTTGATTGGTAGGTAAGACCGCAGACTTCGATTATCGTGCGGTTGGTCGGTAGGTAAGTCTTCAGCGCAGAGTTCGATTTCCGCTGTGGACTAATATTCTTGTCATCCGCAGAAATTCGTTCGGTATCCGTGCGTTTGTGCATGTGACGCTTAATATGTGTCAAAAGATTCTTGGCGAAAGAGAAATTCGAACAGAAATTCGACCACGGTATATTTTATAGAAATAATATTGATGTGCTTACTATACAACTAAAATGGTTTTAAAAGTTTTCTTTTTAAAACGTCGCCGCACAATATAATTTTCTCCTGTATCGTGGGTTCGTTTCACAAACATGAAATATCACATATGTATACAAACACCCAGACATTTTTGTCCCGTGCGGTATTGAATGAAAATTATGGACCAAAAAAGAATGTATTGGCAATTTCAGTAGGAAACCGCACAACTGTACCTATTGTATAACCCTGATTGGAAACTCATTTTAAACGCTGAATATACATTAATGGAATTCAATTTTGATTGCAAATGGTTTCACTTAAAAGATTTCTCTTTTAAATGACAAATCAATTTGATTGAGTTTGCGTAGGATAATATAAACACTGTTTAATTAAAATCTTTTACGTATTCACTTTTTATCAGTACACCAATTCATGGACATTTATAATTATACGTACCTACTTGTGTGGCTTCAAAGCTCTCTAAACTATCAATAGAATCTTCTGAAAACCTCCACATGTATAGGGTACTAGAATATATTTTTATCTTGACAACACAACATCATCATCATCTCATCAGCCTATTGCAGTCCACTGCTGGACGTAGGCCTCCACCAGAATAAACCACAAGGACCGCTTTACCTTCTGAAACATCGTATATTTATTGGCACCTAAAAAGATAACAATAAAACTCGACATAGTTTCAGTAACTTACAGTAACTAGTATGAACGAGTGTTCAACATTTCGCGTGGTCGATCGTCCAACAAACATAGGCCACGTGTCTTTCAGTACAATTCAACTGACTACATTTACCGCATTTGTTTAGAGGACGGCCTGAACTAGCAAGAACATTAGCACAGTCGAACACGTGTCGCGAACACGTGTTGGTACAATGTTGTGTAAAATAGTTGCAGACGTGATGAGGGTTGTAATGTAGTGTTTGTTACTTCAACAGAAAATGTAATGAAGGCCTAAACTTTAACAGCGATAATTAGAACTGTTGTAATTGCTTGTGTCTTGATAAATGACAGTTTTAAGTCTGAGAAACATATTGGACTACCTCGTTGGTATGGTCGCAAAGGGTGAAAGGTCCTTCGGGTCCTGGTTTCGATTCCTGGGTCAGTGTTATAGGGTTTTTCAATTAGGTTAAATCATTCTCATTGGCAGATTTTTTTCATCCCACTGCGCCAGATGGAGGGTTATTTCTGAATAGGTTTCCGCCGATGACCCCAAGGGCTGTTCAGGCCATAACCGGACAAAGGCAAGACTGCTTGAGCCTCCAGCCAGTCTCATTAGCAACACGAAGTCTGAATTTCAATAATAGCAATAGGCTACAACTGCTAATCGTGGCTTAACTCTCTCGGTTTAAGCAAGTCTTTCTGTTTTTGTCTTCTGGTGCGTGAAGACATCGGATTAAATGAGTCCTCCGCTAACCTAATAGTATTACACGACTAATCCGACGGTACCTTTGTTATAAGCAGTCTGTAACGTCTTGGACTGATACCGTTTGTGCAGCCCGTTTCATTAATATCAGTAACTTGAAGGTCCGATGGATGGTAATAGGCAATCTATGGAACCTTTTAAGGGATCCAGATGATTGTCGGTACGTAAGTGTGGACTTCTGATTAAAGGAGAATACTTCGGCCTGCCCTTTCGGGTATTGCAGTGTCATTGCTTATCCACTCATTATGTATGCGATTTTGAGGAGTATCAAGCGGATTTGGATAAAACAAGTCCACTTTTAGTTATCTTCTAAGTATAGTTCCCTTCACGTAATCATAAAGCTGACCGGTAACTTAATTCCAGTCTAGTCAAAGTGTTACATAACTAGTAAAGTACCTATAATGATTCTACAATAAAACAATTATACTCAATTATAAACCACACTAGCCTAGGACCATAGATAGGAAGCGATTATATCCCAGTGCAAACACAGTCGCTCAGCATACTTCTACGTGACGGGAACTATGCTTAGAAAACTACAGCACACAAGTAACTCAAAAATTGTTGGAATAATTACTGAAAAATGATCTATTAAAATTTTGTAACACTGAAATAACCCTTAATTACTTCCTCCAAAGAGAGATCTTTGCCCTATGGGGATAATTAAAAAGGATATTTAGTGAAAGAGGTACGGAACACAACTTATAACCGTAGGCAGTGGAAAGATAAACAACAACAAGTGAATAAAGGAATGAAACCGAGCAATTAGTACCTATATTTTAATGATTTAGTAATACCTTTTACAATATTTCCTTTGCTATATTATGTTTATACTAGCGGTATTAGTTACAGTTAAATAAGGTGATACTGTTTTAATTATCAACCTTTTTTGCTCAAAGATACCCTTTTATTTATTTACTTTTTCAATCAGTTAGGCTGTGAATGTACCTTCACCCTTCACTTATGGTAATGAGAAACAAAGGTAGGTATCTTATACACGGTTTTTATTTCTGAAACACAAAGAGCGTGTTAATCAATGTTGATTCTCATTTTATTTTATGTGAAAACATTTGGTAGAGATTATCGTAACTTTACTAAAGAAAACCACAACATTCTAAGGTACTACTCTGGTATTTTTACTTTCGTTTTTAATAAAAATAACAGCAGTATTGTTGTTTTCATTGTTTCAAAAAAAGTAAAAAGGTTTTGACCAAGCTCCGACCTTTATTAGACAAATCTCCTTTTAAGCAAGAATAATTCTTACGACTTTTTGTATGTTTTTTGCATGTTGCCATGATAGGCTTAAATCTAAATTGATTAAGGAAACTTGATGGACACGAGCGGGACTCGAACCCGCGACTTTCGCCAGACCGTGACGCTATAATTCTTTTACTTTCTGCTTACTTACAAATTGATTACGTCGTTAATAGAATCAGCAATGAGATAGGAGACGTATCTGTTGGCCCCTAATTAGAGTAATTTTGTTTCGTGAGCCGACGACTGATGTCTGCCTAATATAATTAGAACTTGTCCTTTAAGGGTCAAGCAAAGGTAACTATGGTTACCTACTACGTATATAAGGGTGTATATCTCTACTAATATTATAGACGCGAAATTTTGTAAGTATGTATGGATGTTTGTTACTCTTTCACGCTCAAACAGCTAGACCGATTTTAAGGAAATTTCATATGGAGGTAGCTGACACCCTGGATTAACAGAGGCTACTTTTTATCCCGAAAAAAATGTAGCGGGTAACACCGGGGGGCGCAGCTAGTGTTTTCTAATCTATACAGCGTTTTGACGAGTTTTTATGTCGAGTTCGTTTGTTATGTTGGCAAGTCTGATTATACGAATAATGCTTTGAATATTGAATAGTAGATTCGTTTACCTTTTGTTTTTTGTTAACAGTATCCATATTTTGAATTTGGAATACATACAGGAAAGTACTAATAATATATAATCTTTTTTAACAGGCAATTATGACTCATAGTTGCCTGATAATAAGGACCAATTACGGACTAACATAATATAATAATTAATATTATCATGTTTTGCTAGAATATACAGATTGAATATTATGCTTAAGTAAGTTCCTAGCACTACGTATTAGTAGCGTAAGTGAAGGGTTATAATTTACTTGCCAAGAAGTTTTTTTACGTAATATGAGGCCGTTTTAGTCCCGAGGCAAGAAATACTTTAAAGATAAAACCTTTAGGATAAAGGTAACCCTTATCTAACCTTGAGGTAAATACGAAGCTGAAGACGAAACCGTCAAGTGCGAACCTAAACCAAATAAAAATATTTCTTAAAACCTTTTTAGTGATATCTGCAACTAATGATGCCAGTGTTACCTGAACAGGTAGACAGTGTAGTGTGAGGGACACTCTCATTTACCCAGTTATGTTTTGGGTCCCAATAAAATTACTCGACCCGGGATTCGAACTCAGGACCTCATGCTCAGCAGTTGCGCCTAGTTACCACTACACCAACGAGACAGTATATATAACAGTAACGTGATATAATAGCATCTAGCTGTTATCGGTGGCAGCTCCGGGGCCACGTTTCCTTCGGTTGGCACCCCCTACTTCCGTCACCGAGAGATTATTATACCTGTGTTATCTGCTCTATTCAGAATCATTTTGTATGAATGATTCAGTCAGCATCATAAGAGGCTGAACTTTAGTTATAAGTATAGTTAAAAAACAACTTCTTATAATTGAATTATAAGTTAAAATAGCATTTATTCTATTTGCACGCCATGACTAAGAATAAGAATCGTTCATTTGCTAGAAATATGCGCCAATCGACGACCTAATTGGCGCAGTGGCTAAGCGATTGGACTGCTGCGCTAAGGGTTGCGGGTTCGATTCCCGCACGGGGCAAAAGTTTGTGCGAACCACAGATATTTGTCCCGAGTCTGGGTGTTTCTGGGGATTTCGTGTTTGTGAAACGCACCCACGACACAGGAGAAATTCCTAGTGTGGGGCGACGTTTTTAAAAAAAAAAAAATGGTGTTTACAGATGGAAATAATGTAACAGTAGTCTCACATATTTCGCCTTTTTTTTTCGGCGTGCAAAAATGGCAGACCTGTCTGCCATTTTTGCCAAATGCAAATGGTCTTGCATTCGTGTATTATTCTTATTCTGTATGTAAACGCATGTTGGAGCTAATAAAACTTCTTATTCAACCTTCCCCGGTTCGATAATCTATTCATTTAGCTACGTACAAGAACACTATACCTAATATATACAGTTCTTGTGCGTCGGTAAATGATCGATGTATATGTGGTGCGCTATCTCTGTCCCTGATCTCCAGAATCAGTCATGCTTAGCGTGTTGTATACATGTGTTAGCTATTTTTACTGACGCATGACAAATTCTTTGAAGCCACAAGGACATGACAAAACAGTTTCTTACATCGATAAGGCTCTATACTGTGTATAGATAAGTATCCTAGCTTTATTATTTTATATACGAACATTGACGTCTAGGTTGGCAGAAACGTTTGTTTCAACTGTAATAATTATTACATAACACACAGCATAAAGCATCACGCCTGTATTCCCCAAAGGGACAGGCAGAGGTATACATATAATATACCCACATTTTTCTAGTTATGATATATTTATTATGGGGGCGAGCCTATTGCCATCAACCGGTACAAAACTAGACTCCGTGCCACTGAGAATTTTCTAGTAGAAGATCCAGTAAATCTTTTCCCGACCTGGGAATTGAACCCAGGACCTCATGTTCAGCAGTCGAGCTAAGCTACCTCTAGACCAATGAAGCTATAACATTAAAGGCTGACATACGCCGACAAGCGATGACAATTTTGCGATGAGAGCTAATGAGGTTAAATAGGTATGCAAGAACCGTCATATAATATCAGGAAATCCTGCCTAACCCTCTGGGAAAAAGGCGTGTCATATAGGTTCTGAACGCGACAGGTCGGCATGGCAACCGGGGTATGAGGTGACTACGCGGGTGCGGGGACACCCCGAATACCCGCACATCTCCCGCGCCATCTTAGTCTTAGATCTGCATAAGACCGCATCGACCGCGTTTGTCGATATCGATCTCCTTGTTCTTTGTTGTTGTGTATTAAAATGACTTTGGCAGCTTCCTTGTCACGTGTAAAACAAAATAATACTCCACGTGGAAAAATCGGGTAAAAAACAATAATTCATTCCATCCAAACCATTAATTTTACTCTTATTTTGTCGGGAGGACAATATATCGATATAATCTACTTGGTTCGTGATGCCACATCACTAGACAACTGCCATGTCGACCTATCGCATACAATACATATATTATATGTATTTTAACCTTTTAAATTCCCATCATTCCTAGTCGTTTTAACTAGGAAACACACGGTCCATTTATATAACTGAATACAGAAAGAAATCGAGTAAAAACCTAGAATCAAAGTGCGATCGCCATAAATCAACCTCAATGTACACAACAGATGTACATATTTACATATATTTATGTTCTCCTTGTGTAACAACTTCTTACGCGTTGGAAATAATAGATTCTGTTCTTGTTTCTTTGTGTTTATGAAGCTTTTACTGTGTATAACTTTTTGAACTTCAATAACTTCTCCAAGATTTTACTACGTTAGTTAGAATGTTTATTTTTCTATATTTTCATACATATCCTGTCTGTGGTTCATCATTATAATCAGCTGGAAGACGTCCACTTTTAAACAAAGACCTCCCCCTTATATGGGGGCCGCCATAATCACGCTTGGCGAGCGGCTTGGTAATCGCAGTATGGGTGGTAAAGTTACAGAAGACGCTGCTGCCCGTCTTTTGGATTTTCCCTTAGTCGCCTCTTACGACACCCACGGGAGGAAAGGGGGTGCTCAATTCTAGCCCGGATACCACTCGGCAAAGCGTGCATAGCAGGACATTTTCCATTGTGGGACTAAACTACATTGTACGTAGCGGCGTCTTGCTCCTGCTGAGTCCTGCAATGCAAGCTCGGGGTAACCCCGCCGTTCCGATTTAATTAAATAGCTATTTAATACGGTGAGATTGAAGCCCCACATTCAAGTGCTATTATGCTAATCGTCTAATTCATTTGCATAAAACTATTTCCTTTCCCCTTCGGACTTTTATGGTTTCGTGCGCCAATCCTGTGCAATTGCGGCTTCAGAGACGAGAATATTATAGTATACAATTGCTGTTAAAACTACACATAACTGTCACGTGGGAAGTAAAGATCATATTTTACTATGATTACTTTCGTGAGTGTTATCCATAATATGTACTATATAT
This sequence comes from Abrostola triplasia, assembly GCA_946251915.1. NCBI lineage: Eukaryota > Metazoa > Arthropoda > Insecta > Lepidoptera > Noctuidae > Abrostola > Abrostola triplasia. The sequence goes on from OX276435.1 coordinate 9,030,626, forward strand.
TCCGGGTATACTCACGGGTGTGTTCGGAAATGCCCGACTAGTTTCAAACTCGGCAGAGTCGCGAGCCGATCTGGTTCGGCTCGCGACTGTGCCGCGCAACCAGCTCATGAATAAGGGGTCCGTTCGAGTTCGAAACTAGTCGGGCATTACCGAATACACACGTGAGTATCACCGGAATATGAAGTAAATAGTAAAGATCATAGTTTTGTTAGGAGTCCAAAGGCTAATCAATAATTAGCCTTTGGACTATAAACATCACGCCTGTATTCCCCGAAGGGGCAGGCAGAGGTGCACATATAGTACACCCACATTTCGCCAGTTATGTTTTTAGGTCCCAATGTAATAGGGGGCGAGCCTATTGCCATCAACCGGGCACAAATCTAGACTCCGTGCTGCTACTGAGAATTAACTAATGAAAAAACCCAGTAACACTTTGCCCGACCCGGGATTCGAACCCAGGACCTCGTGCTCAGCAGTCGCGCTTAGCAACCACTAGACCAACGAGGCAGTCTAGAATGTTAGAATTGAACTCTGTAATAAACAGAATCGTGTGCGATTAGAATAATATTACATTATCTGCGCTTTAATATTCTGATCAGCTGCCAAAAGATATAAAGAGAAACGGTTGGAACATTCCTGGGAATCGATAGAGCCGGGCTTTTATATTGTGCATTCATTTGTTTCATGACGATATTCTTACTGTTAGGCGTTATTGGCACACGTATTGGTAGGAACTAAAACCTTACTATATACATATCTATAACGGGAATGTTTGAAGGGTGGTTAAGGTGATAATATGGATGGTTATTACAAAAACCTGCAGAAACGGATACACCCTTACTTATAAACAATGCTAACATGTGTTTTAATATAGCTCTTAAGTCAATTGACGTCTCTACTTTTTGACATGTAAATGACAGTGACAGGTATAATATTATCAGTTGTTTAACACTGACAATTTTATAAGTAAGGGGTAAGTCTAAAAACACATGTTTAAATAATGATTTTGTATGAAATCTAATTACTAACGTATATATTTTAACCTAGTTTTTTGTAAGTTGCCTTGAATATATTGCAAACGTTACTTTTTAATAAATATTATAAATGTTCATTACACGTCGTAGCCGCTACGCTCGTGCGTTTATTTACATATCGCGTTATTAAGTTGTTTGAGCGTAGCGGGAGCTACGGCGTAGCGCTACGCGTAACTGAAATTGGTATTGGTAATTTAATGCCGCGTCTACTTCAATATACTTAAAAGTAATAACGGCAGAGTCGAATGAACAAAGAACATGGTTAATAATGATCTTGACAGTTCTACGAAAGGTTTATAAAGAACCGTTAAAAGTGCCAATTTTTTTTTGTACTTAAAAACATAATGCCGCGTTTTCGCTAGGTGAAATGTAGCGAAGACATGTCACCCGACATGTCACACAAAGACATACCATATGAATATTGGGCGACATGTTCCCTAGTAAAAACGCAGCATCAACTGCCGAAGCACAAGTCCCGCACCCGTAGATGTCGCAAGCGATGTCGGGCGACATCGCGTGGAACACGTAAATATCGTATCGAGCAACAGTCGCGAGACAAATGTCGGCTCGAAAAATGCGGCTTAAGAGTTCATCAACTTTCCTTCGTATACCGAGGGTACATCTTACTACATACGTAGGTACATAATTGGGTGGGTTGTATCTCAATCAGCGGTATTTCACAGACATCTTTATTGATTTCACAAATACGTAGCTACGCCTTAAAATATAATATTTCAAGATTATTATCACATAGTAACGTAACCATCAAAACAACATCAATATCTAAACAAAATACTGTTTTATATCAAAACGTCATCATATTTCATAAAATTAAGAAATATAGCCAGTCTGGAAACCGTAGCACTTAACTACCCTGTCCTGTCGGCTCTCACGACCCGACGTAATTTTATTACCGACTGTACCCGAAGTGGCCGGACAGTCTGCGAAGCTTCCAGCCACAACTTATATTTAAAATCTACCATTGCAAGCAGAACCCGCTTTGGATAAAATCTTTTGACATACTTTGTTAAACAAAAAGGTTGGTATGCTTAAAAATGCTGGCCAGAAAATTTGATTACATTCTGAATTTAAAACAAACTAAAAGTTTTGTTTTAATTTTGATGATTTTCTGTCTTGCCTAATACATAACAATAGAATACAATCATAGATAATTTAGTTAGTTATGTAGAAACTTTTTTAAGCTGTCGTTTACCTGTCAAATATTTAAATTAGGTAATTACGTAAATATTGTCCTTGCGCGGCAATCGATCACGAATCTACCGAGCGATCGTGACGGTATGGTTGACAGATTAAATTATCTTGTTATGCTTTTAGTATCAAAAAACCTACTTTCATTTTCAACTGAAATATTTGCTAAGATAATATCACAACGTTTATATGAGTCTAAAAGTATTTTTCTCTTTATTATACGTGATGTGTGCTGATAACTAGTAGGTATCAAATCAAATCATTTTCGTGTCGCCTATTACATGGGATCAATATGGTTATTAAATGAAAGCTGTCAAAGAATCTGTCATATTTTAATTTCCAATTATCCGTCGACAGCAATACAAGTTTAATGCAAGTTCTAGACAAATAACTGTTTGACCATAACCTTGAAATATTTTATTGTTTATGTATATAAAATTGTTACTGAATCTAAAAATAAAGAAGGTCGTCTGTTGCTATCTCAACATTGTGCCTACCACACTATTCCAAGCGGGGCCATTTTATTACCCTTGTGGTCAGTGGGGACCAAACCAGACGTGACCACCGAGTTGTCTGTGGTCGCTAACGCCCGCCTGTTTGAGCAAATAACGTAGTCACTGTTTTTAAATGAGATCATTTTCATAATGCTTCTTTTTTGTTTTTTTTTTGTGAGAGTAGGTAAGTTTTTAGGCCTTTGAGACACGCCTGGGTTGCGTAGTAACGTACCTTATTATTTCAGCCTCCTTTTTTGTTTTTTTTTTGGAGTACTTATTTTAAGTAACGAATGTGAACTCTGTGGTTGTTTTGACGCTCAACGTACACTAATATGTATATAAATAGTATATGTGTTGAACTAATGTGTATACAAGTAATGTAAATTAACTGATATAATATTCAAATATATCTGACTGCCTCGTTGGTGTAGTGGTCGCTAAGCGCGACTGCTGAGCACGAGGTCCTGGGTTCCAATCCCGGGTCGGGCAAATTGTTACTGGGTTTTTCCATTAGGTAATTCTCATTGGCAGCACGGAGTCTGGATTTGTGCCCGGTTGATGGCAATAGGCTCGCCCCCTATTACATTGGGACCTATAAACATAACTGGCGAAATGTGGGTGTACTATATGAGCACCTCTGCCTACCCCTTCGGGGAATACAGGCGTGATGTTATGTAATGTTATTCAAATATATTTATTATTATCAAACATGTAATTATAACAATCTAGATGAAACCATAGGATCTACACCAATACCTAGACAATTGTGTAGTATGTTTTGTTCTACCGTATCATTCACATAATGTAGAATTGTAATATTCCATTCTAAATTATAATCCTATGCGATACATCGCTCCTCGCTGTTTGCCTTAAATCCATCACATTTAAATGATCCACCAATTTGTCATCGTGGCTTTAGGTTACGAACGTTTATTCTGAGTCTTCATAAATGTTTTGATAAATAGTAACACATTTACACACACCAAAGGCTTAACGTGCCTTCTGAAGCACGAAGGCTCGACACGTAAAAACGGTCACCCATCACAACACTGACCGCGGCGAGCTCGCAGATCGACTAAACTGCGCGATAGCCATGTAGTTACACACCCCTCTAAGTTCTGGAGATACCTAGTAAACGAACGAGTATTTAAAGTCACCAACTAAGTACTCCTTTTGTACCCATTTTTCATTGTCTATACATCAGGCTATTATACTAATGTCATGTTCCGCCCACTACTTAATTATTTCCCTTATTCCCTCCGCTGTCACTTGCCATATCGCCTTCATAAGTATGAACCTACAGTTTCCTTTAGAATTCCGCACAGAAATGTCTGGTGACATCTAAAGTCCACGTACATTTAACCATTGACCTTTGAGGGCTGTTACTATTATCTAAAAGCTTTGAAGAGACCCTCAGCTATACATCTGTATACCTACAATACCTCTGTATACTGTACCTATGTATATGTATACTATAGTTAAGGTATCAGCCACCCTCGTGGCAGTCACGTTTCTCTCCGGTTCAAATATTATTCCTGACATTGAACGACCCTTGAATCTCCGATGTGATAGGTGTTTTAATTGAGAGGATGTTTTGGGTGACGTGATTTTTAACCAACTTCAAAAAGAGGACGTATGTTCGTGTTATGCAATACAATTCGCTCTAAAAATGGGTATGTTCTACTTTACACAGGGCTGTGTTTATCGCTGGTTATATTTATGTTAATTTACACGTAATTGGTAGATTTTTTTAAAGAACTCTTAAGTATATGGGGGAGAATAGATTACAATTTGTTTTAATTATTATTATGGATGAGAAACTAATTTAATTATATCGAAGCATTCGAAAATGATATCTTAGAAGTCCGGTAGCTATGGAGTTTACTCTTTACATTAAATTTATTGAATTATTAATTATTCTCTTCAGCCACCGATATCTCTTAACTTGATAGTTGAGGCATCACTGCCTTGTTTATTAAGACAGTCTGCTGAAAGACAGAGTTGTTAATGATGAGATGATCACCATTTATTGAAAACTATGAAAATAATAGTAAGTAAGTTCAAGATAGTAAAAATATCCAGACTTCATTTAATTTATTTATTGACATTGAGGTAAAATCTTACATTATTCTCATACAACATAATAATATACTACAGCTCACTCATAACAAAGGTATTCTTTTATATGTAACTAAATATAAAAGAAATGGCAATAAATCTTTCTCGTAGTTCATGAAATATACACGGTAACAAAGCTCACATAGAAAACTATGAATAATAAATCTATCGGACTCCAGTTACTCGTTGAAAGGGCATTCGGAATGTGTTTCTTTGTTTGCTCAAACATTATTTACTTATGTCAAAGTCTGCTTCTCTTTATTGTATGGTTGGTGAACGACCTGGTATCAGAGTTAAAACCGCCTGTAGGCGACATGGCTTTACACGCCGATGAAAAATCTCTCAGGTGTGCCGGTTTCCTCACGATTTCCTTCACCGTTTTTAGCAATTTGTAATACGCACATGAACTCGAAAAGATAGCGAGACTAAGTTATAAAATTGTTGTAAAAAAATAGGAATTTGTGCGCAAGTCTACCTTTGATATATGGATATCGCTTCATTAAATTAATAATATTACTCTAAAGGATATTCGATTTTTTTTTACTTTATTAGTTCAGGCAGTAATTCTGCTAGAATAAGGTTCGGTATTATGGTAAGGAGAGGTAGTTTTGTTCAGTATTTTGACCTGTGCTATAGTTTGTAATCCTGTAAGTCGCCATAGACTGTTGCGTCATAGCTCGCTGAATGACGTAGTTACATACGAGGGTCAAACTGAAAGTTCTTAGAACTGGCCACTTATAAACAATATAATAAAAAAATAATTCTAAAATTTGAAAATAGAACTCTTTGCCAATATTACTGAGTATATATTTCATTAATTTGTCATTTGTTTTACGATTTGGCGGCAAATTGAAAATTGTCTGTGTCACGTCAACATGAATTTAACACGAGAAAATTTTCGTGCAATGATTTTTTATGACTTTCGATGTCATTTAAGTCAACAAGAAAGTTATGATAGACTACGATTGGCCTTTCACGATGAAGCCCCATCTCGTGCGACAGTTTACAACTGGTTTAATGAGTTTAAACGTGGTCGCACTAATCTCACTGATGATTTAAGTGAGGGACGGCCTTCTACGGCGACGACTGAAGATAACATCTGTGTTGTGCGGCGTATGATAGAGACTGACAAAAGAGTGACCTATCAGCAGATTCGGACAAGCTTAGGCATCGGTATGAGTCAAGTGCACAAAATCCTCCACGAACATTTAGCAGTCAGGAAGCTTTGCGCCCGGTGGATACCTCATAATTTGACTGAGGCTCAAAAACTCCATCGTGTGGATTGGTGCCGTAAAATGATTGAAAGATTTAACGGAGGTGACTCAAATGCTGTGTTCGACATACTAACAGGTGACGAAAGCTGGATTTACTGTTATGATCCTGAAACCAAAAGACAATCTGCTCAGTGGGTGTTTCCTTTCGAGAGGTTGCCAACTAAAGTGAAGAGAGATCGAAGTGCGGGAAAAAAATGGTGGCCTCGTTCTTTGGAAGGATAGGTCATTTCGCAACAATTGTGTTAGAGGATCGAAAAACAGTTTCTGCAGAATGGTACACTACCAATTGTTTGCCACTTGTCTTGGAAAAAGTTCGAGAGAAACGACCTCGCAGTAGGATCCTCCTTCACCACGACAACGCCTCGTCGCACACCGCTAAGCGAACGATCGACTATTTGGCGACATCAAACGTTGAATTACTGGGTCACCCGCCGTATAGCCCCGACCTCGCCCCTTGTGATTTTTATTTATTTCCAAAAGTTAAAGAAAAACTTAAAGGAAAGCGGTTTATGAATGCTGAAGAAGCGGTGGCTGCGTATCGCGATGCCATTGAAGAGAACCCTAAAGACGAGTGGGCAAAGTGCTTTTCCCAGTGGTTCCATCGCATGCAGCGGTGTATTGACGTGAATGGACAATATTTTGAAAAGATATAATAAAACTAATAACTGGCTAATGTAATCAGTTTTTGATTTTCTAAGAACTTTCAGTTTGACCCTCGTATAAGTATCAATTTCACTGTTTCCACATAAACCTACACGTTTGTTGTTTAAAAATAGATTTCCGGTTAATTAAAGGTTATATCCGGATTGTTGATCGAGCTAATATCATGATTAAATGCATTTACTTAGATGCTCTTTTAAGTGTGAACCAAAATTGTGTAAAATTTTTTTTTTACTTCAATTGTTTTATATTACTTTGATTACATATCAAATCTTGAATTTAGAAGCAATTTCAAAGCTTATTTCAAAAGTAGCAGAAAAATAATAAATGAGAAATAAATAATTACCCATTTCGACATCTCCAAGTATGATCCAATATGCCAATTACATTACTGGACGGTTTTACACGAATTCCATTCTATTATATTTTATTCTGTGAATAGTGACTCTACTTAGACAGTGGAATAAGATAGGACCTTATAAAGAGCTGGCTCAGAAAATGGGAAGCTTTTATTCCAAATACATCTTATCCTTCACAGACGATGAACTATAAAAACTCGAGGTTGCCTCGTGGATATTATAGGGAGGCACAGGTGTGAACGAATATCAGAACGGTAAATAAGAAAAGAGTATTTGCTCTGATTCCATCGTATCTCGGAGTATTACGCTAGCCCCGGGTTTCTGGAAAGATCGCAATTTCGCTATCCATCAAATGCAGAAATACGGACTAACTACATGTATTCGGCTAAATTCATCCTTTCAGTTTTTAGATGCCAAACAGATACTTACGCATCTCTCTAGATATTATATCCATATACCTGGTGTTTCTAATAAATGTAGTGAATCACATACACGTATACTCTCTCCCATATGACGTAAAATGATATAGGAGACAGAGCATGTTGACAACAGTACCTAGAACGTTGCAATATCCTTTATAGATACCGTGCCTACGTAACATTCATAGCGAACGTGACAGACGTTATAGGTTATTAATAAAATGACGTGAAGTACCTATTTTATTGTGTATTTTTTACTAAACAAGATTCTCCTAAAATACCAATACTTATTTCACACACATTGCGTTGAGATTGGATTTTTTGATAAGCATCTTTGTCTATAGGCTTTTGGCTACAATTACATTTTACGGGAGAATAAAATAACAGTTTCATTGTTCTATACTTACGAGTAGATCCACTGCTCCAATATTGTAGTGTGATGAGACTTGATGAGATTTTATTTCTTCGACACTGAATGAATTATGTTCTAGAACCAATGATATGTCAAAAAGTATAGATACGTCATATGGTGTCAAAACGAACGAGAGAAAAGTATTCCAAACTCAAATTGGACCTCTTTTCAAGTCTTCAAAATGAGCGCACTGGTAACATATCTGTATTTTTTTTTTAATCTGAGTTTAGAACTTTATTATTTTTGACATAATCAGAAACGCATACTAATTAAACATAAAGTTTACATAAAAAACAGCCAATCAGCAAAAAGCTTATGACCACAAAAACCAATTCATAAAGTAACTACTTCTAAAATGCTCGGTCTGGGATTTATTGGACCACAGCTCTGGTAACAGGAAATGGCGCAAAATTGCTTTCAATCGGCAAAATTAATTTCATGGCTCCTCGGAATTGGAAGGCTTCGGTTACATTAATGATCGCGTTTGTAAATATACCTGGTCTAATGGAATTGTATTGTATGTTATAGTTTTCTCATTGTTCTGTTAGCACTCATTTGGAACGCGAAATATAAACGGCCGAATTGGCTCACTCTAGATTTGCAGATTTGGTTCTCGAACGGTACGATTTTAGTGTGATCCTGGATATATTTTTCGGGTTTAGGAACACGAACACATGTTGCATAAGAAGGTTACTCATGTATAACAATACAAGAGACTTTTCTAGAACATTCGTCCAAAACGTCTATGTTGAAACGCCCAAACCATCATTTCGACGGAATTTTTGTCCAGAAATAATTACTTTCGTTAGACAATGAATTGAGAATCAGTAAAGCTATTTCAAATGTCGCCGCCGTTAGCGTTGAGTGCGCGGGGGCGTCCACTACTCGTGAAGGTTGAGGGCGCACTTAAATGACTACTTCCCGGGATTCATTGCCTCCAGATGTCAGACACAATTCACTTTTATTTGCAAACCTTAAAGTCTGCCCTACTGATCACGTGATAGCATTTTTATCTGCTTCATCTGTTTTAAAACCTTGGTTGAATTTGACGTTGTTTTGGGCGCCTTATCATTTAAGAACTGTGTGTATCATTACGCCTGTTATACCCGAAGGGGTAGGTAGAGATGTATAGTACACCCACATTTCTTTAGGTATGTTATAGGTCCCAAAGGAGACGAGACTTTTACCATCAACCGGGCACAAATCCAGACTCCAAACTGCTACTGAGAATGACCAAATTTAAAAACCCAGTATCACTTTGCCCGACCCAAGATCCGAACTCAGGACCTCATGCTTAGCAGTCGCACTTAGCGACCACTGGACCAACGAGGCAGTGTAAAGCAGTTCATTTTGTGTTTCGAAATATTTTCTAGAAGTCTTATCTTTGCGCGACAGTTACTGTATAGGACCCAATCTATTCAGACGGTTTATACAATATTCAGGAGCTAAAGATTAGACTATCGCGGGTACTATCAGGCTAACTGCGAGACTATATGAATGAATGATGTTGTAACTTAAATTGACTACAAACATTGGCAACTTTAGCCATTTTCTTATCTAAATGTGCGATAAGTCTTCTTAACGGTAAATATATTCTACTATAAAATGTATGACTAAGATTGCTCAACATTTTCTTTTAATTAACTATTTATTTGGTGGACTGACGATATCGGCAGACTTGCGGGCAACCGGTGGATGCAAATGGCAATGTATTTCATTGTGGCGTTCTAAGGGGGAGGCCTTTGTTCAACAGTGGACGTCTTCCGGCTGATGATGATGATTTTATTCATTTTATTCACTGTATATTATTTAGTATAGACTTCTAAATTCAAAACACTTAATCTAGAGTAAGGTAAACCAACATTTTAGTTTTGTACACTCACGTACGATACAACGCCCAAAAGAAATACAAAAAGATCATCAAACAAAACAGCCTTTATCTCTTAAAGGCCACATTACAGAGTATTTTCCATTACGGCCGTCTTTCCTCAACGATATAATAACAATTTCCTTTGTGAATGTTTCCGTGGGGTATACGGTATATAACCTGCATGGTACACCTATGTATGACGTGATAACAGAGACTGCGCTCACACATTCATGAAATAGCTTTCTGCGTAAGCTCCTTATGTTATGGGTCGTTCGCGCGACGCGTGTCAGTAAAGATGACACGCAGTTAGTGGATGAGATTGTCGGGAAATGGATTTATTGTTTGACAAATGTAGTCCTAATGGATTATTGGGTTTTGGATTCTAGTTGGGATTAACACAATGTGGTTCTTAGTTTGTATTGTGAATGTTATAATAGTGAACGACCTGATTGGCGCAGTGGCTAAGTGATTGGACTACTGCGCTGAGGGTTGAGAGTTCCATTCCCGCACGGGGCAAAAAATTGTGCGAATCATCTGGTTGTCCCAAATCTGGGTGGTTGTGTCAGTGATATTTCATGTTTATGAAACGCACGCACGACGCATGAGAAATTACTAGTGTAGAGCGAAGTCCTTTTTTTAAATACAATAATAAACTCAGATGTCTTTAGTACAAAACCTTATACATAAATTTGTCGATCTGAGCGTAGTCATAACCCTGCACCTACAACCTCTATATATTTACTTTAAAATAAAACGAAAGTATGCCACAATTACCCCATCCACCTCTCTAGTTAACGTCTGACGTACAACGTTTTTTGGGCCAACACAGACGATGTTTACCGATCGGGGTCGAACGGGGCTTATTGGAAATCTCTTCATTCCAGGGTCGTGACATTAAGGGAGAGGGTAGTTATGGACATTGCGTGCGTCACAAGTAATGCAATTTGATCCTTGAATTAACTCAATGTCGGCTAACGGGTATCTAGCTTGTAATCTGTATGCTAATTACGTAGAATTCATTGTAGCTTTTATATTATACTTTAATTCAACACGCGAACGTTTTATTTAGCATGATGATTTGTTGGTTGAATAACATGCAAGCGATAGCCGTGACTTCCCTTTTCAATTATTTTTATTTTAAGGGCAGTTCAATTTCTTGGGGTACATTTCAAATAGGTACCTACTTTGCTAGGTAGACGCAAGAGGCATTAATGAACGTGAAGCGTGAGGCCTATTATTGGCATTTGGTTGACCAGCTATTACCATCCTTGCCTTGGCTATACATTTACTATTTGCCGCTTCATCTTGAGTAGGCGAGCCTAGAGTTCTTTCTGACGACTGATTAGCGCAGTGGCTAAGCGATTGGACTGCTGCGCTAAGGGTTGTGGGTTCGATTCCCACACGGGGCATAACTTTGTGCGAACCACAGATGTTTGTTCCGAGTCTGGGTGTTTGTGTATGTGGCATTTCATGTTTGTAAAACGCACCCACGACACAGGAGAAATTCCTAGTGTGGAGCGATTTTTTTTTAAAAAAAAAGAAAGAAAAAAAAGAAGTCTACACTGAGTTCTCGCCTACAACGACTTCTTAACTTAACCTCCTAGCGATGGAATGGTTTTCTATTCTCAATCAGACACCCACAAGACCGAACTTCTTTATTTTTAACACACATATAAAGAATTTCTTTTGGTTCGATTTTAAATTTTATCCCCACGTTCCAGTACAGTCACCGTTACTCCGACATGCATTTCCTCGGAGTTATTTATATCTTGTCCAGACGTTACGTATGTTGACCCACATCACTTTATAGGCCGATAGATCGGAGCTATAAACATCGAGTGGATGAATTGAGTCAAAGTATAAATGAAACTACTCGAATATCGAATATGTCTTGTATCGAAGTACATAATGGTAGTGTTTTTCAGAAGCAAGGGGGTGTAGCAATTCTATTTAAATAAAAAAAACTCAGTAGTAATTAGCGGTAATCAATTATCGTGCATAGTAAGTATGCGGACTTGTACTAGGAATTTCTTACTAGAGAAGCTATTACCTAACTCAACTACGTCGCCTTGTCTGCGACGAAAAAATTTATTTAGCGTTTCTTAACTTTCTTTATTTAGGGCGAAATACATAAATTACTTGTCGAACACGCGTTACAGCGCAGTTTTATGTCAGTAAACATCACGAGCGCATATTTACATACACATACCTCCAAAATTCCGTAGTCACTTACTAGTATAAAGGAACGTAAAGACACAAGAATATTGTATTAGACAATTGTCAATTGTGTTTTATTCCAGAGACGATATGGACTGGAGAGCCCATTATATTCAACAGTCCTTCAGTCTGCGAGGTCGAGGGCTGCCCTGTGGAGGGTTCTTGGAATTGTTTATTGTCCGGCAAGTGTTGACCATGAGGGAATCAAAGACGTGACCATGACGACACTGGCAGGTCATTCCGACATTCGAACCTACGCTACGTTCGTTTATAGAAAAATTTACTTAAGATATATTAGATATACAAATAATTAAAAATGGCATGATTTTTATATTACATTTTAGGCTTTCTATACCTACTTGTAACTAAGATATATTATGACAATTGGATACATTATATTTTGTTACAAGTTTAACTGTACTGTATGTAAACAATTGTGAATTATTTTTTTCCAAATCAAATGAATATAAAATTTAACATAAATCAATCGACCAGTCGTCTGAATGCTTATCCTAGGACTAGTTTACCGAAATCCTTACTAAGAAAGCTTTAGCAACATAAATCTGACACTACCCACCTTCAACCAAAATAAGCAATTTTAAACCTATTCAATCTCCTTGTTTATTCAAAGTAAATTGACACGGCTGGGTCGCAGATTGCCTCAGCGACCCTCACCTAGCCAGCCCGAATACCCGGAGAGTATTTTATTACCCGACTGTACATAGAACTAGTACATAGCTGGTACAGTCTGCATAAAAAATGTATAGTTACGAAGTAGGTCGCCTTTGCCGACGTCTCTCGACTTTTCTCTATAAAACTATTTATTTTTTTGTGAGACCGCCGCAGTCTACGAAGGATCCAATATACTTTATTTATTTGTGTCGTGTTTTCTGTACGCTGTGTACTGTAGTGGCGTGATTTTTGTACTAAAAAAAGAGAATTCTCATTTTCTATTTTAATTAAGTTTAATATGTTCTGTGATTTTTTTTAATAAATATTTTAGTTTAGGTACTTTATTTGGTATCGTATTGTAGTTGAAAGAAGTTTCTATTGACTTAGTATTCACTCGCCACTTTGCCGGCATTTAAAATTACCCGACAGCTTTTCAGTATCATCATATACCTATAACATTCACCAAAATTAATAAATTCATTGTTTTTTCTAAAGCAATGCATAACTTTTCTACAAACAAAATATATTCAAAGCGAATTCCAAGACCGAGAAGAAATATGACAATATGCAAATATTTCTGTCATACGGAGACCTTGCAGAAACCAACCTCTTATCGGTCCGTCAAACAGGGACAAGGTTTATTCAATACTGTTGGTTAATAAGCGAACACTAATAAAGTACTTAAGTTACACTCCGCTTGACAGATGGCTCAAGTGAGTCGTAGACGTCACGGTTCGCTACGAGACTACGACGCGCAACACGTAGGCCGTAGAACCTTCGTAGCAAATACATTTAGTTCTTTGTTTTTCTATCACTGTTTGTATAAATTAAATAGAGTATATAAAAGTATTTGTATTACTTTGTTGTTGATACATTTTAAAGTACAGTTACTTGAAGAAGGTTGTTCTAGAAAAAGAAATCTCCGCATTATATGTAGCAGTATTTTGTTCTTCAGTTAAAATGATACAGAAAAACAAAAGATAGCTATCTTTCCTTACCGTATTGCGCATGCATTACTCATACTTTTGAAAATAGAACGTAAGTAGTTCTGAGTCATGCCAGTGTTCCAACTACGGCCATTACCATCATTAAGTATTTATACATGCGTTTACACAATGGGCCACATAATAGGAAGATCAAAGCCGGTAGTTATTGGAAAGTTAATGTCATTTTGTATGCAAAGGTCCTATAAGGTAGCTAGTTTAGTGAACCGTTTACATATTAATGGAATATGTTAAATGGAAGGGATGGTTTAGTGGAAAGGAATATGAATGAATGGTATGAACTAGCCTGTTACCTTTAGTTAATGTTCTGATACCAATTAGAATCTATGTAATACAGTACCTACTTGACTACTTCATTAGAAGACGACATACAAATACGATCTCTGCAAATATTCATGGTTATGACTATGGATTGATTGATGGATTATACCTAACACTTATGTAAGCCTGTGATGTTATTATTATTATTAAGAACCTGTAATGTTCCACCGTCCTCGCGAGGACTATGTTATGATGACTTCTCACGTTAAAACACGGGTTACGCGGTCCGTACCCGACTTTTCCGCTAGTAAGTACGACGAACAAGCCTAAACTGCCGATCCTCACGGCGCGTAGCTCCGCTCGGCGTTGGGAAATGAGAAGCCATGTACAATAAATACACTTCTTCACACTGTACCTTATCACGTATGTAATAGAGTCCTGTTTGTCCACAGCGGGCGACCTGCACGGCGCCACTCTCTGGCTGGTGGTGTGCGGGGCAGCGGCGCTGATAGCTGCCGCGCTCGGGGCGCTCGCCTGTTGGATCGCGCGCCGCAGGAACTCGCTCGCCCACAAACTAGGTAAGTCCACTCTCACTGAGGTAACTTATTCATAAAGAACAATAGCGTTACAAACAGAAAAGAGTTGCTATAATTATCACACTTTTAATTGTCAACTAACCAACAATTAATATACCTATTGCCCTCTAAGAATATTTTTACATACACCGTTACCCGGTACGTTAGGTGCACTAAAGTAACACGTTAATGATTATAAATATATGGGCACCAACATCATACAGTTACGTGGAATGCGCTTCATAAAGTTGGTGTGCTCAAAAGTCATTTCACAATTATAAACCTCATAGCTTCCAGTCTAGTACAAAATGTTCTAAAGCCAACGTAATCTATACATTAATGATGAACAGGCGGCAAGCGCGGCCCGGACAAGGCGCTGGTGTTCCAGCCCCCGCGCCGCGCCACCGCCGTGCGCTCCCCCGGCTCGGCCACGCACTACCTGCGCAAGTCCCCGTCGCCCACTGCGCCCGCGCCACCCGCCGCCTCACCACCGCAACCCCAGCCGCAGCCGCCGATCATCAACCCTGCTACTACGGTTAGTTAACTTATGAATTGGCTAATTTAACAAGCCTAATCAAGTTAGCACAAACAGAGGAAGTTTTAATCAATTGAAAGATCCATTTTGTAAATATTTGTTTGCCACTGTGATAAAAATCTGTGAAGAAAATTACTAGAATTACATAAGAAAACCTATATTTCTTAGCTAATGTTAAGCTGGGCAGACAAAATGAACTAACAATATTTTTCTGTTCTTATGCACAAAATAAAAGTAAAAGGCGAAACTATTACCAAAAGCATTCTTTACCAGTTGACACTATGAGGTGCAGTTACCGACTTTATTCCAAGAGATCTTCTTCTTTTAGCCTTCCGGCGGCAACAGTCCGCACACGCCGACCGCGCCCACCGAGCCGACCCCGCTCAGCAAGGAGCTCGCCGACGCCAATGCCACCGAGAAGGTCAAGACCGCGGAGCCTGAGAACAACGACGGACGCCTGGGGGACCTGCACTTCAAATTGCGGTGAGTTCGTATGACACACTTCACACCACGTATTTAATATCTACTTTTCGCCATATATTATCGTACGATCATCCCATATAGCCTATGATTAAGTTATAACTCCGAATTCTCGGATTAATCTCTTCATCCAATATCAACTTTTCTATTTAATCTTTTATAAGCTGATTTATTCAGGTTTCCATCCATCCATTTACTGTATCAAAATGAAGATAAATACAAAGGTATCCGTAGACAAATATTGACAAGGTTGATAAGATCTGGAACTGTTTATTCAACATGAAATAAATATTCATTTCAGTTGTATGCTTAGGCATCAAGATTCGACAAAAATCGAATCGAAAGAAAACAATAATATAATTTTTGATGGCTTACATCAGAATGGGTATCCAATCTTATTCTTTTTTAAAGGAGGTAATTGAGTAGAGGTCATTGAGGCACCTCTAACAAAACATCACGTCGGGCTATATTCCCCAAAGGGGTTACAAAAAGTATGCTATACTAGCTGCGCCCCGCGGGCGTTTTTCGCGATAAAAACTAGCCTATGTGTCAACTACCTCCATATTAAATTTCATTAAAATCCATTCAGTAGTTTTCACGTGAAAGAGTAACAAACATCCACCCATACTTACAAACTTTCGCGTTTATATTAGTAGGGATATAGTACCTACTTAAACAGAACATCCAGACTCCATGCTGCATTGAAAATTACCAAATAGCTCCCAATAACGCTATGCCTCACTTGGAAAACGTATCCAGTATCTCATGCTCAACAGTCACACATTGGGAAGGGACAGACTAGATATTTAAGTCAAACATTTACCTAACTAATACCACCAATGGCGTTGACGATCAATAACTAGTTAAAATAATTATGACACGGACATAATGACATTACCTTCGCAACAAATCCGTTTAGCAGTTAGTAATTAACGAGGCTATCACCTCAACTACACTAGAGGTCAGGTTGGTAATTATAAAAGTGTTTTCTTAATTAATTACTCACTGTAGATGAAGGCGCCGTAATTAATGTCGACTATACTTAATTACTGCGAACAAATTGAAGCTGAGAAGTTCTGAATTTTATTTTCAATTTAATCTGGTTTGCTTAGAGTACTTGGCAAAACGGAATATACTACAAACAACTGCAAATTATATAATGCTATCTGCGCTCTGCGGTGTTACCCGCTTTATAGGGATAAAAAGTAGCCTATGTGTTAATCCAGGGTGTCAGCTACCTCCATATGAAATTTCATTAAAATCCATTCAGTATTTTTTACGTGAAAGAGTAACAAACATCCATCCATACTCACAAACTTTCACGTTTATAATATTAGTAGGGATTCATTTTCATTTAATTATATTAAAAGCAGACTTCGAACAAAACTATTTAGAAAAAAATCCTACTAAATACAACGAATATTTATTTACCTTAGAAAACTTAATGTAGAGATAGCCAGGGCACCTAATCAATGATAACAGTTTCTATCCGGTTAATTATTACAAAACCTGCTTGAAATCGCCTTACATAGGGATTGTCCCTATGAGTTACGATACGATACGGCTTGGTTTATAAAACAGTTGCATCGGACACTTCGTCAATATCTAATTATATATTTATAGCTCAATAGATCAATACCACAGCCAGTATTCTGCTATCAAGAAATGCCAGTCCTTTATTCCAACGTCCAATATTCCGTTCTTTCATTATCCTGCCTATAATCACCTAAGAAAGAAATTACAGGGCAGTCCTTGATCGAGATATAAGGATAGGAATTCACAGGATTCCTCCTTTGTGGATTATTGAATCCGTGGTATGATGTGACTGTATTAGTGTTTAGTAAAAGCAATGTAAGTACATACTCTATTGTCTCTATTAGCAAGTTATACATTGTCACGAAAACATGACATGTCATTTTAATTGGAGGAATTCATGCCACTGTGAATCAATTGCAATTAAAATTTGTTTCACATTAAAGTAGAGTGATTCATGCGCTACCAGGAACGCAGTGGTTATTGAAGTACCTATCAATATTGACAATGTTAACGATAGATCATAGGTTAATGTTAAAATTGCTTAGATATGTTTTTTAGGATTGTAAGTAACTAATCAGAAAAAAAAAATTGAGACGTCACCCCACAGTATGATTTCTTTTATATCGTGGGAGTATTCCATAAACATGAATGTCATACACATACACCAACACTGGGGACAAATATACGGATCGCGCAAATTTTTGTCTCGTGTGGGAATCGAACAACCCTTAGAGCAGCAGTCCAATCGCTTAACCACTGCACCAATCAGGTCGTCGATATTGCCATTATGATAATAATTTTATAGAAAATCTGTCGAAACAAGTACCCCTTGTAAATGGAACACAACATAACTGCCTTTTGCGTGTCATTGAAGCTTAAAAACCCGATTGGTTTACCTCCTCTACTTTTCAGCAATAAAACATTAGAGAAACAAATAATGAACAATTATCCGATGCGTATCAGAATTGGACACTGGACGCAGGCTAAACAAAGGAATACGAACGACAAAGCCTAACGTGTGTCGTGCAACGTAATAGTAGGTGGGCAAGACCGGAGGGCAGTTATTGATTCAGAGACGTCCATCGTCCATATTACAGTGAGTGGTGACGTGTGGACTTATCGACGTTATACATGTTTGCTACATGTACTTCCGACTGTTGTAACATGTAATATAGAGTTCCAATGTGTTCGCTCGTTAACAATAGCTTTTTCTATGTAGTACGGATGTCTGAAATCTGTTTTTACTTACATAATATATCAAAAAGTTGTCTTCGACTTTTTAATTGGCATACATTGGCATACATTTATATTTTTCTCATAAACTATCTAGTTAATTGTAACATTTAGGTATATGGGCAGACTAAAAACTATCAGTCTATCAGACTTCTAAGTATTTATCCTACACCAATACTTTTTGTAACTACACGACGGAAATTAATTTAACATTTATATAGAACACCATCTACCACAATCACCACACATCCAAAGACTTGCTCACTCATCACTCAAGCGTGATGTACAAAGGTAGCAAGCTACACGCCACACGCGTCGCTTACACCCCTAAACTTTTTGCCAATAAAGTTAAATTGTCTCATTAAATAGTTAGAAGTTCATTAAATAGTTTGGTGTTCGCTCACGTTTTGTTTGCGCGGCAATTTCCGCGGTTATAACAATGTTTGGAGGGCCGCCGCCGTCGGCGACCCGCTCTAATAATGGGATAGCGCAACGCAATTCAGCTTTCAACGCCAGCTTACAATGTATTGTGACTGGTTTACTATATTAATGATAGTGCTAGGACTTTTAGAATTACGGTTGGAATGTAGTTTTCACCGAATTGTTATCAGGAGTATGATTATATGATATTAAAGTTTCGCGAAACGTCCGGTGCATGTCGAAGGAGATGGCCCAGCAGAAAAGACGTGAGTAGAGGACGCATCGCGTACAGGGCACAGACATGCCCTTTCATACAAAATGTATACAAATGTCACGATGCAAAACATACAGAGAAGACGCGCGTGGTGTCTGCGTGTGTGTCATAATTTCCAAATGCAAACATCGAGACAGGATAGAAGGACCCTGTAAATACGGAAACAGCTTATATTTGGAAATGTATGTGATGCATATTCTTATGAAAATTGTTTAAAAGTAGGTAGATCAAATAAATCGACAATAAAAAATATATCCAATTAATTTTAAATCGTATAATTCAAGTACACTTAAAACATAGCATAAAGGAGTACCTAAATAAAACCATAACATTACAACCATAAACATCAGTTTTTACACAAAAACTTAATTCAAGTAGTTTACAACTGCTATCCCTAGGGCTGAACATAATCATAAGTCATGTACACCCCGCGTTACCGAAAACTTTCGTCCCTACTAAAACCTTTTTTTAATATACTCTCACCAGTGAAAAGTAATCCATTTGTGGTAACCCTAGGGGGTGTTCTGTTACACGAGACATAAAAGCCTTTAATGGTATCTAAGCCTTTTTACTGTGTTTTAATAATAAACTGTCGCATTTCGTCTGGCGCTCGCCGTAAACCTGTACCGTACATACGGTTTACGATGCTCAGCCGCTTGTAAAAGCCGGCTTGTCTGGTACAAATCAACTGATACCTTTTAGAACGAACTTTAGGATACATTACTTAATGGTACTGTTACATTCAATATTGAGCCTTACGATATAATATTATGTTAATATAAAATGATTAAATAACAATACTAGCCGTTACCTTTTCTTTTAGAACAAGTCCTTTTCAAATCCTACTTCCTACTACATATATATCCTACTTCCTACTTATATTATATTATATATATATATATATATATATATATATATATAATATTATAAATGTGAAAGTTTGTGAGTATGGATGTATGGATGTGTGGATGTGTGGATGTTTGTTACTCTTTCACGCATAAACGGCTGGACCGATTTGGTTGAAATTTGGTATGTAGATAGGTTATACCCTGGATTAACATATAGGCTACTTTTTATCCCGAAAAAATGTAGCGGGTAACACCGCGGGGCACAGCTAGTATTATATAAAAATAGGTCCATATTTGAATTAAAATGGCAAAGCCTTTTAGTAGCTACTCTTGCCTCCACAATCTTTTAAAATGATAAGTTTAAACCATCGATTAAATACTTGGTATACTAAATCTATGAATTAAGTTATACCTGAAATTAAATACTGCATCGTGTAGTTTTGGTACAAAATATCTACTCACTTAAATTCCAGAGTTTTAAGTCCTAAAATTGAACAGGAGGTAATGGAAGGCTCTCTGTTCTACTATAAAATGTTATTCAGAGAAAACACAGGGACAATAAATTTCTAAAGGCTTAGCTACAGACACGCCGATACCTATCAACATTTTATGTACACCAGACAAAGGGTGGCGACAAAGGCATACAAACGACAAAGGCTACAATCCGCGTGTGCGGCGTAATTGGTGACGAAGCTTACGGCGAAGAAAAATAACTGTATTTGATAAAATAAAGGCGCAAATTTTAATCTCTTTTGTCAGAAATTACTTACATAGAGATAAGAATATCTTTTTCTCGATCTCTCCGCGACAAGGTCCCACAGCACGCTACATGATTTTAAATATCGAACTTTTGTTTTTTTATTACAAGCTTTTATTTAACTTGCAATGTATGTATGTGGGTTTGTTTAGGTCAAATCTTGAAATCTAAATTAGAACCACTTTTTGACATCCGATTGGAATGAAAGTTTGCATAGATACTTAAATAGGTTTGGTGACTACAATATTATGGTACTGTTTTTAAAGCTTGTGGTTTTTTATGTTAACTTATTTATACGTAGAAATACATTCTAGTTAGACAATTCCACAGAGATAATTTTGATATTACCTACTATAAAAGTTTATAACCGGCCAGTATCCATCTTATTATATAAAGTGCTGCCCTTATACCTAAATTCAGTTGCTAAAGATCTCCACTCACATATTTACTAATAAAACGCAAACTAAAACCGTCCCTTGAGTATTAATCGTAAAATATCGGAGAAGTGTCAGCCGCGTCTACCCCTTACATAAACTGTGCGTAACGTGTTCCATTGGACCCCTATTCACTCACATAGGTACCCTCGCACGGACATTTCAATTTGCCGTGTAATAGGTTTTACTCGAACAGTGACAGTCAATGCTACTGTTACATTTGAATTTTTAGGATAATATTTCAGGAAACAAGTAAGTAACAACACAATTAAAGATGATAAATATGATTCACTCAATGTATAAGTGTAAAACAGGCAACCTTTGCAAAAAAATCTTAACTTTTTTGTATAGTCTGTGTGACTATTAATACGAACTTTCAAAAGGAAATTCACGATAAAACTTCTACCTAAACCATAAAAGCAACCCCAACTAAAATATGGTAGGTATTCACAAAATAGAGTAGGATAACCGAACCCTAACTAAAATATAGTATTCAATGACATAAAGTACATAGAGTAGGCACTAGATATAATTAAGAACTATAAAGCAAACTCAACAGCAATATAAAACAAAAGAAAGTAGTTTCTGAAATTGCCAACATAAGTTTGGCACAGTCATCTCCCGTGGAGTACAATCTCGAAGTATTACAATATTGCCTAAACTTCAGGCGGCCATTGTCTAGCCAGATATTCGACCTACTTAGGCTGGAGCCTAGCGGATCAAGACTTTATTGCCTTTGTACACGACGAACTGTTCGATGGATTAACCGAACTCTCTACACACGAATATCGATGTCGTGCGAATATGTCGTATTAGAAATGTTATGTTAAGGTTTTTTGTGTATAGATTTGCATTTTGGGTAGGTAAACTTACGTACTATATTTTAGGAATAATTAAATTTAGGAATTCTTCCATAAAATATGTTAATGTCTATTTTAGTCAATTTTGCATCTTTATAAAAGTCACCAAACACAAAACTCCTGCAACTTCTGTTTTTACTATATTATAGTCGCAAAAAAGAGTTGGAACGAACTTTTCAAAAATCCCCCATGTAACTAATAATTCGGTCTGTTTTTGTGTATAGGTGTCGAAAACAGTTTAGGCGAAGTCAACAATTTTGAATTAGGTCACTTTTATTCTACAGGTGCGATTTGTTCGCATGTTTTAATAAGCTAAAACTTTCCAACTGTCAAAAGTTGTACAGAAAGTAATCTATTATACTTTGACTTTCAAACTTGTTTCATTTAAATCTTAGACAAGTTAAATTATAACATGGACCAAAATTCATTGTCGTCAATCGAGGTCTATTTTTGAGGCTGTAATTAAATATGCCATTGATTTCGATTTGTGAAATATCCTTCTTCCTTCTTTCAATGATTAAATCTTGGAGCGAAATGCTCATAGATAGTGTTAATCCCGGGATTTACGTCATGGTCGTCCATTGGTGACCTACAAAAATACGTGTCACACATTCATGTCACAGTTGATTTGATAGTATTGTCGGTTGTTTTACCCTCAGCTATGAGAACGAGAAGAACGCTCTGGTGGTGTCGGTGGTGTCGTGCCAGGGGCTCCCGGGGCGCGAGCCGGCCGGCCCCGACCCCTACGTGAAGCTGCAGCTGCTGCCCGATAAACAACACAAAGTCAAGACTAGGTTAGTTGAATACAGTTGTAGACACTTTTAAAAATAAAGCTGGTGTTAGAATTTAAACCGCCTGTAGGACTCTGATATTTCTGGCTTTACACACCGTTGAAAAATCTCACAGGTGGTCTGGTTTCCTCACGTTTTCCTTCACCGTTTGTAGCAACTGAACCCTAACTTATAGAACGCTCATGGCATGTACTATGCTTATGATATTGTTAAGAAAAGGTCACCAAATACGGCCCAGGCAATTAGAAAAAAAAAGCAAAATATTTAATAATTAATAAATATTAAATATTATATAATAATTCGATATTTACCGCCACCGTAATTTTATCAAGCAAAGTTTGGCTTTATCAAGCAAGGTTTGGCAAAATTTACACAAAATAGCTACAGTGAATAAAACCGAAACCTTTATAGTTATAATAGCATTTGCTATTAAAATAGTCTAGGCATCTACTAGGAAATCATATCGACATAATCCTATGTTATTTCCAGAGTGGTCCGCAAGACCCGCTGCCCGGTGTACGACGAGGACTTCACATTCTACGGCATCGCTCCGAACCAGATCGCGGCCATCACTCTGCACTTTGTCGTACTGAGCTTTGACAGGTAAACTCCTAAGAAACTGTCTAACAACTGTAAAAAGTTCATTATCCAAAACAACAGAGTAAACGTAAAAAAATCGATGATTAACAATTGTAATTGAATAAAGAACATTGTCCTTCAAGATACAGGTTTCAGTACGAAGGGCAGAGATCTTCCTAGCTTTCGACAGCCATAGTTAAGTCTTAATATGCCTATGTAACTTTTTGATGTTATCTTATGCTAAGATTTTTTGTAATCAATTTTAGTTCCTTACTTACATGGCTATCACTACTAAAACATTTTATATGTTTATCAACTTGCTTTACTTAAAGGCAGCCCCTTATAAAGAGATCCAGGAATATTAATTTTCCCTTTCATAAATATTCTTTTTTCGAATCGACTGTACTCTTATATTTTTGGGTCCAATATATTACAATTCTTAAACATTTTTTTTTTTATGTAAATATTCAGCTTTATTTTTTTTTTAATTAATTACTTTTTATGTAGCCTTAGATAAACATACTATTTTACAAATATATACAACTTAATTCTAATACAAAATAAAAACAATATATGTATACAAAAATAAAAAGTTAAAAAGCATCAAAGAATTCATTCCCATCGATATATTTAATTACTTTCCAGATACTCCCGTGACGAGATAATCGGTGAGGTGGTGTCCCCGCTGTCAACACTGCAGCTGCAGAGCGGAGAGGCTATGGCGCTGTGCCGCGAGATACAACCACGCAGTCTCAAGGTAGTTATATGATTCAGAATAGATGGCCAGCTCGTCAGAACATCCCTCATTGTAGCTTCATGAAAACGTCATAAAAAAGTATTAAAGCTTAACAAGCTTACTGTATGAAGAAGTAATAGTCACAATAGGTTTAGTTCAATCTATGAACTAAATACTGGTCCTTAACTCTTGTCTCAGAGGCTACCTAACGTTTTTTGAGAACAGTGGCAAAATTACACTGGTCAACAAATTTGTAATTTTTTTTTGTCACATGAAAATTTATATCAAATTTTGAATATACTAGAGCCACAAAACAATGATATATCAATGAAAAAAAATGTACACATCATGTTTTCTTGTGACATCAAAACATATATATTCGTAAAAAGTACGAAATTCAGCCACACTTACAGAATTATTTCCTAATATCTACTTATGATTTTCTTGAATATTTGGCTTCCGGTAGGTCCCTTTTAAGTCTCCAACAATAGTCTGCTAGCATTCCTGAACTCCATTTCCCTTGATAACGCTTCTCCATTAAGGAAATGTCTTGATGGAACCTCTCACCTTGTTCGTCACTCACAGCAAAAATTGTCCGGGTTGTTCAAACACTTTCGTGGCATATTTACGATCTAACTAATGTAAATAAAATGTAATTTAGCAAACACAATAGTTACACAGTCGACTAAATGCAGTTATGTAAACAAAGAAACGTAGATGAGGTCAGAAATGAATATGTAGCTGTTACAAGAAAACTGGATGTGATAGAAACAAAACTGTTATATATTTTTAATGAGGGTACACCAACATAAATAAAAATCATAACAAAGTTCATGTGACAAAAACAGTGTTTACCAGTGTTATCCCGATGAGTCAAAATAGTTTTTCTCAATCATTGCTGGGTCAACGGCTTTGGTGATTTATCTTACTATAATATAACCTCTGTATAGTCTACATCCGTGCCTAATCAGCTGCCTACGGTGTGGATATGACCTCTCGGCGGGGTTACTATAAGCTTGCATTGCATTCTACAACGGGAAATGACCTACAATGCAAGCTCATAGTACCAGCAACAGTGCCCTATAAAGCTATATGGTACATCTACAGATGCACGGTGTAGATATGACCCGTGCATAAGGTAGCAAGCAAGGCAAGCTTTATAGTACAGATGCGCAGTGTAGATAAGACCTCTACATCAGTGCCCTAACAAGCTGTATACAGATGCGCAGTGTATATACGACCTTTGCACCAGCGCCCTAACCGGCATGGTATAGATGCACAGTGTAGATATGACCTAGCATCAGTGCCCTAACCAGCTATATGGTACAGATGCGCAGCGTGGGTCGCGGCGAGGTGCTGGTGTCGCTGTGCTGGCAGCCGGCCGCCGCGCGCCTCACCGTGGTGCTGCTCAAGGCGCGCAACCTGCCCAAGATGGACGTCACCGGACTCGCTGACCCGTTAGTGTCTAGGCTACTAGTTGTTCAATATGCGCACATACTCACAGAGACAGAACAGTGGAAACTATCTTAAATTAAATTAAAATTGACTTGACTATACTACCTACCTTATTTTACACAAATATTGTGCTTATACAATACATATAGGTAGAAAACTATTAGTCTTAAACTCAGTATCTGTTACGGCACACGCACACCATCACTAAACTTCATGTCCCCATTGCGATTAATATCTTCACTTCAAGTATCTTTACTATTATTATAATCAATCAAACCAGCTTTCTTTAAAAGACACCTTAAGCTGTAAATTCATTTTGTCACTTTTTAGCACATTAGGATCTCGGCACCATTTAACAAAAGAACACTTATCGATTTTGAAATAAAATTGTAATCGATTTTAACAATCGACTTCAGCGTGATGTTCTATGTAATTCCGACAGCTACGTGAAGATGTACCTGCTGTACAACGGGCAGCGCATCGCCAAGAAGAAGACGCATGTGAAGAAGCGCACCCTGAACCCGGTGTTCAACGAGTCGTTCGTGTTCGAGGTGCCTGCTGCGCCCAACGCCAGCCTCGACCACGTGGCGCTGGAGCTGCTCGTGCTCGACTGGGACAGGGTCACCAAGAATGAGGTCAGGAGAACAACTAATTAACCCTTCATACATATTGAAATACTCCCTGAGACGTGTGGGTTATTACTTACTTCGTACAGTGCCGAGAGCTACCTTACCATGAACTCATAAAGCAGGATAGGTGTTTCGCTTCCACAACGGAAAGGGTTCCGTTTTTACAGTTCATGGTAAGGGGGCACTACCATGTAAATGAACCTATATCCTGTGTCCTGCAGGTGATCGGACGCCTGGAGCTGGGCGCGGGCGGCGCCGGCAGCGCGCGGCACCACTGGCGCGAGGTGCAGGCCGCGCCGCGCCGGCAGATCGCCGACTGGCACAAGCTCAAGGAGTAGGCACACACACACATCACCTTACCTAATACTACATAGTACGAGAGCCTGTAGACAGACACGACAGCTACTTCAGAAGTCTAAGCAAAACGGGGTAGGCATTACAAATCAAGCCTAAATATGAAGACGTAAAAATAATGGCGCTATTTTACAAGCGTATTTCAAACCGTAAGATATTAAAATATCCGGCAAATATAACTGAAACTTTGCTGCGAACAATTTGGCAAAACTAAATTCACGGTTAACGAGTAGACTTGTACTATAAAAAATAATGAAAAAAATAAAAAGTAAAAGCGAAGTTCCAGACAAAAATATTGTAAAATCTGGCAACACGATTGACTTAAGTGGGGATTGAGCAATTTCTGAAGAGTAAAAATAAACAACGTATCTCTGGCGACATCAAATTCATTTTTAATCGAGTCTTCACAAAAAGAACCTACCAAACGGCGAACGTTTTTAACTAGCTACAGGCTCACCACAACAATGCAGTATTATATAAGGACAATTCATATTTCCTTATCATCCTACATTATTTATTTTTAACAGCTAAAACGAGAATACCTTTATGTTTTCAACACTGAGCGAGGAACGTGGCATAACGTTCACTCAACTTGCGGAACTCAAAAGTATTCATGAATTGTATTCCTATCCCTATAGCTCACTAGAATTCCATGTAATTTGGTGTAGACTTTAATTTGTTTAATGCAAACAACACGTGGTGTGGTTATTTTATTTTGTTATGAAGCAAAATGTCAAACTATACTATATTTTATTTAACCGATATCGGATAAATTTTATTGGTTTTTGATTCACTTATTATTATTGCACGGAGAACGGGTAGAAGTAGGAAGGCAAAGCCAAAGTCCAGCGGAGATTACGAAGTTTGTTTTAGTATTAATTTGTAAACTAAAAATGATATTGTATATTAGATAGACGAAATTATTTGGAATTTATTCTCGTGGAATATATTTTGAAACCTCGAAGCGCACAGCGTCTCCTGACGTCATTACCCCGACCTATGTTATAACATTATCCCTCACCTAAAAACATTTGTCTCCCTCTATCGAATGTAAACTTACTGACGAGAGAGTGGGATGACAGTGTGGAAAATCACCCGTTAAACAAAGTTTATTAAGGCCATATTGTATGTAGTCACGTAAAACACTAGAATAGTGTTTATTCAATGTCAAATGTAGATAAACTTTCCTTTGAAACGGGAGTGAACTGCGGTCGAGAGAGAATCAACGTTCATTCAAATACAAGTACAAAGATACGCTGAGCTTCTCATAAACCTATAGAAATAGTCACTTAGAACCTCTATGCTCAAACTATACAAGATTAGAGTTAGCTTGACTTGGTTATAACTCCCGTTTCAATCTCTTATATACTCTACATATCTAAATGTAAGACACTTGATGTAAAGGAACTCACTCGTTACGAATCAATGTAAAACCAAAACCTATAATAATAGCCTACAACTGTCCCGCAGGCCAAAGTCCTCGTATAGAGAAGGGTTGAGCATTGATCACAACGCTAGCTCACTGCGGGTTGACAAAAACTATAGTCAGTTTCAATTTAATTTGCTAAAATTGTAAACAATATTTTTAAATCGTGTTATGAAAACTTTGAAAGTACGTTTTTATTATACTTTCCTCTAAGTAATATTAAAACATTTAAGTACCTACCATACCAATTCTATTATAAGTAATTTGATTAAAATAAACATAGTTTAAACTTAATGATTTATTCTAAATAACATGATTTTGTCAATGAATTTTGTAAATATAAATTGTTTACTTTTAGGACAAATCTTATTGGAACGGACTATACTTAACTTTAATTTATTATGCATTGCAGTACACTCAGCAACAACTACTAAAGCTAAACATTAGCAAGACAGACTTGATTCGAAAATGCATATAAAATACTCAAAAATTTCTTATCTAACGTTCAAAGAAGTCCGCTTTCAATATGAAAGATCTTCAATAAGTACAGGTGCGAGCAAAATTATGTACCTACACAACACATAAAGACACAGAAGCGCTATTTTCAAGGCTTATTTGTACAGTCATATAAACAAATATTTTTATTTACACATACAAACTAAGCAGATAATAACACAACATTTATATTACTTAATTTCTCTAAGTTTTTTTTACGTTTGGGTTATATTTTTGCTCGTGACTGTACCTCATGGATTTCGCCATACTATGTACAGATTCGCTGACTCATATAAACATATACAGATACTCGTCACCAAATAGTACACAATTTTCCCATCAAAGTGGGTAACCCTAGACAACAGTTGTATAATATTTTAATAACAGGCACTTCGGAATAAAACTAAGCATGAAAAATATATCGCTTCGTTTGAATTACGACATCAAATGTTGTATAATAAACAATGCGACTACACGTCTTGAATTGAAGCACGGTAGTGCCCAGCCAAGACTTGAAAACAAATTTCTTTTTCTCTAAACATCTGTAACTAATTTACTATTAAAAATAATGTTGTCTAGTGTTCAACACTTAACCCTTCAACCACCCACACTGACAGAAAAAAAACAAAACAAAAAACGAGGTATTCTTAAATAATTGTTCACCTTTTGTAGTCGTCAGTGTTTTCAACCCTATTCATGCTGTTTGGTAATCGCAAAATCAACCTCCAATAGCATGCGCAGGGTTGAACAAATAGAATACTCACTTATAATACCACAAGAGCTTCAAAATTATCGGGTATTTCCCGATAGGTTCGTTGCAAACAAATGAAGGAGTCACGTTTTTCAGGTTAAAAAATCACGAGCGCGAAGCGCGAGTGCTTTTTCCTGAAAAACTTGACGACTTTATTTGTTTGCAGGGAACCTTGAGGGAAATGCCAGATAATTTTGAAGCTCGTGTGGTATTCGGGGGATTATTTTTCCGTCCCAAATGTCGGCCAATAGAATTGCACCATTCGACGTCACGTGGTACAACCTAAAAATAATCAAAAAATTATCAGTATAATACCATGTAGGTTGTACCACGTGACGTCGAATGGTGCAATTCTATTGGTCGATATTTGGGTCGGAAAAATAATCATTGGTATCGACTAGTACATAATATGTATAGTTTATAGGTTAGAGAAATAAATCTATTTTATACCTAAAGTTACTTTGATAGTTGTTTAGGTATGTGTAAGCTCAGGACAAAGCTTCGAGCTGATCGTCACGTAATATACTCTCATAGTGTCGCTGTGTCAACATAGATGGCGCTTTCACTAATGATCTCACTTCATAATAAATATTTTTGAAATCGTCGGACTTAATGTAGGAGATATATAATTTATAATCAGTAATGTATTTATATCTCAAAAATTGTAGTGACAATATACGAATTACGAATATTTTAAGTCTAATTTCATGTGTACAGTCACTCGCTATGTATTCAGATACTCCACTGTTAGGCCCGGTTTCCACCAAGGTAGAGAGGAGAGGAGACGAGAGATGTGTTTGAATAGACCAATCAGATTCCGCTATTTCCAAAAGGCGAGTGAATTACGGATTTCTATTGGTTTTAAAAACACATCTCCGATCCGCTCGTCTCGTCTCTGCCTTGGAATCCGGGCCTTAAATTAGTTCGAACTTCGTTGTAGTCGTGAGTCGTGGAAGTAAAGCGTATCTAGTCATATGTTACAAATTGATGTCGCTATAATATTGTTTTATCGAAGTAACCTCCATACTGGAACATTCCAATATAATTTAATGTAAATAGTCATCGCTTTGATCATCGATAAAACGCTTTCTCATTCTAATTGTTAAAATAAGAAATTATAATTAGATTTAAGTACTTACTAACACTAAATGTTTCTGATTTAAAGATCTCATGTGTTTTCCTTTGTATAATTTACATAATTGTTCATGTGTAGTAGATGAAATGAAACTCATGCGCAACTGGTTTTAATCGCTAAAGATTTAAGGTCTGTTTTATTACAAGGATAAGCTGTAAGTAATTCGAGAATGAGCGAAGGTTTAGGTAGGTTACCTATAATTTTTTATGATTGTAAGTAAGCAATAAAACAGATCTTAAGCCTGACAATATTATTCCTGGCTGAGACATTAAGAAACGAGTGTAATAAGAACAAGAAAATCTAATACTGATTCAAGAAGATGTGTCGATCCAAACTCAACGAGGCATCAAACCACCTAAAGAATCACATTTTTAATGAACGTGACATAATTGGGACGTTCGAAAAGCAAGCTTGTTTTTTAATGTGTTGGCAGAAAGGGCTTCAGACAACCAGA
Organism: Abrostola triplasia; assembly: GCA_946251915.1. Lineage (NCBI taxonomy): Eukaryota > Metazoa > Arthropoda > Insecta > Lepidoptera > Noctuidae > Abrostola > Abrostola triplasia. The sequence goes on from OX276435.1 coordinate 9,061,386, forward strand.
CAATGTACCAGCACTTGTAGTATATAGGCCACGTCATCCACATCACCAATATCAGATTTGTATACTAAGGGAATTTTAGTGAATAAAATTTATTGACTGGTGCTTTCACAATAATTGTTTGTTTTATTTATTCTGAACTATCTCCTATTCCCCATATATTTCCTTCCTATATTTACCACCCTTACTTTTTTTATAAGAATTGAAAATATTGACCAGTTTGTTAAAATTTAGGTATAATAAGTAGATACTTGTCACTGTCGTTTCCACGAAAAGACGAGTTTTACCCTGTTCTAGTTAATAAGGTTCACTTTTGGGATGCATATGTCAATGATAAAGACGCGTGTGTTCTTACTGAGGTTTATTGGCAACTAACTTCATAATTCACGTACAACTGTATATATTGAATGATTAGTGGTAGTGGAGTGGCCGCGCAAACAAAACATAAAAACAGCTTCAACATAAGCCGCCCACTAAAGAACCTACGGTTCTTTTAAAAACTTCTCTAATTCATGCAAAATTAACATTACTACAATTACAATAACATGATAGGTACTGATAGATATTCACGAATGATGGACTTAAAAAAATCAAGTTAAAACATTAATCAGTAGTAGTATCTATGGGTAGGGCGCAAAGTTTCGTGACACATCGCTTGGTTATACTATCGCCGCTTTTCACACTGTACACTCGGGTCAACCCGTCTGGGCCGGGATGTTTCTCTACTATGCGGCCCATGCACCATTTTCCTGGTGGCATATTGTCGTGTTTGATAAGTACTAAGTCACCGATTCTAAATTCTTCTTGACGCCTCAGCCACTTAGGTCTTTGCTGAAGTCTAGTTAAGTACTCTTTTTGCCATCGTATCCAAAAGTCATTGATTAACTTTCTTGTGTATTGCCAGCGTGTTATGTTGTTCACATTAGAATGTTTAATATTGTGATCAGGCACGACAATTGGCGCTTCAGTTATTAAAAAATGACCAGGTGTCAGTGGTTGCATACTATCGTCGTCGATAGGACACAATGGACGGGAGTTTAAGCATGCTTCGATTTCACAAAGAACTGTCGACATCTCTTCAAAGGTCAGATTGCTGTTGAGTATCCTTTTTAGGTGAAACTTCATGGACTTCACACCGGCTTCCCAGAGTCCTCCAAACGTTGGTGAATATGCTGGTATGAAATGCCATTTGGTTCCATCGTTGGCCAACGATTCCGCAATCTCAAGACCAAATTGCAAGCCAGCTTCTTTCCACGCATCATGTAGTTCTTTATTGGCACCTACAAAGTTCCGGCCTTGATCGCTCCATATATTGGCACATCGTCCTCTGCGTGCGCAAAACCGTTTAAAGGCACCAATAAATGCTGCTGTACTCAAATCTCCGACCAACTCTAGATGTACGGCCTTTGTCGACATGCATATAAATATAGCAACATATGCCTTACTGGTTCTAGCTCCTCGTCCCTTCGATATTAATATTTTAAACGGGCCAGCGAAATCCACTCCAGAATTAAGAAAGGGTCGTGCAGGTCTTACTCGTACGCTTGGTAAGTCACCCATTATCTGTGTTCTCACTTTAGCCTTTAGTTTGGCACATATCAAGCATCGGTGAACATGTTGTTTCACTAAAGGTTTCGCTCTTAGTATCCAGTATTTGGACCTGAGAAAGGTAAGCATAAGTTGAGGTCCTCCGTGCAATGTCTTCTTGTGAGCTTCTGCTACAACCAGGATGGTAAGCTTACTCTTTCGACCTAGAATCACAGGATGCTTGCTTTCATCGTCTAATTCCGAGTTCCTGAGCCGGCCGCCCACTCTGAGGACACCATCATCATCAAGGTAAGGAGCTAAGAATTTTATTTTACTGTTTCCCTTTACTGTTTTCTTTTCTTTTAGTCTATCTATCTCTTCCTCAAATTCTTCTTCTTGTGCCTTTTTTATACAGGTTTGCAGTGACAGTTGGAGTTCTTCGGGGGTCATCGGTTTATTTATATTATAATTAATTTTCTTTTGTTTCAGGAATCTTCGGCAGTGCGTGATTGTTCGCAGTAGTTCTATCAGCGTGTCAAAATTGTCAAATTGTAAACATAATCCTTTTCCTTCCACATTTTCTGTTATTTTCAGGGTTTGCAGGATGTTCTTCTTCCTTTCTAAGTCTGTCGGTGTTATAATTGGTTTAGTGGACTGTATATTCGGTTGCAGCAGCCATTGTGGTCCGTTCCACCACAAGCCACAATTCTTTAGGTTTGATACTGATGTCCCTCTTGATACAATATCGGCTGGGTTATCCTGAGATAAGACGTGGTACCACTGACTGGAGTTTATGATATTTGTTATCTCGACAACGCGATTAGCAACAAACGTTTTCCATTTGTTCGGATCTCCCTGTAGCCATGAGATTACGATAGAAGAATCTGTCCATGCATATACACGTGATGTTGGTATTCTCATAGCCTTTGTTACTTGCTTGAGGAGCCTGGACAAGAGCAAAGCTCCACATAGTTCCAACCGCGGCAAAGATATCGGTTTTAGGGGAGCCACTCTTGTTTTTGCAGCAATTATCGTGGTCTTGATTGCATTGTCAGGTAGTTTGACTCGACAATACACAACAGCGCCATAAGCTCGTACCGAGGCATCGCTAAATCCGTGAATTTCAATATCATCTTTGTTTGAGTTCGTAGTGTTCATCCATCTCCTTATGTAAATTTCATTCACGTTCTCAAGATCAGATCGAATTGTACGCCAGTTTTCGGCTAGGGCTGCGTTCAAGGCTGTGTCCCAATCTACCTTCTCTTGCCAAAGCTGCTGAATTAGAATTTTTGTTTTTACAAGACAAGGCGCAATCCATCCGAGTGGGTCAAACAATCTTTGGACATCGGATAAAATACTTCGCTTCGTGATCACGTCACCAATTGGAGGTAAGTTCAAACTGTACTCAAATTGATCCTTTTCCAGATTCCATTGAATGCCTAATGCTTTAATTGTTCCAGCTACGTTCAGTTCCAGAATTGCTTTAGAAGATCTCTCACTTGGTTTGATTGTTTGCATGAAATCGGAGTTATTGGATGACCATTTCTTCAGTTCAAAGCCACCCAGACTAAGTAAGCGTTTTAGGTCTTGACTGTTTTTTACAGCGTGTTCGAGAGTATCACTGCCGGATATGACGTCATCAACATACAGGTCTTCGCGTAATATTTTCGCTGCTTGTGGATACTTGTGACCCTCGTCATCGGCCAGTTGCATGAGTGTTTTTACAGCAAGATATGGGGCGGAAGCTGTCCCAAAGGTGACGGTCAAGAGTCGATAGTCTTCGATTTCTTCAGAAGGGTCATTTCTCCACAGAATTCTTTGGTAATCTGTATGTTTTTTATCAATCCATATCATTCTGTACATTTTCTGTATGTCAGACACAAAGCAAATAGAATGGGTTCTCCATCTCATCATTAAACTTCTGAGATCTTCTTGCAGAACTGGGCCCAATAATAATTCGTCGTTTAAGGAAACACCGTTGTAGCCCTTGCACGACGCGTCGAATACTACGCGTGTCTTCGTGGTTTCTTTATCGTTGCGGATCACTGCGTGATGAGGTAAGTAAACTGATTTATTTCCCTTTTCTTCTTTAGGTACAATTTCCATATGTTTTAGGTTTATATATTCTTCTATTACCTTCGTGTATTCTTCCTTAAGGGTTGTATTTTGACTAAATCTTCTTTCTAATTGTAAAAATCTTCTTTTTGCTATTTCCCGTGTATTTCCTTCTGATGATTTTGGGTGTTCCGTGTTAAATGGTAACTGTACAATGTATCTTCCATCTTTATCTCGCTTGTGAGTCGTTTTGTATATATCTTCACTTAATTGTTCTCTTTGGCTATATTTTCGTTTTGAGTCTGTTTCGACCTCCCATATTGCTTTTAGTAACTCTTCTATATTAACTTCTTGCTTCATGACAGTTAAGGATTTCTCTCGTCCGTTAAAATTCATTGTTATTCCACCCATTAGAATCCATCCCAGCGAAGTATTTTGCGCGCATGGAGTACCTGGGGGACCCTTGATTAACCCTTGTTTTAATATTGCTGCATACTCGTTTACACCCAATAAGAGGTCAATGGTTCCAGATTCATGATAATATTCATCTGCTAATTGGATGCCCTTCAGATGTGGCCAACTAGTCTCCATCGTGGAGCTTGAGGGTATGTTTGAAGTCAAGTGTTTAGACATCACGTAGGCTTTAATAGGTAAGTTAAATTGGTCGTCCCATCGTGATAACACTTGCACATTAATCTCTTGCTTGACCCTTACTTTCATGGATTCCATCCCTGAGACTATAAGATTGACCGATGATTTGTTCAGTTTCAGGATCTGAGTTGCCTTCTCGCTTATGAAACATGCTTGAGATCCTGAATCTATAAGCGCCCTTAAGATAAGCGTGTGGCCCTGTTCACTTTGCAACTTCACTAAAGCGGTGGCCAATAGAGCCATCTTCTTTTCAGTAGCGAAATGAGACACGACCATAGCATGAACTTTCTTTTCTTCTTCATCTGCTTGAGTGGAAGACATTGGTTGCTGAGGGTCTTCTTGGGGAACCAACTCTTCCGTATTCTTGGATTGATGTAGAAGTGTATGATGGCGTCTCTTGCAAATGCGGCAGGACATAGGCATACGACACTTAAACACTGAATGTCCCGCCCCGAGGCAGTTAAAGCACAGCTTGTTAGTCTTGACATGTTCTCCGCGTTCTCTGATTGACATTTTATTAAACTTGTTACAATGAAATAGTGTGTGCACGTCCTTACACAATGCGCATGTTTTTTTCTTATCATTATCAAACGATGTGATGTGCAAAACTCGTTCCTTGATGGTTCTGGTGCTAGGGGTTGGGGTAACTAGCTCGAGTGTTCGGAATGTGGCCTCTAGAAAGTCGCGTAAATCTTTCCAAGTAGCTAATTCTTCCGTGTTCGCTGAGTAAGCAGACTGTTCCCATTCCTTGTGCGACTCCGGGTCCAATTTCTGGATGATCAGAAATATAATTAATGGATCCCAAGAATCGGTAGGCACCTTCAAGTTATTCAAGCTGTTAATAACTTCATTAGTTGTATCTAATAGAACCTTAAGCTGCGCCGCGGATTGATTGGTGCATTTCTTTAAAGAAAATAATCGCTTAAGTAGTGCGTTCACTATAAGGCGCCTATTGTTATATCGTTGATTTAAAGTATCCCATGCTTGAATATAATTAGCACCGGTCACTTGAACGTGTTTTAACAATGATGCCGCTTCGCCTGTGATGCTAGTCTTCAAGTAGTGTAATTTTTCTACATCCGTCAATGTATTGCATTCGTGAATTAGTGATACGTATAAGTCTTTAAACGTGGGCCATTCTTCATAATTACCGGAAAACGCAGGTAGCTTTATACTAGGTAACTTCACTTTCGTATGTACTTGACCTTGACATGACATGTTATTGCACGAAGGTTCGTCCGATGTATTAATGGTGAGCGATGTCAACAGATCTTTAAGGTCTCCCAACATACATAAGTATAAGTCTTCTTGAAGGTAGAATTCTTCGTTTACAAAATATGAAATCATTCCGCGTTGTTCACGTGTCGTACACTTCAATAGGTCTTGGTGTGCTTTCTTGAATGTATTCCAGTATTCTTCGATGGTTGCAATGCGAGTTTGTAAATAGCCCTGTTTAGATAACCGTTCCTTTGGACACTTTTTTAGATTGATTTGAGTCTTTTTAAGTAACGATGCTGTATCTTCGAGTATACTTAAAGCTTGATCCACTTGAGACGTCATGGTTTTAATTTATTAACTCTTAACGATGTTATCGCGACGTAATTATGCACAACTATATTTTTGTTATAATGACTTGCATAAAAAACTGCACCAAGTACTCGCTTATCGCTCAGGAATGTGGTTTCTTTTGTTCTCGGGACGGCTCGGCCGTCATAGGCGACACTTCGGTTTTAGTATACGATCCGGCTCGAAGGACCATATGTTCTAGTTAATAAGGTTCACTTTTGGGATGCATATGTCAATGATAAAGACGCGTGTGTTCTTACTGAGGTTTATTGGCAACTAACTTCATAATTCACGTACAACTGTATATATTGAATGATTAGTGGTAGTGGAGTGGCCGCGCAAACAAAACATAAAAACAGCTTCAACATACCCTTTTATTCATAAATAAGGATCATACCGGTATTGCCTCAAACTCGTATTAAGTCTATTGACAACATCTTTGAGCAAACGACGGTGACCGGTATAGTTTAATCCGAAAGATTCGAACCCGGGACCGCATGCACAGCATTCGCGTGTAGCGACCGCGCTAGCGCCAAAAAAAAGGAGAAACCATTGTTTCTAAATTTAGGGTTACCTAATGTTTATGCACTTCCTTAAAAAAATATGTTCCTACTTAATTTCGGAAACAGAAGTTGCACTACTTGTGATACTTACTGCCCCCTTACTATGAACTCTTAAGACGTAAGGGGGAAGTTCGAAGCATTGTTGTCCAAACGCGGAGTGCGAACTCTGTGTAGATTAGACAATGCAATGTTCAGTGGATGGTACCTACTGTCCTTAAGGGACCATCCGAGAAAGGGAACTAAGTATTCAAGATTGGATAAAATAAGAAATTGGCTTCGTAATTCGAATCTACAAGGATCTTGAAAGCATGTAAGTATTTAAACAAATAAATAATTAGATATTTGTTTAAAAACCGGGCATTTGTGTCTGTAAGAATCAGTTAGCTAATGTAGTTCAAACCCTGGTTAATTACAGTACAAAACACACTTTTTAAAATAGAGGTTTATCAAATTCGATAGCGTTAGGTTAGGTATAAAATGCTTCGATATTGCAAGTCCATAACGATATAACAAAATAACAATAATGTACCACTCTGTGTGAAAGAGAGATCGGTCACGCGATCCGCGTTCCGAGTTCCGCGCTCTCTCTCTTGCATGCAATCTAGCAGAAACTTCGTTAAACCGGCAGTCCGACCGCGGCGGTCAATAGTAACGTTCGCGTTCTAACGTGTTCCGTGTCAACATAAACTGCAATGATGACCAAAACAGAGAAGTTGATAGAAATGGTTAAAGCTAGAACATTCTTATATGACCTTAGAGAGGCTGATTACAAAAATCGTCAAAAGAAGATTGAAACGTGGCAAGAAATCGCCGACGAGATGGGCACGGGCAATGGTGAGCGACATTATTTTGATATCGTGGCGCCATCTCTGTGACGTCTGCGTACCAGTTTCAGTTTTATGTGTTACAATCGCTAGCGCATTAAATATCAGTGGTTATGATAAAGTATTCTAAGTGTTACGTCTATATAATGGCATCCAAACATACTATTTAAAGATAGGTATTACCTTGGGGATACGCTCCGCGTACCAATGCGTTATCAAAAGTCTAGATAAGCTGTAGGTTCACATCTATCACAGTGTGCACATAAAATCACAGATGTCGTTGTTATGATCATTAGTTGCGACACAGTTTTCCTAACTAATGTAACTATTAACGCACAATTAATATTGTAAACTTGTTTATGTTCCAATAAATGATTATTATTATTATTCTCATTTACAGGCGCTATTTGGAGCAATAAGTGGAAAGGACTGAGGGACAACTACGGCAAGTTCAAGAAAAGCACGGAGCCGTGCAACGAGCTGGCTTATAAAAAGTACAAAAACTGGCCTTGGGCCGATCGGATGAAGTTTTTAGACGATTGCAACTATTTGACTAGCAGGAAAATAACCTTTTGTAACGGTAATCATGTGACTAGTGAACAAAATGCAGACCTTAATTATAGCAACGTTCAGCTATTCATTCCGGAGGACACAGCAGTAGAGGACTCACCAGTACAAGATCCTGTATCAGACAGCACTGACAATGCACCAGAGACTAAGAATAAAGCTGCAAAAACTGGCCCAACCAACGATGACACACGTAAAGTTAACAATGAACAACAAGATGAACAAAAATCCCTTGACGGAGTAGACCACTTCTTCTTAAGCTACGCTCAAACTTTTAAAACACTACCAAGTAGAATGCAAATTATGTTAAAACTAGAAATAGCTACTTTGTTCTCGCGATACGAACTGCAAGCCCAAGGTGTGACTAGTGACTCTGTTAATAATATTACACGAATAGTACCACCGCAAATATTTAAATCTGAATATGACTTCACCAATATCATTGATGACAATTAGACGAGGCATGACCATCTTTTTGATGCATGAATAATAAGCAAAACTTGGACCTTAAAGGAGATGCCATATTTTCATAAGGGATACACAATCTAGTTAGTGATTTGAATTGTACAATTATGTTGATTCATAGCAAAGCTACGTATTTATAAAAAAAATGTTTTTAACAGAGTACAGTCAGCATCATAAATAGCTTAACATGTTAAGACTTTATGTCAAATAATTGAAAACAAACGTTAATTCAAGTTATTGTTTCAAATTATAGAAACGTCTAGATGATGATTTGAGAATATTTAAGACTTTTTACTCTTTATTTAATGTAAGAAATTAATAGTTACCGAGTTACAAATATTAAATGTTCAGCTACTTAAGATGTTGACTGTACCTACCTATATTGGTTCTATTGTTTATTTAAAGGCATTAAAAATGATATTTTTATTACTTAAGTAGTTACCTAAATCATAGATAAATAATGCCATATATAGATAAGTATGTTTAAAACATTATCTGCGTAAGTAAGTAAGAAGTAAGTTTTTAGTAGAAAAATATTTTTGTAATGAGAATTGTTCTGGTATAATTTAAGACACGTGGGTACACTTACCTTACAAGTGGGTGTAATTGAGAATTATACATATTTTATTAATAAACTTACTAAAAGGCCTACACTTTTCTATTGTCTTTGCCCTACAGTAATTTGTTAAGAAAAACTCAAAGTGAATTTTATCCTATACATGGGGGAGGATCTCAGCCTTATCCTTCAACAGGTACAAGCTTAATGGTTCATAAATATTCATACAGACAACGGTATAAAAGTAAATAAAAAAAATTAAGTACACTCACGTCGCAAAAAGGGTGTTCGCAAAATAACAACGCCAAAACTCTTATCAATTGTATATTTGATATCAAATCTTATACATATAACACAGCTTAACAAAAATTATGACATACAAGTCTTCGCGGCTTCACCCGTCTCAATGCGACTCGAGAAATAAGGTGAGAAGCCCTACAATCAGTTAAATGTCATGTTCGTGCCTTATTGTGCTCAGTACTTTAGAATTATAGTCTCTTACGGTATTGAAATTAGATTGAAAATCATTTTTACTAAACACAAGAGAAAATCAATCGATAAATATTTTTTTAACAACAACCTGTAGCTGTCGCTGCAGGTCACTGACCTCGTCGAATAAAAAACACATTGACATAAAAAAAACAATTTTAATGTTAACAATATAATTAATTGCGTGAAGTCGTTATAATTTTAAGTCTAATTCCAATACCGCATAATTGTGTCATTATTAAACGAATTTGTCATATATTTGCTTAAATGTGATGATCTAAAACAATGCTAAGTGATAAACTGCGTTGTTTAGTTTTAAAGCCTGTTATAATCAATCAAGGAACATTATAATAAAGTTTAATCCCCTCATGGGTTAATAAAAATCATTTCTCATGGTCGTAACGAATACAGGTACCTAGGTACGTAAGACTTTACTTTTGTGAAATAAATGACAATGGAGTATGTTTACGGATATTACACACGTACTTAAATTATCGATTAGGTGAATGCTGTCTTTAGACAGTACCATTAAACATAAAGCCCCTTACTTATAAACGATGCTAACATGTGTTTTAAGATGACTTCTTTAGTCTATTGACATCTCTATTATTTGACATGTAAATGACAGTGACAGTTAGAATTTAATCAATAGTTTAACACTAACAATGTTTATAAGTAAGGGGGAGAAAGTTTGAAACTAACTCCTAACAGATACGCTAACATATAAATCACACCAGCTTTTGTAAAAACAACTATCTTAGAACATTCATATTACATCAACCCAGTAACACCTCGTAGAGAGTCGTCTGGGAATCAACATTTATTATATTACACATTGATATTGTCTTTTTAATACAATCCCTACTTGGACGTCTCTTTGATTTCATCTAGCTATGACATTAGTGATTTCCATTTAGGGATGCCACATTACAATAACGAGGATACAAGGTTCTTTTTAGAATCTTTTGGCTATTAACTGGTAGAGACGTTTAGACTAGACACAGGAAAGAAGTTACTCAAATAGATAACTAACACTTAGAAAATACATGAAAAGTTACGTCTTCACTTAATCTTTTAACGATATCAATACGATGGGCGAGCAGCGACACGATGGCTCTGTTGGTTAGAGCTGCGCCACAGTACGGCGAATTCAGCGGGTTCAAGTCTCCCTCGTGCCTATTTTTTTTTTAAATTTCCTTTATCAATTTGGATATCAGTGCCTTTAGGAAAACAATACACATCGCGTCGAGACACAATAATATATATAATGTATTTACCCCGAAGCAAGGACTTTAAAAAAGGTGACAAGGTGACATCCCTAAATGGAAACCGTAACACCAACACAAATAGTATAAAACACTAAACAGTGACACAATTAGGCAAGAGTTAGAGATGTGCGTATATAGTGAGAGTTCCGCACTACACTACGTAATAATAGTTATATAAAACAATACAAGTAGTTACACACTATGACTATCCAAGTTACGTTTATTGCTAGAAAATAATTAAGATATGAATTCGAGTTCAGATATGTTAGAACTGTGTAGATATTTAAAGTTTTTGGTCCGATGTATTTTATAAAATTTGTAAGTCGCCGATTTTATGATATATTATTATTTTTAAGTTTTTGTGATTTGTTTTAATTTTTATACACGAGTTCGTCGGATATTTGTTTACACCCTGATATTTTGCATGACACATTTTGCAATATATAAAAACATTACACTTTTTTACTTTTGTATTATAATAGATTATCGATATAATATATATTTGTGGTTAAAAAGTTATGGAAACATGATACACAGACATGTAAACAGTACAAAATCATCCATTCTCATTTGTTAAGTATCAATAATAATGTTGATTCACACGATTTTAAGAACTATTGTGATGGTAGGCCCTCTGTAACCGATTAGTGTATTATCGTTGACATTTAACCATAAGCATGTTTGTTTTAAGTCTAGATATTCGTTTAAAACCTAAGCATTTGTGTTATATTTAGAGTCAGATCCATGAAAATCTAATTTCTGTCAAAAAACATTGACTGTTAAAACTATTGATGAGAGACGCTTATCATTTTTTAAAACAACTTACCTAAATGGTAACTGCTCTCTTAACAACTATTGCGTAAAATTAAATTATAATTATAAAATTAAATAATACGAGTATACCTTAAAATATGTATTATATACAAACTATTAAATGCATTCTAAAATAATAATGCTGTGTAATAATTTTAAGGCGTAAAACAAGGCAAGACAATAATGGTTCGACATAGTCTGTCTGAAATTTAATCAAATAAAATGCTTATTTCATTCTTCGACCAACACGTAATGTTGGCAGACAAATCTGGCTGGCAAGTTTATATTCGAAAAAAGATGGCGAATAAAAGCAAATATAATACTGGCATTTAAAATAACATTCATTAGAATTTTACCATTAAATAAAAGAAAAATATAAAAACACTAAAAACAGCATCTCATTACTCATTTTTTTATGATACATTCGATTTATGAATTTACGGCAATTTATTGGGACGATGAAGTCGTCAATGTAAAAACCCTAATGTATTTTTAATGTCGAAAATATGAATCATTGTTATTAAACCACAGGCAGTATTAATTATCTTATAGTCTTATGTTTTATAAAATTTGTATTATTGGACATTGAGTTATTTTCTCTTAAGCATCAATCACGAGTTCGATTTGATGATATTCCTCTGCAAGCTCTAATCAATGCCAATAATAATTGCATAAACAGAAACGGACATTTTCACACAATTACACATAATAAAAGTAATTTAACGCCAAAATCATTCAAAGTTCAACATAAAGTCACTGAGTATTCATAATAGTCTTGATAATATTTTCTCCAACGTCGAATATTTGGAATCACAGACAGTACACGTGAGAGAGCTTTCCAATGACGTTTTATGAAATATATGTGCAGTTAGGGAAATTAATGCTGAAGCTATAATGCCCTACGTTGTGCCGGCTTCGATGTGACAACGTTACTTTTGTCATGTCATGTAATTCATTCAATTCAAGAATAGTTTACACCTATATCATAATAAGCCAACCTCAAAGCCGGCACCATAATCGAACCATCGACTGTGCAAATTGTATGTACATACAATCTAACTAGAAATATTGTTAATAATAAAACAAGTCAAATCTCCATTTGTGGAGATAACGATATCGTAAGTGTTCCCATAGTCGGAGCTTCAGAGACTTGTGTCCTGACGACAATATGGTCTCGTCAGAGGTTGTAAATCGTCCAAATACGTTGGTACGTTTAGCTTTGGTTAAGGACGGCACAGGATGTGTGGTGGAGTGTGATTATAGAAGGCCCCTGTCTAGCTCCTTGCGCAGCATCCTGGACAGCTTGAGGACGTCCTCGTCCACCTGGCCCGCGAACAGCGAGTCCAGCAGCTCGCCGCGGGACGCCAGCGCGAACACGCCGGCCAGCCGGGACACGGACTTGTCCGAAAGGTGCCGTTCCACTACTGCCCTGGAAGTGTATATATCCCTGTTAGATACTGAAAAAGTGGTCCTTAAGCTTTCATTTATGTTGAATGATCCGAAAAAAATGTAAGAGAATATAAATTGCAGGAGTTTTTAATAAACATACATACTCGTGTATCAAAAAATCAACCCGGTTTCGGTACTATAATGTGATTTTTATTCTGTAATGCTTGCTTACTTGAGAGATTGGTGCGAATCACGGAGAGCGTCTTGTAGGAAGCCGCGGTCGTATGAGAAGTCAACCTCGCAGAATGACACCACAGCCATCAGCACAGTCTGAAATAAATAGATAGTTCTATACTACTGCCTGGTTGGTCTAGAGCTTGGTAATTGTGACTGCTAAACATAAGGTCCTGGGTTCGAATCCCGGGACGGGCAAAGTGTCACTGGGATTCTTATTAGGTCCTTCTCAGTTGCGGCACGGATTCTGGATGTGTGCCCTGTTCGTTCGTTAGGTTCGTCCTCTTACATTAGGACCTATAACATAACATATGCACCTTTGCCTACCCCTTTGGGAAATACATGTGTAATGTTATGGTAGTTCAATACTAATGCCGGTTTTATGACTACACTTTTAATATCGTTAGATCCTTTACGACCTTCTTATACAGCAATCCTCATATAGAGTTAGTTAAAAATGATTGACGTTAGGTTTATGGTCGCATCTAATATGGTAACTACAATAATATTCTAGACGCGACCAGACTGTTGGATCAAACATCGTTAAATGAATATGATACGTCGTGCATACTTCCCGCGGGAAATAATGGCGGTGCAACGCTACTTTATCAACTGCTACGCTACTGTCATAGGTTATGTCTGAACTAGGTGCAACTTGAAATGTTGCAACTAGGATTAGAATTTTGACATATTTCGCCGCAAACCCCATTCCCGTTGGTTTTGACTTGGGAGACTATTTCATTGAATGTTACACGAATAATGTAAGGGAGGGGTAATTAAATATATCACTGTGATTTAATAAAAAAAATAGAGATGTCAATAATTTTAATAAGTGGTTAACTTATAACACATTTTTGCATCGGTTATAAGTAAAAGCGCTTAAGTGTGTGTGTGTCTTGAGGTATCGGTACAATAACTTATGGACTGCTGCGCTAAGGGTGTTTGTAGCACGGGGCAAAAATTTGTGCGACCGCAGATATGGTATTTCATGTATGTGAAACGCACCCACGATACAGGAGAAACTCTAAGCGTAGGTCGACAATAAAAAAAAACCTTTTAGTGTTCTTTTCATATCCATCTCGTTAAATACTCACGTGGAATTTGGAGCGGAAGGCAGCCAGCGCTCGCTCGTCGGCCGCCGACAGCTGCCCGTGCCGGCGCAGCACGCCCAGCTTAACGGCTGACTTGATCACGTGCTTCACCAGCTTCTCCGCCTCGCGCTTCTCCATGCGCTCGCGGAGAACTGTCAGGAACTGGAAGTGACAGTTTAGCAAAGTTGTTGAAGAGGTTTTAAGGAAGTGATCGATTGTTATTTTCATGTGATTCTTTATAAATTCTATCTATTTATAAGAAAAAATTACGGCCCTTAATTTTGCCCTACTGTTTTTTTTTTCTGTGAGCTGTTTGTAGATGCTCAACACTGGTACTCGTATTAAATGAGATGCTGAAATACCCGCGTTATGTTCTCGTTTAAGTGTTTCTTTATACTTAATGTGGTGTTTAAACGACTAGACTAGATACTAAATACGTAGAGACTACATTTGAGAAAACTACATTTCTAACGAGATATCTATTGCAACTCAACGGGAAAGTGGTCTAGAGAAATTTATGTTTCACTTAACTACAAGAGGCACTTGATATTGATTACTTCGTTGACACAAGCCTTATAAGCCAGATAGTAATTTTAGTCTTCAAACAAAAAATATATCTTTAACGAGAATATCTTATCCAACCATTAAATACCTAAAGCTCTGCTTACCTGGTCTAGGAGTTTGGCAGCATGCTCGTCAAGCACGAGCGCGCGCGCGCTGGCCGTGCCCCCGACGCGCGAGAGAAACTTCTTCTGAGCTCGAAGGGAGATGTCGCGGGCGCACCACGCGCCGCCTTCCATTGCTGTAACAACGGAAATACACCCGTTAACACCAAACAATAAAATGATCCGTTACATTCGTATGCTTAAGACACAATTCGAATGACTGAAAACATCGCAACTAGTTGTATATTGAATGAAACAATACCTAAAAAACGTAACACAAAAAATAAACGATACAGAAGAAATCAACACAATATTTAAGATGCCGAAGACGGAAGAACAAGCATTGAATGTAAACGATTTGTAGATAAGCAATACCACGCCATTACTAGAGCATTCCAACGTTCCGTGCTCATAACAACAAACTTTTTGCAATTTCACCACTCAATAACTATTGCTCATTATGCACGCAACGCGATATCAAATCAGCGAACATAAATATTCATTGGAACACTCTAAATTTAGAACCGCAATAAAAATTAAATTAACTGTGACCTGAATTAAAATGAGGCGTCTGACAAACGATGACAGACACCAAAAGCTTTATACAATTCAAACACTACGAACGATCCCGAACAGATTCAACTTCCAATAGAATAGACGAGATGGAAATAGATCTGGAATAAATATGGTGATGTATTTCTTTAATATCGCAGTGGCCACTAGTCTCATCTCGCTGTTTACGATTGACTAAGAGGAATATATTTCAATTTTGCTGCACAATGAACAATCGTGCTGCCAATTGAATATCAGTTAACGAGGACAATGTATTGTTGACGGCTAGTCTTCGCTGCATCAAATACTTGTGTTTATTTACTATATGGGGACTGGTCATGTCAAATGAATTCGAAGCGGCATTCATGTGTCGATGACATTATTCAGATGCAACATTAAACGTTAATGGGCTCGGATCTAGGGATGATGTTAATACCAGCTGGTAATAATGCTGTCAGTATTATTAACTGAATATGGTATGTTTATGAAATAGCACGAATTAAATTTGACTCGTTCATTGATATTCCTAAACCTTCAAAAGTACACAGTACATCTGCAGAACAACTTATTGTTATAGAAGATAGCAAAACTAGATTGAAAATATATTTAAGAATTACAAGAATTGGCCTTCGGTGTCTCGTGTTCTGTCCCTTTGTCGTCGGTTACCATGGTAACGGCAGCTAGACAAATTGTGCTCGGATATTGCGACCGTTATCAAAAGCTCTTTTACTATTTGAAACAGATGCTGTTTTTGTGAATGCTCTGGGGCGCGTTGGTTGCTATGATTGCAAATAGATAAAGAGAAAAATAGCAAAGTTTCCTATAAATGAATACGTGAATATCATTTTATTTTTAATTTTATTTTACTGTAAACGTGCAGACTAGACTCCGCTCGCTTGAATAGTTTTGTTTTTGGATTTGAATTTAAAAAGTTATGATATTGTGTATTGTATTCTTAACTTTTGGCTCGTATACTACAGCAAGAGTCAACAGTTAAGAGTATTGTACTTTTTAACAGACACATAACGAGGTAGGCATTCAAAAATCGAATAGCCGAACGATTGGACAAACACCCATTTGAAATGTTGCCAATACAGATAATATAAATTATTATTTTCAGGCCGCAATGGTTTCCTTTACAGTATGCGATGCCAGCTGAATGTTTAACTAGCTCGTTTTAATCAGGGACTTGAAATGTTCCTCATTTCGTTCTTTTTATTCGGATAACGGTTTTTAGTACCTGGAACATTACTAAATATCGTTGTTTCAACAAAAATAACGAAATTTGCAGTAAAGTTTCGTTTTTGAATGAAATATCTGGTTCAGTGGTGTGGTTTATTGGAGTTGTATGATGCCCAAAAGTAATTAATCAGTAGTTTTGGGAAAGTATATGGCAAGTTATCATTCATTGTGGCGTTCTAAGGGGGAGGCCTTTGTTCAACAGTGGATGTCTTCCGGCTGATGATGATGTAAAACATTTTTTTTTACATGGCATATTTTTTTATTTTATAGTCGGTAGATAAGATAATTTAAACCAAATAATTACAGCTCTGGAATGATTTATTACCGCCCAGTTACCTACTATAGGCAATCCTAAAAACAATACTGTCCTAATAAGTAGATGTGACTCTGTAATAACTCTTGACAAATACTTTTTTCGATATACTCCATAAGTTGCTATTGGCTCCTCCTCTAGACTTCAAGTTATCTCTATATTAAGTTACATTATAATCAGCGCAGTCGTTTAGCAGTGAAGGTAACATACAGACATTTATACTTACTTTCATAACATAACATCACGCCTGTTTTTCCCGAAGGGGTAGGCAGAGGTGCACATATAGTACACCCACATTTCGCCAGTTATTTTTAGTTCCCAATGTAATAGGGGGCGAGAATATTTCCATCAACCGGGCACAAATCCAGACTCCGTGCTGCTACTAAGAATTACCTAGTGGAAAAACCCAGTAACACTTTGCCCGACCCGGGATTCGAACCCAGGACCTCGTGCTCAGCAGTCGCACTTAGCAACCACTAGACCAACGAGGCAGCCACATTAAATATAATAGTATCGATTGTCCTGCTGTGACCATAGCAACATATCCATTCTGGTACTATACATTTTCGCTAGCGATAACCAGATATTATCTGTAAAGCATTTGCCAATCTAATACCTACATTCTAACATTATATTATCAGCGCTGGAATACTAGAAACAGATTTTCCTTGTATGCCAAAAAACCTGCGACGCGCGGCGACGACACAATATGGTGACAATTTTAACGTTATTATAGGTAACTAGCTGCGCCCCGCGGTGTTACCCGCGACATTTTTTCGGGATAAAAAGTAGCCTATATGTTAATCCAGGGTATAACCTATCTACATACCAAATTTCAACCAAATCGGTCCAGCCGTTTATGCGTGAAAGAGTAACAAACATCCACACATCCATACATCCATACTCACAAACTTTCACATTTATAATATTAGTAGGATTATTATAATTCAATACATTTTCTTATCATATATTTCATGTACTTAGTAGTGTAGTGTATATAATTAAAATAAAGATTAGAGCTTTTAAAACGATTATATGAATAGTGACTTAATTTCCAAGTTATTCGACACTGCTGACTTCAAATTGTGTGCAAGACATGGCAATTGGATTACCACCTACCTTCTGATCCGTGTTGTCAACTCTTTGCCGATAATTACGTACGCAATAGCACTTTTTTGCCTGTACATTTTTAAAGGCGTGTTGATAATAGTAACTTGTTTATACAGAGTAGGTACTGGGAAGATAAGCTAAGCTTTTATTTCGTCGAGTTCTTTAATACTTTAATTTCACGGTAATCGCGTCTGTGGCTTTTTTCTTTCTCTATAAATTGTATTCTGTAAACCGCTCTGAAAGAAACCATTTGACTTTAGTGAAAAACATTCCTTTCAAATTCACAGGATCCGATGTATTTCACTAGCTCGGATTTACAATTATTTAATGAAACCCGAAGCGTGAGACTATCCTGATTGATATCATCGCTTTCAAAAGTATTCTATCTTTCTTTATCTGAACGTTCAATAAACCTATTGAAGTTGGTGGATCGGATTATAGAAATATTTCTTATGAGAAATTCCTATGGGTAAAAGAGGCAAATGATTTGTTTTCATAGTGAAGTGGAGATCTGATTGAATCGAAGCGTATTGTTTGCACTGCTATGTAATTATACCGATCACGTGTGAACTATCGAATTTTAGATAAGTGCACAATATGTCAAAATTAATTTAGGCTTGAAAGAAAATATTTTTGTTATAAAGCTTCGGCATTTTATGTTCGACAAATAAAAAATGACTGCAGATAGTCACATATATTGTGGTCAGTCTTACTTATACTTACTTACTAGGTACTAACTCAAAGAGCCTATATAACAGCTGCTTGTAAACCGCATGAGTCAACAGTCTGAATTAAAAGTCTAAATAATCAATGCAAACAATGACTAACCTTGCGGGTCGTGACTAGGTAAATACTAATTGTTGTAAACTAACATACCATTTAGAGACCTATTCCAACCGAATAAGGCTCAAAAAACCTAGCAGCAAACAATAAACTTGAACTTAAAATGAAACAGTCAAACTGATGACTAAGCGAGTAATTTTCTTGGTGTATATGTATAAAAATGGCGCGGATAGCACTTTCCGGCGGAACTTGATAAGGTAATATTACCATATCGCGTGCTTCACCAGCCTTGGAGGTTGGAGGGGTGCCAAAAGTTTGGTACACAGTGGGGAGCGAGTCGGCAGTAGTTTAGTGCCACAATGAAGACGCAGTTATCTGTCCGGAAATTTATGCTCGCATCGAGCGCGGAACTCTCGCTGTCGTAAGTTTGGCAAGGGTATCATACAGCCAAACATGTCACGTTTCCGAGTATTTGAGCTTGATGACAAAGTTTGAATGGCATGAATCTCATTGCAAAGCCACCGATTTATCGTATGCTGAAAAAGTAACTTAACTTGAACTTAACACGCCTTAAACACAGCTCGCCGCCTGTGATGTCAGATGATAGTGTTCAAGAGAAAATTATTAACTTCAGCACATAACTAAACCAATATTGAAATACTAAAGTATCCGTAGTTTCTGTCGTCCTTAAACGGATAACATCAGCAACAAAACTGTTTTATGTCACGAAGAAAAGAAAAAAAAAGCACGTTACACGTAACCACACTTAAAATCGCACATTTAAGGGACATAGTGAACTGAACCCACTGTATTCTCTCACAAGGGCCTTATACGCGCAATGTCAAGTTCCAAACTCGCCCCCGACAATGTCAATGGTCTGAGTTAGTTGGCCGAGACCTTGTTACAATAATCTTGATTATGGCAGCGCGTAACCCTCCCATCCTATCCGGCTAGATTACTGGAGTCGATGTGTGACAATGTATCGAGCTTTTTCGGTAATGTAGTTAGATAAGGTTTTATGTAAAGTAATGTGCCGTTTGGCTTTTATAGTAATAATAGAATCAGCCCGCGATTTTGCCTAAGTAGAATTTTGTTACTTCATTCTTAACATACATTGTGTGTATAAGCTTCACGTGTGGTCGTCGATACTATAGGTAGAAAAGGATATACCTAACAATGATAAAAATCTAAAAAAAAAATGTCTAAATCGTGAACCTACTTGTCTCTGCTCTCTTGTAAACATACGTTTTATTTACAACAAAAAAGTGTAGAAAAAAGGCCAAAAACTTTATCAGGGCATGATGCTTACATGATGTAAACTATTCCTGATCATCAATATGTACCTATATACAAAATGGACAAATAAAATGTTGTTCCTACATACATACTATGTATTTACCTTGTCGTGTCCACTTCGTTTGCTTAATTACTATGGGTCTCCTAATGACTTTGACTAATGTAACGGTGAATGGACCAACATAAACACTATTAAGATAATAAACAGATATTATTTTAATGTTTATTAACAAACTTTTACCTCGAAACTACTGAACCGAATTTCCATTGATTTTTGTAAAGAGATAGCTAGACACAGACTTACATCGTTAAGCTCTTTCAAAAGAGTTATAATAAGTTATTTATAGTCTTTAGACGAGCCCGCTTACCATGAACGTTTTTGCGACAGTATTCCTAACTAGTGTAACTGTTAACGAACAATTATAATAGTCAACTCATTTTTGCTCCAATAAATAATTTTGTTTTTTTGAGTTTACTTTGTGCAAGCGAGACGCCGCATAACACTGCACGTAACGGCATCTCGCTTCCACAACGTAAACTGTCCTGTCTCAAGATTTCATGGTAAGGGGGTATAAATAAAATACCCATGTTCCTTTTCCACAGATTTCTAAATCGGCCAGTTATATGTCGATTACATTCAACAGCTTTCCACAGTCTCAGCAGGTTGTTCCATTGCTCAACGCCAGATTGTGAATACGAGCAAACAGCACATCATATCCTGTGGGAGTGTGGTCTATGGCAGAATGAACGTAATACCTTGTTAGACAGCATATATGTTACATCCGGTGTAATTTATTATGAGGACCTTGTTGCGACCAGATCAAATTTCCGTGCTTTCAGACGTTTTTGCCATACCTACTATTGGAATCAAAATAACAATTAGGACCCATTAGTTTATAACTTTTATACCCGTGGTGCTTAGCGACTGGGCTTATCTCAGTTGTGGATCCCATATTTATTATGCTTTTGGCATATTAATCTTTGTGTCTCCCGCTTGCTATGGAGGGAAGTCGGAACTAAATTTATATTCCTACTCCTCTTATATATTCTTCTATGATTAATTTCGTTGCGGGTTCCAAGACAGTCGAGTCATTTCTCTGGGACGCCTCGAGCTTCATTGCCTCGATGGTTCTCAACGGTTATCATTGTAGATCCTGGCTTACAGGAGTCGCAATGATGGGCAAGAGTGGTGGGCTTGTCCCAAATAAAAAAAAAAAGTCTCAGCAGGTTGTCTATATAAGTCTGTAGGGGGCCACCCACAGTACGTTCTTACTGGTAATAATAATAACAAAGATATTTGATTTCCTAAGTGACGAATGACAAGAAATTATTTCCGTGCCATCCCTTAAACATTTATTTCGTAATTATAGTCCCTAAGCTAAGAGTCCCTATGACCAAATATTCTTTTAAAGAATATTGTAGGGATGAAACGTTTCAAATAATATTTACTTACATTATGTTTGATTATAATATTGGTTATCATCTAGGACGTAGACTGCTGCCGGTTCGTAATGTAAGGGTCTACGAGTAGACCCCAGAGGACGGTGACCCCATTAACAAACAACGTTATATCCATTACTATAATAAGTTCTTGTTTACGGACCTCCTTATGTTCCGATATTATTTTTTTGGAAGAGTTATAATATTTTCAGTTCCTTAGCTAAATCGAAGTGTAAAAATAAATAACTTGTTTTACAAACGTAGAATTTGAAATGAAATAAGACTGATTTAACACATATATAGTGTTTTATTTCTAGCAAACTGATAGCACGAGTAAAGAAATAGCAATAATAGCTTTTTTTTTTCGGGACAAGCCCATCACTCGTGCCCATCATTGCGACTCCTGTAAGCCAGGGTCAATGATAACCGTGAACCATCGAGGCAATAAAGCTCGAGGTGTCTCACAGAAATAACTCGACTGTCTTTGAAACCGCCACGAAATTAATCATAAAAGAATATATAGGAGGAGCAGGAATAGAAGGAAGAAAAGATAGCACTAATTGCTTCTAACACACTTTCCGAGTACACAGAGAACAGAACATCAAATAAAAATAATAAAAGTAAAAGCAGCTGCACACTTGTACAGTTAATCGTCCCACACACGAGAACAGTGTTATTTCTTCCAAGTTAATTGATGGTTGCATTTAACCTCCTTACAGTAAGGAGTCGGCAATCAGAGTCGGGCGGCGGTGCCACACCGAGTTTGGTATGTGTCTAGCGGCAGAGCTTATAAATTTATAGTCTAGGCATACAATAGTAATACTGAACCGGAATAAGCTGGCGGCACAAAGCCCCCAGTAAAGCCACCCGTGACACTATAGGTACCGCTTTTTGTAAACTGACACTGTAAAAACTTGGCATGAGCAAGTTACACGAAGGTTTGATACAACTTTCAGTCCTAACGACTTTCAGACTACTCGATTTTCTAGTTAACGATGACACTCGCAAAAGTTATATTGGACAAAACTTCTGAGATAAGAAAACTGAATGTTTTTTCATCACTTTTCATGTTTCAATTTGATTTGGCGGCAAGTTCTGACGATGACATCATAATACATGTTTACATCCCGAAAAAAATAATTGCGAAGAATCCCCTACCTGGTATTATGGTATCTGCCTGACAGCACTCTAATAAACGTATCGATACATACATTAGTATCGATTTCAATTTACAATATTGGTTTAGGCTGGCGTCCTTCAACGATATACCTGAACCAATAATGTGTATTCTAATTACGGAATCCGTTAAACCTCTGCCAACCGATACAATCTCATCGCCTCTTGGATTCGCCGGCTCGTATTGTGCCCGAGTAATGACACACATATTTGAATAACAATCGCGCGAACATTACGCACGAATGGGTACAAACAGGAAAGTATAGATGCCTACGACATACGAACAAAATTATCAATAAAGATCCGATCAAACCTCAAACATCTGCGGTTTTGCTTATGAAATATTTACCTATGTGCAATTGTACAGTGGTTATATGTGGCATGTGAAATGTTAACCTATGTGCAGGTCAATTCATCATTTGTTTTCGTTTCATCAATTGTTCATCATTAGTTTAAAAACGAATTTTACAATACCATAATTGTAATTTGTATCCCAACATGGTGTCAGCTATACATAGAAACGTCAACAGTGACTCAGTTACCAAAAAAGGAACAATAACAATAATTTCAGTCTTCCATATTTCATGTGAAAAATGAACTTTCAATCGTGAATCATTCGATTGATTTTTAAAGGCAAATTTTGCGAGATATAACACCAACATTAAATAATAAATTATTTGTTTATTAGCATTAACATGGCAGACAGCTATCGTCTACCGCTAATCATAAAGTTCTTAATAGACCGATAAAATGAACGGTTGTTTGGGATCACGTCATAATTGTAAAGCTAGACAAACGTCATTACTTTAATAGTTTATTGCACAGAAGTTTTGTGACCGGTTCACCATGTTTGTCCCGACTCCGTGACTATTTGTTTGTACTACAAGAACATACGAATACGTGATAGGTACTGTAGGACCTCGATATGCAGAAGGGGCTTTACACGTGCGTATCGAACTTTCCAATTGGGGAACAAACATGACTATGTATTTTAGTACAATCGGTACAAAGAGTAAGCACATAAATAAAGCGTCTGGATTGAGGTATACCTTCTTCTGTGCTGACTTGGGTTCGAATCCCAGGGCGGGCAAAGTGTTACTGGGTTTTTCCATTAGGTAATTCTCAGTAACAACACGGAGTCTGGATATGTGCCCGGCTGATTGCAATAGGCTCGTCCCCTATTACATAGGCACCTAAAAACATAACTGGCGAAATGTTGGTGTACTACATGTGCACTTCTGCCTACCCCTTCGGGGAATACAGGCGTGATGTTATGTTATATATGTTAAGAAAAACAGATGCCTGCCTATAATACTACTTACCTACTACATTACATTTAAAAGAGCTCTCATAACGTAAAGTTATTTCATTCCCCTAACATTGAACGAAGCTTTTACTTTCCCCTCAGCGACTAAAGCAATCAGTTGGAAGCCATCTTGAAAAAATAAATGGGAGCCCCATAAACTTCCACAATACTAACAAACATTGTGAAAATAAACAAAAACCAAACATTGTTAAATACCAAAGTGGTTTCCTTCCGCGTTGTTTTTATTAATTCTGTAAGGGACTTAATAAAGTCATAACATCGGAAGGGTTAATGGATATTTTAATGAAGTACGACGTTTATTTGACCTTGTTATACTTTGAAGGGAGTTGTATGTTATGTTACTCTGCGCAAAAACTCTAAATAAGCAAAAGAAACCCTTATAGCATGAAGTAGAGAAGTACTGGCAAATAAACTACATAGAAATACAAAAAGCAAGTCGATTCTGTGGTAATAAATAAGGTAATCTTTAGTCATTGTATAGTCCCGTATTTTCTGGGAATAATTTGATTGCTTTATGCACATAATTTTCACTAAATAGCTTAATTAAAATGAGACACGTGATTGCTTATTAGTAAGTAATGTTGATTTCTCTGAATGCAACCATTCCTAAGCGTAGAACCATATAAAAGCTTTTCCAACGATATAGGATAGTACAACCATCCGTCGACACCTATGTGTGTACTGTGTACAACATGAGTTTTTTACGCGTTGATCAACACACACAAGGTGTTGTCAAAGCTTTGTCAATATTAATATGTGTAACGCGGGTACATTAACTTTGGCCTTTAACACGCATATTCGACCTTCGCGGCTCGCCTTGTGAATTGTTCCCTGGGGTAGTCGTTAACCCCTTAATAACACTACTATCTGCTCGATTGCCCCGAAATACCTTTTTTGTTTTCAAATTTATACTTTCATTTAAGATTTTTAAGACCTCACTTTTTCTTTATTTAGTGCCTAAGTAAATTTCCTTCAATTTTTCTGGAGCAAGATTTTTAAAAACAGAAGTCGTAGTGAACATAAGTTTTAACATAAAAACAAGTGAGCGTATACATCCTTTACATAGTAGTGCTCTAGGCAAAAGAAGTCTGAAGAAAAAAGCCGAATACTTTTTATTAGATACCTTAAAAATAAAAACGATAAAGTTGGGATTTGGCTGTGTTGGCGAAAACTTTTTTTACGGCGCCTACCTTGTTGCCTAGAGAATAATACAGCTGTTAAAAATATTTAATACATACTTAAATAAGTTATGAGAATAAAATCGATAGTCACAACGTAGAGGCCAGTCTTAGCACACCTACTACAGCTCATGTTTAAGATATTTTAGTTCAGATATATTTAAAACGGTATTTGCTACATAAGTAATCAAATATCATTTCAATGGGGTATAATGAATGGCAAAATGAATACACTTAAAAATAAAGTTAACTAGATGATCCGGGGAGTAATTATTCAGGCCTTCACGAGTGACGATAGCTAAGTAAGACCGGAGAGCATCCTGGGTAGTCAACCTCGCTACCATCCTTTTTGACCGACCAAGAAAGTAACCAACTGATGCCGATACGAATAAGAAGTCGATACCTTTACATCTAAATCTTTGCAGCCATTCATCATCATCATCCACAGCCTTCAGTACCCCACTGTTGGGTATAAGCCTCCCTTAAACAGTGCCATTACGGCAAGATTATACAAACAAAAAAGTACAACAAGCAAGCAACAACAAACAAATAAACTTTTGTCTGTAACAATCTAACAGTCATACTGTTAACAATAGTTTGGCGCTTATAACTTTAATATTATATTGATAGAGCTTCCTCCATAACTTAAACAACGTAACTTCGTCTCACGTGATCTAAGTTTCGATGTTGGAACTAGTACTTCAAACTTCACTTGATACTCACAATGAGATGTAGATCGATCCTACTTTCCAAGCGAACTGACATAAACTATGACTATTAGGTTGAGGAGATTAAATGTACGTACCTACATATTTTATCTAGCAATGACTGCTTCGTGTGTCTAGTGGTTGTAAAGGACATACCGTGAGCTCCGATTCCTGGGAAACAGGACCCAGGTCGGGATAAATGTTATTGGGTATTCCATTAGGTGATTCTCAGTGGCAGCACGGGGTCTGGATGTATACCACATTAATAACAATAGAGTAAGGTTAGGCTTATAACATATTCGGTGAAGTGTGGATATTTAAATATGTTATGATTCAAATAAAAATCATTTATGGGAACAAAATCGAGTTTACAATATTAATTGTGCGTTAACAGTTACATTAGTTAGGGAAAATGTTAACGCACAATTCTCACACCAAGTCTCACAAAACGTCCCATCTTTATATGTAGTTGTACACAACAGTAGAACACAGAGTAATATTTTACCAACCAGGTACTACATAACTATCGGTAACCTTATCTACTACATCGTAGAGTCGTGTAGCATGATAGTTCGGCTTCTACACGACACCGCACAATCTGGCATTATTCACATCATCCGAAACTGTTAAATAATGGGGTATCGTAGGTCCCACGCGATCCTGATACTCTGTAATACTCGGATATTCGATACTATAGTTTCATAGTTATTGATTATACTAACTGAACGACTGCTGAAATACAAGCTCTAGGTTCTAGTCCTGGGTTGGGCAAAGTGTTACTGAGTTTTCCATTTGGTAATTCTTAGTAGCAGCACGAATCCTGGATTTGTGAAATCGCAAGGTTGATGGCAATATGCTCGCCCCATATCACAAACCAGCGAAATAAATCTAATATAAATCTTATCAAGCTAAACACCTTTGCCTACCCATTCGAGGAATATAGGGGTTATGTTAGTATATTAACAGTTACACAATTTTTACTTTTGCATTGCACTAAGGTACCTATTAAGTTTAGCATTTTGTCTGCAAAAGTAAATTAAAGGGCTCCCAACTCGCAAGAAGGATGTAGCTATAAAGGATTAATTTTCAAATAAAATAAATCTATTTGGGTTTTCTCAGTTCACCTATTATGAAATTCTTATACCGTAATTGACGGCATCACATTTGCATAATATTTCGTTAAACATTCAGAAACTAGTGTTCAGTGAACATAATTTAGTTAAACCAGATAACAGTTTTGGTGCAGTGTCCCAGTTTATTGTATAGCTTCAACTAGTAGAAAGCCGTATTTTCATTATAGCTAAAGGAAAATTAAATTTGATACTTTACCTTGGAGCGAGCAATCAGGGTCTTTCAAAAGCTTATGAAACTGAAATTGATATTGAAACTTCATTGTACACTCGAATTCGTGCTTCACTGGTTTTAATAATCATTGTTAACATTGTGTTTTGATGCTAGGAGCTAGGATACGGAATAAGGCAAGTCCCTTGTTACTCTATCCTATGTGAAGATAGCTGTACAAAATTTTACTTAGCTTCTTATCGAGATTATGAAAACAAACCATCATTCTTTTTCATGTCTTTTCTTTTTCTTCTTATCGTATGGTTAATGAGCAACCTGGTGTCAGAGTTTACACCGCCTGTAGGCCTCTGACGTGGCTTACACACCGTTGAATAATTTCTTTGGTATATGCCGGTTTTCTCATGTTTTCCTTTAACGTTGTAGCAACTGATAACTACGAGTAATATATAATACGCACATGAATGTGAAAAGACATGCCACTTCGTTCGGTAGTTGTGTGGCTACAAGACATTGTCCATTTAATTCCTATGCAATTGCATACACAGTTTACCCACAGTAGAAGTTCTACGTCAAACAACAAAATGAACATAACATAACATCACGCCTGCATTCCCCGAGGGGTAGGCAGAGGTGCACATATTGTACACCCACATTTCGCCAGTTATGATTTTCGGTCACAATGTAATAGGGGGCGAGCCTATTGCCATCAACCTGGCACAAATCCAGACTCCGTGCTGCTACTGAGAATTACCCAGGACCTCGTGCTCAGCAGTCGCGCTTAGCAACCACTAGACCAACGAGGCAGTCAACTAAATGATTTGTTTAGGAATAAGATTTCAAACTATCCTCAATAAAATACCCAAGTTATTGCGTCGCTTCTCCGGCGTGAAGGGAAGACAAACAAACATTCGCATTCATATTAATGCTAGAAGATGAATTGCATCCGTGACGCCTACACCGCATATCATCTCAGGGTAATACGTAACTGTTGTTAAAGGAACAGTTAAAACTGATTTGAGGAAAGACTTCGTTGTTATTTATGCTTCTAAAATAAATGTTTTAATGATTATACATAAAAATAAATCCCAGTTTAACTTGATCACGCCTTAACTTGAAAACGGCTGGACTGATTTGGCTAATTTCGGTTTTGAAATATCTGTGGAAGTCCAGAGAAGGTTTACATAGTGAGAAAATGTGGAAAATGACTATTCGGCGGTACAAATTTCGCCGGGTCAGCAAGTAAACGTATAAAAACCTTGCATTGATTATCGAAGATGTTGAAACAAGGAAAAAGTAATTACAACTCTTTGTCACAACTTTTTTGAACTCCAAATTCAAACAACGTTATTATTTATTTATATATTTATAAGGGGTTTACTCACGTGTATATTCGGAAACCTTACTAACAGACCAAAAACCAACTTACCAAAAAAAAAACAAATGCCAACAAACATATTAGATCATATCCTCCCTCAATATTACCAAAACCATTGCTCCGTGTTAAATTACGTCTTTCCGTAGACCGTCCTTTCATCTTAGGGTCGTGATACACAAGACTATTATTATCATTGTGTAAAGATGAATTATTGCGGCTGTTATAGCAATAGGGCTATCAAATCAGCAATATTTTGTATTCATTACCCGTAATAGCATTTTTAATAGCTAGTTATTGTAAATCTTTTGAATATATTACTAAAGGACGAATTTATTAGCAATGTAAGGTGTGATTCAAAAAACATACTATGCATAAAATAGAAATACTATACCTAGTAACATGCTAAATAAGCAGAATTCATATTCGTACTTCACAAGATATTGCCCCACATAGATAACTCATAAGCATATTATGACAAAATAAATACCCTCTTACCTAAGCCAACTCGATATCTATATAATTAAAAAGTTTGAAGCTTAATCGCCTACTCACAAGCTCTAACTCGAACTGGTTATCGATAAACAATCGTTATCTCGATACGCACTGTATTCGAGTTCCACTTAACGTAGAACATAATCTCAAACAATGGATCATTACTGCACAGTACACAGCCCTATGAGATTGTAGGGCTGAGGTTCATCGACCTCGCTTGTAGAAGACAATTAGGAACAATGTTTTGTTAATTGGAGTAAGTGAGACTGAGGCTCAAATGGTTGGCGCTGATACTTGAGCGACACAAATGACAATCTGGAAGTTGGAGTGTGTGCTTACAATGTTTACAAGTTACGAAGCGGAGGATTCTTGTTAATAGTTGTTCACAAAGGTCCTGTCTCCTATTGATTGGTGTCCATTATTTCTGGGGCTTCACGGAGTTGCTTGTACGGTGTACCTATACTTACCTAGACGTTTTTACGTAGGTGAGATTTCGTCGCTATAAAAGATACGGAGCATCATAAAACTGGTAGGGTTAGGGGAAGCCTATCTTTATGGATAACAATGTCAGGACCATATTTAGCTTTAGGTTTTCCACCAACACTATGATTTAAGTGCTTTAGTTTCAGTCAAATGAGCAAAAAATTACTATTAGATTATATCAAAGTGACCTAGGCTAAACGTTGCAGAACATTTGTTAGTAATTGCATTAAAAATGATCCAATGCTTATACTTTTATTATTGAATAAGTTTGACCCCATAACTTTTCAGAAAACCTCACCATCTCCCACGTGGTTGACATAGCTAAATCCCAAAACTTCTAGTCAATTTATGTCTAAGAGACTTCACATCAATATATCCGAGTTTGGGAAAACAGTTGCAAGCTTGAAGCACTTCGCGAATACCAATACAATCCTAACAGCATCACTTACTTAGTTTTTAGCAAGAACAAATTGAATTTAACGTACCTACGAAATACATGCTTCACTTGTGATCAAACTGAACAAAATCAATTTTCTTTTCCATTCCCAATTCCAAAACTTATATTGTATGTACAATTGAATACGGTAGAAAGTATTACCTAAGTAGATAAACCAGACTCAAGCATCGCATACAATATTTCTAACAGAACAAGAAAATATACTTGAATAGTATATTTACTACGGTTTTATTCTCCCCGTAACTTTGGAAAGGTCCTATTCAGAATTCTCGCAGTCCAGAATCCGTAACAAAAACCGTTTAGACCTATTTCCATTTTAAGACGTGTAGGTACCAAAATGTAGGGCACGTAGTCTGCAAAAATAAGGTCCTTTAACCTTGTTTCATTTTGTGAACCCTAATACCCTGATTCTTTCTTTACGTTGAATCCTTTCCTTCTGACTGCCTCGTTGGTCTATTGGTTTCTAAGCGCGGCAAAGTATCGGGTCCGGCAAAGTGTTACTGGGTTTCCCCATTAGGTCATCCTCAGTAGCAGCACGGAGTCTGGATTTGTGGTCGGTCGATGGCAATAGACTCGTCCCCTATTACATTGGAACTTATTACATAACTGGTGAAATGCGGGTGTTCTATACTATACACCTCTGCCTACCCCTTTAGGGAATACTAGCGAGATTTACATTATAATTTTTTCATCAATCAATCAATAAAGTGCTGAATGGTCCTATTGAGCAGATAAGGGCCATACATAAAGTCTACAATGTAAATACAAGCTGCTTGTCACTAGACAAGTTGCCATGAATGGTAACGTCTAGTTCCTGACGTGACCTAGTTTATTCTTGACTGTGATGCTCGGTAAACAACTCGACATTGCAGTAACATCAGAAGAACGTTCCCACATAAATTAGAAACATATTACTGTAGGTATGTATCCTGCAACCTTGACCGTTGAATGTTCTTACGCATTTTTTTAAGGTCAGACATATCTTGCAGTATGTAGTTTTACAGAAAACAAATACATGCAATCCATAAACAAACCTTTCCTTAACAAACTTTCGTTAGATACGGTATCCTTATTTACAAACTAATTACTATCCTTATTTAAAAACCAGTAATCATTGTCATCGACAGAATATATCGTTTTCGAATATTCTCTTGAAGCAAAGTAAAAGAAATTCGTCGAAAAGTCGCGAATAATCTGAGCTACACGTCTGCTCACACCTTACCAATGAGCGTACAAAACTTGTACTACCTAACTTGCCTAACTCCCTTGTTTCAAAACTACACTAACTCGATTCTCGCGACAAAATGTATATTTTCTTTACAAATTGAAATGAGAAAAAAGCCAGCGAGAGCTCTCTGGGCATGAATGATTCACAGGCAATGTCCCTGACAGCCGCAGTACTTTGATATTTATTATTTTGTATTGCAGTCTCGACTGTCCTTTACAGGCCCTTAAGCTTTTACAATTCCCTTTTTGCAATATGGAAAGTCGTTATAGGAAAATGCTTGCGACGCTAATTTAATTTCCTTTATGAATATTAAGTGAATGCTGGCCGTATCATTTTGTACTCGTTTTGTATTCTATTAGCATCTGTGGCATGAAGATATTATTTCTTGGGCTTGTACGCCATTTTTATCTGATATATCAGGGTCGTTTCTCTCTTATTATTCATGTAATGTGAGTTACACATATTTAAGTTTTATATATTCCTGTGGCGTTCTAAGGGGGAGGCCTTTGTTCAACGGTGACGTCTTTCGGCTGATGATTATGATGATATATTATATCTCAGGTCGGGAAACGTGTTATTGGGTTGGAGTCGGGATTTGTGCCCAGTTGATGGCAATAGGCTCGCCCCCTATTACATTGGTACCTGTAACATAACTGGTGAAATGTAGGTGTGCTATACAGTCACCTCTGCTTACCCCTTCGGGAAACAGGTGTGATGTTATGCTATGAGTGTTAGATGCACACATCTTGATTATGTACTTTTTGCAGTATATCTTGTTTTTAAATTAAGCAAATATAAAAAACGTACCTACACCGAATTTCTTTTTACTGAATAAATTTATTGATAAACAATGGTAAAAGCAGCATGTGTTCGTGAAATACACGAGCTGAATAATTTCATAACACAAGAGCACATGCTGCCAATAAATTGTGTAAAAACTTTACATATAAATTTGAGTACGGTGTGAATTAGTGAAGGCACCCCCGCCTTGGTAAGTCGCTTATTTGTTTTACATATAACGTGCCAGATACTCGAAAATCTATTACGGAGAAAGCGAATACAAAAAAATATTCTTACAATCCGAAGGAATAAAACTTTATTATAGTTAGCCTTTTAAATTGTTTAACAATTTTTCATAATAAGGTATCTACACACTCTACCTATCTACATACCTAACCTACATAGTATTCAGGATTTACAGGATTTAAACTACTTCGAACATATTTTGTACCTGTTATCCATTCCCACAAAAAATATCAATCGATCAAAATATAAATTAACCGGTTAGGCGCCACAGTCTTGTATAGGACAACGCTTCCGCGCCCACCACGTCATAACTCTACCAGGAGACAATATCAAATCGTAACATTTGTGTAACATAATAACAAACAATAATCGTAAAAAAAATTACGATTTAATATTGTCGTCTCATAAAATAGTGTCGTGGAGAGCACGAAAACGCTTGTCTTCTATACAAGACAGGCGCTCAAAAGGTTAATTATAAATCACATGAGACCTACAATTTGTCCAAAAGCTAAATCGTATTAATTAATTAAATTACGGGTGATATTTATATTGAATATCCGCAGACATACGACGACGGATACTCGATACATCACTAGTTGCGTGCGACACGCTACCATATCGATCCACGTGCCATACCAGAACAACACTGGCTCTATCTCTACGGTCTCTATATACAATGTATTTATAATTTCGGCCATAAGAGAACGGTCCTAGACATGTGGAAAGATAGCAAGTAAAATAGAATGGTGAATGGGTTTGATTTAATGTAACCTTTGTAATCGATAACATGCGACAGCCTATAAAAACATATCATAACAAATTTTGTCAATTATGTTTAGGTTTCTAATGAAATAACAAGCATATTGCCATGCCACAAAAAACTATTGCTGAGAATTACCCAATTTAAAAACACAATAACGCGTAGCCCGATACTGGAACCCAGCACCCCACGCTCAGGAGTCGCGATTTGTGAACAACGAAACAGTCCGTAACATTGACCATTCTATTATATTTATATTCTGTGTACGTTACGACAGACAGGTAATAACAGCTACCTATTACGACTAGCAGTGAAGCCTGAAAATACTTTTTGTAAAGATAATTACAGGGGATATACTCGTGGCCTTGGTTGGAAGTAATCCAATATTAGTAACAGATAATCGTGAATGGCTCTACAGAATGTATTCTGAGAACTTTGTGTTGTACACTACAATGGTATATTACTTTTATTACAAGGAGGTTTTATGTATGAACGGAGGTTTGACAACCAATTATTCGTAACGAAGATTATATTCAATCCAGAAATAATTATGTTCTGGATATACCCGTAATGATATTTGGAAACTAGGTATTTAGTACAATCTTATATTTAAGGGAATAGCTAGAAGCGTAGTCTCAAACCCCACTAGTATCTAAATAATTAATTAATGATGTGCTGGCGAAATGTACTATAATGTGTATTGTGTACCTGGGACTACCCCTTCGGGGAATACAGGCGTGACATTATGTAATTATGAAGCGTAAATGATTATTACCAAGTAGGTCGGTTATAATAATATAAATAAAGCAACTAATAAAGCGTTATAGTTCTGTTTTGATATTATGGCGCAAAATTATTCGTCGTTGCTGTCAATTTTAATCTACATGGATATCCTCATAGATAAGTATGCTGTTTATGTACCTACTACATAATATATGTTAGAGCGAATCTATTTAGTATTAGCATAGTTTGATAGCCATTAAAATTAGTTCAGTCCGACATGGTCAAATGCTATGCTATGCTGTGCTATGCATGCTATGTTGTTATGTTATTAGCGTCCTATGGTTGTAATAATTAATGCTAACAACGATTTACTTAACCTTTTTTAACCATTACTATCCTACCATACTAATATTTTATAATGACATAGTTTTTTCAATAGATCCCCGTATTTCTTAACTAAGGATTTTCCGTATTCAAGCTTGTTATTTAGATGTAAGATAGAGCTCGTAAACTTATGACACTAACTGCTATGGCACTGGTACCTTACATGTAAAGATAACATTATTTAGTACTGAATTATTTAAGAGTTACCATCGAGCTTTTCTCTAGGTTTCCTCCTTTAAATTATTAAATAAAGTCGACATTATACTGCGTCTGTAGCCAAAAATTATGATGCATAAAGGTATAGAAATGTAATTTTATTTAATCTGTTTATTTAGTGCCTTGTAATACATTAACTGCCTCGTTGGTCTAGTGGTTGCTAAGCGCGACTACTGAGCACGAGGTCCTGGGTTCGAATCCCGGGTCGAGCAAAGTGTTACTGGGTTTTTCCATTAGGTAATTCTCGGTGGCAGCACGGAGTCTGGATTTGTGCCCGGTTGATGGCAATAGGCTCGCCCCCTATTACATTGGAACCTAAAAACATAACTGGCGAAATGTGGGTGTACTGCGAAATGTGCACCTCTGCCTACCCCTTCGGGGAATACAGGCGTGATGTTATATGTGTGTGTTATGTAATACATTAAAATAGCATCATATATTCGATGCAAACACGAGGTGACTGATCACCGGCCGTCATAGGGAGACGATCGCGTTAGTCCCGCCACTAACCTAATTGCACTGGGCATAGACTAGCGATAAACTGACAGAAAATACTCTGTGACTAATGGATTAGCCATTAATAGTAACCATGTGGCTCTGATGTCAAAATTATATTTATTGGCTTCACTGAACTACAACTGTTTATTTATACATATAACAACTAGCTTTTGCCTGCGGCTTTGTCCGCGACGTTTTATTTAATAAAATATATTATTATGATATATTGAAACAGCAACAACAGTAGTTACTGTTTTCGCTGTTATTCATAACACCGTAAGTTTTTAAGGTGTTTACATAGCAGCTGTCATTGAGCTTTGAAAGCACTAGAGTACCATTGACCTGACCGATGACCGCGAATTCTTAGGTAGCCGTTGGAAAGTTCAATTGTAACCGTTTGTTTACCGAACAAAGTATTTGGCAAATAACATTTGCTAAGTTTGTCTGACTGACGTGGAAGGCTACTCTACATAATAAACACAACATTCATGCTTAAACCCTCATGAGGATTTGCAAAGAAAAAATACAAAACCTTACATAGTCATACATACTGTAATATTCATACTGTTATCGCCACGTTGTTTTAGTGGTCACAGAACACGAGAGACAATCGTGAAGAACATGCATACATAAAGTCACGCCTTCCCAAAGGGGTAGGCAGAGACCACGGATTTCTATTTGCTATGACCCTGACAGCAACAAGCAGTAAGTAGTTTTCACCTCATTCACTCGCATCTCATTCCTCATACAACGTGTATGGTTATTTGAGTTTTCTGAAAGGATAACTAACCAAAGTTTTGATAGGTCACTTGAAATAGATGCGTGCAAAACCCAAAGCATATCAGGTATATCTTCATTAGTTAGGGCAAAATGTAAGAACATACGTCTGCTTACAATATTCATGTACAAAAGAATTATGAATGATCAAAAACTCAACGTCAATAGCGATTTTGAAATGAGCACTTCAGGAAAACCACTACACCTCTACCTTCAGATCGCAGAAGGCAACGACACCTCGTGAAGTGGACTTCAGAATGGCCACGCTGCCCACTTGTCACAAGCGGTTGGTAATATTTATTCTGTTAATAATATTTTGTCACAATACTTTTATAAGATGCTTGTGATGCTTTATTAAGTATGTATGAAACAATATTACATACTATATAGCTACAGTGCAATATTATGTACACCTATAGACTGTCTATTATAACGCACATGTTTGTTCTCCCGAACACGTTAAGTATTCAAAGGTGGGTCCTGTCTGCTCATTTATTAGTCTAAGGCCATTTGTCGTCAAGCAGTCTGCGTGATGGATGCGACACCTTCGTTTATTGCTCTTTCCGACCTCTTTATTTGTGCAAAGGAAAGATAAAAGATGTGCCGTTTTATTGAAAAATTGTTAACATTTTTTCAGGTAAATCCCTACTTTAGAACTTCGAGGTTCATTTTCCCTGTAGGCTTTTTTATATTATAACTAGCAGACCCGGCGTATGAAAAATAGATGTTGGCCGATTCTCAGACCTACTCAATATGCTCACAAAATTTCATGAGAATCGGTCAAGCCGTTTCGGAGAAGTACGGGAACGAACATTGTGACACGAGAATTTTATATATAAGACTAACTGACCCGGGGTATGAAAAATAGATGTTGGCCGATTCTCAGACCTACTCAATATGCTCACAAAATTTCATGAGAATCGGTCAAGCCGTTTCGGAGGAGTACGGGAACGAACATTGTGACACGAGAATTTTATATATAAGACTAGCTGACCCGGGGTATGAAAAATAGATGTTGGCCGATTCTCAGACCTACTCAATATGCTCACACAATTTCATGAGAATCGGTCAAGTCGTTTCGGAGGATTACGGGAACGAACATTGTGACACGAGAATTTTATATATAAGATAAGTAACGGAGAGAAGTCGTGATGAATATTAATGTAAGAATTTTACTACAAGTATGACATTACACTTCTACTTCTTTATACAAACAAGGAATTTGTTAGTGACGAGAGTAGTTTCCTAACGACAACAACGTTAGCCTAACTTTACTGAGAGCCCTTCATGCTTCCCTATCTCCGTAAACATAGGCATTGTACTCGACTTGCCGAGCACTGAATGTCACAAACATTGTCACATTCAACTCTACGTTGTGACAAATTTACTCTATGCTCTACCAAATTATGGAGCGTATGGTCTCACTCAGTTGTACACGCGTCCCCAGCCCATGTTTATTAATGCTCGGACAATCCAACTTCGTGTGGGTAAATAAGACCAAATAGGTACATAAAAAGCTAATTTTAAGAGAACATAACGATCATTTTCTGTTTGTAGAAATTCAGGGTAAAAAAATACAGCTCCAATAATGTCGACATAAAAGAATCTCGAATCCAATAAAGCTATCAAAGATTTCCAATCCCGAAACCTAACAAGATCACAGCGGTATTCATTAGAGCGCTCCATTGAGGCAAGAAGCAAGGTAAACAAGCAAGTCAGTGTCATTACGGACGTCGCAACAGTTCGCGAATAACGAGCGACTTGACATTTGAAACACCTGGTGAACTAGAAACATGGCTACTCAAAGGGGGCTCGCGCTCATTAAGTTATTTAAGTCGTTGTTTATATTTACTGTACGCTGAGGGAACCTTTAGTAGCTTCATACTTTTATTAAGCCCTTGCAGTCTGTTGAAAGTAAGCTTTTTTATAAAAATAAGAAGATTTTTCAACATTTTAGAGTTGGTGTTCACACAGCTCATTTCCTTGCACTAAAAAGCTTGGTATACGTTTAATATAGTCGTTAAGCACAAAGGTTGTTGGACCCATCGCACCACGGCGCATTCAGGTAAAAATAATCATATTTCGAAGCTTTACGGCGTGCGTTGCCCTTTCATCCAAAAGGTATGAAGGTATAACAAAATATGTTATCAACTACGTCATAACAAAAAAGTAAAAATAAACTTTTTAACAAGCCCAAACAACTTAACTCATACCCCAGCAAGCAATGTTAAAACAAGACATTTAAACGAAAGTGCCAAATTAGGTAAAGGAAAGTAAAAATAGTACCGTGTTAATTGTAATTGCACGTGGGGTTCTGAAGACTGCGTAACTTCGTGGGGTTGCAATTAAATAAAGGAGTAGTACTTTGTATAGGTACATAATATGATAGATGTATGTGTTGTATATTATTTATAGGTACACTTACCTTTGTGTTACTTTTACGATACGTCGCAGTGACTGCAGCTACATAACTTTTTAATGCTTTACGGACCGCAGCTTCGTGAAATAAAAATGTAACAGCAACTCTGAGTTGCACATAAAGAAGAAATCGTACTTCAAGATGACTCCACGTATAGGTTGAAACTTATTAAGAACATGTAGAGTCTCTCCAAAAGTTGATTACCCCTGCTCTAACGTACAATACACCAACAGTATCAGCTCTACGTAACTCACAGCCCAATAAAGGGACGGCACACAGGGGTAAACAAACCGTCACTTCCTTAAGACTTGCTAATACTTAAATCCAATACAATTTGCTGCGGAATGGGATTTCTTTCTCTTTGTTGTGGGATTGTGTGGATTTGGCTAAAAATAGTCCACCCCATACATTTCCTGTGGGTGTCGTAAACTTGGAAGGTATTAATGTCAAGAGGTCGCGCGTACCTGCGTATACATGACACGGAGAACATGCATCAAGTCTGGATATTGCAATAGGTATCTAAGACCGAATGCATACAATATTATGAAGCTGAATATATATGTACGTGTTTATTATAATATGTTATTAATGTAATACACAATATTGCTTTTAGACGTGTTGTATATCGTCGCAATTTTGGGCATGCACTTTTATGTATTGCTATTTTAGTCACAGAATAAAATTGGTGATAAAGTTTTCGTAGAAGTCGAGTTCATCACGTATTTTTTAGTAACTTTATTACTAAAAAATACGTGCTGAACTCGAGTGTTAAAGTTTGTACAAGAACGTCTGAAACACAGAAAGTGCTGGTATCTTATAGAGAGAGTAGAATTGACAGAGGTAGACGCAAGCCACCCTTTATTGTAGAACGAAGCGATGCAATTTAATTTACACATGTCCCTATATTTGTTTAAATATTAAAATTGTACACGAATATGGAAACGGGAGACAAAATCATAACTTTTTAAACATACGATAAATCATTGCGTTGCCTTCGTGTCAATAACCCTTAGGTCAGATTATTGGCTCTTTATTCAGTAGCCCGCGCCCCACCGAAAAAAATAATTTATTCTTAGAGGATTTTAAAGTATAAATAGGCACGTCCACTGGATTTATTTTAGAAATGTTTATTTTTAGATTACTTGGATACGTGGGTGTTCTTACAGACATGAATCAGCACAAATATCCAGATTTCAGGCTAATTATGTTAGCGTTACCTGTGGCTTTTAGGTAAATAGGTAAAAAAACTTAACACGACCTATACTTATTACTTAAATTGGCCTGTCATTCAGGCAACGGCTTCCTTATA
The DNA here is from genome assembly GCA_946251915.1 of Abrostola triplasia. Classification (NCBI taxonomy): domain Eukaryota; kingdom Metazoa; phylum Arthropoda; class Insecta; order Lepidoptera; family Noctuidae; genus Abrostola; species Abrostola triplasia. The sequence continues at coordinate 9,100,679 of OX276435.1, forward strand.
AATCGGGGCTAAATACCGAGTAGACTCAGAGTGACTGGTATAAAATCTTCACGTACTTTCTAAGGGATGACAGCGTAATATCCTTAATATAGATCGATTGCTTACAATGGTAGCTGCCGACAAAACAAATGACAAGCAGCTTGTAATCGACAAGCTAACGTGATTGCTCTGAATCTGAACTGACTAATGTCACCCCCTTTAATCAGGACTCAGATAGTACGGTCAGCGACAGAAGTTGTTATGAAACTTCATCATCATTATTAGCTGGAAGACGTCCACTTTTGAACAAAAACCTCCGTCTTAGATTAGGGGGAGGTTGCCATAATCTGCACGCTTGGCGAGCTTAGGAAGGCTTGGGGATCGCAGTACTGGTGGTGAAGTTACAGGAAATGCTGCTGCCCATCTTTTGTATTTAGATTTGGAGGAAAGGGGTGGTAAATTCTAGGCCGTATACCCATAGGTAACTTAATGTCGAATAAATAAATAAAATGTAAGTGTATCAATTGAAGTTATACTCTAAATTATCTAAGAATGTTATAACAAACTTTTTACCGTGTAGCAATTATTTAATTAATGATTTGTTAACATTTTAATGTTTAGCTAATTTTGTGGTTGACTGTACAGTGTGCACATCGTAGTATATCTACGTAGGTACACATCATCAAGCTAGGTTCCCTTTCATGTAGAGCTTAGCCGGTACGATGCGCAAACAACGCATGCATGCGCCACCAAGGAGGCGGCGGACTTAGCATAACTTTATTTATTTATTGTTTGCATAACAAACAGACGGGAGTTACAGTTATATCTGTAGTTTTATACTACAACGTACCCTGAGTATCGGCATTTTTTCTCAGAGGTGCCAGGAAATGCCGATGCCATCTAGTTTTAAAAAATTGACGTGTAAAAGTGTTTTTGCGAAACCTATTTTTTTTAACAGCCTGTGTTGTCCCACTGCAGGGCAAAGGCCTCCCTTTCATTCTTCCACTTTATTCGGTCGTGCGCTAAGGTGGACCAGTCTCTCCTGAATGCAAGCAGCTCGTCATGCCACCGTCGTCTGGGTCTACCGCGATGACGCCGTATATTTTGTGGGACCCAGTCGGTGCAAAATGTGGCCCATAAGTTATTGGACATGCGGCAGACATGTCCGGCCCAGTCCCATTTAAGCTTAAAAATATAATTATTTATCATTTAACGATATTCGTAAAAGCTGCATTGAAGAGACGTGTTTTATTATCGAGACAAAGTACCTATAGCGTAATATATTCATATTTCTTGATTGAATTACTCTGCGGCCTAGACGATAAAGTTATTCCATCAACAATGTATGTTTACGTTTTTTATTTTGATATAGACCAAAGGAGGTCTATTTTTGTGTATAGTTTAATTATCTAGCTCTCTCAATACATTACAATGTATATGTTTATTAATTTTAGTAGTAGCAAGTAGTAGTTTAAATTTTTTATTAGATTAAATGACTTCCCCCTTACCATGAACTCTTAAAGCAGGACAGTTTACGATGTGGAAGCGAGACGCCGCTACGAGTAGCGTAATGCGGCATCTCCCTTCCACAACGTAAACTGTCTTTAAGAGTTCCTTGTGAGGGGGCTGGCTGTTCCCGGACCGTTTAATTCAATGTAGCTTGTGAGTTACGTAAGTAAGGATCAAAGTGAGCTTATACTTTCATCTAAGTTAGGTCACGTAGTGAAATTCAATTGGAATTTAAGACTAGAATTAAGGTACGACGTCATTAGAGAAATGACCCGGATTTCCAGGCAAGTCTAAGCGGAATAGAGATATATTAAATCATACATATTTTGCAGTCATTTTTGAGAATACACTTTTAAAATACCATTTTTTTACTAAACTATAGCAGTTAGAGATTTGAAATAAAATACGTTTTATAGCAAATTTTATCAGCTTTCTTTGAAACTATAGTAGGTACCTAGACTATATAGTACCAATTTTTTTTTTAGACCTTTTTATTTACTTGAAAAGTTATTGCAATTTTAGTTTGATACTTAGTATCGCAGTGTATTATGGTAATAATAATATAACGTAACATTACATAAGCATTGCAGTTAAAAAAGAGAAGAGAATGTAATTTTTTATTTACTTAAATGTTACATTATTTCAAATTGTATTTTGCCCTCCTTTCTAAATAACTAGTGCTGAGTGTAACACGCGCAACCTTGTGCGTAATATAGATATTATTGCGTTTTATAAACCTTAAATTCACCACCAGTAACGTGTATTGTGGACCGACGTTATCGTCAGAATTGCGGGCAACCGGTGGATGGAATTGGCAAGCTGTCGTTCTTTGTGGCGTTCTAAGGGGGAGGCCTTTGTTCAGCAGTGGACGTCTTCCGGCTGATGATGATGAACGTGTATTTACTAACAAGTGAGTAGTAAGTTTTAGTCTGTTTGTCACCTCACACGTCTCAATTACTAAACCGATCGCAAACAAATTTAACATGTACAAAGCTTGAACACTAGAGTCTAACATTAAAATTGGCTATTTTTTATCCCTGAAAACACAACATAAAGTCAAGAAAGGAAGCTAGTATACTAAAAACTTACTGTTATAATAATGTAACGATAACACCCAGTTAGTTCTTCACCGAGATTTACGTCGTGGACGTTGTTGTGCATACTGAATATTGGTTGTCTTCTCACAGTTCAACGAATCCATTCAATGTTTCATTAAATGAACTTGCTACCGACAGAATTCGAAAATGTTGGCTGCAACTGAATATGTATCGATTTTACTTTACTTTTACGTGCTTATTAATGTTTAGTGTTATTGTTGCTTGTATCTTTTGCTTTCGACTTTCTTTTGTTGAACTTCGAGGTATCTTACAAGTAAAAAGTCACAATTTGACTGGAATGTGAAAATTTTAAATTTAAAACTAAATTGTGCGAACTATGTTGTAGTGTAGTGTGTTTTTCTATCTATTCTTGTATGGACTCTCTAATTATCTATAGCTTTTATCAATCTATAGATACCTAGCGTCCATACAAAAATACCAATATACCCTGTATAAAATATAATACACATAGCGCCAACCCCAAATGACTGGAATGAGAACATCAGAAAGAATTTCGCCCATTATAAGTGCTACAAGATGTCAGTAGACTGACCGTAACAAAGCAGATAGATTGCCGTCAACAACTAATCTCTAGAAATTTACGATTCACTCACGAAGATAAGCAGTCGATATCACGATCCTAAAAATGGTACATTTAATTGAATCTTCTTGTATATTTGAAGCTATAAAAGATTCATTACGTTAAGGCAAGTTATACAAAACAAGCAAATATTGTAAGGTACATATTTAGAATTTTTCCCATTCGAATGTACACTGTAAGTAGATTTCGATGCTTGAGTATCGGCAGAAAGGTCGAAGCTTTCTGACACTCAATGTACGATCAACAAGCCAGAAAGTGTAATTAATTACTGTAATTATTAATTTATATTTATTTGTTTATATTTAAAGATTAAAAGTTAGTAACAGGCCTATCATACATAGTTGCATTAAACACGTAATAACAAGTGACTGAAAAATTAATAATAAACGAGTGACAGTTAAAAAAACATACAATCACTTTTTATGACAACAAAAATAGTTCTCAAGTTGCACATCTACAACTGATGAAGAATCTTAACCGAGTCATGAAAAACAAAAGAAACTTTGTATATGAGAGAGTTGAATGTTCTATCTAAAGTTGTAGGATCCCGCTAAGCGTGGGAATTATGGCAATAGACTTCTTTTAGGCTGCCTGTCCACCGGAGCGGAGCGAGGCAGCGGAGCGGAGAAACGGAGTAATGCGGAGCGGAGTTGCGTACTGTGTCTGTCCACCGGAGAGGAGCGAGGCTGCGGAGCAGAGCGAGAAAGTAATGCGGAGCGGAGTTGCCACTGTGTTTTTCAATATGCGGAGCTAGGCCGCGAGTACGCGACGAGTCATTTCGAGCTCCCGGCGGCGGGCGATTGGTTTAGTTCTACGCGAAATGTCAGTGACAGCAGACATGTTATCGAAAAAGTTAATACGTTATTACCTTACATTGCTTGAGGAAGAAGAGTTGGAGTCAGAAGAAACCGAATTACTTACCGTATACTATTTGAACAATTCTATAAGGAAACATAGATTTTGGTTAAGAAATCATATCAAACATCGTTCAGAACACAGTGAATATTTTACTTTTTTCCAAACTGCTGATGAAGAAACTTTCGAAAAATCTTATAGAGTTTCAAGATGTACTTTTCATGAACTTCACTCCCTGATTGAACCATATATTCGGAAACAAGACACAAATTACAGAAATTCAATCAGTAGCTGTGAAAGATTAGCAGTGTGTTTAAAGTAAGTACACATTTTGAAATCAAAGTAACTTTTATTTTTGCATACAGTCGATGCCATGTTATATTAATTTAAAAATCATAATCTGTCTCAAAGTTGTCCGCATTTTCATTGGGTCCTGTTTGCTCTGCTGCAGATGTTTCAATATCCTGGGTTGTTTGAATTTGTGAAGCGCTAGGAGTATTAATACTAGTGTTAATATCATTTGGAGCACTAGGAGTATCGATATCGATACTAGTATTGATATTATCTGTTGTAGGTGTTGATGAGGCTGTAGAATAACCATAATTATTCGGAGAATACCAACTATGTTGAAGATTACTTTCTTCAGCTGATATTACCGCATTAAAGCAGGTTTTTTTAATTTGTAGTTGTAAATAATACGGCAGCTTTTTCGCCGATGCAGCCAAATTTAAAAAAAATAAGTCTATTTCATCGTACTTATCACTAGCTGACATCATGTTTTTAACTTCTATCCGTTCTTGTTCCAACAGTTCGCGGCGTTTTTGATTTTTTTTCAAAAGATCTAGAATTTCATCGTTCTTTCTTTTTTTGGATGTGGATGGGAGAGGCCCAGAAGCTGTTGAATCATTAGGAACATCGACAGAAGGAAGATTATTTGAATTTGATGGCAACAAATTGCATGATTCCCGTGAACTCTCATCAATGGTATTTGGCGGATTTGAAGTTTCGCTTACTGAGTCATCCAAGGGCGCAAAATTTGATGACCGGTCTCTGTTACACATGTAAGGCAATAAGAATGACATGGCTTTCTGATATTTCCATTCTTTTCGTTGTTTTCTAGCCTGTCCACTCCTTGTTGCATTTTGTCTTTTTAAGGCATCTCGATGATTATCTCTCAGTTGTTTCCATCGCGACTTGGCAGTTTTAACTGAAACAATCAACAAACACAAAAAATTATTCCATGGTCTATTTATAAAAAAATATTACTTTTATTTTTCAGGTATTTAGCAACCGGCCACTCATTTACAACGATGGGAGAAAATTTTAGAATTGGATTAAAAAGTGTATCAAGAATTATTGATGAGGTTTGTGATGCTTTATGGAATGTATTGCAACCTCTTGTCATGCCGCAACCAACAGAAAACGACTGGAAAGAAATAGCAAAAGATTTTGATGAACTATGGCAATTTAAAAATTGTACAGGTGCTCTTGATGGCAAGCACGTATATATCAAGGCTCCCTCGAAAACTGGGTCCTCGTTTTTCAACTACAAAAAGAGATTTTCTGTAGTATTGATGTGTTTAGCTGATGCCAGAAGGAAAATCAGAATGGTTGATGTGGGATCTATGGGAAGATTTTCTGATGCAGGAATTTTTGATAACAGCATTTTCGGAAAGAGTCTAAAAGAGAAGAGATTGAATTTACCTGAGCCGGTACCATTGTATCAAGGTGGTGCAAAAATGCCGTTCGTATTTATAGGAGACGAAGCTTTTCCATTAATGGAAAATTTTATGAGGCCATACCCACGTGATGGACTAAACGCAGAAAGAAAAATATTTAATTACCGATTATCAAGAGCACGTCGCATTGTTGAGGCAACTTTCGGTGTATTGACGAGAAAGTGGTACGTGTATCATAAAGATTTCGAATGCAAAATAGAAACAGTTGACAAGGTAATAAAAGCAACATGTGTTTTGCACAATTATTTAATTCAAAGACAACCTGACTATATAAACAATATTGAAAATAACATGGAGCAAACATTATTATCAGTTGGTGATATTACACAAACACAACATTCTATTAATGATGGTTTTCAAGTTCGCGAAATGTATTGTTCATACTTCAATAATCAGGGGAAGGTTCCATGGCAAGATACTCGAATTTTGAAAAGAATCTATAGTCAGTGATGTGTGACAGATTTGGATAGTTTGGCCAGCCGCGGACATTATTTAGGTATTATTTTGTTAAATAAAAAAAAGATATCAATATGTACCTACTAGAGGGTATTATAGAATAAAGATACATAATATTATTTACCATCCGATATGTTTGTTTCAATGATTATTTGGTCCCACGCAGCATCTTTTGTTTCGTTGCATTTGTAAAATTCTGAAGATGTGTTCCAAATGCACGGAAACTTTTTCACACTTTCAATAAGTTTTTCATCCATTGTGTTCACTGCGTCGGTCACATACGCACTGGTCGGACTACGGCGGCACACTGCGGGCGCAACTGGCGCCCGCGCCTGCACTCGCTTCCCCGCTCCGCTTCCCCGCTCCGTTTCTCCGCTCCGCCTTGCATCCCCGCTCCGCTTACCGGTTTTGTATGAATTTTTAAACTAGTTCGCAACTCCCTGTCCACTAAAGAGGAGCGGAGATTTTGTGCAGTCCTATTGGTTAATATTTCTCCGTTTCTCCGCTCCGCTGCCTCGCTCCGCTCCGGTGGACAGGCAGCCTTAAGGGGGAGGCCTTGGTTAAACAGTGGACGTCTTCCGGCTGATGATATGATGATTAAAGGTTGTAGCTATATTCTACGTTCGTTCTGTTCATTCTATCTAGATGCGCCCTTTAACACTACGTTAGTAAACAAGTCGAATCTCCAAGGCATCTCGTTACGACCTGAGAACAACGCCTTATCGCGTTACAGACGATATTATGCCGCCGAACCGAGGGAATATTATGTATACACTTAATTTTTTTGGATAATATTATACACGAAGTAGACGGTACTCCTATTTTCCCTTGCTTATGAAATGGGCCCATTTTTCTACGTGCGACACGATATTAAAAGCATCCGTCTGTGTAATTTCATCGCGGTAAATGGCATATTAAATTGGTAGATGTTACACTGTATGGATAGCTGAGCAGTAAGTAGAATAATGTTAGTGAATTTTGTTTTAAACTATACAGAGTAGACCTTAAGAATTTGACAAAAAGTTAGTAAATAATATATTGTGTAGTTAGTACCTAAAAAGCTCGTCATAATAAAGTCTAATGAAAGCTTCAATGGCTGTAAAAGCCTTCGCATTAATAATTAGGATATACAAGGTTCATAGAATTATTGAATCGGAATGACAAATCGACAGTGGTTATGCTACAACGAGTCACAAACATCAAAATAATAAGGGCTATGATAGGATTGCAGAGGTCTAAGTCTCAAAAGTACTTTAGTACGTAGATTTACATACGACAACATTTACATACATCAAGGATATAAAATCTTTACATAGTAGAAGAATATGAATCTATCTATGAATCTTTCATTTCCTAACAAAACTATTTGCATATTTCTTTCTCTAATGCCATTGTACCCGGCATCTCACAATCCATTGACAGGTCAGACACACAGGTGTCCTAAGCCCTGTGATTCCTACACATCTTCGACAAAACATATATAAAAGGCGTATCTATATATACGTCTAAATATATGTAGACGTAGGTACCGTTATGAATATTATCCGCCACAACTAGAGGTGGGAACATCATAGCAATCAAGAAAGCAAACAGGCAACACCTAGCCTACAAAGAGCCAGTCTAAGGTCAGGCGGAATAAAATGAGAACTAATTAGACTGTTACCGATTAAAATATTTAAACAATGTTTGTATGTTTAAAAATAATTAACCCTTTAACCGCCAGTCTTGTATAGAAGACCACGCTTTCGCACCCTCCACACCATAACTCAACCAAGACACACAATATTAGTGTAACGTAATAACAAACAATAATCGTAATGAATGTCTTCAAAATCGTGGCGTGGAAGGCCCGAAAACGCTTGTCTTCCATCAAAGACTGGCGCTCAAAAGGTTAAAAATCTTCTCTTCATAACAGCATATTCATATATATAATATGAAATAAAATCGAGTATTCTCAAGTTCACTACACATAATAGTAGGCACGACCTTTACAACTCCTAAATCAAGTATAATACACCATTAGCATGGCATTGTGAGTACACCCTGTATTCCCTCACATGTGACGCGGTCACAGGCGCGGCCGTGTCAAGGATATGTCACAGCCACACTTCTTAAAATAACCTTTACTCGCAAAGACCACTTCATATGTGATTTACTTGCCATATGAATCATTATGTTAATTATTCTTTGTTGCCAGTGTACGGCCAACTTTAATTGATTTTTGTAACGCGATTCTATAATATTCTACGTATTTATTTTGCAATTTATGCACGGTAAACATAACCTACTTAGCTATTAAAAGTTATTATTTAGAATGTAAAGTAAAAAGTACGAGTTGTGAGTAAAATGTTATAAGCTTGTATGATGTAAAGCTGTGTTATGATTATTTTTAACGTAAAAGCTTCTCTTTCAGTTGCAGAACATAATTTAGACTTAGTGCAGTGACTTTAATAATGTGTAGGCTAACTGGGTAGAATATTGTTGAATATATCACACAAATCAATCACACAATATACATATAGGACTTGACAGCAATTGATCGCCTTGCTGGCGTTATGTGGGTGCACTACACAACTCTGCCTACTGGGGTTATATCGAGCCGAAGAAAGACTGGTCATCCCATCACCACATATACTCGTATTCACCATAATATCCTGTATTTCCGAACCCAAGAGTTAATCAATATAGAGATTTTCCAAAAAAAATTTGGACTAGTCTTTTTGTTTCGTTTTCATGGGAATTGTATGTTTAGCTCGATAAAGGCGTACACCATACCTCAAACTCTACTTTACCTAATTAACATACTTGAATTAACACACGAAGACTTTATATAAAAATATTCAAGTGCTTCAATTTCCGAGATACACAATTGGCTTGTCCAAGTGGACAAAACCCCTAAACTAAAAAAAAAGAGTTTAGAATAGGACCCCTAGATAAAACGCAACAATATAATAATGAAATTGACATTATCATAGATCGAATCGAAACGTATGTCATCTCCATACTTTTATCATTCGATTCGAATTCCATTCGTCGAATTCAGCCAGAAAATTGTCCGTGAAACCAGCAACACAAGTGCACTGTGTGAGTTACTACACCGATAGTGTTAATTGCTTCGTAATTATTCCTTACGAGGTGAAGGTTCCAAGCGATATTAAACAATATCCTCCGAACACGTTCGTAATACCGTCCTAACACATATACGAGGGTGCTACTTAATTAAGGCTCAACTATACAGACCAAATAACGTCCCCAATTAAGAAATAATTGGACACGTTAGTATTATAAATTAGAGAAGGAACACTTCCACAAATGTTAATATTTTGGTACCAATGTCATCTTTGTTCGGTGTTTTGTAGATATTATTCATAAGTCTCTGGTTCTGTAAAATACTACTTTAATACGGCTAATAATAGGTATATGTATCAAAATTTTAAAAATATAGGTATCCAATTCTAATGTATTTTTTTAAAACTACTCCAGTAGAATAAAAAATAATAAATAAAAAAGATAAATGAGAATTTTTTTTTCATTATCGTGACGTTTGAATGACGAACTGATTGACGGTATGTCGTCAGTTACATGACACACCACTGACTACAGCCGGAAAGGCGATCGTCATTTATTATTGTTTAAATCAAAACAGGACTTTTCCTTGCTGTGGGAGCTATAGCTAGAACAATAATTATTCGTTTTAAACTTATCTCATAAACTCATAATACATCTCAATGCACACATAAACACAGGCAACTTCAATTGCAAATTACGTGATAATAAAGAGCAAACTTCCGTTCTCTGTGCAGCGAGGCAATTACTCAGCTCAGAATCTGTATCAATAAATCAGACAAATTGCAGATAACTCTATATCCTTTTACAGGGGAATACGTCATATATTGCAATGACCTTGGTGTTTCCGTACGGAAGGCGTTACGGGGTTAGGGTTGCCAACTTCTCTTTACTCGTGTAGCACTGTGTATGTACTAATATTAATGTAGTATTGTAGTGTGTGCTGGGGCTGCGAGCACTGTTGAAGAAGTTTATTATCTACTTACGGAAAATACTATAATTAAGTTAAATTGTATGGAACAATCTTTACTTTCTTGAAACTAAAAACAAAAAAAACTAACTTACTAAGAAAAGACCTGCTTAATTTTTTTACACTTATAAATTTTATACTAGCTGCGCCCCGCGGTGTTAGCCGCTATATTTTTTCGGGATAAAAAGTAGCCTGTGTAATCCAGGCAGTGTCAGCTACCTCCATATGAAATTTCATTAAAATCCATTCAGAATTTTTTACGTGAAAGAGTAACAAAGATCCATCCATACTTACAAACTTTCGCGTTTATAATATTGGTGGGGTTTTTTCTAGTTTGTTCTGAAAAAGTTATAACTGAAACAATCGTGGCAGCCCTAGGATAGGTACCTATACCTTGTGCGCGCATCCAAGGCGACACCTTGATATTAGGGAGGTTTATGATGACTATAAAATGTCCACAAATTACCGAACGTTTCCTCATTACTTGTGTCATGCAAGGCTTCAATGTTGAACCTCTTTTGTTTTATAGAGCGTGTCTTATGAAGATAGCTTGTACCACAAGTGGTACAAGCGTATTGCTGTGTTCTAGTACTAAATATGAACTTTATCATCACCTGCCGGAAGACTATTGACAATAGAATTGCCGGATGGCAATAATCTCGCCCGCTATTACATTGGGACCTATAAACATAACTGGCGAAATGTGGGTTTACTTTACGTGCACCTCTGCCTACCCCTTCGGGGAATACAGGCGTGATGTTATGTTATGTCTGCCGGAAGACGTCCTACCCCATAGAACGCCACAATGAACGACAGCTTGCCATGATCGAATGAATTTAGGCATAATAAATTTGTTTTTTTTTGTCATCATACACGGTTATAAGAGATGAGTTTATTACTATTAGTAAGGAACTATATTACACAAAAACTATGTTCTTTTTTTTAATCCTCATCAAGTTATTTCCAAAATATCTAAAATCCCTATCTTGAGATATTTCGGCTGGTTGGGGTACCGGGCCGGGTTATACCAGATTATTTTAACAGCACCCGTCCTAGGTTCGACGTCAAACACCCGGAAAATAACGTCAAATTGAATTGTCCCGGCCGCCCCGAGCTGTACCAATATGTCCATCTTCGGAAATGGAAAAATTCCGGGACACATCGCAGATTTGGGAGAAACTGATGAATCTAGTGTTTTGTATCGTTATTGAAAATATTGACGCTTATCAACATCGATCTACTAAATTGAAATTGTATGAAGGTACTTAGAAGCGTGTATACAAATTTCTACCTAGGCCTATAATAGAAGTACTTATCAAGAACACATAAATATTACATTAAGAACATAAAACGTTAAAAATAATGTTAATAAGATTCTATAAAAAAAACATGGTTAGTGCTTATGGTTGTTATTCAAATAAAACATAAAAATGAAAAACAAAGAAAACATAAAATTAAACTTACATGATACCATGAAGAAAAATTAAAGAAACTTGTGGCAAAAAAATAGACACAATCAGCTACACATCCAGCTTCTGTAAAGAAAAAGAAAAAACTAAATTAAGTAAAGAAGAAAAATAAACAAAAAGGATCGGGAAAAACAAATAGAAAATATTCTAAAACATTTCATATTAAAGTGCTGTCTTGTATCGCTATAAAAACTAATATTATTTTTAAATAAAACTGAAGGTACCTACGAGTACGTTTAAATTTCGAATTAAAATTGAATTACGAGAACTAACAACATGCATGCATTCACTACAAGGAATAATAAATCATTTAAACATTCTTGTTTGTATTATCAACAGTTGGAACATAAACACGAATTAAAAATATACAAACAACAAACATGATTCAGAAATGACTTTCATGAAGCCACAACTGAAAACACATCGGTATAAACACAAAACTCATACATAGAGTTTATTATACCTCTTCGCCACTTTAAAGCGTGAATCGCGGTAATCTAAGCATTTTAATAACCAGCCAGTAGCCACATGAGTAACAAAATTACCGTACCTATTTGTTTTCCTCGTTCTAAATTTAAAATCCTTTTATCTCGTACGTCGCCAGTTGCGTCCGGATGCCGTGGTCACGGAATAAAAAAAAAAGAAAATGCACCCTGCGGTCGATGCCACATGCGACGCAGTTTGTGGCAAACGCCTAGAGCGGCTTAATCGCTTTATCGTGTTAACCATATAAACCCCTACGTGGCGTACACAGCGCTTTTTGTGCTTTTACTGAAAATTGACAATTTCCGGTACCATGGTATCAAATTTACGCTGGTACAAAGGTTATTGGCTTTCACATTTGCTGAAAATATGTTTTTATGTGTTTACGGTTCATAACATTTTATATTACGGAAGAAAAGGTATTTGGACTTGAAATAGTGTGTATAAAAACTTATTTTTTCTATCTTCCAATCTCAACGTTATTGCCTCTCACATTTTATTTGTATTATAGGTACGAGACAGGCTCGTATTTCAATCGGAAAACACGTGTCAGCCCCAACCTTATATACCTTTACGTACGGATTCACACTTGACCGCTTTCCAACTCGGTTATCCCAGGTAAATATAATATACGTTATTGAATACGATCTCATTTGGCACGGGACGTGTGACAGGTTTAAACTCGGTCTACAGTATTACGTGCGAATCCTATTTCGAGTTTGCCTACACCGGCTACACCTCTGTTGATGTATTTTGTTAAAGGATCACGTTTAAGTACACGTGAGGACTTGAATATTTTAGGCCCTATTTTCTTGTCAAATCTTCTTTCTAGGAAACAGGTTAAAAATAGACCGTACTTATGTACCGAGTGTGTTGGTGACACGTGTAAGATATTTAGCTTAAATCCACCATTAGCTTTACTTTACATCTATTTAAAATATTCAGAGATAATTCCCTAAAATGCACAGGATTTTCGTTGCTCGTAAATATCTAAATGTAACAAATAAATAATCTTAATGATAGCCTTTATGCAGACATTGTTATAATGTTACTTAAAAACTCAAGAGTTTGATAAGTCGACATCGACAACTTTCTGTTTGGCCTCCTCCATTTCTTTCCATTCGTTTCCAACAGGACCCTGGTCCAAATTTCCTGCTGTTGTTTTTATATCATCTTTCCCACCTTAGGAACTCCTCACGTTTTCTTTTAGATTTCCTACGGTACCAGGAAATCAAAGAATGATTCCATTTTTGAGTGCCTTTTATAATGTGGCCTGTCCATCTCCACTTTAGTCTTCGAATTCTAGATGTTACATCGTCGACTTTTGTGCGTTTTTATATATTCTTTCTTATCCTATCGTTGTTCTCGTATAACCTTGTTAAGCCAATAAAAGTAAAACAACCACAGAATGTCACATAACAACCAAACCATTACAGCAATATTAAAGCTTATAAAAACTCAAGATACAAACTGATAAGCGACAACGACAGAATCAGAAAGTTCTTGTGTAATAACATCGTAATTGTGAATACACTAAAACATTTCGCACACTTCAAAACACCATTACTAACAGAAACAGCTCGATTACAGCAGGGTTATTGATTTAAATATAAAACTTTCTCAAACTTTGTAAAATATGGAGAACTTTTTTATTTATTTATATATTAGGCCTCCAACAAAGGACATACACAATCATTCTTAATTAAATACAAATAATTATTGGTAGGTGTACTCCTTCAATTATAGGAGACCACAGCATGCACACATTAATACCAAGTATCACACTGACTACAATACATAATATAAAAAGGAACAATGTTAAATTAAAATATTTTTAAATAAATTTGTATTTTGTACTTTATCATATAAACTACACCTATGTACTATATGCCAATGTTTGCAAATTAATAAATGATTTATTTATTTTAACTTGCTAGGATTAAGATCTGTCATAACCTTCGTAAGCTGCTATGCTATTCTGTAACACAAACATCATCTCGACTGTCATTCAAGTCATTTAATTAAGAATACCATATACTATAGATAAACGTCAATATTCTCTTTTCATTCTCACTCCGTGTGGTTCATCTCAATCCCGTCAGAACTTGGTGGCGCTAGTGTCGAATCTCACCGCGGATTTAGAAGTGAGTTTGTAATTGAAGTCTTTAGAACTGACTGTATCCCAATTGTTTAGTATTCTATGAGGCTGACTCAGGGCCTCGATTGAGTCCGACACTAGTCAGGCATACCCGAATAAACGTGTGAGTAACACTGGCGAATTAGTAAATAATAATTATCATTAAGATCGCAACCGAATTGTTATTAAAATATAACTTAGTCAGCTCGTTGCGACATTGCATTGATCGTGGCACGATTGTTTGAGCACCAGTATTGTGATTAACGCGAATTCAAACCGGCAACCTTTTTTTGGCAAACAGTTAATCTTACCCATGTTTTTATATCGGAATTTATCCTTTATATAAATTACAGCGTTATTAATGAAGGCGGTCTTAAGTCGATAGGCATTCTCAACCAGTCGACTTTTTGGTGATGCAGAAACAAAACAAGGTAGATGCACTGAAAGTGGGTGAGGTTTCGTTGATAGGGCGTAACATCATTAGAACTAGGGCTTTCTGACGTGTATGGTAGACACACACCATTCATACGAACAATGGTCCGCGTCACAGATGAGCAGAGGTAACGGTAAGCTAACCATTGTTTACACCATCCTTCATTTGAGGATATCTGGCGGTACTGCGTTTATGGTTTGCGGGCTGTTGTTATTTTTGTACAGTTTCATCACGTTGTCGGACCAACGCACTATTGAGGTCAGTGTTTTCCTTGTTTCCAGCGCGTTATTAAAAGGGTTTTGTAGTAAAATAATGAAATGAATGAGTACCGTACAAATTTGTAGACGGAATTCTATTCTCCGGCAGTCTTCTCCCGCATCGTCACCAGCTCACGAAGAAAGGCCTCGTTTGATTTAAAAACTTTTCCGATATACCCGCATAAAGCGTAAGAATAAACGGAGTATAGTACTTCATCATCATCAGCCTATCTTAGTCCACTGCTAAACATAGGTATAACACTACATATTATATAGGTGTAGTATTTATACCTACATCATATGTAGAAGGTATTAATAGTAAAATTAAGACACTATTTCGTAATAAACAGACAAGACAAACTGGTACAGGAGGTAATGTTACTAATCCGACATAAGACCACGTAAAGTTTCTATAAGAAGCGAAGGAATAATACATTGGTACCACACGATAATTAACATAACACTTTGTTAAGTTTTTAACAAAGAGAAAATTTGCATGTATTGAAAATAGACGACCGGCACATGCAATGATGCAAATACAATAAAGAAACCATGTTAATATAGCTGGCAGGCTAGATATTTTCTTCACTGACACCGTGTTCAATTTACCAGAAAAATATGTAAGCCTCTGACGAGCACCTAAGTACATTATTGCATTCCTACATTTCGCCAGACGTTATTGGTCCCATTTAATAGGAAGCGAACCCATCGTCATTTATTTCTCGCCCAAAAAAGTTCATAGAATAGCACACATTGGATGCTTAGCCTGAATATAAACTCCCACCTTATGCAAATGAATTCGATCATCTTTTTGGCCACTATTCCCATAAAAATTCTGAAAATAAAGACATGGTTTCCATTCAAAACCTTATGTTCGAAGCCTGAATATTGCATCTTGTTTATAAATGTTTAAAAACACGACATCGACACGGTCGCTCTGCGGTTTGTTTTATTTATCCCTAAAACCCAGCTTTAGTATCATCTCACGTACCCGGGCACCATGCTGGGTGTATTGTTTTATTAACTAGGGTTATCTTCATCATAATATACTTAAGTGTTTGATTTCCCATGAAAGATTAGGCTTCAAGTGAATATAATACTTTTATGCTCACAAATTATGGTGATCGTAATCAGTGTCTGTAGTATGGGGTTATAATTAATTATCAATTGTGCACCTTGCATTTAATATGGCAGACGAAATGGTTGAAATATACATGATAGCGGTTATTAACTAATAAACAAAAATGCCCAATGCCAAACATTGCCGTCTTAACTCGACTCTGGCAGAATAGTTTGCAACCCGACTTAATTACCACAAAAAAGAGATTAACAATAAACAATTAAGCTACCGGGACAGGCAATAAAAAACACAAAACGGATTCCAAGCACACCACAAAACGATGAATACAAAACAACAGCTTCAATAAGGTACCCGACAAAATCCCGATGTCTATACACAGACGCATAATACGGAGCGAACGGTGTGGTTCAATGGGGACCCCATCCAATTACATAGGTATTCCTATTCCTTTGATCACGTAGGACATAGCGGCCCCTCTTGACACATCGTGTACAATGATCGAGTATTCACACCGTACCCGGCTACCGGTAGCGATGTTGTGAATATTCTGACGCGTTGGTTTATTACCTACGAGTATTGGAACAGGAATTTAATATACCCTGAGTTATTAGGTAAATATAAGATATTTACTAAACCGCAGATAATGAAGTGGCTATCTATCTTTGATCTTCCGATGCTAACTACCAATGCTACTTCAGTTCCAGGTTTAAAAATACCTAATACCTAAGCAAGCAAATACTGATCCATTTCAAAATCTGTTTTAAATTCTAGAATACCAGAAGAATCGTGTGTTCTATTCTTATTCTGAACACAAAGACTCACATTAACATTTTGCGCTTCCTCTAAATAATATTATTCATATGATCCGGTGTAAAAGCAGCGAGGTAAGAGAGAATGCGGTGCGTGAGAACATTCGATACCCGGAGCCGGTCTCACACCGTTCCGGTTTCTTCCAATGGCGAATATAGATGTTGCGTCCTTAGATTAGACTGCATATTTAATTACGACATTATCGTTTGGTCGGTCGTTGACTGTTATGTGGAGCAAAACACGTTCCGTTGTGTATAAGTGCATTGACAAGTCCCCTGTAAGAGCCCGGTTCTAAAGATTAGATATATTCAAATATTCAGTAGCTGCTAACGGTATCTTGGTCGCTGTTTTAACTATTTCGTTTTCAGTCAAAAGTTGTAGTTATTTGTTGTAGAAATAGTATTAAAAAAATGATGTATGCTTACTATAATACAATACAAAATAAAATAAAAAACCTAAGTATAATTGCCATACTTTGCCAAACCAAGTTCCACCAGTTTCTATACAACGAAATAATTGAAACAGATATTCATTACAGCTTTTTACAAGCTAACAATAAACCTCGATCTAGTCAATTAGTTACAAGGAGATCGTATCGAAAGCGAAGACGTAGTCTGCCAATTAAATAACAACGGAAACACTGGTGAGTATTTACAAAATAAATGAATCATTTCCCCTGACTTTCGAGAAACAAGTAAAATCGTGAGAGAACTCAAACAATAAGTAGTCGACGCCGCTCATATTACGTCTCATAAGAGCAACGCGGTCGCAATTATACTCGACATTAATACGCTTCTTGCCAACATATGTTAAATAGAACGAGACAGTATTCCTTTACTTTTTATTTGGTTACACACATCTTAGCTTACAAATGCTAATAGTATTCGAGGCGCAGAAATATTTAGTATTCCCAATGATAACAAACAAGAACTAGAGCCAATTAATGATTATTTATTTAACGCTTACTTTCTAACTGGCGACAAACTAGATTAGGAGAAACATTGTAAATAGTTTCCATGATATTAACACAGTAATAAAGCAAACAAAGTTAAAAATGACTAACTGGGTGATGAACAAGGTTTCTTGGAACATGACAGGTGTACTATATAACAGGCCAAGTCCATATTACTGAACAGAAGTGACATGTCAACAAGAAATCACTTAACGTAAAATGTAGCAGTGTTACTTGAGTAAAATCACTTCAGTGACTCTCGGAAACGTGACGTCCGTCGCAAACATGTTCCTTGATATCCTGTCACTGACTTAAAAGCATATGAAAGCCAGTCTAGCGGCAAATAAAAACGGTGGAACGCTCACCCAATATTTTTAATGCTCTTCCTTTGTGTTAGAATAAAGCTTAATATAAAGTTTCAGACAGCGGCAAAAATTATATTGAAAATAGTACCGTAGTCTATCGTAGCCTTTCTAATAGAAACCATGAAATTACATCTACGCTCGCTTAAATATGCAAACGCATTCACTGAATAAAATACCTCTATTTTACAACCAACAACAGGTTTAAATTATTCTTCATTTATTGATAAACGATTTCTTGTTTAATCAGGATTTGTAATAAAGTTACAATTAAAATTCAAAGATGACAGGGATTACTAAGGAAAAGAAAATGAAATAGACGAAGTAAAAGGCGGACCAAAACAAATTAGGCTCAATTTGTTTGGATGTAAAAAACAAAACGTTTTCTTTGGAGCAAATTACTGCTCATAATGTTTTTTGTTACATTAAGGACGTAATTTCATTGACTAACAAACTGGAAATATCCAAAATTAAATATGGAATTGACGTCATCCTGCAATACTGGGAACGAGAGGACAAAACCGTATTTGAGCGAAGAAACCGGAATGGGGTCATTGATTGGCAAATGCTTGGACGCCAATAAAGCTAATGAAATTTATTCACAAAAATGAATGACGATTATATTATTAATTACGATATCGTCAGAATTGCGGCTAACCGGTGGATGTAATTGGCAAGCTGTCGTTCATTGTGGCGTTCTAAGGGGGAGGCCTTTGTTCAACAGTGGACGTCTTCTGGCTGATGATGATAATTATGCTGAACAATTTGCAGTAGAACTTGTTATCGTTAAAAATAATAGCTAAAGTATTCGATGAATATATGTTATTACTCCTGTATACTCTTCTCATCTGAATTTCGTCATTCCATTTTATTATCGACTGCTTTTGTCCCTTATCGGGCACAACGAATCAGGTGAGTTAAAATACTTAGGATAATCGAAGTCGCTTTAGTGCCTCATTGCATTTGAATTCGCACTTTTACATAAATACATAACATCACGCCTGTATTCCCCGAAGGGGTAGGCAGAGGTGAACATATAGTACACCCACATTTCGCCAGTTATGTTTTAAGGTCCCAATGTAATAGGGGGCGAGCCTATTGCCATCAACCGGGCACAGATCTCGACTCCGCACTTGTATACATATAAATCCAATTATTAACCCTCAGAGTCACAACATCAGTACCATACAGTTCTAAACTTAACGAAATTGCTAACGGGACGTTAATCGTCGTAGAGAAACGTTTAATCTTTTGTTTCGGAAGTGTGTCATGGATCGGCAACCCGGAACAAGTCGGCTAGTCTTACAGTATTGTAACATAATCTTACACATAACAAAGGCCGACATTGTGGTGACAATGGAGCTATCAAGTGTCCGATTATGTTATATAACACTGATACAGGGTACTCGGGGTAGCTACAAAGTCGCAAACAATAGGCAGTTTTCGACGAAAGCTTTCGAGAAAGGATGTTTGGTATTACAAGACCTGTGTTTGACACCTGAAGTGGAGTTTATCTAGCAAATAATGGAAGCTATGTGGAACCTACGTATGTATGAATAACGTCCTCATACGATCGTGCATGTTAAGGATTGCGTACTTCCACACACAGCATTTTTATGAATAATAAGTTAATATAAAAAATATATTTTTAACACAAGCTTTTAAAATAAAAGTACCACAATTATTGTATTGTCACCAAATCTATTTAACTATGCTAAATTGCATGTCAAAAAGTAGTTCTAATTTAGATTGCAAGATTCGACCTGAACAAACTCACATACACACATTGCAAGTTAAATAAAAGCTTGTAAATATATAGTAGGTGTTATTGAAATTTCCATATTCTGATTCCTCTTTTGAGATATCCAATGCATGCGGCACTGAGTTTTCCGATTTTACATCGAAAAATTGTTAAGCAGTAAAATACTTAGATATCCAGATATTTTTCCGCTAGTATCGTGTTACCTCTATCAAATGTTTTTTTGATTAAGTACATTGTAAAATTAACCACTGAATGTTTACCATTAATTCATATAAAGACCACAGAACAAGTAACACCAATGAAAACGTATAACATTTAAATTCCGTTGTTAAGATTCAGCGAGCAAAACATAAAATAAAACCGAAACTAGTGCAAGTATTACTAACACGCAAACACATGACACTCCAATACAACTGTCAATTTCACAGAACTACTCAAACCGTTCACATTGATGCGGAATAACCAATTAACCAACCGGCGCGGGCCGCGGTCCAAAAATTACCAACCGTTACCATTACTGTTACTGAAGCTTGTTCCTATACACAACCAACACGACTCGCATTTTGGAAACCAGTCTCGCAAAATAAATACCTAATGAGACATGTTCTATTCTTCATTCCAATCTTTACCTAAAGTAATAAAGTGTATTACAAGCCCACTTAGCCGCCCACAAAAATCAAAATAATATGTTTCTACAACTCAAGCACACACATGTCATTTAAGCTAGTCTAACAGGCTGTCTGGAGGCTAGACTCAACGACCTTGCTGGCCCAACCTCATCTCAGTCCACATATTTGCAATAAACAGTCCTGGGCAAATAGAAATAAGGACCAAAATCTAACGAAAGATATTCTGGAAGATTACAAAATAATACCTGTATTGTGTGGAGGTGAGGACTATTTATCATTTGAACAATTGACAAGCCATTATGGTCTTTGAAACAAAATACTTTAAATGATAGACGACTGTACAGGTGTATTGCTGGACTGAAAATGAAATGTAATGTTGCAACGGTAATTGGACACTCGATTAACACTTCAATACCTCATTGTTGTAGACAGGCACCTCAGGCAAAGTCTTAGCTATTACTCATGACGGCTTTGCCTCCTCGACTATCTTCATATCTTGGCATTGTTCAATAATCATAGTTAATCTGAAATTAGTCATATTTCAACATGACTACTACATATACGAAGCTGCAAGCGTTTGTACCAACCGCGGAAGGCAAGTTTGACGGTATATACTAATTCCAAATACTTACATCCATTTGAATTATTTTTTAATCTGGTTGAAGCTAACCAATGTAAATAATAGTGAGTCAGAGTCACTAAACCTTTTTATTGAAACTTTAAATTACGTTGTAGGCGCGTGCGAGATGATGATTGATGATGTAATTATTCGTATACCTACATCTACATACACACATTTGAACTGCCTGGTTCTGTAGACCACCTATACAGGTATATAGTACTATAAAGAGTCCAAGTTTTCATAGTAAGTAAATAAAACTAATACGACCTTGGCTTAAATAAAAAAATACGCATTTTTTTTCTTTTGTATTATTCTGGAATAATACTTCAAAATGCATATTTTTTTATATTCATGCCATTTAACTACGAAGTTCAAAGGTTGCCAACGACCGCAGCAGTCGGAGGCGTTCAGAATTGATCGGTTCCACGAGTTAATACACTAAATGTGTGTGAAGAGTAATAAAAACGAAGTTATCAGTTAACGGTTACAATGCGAACTTGTTTGACCACATGCTTTGTTAAATGTAGAGACGATTACTGACAACTAATCGTTCGTGTTTGTAATATCGTATGACGAATTTCCTTTGAGTATTAAGATCCTTTTATTGGTTAACAATTCGAACTACTTTTATTTCTTGCAATGCTTGTATTCAGCCAATAATAAACTGTTATATCTAGGTTACATACGGTAAAGTTTGTCTTCAAAGTTTGCAATAACACCAATACTCAAGCATCTGCGCTCCAAAAAACGATAACTGTCAGCTGGGCCTGGTCGGCACGTCTTTTGTCTCACACACTGTTTTAGGTAAGAGATAAACCTACGTACTATGTACGTGGTCTATTACGTGGTACCTATTACGTAACAGTTTTCCTAATACTTGTCCATAAAAATAGGTTTATAATAGCAACGTTTACGTTTTGTCATCGCTGACATAGGTAATGTTGTAAGAAACTGCCAGCTCTTAAACTTATGACTATTATATCGGTACTTGGTTTTCTTACTGTATTATTTGGTCACATCCTCTGGAAACAAAAAAAATGGCAGTTTGGAACCCCTAAAAACAAGACGTGCGGCACAACCATAAGGTGGTAGTTAATGAATTGACACAATAGGCCATGGAGACAGATGGTCGGAAGAAACCCAACCCTTGCCCTATCGTGGGATGGTATTATCATATATCATGATCACACTGATATTATACAAACTTTCGCCTTTATATATATATATACATAAAGGCGAAAGTTTGTGAGTGTGTTTGTTACCTCTTCACGCTCAAACGGCTCGACCGATTTTAAGGAAATTTCATATGGAGGTAGCTCACACCCTGGATTAACACATAGCTACCTTACCTTTTATCCCGAAAAAATTAAGCGGATAACACCGCGGGGTCGCAGCTAGTATATCGTAAAAACGTTTGACTAAGGATTTGAAAAGTGTATTCTGTGTCATACAAAATGTATGTCGATTACACCGGGTAAGAAAACCGTATAAGTCATGTGAATTAGTCTCCTAATCAAACAGAGCCCCTTATTCATTTTTTCTGCTCCCGATAAGCGTGCAAATTACACAGTTTAGTAACGTTTTGTAATGAGTAATACTGATAACAGGACTCGGTATGTGAGTATGTGGATGCGACTTCAGAATGAACAATAGTATAATTGTAAGTAACATCACTTAGATTCTTTGTTCATTGTTAACATTGCTACTGGATCCAAATTGATTCAAATTCCTTTTTCCCATAAGACTTCTTAGTGTCTCCCCTCTATTACTACAGTACTTGCATGATTATTTACTTGATTGAAAATGGTTTTAGCTTGCCCTCATATACGAGGGTCAAACTGAAAGTTCTTAGAACTGGCCACTTATAAACAATATAATAAAAAAATAATTCTAAAATTTGAAAATAGAACTCTTTGCCAATATTACTGAGTATATATTTCATTAATTTGTCATTTGTTTTACGATTTGGCGGCAAATTGAAAATTGTCTGTGTCACGTCAACATGAATTTAACACGAGAAAATTTTCGTGCAATGATTTTTTATGACTTTCGATGTCATTTAAGTCAACAAGAAAGTTATGATAGACTACGATTGGCCTTTCACGATGAAGCCCCATCTCGTGCGACAGTTTACAACTGGTTTAATGAGTTTAAACGTGGTCGCACTAATCTCACTGATGATTTACGTGAGGGACGGCCTTCTACGGCGACGACTGAAGATAACATCTGTGTTGTGCGGCGTATGATAGAGACTGACAAAAGAGTGACCTATCAGCAGATTCGGACAAGCTTAGGCATCGGTATGAGTCAAGTGCACAAAATCCTCCACGAACATTTAGCAGTCAGGAAGCTTTGCGCCCGGTGGATACCTCATAATTTGACTGAGGCTCAAAAACTCCATCGTGTGGATTGGTGCCGTAAAATGATTGAAAGATTTAACGGAGGTGACTCAAATGCTGTGTTCGACATACTAACAGGTGACGAAAGCTGGATTTACTGTTATGATCCTGAAACCAAAAGACAATCTGCTCAGTGGGTGTTTCCTTTCGAGAGGTTGCCAACTAAAGTGAAGAGAGATCGAAGTGCGGGAAAAAAAATGGTGGCCTCGTTCTTTGGAAGGATAGGTCATTTCGCAACAATTGTGTTAGAGGATCAAAAAACAGTTTCTGCAGAATGGTACACTACCAATTGTTTGCCACTTGTCTTGGAAAAAGTTCGAGAGAAACGACCTCGCAGTAGGATCCTCCTTCACCACGACAACGCCTCGTCGCACACCGCTAAGCGAACGATCGACTATTTGGCGACATCAAACGTTGAATTACTGGGTCACCCGCCGTATAGCCCCGACCTCGCCCCTTGTGATTTTTATTTATTTCCAAAAATTAAAGAAAAACTTAAAGGAAAGCGGTTTATGAATGCTGAAGAAGCGGTGGCTGCGTATCGCGATGCCATTGAAGAGAACCCTAAAGACGAGTGGGCAAAGTGCTTTTCCCAGTGGTTCCATCGCATGCAGCGGTGTATTGACGTGAATGGACAATATTTTGAAAAGATATAATAAAACTAATAACTGGCTAATGTAATCAGTTTTTGTTTTTCTAAGAACTTTTAGTTTGACCCTCGTACTTATGTTGTCAACGTTATGGTTATTTTCTTAATATTTTTAGATTTTATTAGGGCATAATTTAAAAACGCAGGGTTCTTATATAGTCGTTTTAATTCTTGATTTATAATTATCAATGCTTATTAATCACTTGTCAGTTGCATCTACCGGTTTCTCGCAACTCTGACGACGATGGTGATTAACCACTTTCAGAATTGTATTGCAGTTGTTGTAAATGTTTATTATACGAGTAAATCGGCGACCATTATCCATGGTAAATAAAACTTTTGTCTCCAAATATAATAACATCTAACTTTATCGAATTTTCTCTTTTTAGAAGCACCTATACAGAATTGCATTACGAGGGTTTACTAAGATGGGTTCCATTTTGGGCTGCGACCGGCAAACAAGAGTGGTATAAGAATAACGAAGAACCAAGTAGAACAAATGATGTCACTATCAATCACATCATGTACTATGTAATCTAAAGAAATAGTAATTGTAACACTAATTTATTTACAGCTGTAAAAATCGATGATAGTATATAATTCTCAGTTTTATTTTTAACCTCCATGACTTTCACATTTATTACTTTTCAAACAATAAGTCCGGCCACCAAGTCGATCGCTCATAGTAAACAGGTACCATGGATACGAGTTTTAAAATAATTCTCTTTATAAATGATTTAGAAAAAAAAACTTACCCATGTTTACTATTGACAAAATGATATAAAAAGTTTCTCAAATATCAGTTAGCATTAACGACATAGATCTATAACACTGTAAGAGTAGAAAGCCATCTGATCTGATTGCTGAAGTTAAGAACTCGTGAAACCAATCAAACTTTTTGTTTGCAAACTACGATTGAGTTTTGTAATATCTTCTTCAAAGCTCCTTCTCCACTGATATTTTATTATTAGTTTGCGTCTGACTCTAATTTAGGATCTTTATAATTAAATACTAAACAGTAACATCCGAAGTCAACGGTTCAACGAAAGATCGAATAAACAAAAACACTGCACGATTCCACTGAAAATACTTTAATTATAACTGTTAATGTCTGCTTTTGGACTAAATTCAGTTGTTTGTTTTTTCAGGAGCTGTTAAAGAGATGATTATAGAAGCACAAAGGAAAGAAGAATTTAAACTAGAATCATACATTAAGCCACGCCTATTTACTGGGGTAGAGACTACAAATTTGCACTGATTATGATTCGAGCATTCCTATTTACCTCGTCCGCCCTCATCACATTCTTCATACATCATAGTCGATTTCGGGTACACTCTTAACTAATAATTGACGACCTAATTAGCGCGGTGGCTAAGCGATTGGACTGCTGCGCTAAGGGTTGCGGGTTCGATTCCCGCACGGGGCAAAACTTTGTGCGAACCACAGATGTTTGTCCCGAGTCTGGGTGTTTGTGTATGAGATATTTCATGTTTGTGAAACGCACCCACGACACAGGAGAAATTCCTAGTGTGGGGCGACGTTTTTTTTAAAAAAAAAAAAAAAAAATTCTGGAGACTGCTCTCCAAAATTATCTTGCCAAAGGATCGTTAGTAAGCGATAAAGTTACGTCAACATGCACAATATTGTACTCAACAGAAGTTCGTTATTAATCATTCATTACGAAATATTCCACACGCAGGCACGTGACAATGAATTTATTATGTTCCTATACAGACAGAAGCATTTTATTAATATTTATAGCCGACGCATCATTCCCTTGTGAATTTGACGTAATTTCAAATGTAACTTACCTAGTAGGTTATGTAGCGAACTATAACTCTGACGTGTTTCAATATTTAGTGGTTTAAAAATATAACAAATTTAGGTTACTAACCTTATTTAAATAATGGATTTTTGTATAATTTATTCGTCTTCAGTTTTTATTTGGGGAACCGGTCGTTGTGGCGACGCTAGGAATATCCAATGGACTTTTCAGGCTAACATAAGGGGAACCAAAACCAACAAGATTTAAATACATACTATAAAACTATCTTTCCTACCTGTACAAAATAGTATATAATTATAATACCGTCTTTACCGATATTAATTTCTTTGTAACAAGATGATTCTACCAAAAGCAAAAAGTATCTGTTTTATTAATACACCATAACCGAGACAATAACTCGTGTTTAACACAGCTGCCTATTGATTGTCGACGGCGTCATGACAAGCGGTATTAGGCGGCCATGACCCACGACCCAATATTCGATCACCAATCAAACCTCTACGCATTTCATATTTACTCCCCTATAAAACTATAGAACTCACGCAATAGTGTAAGTTAAATGAACTATGTAGCTCGAACCAAACGGCCCTTTTATGAGCCTTCTCGGTTACACCTTGGAATTCAGAGGAGTTAAAACGGGAAAGTACTTTGAGTAGATGGAGTGTTGACCCTTATGTTTCACTGAACTCCTTGCTAATGTCTCCGGTAATAGAAAATACATTTATCTTTCATATATGTACATAGCATGGTTAATTATTATGTTACCTTACGGTACGGCGATGTGGACTCGAAGCTTCACTTTTCTCTTTCTATTTTTTTAAGCAATTAATTGCGATTTTACTGCATTGTAGTAAACAAGGGTACTTAAGAGCTACTTCTGGCAGAGATTTAGCCAAACTTTGACACAGAAATGAAATCAGGGAAGATGGTCACTTTATTCGATCCTTATCTAATCTCATCTCCCTTATAACCTAGATAGGCAAACGAGCTTCATTATTCAAAATCGAGGACATTACATGTTTGGTATCTACAAAATGTTAAATAGTCTTTCACAGAAACAATAACTTGGACTCTGAACAACAGTAACCGTTAGTGACTGCAGTAAATACTTCAAAGCACATGATTAAAAGAACCTTCAAAGTAACAACCCGCAGCGACAGAGGAATTTAGTCTTTAACAACCATAGGGAATGCAATGTACTGTTAAAAGGGTTACAGGCAGTAACTGTTAAAGTGAAATGACAAGTACGAGAGCCCAACGACTCATTATAGCGAAAATCGTGGGAAAGCTGGCAAATGATAAAGAATCTTAATCCGAAGTTAACAGAGAGAGATAATTGATGAGTAACTACGAAAAGAGTGACCACAATATTTGTTATAAAAGAAGAAATAAAAGGAATGCTCGAACATCAAATGAGCAGACAAGAAACATTTTCAGAGTGGACTTATGGCGCATTTTAAGCTCGATTCTCGTCTTAGTAGTATGCATTCACCACAGACAATTCAGTACATACTACGAAAGTGTCTCAGCACAGTGTCTCGCACGCTAACGGTCGATAGACGTGAATACAAAACAAACATTATACGCTGTTGCTAATCAGACGAACTTAATCAGCCGAATTTAATCGATTCTTATAATCTAAACCATTTGCGTATTTTAATTAAGATTAAAATTAAGATTCTTGTAAAACTTAAGATTCTCATTAGCATGTTTCATTATAGCTATAAACGATTGGTCATTTACTCAAGTAATTTAAAGATAAGCGAAATCCAGCTCGAATTCTAAACAATCCACCGTTTACCGAACAAGGCTCGCGACTTCGCGAGGCAGCCGTATTCCAATTAACATTCATGCCTGCTTAGTCATGGTACCGACGCAGCGCCAAATGAAAAAATCGAACATGTCTCTATAAAAAGAACTTTCTACCTAAGTACTGCATAAAACTTCTAAGACTGTATGTTATTAAAGGTGTGGTAGGGCTCACACACGCGGCGACCGTTACACGGACGGGAAGGGCAGCTGGGCTCGCACCTGCCGTCAACAGCTGAGCGCCGAGCCACTAAAGAATTATAAGTCCCGACAAGGACTCCTTAGACGAGGGCTCACGAGGGGGAGCTAAAATGAAGAAACATTTTTGCTTCATATTTTCAAGTCATGATGATACTTTCAACTTTTCTCTCCTTAATTAAAAAAGTTATCGGGATGAAAATTTTTATCTTGTCCAAACTGGGGACACAACAAACATTTTAATTGTTTCGCTAACAGTTTTTAGGCGTCTTTGGAGCAGTAAGTTCTTTCTCTTTCAGCGTCAAATGTTCGTGAGTTCGATTCTGTCAAAGGACAATATATTTATTTGATCCTTATATAATATTTGGAGATTTATTCTTTTCGATTTTGTACCTAAACAAACATTTAGATACTGGCAATGTGACGTAGCTATAAAACCTTCCGTTAGAGAATGCAGGCTGGCCATCGTGGCGTTATTCTGAAGTGCGAATACTTGACAAAAGCATCCCGACCTTCGGCATTCCACACGTGGAATTCAGAATAATCCCTGTCCGAGAGCACTTCGGCGAATTGCGGTCAGGACTCAGAATGGCGAATTTGTGATATTCATTTAGCAAAATCTTACTGGGGAAATGCAGTCAAAGAAACCCGTTTCAGCCCAAGAGTGTATTGCAGGGAAAAATTCTAGATGCTATTTAACCGATCTTTTTTTAGATTTTTTATCCTTGCGGCAGAGTTTTAGTTTATCAGTACATCCGAGCCGATCCCTGCACGCTTCGGGTGGACAGCAATTACACCTTGTTGTCCTAATTAATTTTAATTAACGACTACCAAATTGAGACCATTAAAATTAATTACCTTAGTAAAAATAATAAACTGGGCTTATCCATTATACGAGGTCGCGACACGAGCCATTTTACAAATTCTTTGTAAGCTTCGTGCTTATTGAGTATCTGAAACCGATTCCGTAATTTTCTCATTGATATATTTCGCACTCAATATCCAAAAGTGGTTTATCAATAGCCATCCCATCCAATCTTTGTCGACAACATTGAAGGAGGTCGGCAAACACTCTCGGACGTGGGCAACATTATTGATTATACAATTAGGAAGCTTCGGAAAGACGACATATTTTACGACAACTTAGTGATGTTAAATAATTAGTACCTAGTTATACCTACTATTTTAGTGCATCTATCATGATCTTCCTAATCACAACACTGAACGGGAAACGCCTTATTCTCTTCTGTGGTTAACAAACTCAAAGACAGATGCTGTCTAAACTCATCCAACACCAAATCACGACAATCTTATTAATTCTATAGTAAAATTGAATTACACTGAGCAGTATTACACGTTCCATACACAATATATTACTCAAAATCACGGATCTTCTTGAACTATTGTGATTGTTTTCTTCAATTTCGCATGTAATAGGAAAGCTCTTAAAGCGACTGTCAACGTTAAACATTACTTTCTTAAGTGCTTGTAGAAAGTTTTAAAACTTCCCAGATAGTTTTTTCTTCGACTTTCCTAAGTTTGTTGAAACCACTTAGTTCTCAGTTGTAGCCGATCTAGATTTATGTAACGAAGATGAGTGATGCTTGACATGAATCTTGTTACATTTCAGTTAATTGTAATCCCGCTGTTACAATAAACTGAATATATTCCACAAACTTCCTTATCTAAATGTGTTTAATTAATTATTTTCTAGGATAATAATTAATTAAAAACATATGATGATAAAGTTCTCCATTATGTTCAAATGTCGAAAGCGGCGTAACTTGATCGGAGTTGGAAATTCCTACACAGTAACATCAGATTAAATGGCTTTCTGTTGTAATAGTAATGCTTTGTCGATTTAGTAATCTTTTTTTATTACTTGATAGGATCTCAATAAGTCACACTTCTTCTGAAAAGGGAACCCGTAGTCTTAAACTTCGCTCTACTTTAACATACGAGTATTTATTACTAACGCAATGGTAAACATAAAAGCCATACAACCTACAAGCTCCACGTGGTTGGGATCGTAAAGCGCTGGCCGCCGCCAAGGCCGCGTCCTTCGGGGAGCTACTGTGTCATGAAGCCTCAATCGATCCATAATTTACTTCCAAAACACTCAAATTTATGGCCGACACAATCGGGACCGCCGTACCAGTGTTTACTTTGATGAGGACGACGATCGCAATCATTTCCACCGAGTCCATTTTGCAGAAAATGATTTTCTTAATCGCACAGCGTTTGTTGACGACCTTTTACATGCTCAAAGGCTGGCAGAAGGAAGTACGGGTCTTTAACCTTCACAATAAATAAGCCATTATTTACTTTACAACAAAAAGTCCTTCATTACTTCGGGAATCAGAACTATTAGGTTGTATTTGGCTGCTTATAAATTTGGTTTAGGATTTAATAGAAATCAGACGGATATTGGCGTCGTGTAAAAGCGTCTTAAAAACATTTGTATAACTATTTGTTGCAGCAGAATCGTTGACTACTCCTTACATTGAGAAAACAAACATAAATCCCTGACCAAAACCGCTATACTTAGAATCTTATATCTTGCCTAGTCATAACAAGAACCTAACAAGCAACATGGTAGTCAATACTCCGCATGCGAGCGATTCTCGAAACAATAGATTCAGGTAAGAGTTTACACGATAACATCGATAAAGTTAAACATCAACAAGGTAAGTCACTACATAGCTTGTGATTATGAGCTAAATGGGAATCAAAATTATGTTTAACAAAATACATCCTTGTGTTTAATTAGCGGCACGCTTCTAAATGCTCTTACGCTTCATTGAAGACTAACAGACTCCGTCCGACGGGCATGTGTTCGTTTATGAAGATGGTACGCAATTAACATTAATTAGGCGTTTCGTTCGAGTGTTCACGATTGCCCGTGATCGTTACTTGTATCTAAGAGACGTCTCTTATCTGAGAACAATTCAATAAAGAGATGTTTATGGTCCGTTTTGTAATTACGAACCGAAATTGATTTGTTGTTGGTTTTTGATTTCGATTGGAGCTTATCGTTCAGACAGTGATTCTTAAGGTGGGATTTTGTGAAGCAGTGTAGATACCTACTTTTTGTAAATATTTCATATTATTTAATGATATGCATCAGCTGAACTGACTAAGCTGACAGCTGAACCATTTTTTTTAATGCTACCCAAAACCTTATTTAAATTCTGTTTGCTAAAAATTTGTTATAATAAGCGAATGATTGGAATATTCACCGCTACACAAAAAAATCTCCAAGCAAAAACCAGACCGAAAATAGCCAGAACGAAGACGAGAAATTAGACATTCGAAGTCGTAAAAAATAATCGAAAGATTTCTCCTTAACCTGATTTTGTACGATATTTTAGCAATAATTTGATGATCTAGTTCTTGAGTCGTAAATTTTATGTTACACGATCATTATGCGACCGTATTTGACCTAATTGTCTCGATCTGATTTCAATCATATTAATGGCCAATCAATTGCCATTTTCAAGACCTTTGAGCTAACTAATGGATCAGTAAGTAATGGTCTATCATTTAGTATCAGTACCTAC
Source organism: Abrostola triplasia (assembly GCA_946251915.1). NCBI lineage: Eukaryota > Metazoa > Arthropoda > Insecta > Lepidoptera > Noctuidae > Abrostola > Abrostola triplasia. The sequence continues at coordinate 9,132,350 of OX276435.1, forward strand.
ACTTACCGTAAAAGTTAGAGCTGGCCAAAGGACTCTTTTAGTAAGTAATAGTCAATCTTTGAATCTGTTACCAGTGACCATCATTGGTGGTCAATGCGGTGTTAAGGGTCACGAACCAAAAAAGCTTGCAGGCTCAAACCTTTGCAAGTGTGAATGAAATCTTCTTCTCCGTATCGGCATGAGCCAATAGCTACATAGGTCATGTCGTGGTAGATATTGGTCGGTCAACAAGGATGGTAGCGAGGTTGACCGTCCAGGGTGCGCCGGCCGTATTTAAGTATGGTCACTAGTGCAGGCTCTCTATTTGCACCCCAATGATGAATAAATAAGATGATATCACTATTGTGTGCTCTTTTAGGTATTGTAAGATACCTGATCCTAATAATCCTACTATTATTTGCCACTTATAATGCCTAGTGAAATGTGGGTGACCGGTAGCACAACTCGGCTTACTAGGTACACACAAAAGGGATGTCCGAGATGGTACAGCCAGTACGCCAACCTCTGACCATAAGGTTTCATCATCACTTCACCGTTATCACGCACTGTTGGGTATAGACCTCCCTTATTCTCTGCCATTATTCTCTATTCTTAGCATCTCCTGTCCAGGTGTTCTTCAAATTCGTTAAATAAGACATACATTCACCCCCGACATTATAAACTTTTCTTCTTTCGTCTAGACTTAGCTATTCTTGTCTAGTCCTCGTGATGAGAATAGTAGAGAGCTCCTCTAAGTTTGTTCAATGAAATCTTTTGAAAGTTCATCGCAGTACATGGTAAATTTAATTGGTTCAATGTGAGTCACTGGACGTAATTCCCGACCGGTACATTACATTTGTTATACAGGTCACATAAATAGGTACCATTTAATATTACGTAGGGGTTTATTAAAAAAAAATTACTTACTCTTGAAAAATAAAGTAGGTGTTATCAATAATTTATTTAATTAATTCTGAACATAACCAATGCTATCGATAAAATATGTAAAAACATATTAAATACCTAAATATAAAAATATTTAGATATTTTAATATCCAGTATAGCGACGAACGTACACAAAAAATTAATTCAGTAATAACAGAAATAAAAATAAATACTTATAGTATTTTCCTTGTATTTAATAATTTACCAGCAAAAATTAATATGTAGCGGAAAGAGGAACGCTACAAATAGGAATTATTGAAGAATTACCTGACAAAAACTAATTATTACTTACTAACCAGTCAAATGTTTTGTAGTGATGAAGCACGCGTCGTGGCGTGCTGTACCCAATGAATTAATTATCATAATAAATATTACAATTACTACTTACAGCTGGACACATGGCATTCATTCAGCACACACTGGTAGATTATCCAGGATTCCAATTCAATCATTGTAGATGCGGTCATTTTCGGCACAATAATATTATTCACACAGTCAATAAAACAAAAGTCCAGTCTTAATACGACAAATACCACATAAATAATTCACTGCATCGCTACAAACGTCAAGAGATAATATTTTCAGTCAATGTTTTCAATTTGTAAATAACACGCGCGAGTCTAACACAGGACGTTGTTTTGATAGGTATCGCCCACATAGGTTCGCGAGCTGAATGATTTGATTGGACCTTCGAGCCATATCGGCCCGCCCGACAGGAACCCGGAAATTGTGAGTAGTGTTGCCATTTTCGCCGTAAAATCTCCCCGAAGCTGCATATTTATTTTGTTAGAGCTTTACATTTTCTGGCTATAAAAATGACTAAATATACAATCATTTTACGAAATAAAAAACAACTTAATTACACAATGAGGACCATAGAGTATGATTTCGATGCTAGTGTAGCGTCCGAAATTTTAAAAATCACTTTTTTTTTTGTGGGTGGGCTACACAGGTTTATTTCCAAATAGAATAAAGTTGTACACAAAATATTTTTTTTTATAAAGAGACAAGACCACGAAAAAATTAAAACGAAGCATTATCATAATGTATCAGCTACACTTTAATTAGGACTTTACTCAACAGTGGCGCCAGCTAATGAGCGCAATAACGGTAGTCCCCATTGTAATTATGGAGTTCAATAATTAAATATAATTAAATCTATTTATGTTAAATAATAATATAATTATAATTTTAGTTGTTACTTTTCACTTGTAGTATAACATACATAATAAAATATTTACCCATATTTAAGTAAAAAGTCTTAACCTAGCAACATTGTTTCATAGACAACGTGTAGTGAAATAGAAATCGAATAACCTCAGCTGATTAAATCGATTTGTTTGGTTGATGTACGTAGTTGAATATTTGACTTAAAATCAAAATAATGTTATGTAATAACAATAAAATGATTATTATAGTCATCGTGTCTAAAATCATTATATAAATTTGAAATATGACACAAGCCGTCGCTTTTTTAAACTTTGAAAGTTCTATTGTTTGCAAAATTACATTTAAAAAAGGTCGTTGATTCGGTCCTTATATTCTAGCTTCTATCGATAATTCATTCATTATCATGATCCATAATTATCAGTTTTCTGCGTTCATTATTTCAATAACATGAATCGATTATGACAGAATCGAAGAAAGCAAAAATAATAATATTGTAATGACAACACTACAAAGCCAGCTGTCAGAGTAGTTTTCAGATTCAGACAGTCAGTCTACTTTGTTTTTGGTTTTTACAAGTGCTTCGCGCAGTAGAAAGTGGTGTTTATTTGTAAATATTGTAAAATTGTAAATAATCATAAATCTTGAGTCTATATCTTTGAATTTGTATTTGTATCATCAGTGAAAGTGTTTTATGGAGAAAAACAACATTTTAAGGACTTTTTGCGTTTAAAAAGGTAAGTTATGTATTTAAGTGCGATGATCAAACACCTGTCGTTTCATGCGTAATTTTTATGCAAATGCAATGCATTGTCTAATGTAGGGTCAGTATAATTTCGTCATAGTTTTAAATCTGTTGTTTAGTCTGGTACGCGAGCTAGTTGCGCTGTTTCGTGTAACCTTGAGCGAGCGTTGTGGAGTGTCATCGTCTAATTCGGCCTTATGCCCTACAAGTATTTATAAGGCAACGAATATACCTCAGGTAGGTACTGACGGAGTATATAAGCAATTCACATCACGCACGTGTCGTAAAACGATTTCTTTTGTTTACCAATAATCAAACATGAAACATCCAAAATGAAAACTTAAAGCGTGGGTAGGTATAATATAGAAAGTGTATAGGTACCTGATAGTTATAAATAGACCAGATTAAATCACGAAGCCCCTAATTGAATCAATTACATTAATGTTTTAATCACTACCAACAGACTGATAATCCTTATTAGACCCACCTACCTATATACTGATTGGAACAATACTTCCAATGCAGAACTTTCCACCATTTTATTTATGTGGGGTATTATATGTATTCATTTATTTATTAGACAACTTACACTTACAGTTTCATATTATAATAAGTTACAGGTTAAGATACAATAATAAACAGTCATAGTAACATAATTATTGTTAGTTAAGTACCTATATACATTAAAATAAAGTCTCCCCGCTCTAGGATTTCTCTTGTGTTGCGGGTGCAATTCACAAACTTAAATTATGACATACACAAATACCCAGACTCGGGACAAGCAGCTGTGGTTTGTACATATGTTTGCCCCACAGGCCCCGCGTTCAACCATTTTTCCTTTGCGTACACTGTGTCCATCAACATGGCGTACGCTCCTCCCTCCCGCCACTTCACACCCGCTTAATGTTGCTAGGCTAGAAGTGGAATACCGCTTCTGGGGTAAATGGCGATGTTTTGGTTGTGATTATTAAAGATTTGTATAAAAAGATTTTTAATTAACAAATGTTATATTATAATGTAGTTATTAATTCTAATACTATTGCCATTGACCGAATAAGTACAAATAATTATAGACTCCGTGTTACTACCTAATTATACTGCCCAGACCGGTAATCAAACTCCACACCTTACGCATATAAAACATAATTCTTCCTCCATTTAGCATTTTTACAAATAAAAATATTAACAAATCACGGGGTAATATTTCACCTAAATACTTGCAACACTGACAAAATGGACGCTTAGTTTCATTGTCAAATAATTACGATAAAAAATATTCGACATTTAAATAAAGAGACGTATTTATGTGAAACGTACACATGAAATGTAATCCTATTATATTTTTATATATTTTCGACTGCAGTTTTCGTCATTAGCATTACGCAGGTCGGCATAATTGAATTAAATGCGCAGCGTATAAAACGTGCTAGCGATGCGCGCGCTTTTTAAAAATGAAATGTCAAATTTTCCAACTACTCCATTTTGGAGTAGTTGGCATACTTACATTATTTTGCGCGGTCACGCCTTCTGGTTTGTTCTATATTCTAAGGTTTGCCCCTTGTGAGTATCAAACCCACATCCCATAGGGCAGCAGTCCAATTACTTAGCCACTGCACCAATTAAGTTGTTACATTCGCACATTCGATAAGTCATTTGAAGACCTGACATGCTTGGCATGGCTTGATTAAATATATTTTCATTAGTAGAGGAATGATCAGAATTATTGTTTTAAATAAGTATTTATAAAGTCATGGTGGTAAAATTTGTTCTAATTCCAGTGATTGTTAACTACAAAGTAATCATTACCATAGTGTATAGGTACCTACTAAATTACTGTTAAACATCTGATGTGAATAATTATTTCTACTAACACTTATATACCAGCTCGAATATAAGCACAGACAACATGCTATACAGCCATATCTAGTTACCATGTGTAGGCCCTTCACAGCCTCTCACTGGCCAGTAACATGATATGTGATATTAATACTCTGTGGTTGTATATCCTTTTTTTAATTAACTCTGCACACCTCTTTTGTGTAATTAGTGTTTATCAGATCTGCTTTGTGCTTGCTAAAAATATTTTTGAAGCATATAAATTATTAGACTAGCCATGAGGAAAAGGGGTTTAGACAATTTAACCCACCACGCTTGTCTAATGCGGGTTGGTGGGTGTGCAGAGAGCCGCCTAACTGGACTCATGAACGCCACCGTTGGTACTCTATGTACTCATCCGCTGCTGTTCTAAACTAACACCCTGCACTGATGCTAGTTGTAATGCAGCTCACAACCGAGAAGAATGGAGGAAGGAAAGGGAGGCCTTTGCCCTGCAGTGGGACGATCATGGCTGAAATAATAATAATATATAAATTATTGAGAATTCTAAGTTATATGGAAGTATTATAATATGCAAATGATAAACCTATCAATATTTATAAAGTTATTAATAGATATTTTAAGTGTCTTGTTTATTTACATGTTATTCTACATGATTACCTGCATCTGATTATATTTGCATATTTTATTTAGTTGATTGAGTCATCTTTTTCATAACAAACCATGAATCCAATTGATCAGCTGACCTTATGTTCTCATAATGCTATCGATAAAAAATTATATCTGAAAACTACATAATCAATTGAAGTTTTATTAAATTACAAATTATTGTGCAAAAATAAAATATACAGTTACAAAATATCACTTTACAATACATTTAACACCCGTGTTTCCATATTAAATGGTTTAAAACCATAGATAAACTGTGCCATAACAATTTATCTATTCCATTTGGACTTAAAAATATTTAAAAGTTAATCACACCTGGTATTACATGTAAACAGTTGTCATGATAAGCCTGTAATCAGCCAACTAGGTGCGTCACATTGACCCGTGACTCAGTCACTATCAGCCCCTCAAATAATCTGAAAAAGTAGTACACAAATATTTGTACTGAGACACTTAATTACACAGTAATAATACTAGTATTTGCTCAACATATATCGTTGCTTTTATTTTGTTACCAATTTTAATTTATTTCTTAGGACAAATAATAATGAAGCAGTATGCACAAACAACTAAATAAATGACACTCATTTGAATAAGCTTACACATGTTGCTAAATAACAAAACCCAACAAACAAAGGGACATCTGTAAAAAAAGCAGACCGTGTGGGGTTTCTATAGATTAATCATCTTTTATATCGCATGACGTCATTAACACCCATCATAAAATGTCTGGCGGTATCCTCACATTGTTACAGTGCATGTTCAAAATGGTATGTGACTGAATATTCTAGAACATTTGAATATTTTCAATTTTTTTAAGTCCTCAAAAGTATCTATGTTAGAAAAAATATCTGGTTTTAAAAACCTGAAAATCGCAGTCCTTTTATTTTTATGTCGCCGTAAAAGGTGAAAAATGACGTCATTCCACGTTACTCATTGTTTATAACTTTATCTATGCTATCTGTGTGCACGTTTTGGCTCACGTGTGGAGTGTCTTCATGAAGTACCTACCAGTTTAAGGGTAGAACAGGAAAGGCACGTAGGCTTGGTTGACAGAGCCGAACTACAGTCGCTAATAGGTTGACTGCCTTGGCTATTAACCGAGTAAAGAGGTACTTAAACGTTTCGATAAGATAATAATCAGGGTCTTTTATTATGTGTAATATTTCCTTATAATTTTATTGTTCAAGTGAATCGTGTTTAACTAGTTACAACCTTAAGTTCAACGTATTCTTTACTTAATAATTTATAAGAAATCGACCTCTTTTTACCCTAAAGTCAACACTACCCCGACACGACACAGTGTAGAGTGTAGATCATTACTCCTTAAATTCTTGCCAAGAGGGATGTCGTTATTTCTTTTAACAAAATTATATTTTACTTAAGTATTCCAACCGGCCCTTTTCGAGCAGCCATGCCGTCTTACTACATAAGGTCTTCACTTAGTGGATAGTGTAGATACGAAAGCCACGCCTCAAACATTCATCAAAGGTGTTCAGTTCTCCAGTCCTAGTCAGCATAAACTAAATCAATAAAACAACACAAGTTGCTCCCGTAATTTGGAGTGTTCCGATAGGAATCACAATAAGGTCTGTTACCACTGCCGCATACCAATGTTCTAATACAATACAACTTTCTCTCATGCAATGACATGTGTAGAAATAGTATTTCGTCCGCAAATTGCAACCATCAGCCAACAAAAAGTTTATGCGGAAATTCTGGCGATACTATTTTGTGGGTACTACCTACCGTACTTGGTGTGGATAATAGCTTTAGTTTAATATCATCCTGTTTTCATTTAATGTTGGATTTTTCTTATATGTAGATAGGTCCTGGTCTCAATGTCACGTGTCCGATGAAAGCCAGTCTCCAACTCTCCGTGAAGGTCGTGAAAGACGAACGATATGGTTGTTGGTTTTGTTTCCAGTTCTGCATTTTTTGTGCAACGTGTACTCTTCGACAAAGACCTTTTAGGCTGTTTGTATAACATAAATCAATGCTGGTCACAGTTAAACCATAAATACAGTATTTCAGATAGAGTGGTGAAGGCCTGGCAATATCTCAAAGCAAAATCAGTTTTATTATTTAGGCGAGTTGTTGTTTTAAATTTCGGCTTCCCATTGTTGTAGCTTGAAATGAACTCATATTGCTCGCTCGCATTTTGATCCTGGTTTGCAAGTCTCGTAAAGAGCATTAGGCCGCGACGAGGCATGCATAATAAGGTTGAAAAGATCTTCTTAACGTATACTGTTGAGATGAACACAAATATTAAGTTTTCTCTTTGATAATCTTGGTTAAAGAAAAATATTGGAAGAAAAACGAGTTCTTAATGACGATATCGCCGACACGCAATGGGTAAACGTAATCAATGCTCGTACCCTCTCTGCATGAGAATAGGCCTTTGTCTTGCTGTGCGATAATTTTAGTTGATGTTATTATACATATTGCAATAGAATCGTTATAAGACTACTATACCACGCAAAAATATGTGCAGTAAAATATAAAATACCCATAGGTTTTACTGTACAAGTGGAAATGTCTCTGCAAAAACTGTATTCTTCTTTTCTTCTCTTAACTCTTCTTCTATATGAAATTGAATTGCTGTTCGTTAGTCCCGCTTAAACTCCAGAGTGGCTGGACCGATTTAGGTAATTTTCGTCTTCAAATATTTGTAGAAGTCCAGAGAAGGCTTTAACGGTGAAAGCTGTACAAAGTTCCCCGGGTCAGCGAGTTATTTAATAAAATATAAGTGCTAGTGCGGTGACATAAAAATATCTAACAGTCATGGTGGCTATCGACATAAAATTCGTGATGGATGATTGGCAGAACGCCAGTTTTCGCAAATACTTCCTAGTGAAGTACGGTCGATAGTCTAGACATTCCAAAACCTCTCATTTATCTAGTATGTTTGTAAGTAGACCTGAAATATCAAGACATTTCATGAATATTTTAGCAGCTTTTTGTTGTGATGTTGTATTTAAAAGCATTCTCTTGTTGTTATTGGTTACGTTCACGACAATTAGTCGACCCTCAATTCTCAAGAGCTCTTGTAACAAGGTTGAATCGTATTAAAACGATTCGGCTACCTCGTATGCCAAAAATCAATATTTACAGCTAAGTTAATTAAAAATCGTCAACTAATTATACACGCGCTTAGGGTTCTAGCGTTATACCTAAGATTGAGTAGTTTTGTATTAAACCGTAATAATTTTAAAGAATTAAAACTCCAAAACTACTATTTAACAAACACGACTCGGACAAAAGATGTGTTAATAAATACAAAGCACAAAAAATATTCACTGAAGATACAATATTCCTGAAAAAAAGGCACTATAAATATCAGTTAAAACAACGGAGCGCTCTAAAAATAAAACAAGACGGCGCACCCAGACAAATAAAACATTCTCACTGCTGTACACTCGGATGAAAAAGGATAAAAATATGGCTCGACCATGTGCTGAAAGAAACTTTCCGTTCCCACAATAGGTACTAGCTGGCGTCACAGAGCATAACTCAACGCATCAATATCATCTGCACTGCATTAATATTCAAACTACCGCACCACCATAAAAAGTAATATCCCGATATCAGTGTCTCGTTGCGAATTCAATGTCATCCCCATTCATGGGTTGGCCGTTTATTAATCTAGCCGTGACGTTCGGCACACTGCATACGTCATCGGACAAAATCGTATCATACGGTAAAGCGATTCCAACTACGTCAGAATTCAGTTATTGGGAGACTACCGCAATGCGAATTTAAAGGTCCATCAATAGAACTCACGAAACTGACGTAGTAACACGAAAAAACCACTACCTTGCCGAAAGCTTCAAGGTCTGTTGGCTTCGTTCAACGTTTTTTGATTTTGTGTATCAATGCTACACATGAAAGTAATGTTCAAGCTAGTAAGCACCTTGCAGAATTAAATGACTGTGGAGAATTATCTACTATAAGGCTTGAAATCAAGATGATGTAAGTAACACCCGACATAAAAAATAAATGTACCTTGTCGTTATTTACTTTTATCTACTTAGATGATATTATTGTTTTATGTCGTCATGGTGATCATGTAAAATATCTTATACCTACCCAAGATCTCCACCTTTTTCGTTTGCATCTCTTTGTATTATTTTGGCTCTGTCGAGTTCAAGAATTCTCATATTTGCGTGCATACTTATGTGAGTGATGTAAAACTCAATACAGCCACATTATTGCCTCTTAAGTGGTAATTAGTAAACAAAAGCGCGTTTGAGATTACCAGATTGCTCAATTTGGGAAATATATCGCTATTCGCTTTCAGTTGGACTAATTAGTGTAACTGACCTCCATATTTCCTCCTTTATTACACACAGCATTGTTATTGTTTTTTTCAAGGAAGCCAATGCCGGCTCATTTCCTTATGTTTTGATCCGTCGTAACGAATACAAACATGAGTCATAGCCAGATAGTCTAGCTGTGTTTATGTTGTTCTCTTATCTTCATCGAGGAATGTGGCATTGGAGGCGCGTTAGATAAAGTAATAGTAGAATTAAAAGCCTAGATTTTGTAAAACGTTCGTAATTGTTAACGTAACGTAGTGGAATCCTAGTTTTATTATAAAACAAATACACATTTTTTGCTATCTAAGTACCTATAGTACCTATTATTATTACGTGCAAATAAATTATTTTGATATCATCTTATTCTCCTTCTCGCTGTTCAACTGTTATCAATGTTTTGTCTACACATTTCTTTATCAGTGTATTGACATCTAAAACGGTACCAGAAAATATAATGATATTGAGATTCAGACGAGACGAGACGACTTCCTATTATGGACAATTAGAGCGAGCTACGTCGTAGGTGTAGTGTAGGATGTAAATCGCAAAGATGTTTATCTTCATAAAGTGTTTACCCTGTTGTCCTCTACTAAAATGTCTATATTCATTACCACTTAATTAATGACCATACTGTTTAAATTCAATTAAAGAAAAATCTTAGTTTGCAAGACTGTTGCTAAAAAGATAATAATATAATTAAATTACCAAAAATGTATAAATTTCTATTATTTTCTGAAAATGAAGTAAATACAATCATAATAAAATAAATATACTGTTTATCTTTATTTCAAATTTCATTAAAATAACATCAGTAGAGACAGAAAAACATACTATTAATAAACATACTAAAAATAAAGTGCCTTTAAAGATGTAATATATCTGCCCATTGTACAAGATCTGCAGCCTGCAATACTTACTTTGTTATGTAGGTTATACTATTGTTTACTTCCTTGGTGTATAATAATAAACAAATATAGTCTCTATTTACTTAATCATTCGTCTACACGCAGTAGAACCAGTTTTGGCCATTTACCTGTTTCATTATGTATTCTAATTACGTCTGTTGGTAGTGTTGGTCGATACGTCACTAATATAAACATAAGACACCAGTGTAAAAGGACCCTCTATTCTCATCTCGATGACTCCTAAACAAAGCGCCGCAAGGCAGCTCATGTGTTTGTCCATATACACAATTAACTGGAGTCAGAACTAGCAATCTGAAATGTATTTTAAACTCTGTGTGGGTGGCCGTACGTGTCATATTGCTCATACTGTTATTTCTGGCCTTAATTCGTCATTTTAGATGCTGGCAAGTTTGCTGTAAACACTGTTTTTTGTCCAATAAATAACGAAATATTATTTGACGTGTTTGTGTGCATATCTTTGGTGCAGTTGGCCAATTTGCAAGAGATATGATTGACATTTTAACCCTGATGAGAATTTTGAAGGATACTTTTTCGTATTTTTATCGGTCTTAAAACGATCTCGTATTGTTCCAGGCATCTAAGCCGGGATGGTGATGGAAGCCGATCCTATTGCTGGCAAACATACTGATGGTAAGTAATCAATAGAAGATAGTATGTCAACGCATATGATTAAGAACACAGGATTTGTTTTCAGGAATTAAATAAAATTCTGTAATATAACATCGCATCTACCGATTATGCTATAGCTTATAGTGAGTTGTTGTTGTAGGTTGGTACTTACTTGGTAATCTATCGACAGTTGACGTAAAATCGCCGCAGTCTACAACTATTCAGCCTTAGTAGTGGCATGCTCCTATTCGTAGAGGCGTGTTCATTTGCATATTTCTGCCACAAATATGCAAATGAGTGAGTACTTTTATTATTTTCATGAAAAATAGTTAGGGCGATCGAATTTTTTGAAAGGTAGAGGCAGACAACGAAGGTATGCTGTTTTTTAAGCGGCTACGTCTCATGAATCATGATTGAACGTTGAGTGCAGATATTTCTTTTCACCTTATTAGGAAACTGCAAGAATATCGTGTCATATATGCAATGTATCTGACTGGCGCCTGATAGTGTCAGCTTAAAATTTGTTCCATTTTCAGGCATGCTGCTTGAATTGTCCTTGTTATTGTGTCAAAATATTCTTTTCACAGTAAACTGCTCTTATATTTACATCAGAGCACGACCTGTTCGAACCCTGTCATATATCATTGCATTTAACAGTCTAGTGTCTCTATAAAACACAATTTGGGAGATTTCAGGCGCGTCATGTCCTGTGCGTGACGCGTGTCCTATTTGCTGGTCTCATCAATCCATATACTATCTCGCCCACAAGTCGTTGGCCCAAATGTTCTCGCTTGATGCGGCTATAAATAAATGCACGTATCTGTTTTATCTCTTGTTGTATGACGACACGTGACGAATACACTATTGTTCATATAATCTACTATCATCAGTCACCGTTATAGGCCTGATCGATTATTATCGAATCAATTACGAAAACTATTGTTCCACATACGTTTCCTTGTTTTTATTATTAGATTGTAACTTGATAAGCGGTGTTTTTCACGCGCGTGGAATGTGTCGATAAAATCTATTTAAGATTTCTGTAAAATTGTAGCAATGCCAATTTAATAAAATTAATATGATCGAAGGATTGCTTACTATTATAAATATCCTTTAGTAATAACCTCAGTTTATAGAACAGAACTGGAAATATCGGTAAATGTGGCACTTATTTTCGTGTCATCCATAAACCGTGGTAATTTTAGAAACACCCAATTGACGGGAACGGAAACATAATTGTATGGACACAGATCGGAGCCAGACATGTTCCTTTTGATCTTTGATTGTGATTTATATTCGTGGACGACTCCTTGAAAACTAATGTTGAGTTTCCTATGCATCATGATTATACATTACGTTTTGTATTATTCAATCTTCTTTGAAACTAATTCTATTGAGAAGACCATCGACTGCATAGCTCGAGGCTGAAGTTCCTTGTCTAACTACTCTACTCACTAAGGTATGCTAGATACAAAAAATATTGCCAGAAATCCACGCCCCGTAGTTAGAGTATCAGTATACAGATACATTTTCGTGTTCTAAAAGCCGTTCGTCCTTAAATAAAGGTTGCGTTGAATATAAACACGTTTCTTACATTGCGATGCAGTCTAACCAAATTGATGTGTATATTTTGCACGCAGTGGACGCCATCTGACCTCCGAGACCCAATTACTGGAGGTGACTGATATCTTAAGGTTAGGCTGTTGACAGACTATTTGTAATGAGTGTAACGACTGCCAACATTTACTTTAAGGCACGGAAAATACTCGAAGTGTGAAGAAAAGTTACCAGAAATAACATGGAACAGTTTAACAAACAAACTCAGCTTACCATTATAGATACGAGTAGTGACTATTGACTAGCTATATAATTAATGGTTTAACTGAGAGGTCGAACAGGTACTGACTTATTGCATTGAAAAGTAAAAGGCCAGATTAATAGAGCGGTGTCTGCGAAAAGTTGCAGCACTACATCTTCCGTGTATGGTATTCTATTAACTCACGCGTAGCGAATTAGGATAACTTACGTCTAAATTAAAAATGGTAGAGCATGGATTTTGTCTATCTCTCACTCAGAACCAGAACACTTTCCATTTTAGTTCTGCAAAAATTATACGAGCAAAAACGCGTTGATTTATAGGTAAAATACAGAAGAAAATGTTCAATTTGCTTTTAAATTGAATCAATAATTTACAAAGATTCAATGTAGCGTAACTTTGTCCGATGACTTTGAATGGCATTATTCTGATTGGCCATTGATGGAGTCGCTCGGTCCTGGTCCATCGCGTCCATTGTATTTCGTTTTTATTTGCATATCGAAAACATGGCGGATTGGCGCCATTGACGTTGATAAATCAATTTTAAGTACGGTACCGTACTGCATAATTTTGACATTTGGCAGCTGTGTTATCCTTGAATAAATATCAGTGGTATTTTCATTTCCGTGCACATTATTTTCTCATAAACTTATATACGCAAGACTTTGTTACTGATTAGGTATAGGTACCTACAGCCTATTAGTCAGATTAGATAAGTAACTAGTAAAGATAACAATAATGACAAATTGATTTATGTGTTACTTTATTACTTAACTTTTACTTAAATTTATTAATATTAGTTATAGGGGAAAATAATATCTACGTATTACCTATGTCCCATGTAAATGTTAATTTCATGCAAATTCTGCTCCATTTTTTCTTTCACTTATTTGAATAAGTACTGATAAATACTTATACATTCTTATCTATGTGTACGTATTTCGAGCCCAAGAATATTGTAGTACTTAGGTATTTTTAAACACTGTTGTAATTTCATAAACATGTTAATTAACACGTATAATCTTCTTAAATACGGCAGTCCTTGGTGTCACTAGATAGAACACAACTCTCCCCGATCAAGCGTATCGAGCGGCGAGCCATTTCTTAACCATTGTTGGTGACACACTTACTTCAGGATGTGGGCACACAATCGTCATTGCTCAACTGATACGCTTTTCGTGCCCTATCTTTAGTTGCTGTGGTAATTTTCCTCAAAACTCAAACCATGGAAATTACGCTGGGTATTTTTCTGCCTTTGTTATTCTCTACTGTTCTTTCCATCCTTGTTTGACGTTTTACATAAATTGGTACCGAATAATATTTCCCGTGTAACATTGGTACTGTTACAGCGCTGTAAACATAATATATATACCTATATTTATTATGATTTAATTCCAAAAATCATTTAGGTATTCAACCGCAATGAGTTCTGGTATAAACACGTTTAACACGTAAGCAGACAAGTGAGCGTTATTATAGCATAAGTTCATGCGGGTAAAATCAAAATTCGGATATTCCTAAAATAACTCAAGTATACGCACAAGTTGAAATTTATAATGTGAATCAGTGTTTGTTATAAATAGTGGTACGTAGTGCAGCGATGCGTAATTTTATCACGGATTGTCTTTTGCAGAGAGAGTGCACGGCGCATCGCTGAAGGCGCGAGCAGGGGGTGACGTCATATCTCCGGAACGCTCCGTCGGCACCCTCGACCTCAACATGTCGTTCACGGCTCCTTCCAATTTGGTGCTCACACCTGCACCTGAATGTAAGATTTACTACCCAAACGTGTCATTAAATTTAGTATGTTATTGGAAATGGGGAACTGCCAAGATCGAAATAAATTCTAATATTTCTATTATTGACAATCCTTTCGCATTATTTTATATAAGTATTTGGTGAAATTAAATAACCTTTTTTTCTTACAGGTCGGAAGCTTTCAAGAGGTATCTCCCGCGCCACAGACAACGAGGGCCTCGTGTGGGCACTCCGCAACAACACAGAACCAGAACCAAACACACTCAATTCAGATCACATACTGTTGCTTCCAGATATTTCCGTCTACCCCCCTGATTTCAGGTAATTTTTCATTTGATCATCTGCTCATTACCTTAATAATACCGGTCAGTCATCATATAATTATAACCCTAAATCGAGATATCTATACATTTACGAGGTGCTTGAAGAATAAAGTATAACCGCTATGTTAACTATAAGCCCTTTGGCCATTTTTACAATACACTAAAGAAAACCATGATACAGGTCATCAGAGACGCTTCTAAATTTAGGACCACTCCATACCAGTGTTTTGATAACCAAATGGATTTCCGCAAGCCAAGCAGCCGTGTGATGTGATAAATTAGGTAGAACTGTTATTTGTAAAGGCAAACTCATGAAGACTGATCGTCAATTTACAAAAATATGAACGTGACTTGCTAAACGGGAACATTATATTATTATAGTTATGAGCGTCTGTCCGTCTGCCCCGAACGACTTTTTTTGGATTGATGCCCTTTTAATTAGTCACAAATGACATGTTTTAACACATATATTATGTATGTGTACTGTTGGTGCGTACGTACGGTCGGCAGCTAGCCAATATTCATTAGCTGTGCACACGCAACCCAACAGTTTGCGACTGCCGTTGAACTTTCTGTTATTGTTTACCGTTCTTTAACCTTTTCGTGTTTAGGAGACATGAATTCTACATTGATTTTGGCGAAAGTTCTGGCGAAGGTAGAAATACCGCGTTCCTAATGGTTACCGTTTAGTAAATACAAGCATGTGCGTCATATTCATCTATTAATTAGAATAAGTAACGAAAAATATGAGGCCAAGAATTCAATATATGTTTTTTGGAGAAAATATTTTCAACGGTGCGTTTCTACCACATTTTAATATGAGAGCATGGGTCTTTTAAATACTATTAAACTTATTTACTTAACTTACCTAATACCTTGAAGCTACGAATCGGTAAAAACATTCTACTCCATTTATTATCGCATAATAACAAGACTAGACAAGCGTATATTAAAGCAATATGCCCGAGCGTATATTCTCTTGAGTTACGTACGTACTGCGTCACGTTAAAAACCAAAAAACTTACCTTTAATGTATATCGTCCATCCGTCCGTGCGGCTGTCGTCTATCGGACGGACGATAACCAAAGGCCAATTTGGCAGAGACGTCTTAAAAAATTCGATTAAAACATCTTGATTCTCTTTTAAGGACATTCATCGAAAAGGATCTACTAGAGACTGCCACACTGGTGACGCTAGAGTCAGCTAGTATCCTTAACTGGTGGCGCCACGGTCGAGTGCCAGGCGCGCCACGACTCTTGCCGCTGGCCACGTCAGGAGATGGCAACTGTCTGCCACATGCAGCTTCCCTCGCAGCTTACGGCTTCCATGACCGACTTTTGGCTTTGCGGACGAAAATTCAGGCATTGCTGTCTGGAGAAGGCGGTGAAGTGCTTACAAGTAAGTTTTTGTATTTCTTACGATTGGCAAAGTTGTGGTTGCGAAACATTAGGGAATACATGTGAATTGAAAATGTCGTTTCACGTTTCGCGTGATAAAAAAAGGAAGGTGTACCTATTATACAGATTATTATACCAACATTTTCAGTAATACATTATCGCAGCATATCAAAATAAATGCATTTTAAAAACCTTCTGGATACTTGGATTACCTATGGGTCTTATAACAAATTTTCTTTCCAGACGCGATAAAACGTCGTTGGCGTTGGTCGGAGAGCATATCGCTGCGCTCAGCGGGCCTGACGCCGTCGGAGGCGGAGTGGGAGCGCGAGTGGGCGCAGTGCGTGTCGGCCGCGTCGCCCGAGCCTGCGCGCGCAGCCGGCGCCCCGCACTACGCCGCGCTTGAACACCTACATGTCTTCGCGCTCGCGCATGTCATGAGGCGCCCCGTCATTGTGTTCGCTGATGTCGCACTCAGGGTTAGTTTCTACTTTTTAAACTGGGATTTTTTGAGGTTTTGTTTAAAAGAGTATTTCGAGGTGTAAACGAACGCCACCTAACATACTACTGGAAAATTTCTTATTACTGATAGACTGATAAAAGAGTTCTAAAATGTCCAAAAACTGAAAGAAAGAACGCCTGTCTTTTATCATCATCGGAAGACGTCTACTATTAATACTGTCTTTAATATGTACCAAAATTACATTACTAAGATTATAATCATAATAATTTCTTAGAGACCGTGTTTCTATTTATATTCGAAAAATAGGTCATTGCAACAAACAATTACTACGGCGCAGTTGTGTAAACTGTGCCGCTTAACGCCTTGAATTGTGAAGAAAGATATACATATTTTAAAAATAAAATACGTATGAATTTATTAGATCCAGGGAGAGACGTGTAGCCAGATGAATGGTAATGGGCTCACCATTGGCTTTCATATTACATGAGACTTACGATTATCATGAACAAGCCATATAACATACAAGACAGAACTAAAATTACATAATATTTAGGCCAATTTTCAACAGTGGACGCTTCCGTCTGATTATGATGATGATGATGAATATTTAGGTATCTAAGGGTAGTTGCATTTACCTGAGTTATTACAAACGCCGTGTTATGTATGTGGGTAGTAATAAGTAATCTCCTTGCGTACCTGAGTGGGTAGTCGTAGACGCTTCTGCGTGTATGTGGGTAGTGAGTTATGTAGTGATGCAGGACTTCCGCGGCGACCCGGTTGCGCCCATCCCGTTCGGCGGCGTGTACCTGCCGCTGGAGCTGGCGGCGGGCGCCTGCAGCCGCACGCCCATCCTGCTGGCCTACGACGCGGGACACTTCTCGGCGCTCGTGCCGTGCGAGCCGCTGCCCAGCGACGGCGCGCGCGTGCCGCTCGAGGACCACGCCGGGAACCCCATGCCCATACGGTATGACCGGCCTGGGCTGTCATTAAATATAACCTTAATTATAATTTAATTATACAATACATCTACAGCAACAAACTTAATAAAACTGTACCTCCGTTCGTCCTTACCCTGTGTATATAAATTATAGAATAGAATATAAGAATTTTGTCATCGACTTCTTTACAATAATGCCCCTCATAAAACTGAAGATCCCTTTAATGATATTCAAAATAATAAGATGCTGCTTTAATGGCGCACATCGTGGGACACCCACCACTAAAATGCTAATATACAGTACTATTCTCTTATTTCAGATTCAACGTAGACCCTGGCGATGATTTCCGCTGGGACGTAGAACCCGACCAGAAGACGATTAACAATCTTCTGCCTGACGAGTACCAACGTTCTTCCATGCTTGCAGCCTACCTTGACCTCGAGCGAATCGAATGCATCTCCCTTAACCAACCGCCCGAAGAGCTCCGAAGATCTCTAGATGCTCTATCTACAAAAAGTTCAAAGCAACTGAACTCTGTAGCTAAGCAGTTCGGAAGCATTGGAAGGTCGATGAGCAGCAAACTAAAGAAGAACTTTGGTTCTATGGCGAAATTAGCCGGCAAAAGCAATGGAAGTCATAGTAATCCTGAAGAGAGTATGATGAGGAGGCAGTCCACGTGTGAAGTACTGTGCTGCCGAGTGCTGGCCGCAAGGGCGCCTGTTCAAGAAGAGATGGTCAAGAATTATCTCAATGAAGCTTGGATCGGGTACGTTTAAAGTTCTTTATATTCAAATTTTATATATCCCAGATTTCTAGAAATACATAATGTTTTACTGTATAAACAAATTTCCAGATACACAGCAGAGAAGAACCGTAAGGAGCCGGCGGGCCCGAGCCAGCCGCGGTACGGCACGGGCCGCTCCCAGTTCTACGCGGAGGCCGAGCGGCCCGCGGCCCGCAGCTCGGGCGGCAGCTCGGCGCGCGCGCCGCCCGACCGCACGCTGTACCTGAGCCGCTCCACGTTCTACGACGACCGCCCGCCCTCGCCCAAGCCGTGCCGCGCGCCGCTGTGCATGTACTACGGCAGCCCCGACAACGGCGACTACTGCTCGCGGTGCGCGCGCCTCCAGTGACCGCCGACGCTCGCAGACTGTGTGATACGCTTAGGTTAGTCGGCCGCCGGCCACTTATGTGAAGCTATGTTTTATTCGACTTTCAAATTTAAAAGTTGTTCTAAAATATTTACTGTTTCAGGAGTATTTTTTTATTTTTAAAGGGTGAACTTTAGATTCAAAATTAATATTATTTTTAATACCTGCGATATTTTTGACGCCCGAACACTCTTGATCTAACATGTTAATATTAAGTTTTGTTAATTTGTAAGCGTTAATAACGTTTGAATTAGGCTTATTACTTTAATAATTATGAAAAGTAATTTTATCATTTGCGTGGGTGATATTTTTTTTATTGTTACTTAGATTTAGTAAGTCACCCTTGTGTTTGCCCCCACCATTATTAATATGCATAATAATTAGTAAGTAAGTTAGCACAGATAATATCTGTGAATAATAAATATTTCATACTACCCACATTATCAGAATAACAACCATAGGCGAATGAATGTTACGAAACTCTTATACCACAAATGATAAATTGTGAAATTAAGTAATAATACAATAAACCAACAATATAGTACCCCATATTTGTATACGCCTATGGTATAGACAATCTATGTGACTGTTAATATATTTATCAAGTGCCAAAAAGTGGCTTCTAAACGTATTTTACAAAAGTATTCGGAGGAGGTAATTGTCGGTTAACGTAACAAATGTGTTCAAAATTCAGTGCCAGGTCGATATCGGGAAGTAAAGTTTGGACAACAATAAATTATCATACATACATTTGTTGAATAAAATAAATATTTAAATGTATTTTTGAAATTATGCATGTATAAAACAGGGTAAAATCTGTTTAGATACCTACTGAGTATACCCTAACATTATGTTGCCTTTACAATCGTGTCTTCTCACATTGGAAAAATTACCATGAGTATTTATATTGTATTTTGATGAATTAAAGAGTGTATAGGGTATAATGTTATTAATATGTTTAAGCGGCTAAACTTTATCACACTTAAATTGATGTTATGTTAAAATAATACAAAGGATATTAAAATTTATGTAACATGAAGAAAAATAAGGACAAAATGAACTATATTTATAATCTATACCATTTGAATGTTAAAAGAAGAGTTTATTAATATTGTAGTGTACCTACTTTAAGTAGGAACTATTGATGTTCAAAATCTGACCATAGCCTTTTGGAATTGTGATTTAGAGGTTATGTACAAAGAGATACAGATGTATATTTTTTCATTTTAATCATCCGACTACCTCATTGATGCAGCAATTTAGAGATAAAAATAGAAAACAAAACTATGACTTGTCGAAATACTATGGTGGTAGATAGTGCTTCCAATGTGTAGATATTATAAACTGGTGTCAAAATGTTTTACTAACCTTTTAGCTGTAGTTGCTTCATAAAAAACAAAGCCTTTAAAATCAAACTAGATCGACGAAACCAAATCTTCCATATTATTTTATCATTAAGTATACCCTTTTTATGCATAATATATTAGGTATGTAGGTAGTTGGTTAAAGACTGTCACCATTTCCTCCAATGAGTTTTAGTAATATTAAACCGAGTATAGTATTATCTTTAGAACCTAGACCACTGATGTATCTCGACTTGTGATAGTTTCCTGATATAGTCTGGGCTCAGGGTAAAGTTTCGATGCACTAAAATTCTTAAGGTATTACTTAGGTATCATACCCTATCTAATAAAATCTAAAAAACGAGCTTGGAGTTAACCTCCGTCCTTAATTTGCTTGTTTAGGAATAATATAGGTTTTTTTCACCACTGCAAGACTGGACCTTGACTTCATGAAATTTTAGACTCATTACTCACTGTCAACTAGTCGCCGGCAACTCAGACCATCGGCGACCGGCGACCAAGAACGTAAACACATATTTAAACTACTTTGGCGACCAGTCGACATATAACATAGCTTAAACTTGATATTTCTAACATACCATCAGTGCTTTGTGGTTCAAGAAGGCCGTGGTGAAACTTAGCCTTTATTATATTTTTGATCTTCTAGTCCCATACGTTTAGAATAGGTAGTTGTAAAAGTGATAGTAGTAAGTGAAGTGATTAATCAATTACTGATGTTATTAAAAACCTTTTTAATTAATAGGTTGCATAGTGTGATTGTTTATTTTTCCTAGCATTGTTATTTTTTTAACTTCTGTTCTACTAATGTTTAGTTGTAATAAACTAGTTACTATACTTTTTGTATAGCTTTATAGATCTGTGCAACATTTATTGTTTGTTGGTAATCATGACAAGTTTAATTATAAATCAAAAGTGTACATTCAACATATTAACTCATAAAATCAGAGGTGAAGATATATTTTTTCATGTTTAACAATATAGAGACAGCATATCATGTTTCGTAGGAATATAAATCGATATTACACATGCAAATTTAATATAACTGTATTTTATTTTATCCCAGACCTTAACTCTCAAGCAATTGTTTTGCATTAACTCATAAGAAAGAGGAGGCTTATGCCCAGCAATGGGTCATTTAAAAGCTGATGATGAACTCATAATAAAGAATGATGCCATAATATATTTTCCCCTAATATTCATCAATAATTTTTCCTTTCGTTTGCCTTCCTTGCGTTTTAATGACACTAAAAAATATTCCAAGCACAAACGCCCAAAGATCTCACATAGCATGGATCTGAATAGCTCCTCTTTCGCAATGAGTCAACCTCATTAGCTACTTACGACATAGTGTCGACAATAAAGTTAGTGTTAAAAGAAAAAGTACTTACTAGCTAGGCAGGTCTGGTGGTTTAAAACACATTACTCAATGTAAATTATGTGTGGAAGCAGCACAGTAAAGATTACTACTTCAGTAAGTCTTGATATGATGAATAAAGAAGAATTTGTTGCAAACTTCCAGAATTGATTTAGACCCTGGCACAAGAATTCTAAAAGACCAGACAAATATATAAGCACTAAATGTGAAATCTAAGTGACTTCCAAAACATTTAATTTAGCTATAGCTTAGTAGCTAGACACAGGCCCCGCGTTCAACCATTTTTCCTTTGCGTACACTGTGTCCATCAACATGGCGTACGCTCCTCCCTCCCGCCACTTCACACCCGCTTAATGTTGCTAGGCTAGAAGTGGAATACCGCTTCTGGGGTAAATGGCGATGTTTTGGTTGTGATTATTAAAGATTTGTATAAAAAGATTTTTAATTAACAAATGTTATATTATAATGTAGTTATTAATTCTAATACTATTGCCATTGACCGAATAAGTACAAATAATTATAGACTCCGTGTTACTACCTAATTATACTGCCCAGACCGGTAATCAAACTCCACACCTTACGCATATAAAACATAATTCTTCCTCCATTTAGCATTTTTACAAATAAAAATATTAACAAATCACGGGGTAATATTTCACCTAAATACTTGCAACACTGACAAAATGGACGCTTAGTTTCATTGTCAAATAATTACGATAAAAAATATTCGACATTTAAATAAAGAGACGTATTTATGTGAAACGTACACATGAAATGTAATCCTATTATATTTTTATATATTTTCGACTGCAGTTTTCGTCATTAGCATTACGCAGGTCGGCATAATTGAATTAAATGCGCAGCGTATAAAACGTGCTAGCGATGCGCGCGCTTTTTAAAAATGAAATGTCAAATTTTCCAACTACTCCATTTTGGAGTAGTTGGCATACTTACATTATTTTGCGCGGTCACGCCTTCTGGTTTGTTCTATATTCTAAGTAGCTAGACTAGGAATTAAGAACTCTTTTCTTTTAATCGTTTCATTATTTCCCGCCAATTTCCTGATGTAGATGCCGGTGGATATTCTCGTTGGCTATAATTTATTTAAGTTGTTTATTTACCTATGGCTACACTAAAGTATATTTCTGTGGGTGAATAAAGTCTTTTGTTAGAAAAAATGTAATATCATATTATTATATTAAACCCGCATATAAAAAAAATCTTAATTACGCCGGCTAACCGAAAATAGACTTACGAGAATATCATCTTTAACGTTCCAAAACGTCCGTTATCTCGAACAAAACATTCTGTTTTTGGATAACAATTCGTTTTCACTATAAATAGTTTTTTATCCAATATTCCCACATAATAAATCGATATTTTTATTTATTATATACACACTTTTCTTTATATTTTTAATAATAAAATATTCATCTTACATCGACTTTTTGCGAGAAGTGTTACAAAGTTTCTAAACGAAGATTATTTATGTCAAATCGGAAGCGCTTTTTCTTACCACTGTGGAAGGAAGATGCTTTTTGATAAAATAACACAAATGAAGTGAAATAGTTAATAAATCAAGTATAAATGATGTCAGGTGGTCTTATAGATAAAGTTTATATCGGTCTGGATAATGCGCCAGCCGCATTTGATATTAAAGGACGTATTTTGGGACCAGTAAGTTTTCGCACCATTGTTTTCTATTTCTACTTTCTAGATGGCAATAATATAACAAAATATATTTCGTTTCAGAATGGCACTAACTTAGAGTACATTCGATCAGAAACTGGCGTAGTAGCTGTATTGAAAGGAGATAAAGTTGAGCCGCTGCATTTGGCTCTACATCACACAAGGTCTGAAGCATTAGCGGCCGCGAGGTCGCTTGCGCAGAACCTAATAGAGACTATAAGAGTAGAGTTGGCGCAATGGAGCGCTGCGCAAGCTGGGGGGCCGCCTCCAGCTTTGAACGTGCCTCCACCGACGCTGACGACGACTAGCGCGGCGCCCCCCGTGCCGCCGCCAGTCGTCACCGCGGCACTATCCACTCCTCCCACCATGACCTCCACCGCACACCCCACCGTCATGCCGCCGGTAGTGAGCGTCGCCCCAGCCACAGCCCCCCTCATGACTGTGCGGCAACCCACCATGCTACAGCTACTTCCACAGCAGCAATATGTGTTAAATCAAGAAAATGGGCAGCTAATACCTATAGTACAACCAGGAGTACAAGTATCTAATACTAACTTCACATCACTCCCCCTAGGCCAAACATTAAGTTTGCAGCAACCGAACTTTGGGACACAAATTGTAGATATATCTAATATGCAGCCAGTGAATGTGACTCAGTTACGGCTAAGTGGGGTACCTTCTTCTATGTCAATGATCTTACCAAATGGCCTCTCATTCCCCCAAGCTAGTCTTTCTACTTCAGATAGTACTACTGTCAGTACGGCAACTTCTACCCCAGTTGTGTGCGCAGCTCAGAGCACAAGTGCTTCACAGAAGATCCTGTATAGCACAGACAAAGGGGACAAAGACTTAAAGTATCACATACAAGGGTCAGACACTGTGCAGTGGACAGTCCCTGGCTCCCAGACTATGTTGATACCTTACCAACAACTGCAGGACCTAACATCAGGCCAGCAAGGATTGGCTAACTTGCAACCCCAACAGTTTGTGTCAGTAAGTAATTTTTCTTAATTCAGGACTTTAAAACCTTATAAACCACTAACTTATATTAAATTGTGGTGTCAAGGCCAGGTGTGTTAACTTACATACATAATTATAATTCACAGATAGCACCAGCAGGTGGTCTCCCACAAACATCTCTACCCCTGACAGCTGGTCAGTTGCAGCAACTGCAAGCTACAGGCACTTTCATGCAATTGAACCAAAAGGTACTGTAAACAAATATTTATGTTTTATAATGATTCTGTAGCTGGCAGGCAATATTCTTTTACACTGTATTTAATATATTATATAGCCTAAGAAAGGTGTCAGGCAGTTTTTATTGTTAAAATAAAGTTATCTATAAGCAGGTATCACTTTAGATTTAGTTAGTACACATTTTTCTTGTACCTACTCTTTATATAAGTAATCTATATTGAAGAAATTATTGATGAACTTAAACAAACACGACTACGATACGATAATAGACACGTTAGTCTTATATACCTAACTTAGAGCTGTTATAAATATGAGCAATTAGAAGAGGAGCACGCATTTACGTAGCTGATGACAGCCTAGCAACTCAACCTAGCACTATTTTGTTTAAAGTCTACATATAAATTGCAAATTCTTTAGTAGGTGTTCAGTCTGGTTTCTAGGCATAACATTGACATTTTTTACATTTTCCAACAGCCAATAGTAAGCAGTGGTTCATTGATAAACATAATATCAACGGGACAAGCGTCATCACCACAAATAATATCTGTGAGCAAGGTTTTATACTAGCACATACTAATATGTTGCTTAACCTCACAAGCCTTCGGTGTTTTGGTTCCAGGGTTTTATTTTCACAGATTTTCTAGAAATTTCCCTCATTACATCCTGTATTAACATTTGATTTCGCAGGTTTTCTTTTTGTTAGCATTGTGTCTTTCTTTTAGTTTGAAAACTTTTTCGGTGGTATAGCTATGGTAATATAGAACTCTATGGATGTTAAAAAGGTTTTACTAAAGAGTTTGATCCCGCTATACCACTGACAAATTCATTATGCTTTGTTAATTATCATGAGTTCCTTCATGCCATCCTTTCAACCTGAGTAACATTGCTTCTGTCCTTAGTGTCTGCTTTGGATCCCTTACATAATATATAAATAAGTCGGTCCTTCGTTTTGCAGAACACATCAAATCCTACAAAAAATGTGGGTCAAGAATCTCGAGGTCAGAAGAGATTGTCTGATGGGACCCCGAGTCAGTTGCAGCTGAGACCTATAGCACCAGCCGGGTATGTACTAGTCTAAGACCCATTAAACTTAGCTTGGTTTGGTGGGATTCTAATATTGACTTACTTTCAGGGTGTACAAACTATAAGAAAAAGTATTTGGTATAAGTTGTAACTTTAAAAATAGCTTTTGAGTTGAAATATACAATTATAAGTCTATTATTATGTCCTTTTTAAAATACCGAATATATTTTCTATTGGATTTTATTGTTTGCAAAAATGTCATCGACAAAGTCAACTATATTATTATACAGTCAAACTGGAATGGTCAAGCATTTGGCGTTACTAAACCAATCACACATTTTTACAAAAAATAAAGTCTAAGAGTCTTGCTCTTATAATGAAGCCAAGAAAAAAAGAAGACGCTAACAAAATAAGAATTCGGTATTCCTTTTCTCATGTTTCTTTACTATTATGATTATTTCTTATATTGTGAAACTTGTATATACTGAATTATAAATAGTTCCTACTAAACTAGATTTTATACCCAATATACTTAATTCGATCACAATAGGAACGAAACATGCGTCACAAAACATTGAAAACAGCAAACTCCCAGAACATTATTCCTTCAAAGGGCAGCTTCAATCCCATCTCTAATTTCCGTCAAATGAAGATACGGACTGTGTGTGAGTGTATGTTTATCTTTTCATATGGCACGTGTGTGTGATGATGCCGCAGGTCGCACGTCAGCCATGAAAAAAGCTCCACACGAGATTCGCGCACGTGGACCGCGACACCAGGTACATAGGAGTGTTTAGCGCGAGATGATTTGATTTAACCTTCTTTGAGCAACTTGGCGTAACTTGCGTAGTTTCCCAATTTAACGCATGCGTATTAATGCTGGTTTCACAACTGACCGGGAGACCCATACGGGGTCCCGAAACGAAGTCACGTGAGGCGCTAGAACATTGTTTTACAGCGATAGATAAAGCCCGCACAACGCTACCGCGCCCTAGCAACCGTATGCTACTGACCCTCGATTCAGAACACTACGGGTGTCTCCCGCACAGCTGTGAAACCAGCCTATGTAAGATGTACACATGCGTAAAAAATTAAAAATGCAAAATCAATGCGCCTGTATCGATTACATTTTTACAGTTAAGTAGCTGAAATTGGTATACTTGATCTCGGTATGGAGCTTGAACTATGTGAAAGGACATAAGCTACTGAAAACTTTTCCAGAAGACGCGGAAATGCTGGGGGGAGCTACTTTTTGATAAATGTCTTGCAATCGTTAGGTTAAGGCGTAATTTTTCCCATATCTAGCTAAATAAGGACTGTAGTTATTGATGGGTCAAATGCGTAAGAACTAGTAAAAGAGTCTTCATGGGAATTAGCCTATTTCGTTAAGCTAGCTAGATTGTTAGATTCTTCTATTCTTTATATATCAGCTTTTTCGACTAAAGGCAGTACCTATAGGAGGATCAGTGGCCGCTTGGATGTGTATTAGAATAAGTTTTTAGAATCAGTCTGATTCAAGGTGAGCTTGTTATTTTTACGCATGGTTTATCTCCTAGAAAAACTTAGGCGTAGTTTTCTCAAGCGTCTATAAATGTCCACAAACTTGCATGTAAAAAAAACTTTTGTTATCGTAGTGACAAAAAAATGCATTGTGCGTAAAAATTTGTTCATCAAGTCATCTCACGTTCTTTAATACCTAATATAGCATGTGTAGCGTCAATAACTATAGCATAAGCTGCGTATTCCTTGGTATTTATAAGTTTAAAGCCATAAGCGTTTTCTGGGGTATTTTAAAACGCATTCAGCGATTGCCATATATATTTTTGCTTAGTAGTGTTACACCTATACAGAAACTTTATCCCACTGTTGATGCATCCAAGCATACTTTGGAAGATCTCTTGGCATTACCTTCAAGCTATATTTATGTATAACACGTATTTATTTTAGGTATAGTAGGCACCATCACTGCGTAGATCCGATTCACAGCGCTTTTAGCACTGCATTCTGCTGCCAGAACCCGATAGTATAGACGAGCATGCATTATTAAGCAAGATAATTATATTGTTAAGAAAACTATCCAAAAATATTTTTTAAATTCGGACCAGTAGTTCCTGAGATTAGCGCGGTCAACCAAACAAACTCTTCAGCTTTATAGTAGTAAAATAGATATAAAAAAATATTAGGTATGTATGTATTTTACAAGCCAATAATTATAATTTTTGGTTCATTTCTGGCGTATCACCGACAGCAGTTATGCGTTACTTGTTCGTATTTTCAGGATATTTCAGGTAGCTTCAGCAGGTTTCAAAGAGTGGAATTTAGTTTTGTAGAGATGGGTAAAGGTGCGATGTTTTATTCATTATCATTCTCGTTTATTTAAATTACATGAAACATTTATAGCAAATTGGAATCCAGAATTGTGTTAGACCACGTTGTTGCGTTTGCATTTAGCGTAGTTTTCCGTCTCCACGCTATAACTTTATTGTAAGACAATATTTAATCGTCACATTTGCGTAATGTAATAACGAACAATAATCGTAATAAATGTTACGATTATATATTGTCTTTTAATAAAATCGTAACGCGGAGGGCATGAAAATGTTTGTGTTCTATATCCGTGGCGCTTAAAATGTTTAATACCTTCTAGGAATGCATTATTGAGAATAGTTCCGTGTATAAAGAGTCTAGCATGAGTTTCTCTCAAACAGGATTTAATAGGAGCAAAATTTTGCTACACCGGTGTAAGGAGAAAAGCTGGATTTTACAATTTTAGTTTGCCACTGCGTTTATGCGTAAAAAACCCAGCATGATTTGGCGTTTAATAGGTGTTGTTCTAGTAATTAATAACGGTAATAATGGCTTAAACTCATAACATAACATCACGCCTGTATTCTCCGAAGGGGTAGACAGAGGTGCACATATAGTACACCTACATTTCGCCAGTTATGTTTTTAGGTCCCAATGTAATAGGGTGCGAGCCTATTGCCATCAACCGGGCACATAGAACACATATATTGTTAAAAGCATTTGGCGTAAACTCATAGATAATTACTAACAAAAATCTTCTTTACAGTGACTGCTAACAACTCGTCGGAACGTTTCCTTCGATACAAAATAAACTTTAACACTTAAATCACAAGACACATTATCCTTTGCAGAGTTCCTCCAGCGACTAACCATGGCAAAATATTATACTGAGTCCGGTGGGATGTTCAACCAGTGTAAGAAATGGAAGATTTTCTCTATACATTCATTAGAAATAATCTTCGCAAAGCGTCTTGCTTACCTTATACCTTTTAACATGTGATTAATATGACTAACTGCGTATCTTTTTGCTTTTTTTACCTTTTTACTTTTATCCTAACATATTCTTATCTTTTTACGTTTTAAGCTATGTCAACGAGGTCTGAAATGGTGTTGAAGCTCATCCACTGCTAATAATTCAAATAATTAATTACAGATATGGTTGGAGGGCTGGTGGCATATTGCATTGCGTTAAACTCATTTAACTACCCGCATTACGCGTAACTGCACAGCGTTGTTTGAAACTGAATGAATGTATGTTATAACTGTTTATCTTTCTGCAGCTAAGGACAATACTATCGTCAGTATGGGGATGAAGATCAACCCAGCGCATGGTACCATCATCCAAGTGTCTTCAGGACAACAGACGAAGTAACCAAACTTAATTTTTACTTAGATATTTAACACACACACGCTTATAAGGTTGGACCAATATTGATAATATTTGGTATGGAAGTAGCTGATATTGGCCTAGATTAACACATAGGCTACCTTTTATTGCGGAAAAAATGTAGCGGGTAACACCGCGAGGCGCAGATAGTACTTGATAATTACATAATTAAAATTCTCACACTAATTCGATCTTTATATTTCCAGCGTCTCGGGAACCGGTATGAGCCAAGACGGCACAGGGATGTACATCAGACAGATTGACAGAAACGCGATACAGATCCAAACGAGCAAGGACGGACAGAAACAAGACCTCAGTAAGGTCCAGAACACGGCGCAGAACGTCCAAATGATCACAGTGCCACAAGGCATGACTGTGTTACAGAATCCACTGAACATCAGCCAAATGCCGACGATGCTCGGCCAGCCTAACAGCCAAGTGTACATGATACCCGCGAACCACCCCAACCTCATGCAGAGCGCGCTCCCCCCCGGCTTCCAGCAAATGCTGCAGCCGGGACAGAACGTCACCGTGATGCAGCCCAACCAGCTGGGCATGCCCGGCGGGGTGCAGTACAACGTGCCTCTGATGCCCATGAACATGCCGGCCTCCTCCCAGTACATGCCCACCGGCATCAACCTCAACACGCAGCTATCCGCGCAGCAACTTAACGCAGCTCTCGCAGGTCATCAACTGAACCCCAATCTGGGCACGATACCCATAGTGCAAGCTCCTCCTCCATCCTCCCCTCTCACTAACCCGGGACAAACGATCCCCGTGTCCCAATCCCCGCCTGTCCACCAATTAGTACCTAATTCATTCCTTACCCCCACTTCGCAATACGCGGGTATGCCCCAACAGTACATGATGCAAGGCAGCTCCGGCACCATAACCGTACCAACGAATCCTAACGTCCAATACACCATACCGACGAGCCAGACCACCTCAAACAACGGTAACGGACAATCTACCTCCTCAGAAAGTGAGACTAACGGTGTGAACAACCAAACCAACTACATTACGTCATCATCTCAAGAAAACGGGTACACAATGACTGGCACCGTCCAGAACCAGCAGAGCTTCACGCCCGACGGCCAGGCAACGCAAACAACAGCATTCACGCCGACTAACCAGCCTGGCACTCCGACTTACGGGTCATCGAATGGCAGCCAGACCGCAGCTTACAACGTCAGCCAAACGACCACGACGCAGCCTCCTCCCACCTACAACCCTACCAACGGGTCCAACCCCAACTCTAATCAGAGTTACGCGTCTTCAAGCACGCCGAACTCGCAGAACTCGCAGTCGAACTTCTCTCCGTCGACAACCCCGGCGCCGAACCAAACGTATCCTACGCCGAACCTGCCGAACATGCCGAACGTAGCCTTCCCGCCGACGCAGAGCCCGCAGAATCCGTACCCGAACGCAACGGGGCAGAACCTGGCGGCGTACGCCAGCAACCAGTACCAGTACACGAGCCGGCCGTGGTTCCGGCCGCGCTACGCCTCCCCGCAGGGCTCGCCCTACGGCGCAGGCGCGGGCCCGCCGCCCGCCGGGCCCATGCCCGTCCCTCCCCCCACGGGCAACTACAACTACTGGCCGGACAGCTGAGACTTGGAAAGTATTATTGGGACTGAGTTTGACCAGTGATAACTAACTATAGTGATAAGAGAGACTGCTTTATAAGAATATACATTTATGAAATGTAAAGAAATCATATTTAGTAATTAGATGAAATAATTAGTATTTCCCATATTTTTTGTTTTATTGTAAAGATCGAAAACTGTATTATAATTAACGATTTTTATGTAAATATGACTGCTATGTGTATGAATATTATATTGTTTACTTACCAAGTTGCTATTATGTTAGTTCCTGGAAATTTCCGTTAGTATAAGATTAGTGAAATCCAGAATCCGAATGAAAGTGTAAGTAATAAGTACCTACATAAAACTTTAGGCATACAAATATATTATACTAGTGTCGTAATGAAAGACTTAATATTTATTTGACCTCAAGATTGTTGACAAAAGCCTTTCTAGTAGGTAGATCATTTTCTTCCGGGTCGCCGTTTATGCAAATAAATGAAATACTGGCTGCCAACCTCTTAGTCAGTTAAAGAACTAAATATTATGTTATTATCATCATTATCAGCCGGAAGACGTCCACTATTGAACAAAGGCCTCCCCCTTTAAAACGCCACAATGAACGACAGTTTGCCAATTCCATTCTATGTTATATTAGATATTCACAAGGCTCCAGGACTTTCAGTACGTACCTAATAATGAGCCATGAGCTCCCCCATAATTGTCGGACATTAAAAATCCGAAACAAACGTTATTTATAACAAAAAAGGTTGCATATCTACTCATAGGAAAACTTCTTAGAACGCGTTACTTTTTTCTTTACATCTGACTGTTTCTGACACTAATCCAAAAATTGTTAACATCAACGTTTTTTATTTCAACCTTCGATCAATCTCAACCAAAACAATGAATACAGAGAATAGGTACCCAGTAACGGCATCACTCTTCATGTTAAAAGAAATCAAACATAGGCAGGAACAGGTGAATCGCGGGTACCAGCTCCTCAAACGGAAGGCCGAAGCCCTACGCATCAGAGGCAGACAGGCGGCCTCAGAGTTGGCCTCAACTCAAGCTATTTTAGGTCACACTCTAAGAGAGGCTTATATATCATTAGCGGCTATTAAATTCACTAATGGGGAATCAAACGCTTTAGTTCTGGAAAATATTGGCCAAGTAAGTAACAACCCTAATTCATTTCTAAACAGGAACAGTCCAAAGTTAATCGTTATCGATCAGTTTTATATACAATTCTAAACCTTAATAAGACGCCTTCACTCATCAACCTGGCCCATAAATCGTACCACTTTTAGCTCACACTTCCTGCCATAATTCTACTTGACGGATAATTGTTCTTATTTCCTACAAACAGGCCCAAGTCAGAGTTCAACGTATAGCTGAAAACATATCTGGAGTTTCTACAGTATCTCTTCAAGCCTTAGAGGAGACGGTTGGTATTGGTGACTCACTCCGGTACGCTGGCCTCGGCGCCGGCGGGCATCGTACCGGGGAGGCCAAAAAAGCGTTCAGAGAGGCCGTCCGAATCCTCATCAAGTTTGCCTCCTTAAGAAATACCTGTATACTGCTTGACGAAGCGATTAGGTCCACTTTGAGGTAGTGCATTTGTTTGAACATTATTAAATTATGAAGGTATTTTATATAGGTACTTAACGAAGACCTTTAGTATTTCTTGGATTTGACTGTCAAGATATCCGTAGCTAGATAAATAAATTATGTAGGTATGTACTTCATTCAGAGCCAGCTTATAGAGAAGAGTATCATAATTTACAAGATTTCCACTTACAGGAAAGTTAATGGTATTGAAAAAGTAATAATGCCGAAATTACGTAACACTGAAAGTTATATTATGATGGAAATGGATGAAAGGGTAAGTATTTAAAAATTCTTCAAACATATTAATAGTTAGAATTGAACAAAATTATACAATTTAACATAATTTTCTCCAATTAGGAGAGGGAAGAGTTTCACCGCTTGAAAATGGTGAAAGCAAAGAAGATACGAAGTCAAGCACGTGCCAAATTGCGTCAACAAACCAAAGATGGCGGTGGCGGCGAGTCCACCGGCATGTACCATTTCAACATGGGCGTAGCCAGGGTTGGGCAAATGGGGCTCTTGCTCCCTACGTCTTGGGCAAGTACCAATTTTTGGACATTTTTTCACAAGACTTGCTTCGTTGTTGTGGCCGTGTTCCCTTACCCTTGTCTGCGCTTTGCCACCCCTGAAATAATCCTGGTTACGCCCAAACATTTCAATATAGTTAGAGATAAGTGGCTAAATTTATCAGCGCTAGAGGTAATGCTGTCGTTCGTTAAGACACAATTATTTGCACGAACAACCGCAGAACGATTTAGATTCTAAATCATGTAATGTAACGTTTATTAGAATGTACTTATCTCTAATTCTTGAAGAAAATAATTGTGTTTTCATTTTCCAGTTGCCGCCGGTACAGTGCCGCCCCCTAGCAATCGGTCTCTAGAATGTCTCACCAGCATTCTGACGTGCAACTCTTCATTTACGTCCACCACGGACTCTGGTGACTTCAGCAAGCCTATTTGTTATCCTCATAATTGGGATGACGACGATTTGTTGTTTTAATTAATTCGTGGCTTGATGAATGACTGTGTTTTTCGTGTATGTGTGTGTTATTGTTAGCGTTTTAATAAATTTGTGAAAGTCAATTTGCATTTAATTTTGTTACGTGGACTTAGTAGGTAAATGCACCGTTTACAATTGAAACAAAAATGTTCTAATTGTGGTTCCTTCATTTTATTATAAAGCGAAGATACGGCACTGTAACTAGAGTATAAATACGACTACAACAAAAATAAATGGTTTAGTCATCATAATGTTACACTATTTAATTTATTGCACAGAAATGTAATATTAAATATTTACAAAACCCAGCCGTCATCGAGTCTTTCCTCCATTGGCTTAGTAAAGTATTGGCACCGTCTGAATTTTTCCAATATCTCTCCCTGAAATTATATTTAAACTCAGTAGAATCGTAAATCCAAATTAAAGACGTCCTATTTATGGTTCGTTGTCATGGTGAATTGGGTAAAACAAAGCAGTAGCCAAAAGATTTTGTTTTTAACTTTCTTACTTATATTATAAGCACAAAAAATACTTACAGGCCCAGTTTTAGCAATAGTCTCGCTGTAAAAAGTTATAGCACTAGATCCAGTTCCGTACAACGGATACTTTAGGTGCATCTGTAATCAAATAACATGAGATGGCTAATTAATATTTGAATTATAACTGTGACCTTATATTTGGCGCCCCGTGCTTCTTTCCACAACAGTTCCAAGAACAACGTTGAAAAACTAATTGATCTTAATTTATTTATCCAGAGAGGATTAAAAATAAAAATTATATCACCTGATCAGCGAGTGGTAAGAGGCGATGAGTATGCAGGCCCTAAATGGCAATTGATTCGCCATACCAAATAGGGCAGGAGAATTTTGAGAGGCGTGATGTTGGTACTCATAATAAGGAACGACACTAGCTCTTTATAAGATTGATCCTATGAATTGTGTGATTTAAAATATACTTAATGCGGATAAAAAATGAAGCATACATTTTTATCAGCAGTAACTTCCAAATTGCGTGGTTCAAAACTATCCTTGACATAATTGGCGTCGTACTCTGTACAATACTCGACGACAGGCTGGGACGTAGCTAGCTCCTCAATAACCTCATCCAACATTTGCTCCCAAAAGAAATCGGTGAGCATTCGCTTGCGGATACCTAGAAGACAAAGGTCCAGTTATCTTTAGCGCAGTTTATTTAATTTTTTACGTTTGTCTTATTTTGTCCATAATATCGTGGTGACCTGATGGGTGACACACCGCATTTGTATGCTGGTTGCGGGTTTAATACTGTTACTTTTTTTTTAAAGTAACTAAACATATTCATCACGGATAAATTAGTTTTAATGTGCACACCATAATTTCGCAATAAGAATGAAAACTCACCCTCCGCACGCTTAGCTTTCTTAGGAACTTTATAGCTGTGACGCATTTCACTCCCTTTACCAGGAGGTTCTCGACCGTCTTGTAGAATCCATGGTCGACTATAATTCTTCCCTCTTCCATAAGCAGTTGGTTCAATAGGTACTTTGGGGTTGAGTAAAATTCGCTCGAGTGGCCTTATTTTTAATTCATCTGCTTCAGTTTCCGGCTCCGGAATATTAGCTTGAACGCCGGCGTCACTTGCTCCAGTATCCATCATTATTAATTATTTAAAATGATTTTAAAAAATGCGACGTACAATTATATTCATGAAAAGTGTTTGACTGTTGTCAAGGGAACGCCAAAATATATAGAAACTTATTCTGCTGAATATTTTAAGATCGAATGGCAATCGGAACGTTTCAAAATCAAAATGTCACTGTCAGTCAGCTGTTGATAATTTTGCGACTTGTCAAATTCTATCAAGTCAAAGTCAAACCAAAAAATGGCTGATCCTTTTATGCTAGCTCGTAAACAAGATTTGCCCCCTCCGGGGGGCTACAAACCCATCCCTTATCAACGAATACCTGCAAAAACATTCTTTAGCGGTAAGTGTAATATTAGTTTCAGAAATGGCCATTTGTAAACACTACTAATACCAGATTATGTAACTGAAGTGTATAGGTTAGGTTGTTTTCTAATTATTTGTATACTTTTCTCTATCAGTATGGATTTACTTATGATAAACTGTAATATTTTGAGAGTCCACAACTAACTAATATACTAATAAGACTATCTGTATATCGTTAGATAACTTAAGCATTCTTGTTATTTCTGACCTCAATGTTTTTGTTATAATTTGTTTCTATAACTGCATACATTTTATACATTACCAGACGTCCTGTTTATAATGAGAAACAGCTCAATTTGATGCGTCTACATAACCTACAAATGTTACAATAATTGCAGGGTATGCTATGTTTGCTGGCTACATCGGTATCACAGCAGGTGCAATGTATCTCTACAGCATTACCTATAAACAAATTAAAAAGGATCAGATCGAGATGCGCTCAGCCAAGATGGCAATATACCCTATGTTGCTGGCTGAAAGAGACAGGGAATACCTGAAGCAACTGCGCAGGAACCGTGACGCTGAGGAGGAGCTCATGAAGGACGTGCCCGGATGGGAGGTAAGACATTACTACTTATATCTTTTTGAATTTGCCTTATATAATTGTAAATAAATCAATAATGACAATTTTACTTTTGCCTAAAATATTTTAAATCGGCACACCTGAGATTTTTCAATGGTGTGTAAAGCTACATCAGAGACGTACAGGCGGCTTAAACTCTGACACCAGGTTCTTCGTCAACCATACAATAAGAAAAAGCCAATTACTAGACCACAGTAAAGTACATGTTCTTCATTCTGTAAATCATATTGCAGTAAACAATATCAACTAAGACAAAACAGCTTTGTTTAGGAGGTCCTTAGTGGCAGTGTTGTTTTATGTTTTAACTTAGCTATTCTTATTTTGAGATAGTTAATTACGTTACTAACTAGACAGTCATTAACTTGTAAACTTGTGAAGTTGATCAAACCCAAATTTACCTTATATCAATTAATTATTTTGCTGTTACAGGTTGGCACATACTACGGCGAGAAGGTGTACAAACTCCTGCCGGAAGACACCCTGGTCGACCCCATTTTCCATGAATACTATGCCCACAGTAGCTCACGCAACTGGTTCCAGCGTGCTTACCTCAAACTGCGGTCTTAAATATATCATAGAGGCAAATGCAAGGTGTCTATGTCCAAAAGTGATGATTACAATCTCCTTGATGTGAATTGTTACTTATCTCTGCTTGTGAACAAAGTGCGGTAACTGTGTAATTAGGTGAATTAAATTAATAAAGCGTAGCAAATAACTGGTAAGTTTTATTTGTTTGTTATTTTATAGTTGATTTCTAATATGTTAATAATACAAGACAACATTTTTAATTAATGTAACACAAACACCAAATAGTTTGCCTATACCAGAGTTATTGATGGCGCCAGAGTATAGGAATAATTTATTTGAAATAGACATCAAAGCATGTATAGTTTACGTTATGAATTTCGGATTACGACAGGAAATATAAAAACATCTCAATTATTTTATTAAAAAAACATTTATTACTTTCACCATTCTGTATACAAAAATGTAAACATAATTCTTATAAATAATTCCTCAGACATTAAATTAACATTGATTTAAAGACATAAAATTGTATTATTTCAATAAATCAATGTGAAAGTTAAAATAACACCTCATTTCCCAAATAGAGAAAAAAAAAGTAAATTTGCAAATAATACACATTCTAATCTCGTCATTTAGCAC
Organism: Abrostola triplasia; assembly: GCA_946251915.1. Lineage (NCBI taxonomy): Eukaryota > Metazoa > Arthropoda > Insecta > Lepidoptera > Noctuidae > Abrostola > Abrostola triplasia. Next base: position 9,169,668 of record OX276435.1, read on the forward strand.
ATTCATAATGTTAATACAGTAATACCTATCTAAGAATATTCATGGATGTTAACTTATAGGACTAGCTGTCAGCCACCCTTAGGATCTAACCCCCCTACCATTATCATTTATGCTACCATAGATAACAAACAATATTTATGGTGCCATATTGTGCTGTCCACTGATAGCTGTGGTAAACACCCCAAGCCCTAAAAGGGAACACTAATTGGATTTCATTAGTTTGTGAAATGCATTAAAGGAATCTATAACATCACAATACATAGCTGCTTGCTGCCTCTTAGGCACAACTGCAATGTTTGTGACAGAGCTCTAATATACAAAAATAATAAAACTGTTAATTAACTAAAATTACTATTTCCCCAAATTAGTATATCTAATATAGGGTAAAGGGATCACTAGACATGACAACAAGATTTGAGCAATATATTACAAAGCTAGGATATATTGTGCTACTCTAATTGAAGTGGGAACTATGGCTTTATCAATATTCCTTATTTGATGAGGTAAAGTTGTGAGTAGAATATTTATTTCCATTATCTTTGGTCTCTTATCTGCTATTGTATATTAAGTGTTACTAAAATGGTACTAATATTATGGTGTACACAGCTCATTCCTTATGTACCATGTTTTCTTAATTAATAATTTCAAATTTTTCATTAAATGCATAACTTTCATACTATTAGAAATAATCAACCAAACAAGTTTAAAGCCAAATAAATAAGGCAATATACCCAAAAGTTTGTTTATAGCATTGACTGCCACACAGGTAGAAACAATAGAAAAACTATTGTATGGGGCTCTCCGGTGGGCCACATGGTGTCCAATATGTTAACCAATATTTAAAACAACCTAATCTCATGTATTTTCCATACAGCATCCACTGATTGACACACCAGTCTCATATTTTAGTGGAAACATAGTCAGTCTATTTCGACTTCTTAATAATAATTTTTGGCTTAAGTTTGACAGTTCTCAGCTTATGCATATGGCTCATAACGAAGTACATTCCCGGGAATGTGAGGAACATAAGGTAGATTCTCAGGAATGTTGGCAAATGGAAGGCGAAGTTCCATTCGTTGGGCAAGGAGACTGTGAATTTCTGGGTCTCTTCGAAGTATGGTATGTTGCGTAGAATTACTATGGCCTCGCAGATAATACCTATAGGGTATAGCGGGATCCACATTGTATACCGCAACCATGTGAGAATGTAGATTTCTTTCTTATACAGCTGCGATATGTAGTAGGGGTACCTGAAAAATGACATAATATAAAATACGAATTACTATTCTCCGGGCTTTCGCCATACCCAAATAAACAGAAAAGTAAAATCTGTAGAAAACACGGCAGTCATAATCGTAAAATGACTTAAAATTAACAGAAAAATCTACCCAATCAATGATCACTGAATCCCTTTATTTGATGTCAATGACCTATAAATAACACCTGACTTGCAGTATCATTAATTTAAACAATGTATATTTATCAAAAACGTTAAAACAATACGAATAACTATTCCCTCACCTTACGACCTCTATCATGCTCCACATAACGAATAGGTAGAACACTACCGGCTTCGTGTGCATGCGGGGCTCGGCTTCGATCATCACAAATAACACGAACGCTCTGCCACTGACTTGCAGGAACGGTACCAGAACACCACCCTATGGATGATAATGATTAAGTTAATTGGTGGGCTTAGATTACTCTTGAATTAAGTATATACAAATGGCATGTGTGCTGAAGGTAGCACACACATACTGAAAATGATACACTTTGCGGTGGTTTTCAACTTAATTTTAGTAATTCTATACACATAACATAACATCACAACTGTTTTCCCCGAAGGGGTAGGCAGAGGTCCACATATAGTACACCCACATTTCGCCAATTATGTTTTTTAGGTTGCAATGTAATAGGGGGCAAGCCTATTGCCATCAACCGGGCACAATATAATGCAAAAACTGCAAACAAATAATTCTGTAGAATAGAATGCAAAAACCGGGGTTGTTCATTTTTTATAACAAATTTGATAAACCTGAAAAGTCCCACAATCCTTGCTATACACTGAGCATTACACCTGCTAGCCCTACAGGAATAAGCAGAAGTTTTCTCTGCAATCAAGTTTCATACTACATCCTCCGCCTCAAGTTGGTGCAACATAATACCCACCTTGTAGGTATCAAGCCAACACAGAACAACATTTTTACACGTAAATAAACACAGTATAAAGCTAACAACTATTTTTGTGGTAATAAACTGATTGGCCTTTAAAAAAAAACTCACCCTAGTATACCCAAACAGCGGATGCATGACTTCAAGGTACTGTAGCAGCTGCAGGAACTTCATGGCGGGCCCGACATGCTCGTATGTATCGGCCACAGAGGCATACTCCAGTTTAGCGTACCTCACAGCCATAACAGCCAGCACGTACGTGTAGCCGATGAATTGGAACAGGTTGTATAGCTTCAGGTAAACCTTCTTGATGTCCTCTGTAATTTAAATAGGTTATTTTCCAGTTTTAATACCGTGTTAATTCTGAATCCAATGAAGCCCTTTAGTTACATGAGCTGGCATCTAGAATTAAGCAGTCATCATCAGTCGGAAGACGTTTACTGTATTTGAGCAGTAATATTAGATATTTTTTTTAGGGCATACATTTTTGCGACCCGCAGATGTTTGTCCTGAGTCTGGGTTTGTGTGTGTGATATTTCATGTTTGTGAAACGCGCCCAATGTACAGGCGAAATTTCTAGTTTCTTTCTAGTCGGTGTAGACTTTTAAAAATTAATGACATGATAAAAAGTAGGTAATGGAGATAGGCCAAGGCTTCGCCTGCATGATGTCGTTTATCGCGTATCTCATTAGTATACAATACATGATTTCAGTCAAAAACAAACATGTACATTATGTGAAAATATTCAGAATAATAGTATGAATGAATTTACATTACATTTAAATGGCATTATAAGTCAGTCAAAAAAAATCGGGTATTGTTTTATAAAAATTATGACTTTGAAACAGGCACTATGACAATAGACATTATGTTAATTAATAGCTATTAATAAGTACTTATTTGTATAATATATAAATATATCCCGACTGTATTCGGTCACAGCGACTTGGGATTTTTACTGGTGAGAGCTTCGATGATGTGCTCTCAAGTGGCTGACATATCCGATATTAGCTTTGAATGTACGGCCACATTCGCTGCTTATCTTTCCACCACTTGCTCATTACTTCCCGTACCTATCTACGTAACTCAGCGTGACTGCTTAACGCGCTCCACCTGTCGATCGTTACGGTGCTGACGCAGGAGGGTTAGATGTTTCTGAATTGCTTCAGATAGAACCTCATCATTGTCATCAAACCAATCCTCGTGTCTACTGGATTTAGTACCCAATATTTCCGAGACGGTGGTGACTAAACTAGACAAAAGCGTTTGCCAGTTAGTAATAGCAGCGACCGAATATTACCATCAATTGCCTGAGCATAGGTCTCTCGTATTTCTCGACTCTGTAACTTCTCTACGTCGAGACGTTTAGGCAGATCTTGACTTTGACTTGACATCAAGTCTGTGATCGTTTGTTTTGCAATCGTTCTTAGAGGTGAGATAGTTAGGTAACACCGACGCCATCTAGTTTGTTATTTAAAAATTCTGATTTATTTGTTAAAACCTATTTAGAAAACCGAATTAATTTATTTTATTAATTCATTAGAATAATAATTGATGGTGGTCTCTATACATGTATAACAGAGATAGGGACAATGTATGTCAACTATCTTGGATCCACCCATTCTACTCTAATAATATACAACATACATAGCATATTATATCATCAGTTGCAGGTAACTGGTGGATGAAAAGTGCAAGCATTCAGGTTTTGTTCAAAAGTTGACGTCTTCCGGAAGACGATGATAATAGCATATTGGTTTTTGTAAGGTTATGCTAGTTAGCATTTACTAACTTTATAAATATGTAGGTTTTAGTTTCTAGTTATAAAGTATTTACTCTGTAATATAATAATACATTAAAGGGTGCTATCACACTGGCTATTTGCGAGCGAGTTTAAAGCGAGGCGAGTGCTCAACAAGTCCAAGGAGAGCGCGCGCGGTGTTTGCCACGGTGACATCGCGCGCTCGATGCGCCAGTGCGAAAACGGTCTTATAATTACTATAAAACTTAAATTATAACTTTAGTATTACAAAAGACCTTTGATCTCTAACACTATAAAATAATAATTACTCAAACAACTTTTTGTTTTATGTTTTCATTACATACAACATGTTGTTTAAAATATAAGTTCTGTTTTACCATCATCAGGTATATGTATTGAAAGAGATTTGAGGCATTGACAAACCTATAAGGCTAGCTGTAACCAAACTAGCAATAACTTTTTTTTTGTTAGTACTGAAAATAGTTGTGACAATGGACATTAAGATAGCTAATAAAGATGATTGCAAACCTCTTCTGTAGCCCATTTCTTCTTTATGGAGTTTATCATACATGCCCGGATAGTCCTTCATTACGTCACGTTTCTCTTCATCACTATCCAAATTATCCTCTGACTTCCACAAGTCAAAGTTTATCTGTAACAATGTTAAAGGAAAATTTAATATAGCAAGGGATGTTAGTAGATTCACTGTCACGCAATGTGAATGTATGTTTGGTGCTCCCTAAGCGGTCAACATCGGCACCATCTTTGTTGGCTGGCCAATCACTATACTACCGCATGAGCATGACCTGTTCCTAAGACATACCTCATGCTAATACAAAGTAGGCGAAGAATATAACATAAGCAAGCATTGCTAGTAAAATTTGCATTTGTTGTATGTTAGGATTGTTTGGTTTGAACCATCTTACTTTGAGCCAGGCCGGTTTCTGCGGCTGAGCAGTCAGTCGCGGCCACCATGAGGGTTCCACCTTCTGCAACACTAACTCCACCCTGTTGTCAAACACGCGGACTGTGGTAGGGTGATCATTTTCTATCTGCAATTAAAATTGTATTAATGTAACTTGTAGAAAATTAAGGAAAAAAAAGTAAAGCCTAAGTACAGTTTTTTTTGTATCTTACTTTAGGATATACTATGATTAGTTTAAAACACACAGGACCATGACTTTGTAATGGATTATTATAAACCACAGAGTAAATTAAATTAATGCAGACAGAGTATGGAATTCGACAGATAAAGTTTATATGGAGGAAGTTTATAAGAAGAAATGTAATATTTTTGTATAATATGCATTAGAAATAGAACAAATTAAAAATATTTTAATATCTCTAAATGAGTACTCAGATATAGAAGAGATCATTTATATCGGAATAATCACTGGAGGACACGGTTCAAAGTTCGTAATTTTAAGTAATTACACTCTATCAACGATTAAAATTGATAACAGGGATAAGGTCTTTACATTTAAATTTGCAGTTAATTATTTAGTACTTACTGTTTTTACTCGTGAATATATATCTAAATTAAACTCATAAAGACTTTCACCACGGGCCCCTTCGCCGTGTGCCGAAAATCTTATATTATTTTCGAGAACTTTCACATCTGGTTTAATAACATTTTTTAAATCTATCTTCAGTGAAACTGCACTCTCAGTTTGTGCCCAATAAACAAACGGGCTTGGAATAATCATATTGACTCGTCTATCACGTAAACCACAACGCACTGTTTAGGCTTTTACCCACTGAAATGTACTAAAATCAATTGGGTCAAAATTGATTCAAAATAAAATTATTTTCCATCTGTCATTTATAAGCGGCGGACCGGCTGGCTTGGCTGACTGCTTTAGTCTGTGTCGCTAGTCGCCACAGTTAATAAATATTGTAATCCGTGTATACCCGTTGTCCTAGGTGAACGTCAAACGCAGTAATGCGATGCGACACAATGAGATTCGAGGTACCGCGAAAACATCAAGTAGGCGTTGTATGCATTTGTGGCATATTTTGTCGCTTTAATGATTTAATTAATCTGCCACGCAGTACGTATTTACTTATTTTTTGCGCAACGAGACGCCGTGTGAGTGACAACTTAAAGACGTGCATTTGAAAGAAAACGACTGTTTCATTTACAATGATGAATGATGAATCTAGATCTCCTTATTAATGCAGAATGGTTCAAATTTATTTCGCTCTAAATAGGTAGGCATAGGTTTCGTAGGTCTAAGTATTTAAAATATTACGTAAAATAATAAACTGATATCACCGCGCTTGTGACTGTCTATATAATATTAAGCGATATCAAGCATCGCGTCGTATAACGTCGCATAGCATGTCATTGCGTCGCTACATGTCACACCTAGGACGACGGGTAAGACTTAGATTCTAGAGAATATTGGTAATGGATATTATAAAATGTCAGTTATCTCTAGCAACGTCTTTAACCCGAATATTTAACCATTAGATAATGCTCTAAGCTGTAACCCCATACTTACGTTTGCACCACACTCAGCTATGCAATTTTATACGAAAATCCTTATAAACCACAGAATAAATATTTGGCAAATACAAAATTTATTATAAACTTGGTCCATTAGTAAATAAAGAATATTTGAGATGTTATAATTTTCATTTGTTGGCCTACTAACAGACTATCAAATCATCAATCTTTAGTAGTATCGATTAATAGATAAATCTTAGACCATGAATTTTCGTACTTAAATTAATCAAATATCATTGTATAATCGATATATGAGACGAGTCACTCATGCCTCTGCATGAAACACTGATGAAGTGTGTTATTTGCCAATAAAAAGTAATGACCGACTAATAGTAATAGTGAAAATGATATCGACTAATAGTAATTTGCTATGATCTTTACCAATCGACTAAATTCTTTACAATCTTAATTCTTAATGCTTTTCATTCTGTGTCTGTCTGTCAAAAAGCCGTTTGCTGCTGTTGATGGGTGTCGAGTTTCTGTAAATTCTCCAATTTAATCGTCTTTATTTATGGTTTAATATATGCCCAGTCAACTAAAAATGGTTTAACTATTTCCTCGTGCTATAAATTAAATTCAGTGGTTGTTCTCTAACTCTGGTAGAAGTTGTAAACAAATCCAAAATGTCCGTTCCTTGTACTGGATTGAGTAAATTGAAGAAGAAACATATTCGTGTAAAACATCAAAAAGTGAAACTGTTTCGTGCAAATGAACCATTACTGTCAGTGTTTATGTGGGGTGTGAATCACACGGTAATTACTTAATATTTTATGCACTAATTGCAATAGTATGGCGGGTGTATAATCCTATTTGAAGCTGATCTCGGCGAGCGAGGCAATAATATTATGTCATTTCCTTCGCAACTGGTTTGTTGTGGTTGTACAATGTTTACTTTTGTAATTACTTGTTTCAAAAGTTTACCTAATCACCCGTATAGTATTGTAAATTCTGGCACATTGTCAATACATTATGTTTTTAAATGTCGCATTGCCATTGAATATAAATAGACTAATAAGTTTTATTGCGTTGGATATAACTCTAGTGCTCAACGGCACGTTGGTCATACAAACATCACTATTTACATGTATAATTGTGTTGATGTTAATAAAACTGTATTATTGCAGATAAATGAATTAAGTCATGTCACAATACCAGTTATGCTTCTCCCGGACGACTTCAGAGCTTACTCCAAGCTCAAAGTTGACAACCATTTATTTAACAAGTAAGTTGCATTCAAATACTAAATCTAATTAGAAACCAAGCTGTATAACAAACCTAATATCTAGGTACAACAGTGTTTTGTTAAGAGTAGTGATAATAATGGAAGTTTTATATCTTACTCTATAATCACTATGCCTTCCTAGTATGTAAGTAGTGTATCACACAATAGGTTTATCAGCATAGATTTCAGAAGACTGAGATCAAATCCTAAACCCAATAAACAAATTCTACCTATATCTGTTGCATGCTATATAGAGTGGGAGAAATATAGTACTCAAAAATACAATATTTTCAACAAATAAAAAAAAATTGTGATCATGCCTTTACATAAATTTTCAACTGATACAATAGTGTGTAGAGCTAAACTGGAAAAAGAGCTGTTACTGCACCACATAGATTTAACATAAAAACCTATATTCCCCACCACTCAATAAAGAGAGAAGGCTTTTCATTAGATACTTGTTTGTGAAGTATATAATTTAATATGTTTCTTGTTTTTTTAATTTCAATAAAATACATTATACTTTTTATAGTTTAAGTTTGAAAAATACTATATTTCGCCAAATAAATGTTGGCAAGCCTAGTTGTAACATTTAAAATAGCTTGAGTATTTGTAATTCAAATTTTCAACACAATATTTGCTTGTAAATGGGTTCTGAATTATATTTGTAAACAAATGTATTCAAGGACAGATATTTTTATACTTGTTATTGCTTATTTTATGTAACACAAGTAGACAGTAAACAATGTAATACTGGTTTCAATTATCTATGATTTGAATTATTTCTTTTATTTATGAGGATGTGGGAAAATAATGAGTGTTGATAATCTTGTCAATGGTTTACTTGCAGAACGTAATTTGATATTGCATCATATACAGGTTGATGATATAACTATAGAAAATAATAGGCAGGAATCTCCATGTTTGGTCATTAAAAGAAAGAATAGTTTTTTTTACAATATCTAAGTAGATATACTTTACCTTTAAGAAAATATATTATATTTTTATTTCTCAATAACCCAAACTTTTGTCATAATAAATAACATTAACCATCACAAAAATAAAATTGGAGTGTTCAAGGACTCAAATCAATACATACATGATCTGCATTCATATAAGCCTAGCTAACAAGGTAATAAAAAATAATCCAAGAACAAACTAATTGGAAATACCCAATGATCTCATCCACATTAAAACGAATACTCAGGCGGAGTAAACATCCATGGTGCCCCACCCTTGTATATATATTCACTAACGCCCCTAGGTATGCACCTAATTTTCCTTTAAGTTAGTCCACTGCTTTCCCTACAATATAAAACATATAAAGGGGGCTTTTACACTAGTCTTCCTTGCTCATATTGTTTTATATTACCAATTGATAGTGTTATGTTCAATTATTCATGTTCACTTTTCCTTGTATGGTGTGAATTAAAGAAAATAATTGCTTTGTTTTTTTTTCTATACTAGTGATTAATATCCAGGAAACAAATATATTTATTATTTGTTGTTAAACAATGATTTCCTACTTGTCCTGTTACCTATAGTACCTTCCTGTATCATAATCATTCTTACTTTTTACTCTCAATAATGTATAACTGGGTTGCCAACTTAAAAAAACTAAATATCCTGTAGTAAAATCTGTATTTCTATATGAATGTTCAAGTAAAATTTGAATACATGCAACTTCTAATATTATAATCTTATTCCTATACTTAATAAAATAAAATCTTGTTTCTAAATTGACATGCAATTTGTCTTCTCAATAAAATCAACGTAGATTGCAGGAACCAGAGTTGAACTATTAAGTCAATTAAAAACCTTTATAGAAGGTGACTTGATAAATGTATTAATCTGATAAATTATTATGTTGATGTATATCACGCCCAACACTCCCTGAAGAAGTAGGCAGAATAACACATCCAGTCATCCACATAGTATTTTTCGTAGATTGTTGTAGTAAGGTCATAACCTTTTAACCCCGCTAATGGGTCCTTGGCGAGTAATCAATAGCTTATTAGTTGGCACTGTACCAAACCTGGGATGTAGCTTACTGTAGTTTTTCGTCATGCCAAGTGGCTAAATGAACTCGTACCGTGCACCCTAAACTTGTAATCGACTACCATAAAAGACTAGCTAGGCTATATTAAAACAATACAGTCAAACGGGCAAATCACTTAGACAATTATTCAGAAATAGCGCACGTTGTCATAAGCTATTAATCTGCCTTACCATGAACTCTTAAAGCAGGACAGTTTACGTCGTTGAAGCGGGACGCCGCTAAGTGCAATGTAATGCAGTTCTCGCTTCCACAACGTAAAAAATCCTGCTATAAGAGTTTATTGTAGGCTGGAGGCTATTAAAATCTATTATACCGTTTTATAATCTAGCAATTAATAAACGTTAACTGTACGTCAATGCTAATAATAAATTAATAGTTAAGCGTTTTGTTTAATGATGTTTTAATAGCTAACACAATTTGTACCAAGTGACATTGTTTTTTATTAGTGTCATCTTGTTTATTATTTTTTATCCCCTTTTGAAAGATTTTTTAGAAGCACAACAAAGTATGTTAAGCCTATTTGTCTATTTCATTTGTTTCAGAGAAAACATGCCATCCCATTTCAAGGTCAAGGAGTACTGTCCTCTGGTGTTCAGGAACTTGAGAGAAAGATTCGGAATCGACGACCTCGACTACAAGGAATCCCTCACAAGGTACATCCCTAGCATTAACCCTGACCATAGCCAATGCTGATGTCGAAATGGACAGGCACAAGTAATACACTAACAATAATATTATTTCTTTATGGATTATGTATTTATTTATGTTTATTTTTATTCCAATATTGTATTATCTGGCATCCTCGATCCCACATCCCGTCCTGTGGTCCCTAGGTTTAGGAAGCCAGATAACTACCTGTGTTCGAGGGCCCTGAAACGGCCTAGCTGCTTGCTGCGGCGGTCGGCGACAGCGCCCACCGGGGTTGCCAACCTGAAAAACGAAACACACCAAGAGAGCATATTCCACGATGCAAGCGCGTTCGTCAAACGAGGCCTGACGATAAAACGCCTGAGGTCAGCGGAGTTTTAATAAGCAGCTGTACGGTTTTTTTCAGTTTATTTTTTTGTTTCTCAAATAACAGTATGTAGTGTGCCTTTCGAACTGACACGGCGAGCATATGCATATACCACGTTCACTGGCTGTATTGTGACGTCATTTCCCCTGTCTAACTGCTTGAAAGAGACCACTATGAGCGATGGTTTCCAAAGTTTGGATATGGAATTGGATTTTCTTTGGATTTTGGTTTTTGTATGCCCGTTGTCCTGTTTTCCATTCCAGTTTAGGTTAAACGGGTGTCAAGAGTGCCTACTCCCTCCTTGATTGACCGTGACCTCCATTTATGTTCCTTAACCCCTCAATTGTCCCGTATGTCTCGGTTACTTAATAACGTATATATTTTTTCTTTAACATTAACACGACATGTGCACATTAATGCTGAAATCACATTCATGTGCACTCTCACCGAGTGGTAAGTATTGTATTAATTGCATCTCTTTCGCACTTAACACGGAATACGGAATAAAAGAAAAAGATGACGTTTATTAATTAACTTATATTATGAAATGGACAAACATGGGGTGGACAGAAAATGGACAAATCCTGCATATTGTGTGTAATTTGGCGTGGTGATAGTTGGCCCATTATCATCCCATTGCTGGGCAAAGGTTTATTTTATAATATGTTCCTTCTAAATTCTGAATTGAATGTCCGTAATTTCTACATGTTTGTTAGACTGTGCAAAATATAATGTAATAAATTCACTCACAAGTCACAGTTGATTGTAATGACACACTTTGACCCCACAATAGTGTTATTTAAGGAGTCATTCATTCCATCACATTAGAACGTCAACTACTAGCCTACCATACCGGTTTTAACTTCGTTTCTGTTTTTTGATTAATTTTAATACTATTTGCGATGCTGATGTTTTTTCCTCATCACACAGTAAAAGTTTGACAGATTAAATAATGATCTTATAGTAAAAAATATCTTCGGTATCGAATTAGATATTATCATGGATACGCCGATGTAGGTAGGGTTCGTGAATAACCAGAGCTTTGTTAATCTTTCATATTGGAAGAAATATAGTTTACTCTCAAATTCAAGTAGTATTCGGAACTTTGAATCTGGTGTCGATCGTTTGGTTTCATTCCCTTAACGATTATTCTATTGGTATCAGCCCCCTTACTATAAACTCTTAAAGCAGTCGTTTAAGATGTGCAACCGACGCCGCTACGTACAGTGTAGTAATACGGCGTCTCGGTTCCACAACTTCGTGGTAAGGGGGCAGGAATAAAAATATTGAACAAATATAAGTTGATATTGAAATTTTTCCAATAAGACTTCGCACGTGGAAACTCATTTTTATCTTTTTAATGTTAGTATTATCGTATTATCTTCTGAACGTGTTATTGATAACTGTTTTCCTTGTTTGAGTGCAGTAAGGACAAACAAACATCTTTGTAGACAATTAACCGTGAATCATAAAAATGTGACTAATACGTCTAGATTAGTTATTAATATTTACACAATCTCTATCGTTGATAAGTGTTCTTTGTTAATAAATCCTTGTAAATATTCAAGCTGTGTTTAATGTGAATTTAAAAAGTGATTCGTCACTTTTCTTTTTCTAAAAGGAATTAAACTATCTTGAATATTGTTGTGAAAACAATAATATTCTAATGACTGCCTCGTTGGTGTAGCGGTTGCTAAGTGTGCTAAGCACGAGTTCCGGGGTTCGAATCTCGGGTCGGGCAAAGTGTTATTGGGTTTTTCCATTAGGTAATTCTCAGAAACAACAGAATCTTTATTACGAATCTAATAATGACCTACCACAAACGACCTACGATAAGTATCACATCGCACCTGTTATCCCTGAAGTAGGCAGAAGTGTTGCTCTTTATCAAGTCAAGTCCAATAGGTCGAGAGCTTACTGCCATGAAAGTATTTCTTATCTACACATTTATCTACGCCCTCTACACTGTCGGCTACAGATCAGTCGATTAGCGAAGTTGAGCCGTGCTTGCCGCGGTTGGTCTTGTGATGGGTGACCGTTTCCACATGTCAAGCCCCTCGGTGCTTCGGAAGGCACGTTAAGCCGTTGCCGCCTGATCTGTCTACGGTCGTGTCGGTCTACCGTCCCATCGGACTTTGAGAGTGACGGAATAGGAGTGCACCTGTGTGCCCGCATGCTTGTGCACTTTGATATCTCCCGTAGTTGGCTAGTTACAGCTGAGATATTTTGAACAGAAATTCGATCAGGAGAATTCGGTTATTTTATGTCCACATTTCGCCGCTTATTATACGTCCAATGGTCGGGAACCTGCTGCCATATATCTGGCTAACACCAGGTTCCGCACTATTACCACAGCGCTGTTCCAAGGAACTTACACTCGCTGGCAACACCTGCACCTAATATAAACGACTCAATAATTTATTATCACACTTTTAAATATAGCTCCGTTCATGTCCATACTAATGTCGCTAATGAGAAAAACAACGTTTCTATTTCCATCACACGTAAATTTTTTTTTAACTAAATTAGTAAAAAATATTCATACCAACATGCAAAGAAAAATTTCAGTCTTATTTACATAGTGTATATTGACGTTACACGGTTTTTTTCTTGAGTTACATATTCATTAGTATGACAAGGTTCCAACGCAGACCGGTATTTTCTTGCCTGTTCAACAAGTACTAATGTATAAATAGAAATAGGCTCGCCCTCTACAACATACGACTAATGGTACCTGAGAACACGTGATTGGCGCAGTGGCTAAGCGATTGGACTGCTGCGCTGAGGGTTGCGGGTTCGATTCCTGCATGGGACAAAAATTTTGCGATCCGCAGGAGTTTCTGCGAGTCTGGGTGTGTATGTGATATTTCATGTTTGTGAAACGCACCCACGATACGCGAGAAAATCTTAATGTGGGGTAACGTTTAACTAAAATCTGAATCTAGCTGTCAGAGGAGTGAAGAAACAGGCACAAGCAAAGAGAGGCTTATTTTCAGTATAAGTGGATTCAGGATACACTAATAATGATAAAATAATAAAAATGCCTGGTAAAATGTGGGTGTGCAATATATACACCCCATGCATAACAAGCTGTTATGACCGTTGTCGTATGTGATAGGTATTGCTCGGTAATGAACATTCTTATCTTTTTTTTATAAGGATACACGTTGCATTTTCCTGTATTTAGTTGTTCAGTCCGTTTATTGTTAGCTAATTGAAATCTCATAAAAAGAATCTGTATTTTTTTTATTAGTAGTCGTCTCTTTATTTGGTCTATTGCGTTGTTAAGTCATTTAAAATTGTCTGATTAAAGACACTTCAAAAAGAGAACTTAGCGCCTAAATCATAACTGTTATTTCATTATTCTGATCAACATTCGTTTAAGATTTAAATGTATGTTGATGAGAGAAATAAATATACATTTATTTTTTTAATTATTATTCTTAAAAGTGGGACATGTAATATGATACCTACTTGGTTTTCTATAAAAAAATGTTTTCTCTGGCCACTGCGCGCTGGTCGGTTTAAACATTTAATTCTTCGAATCTGTATACTTTTACCCGTATTTTTATCTCGATGAGCAGACAACAATAATACTTATAGTATTGTTCAAAGAAACCATATAAAATTATGTATAACTCATTCATTCATTCATAAACTTCCTATAATTCTAAGAACGGAACACGAACAGAACACAATAAATTGTATTGTGATGTATTCTCACTGTCATTTCAATTCACGCAGATTATGCCATAAACTAGATGAACAATAGTTGGTTGTTGTTGGCAGATCTCAGCCGATCCCGGATGACTCGTCGGGCAAGTCGGGGGCGAAGTTCTACCAGAGCTACGACCGGCTGTTCATCCTTAAGACCCTCACCTCCGAGGAGGTTGAGAGGATGCACTCGTTTCTTAAGCATTATCATCCCGTAAGTATCTTGAATATGGTGAATTTCTTCTTTTTCTTTCGTGTCAGCATCAGCATGAGCTGTGGTGCAGATTAGCCAGCTTGTTGGTGGTTGGGACTGGCCAGTGTCCGTCGGACGTTCAATCGAGTAACGTAAGTCATGGAGGCTATTATAATGCACCCTTAAAGTAATACCTACAATCTACATGCTTTGAATTTTTTTTTAAAGTGCAAAAGCTTCTAATATCTGTAGAGCTAATTTCATTGCCATTATTTTCAGTGTATTGTTCCTTTTGGCTTTTAGCTTTTTGCATCAAGCTTATAGCTCTCTCTATCTCTTCTTCTACCATGGTTTTTGTCCGAGGAGCAATCGCAATTATCGCGTTATCGTTCACGTATGTTCAAATGTCTTAAGTACCATCAATGTCCTAGAATTAGTTATTAGGAACAATTACCTTTGTGTCATAACTTTTTCAGGATGTTTGATGTGTATGAAAAATGTAGTACAAGCAAAATCATTGCTAAGCACTGAGCTAACAACACTAAGCAAATTTTGTAAATTTGATTGCCGCAAGACAAATATTTGAATTACAATCGTATATGACTTGGGTGTAAATTAGTGCATGTGACGTATATTTTCGACCAATCATGTTCCAAAATCAAATATCATAGAAAGTGGATATAACCACATATTACGTAGGTATTTTCCATAGATATAGGATCCAAGTAGTTCCTACTATAGATGGGGTGATTGAAACAGATAGACCTGAGAACAATGTAAGTTAGAGCGAGAAAGGTAGTTGGACGTGTTACTGACTGAACTTTACACCAATTGACACATATTCAAATTAGTCAAAAATAAATTGTGTTATTTAATTTGAAAAAATATATGCTTGGTGTGTAAATTATATTTATTTATTTGTCTTCGTCATGCCTTCGTGTGTAGCACCCGGATGTGACACTAATCATAGAAATAATATGAATAATTACAGTTTTCACTTGTAAGTACAATTGGTTATTTTGCTATTTACAATACGTTTACAAATGCCTTTACTAACGTTGCGTATATCAATCGGTACGCCAATGTATAGCGTTTAATCACACAGTGACCCTTAATGTTGTAGATCTTAATAAAAAGAAATAACAGATACGTAAATTTTGTGTATTTTTTACCCAAATATCATAGAATAGAGATTGACCACCTTGACAGAGACTATCGATATTGTTCGATATTCTACCTACTTGACATTTTATTTTGAGAAGTTGATTAATTAGTATAGGTACATAATATTATTATTGTAAAAATAAATTCATACATATATTATATTAATATAATCAATCATTGTCCAAAATAATTATTTAGAAACATTATAATTCTTTAGAATAATGTAAAAAAATATTTTGAAGATTTCCTGTAAATGAAGGTTTCGCCAAAATGGCTAAAATTGTTAAATAGAGGTAACTGGATTCCCAAAAAATATTCCTCAATTTGCAGTAAGCACTTTGAACAAATTTGTTTTAGAAAATGCCCTAAAACATCAGATTACGATTTGGATCTATACCTACATTGTTCATGCCGGTATGTTATTTTATGAATTTACCTTTTACCACAGAACTACTTAATAAACTAGACAATGCTACTATAAGTATTTTATATGTACTTTTTTATGGTAATAAAAATTACCATTAGTAAATAGTAAATTAGTTAGTTTAGTAAAAACGGAAAATCTGCAACCGGAGTTCTTCTCGCGACTCTGCCGCGTAACCAGCTCATGAATAAGGGCTCCGGTCGAGTTCGAAACTAGTCGGGCATTCCCGAATACATCCGTGAGTATAACTGGAATTTATAGTAAAAAAAAGGTTTATGTTTTTGTTAAGATTTAATAAACGACGATGATTTATGGATTCTTTTGTTTTACTATATTAATTTTAGATAAATTTGTTTAAAACTTCGTTGTTTTCATGATTGTGATTTTTATCGACATACGATAATATGAGAGTGCCTGTCACAGCACTATATGTCAAACACGCACTCATTTCATTTTTGGTCTCGCCTTATTTACTTGAGGACCGGTCTATCATATACTTCGTCTTAGGTATTTTCAGACGTTCATTACAATGATAACTGATGTGTCGCTAAAATTGATAAGTAAAGTCACTCCAAACCTGGCTGTTTTACAACATTGGGCATACCTACTCTATTCAGTAGAAATGACAAGTATAAATTAGTTGCTAGAAACATCTGTTGTCATGATTGGTTAACCAATCTAAAACGATTTCAATTAACTAAATGGGAAATATCGAAATAGAGTTATGACGTTTGAAAAAGTAGACTCCTAGTAGTCATTCCTAGCGTCTAATCGACGGTTTTTCCCAAACCTTGCTGTGAAAACATCACTATTCTAATTTAAGACAATGCAGATAACAATATCATTGACAGCTTATCAATTTTCATGTAAATATGTGTAGGATAGCTCCTCTTGTGAACCGGTATCTAATCTAGAAAGCATATTATGTGTGACTTCCGATAATTCGTATATACGTCATAGATAATTGTCATGTTTAGGTAAATTGGAGCGAGCGTGTGTAAATAATGAATTGTAATGTTCAAGAATTTCTAACAAGTTTAGGTAGAAGAGACAGTCCTCAAATGATTTCTTAAATTGGTCTCCCGCGAGGTTGACGTCATTACGCACACATGCGCATTGTATTGCTTTAGTGTGGTCTAGTTAAAGATTTTCATAGTTATTATTATGTGGGTGTATCATTATGATGTGAATGGTCTATTTTGAATAGAAAAAAATAAATGAAAAGAGAGTTGTATTAAGCAACTTTTCGGAAGCGTCTTGTAGGCGGTGCCATGGGCTCTTCTAGGCTTGCATTTTATTTGTGTAAGCCCATTCGATATATTCAAAATTCAACCAAATATTGAATGCTATTTCTTTACAGTTTTGTACTGTTATTAAGGTATGGAACTTGGTCTTAGAAGCACGCTATAACTAGATTTTTATTGATGTCGTCATACTATCCCTTGCAGTACATAGTGGAACGACACGGCAAGACTCTCCTGCCTCAATACCTGGGCATGTACCGGCTCACGGTGGACGGCATCGAGCACTACCTCGTGGCGACTAGGAATGTATTCTCAAACCATCTCAATATCCACAGGTATTTCAACTTACCATCAAATTTCCGATTCAATGTGTGTATACTCCATTTAAAGTAGGATTAGAAAAACCAACAAATCTATTTTCAGTTTATTCAAGCGAATTTGACTTCTATTTTGGACGCATAAGGATGATATTAGAAGCAAAAACTTATTCCCTACGCCAACTGCTTACTGCAGCTGTCATTTGTCTTGACACTAATGAAATAGAATTCAAAATCATTTGAATGGATTGTACATAAAGGTTGTCTTGTCATCTAATGTTATTTCAAATGGAGTATAGGTGTGTGTAAAAGTGTCTAGAAAATGACTAGCACAGTAAATATACAGCTCGAATAAAAAGTAACGACGTACAAATTTTTTATGTAGTTTGCATGTATGACACGTAGGAAAGTATTTCGTATAACATCTCATTCACTCGTTTTTAAATAAAAAATGTTCCATTTGTATAATTTAGTCATTATTGTATTTGTAGCGAATTTAAACTTTAGGTATACTGTAGGTAGGTTTGTAAGAGGCCTTTCCCTCACAGCGGAGCTGATGACATATGAATCTTTATGTTTTCAGAAAATACGACCTGAAAGGGTCTACGGTAGACCGTGAGGCGTCTGAGAAGGAACTGGAGAAAGAGCTGCCCACACTCAAGGACAACGACTTTATCAAACAAGGAGTTCGCATCGACATAGGTGATGCTGCGAAAGACAAACTCTTGGAGACCCTTACCGCTGACGTTGAGGTTAGATGGAAAACAGTTTTAAATATAATTAAATTCCTGTAAAAATCGTGATAAATATATAAAGACTTAAAACACTAATAGCTATCTCGTTGGTCTAGTGGTCGGTAAGCGCGACTGCTGAGCATTAGGGGCCTTGGTCAGGCAGTGTTACAGGTTTGATTCGGGAGCCATAATCCCTACGCTCGGCAATGGCATATGGCTTGGGTGGTTACAGTAGACGCTGCTGCCCATCTTCTGGATTTTCCCTTAGTCGCCTCCTACGATACCCAAGGGACGAAATGTGAAGTGGAGGTGCTATTCTGGCTCATCACTCAACAGGACGAGGCGTGATGTTATGTTATGTTTATAAAACTCCGACAGTCACTGGCCCACATTTCCAGTTCCTAACGAAGCTGCACCTGATGGACTACTCGCTGCTGCTGGGCATGCACGAGTGCGGGCGCGGGGAGGCCGAGGCCGAGGCCGCGCGGCAGCGGGACGCCGAGGACGACAGCGACAACGGCGACACCGACACCGACAGCGACACCGACAACAGGCACCACGGCGATAGGTACTGTACTAGCATCCGATCTGCTTCATTACTTCGTATTTGGTAATTATACTCTGTTCTTAATACTCCTTCTTGTGCCGTCTCAGCATAATAACACATTGCTTATTTATATTATACTTTTTATAATAATTGGGTAGTTGACACCATCAATTGATATATTTTTTATGAGCTGTCAAAATGCTATTCCTACATAGATTTGGTATGGAATATATGTGAATAGGAACATGTGACGTCATTAGTTCGCAAAATCAATTGATTTACTATTTATTGATTCCAAAGCAAATAAAAATTGAATTTTACAGTTAGTTTAAAATGTAAGTATAAGGTTTTTAAAATAAAGCATTTTTGTAGAAAAGTTGTGTCTTGGAATTGTTGGTTAATGGTGTCAACTATCCAATTGTTTTATAGTCTAAAGAAAAACTGGGAAACGGGCGTGGCTTTGTATGTATGTGATGATGATTTATTTATATACTATTTTTTAATTCTGAGGATATTACCTGACTAGTTATAGACCGTGAGTCCGAGGGTAATTTAATGCTTTTAAATCGAATACGATCTGTGAATAGCTCTTTGTCTAAACAAGATTATGATCGCGAACTCTCTGCGTCGGAATCGGGGTTATCAGCGTCGTTAGCAGGAAATAATGTTGCATGCTTCATATTATGATTTATTAAAATGGATTCGACGAATCGATAGTTTTTTTTGTTTCTTATTTATTTATTATCCATACTAGCTTTTGCCCGCGTTAAGTAGCCTATACCTTTCTCGGGTCTTAAACTTTCTACATGCCAAATTTCATCAAAATCCGTCCAGCGGTTTAGTCGTGAAGGCGTAGCAAAACAGACTGAGTTACTTTCACATTTACAATATTAGCATGGATTATTATTTTATACATAGTTAAATATCTTTCCACGCATTTTTTTTACAATAATAATATTGTCTATCCAAACCCCTCCCCCCTCAGGTGGGGCTACAACACTCCCCCTGACAGTCCGCGCGGATTCGCTCGGCAGTCGTCGCTGCGGTACGAGGGCATCATACCGGAGCTCGACATATACGCCATACCCAGCCAGGAAGGTATGGCACTCAACACTTGTCATCAAAAGGTTAACTTTCGAAAAAAAACACGAGATTTATAGTTCATTATGGTAAAGGTTAATTTCCAAATTGGTAAAAGTAAAAAATTACTTGAATTTAATAACAGAAAAGACAGCACTGATAGCCGAGTGGCATGATCGTTGGACTGCCAAGTCAAAGGTCGCAAGTCCAAACCCCGGCACGCACCAATGTCTTTTCGAATTCATGTGCGTACTGTAAATTAGTTATCACTAGTTATCGTAGCAGTGAAGCCCAGTCAGAGGCCTACAGGCTGTTTGGACTCTGACACCAGGTTGTACATCAACCACCCGATAAGAAGAAGAATATCAGAAATGTCTAGACACTAGACTCTAGTGTGACATTTATGTATTTATTTGAAACTGCATCAAAACTATAAAATATATTATGCTTTATGTTGAACGTGATTTCCATACCACTGTATGGAACTGTAGTTCAACTTCGACTGAGCAGGCAAGTAAGTGTTTTTGGACATAAAATAATTCCGTCACTCCTTTTTAATTTCAGGTGCTCCCAAAAAGGAGATTTACTTCGTCGCCCTGATTGACGTACTGACGCATTATGGGGTTAAGAAACAGGTAAGTGTAAAACTAAAATCATATTCTTGTTATAAATATTTGCCTGTAAGTGCCATCTGCAGGATTTCTAAAATCTATATCTATAGCAGAATATTTTTTCCAGGCGGCGAAAGCAGCGAAGACTGTGAAATACGGCAGTAATGTTGACGGCATATCGACTTGCGACCCCGAACAGTACGGGAAAAGGTTCATAGAGTTTGTAGCTAAAGCCATCGAAGGCAACTAGGCGGGCTGCGCGCGCATCGGTGCTTCTTTTAGTACTTATCTCACGGGGTAAGCCAATGGAGTGCTTATATTCAAACTGAATCGATATTTGAAATTGTAACGGATATTTGAATTTTCCAGAAAGTCAAGTGCATATTTTGTTTATTCAAATTGCAACACTCTTTTTGTCTATTTAGAACTTCAAAATCCAATGAGTAAAATGTTTCTCTGTTTTGAACTAACTTGGGTAGTAACGGGTTGAATAACGATTACATTTCATAAGGTTTTCGTTTAACATGAACGCTCCATTTACTTACAATTCTGCGTTATTTATAGGTGGCGCCAGTGTATCTTGAAATGTGGTCGATATCTCAACAGGAGACTGATATTTGAGTATGGCAACATTATTTCAAGATACCATAGTGCCATTAAATATTTTGGACTGAACACTTACAATTTTTAAGTTTAAATTTGGAAGGTTTTTGTCAGTTTTTAAACTTCATAACGAAAAGTAGATTGTATGAACGGTAATCGCAATGACCATCGAATGTTTTCGCCGCATTCATGTTTAGTTTCCGCTAGCTCATTTATTAGACATTATTAAGTTCGCTCATAATCCTTTGTTAGTAAATAAATTGGAGTTTACAGGGTGACGTAGATGATAAAGGGCTAGTAGTTTATTTAGACGCGTTTTATGTGGACTTCGTAAAAATACATTATCCACTTTACCCGGCCAGTATCAGCATTGACATGAACCACATTGTCCGGGTAAACGTGATAATGGTTAACTTTTCTTTTTGACGCAAATTATTCACGTAGTTACGTACTAAAAGAAGCACCGCTTTAATGTTGTTATCTTGTCGGAGACAAGTCCCACGATACAGTAAGAGTAATATCGTCGATTCTTATTAAAAATGCAAATAAATTCGTATGTTAAAAATCGTAGTGAGGAGGCATATAATTGATATTAGCGATTATGTGAAACGATCAGTTTGAGGAGTGTTTGTCGCGTTTATCAAACTGTTATCGTATTTATTCGCTTTGCGTGCGAATTGTGACATATGTGCAATAGATACGACTAATGGGTGGTTTGTGGTCACGTAGCGGGTTCTGACCGAGTTTGGGAGCAGTTAGGAGTTACTGCTGGAACTATAGTCTGTGTCAGTACAATTTGTACATAAACAGATAAACATGAGTATAAAATTAGGTTAAAAAAGAAAGTTGTTTATCTTTATGACATATTTATTTGGCACAGTTTATAGTTGGTTACCATTAATAACTGTACTGCTCATACTGTTGCACGAACGAAAATATGTATACATTTAGTTGTCGCCATTTCCATCTGAAGCTTCAATTAAAATGTTGAATGTTTTACAATTTTAATTGATAGTTTTTTCGAAAGGCGTTTGAAATCAGCAAAATGTATACTTGTTTCACGAGTGAATAGAAACGACCTTTTTTGGAAAAAGCGTGATAGTTTTGATATCAAAAGATTGTCGAATGCTTGCTTTGTCGACTCGTTCTCGTTAAGGACCCAAATCACCATAGTTAAAAGTTTAAAACCCGGGTCGGTTATTGTCTGAAACAGGGCCAGTTACGGGTTGTACGGGACCCACTTTTTTATAAATATAATCTACACTTTTGTCTCGATGTTTGCAATAATAATAAGCGGACCCTTTTTGACAATATTCACGTCATTCTCACATCACTTCGTCCCAGTTTTGTGCTGTTTATCTTAAGGCATTGTTTACTTCGAAGCTACCTTGTTATCAGTCTAGCATCAAGACGACAAACCTCGCAAACATTAAAATAAAGTATAGCAAAGATGTGTGTTGTAGAATAACTTTATATCAATTAAAATTGTAAAATGGAGTTACATATTAAATTAATTTAGAAATGCAAAGATAAAAAGATGTATACTTTACACAACAGCTATATTTTGATACTAGATATATTCATTAAAGTAAGTTTTTCGAGGCAGCTTCGAGTAAAACAATTCGGCTAATGCGCACTGTCTCCCATATCCGACGAAAGTCACAAACACAAAACGAGTCAAATTTTAATCGTTATAATCGAATAAAGTTTCAATCTATGTATCGATTGTAAACTATTCAAATATCGAAATTACTAAAACGCGCACACGTCTAGCGGTTTATCCTTGAGACCACAGATTAGTGAACACATGAAGTTCTAAGAACATGTTTATAATCTTACCACGTTCCAAAGGTGTCTGAGATTT
Source organism: Abrostola triplasia (assembly GCA_946251915.1). Taxonomy (NCBI): domain Eukaryota; kingdom Metazoa; phylum Arthropoda; class Insecta; order Lepidoptera; family Noctuidae; genus Abrostola; species Abrostola triplasia. The sequence continues at coordinate 9,192,902 of OX276435.1, forward strand.
TGACATGTGCAAGAATTTGATGTAATCACAACTTTATATGTTTACTATTCTTCGTCAATCATGTGTCATAACGTGTGCGTTCGCGTAAACAGTGTAATAAGACTGCGTTTCGACTGCAAGAAAGTTTAATGGAACATACAGTTCTTATTTACAACTGCAGTGACCTCGCAGTGCAGTCGCGAACAGCTAACCAAACTACACTCATATTAAACTTCTAAAACACGTTTAAAATAATTTTCGTAACTCGTTATTAGCTTTTTTAATGTTCCGCTAACGCGTAGATTAGTATTGACAAATTATAATAAATAAATAAAAATGTTGAATATCATTGGATTAGGATGTTGAAATGTTACGGTTGGCCAATTTAATTATTATAACGATAAAATTCAATGTATACTATTGGCCGTTGTATTATATCTTATTGTAATGCCTTCGGTATTGTTCATTGTTTAAAGTACATATGATTACATGTTTTGTTCATAATAGAAAATTGAGAATAAGTATCTGTGGACAGTATGGATTGATTCAAAGTTCGGACGTAAGGAAGTATCAATTAAAGTTTTTATGCATTATGTTTTTAATAAGGCGTTGAATGTCGCAGCTTATTAAAGTTTGAATCAATCCATGCTTTTGTTACATGTGTGAGGGGTTTCAAGTAATTATGATTTGTAAATTGTATCTGCTGCAATAGGCTCGCTCGCTCGTGTATTGGGACCTATACCGAAACTGGTGTATCCCTTCAGGGAATATAGAGGTGACGTTATGTTACCTAAATAGAGTCATGGTGAGATGATGAAGAATGTATGAGGATCGTTCGGTTTCAAAACCCATGTTATATGTACAGACACGACTATACATAGACTGCGATCGACTTAAAACTCCTCACACATGTATTGTCGGTATTGTACTTGTTATTTAACATTAACTATGTATTCTATTACAAGGGCAGTAAAGTCCAAAATTGTATAAAAGAAACGGCCATTGTTAAGAGTCGCTATATTATCCAATAAATAATTATACATTATGTCATTTTGCCAATATACCCATACCTAGGTCGCTTAGTTTCTGTCTAGTGTAGTGTTTTTAATAGTACGATGTAAGATTTTGTTATTTATTATTCTATATTTCGAATAAGACTTGGATTGTTATGAAGTCTTTGTGATTTATTCTGTGAAATTCATGTGCCGTTTACGGTGTAAAAATAATATTGGTAAATTTTATACTTTAGGCGTCGAATTCACCGCGCCCACGTCGCGTGGGAGGAAACCGCGTCATATCGAATGTTTAGCTGACCTCAGAATAATTGTATTGCTCTTTGTGTAATTCTTTTGAACTTTTGACTGTTTGTCAGGTAAATGTTAAAAGGTTTATTAATAAAATCAGTATTCAAGGCTCCACTTGGCACGCCTTTGATTTGAAATATTTTTGTCAAGCGTTAGATTTTTTGTGATAGATATTGTTTACTTTTAGATATTAATTTTATATTAGAATTCGAGCTAATCACTTCTTCATATTGCTAAATTGAAATAAACGAAGTCAAGTACCATTATATAACGAAGTGATCAGCTTTGGTAGAGTTAGAAATCCTTTGTTACCCTCTCAGCGAAGAGGATTTATTTTTTAATTTTATCCAAAACTCTGTCTACATATTCCTGAACAATGTGTTAGTCATGAAATGATTCAAATTATGTCATATGTGTTGCCATTGTTTAGGTCGGTAATTGTATTTTAATTTGTAGTTATGTTATTTCGAATAGGTTTTATCTTGTTATCGGTGACGGTTGAAGCCACGAGCCCGCTGTGTACGGCGTATATTTATTAAACGATAGCTTCGCTACATACAGACATATTCGGCATGTAAGCAACACGGTTGAAATGTTAATTCTCTAGTCTACTACTCTTGTAAAGACAAAAAATGTGTATGAAAATTAAAACTTAATTTTTTAAATATTCGGTTTATAAAGATTCTGCATTATAACAGTTTTATTTATTGCGATACCCTAATCCCCCGTATTTTTTAGCAGTAGCAACTTTTATTCTACATGCGTAGTTAGAGGCTACTGCAGGGCAAAGGCCTCTTCTCGTATAGATTGAGCATCACCACGTTAGCTAACTGCGGGTTGGCGATTTTAGATGATGAAATCCAGGTTTCCTAACAATGTTTTCTGTCACAGTTAGTCAATGGTGTCTTATAATATCTAAGGAAGTATTTATTATGACATTGATACAAGTTAGAGGCAAATTCATTCTAAATCTTGAAATTAGGGGTTAATTTCACCCATGATTTATTTGATGCCAGACTAATTTTGCCTGTAATTGAAGAACTATATAGGAATATTTATAAAAACAAACAAGTTACTTATAGTTTTGAGAATATTTTTATTAGTAAAAGCTCCCAGACCGACCGACATATCTTAACAACCTAGTCCATCCTCGTCTTGACGTGTTTCTCCGTGATCTTGTCCTTCTCGACGATGTACACGACTGCGCCCCAACCGGAGATCGCGTCACGGTCGGCAGCGTTCACTAGCGCCTGGTTATAAAATATTGTTTAGTACATTATAATATATATTACCTATTGAATATGGTAAGCAATGTTAAAATGGTTCAAATTGTGAAGGTGATTGAAACAGTATGTATGTGGTTGAAAAGGAAATGAAAATTACTGACCCAATCTTTCAAGTATCTAGGTAGTTGAACTTTATATTGAACCAGGGTCTATAGTAAACTTTATTTACTAACAATATCAGTTTAGTTATTACATACATAAACTAAATGTACTATCTCCACACATTTGTGCAAATAAATATTTCTACTTTTATAATGGAACACATTTTTTACAAGGCTAGGCAAAAATCATAGTATTTTTTTTATTTCTATGACTCACTACGGCTTGATCGATGACCTGATTGGCGCAGTGGTTAAGCGAGTAGCCACGATACAGGAGAGATTCCTAGTGGGGCGACTTTTTATTTTTAAATGTCTTACCTGTGAGATAGTTTCAAACAGCTCATCAGGTCCTAGGTTGGGTTCCCACAGAGCTTCACACATACCATACAGCTGTTCTGAACATGTTCCTGACACTACAAAGTCTTCAGGCTCATTGGGGCAGCCAATCTGTAATTAAATAGATAAATAAGATTCACTTATTGGTATACATATAAACTTCAAGTTCATCTAAATTAGAAAAAAAAACATCTAAATGTGAAACTAGGAACTAAGTTATATAAAAACAATATTTTTTTGAAATATTTTAACATGTTGAATGCCTCTTGGCTCACCAGTGAGTTGCAGCTTAGTGATGAGCAAATAAGTTATTCTATTGTGTCTACTGCTCCAACATCTTAAAAGGCTCAACAGTTTTTGAGAGTAGTGATTATAGATTAAATTACAAATATTTGCAATATCAGGTAGTGTGAAGTCTTTCACTAAAGTAAACAACTCTAGTAAGCATAATAAACCTGTATATACAAAGTATTGTTTGTTTTTCCCTTACCAGATCCATATTGCACACATAGGGCTGGTTGTCATAAGGATCAAGCCCAGCAATGACGGGCTCAATGAAGTAGGGGCCGAAGCGCCTCTCATACAACAGGTTGGACAGCATCGCTGAGAATGTCTTGGGTCTCATTATTCTGTTCTCTTTCAACTCATACAGGTTCATTCTGAAATTCAAGTTATTGGTTTATTATAATACATAATATGTTCTACAATAGTCATGTTTTTTTTGCCGTAGCTATGAAAGTTTAACAATTATAATGTGATTTAGTTTTATTGTATTAATAGATTAATAGATTTGAGCATAGGCAATTTATTTGACGAATATAGCTATCATTTCACTGTAATAGTGTTATATTGGCTCTATTAAATTAGTTGACAATGGAATGAACAATATAGCTAAAACAGCTGGATAAAAAGCAGATATATTTATAAGTTTCATTACTTGTCTGTAGATCTTACCTAAATTTTAGTCTCTGGAATACTGTCTGTGTATCAGTTGCTAAGCCGGGGAGGCCGACATACAGCGTGGGGCCCATTTGGTACACCTTGGGGAAGTTGGTGGACACAGTCTGGGCCTGAATACCAAAGCGTTTGTCTGTTGCGATTGCCACGCAGTCCTTCCCCTTCATCGCAACCACACAGCCTCCGTTATAGGCTAAAATAGACTGGAAACAGGAGAAGTCAAAATTAGTGTTACATATTTTATTACAAAATAATACGATCTCATGTTAGAATCATTGAAATAATTGGAATGAGTTGAGGATCCGCTAACAATATAGCGATTATATTGTTAATTTCATGTTACTCTACATCAAAATACAAATTATGCTTTGTAATGTTCGTGACGCTATTATAACCAATATCCAAAACAATTATAACGAAATCTGACCTAGAATAGTAGAATTGAAATAAGTAATATGAAAAACTACGTACCATTTTGCTTTATGTAAATATATCCAGCTATTTTTCAGTAAAAACACAGCAATAAACTTTATACGGGAAACCGAAAAAGTGACAATTCATCGGCGACAATTTGAATACAGGTTAAAAAGAAAAACAAGTTGCCATTGACAATATTTGTAAAATATACGAAAAGTTACTTGAAAGATGTTTTGCTAATTTACAATACCTATTAACTATTTTATTGTCTTTGAAAATGATGTTAAAAATTAACATTATTTATATTTTAATCTTTTCCAATACACTTTCTACCTACGATATTATGCCGGTGGTACAATATAATAACTAGGTGGGCCCAGTGTACATATTTTACATACATACATAGAGTCACGCGTATCTTCCGGAGGGGTAGGCAGGGGCCATGGATTGCCATTTGCTACGATACTGACATACTTCTTTTGCCTCATTCAATCGCATAACACTTATCATACACGCTCGTCGATTAAGGGTACTTCTTACTTGACCCTTTTGTAGAATATCTCTTTTCAGGTCCAAGTATGTTCGCCGAAGTCTTTCCCTTCCCGATATTACACAAACATATTTTAACTTAACATTATTAGCGGTAAAATATCGGGTATTTAACTTTTCATAGGAAAGGCTTGCCTTGCTTGATTATGATGGAATGTTTACTTTATTTCTTGCTGGCAATAAAATAATAATTTAAAAAAGATAAATATTTTTAATGACAATTTTTTTGTTTTTCTTCTAACTCTTTTGCGTAAACATCTAACCGACTTGTCATATTAAATCCCCACTGATCTTTTACTTGGCGGCATAGATTTAAATCTATTTCGACAATAAGAAGTCCGTCTTTGTCCCTTGATAGTCCAGGGGTTCTGCATCCATTAGGCGCTGTAACGTAGCTAGATCCATAATAACTCCTTTCTATATTGTTCTGATTGCTTGTTATAGTAAAATTTTCAACTCCAACTCTATTGATGCTACAAGTGAAGTAACCGTTAGCGATTGCCGCATTACGAGCTTCTATACCCCAGAATGATTCGCCAAATTCAGAAATAGTTGCAGCAGGATTAAAAACGATTTCTGCACCATTGAGACCAAACATTAACCAGTTTAAAGCATGGTGGCGGCCGTAGCAAATATTAACAGCAATTTTGGCAAATTTCGTGTGAAACACAGGGTGGCCAGTGTTGCCAGGAGAATAATAAAAAGTTTCACTGAAACTCCCAACACTAGGTAAATGATTCTTTCGATGCTTTCCCAAGTAATCACCATTTGCATCTATAACAACAGCAGTGTTCCACCACACGTCTTCATCTTTTTCCAATATTGGTGATACTATCACCATGTTGTACATTTCAGCTAATTTACTTAGAAATTGATAACTTGGACCATTCGGCACCGACTCTGCGAAGTCTTCCCATTTTTCTTTTTCTCGTGTGCATAAAAAGAACGGCATGCTCCATGTTTCTTGTAAACAAAGGATTTGGACCCCTTCGCAGGCTGCACTTTCGATTATCTTTTCGACTTTATTAAAAATAGCTTTTCTTTGTAACTCTATCGGTGCATTTGTCGGTAAAACAATGGAGTGTTGAATTAAACCAACTTTTACAATATTGGGATTTCTAACCTCTTTCGCAGCATCAAACGAAAACGCTGCAATGTCAAAACCTTTTTCTTTACTCGCTGCTAAAGTAGATTCCTTAATTTGTAACTCACAGTGATCGATTCTTCCATAATGTATTCTGTTAAACTCCTTTAATTGTTTCGAGTTAAGATTCTTCTTTAGAATTTCTTCTAAACTTTGCACTGATTGAGATTCCATGTTTAATCAAACGGGTATAAATATCTTTGGTAAACAAGAGATAAGTTACGTAATGTTGTGTGTGATGTAAATAATCGTGGTTTGTGTAACTAATCGATGTTTAACATATGGACTCGCGACTCGTTATGAATTAACACCAACTTATTATTCGTCTTTGGTAAATAGTTGATTAAAGGCTCGTCTACATAGCTCTATGGTTTAAATAAAACTTTATTAATTTTTGACGCTTAGAAATTGAAGTGGGTATGTAAATCGACGCGCTTCTGTATCAGAAAACTAATCAAATGACTTCTTTAATACCTATTTTGATCCTAAAATCCCTCCGTCTTAGGTTTCAGCCTGTATTCCCTGAAGGGGTAGGCAGAGGTATCATTTTGTCAGTTATTAAATACTGTAAATCGCGTAACCTTTCAGGCAACCTTTTAGCCGGCAAGGGCCATATATGATGAGATGTTGGCGGGCCGCAATTGTATAATGATCTGGTAAATAATATGTGTAAGTAGGTATTATATGTAATATTAAAAATGCTATATTTATAAGAATTAGACTGCCATTTCTCAAATAGTCACGGGTCGCAAGGAAAAGGGGTTGCGGGCCGCGCGTTGGTTTAGGCAATATGATTTAGACCAATACACTGGCCTGCAAAACTAAGTATCACACTTTTAAAATTGCAATAACATGACCTGTTTCACCCTCATAACGGGGTGGAAAAATTATACATAAGTAGTTATTTTAAATCTCTAAGAGATATAAAACGTTTATTATTTTAAATCTCTTACTATCATCATCATCAGCCGGAAGACGTCCACTGTTGAACAAAGGCCTCCCCCTTAGAACGTCACAGTGAACGACAGCTTGTTTATTACTACCACGTATTTCTTACTATAGTTTAGAAAAAAATAATTAAGTTTACTTAATTCTGCAGGCCAGTGTTCATTAATTGCACTCCCGTGCAATCACGACGTAATTGATTCACTTTCACCTCTAAGCAAAAGAAGTTACTAACTTGTACCTACTAGCTGACTACATACATACATAACATCACGCCTGTGTTCCTCGAAGGGGTAGACAGAGGTGCACATATAGTACACCCACATTTCGCCAGTTGTTTTTAGGTCCCAATGTAATAGAGGGCGAGCCTATTGCCATCAATCGGGCACAAATCCAGACTCCGTGCAGCTACTGAGAATTGCCTAATGGAAAAGCCAGTAACATTGCCTGACCCGGGATTCAAACCCAGGACCTCATGGTCAGCAGTCGCACTTAGCAACCATTAGACCAACGAGGCAGTCCTACTACATAACTACTAGTTCTAAGTGGCATAATTATAATGGTACCAAGGAGACAATAGTAAGGAGCTACCAGCATTGCGGTCTGCGGGTAATACAATAGCAGCATATGAATTCCAATGACCGCAATATCTGATACTAGAAGACAATATTGTTAATGTCATAATTATATTATTAATCCTGTCAGTGACCTATTTAAATAGGCAGTTAACTATTTTATTTTAAAAATGAATATTAAAAAAATATATGAATATACTTACTTACTTACCAATTGCTAACTGTCTGCTTCGTGGGTCTATCAGTCGCTAAGTGCGACTGCTGAGTGTGAAGTCCTGGGTTCAAACCCTAGGTCGAAAGTCTTATTGGGATTTTCCGTTAGGTACCTAATTCTTAGTAGTAGCAGGGAGTCTGGATATGTGCTGGGTTTATGGGAATATGCTAAATCCCGCTATTATCTCCATTCGGACCTATAACATAACTGGTGAAATGTGGGAGTACTATTAATAGGTCCTCTATCTACCCTTTTAGGGAATACAAGCGTGATGTTATGTGATACTTACCAATTAGGTTAATTAAATGCAGAACCAAATATTAAATGTAGGCCAAAAGCCATAAAATACCCTAAGTATTATCCAACAAAAGTTTATAATAATTTTTGTTTGCTTTGGACATTATGACTTAGTAACACGGTAGCTTCTTTTCGGCCAAAGAATTAGCATTGCCATTCAACGTGGCAATGCCGCCAGCCTTTTGGGCACCCTACCAGTCGACAGCGATGAGGACGAATACTTTGATACATAATTTTTAGTTTGAATTTTTTATTTTTGTATATATTTATTTTTAAGAATTGTAAATAACCTTATAAAGAATTAGAACTTTTTTTTAACCTCGTGTATTTAACTAACTATTTACTCAATACAATTATAATTATTATTCTTTAAATAATAGAATCATAAATATTTTTCCACTAAAAATATTTAATATTTATTGTAATTGTACAACACCGCTTTGCATCACTCCGCCGGTCACGTAGTCAGCTGAAGATAACCAAATATTTTTCACGCTGGGGTTCTAAACTTATCTCGAAGGGTCGAAGGTCACCCGCAAACAGCCGGACCACACAGATAAAACAAACCTACGGTCAATGCATCACCGACAGTCGCATAGGTATTTAAGCGCCGTGAACAGACTGAAAAGCGCAGTCGTTTGCGACTTACACAACGGTGCGCACTTATCTACATACATAACTCAACAATGGAAAACGAAACTCAGAGCTTAGAGGCTATCATCAACAACAGCCTCAGCGGCCGCGATCTTGAGGAGTTCAACAGGATCCATTATGGAAGGAAAGACAATCTTGAAGTCAAGCTAAAAGACAGCTCTATTGCAGCTGCTAAGGAAGCTGATTTCGAAATCGCTGCGTATGCATTCCCTGCCAAGAAAGAAGAGACCAGACCGCCCAGGATTGTGAAGGTGGGTGTCATTCAACATTCCATCGCCGCGCCCACCGACCGGCCAGTCAACGAGCAAAAGAAAGCCATATTCGAAAAAGTCAAGAAGATAATCGATGTTGCCGGTCAAGAAGGAGTCAACATTATCTGCTTCCAAGAGCTATGGAACATGCCTTTTGCTTTCTGCACGAGGGAGAAGCAGCCGTGGTGCGAGTTCGCCGAGTCGGCTGAAGATGGCCCTACTACTAGGTTCCTCAGCGAGTTAGCTGCAAAATACGCAATGGTCTTCGTTTCTTCTATCCTCGAAAGAGACGAAAACCATTCGGATATTCTGTGGAACACAGCTGTGATTATCAGCGACACCGGCAGTGTCATTGGAAAACATCGCAAGAACCACATCCCCAGGGTAGGAGACTTCAACGAGTCTAATTACTACATGGAAGGCAATACTGGACATCCCGTCTTCGCTACCAGGTACGGAAAAATTGCAGTGAACATTTGCTTCGGCCGCCATCACGTGTTGAACTGGATGATGTTCGGGCTAAATGGAGCGGAGATTGTTTTCAATCCGTCGGCTACTATTGCCGCTGAAGCCGGCAGCGAGTACATGTGGAACATTGAGGCTAGGAACGCTGCGATCACCAACTGCTACTACACCGCGGCCATCAACAGAGTCGGGTACGAGGAGTTCCCTAACGAGTTCACTTCAGCTGACGGGAAACCCGCCCACAAGGACATAGGACTCTTCTATGGGTCCAGCTACTTCTCAGGTCCTGACGGCGTCAGATGCCCAGGACTTTCTCGCACAAGGGACGGTTTGCTGATCAGTGTGATGGATTTGAACAAGAACAGGCAGATTAAGGACAGGCGCTGTTATTACATGACTCAGCGCCTGGACATGTATGTCAACAGCCTGAGCAAGGTCCTCGAGCTGGACTTCAAGCCACAAGTCATTCACGAGAATGAGAAGTAGATACGCCCGCATAGCGCGTACCAGCTTACTAATGATACCCTGCGATATTATGTATGGACGATACGTCGATATATTTATGCGATGATAATCATTCCCCAGTGGAAACATTGTTATGATCATAATGATACCTACCCCACCATGCCTCACATAATAAAATATTTATAAACAATTTTGCTTTTTAATTACCCAAGATAATAATTAATTACATTACTCATGTGATTAAAAGTTGAATATAGAAAAATAAGTGCCCGGGTCAGTTGGTACCTACGAATTTTTATCTAATGTCCAGTAAACATTGTGTAGTACCTAATATTATAAAATTGACAAACACAGAACTAAATCAAACTATATATTGTTAAAAATGCGACTTTAGCGTTTTATAGTCAATTCGCTTTTTAGTCGCAGGCATAGAATTATAGGCTGCATTTTAGGGTCTTATAACTTATCTACGGCGAATAGAGGATGGTAAACAGTCATTCGGTATCTACTTATTCTGTTTCAACACGACTTTATTTATAAAGTCAACAAGACAACCAAATTGACCTACGATGTTGTTAGTTTTTTTTATTCTATCCACAATTGTATTTGTACGCAACGATAGATAGCGATATAATGCCTAAGATTGTTTCTGATTTTCTGAACAAATTTCAGCTCAAATACTTACTTCTTAAATAAGTTTAACGCCTCGTATAGTGTAATTAATGTACCTAAAAAGGAACAGACTAAGAATGGAAATATTACTGTTTACGAAAAACTCCAGATGCCTAAACAACGCGTAGACGTTTTGAATTGAATTATATACTATACCACACGCAGTGGAATAGAAATTATCGATGAGCCGTTATCTAAATAGCTTTCTTTTGTTATCAATGATATTAGCATAATGCTTCATTAAGGGAACTTAATTAGGTACTGTTTATGTCTTATCTTGTGTTTGTATTTGTTGTTTATAAGCAAGGCTAATGAATAAGATTTTAGGTTCAAACCCAGTCAAGTACTGCGATAAATGTCAATTTTCAATCATCTTGTTACGCTGTTGCTTAGAGGAATATTTCTACTTATCATGGTTGATGAACAACCTAGTATCAGAGTTTAAACCGCCTGTAGGCCATGGTTTTACACGCCGTTGAAAAATCTCTCAGATACGGTTTCCTCACGATGTTTTTCTTCGCCGTTTTTAGCAACTGGTAACTAATTATAATACGGGTTTGAACTTGTGATCTTTGACTTGGTAGTCCAACGGACACACCACTTGGCTGTCACTGCTGATAGTCCCCTGTCATATAAGCGTTATAAAAAACAATAAACATAGATCTATTAAATCGTTAAGATCTGCGTAATAAATGTACTAAACAACCGGTATATTATTATGGATGAATTCTAATGTGTATGCAGTTAGCCGGTTAGATAAGTACCGGTATATTAGCAGTCTCGAAAGGTCCAGTTAATGTGGGACGCATGCCTTATTTGTTGGGCGTCGGTTGAAGGACGAAACAAACTAGAATACAGACTAAACAGATACTGTACTTTATCCCAAAACTACAGTTAGATGATTGTAAATGTTTGCTCGTTGGTCTAGTAGTCGTACAGCTCGACTGCTGAGCGTGTGTCCTGTGTTCGATTCCGAGGTCAGGTTTTTGGGTATTTCCTTAAAAGATTTATATATGTATAGATATTAGATCTTTTTAAAATAACTTCGCCCCACACTAGGACTGTATGCTGTATAGTGCTTTCTCACCTTCGTACCGCCTTCTCACCTTTTAAACTTTCCCTGGACTTGCACGAATATATCAAAACCAAAATTAACCAAATCGATCCAGTCATTCTCGAGGTTTAGCGAGACTAACGAACAGCAATTCATTTTTATATATTTAGATATTATGTAACTTAGACTATTCCAGCTAAATTCTTCACCTAACAGAAGCCTATACATTCCTCTACAAGGTTGCTAGCGTGGCACTTAAAAACCAGCGGAGTACTACACATCTCGAGCTGAAAGCTCCGACACTCGCCAACATCGTAATTCCTCTGTAATTTTCTCACTCGCCCAGAGATGCCGCTAATGTGTTGCTCTCGCGATTGTCGCACCATCTAGTCTTCGACACAGCAAACTTTAAAATACATTCATTATGTTTTTATTTTTAACGCGGTAGAGTTGCTTTTTGCATGTGTTGAGTGTAAAGTAGTTTGTATCACTACTTTCTAGAGCACTTGTGGAGTTGCAGCCCGTGACATCCATTACAATAATGATGTCTTTGCCGTAGGGTTGGCGCTAGCGTGTAAAAGGGAATACGGTTGTAGAATTACTTTTTTACATAGGTACTGTTAGATTATTACGTAAGAACTCTGAACTTTTGAAAATTAACATACTTAACCAATTGTATTGTAACCGTGTGAATCAAGTGAATGTGGAATGAGGGTCCTAGCAAACAGGATTCCGTGGGTTCTGCCTACCCTTCTGGGAAATAGGCGTGACTGATGAGTGTAGGTATAATTCAAGAATGAGATAAAGGTTTGCAAAGCTAGGTCTTAGAGTCTCAGTATGCGTTTTCTGTTTTACATGGGTAGCCCGGAAAATTATGATTTAGCATTATTTTCTGACCTTTTATCATTTTAAGAGAGGAGCGTATAATCTTTCAGGTACCTACATTTAATTTTTACTATTTAACTATGTATTTTACGTTAATCCAACGATGTAGCTAAATCAAAGTTGCGTTCCGCGTATCATCATCATACACATCATCATCATAACATCTAATATTTTCTATGTAGTGCCAACCCTAGGCTGTAACTGGGTTGCGTGTAGTGTCATCGCGGTGTCGACGGAAGTCACGGGAGCACTCGCGAGTCGCGACACACCGAGGCGCACATAAAGTGCACTTTTATCTACTACTTGGTACTTGTTGGTACCCTAAAAGTTATATTACAACGTTAAATGAACTTATGTCACTTGCCATCAGCAATAGTTTAGTACCATTTTACTATAATAACTTTCGTGAGTGTTATCCATATTATTTACTGTATATTCCGGTTATACTGACGGGTGTATTCGGGAATGCCCGACTAGTTTCGAACTCGAACGGAGCCCTTATTCATGAGCTGGTTACGCGGCATAGTCGCAAGCCGAAGTCACTCAGTCAGTAACCGGAATGTACAGTAAATAGTTTGGTACCACGTCGTAAATTAATTGTTGCGAATATTGGCCCTTGTTCAACAGTGGACGTCTTCCAGATGATGATGATGAATATTGAGTATCTATCAGAACACTACAAAGGTAGATCAGCAAAGTAAATCGGGGCTCGCTAAGGTTTTTACTTTGAGCGATGAGTTTAAGTTTTTGCGACTGTTTTATAAAGATGTTGCTCTAATATCGGGTAAAGTTAAGGAATCTGAATTTCATACTGAACAAAGAAGAAATGCCCTTCTTAGAAGCATTCAGAAGAGCCACGTAGCAACTAGTTTTCATAACGTTAGGTAGTATCAAAACAGTCCGATTGTGCTATACTTTCAAAACTATTTAAAATTATTTACAAATCAAATTATAACCAGCTAACATAGTTTTAATAAAATTACTATTGGGATAGTTATTTTGAAGTCATCAGTGATGTTTTCTACCAGACTACCTAATTAGAATCGAAACACTAAACAAACAATGCCAAAGCCATTTTTAATTCGATCAAAAACAATAAATGTTTCGTCGGTTTGTTTGTCGCCGCTCGTAATTAAGGCCGCGTTCCTCGTGAAACATGGCCGCGCTTCCGTTTCCGGCGGGACTTTTTTAATTTTTCATTTACGACTGGCTGTTTCAATTTTTCCTCTAATTTCTCATTAAACTTAGCTGCACGTTTGGCCCGGGGGTTTATTTTTAAAAATGTAAAATAGAAACACAGATAATTAATGCGATGATTTGTTTTCTTTTAGTAATTAGTAACTTTTAATTTATATTTGTTAGTCGACTATAATTGTGTCATTATGGTAGATAAATAATAATATGAACGTAAAAGTGCGACTGAAAAAAAAAGAATAAAGAATTTGAATTTGAAATTCTTTATTCTTTTTTTATATTTTCTATAGAACCAGTTTATCAGCAAATAAAACGGAGCCGCATATTCTCATTTATATTCAAAAAACGTATCCATCTTTCAAAATAAAATATACGAGAGGTTCCTGCGTTTCTTTATTGTCAAAGCAATCGGGACTTTACTATTGTTTGCTTGAGCTGCGTAAGTTGTGTTATGACGTCATCAGAGTAAATATAAAATAGATTAATTGCTAATCGGAATAAGAGTAACACTAGACTTAGTGCTGAGGCAGTCTACAATTATTATACTTAGTACTCATTGAAATTGAAAAGTATGCAATAATACAGCTGCTGTCCATATATAATTAACTATATAATTTGCGTTTATGCTTCGCCCAAGTTGCCCATACATGCTAAAATGATATTAAGAAATCAAATAAAATTGTTATGCAATCAGGCGACAGCTTCAAACCATTAAACAAATATTTCACAGAAGATGCTGTTTTTATACGACTGCGCGAGAAGGAAGGTTATGTTTTTAATCTTAGATTTACTATCCAATTCTATTCCTACATAGTCAATGGCAAGCCAGAAAATCTGGCAATAGGAATTTAACTAAAAAAAAACAGTATATCAAGCTAGAAAACCTGATAAGGAAAAGCAATTTAACAAAAACTATAAACTGTAAACCCAACCGTATTCAACACGAAAATTTAATTAAACTCAGGTAACTTTTTCAATAACAGATAGTCTCGTCATTGTCGGTTGATAGAGTTTTTTTCTAAATTCCCGCCACATGTGACAAGTGTCGTTCGGTAACATGGGCACACGACAATAGTTCGCTGGCCGATTTCATCGACACATGCTCCGTTTCATTTCCGTTGCACTCTGTTCGCGGTGCGAGAGGTTTTTGAACGGATCCGTGGTAAAAAAGTTTCACTATTACACGAACTTGATTTGACCAAGAACAGCGGGAACCGTAGAGAGGTTAGGTGAATATTGTTCCACAAAATAAATGATTATATTTTACTCTAGTGGGATTTGAAAAGACGACCTCGGCCGATGGCTGGTGGTGGTGACTGTTCTTAGAATACCTTGTTAGTTTTGTGGTCCCGGTGGGTCAGAGCTCTCCTGGTGGTTGGAATCCGTTACATGCCCTGTGTGTGCTGTGAATGGTGAATTGAGGATGTTCTGTATTGTTTACATGAACTGGAATACCTCTGCCTAAACATTCGGGAAAAAAGGCATTTCTATTTTCGTGGTCTCTGTCTACCCTCTGGGAAATAGGCGCGACTTTAAGTATGTATGTTTTTTGTTTTCAATTAGATAAGTTTCTTATTCCTACGCGGATATTCTGGTTTCGAAAAGTTCACATAAATAACGTACAACATAAACAAACGACTTTGAATTGATAATAAATATTTTAATTTAGTGTATTGACTATACGTTGTAGGTACCTATCACATCATGAATTGGAGATAAGAGTTGAATGTACCAAGTACGAGAGAAGGCCTTGGAATGTTATTGGAGAATAACAAACACGTTGACAAAGTAGCAAGTACATAAACATACCTAGATACTTCAAATACTTAAATTTATGCGGCGTACTAAAAGATATTGAGGATATAGATAATAGATATACGTATATGACAGGAGTCCCTATGTAGTTCTCTGTTCCACTCGGCTGAGGCAAATTGAAAAGCACACTCGAAAACCCCTTTAGTGTCGTGTGAAGGCCACACAATAGAACACATACCACCCTCGCCCGAACACCGAATCAGAACGCGTTTTATCGCTTTAAAAACTCAATGTATTATATTTATTATTCTCTATGGTATGAAAGCTGAAGTACGACTTATTTAAAATTGGAACACAAATATTGACAGTACGTTACTGTATTAAAAGGATTTTTTGAAAAGGTATACGTGTTACAATAATGATGTTAAAATGTGGGTTATGTTTGGCAAAATGTGGCTAAGTATTTAACGGTTAACTATAGCAGGTACACGTTGATTGCCTACCCCTTCGGAGAATTTATTCAGGCTTGATATTGTAGGTACAATCAGTGTACAATGTTACTTTAAAGATTCCATTAGGTATAATAAGTAACTGCTTATGAGTTTAAAATCATTTAAAGATTGCATACAATACAATTTTCAACAAAAAATACTAAAAGATGAGCTGTCCTAACGTTTGAAAAGCAAGTTACTTGTACTAACTAAACGATTTTTTATCATTCTTTTTTTAAAACAGTATCCAGTCGTGTTAGAAAGTAGCATTTCACACGTAATAACCTCTTGTCTCCACAACTAGTGTGCGGGTGCGATCCATCATATCGTTTTATTGAATTACGACCCCTGATGGAGGAGCGGCCCTCCGCGACCCATCCAATTATTGCCACTAATTATAATTACTGCACTTGATACTGTTCTGTGTTGAGTTCACTATCGCGGGTTTTATTTGTGGAATGTTTCTTTGTTTTTTGGCGGGTTTAGGTTATGGGGTATTGAGTCACTGATATATGGTTTGGAATTGATTGGTCCTTTGTAGCATTTAATTACAAAAAAGGAATAAATAAATACAGTAAGTTTATAGTAACGATTTAGTTTAACAGTTTACAAAAGAAACGGAGATAACTGTAAAAGTAAAATACTGTAGCGGAGTTATCAACAATTACCTATAGTTACGCTTTTTAGTGGAGGACTATAACTCTTAGAGGAGACTCCCAAAATCCCAAGAATTTAACTAATCGATATCTGAAATAATATCAATGCATTTAAGTGTTTTATTAGTAACACACAAATATTAGTCACGAAACAGATCCTTTTGCTTGCCTACTATATAGCCAATGTATCATAATTGGTTATTTCTAAAATCAAACTTTCGTAGCGCAGCGAGCGTAATCGTTTCCTCCAAACAAACAAAACAAGAGATTAATGTGCCAACCCACAACACTTATTAAACAATCCCTACACGTGACTGCCTACCGCACCACATTAATAATTGCATAGCTCCTTGACAGTACAGATTCGTCATACAACAACGAACTTGCAAATAATACACGTAATTTTACAACCCTTAAGTACTAAGCAATAAGGTCCGTTTTAAACTTTTTTGAGCTGGCAATCTACAGTGGAGTTGATCACACCCGCGGGTGCCATACGTCATCAGGGCTAGGGACGACATTGGACAGTTTAAATTCCGAAATATACGCAATCCATTTTCGAAATTGTGACCTATCAGACGTATTTGTTCATTTTGTAAGTACACCCATTGAGTCATCGTGGATTATTGGGTTACGTATGTCGGGAAGGTATTTTTAGGCTAAGACGTACACTGCACATAGAAAAACAGAATTAGAGAGCAATTGATGATCGAGGGTTCCAGTTTTCCTTGTTCCAGGTTCTAGCAAATTCTTACACGAAATTTTGAGTTGCAGTCACTGTCACCTTGCTGTGATTGGAAAGAAGTTATGATCAGTTTGATATAAATGACTAATTAATATAGGTACTTTGTTCTTTCAGTCGGATTTATACCACCAAACATGTCGATACCAATAGCAAGTATTTCTGAAAAACAAAATTATAATCTACAACGAATGACGTGTCTCGTTTCTTCTTTTCGAAATTCAAATTTAATTTATTCAAAGAGTCTGGTAGCAAATAGAATTAAGTTCCACACAGTTGTGTTTAGCGGGAATGTTTATGGTATTCCTATGGGGCCAGAGCGCAAAGGGCACGACATTTGGCTATGGGGTCGTAACCTTTGCAAACGATATGGTGATGATTCCGCAAAGGGCGCAAACTACATAAAATCTATGCGGTCGTCTTTATAGTGGTGACATTTTTATCATTTTATGGAGATAACGACTGTCTTTAAGACGGAGGGATAAGGTCGTGTCGCGAGTTGGACATTTCCTTCAACTGTTTATATTAGCGATTGTTTTGGATTAACTATACTATGAAATGAAACGTTTCTACACAAAAGTGCACACTAAATTAAAATTGTCTTATGAGTAAAGCTTAATACATATAAATGAAGCACTTACTTAGCTCAAGGCCTCTCTGTGGCAGTTCTCATGCTGCTGTGACAGACTCGTCCTCTTAATATGCACTGGCAACAATGTCCTGAAAGTCCACCCAGCTCTTTGCTGGACGATTAACACGTCTACTTATTCATTATTCATTATATTCATTCTTCCACTGGGTCTTATAATTATCTTCTTCTTATCGTCAGAGTTTAAACCGCCTGTAGGTCACTGACATGGCTATAAACACCGTTGAAAAATCTCTCAGGTGTGCTTGTTTCCTCGCGATGTTTTCCTTCACCATTTTTGGCAAGCGATAACTAATTTATGATCCGCACAATTTAAAAAGACTGATGCGCGCCTGGGTTTTATTTTGCGACCTTTGACTTGGCAGTCCTAAGGTCATACCACTCGGGTACCAGTGCGGTTGAATACAGTCATTCATATCTTAAATCAAATAGAATATGACAAATATTATTCTTGGTTTGAATGAGGGCTTTAGAAATCAAGCCTCGCCATTGCGTGGAGCAATAAAACAACTTTTTGTCTTAATTTGCAATATTTTAGCACACAGCCGCTAACAAACCGAGATTATCTTCATAAATCGCGATGCTATTATTGCGAGCACCGTCACTCTGCGCTATTAACTTGAAATTTGTAACATCGCTATTAAATAAAAAACCATTTAATAAAGACATACTCCACCCCCTGCGCGCAAAGAAAATAAGACGTCAAAAGGTACTTTGAACGTTCTATGATAGATCTTCCTATATTGGTTATGTTGGCAATCAAGGAATGTATTGGTAGTACTGAACAAAGGAATAAAACCTTAATGGTCCTTAGAATAAGGGTTGTTATAATGGGTGGTTAATATTGTGGGGATCATGAAAGAACCCTTTCTTTTCCAGATAATTATAGGCACCTGTGGCTACGTCAAGCAATATAATAGGGAAATACAGGACCTTTGTTCTTACTGATGGTATGTCTTAAGTAGGGAAGTACCTAGCTAACTTATTTGTACTCGTCTTTTTGCCTTTCTATACCTACAACCACGCTTGTAATTCTCGAAGGCCTACCTCTACAGAGGTGGTGTTGATCTTGATTCAGGAGAATTAATTATTGATGACTCAAATCAAATCAAAGTCTACTCACAGATGAAAACCTCCTCCTTTTTTAAGTCGGTTAAAAAATATACCAAATTAAGCACTCCATACCTACATAACCTACCACCAAGCACCTTTACACTATATTTACTCGATTAATCCACAATACTCTGAAGAAAAATTAACAGTCAGTCAAATCGAAACGGGGCTCCGTTTATCCGATTCCACACAAAGGGGTAAGGGGGTTGTGAACAAATCGACTACTCGACTGTAAATATCTGAGCGGCGACGACTTATAAAAACACGAAATAACACTCACTTCGAGGGGAGATATGAGGAAATGTCATTATTACGTTTTATAATAAATAAATATATCTAATGATGTTTTTAGTCGAGTTATTCGACTATTAAAATTGTAAAGTATTGTCGGCTGCAGAAAAGAACGGAAATTCGATTTTTAGTGATAAATGTAGGACATTTAACACCTGTATTTCGTGAAGGGCTAGGCGATATACGTGAATTACTTGCACATGTAACTGTACGTATTTATAGCACATATTTAATAATAAATGTATACCCTTACGAATATAGGTCGTCGTCGTGCTAGGTACCAAAAATTCTACCTAAAAATATAATAACCCATTTAAATTCCCTGTCTAAACGCCTGCTAAAAAAATAAACGCAAAGCGCGCTCTCACAACAAAGAGTACTCAATTGGCGTAAGTAAAAGAACTGTGACACTCCCAAATTGACAAGGAAGACAAGGACCGACTGTATAAATATAAAACTGAATAAAAAACCTCACTTCCGACATTCTGCGGCGTCGTTGACTTGCATTGCGTCTTGGGAGTTTTTTACGTCACACTTTTGGCGGGAAAATTACTGAAATGTCACCTGTGTAGTTGTTAAAAAGGTTTTGATACTTAACTGTACTTATTTCTGGAACTGATAAAAAACAATTGATTAGGTGAACAAAAAGGAGTGACTACTTAAAAAGTGATAGTGTTTTTGTTTTTTGAAGCCACACACTCAAAGTCATCAGGTATTTTAATAAAGCGACAATTTTATATGATGGGATTTTCAAAAAAGCTACAATAAATAAGGTATAAAATACGTTGTTGTTAATTGTAATACCTAGTCTTTTACTAGCTACGCATTAAGGATTCTTAATATAAAATCATCAACACAAACTTACACCTTAAAATTAATATCAAAACCGTTGAGTCCAACAACACGCCGCGTGTAATGCAAATGGCCGCCGAACAATAATCACGAAAGTAAGCGATACGAATAAAAATACCGTCTTAACCGCCTCCCAGCCCCCTGTGGGCCGGGATTTAACATATCTAATGCGATTTACGTGTCGTACTCCCCTTCACACCTTGAAGACTGTCGGTAATCGTTTTAAGACGTTGTTGACTTGAGAATACGCACCTCCTTCGTTGTTGGTTATTTTTTTGAGGGGGTTCTTTTTTATCTGTGAATTAATCTGACAGAAGTATAAATGTACCACAGATATTATAAATTGTTCCGGGTATGTGCGTAAATGTAGAAATCATTATGTTTGATAGATGTTTAAAATGAAAATGACTCGATATGGATAAACCTACTATAAAAGTATTTGGGTTCCTTTCGTAACAAGTGCAGCACGGAACTTTTGAGCATTCTTAGGGTAATAGGTTGTTTTCTCGTTCGTAATATTCCACTACTAATTAATTGTTAGTTAAACCACTTGTTTGATATCTAAATGACTTGGATTTAGATATATTTATTCCAGTTAAACCGCAGAATAACAGGAAATCATGTAAATAGTGCGTACTTTTTTAATTTATCAGTTAATGGACCACTTAAAATTTAAAGGGAAATTCAATATTTTTGTGTGATAACATTGTTTTGACAGGGTCAATAACCTTTTATAATAGCCATGTGTGGGTAAGTACAGTCGCCTACAAAAAAGGTATACAGTTCACAGACATGAATCTAACATTAAATTTAAAGCGCCTTATGAAATACACACTTCAATGTTATGAAAACTGACAAATAAATTGAAATGATTAAATACTATTAAAAGCCAGTTTCCAAACAACTTTGTGTCTGGCAACTAACATTTACACTATTATTTCCGGAAACGACACACAAACAAAAAAATAAACAAAATACAGTCGAATTAAGAACCTCCTCCTTTTCTTGAAGTCAAAAAAGGAATGATGCACAGAAAACAAACATTCCTTTTTCAAAGCGCAACAACATTACTTCTAAATTGAGACCCTTAGCTTCGCTGTGTTTACGAAATTGCTTGCTAATTGTACGAAGTGCTCACAAGTGTACGAGTCTAGAGGGCGCCACGTATTAAGCGATGGTGACAATAGCAGGTGTAGTCGTTGAGGCCGTTATGCATACTGACTTTAAGTAATTGGCCTTAACGTAGGGCTGGCACGCAAAGTCAGGATTGAAAGTTTTTATGTTGATGGACTTTGTGATTATCGGACATGTGACGGGTATTTTTAGTAGCCTTTAAAAAACATACTTAACATCTCGCCTGTAGGCAGAGGTGCACAAATAGTACATTTACATTTCTCTAGTTATGTTATAGGTCCCAAAACCCAATATAATAAGGGGCGAACTTATTGCCAGCAACCGGGCACAAATCCAAACTCCGTGCTGCTACTGAGAATTACCTAATAGAAAACCCATTAACACTTTGCCTGCCCCAGTGTCGAACCCAGAAATGTATGCTCTGCCTGCGTCTGCGCGCAAACTTGTGCACTATAATATCTCCAGTGGAACTACGCAGCAGATACTATAGTACTAGTCTTAGATGAGATAGCTGCCGTGTCCAAAATTTGGTCGGGAGAACGTGACTGTAGAACGTTATTCTAATAGCTTCTATTTCGTTTATCTTAGGTAAGTATGATCGTTGTTTATTCTTTTTGGCAGGTGCCAGCCCTAGCTCGCAGGGGTGTGGTTAGGTCGCCATCAATGGGACTTCAATCACAATGAGTGGCGCCTTCATTATTTATAAATGAGCGTATAAATCTCTCGTGAACGATCCAGTTTCATTGTCGCGCAAATTACAACTGTTCCATACTCTTTCTAACCCGTGCTTTATGCGTTTGGGAGAAAGAGATGCAATGGTTAAAAATTAACAGACGCGCAAATAAGTTGAGACAAGGCCCGACTGCTACAGACAGCGAGTTTTTTGCTGCTTCGTTTTTTGAATCTTGGTGAGACCTTTGAGACCCTATTTATTTGTTTTTTATTAGTGATCGAAGGTTCTATAGAATATGCATTATGATTGCTAATAGTTAGTCATTAGACTAAAATGACCATTATTGTCACACTATGTATATTATATGTCACACTAGTATTATAAAGGCGAAAGTTTCTGAGTGTGTTTGTATGTTTGCTACGTGTTCACGCTCAAACGGCTTGACCGATTTTGATGAAATTTCATACGGAGGTAGTTGACACCATGGATTAACACATACATACCTACTTATTATCCCGAAAAATGTAGCGGGTAATACCACGGGGCGTCGCTAGTCTACTATATACCTTAGAATTTTACCTAGTTTCCTTTGTGATGTAAGCTCTTAATATCCCTTAAACCTGGTGTTTAATTTAATCAATCCATACATGTTTGGAATACTAGAAATCGTAGTAAATAAGATTGCACTACTTATATCACAAAATCGTATACCACTTTTTTTTAAATTTCTTCTATCGTCGGTCGGACGTCCCCCTTACATCAATTACATGCGTTCTTCAAAATTTATGAGGTCACATTGCTAGTGATTATATCTGATGATGGCACGAGAGCATTGCAATGTGTTTAGTATTCTCCCTGCGAATGCACGATCATTATTCATATTTAATATACAGTGCCTCAATTGAAGGAATACATTATAACGGAAGGCTAGGCCACACGCGTGAATGAGTGAATGAATGGAAGATTAAGTTCATTCAACATGCCAATGAGTTAACTTTTTATGAAGTTAAAAAATTATAGTCGTGGATTTGCGAAGAAAATACAAGTTTAATTACCGCCTAAAATACTACGGAATTTTAAAATCGATAACTTTAGGGTTTATAGGTTCCGTACTTCAGGAGGAAAAACGTTCCCCTTATAGAATGACTTCGCTCACCGTCAGTCTGTCTGTCAATCCCTTTTATCTCGGGAATGCAAGTATCAAGATGTATAAGGACTGCTTTCCCTTGGAGCAATGAAAAAACCTAACTTCTTCTAAATTGATAAAGGAATCTTGAAAAATGATGGACACGAGCGGGACTAAACCCGCGACTTTCGCCGCACCATGGCGCCGCTCTGCCAACTGAGCCATCGTGTCACTGCTCGCATCCATCGAATTTCAAGTTCCCTTTTAGATTTTACGTCTTAACGGTGAGGTCAGGTTTGAATTTTGGTTTGAATTTTCTTCTAAAGTTGTATACAGTTTTCAAGCTGATTTCAGCAGTATCAAGTCCGGTTATGTAAAACAGTTGTATCACTACAAATGTCCGGCAGTAATCCGGCTAATTGTTATGATGACAGTGGCCGGCCCGGGGCGCGGGCGGTATAACCCGGGAATTTCATTACGCTGCCAGCAGGCCACGGCTTTGGATTAGAATGCCCGCCATTGTTCATTGAGTTATAGCCGCGTTGGACGCACGCTATTGCCGTAATAGATGCTGCTGGGATATTGGAAATCGGGATTTTCTGAAAAATTCTAGAGTTCCTGATTTTGAGGCGGTCAGTTTTCTTGACATACTGGTTTCAAAACTGGTTCTGGTTCTTCAACTTATATACCTAGAAGAAGTCAATGTAACACACAAATAATGCAAAAATACAAAACGGGAAATTTTTGTTGTTTCCATCGTGTGTTGTTTGAAGTGTACCGTGGGCGCATTTCACAGACATGAAATATCACATACACAAACACCCAGATTCGTTACAAACATCTGCGGAACTCACAAATGTTTGTCCTATGTGAACCCGCAACTTTTAGCGCAGCAGTCCAATTGCTTAGCCACTGCATAAACCCTCCACAGAAATGTAGCTGAATAATTTAGTATCGATCTACCTACTCATTGAAAAATCTATCTTTTTTATGAAAAGTCTGATTCATCGTCACTACATGTAACATGATGGCGGTCGTTGAGGCTCAAATTGGCCGCGATTGGACCGTCTAATTGTTTGAAATATGCGCTCCGTGCCATAAGGAATAGTTTAATACTCCGCATGTTCCTATACTTCACACTGGTGTAAAATTATTTAGATCTCACAAATTAATACCGGTAGCCTAGTGCTAATTGCGTGTTTTTATTAATTTTATAATCAATTTCTAGGTATCATGTGTTATGCGGAAGTAAAATGATAGAAGGTACTCGCTGTGTATAGCTTTAATGTACTAGAATTATCAGGATGTTGTCGGTGGGCCATTTTAATAACGGCTGAAAAAGTATATTTTAAAATTACTAATAAACGTCTGTTCTTATACACAGAAATTATAAGCATTGACATGCTCCATTGCGTGTGCTTATTGCTTATAAGTATATTGGTAATTTTAATGCAATAAACTTATAGGTAAGAATAGGAAAATGAGTTAAAGAAAACGTTGCCCCACACTAAGAATTTCTCCTGTATCTGGCCTATATAAGGCGTTTCGCGAACATGAAATATCACATACACAAACTTCCAGACTCCGGACAAACATGTGCGGACCACACAATTTTTTTCGCGTAAGAGAATCGAACCCGCAACCCCTAGCGCTGCAGTTCAAACATCAATTGCTTAGCCACTACGCCAATCGTCGCTCGATGCGTGAATAACAAAAATAGCTAAAAATAAATAATAATTTTTAACTTTAGTCGCAGCACAAAACTAAAACTTATCATAAGTTGTTTCCACTTTCAAATCTGGAGAGATACCACATTATGACGTAGATTAAAAAAAAGAAACCAACAAACCGCTTTGGAACCTCTTTACAATGGTTATCTTCGAATGAGTTATGAAGCGGGTCTATCTCTATTAATTTGTTTATCAGCGGCCAGGATTTATAGCCACTCACTGATTATCACTGTTCGAAGACTTTGAAGTTTATCGTTGCAGTTTTAGGCGCACGCTTCTTTGGTTTTTCAATTTGTTTGGACTAATATTAGATTTTGGAGTGGTATAATAATGTAATGTGGGTTTTAGTGGAAGTACTTTTTTATTTGATGCTGCTGTGGGGTAGGTTTCATTGGGTTTACAGGCATTTTGTATGTATTTTTAGCTCCTTTCAGGAATGAACAAACATGCATAAATACTTGCTAAAAAATGCCTACCCCCACGTGACGCTTAAATCGTCTATAATAGACGCAAAAATAAAGATGGTACTTGCTAATGCTAAAGTAAGACCATCTGTCTATTTGTGACCTCATCTGAAATAAATCACTAAACTAATCGTTTATAAAGATAGCTGGAATTCTGGGAAAGAATACATGTTACTTCTCATCCTGGAAAAAACAAGGTGACATTTTCCAAACTAACAAAGTTCCGACTTCCGGGACGGTAACGGTTAACTGGAAACTGTATCACACCACCTAAAACAAAAGTAACTAAAATAAATTATAACAATAATAGGGGTATAGTGACGTCATTCCCACGTGACCAGTCACCACACTAGGGCGCCTACCCCTATTGGGTGGGGTCAAAGGTGCCGGCCAATAGCAGGCGGAAGCGGCTACCAGAGCGGAACTCACTTCCGGCCGATATTTTTTTAATTATTGCATTGGTTGAGGCACTGTTGTTTCCGCCAGGTGCGGTAAATAGAATATTTGATTGTGTTGCACTGTTGATAATTATTATTTTGTTGAGATTTAATGTGTTATTGCAGGGAAGTTATATTTTCGTTACATAGATTTATTTGGGGTTGTTGAAATAAGGGTGGTTTTCAGGTACTTAATACTATTATAATACCTACTATTACTATACTATTTAGCAATACCTCCTTGCACATTCCTGAAAAAATTAGCCTGGCGGAGCTATTTTCCAATTCATATCATTGATGTAGATTATTTATATTTTTAAAGCGAGGGAGACTTGAAGCCTTGTAAGTCGTGTTCTGATTTCTAACCTTTGTATGATATGAAACTCGGAGGTAACCACATGAATAGACAAGGAGGTTCCAAAATGGTTTCCACCGAAAAAAATAGTTCATCTTCAGCCGGAAGACGTCCACTGTTGAACAAAGGCCTCCCTCTTAGATAAGTGGGGGGTTGCCATAATCCCCACGCTTGTCAAGCGGCCTGTGGATCGCAGTAAAGGTGGTGAAGTTAAAGAAGACGCTGTTGCCCATTTTCTGGATTTTCCCTTAGTCGCTTCTTACGAAACCCATGAGAGGAAAGGGGTGGTCAATTCTAGGCCGGATACCACTCGACATTAAAAAAATAGTTACCTTAATATTAAAGGAAATAATCTTGACAAATAATCTGAGTAATGACAACATCTTTAAAGCGCTTGCACAGGAAATACAAATTAAGATGTCCTCCGTCGCCGCGTGAGTTTTATTATAACGCGCGACTAAACAGGATGGGCTTCGTTACAGCCTCATCTTCAAGGAATACGGATTTGTTAAGGCTTGTTAAAGTAAATATAGTTTTGTTAGACAATTACCTTTTAAATGGTTTAAATCTTTGTTGGACTAGAAGTCGCAAGCACTGACCTGAAGCCTTAGCTTAGCTTGCATTGCAGGTCATTGTCCGTTGTGGGTGATAGGTTATGATACGGGTAGTGCAGTGCCTCGCTTCCAAAATGAAAATGTCCTGCAATACGAGCTCATTGTAACCCCACTAAAGGTTCAAGTCCCGGCTTTGATTCCCGGGTCGGGGAAAGCGTGATTGGGTTTTACATAGCACCTATAATATAACTGGCGTACCTACTGTTGGTGTTTATACACCTCTGCCTACCCTTGCTTTAGCAGGGCATTTTCCTCTCTTAACCGCTTAAAATGGGTCATTGTGCGTCTGCCTACCCTTTTAGGAATACAGGTATGTTATGGACTTATCGTGCAACTTTTTTACCCTTAAAATATAGATATAAGCTCGAAAGTAAATACACCTTGTGCCATTTCAGGTGCTGACGGTCTGTGGGACTCAAACTTTCTTCAGACGTCGACCTCTTAGCCACTGAAACGAGGGTTTCACGTACCATGTCAACTTAACAAGAATCTTGCTCGACTGTCACCGATTTATCTCTTAGCGCACGAGTACCGCGCACTCGACATGGTACACCATGGCAAAATCCGACCATCCCATCACCCCACATTGTTTTCCGCTAAATTGGACTCCGTGATTAATTTGTTTAACTCCCCTACCATGTAATTTGTCATCCACAACTATTTCCTGGTCTCCCCCGCCCCTCTTGCCCCTCTCAAACAGTACTATGATATAGGTAAGGTATGTCAAGAGAGAGGTCTCGTTAAATTGGACGGTGAGCACCTAAAATTCCTTGCTTATTTGGTTAGTTGACATTGGGAGCTCAATAAATAGTGAAATTCACGAGATGTTTGCTGAGATGTAATTATAGGTGTTTGTTTCTTTTGCTTGGTTGGGTTTCAAGCTTGGAGGAGTGTGAATATTATTGTAAGATCAAGAACGGTTAAAAGTAAAATACCGGGTTATTCAAACTGTGGACCATACAATGCAGTAGACGATGTTCTTCATCATGCTGTTAAAGAATGTAAAAGGCTACTGAACTTGACGACCTGATTGGCGCAGTAAATTCAAATAATTTTTTTTTATTTCATGTTGCGTTCCAAAATGTCATTCCTATGGAGAAGACCCGGCAAGAAACTCCAAAAAGTAGGTATGTGATTGGATTACAATGCTGCGATAAGGGTTGCGGGTTCGATTCCCGCACAGGACAAATATCTGTGCGATCTGTAGATGTTTATCCCGAGTCTGGGTGTTTGTGTATATGATATTTCATGTTTGTAAAACGCACCCACATTATACAGGAGCTATTGGTAAGTGCGTAAATTGGTAACATTTAAAAAGAAACTTCCACCTTCTTCATTAACCAAACATTGTTGCACTGATATGAATGAACCACACAATTTACAAAAATGTCCTTATAACTCCCACATTGTGAATCTGAATCTTTAATCTCTGATCTCCAAACCTAACATTTACCAAAAACAAATCCGGGTAACTAAACGTGACTGTTTTATCTTTCGGTTCGTTTTTCACCCGGCATCTGGCGCGGGAGGGGTATCATCTTGACTGTATTTCACCGGTCCCCAGGGAGCTTGTTACACCGCCGTAATTACTGGAACACCTATCTGGTTCAATTAGAAACGAGAAGTTATTTGCTTACCCGTTGTCGCCGGCGACGGTGTGAATGGCGGCCGGCTTGAGGGTTGTGAGGGCCAGAGATTAGGTTAACGTGGGATTGGATACGACTGTATAACTTAGTGTCGAGAACATTGATTTTTACGTTTATTTGTAACGAGAAAGTATAAATACAAATGGGAATAAAATACAACACTACCATAATAGGCAATGCTAGGAAAACTGTAAAAGTATCTAGACATACTTTTCCAATGTCTGCACAACAAGTTACCAAGGTATACAAATATGTATGCGAGGAACTACCTCAGTGTTTTTAAAACAGTTATGGACTTATGACCGAAAAACAAATCATCATTATCATCAGCTTATCTTAGTCTGCTGCCGGACATAGGCCTCTCCTATGGCACTCCAATGAGCTCAATCTTCGGTCTTCCGCTTCCAACCGCGGCCTGCCATTTTTTGATATCGTCGCCCCATCTAGCTGGAGGACGTCCTACACACAATCATCTATAAAATATATGAATACGAATAAGTTTGCAATAGTATAAACCAAGAGACCAAATACACCCCTACTTGGTATACTAAATCTATGGTATAAACCGAACATAAAACTTTTGTCTACTTCAACCAGAACCTTGCTAATTCCAGCTTCTACATTCCAGTTGCATAAACAGAATACCATTTTCTTATCCATCCCCTTCTAATCCTGGACACACTCCATCAGCAAGATAAGAGGTTACGAATAGGTATCAGTGTAAAATCTTGGGTTTCTGTGAACAAGGGGCGAATGGCTTAAGTTATAGCTTTACAAGACGACAGAGGGTGGCGATTGCGCTGTCAACGGGTTAATTTAAGATATTTTTCTTTTTGTTCACTCTTGATAGGGGAGTTCATAAATTCATTAAATTTTTCTGTTGAGGTTGGCATTATTGCGGTTATGTCTTTGAAGTGTAACAAGTCTTAATACTGTCTTAAGAATGTGTTCCTTGGCTTCGTGCTTTCCAATAACGATATTTTCTGTAGCTGTATCTGGCAATTTGTTGTTTATTGTGGTGTTCTAAGTGGGAGTCCTTTGTTCAATAGTGGACGTCTTATGGCTGATGATGATGATGATGATATCTTCTACTTGCAACATGAGATGTAATATCGAATTCAGTTGTCAAATGTATACATTTAGAGGCTCTAGAGTCAAAGTATTACAACCATATACAGCGAAATTTAATAGACTATATCCGCAAAAACCAATCGATTAATTTAACAGAACGATATTAGTAGTAAAGTTTACACTTCAGAATAAGAATCTGGGTATGACAGATACACTGGTAATATTAATTTGTACTTCTTTAAAAACATACCCAAAGCACTTTATCAGCAGGATTAGTGTTGGGCATTCTAATCCTTGCCCAGTGCTAGGGATGGGTCACCGACGTCCACCCATAAATCAGACTGGACTCTACCAGCCCCCAAGTTATGTTTATTTAATTTGCTCGAATTAATCACTTAGTATTAGATGTATAATTTATGTACAAGTAATGTGAGGCTTTTATTTTTCATTATGTTTTGTTTTTTATATCGTAGGTTCTATGGAAACACCTATGTTTAATGGTCGAAAGTTGTGTCTCTGAAGTAGATAGTATTGCAGTGTGCGATTAAAATAAAAGTGAAGCATATGTAATCTATTTTAATCAGTAAGCACAAGCCTTCAGTTATTTAGTGTATAGCTTGCGGGTGTTTTAGCCTCAAAAGCCAGGTAGATGCTACATTTAGTAGTCATCCTTCTAGCCCTAGAATTAGCAAGCTAATGTGTGATACCAAAATCCTGCACAGATGTCCACAAACACAAGTGATTAAGTGAATCGCTGACCATAAATTAGACAAGAACAAGTGCAATTTGTCCTGTAATCCCTGTCAATCGGGGATTATCCCCACAATTGGTGGTAATCCCACAACACTGGACCAATTTACTGGGCCCGGTATTTATTGGGGACTGGTCACCCTGCCCCATTGATCTTGAACAGTCAATACTTGTGCTTCTAACAGATTTAGCTATTTAAGTGTGTTTGGAGGGTAAAACAATTAATTGATTGCCCGATTGGTGCGCTAGTCGACCGTTCGGTGTTATGCTGTAAGGGATGTTAGTCAGATTCCAGAATGTATCCGAAGTTTCTGTAGAGTTTCAGCTATTGTTTTGGTCGTCAGTTGTTGACGGATTTGGACACGTGTATGCACATGGTTGCAGGTTAAAACTTAGACGTACCTATACTTTCTAGATTATCCTAAAAGATGAATGGTAGTAATGGCGCTGAAAAAAGAAAATGAAACCTGGATTTCGTGGTCTGGAATATAATAGTATGATTCTCAATGGAATAAATATTTTTATGGCCTGTAGACATTTATTATAAGTCTGGGTTTGTGTGTGTTTTTATTCTCTCGCAAAATTTGTAACAGACTGGCGGCCGTAGCTTGCTTCTTTCATCTTCAAAACTTTATGGTAAGTAAAACGAAAAAGTTCCTAAATGTATTCTGTTCAGTAAAATACTGCTTTTATAAAAGTTTAAAGTTCTGCGGCGATAACGATGTCAGAACCTGGCCGACTTAATTTTGCTTTTGATATTTTTATAAAGTGTTGCACGCTGCTGTAAGTTAGTACTTTCTTTGCCATCTTCGTGCCATCGTCATGTTCTGAATTTAATCGGCCTTTTAAAGTGTCTTCTAACTTTACTGGCGACGGATAAGAATTACGTTTATAATTCTTCCACTAATCATACACAAAGAATATGCACAGTATTTTTTTGCACATAATACTTTTCATAAACCTGCAGTATATTTTTTTCACAAGGCGAGACTTATCAAGGTTCACACAGTCAAAATGCAAATAAATCAGTCCGTGCTTATGTAGGTATACCCAGCAAAAGTCCACTCAATTCGTAAAGTGGCAAGTGGGCCGGTGTAATGACAGATTAGCAGCAGCGCCGGCCACCTGAGCTGGCCAAAATATGCAATAACTCAGGATCCCCCTAATTCACCCGGATCGAGCCAATAAATTCGTCACTGTGATTAGTGTGCGCTACTCAGTGGAATTGTGAGGAGTGGAGCTGCGCGTTTGTTTGATCATGAACATAGTAAGGGCCCTATATATTATACATAAGGCTTGAGCATAAGGTTCATAGAATACTTTATCTTTAGAGGATATTATATATACTTCCAAAAGAAAAGTAACGCTCCCAAATTTCTCAAGTCAAGACCAATGATGTCAAATTAATGGCGGAGCTTTTTTGTTTGGCAGGCAATGCTTCCTAAGTGATGAATTATCCTAATTATGATTAATAACACTCCTCAGAAAAGGTCTTGTCTTTCGCTTGAAGGAGAGAAGTAAATAGGGAGTAGGTCGCTTGTGCCTAGCATTAGGATATCTATGAAAAATACGTAAATTGTGGATATGTGGTAACTTAGTCCAGTATTATATGCGTATGCCAGTACCAGGTTATCTACCTTGGCTGAAGCAGTCTCGCTTTTGTCCGCTTACGCCCAACAAGACCCGCTTCGGGGTTGTCGGCATACACCTATCACGAAAAAAATCTTATCTACGAAACTGAAGGCTGTTTTACACTCGAAATAAAACCAACATAATGTGCTTCCTTAAATACATAATATTAATAACAGTATCAAATTAATTATAATAAATCCGTATCAACTAAGATTATAATAAAACTAATCATCATCAATTAAGGTTCAAAATACTGTAAAATAATAGTTTTAGAAGTTCTATACATGGTTGTGTGGAACGGCGCGTATTTGCATGAATCCTTACTAAAATGTATCATTTAACTTACTTTCTCGAGATTTACCACATTTGCAACGCGTAAGAACAATGTCGTCAACAGTTTTCTTCTTTAGTTGCGGTATCATACTTTTATGTTTCTCAGCAGGTGGTGTGGGCATTCCAGTTGGAACCGTCAACGGTTGCACAATATTACAGAAGCCCGCTGGTTTTGGTATCTTACTTGGTTTAACGAGTCTTGCGAGTTTTGTAACTCGACACTCACGACTCTGGCATCCACTCACACCTACACAGATTTCCGTAGCAGGCCTGTCGATTGTGATCTCCAGATAAGGTTTTGCGCCACTGTTTTTGCAGAACTTCCGTTTCGTCATATATTCTTGTGTCACTTGAAAACGAGTCGTCTTCGTCTCAACTTGTTTACCTAGTGCTACGTTGTCATCGGAAGCACAATCTGATTCCTGTAAACTATGTGTGGGACTTTGAAAGCAGCCAGTGCATGGGCAACAAGGGGGTGGAGGGGAAGAAGTGTCTTGAGAGTCATCATTTTCTTCTTCAGAATCTGAGTCATCATTTGCTTCAGCTTCGTCCACAATTTCACATTTTTCTATTTTTTTAAGTCTTCCTTCGCGTGTGGCATCAATTAATTTAGTAATATCTTCAAGTTTTTTACAACATTCTTCAAACTGTCTGGTCGCTTCGGCAGTTTTGAATTGTCCAAATTTACGCTCTTCAAGTCTTCTACATTCTTCAGATTTTACACGATCTTTTTTTAATTCAACAACTCGTTTGCCGTCATCTACTTTTTTACGTTCTTCATTTCTACATTCATAAGCTTTTTTACGTTCTTCGAGTCTTCTACATTCTTCAATTTTTTTACGCTCTTCATTTTTTCTGCATTCCTCCGTTTTTTTACGTTCTTCATTTTTTTTACATTCATCAGCTTTTTTACGTTCTTCATTTTTTTTACATTCATCAGCTTTTTTACGTTCTTCAATTTTTCTGCTTTCATCAGCTTTTTTACGTTCTTCATTTTTTCTAAATTCATCAGCTTTCTTACGCTCTTCATTTTTTCTAAATTCATCAGCTTTCTTACGCTCTTCATTTTTTCTACTTTCATCTGCTTTTTTACGTTCTTCATTTTTTCTGAATTCCTCAGCTTTTTTACGTTCTTCATTTTTTCTAAATTCGTCAGCTTTTTTACGTTCTTCATTTTTTCTAAATTCGTCAGCTTTTTTACGTTCTTCATTTTTTCTAAATTCGTCAGCTTTTTTACGTTCTTCAACTTTTCTACTTTCATCAGCTTTCTTTCGCTCTTCATTTTTTCTACTTTCATCTGCTTTTTTACGTTCTTCATTTTTTTTAATCTCATCAGCCTTCTTACGTTCTTCATTTTTTCTTAATTCATCAGTTTTTCTTATTTCTTCAGCTTTTTTAATTTCTTCAATTCGCCTACAGTCTTCAGATTTATTAAATTCTTCAATTAGTTTACATTCCTCAGCTTTTTTACGTTCTTCTAGTCTTCTAGTTTCTTCTATTTGTTTTCGTTCTTCTGCCTTTTTGCGTTCTTCAAACTTTTCTCGTTTTGTTGATTTATCTTTTTTAAATCTTTGGTATTTATCTATTTCCATAACGGAAGCTACGGCTGGTCCAGCTTGGATAGTAGCATAGCTATTGTAACAGGTTGCATCACGACTTAAAATATGAGTAGAATTAGTGCGATCAGATGAGAAGTTGTTTGATGACGATTTTTTTAACGAGGATTTCCTAGGAGCACCACAATCTACGGCAGTTTTAATGGCACTAGCTGACTGGTCTTTAGAACTGAAATACGATCGGGTCCCCGTTCCAACAGTATTAGTGACTAAAGACGAAGGATATTGGGCCTCGAACTCCATATGAGTTTGATGCGATCTGCGGAATAATTTTATTCCAGTTTTCATGGGACAGTGGCTCTCTGGGTAAGTATCCTTACATATCGTACATGGATCTTCTCCGGTGCAGCTGGGTTTACCTTGAAACAAACTGGTTTTGTCTTTCTTTTCTGGCTTGTTATTATCTATAAAGAGATAAACGTTACTGCTACAGTCTTTCTTGTGTACCTTTTTAGAACATAATATATAAATGAGTGCCGGTATACACCAGGCTATTTCGATCAGTAGTATAA
Organism: Abrostola triplasia; assembly: GCA_946251915.1. Classification (NCBI taxonomy): domain Eukaryota; kingdom Metazoa; phylum Arthropoda; class Insecta; order Lepidoptera; family Noctuidae; genus Abrostola; species Abrostola triplasia. Next base: position 9,227,288 of record OX276435.1, read on the forward strand.
CAGTAATAATCCACATTTTTTTAGATGTTAAATCGACTGGACAACGTGTTGTATTTATTGTGTTAAATTTGTTACCGTATAAGTCTATGACATTATTACAAAGGTCTCGTGTCCGATTAACTAAACTAAGGACACTCCCTAACGCAAGATACAAATTTTCATCTTTTAAATGAGGTACAACATCTCTTGTCAGCCATGTTTGGAATTTTTCGTCAAATTTATCCTGTTCCTTGGGGTTAGTCGACTGAATACAACTTCTTGCTGATTCGTAGTATTTCATTAGATTTTGCGCTGAATCTGGAGTGTTCATTGGGACTAAAGATACATTTTTAAGTGGTATAAACATTGTGCTCAACCTCTCATTCCAATGAACGTTTGGGATCGGTATACTTAATCCAGTTGGAGTCTTTTCGAAGTAAGCTAAATGTTCGCAAGGGTCACTCATGCTTCTTGTATTTGATGCCAACTTTAGAGGGGCAACGTTAATTGTCATAGAATTGAGTACTTTCTCATCAGGTTTCCGCCACCCACTGCCGTCTGTGTCTAAGTATCTTTTGATTTCGTTGTAAAACTGGAACAGCTTGATGACATTATCTTGAGAAACTGTGCCTCCATAGTAATCTAATTTAGCTACGGGCAGAACCCAAACCTTGAGGTAGCCTCCTATAGCGTCGGATAGTGCTGTGGTCATTATCGTGTCTGTTTCAGCGTCAGCTGCTTCTCTTTTAATGGCTGAGTAAGCGTCCCTGAAGTACCCCAGTAAGATGTTGACGTAGTCTTCGTTGAAAGTGTTTATGAATACTGGTGGTGGCAGCAGGGATTGGAAATACTTTCTAGCTCGTAGCAGTCCAATATCTGCCTTAGTCCACTGCTTCTTACTAATATCAATGTTAGAAAACAGTACTGTACCAACATTAGGTGTGTATTCTCTTTCGTAAAATGCTTTGCTTTCGCATATAATAGTAAGAATGATTGTGTACGCGTAGATTAACATCATGTTTGTAAATAGATTACAAAATAAATTATTACAAAATAGACGCGACACAAAATGACAACCATATCATGTGACATTGACAAGAATATTATGCTATTAGTGACGTGCTTAGTAACGGTGATGAATAGAGGAATTAGGTTTATGATTTTGAAGGAGGAATAATATCGACTTTGTCTATGATATCAGTGACGATGTCCGCTTTGTCCGTCGTGTCCGTCAAAAGCTAAAAATAAAATTATATTTTTATGATGATTGATATAGTAAGGAAGGGAAAGGCCAAGGCGTAGTTTGCAGCCATTAACAGAGAAGGTAGGAGTTGAGACGTATCAAGCGGTCAAATGAAATGCTGAAAGTAGGGAACAGTGGCCTTTACTTTACCGACAAGAGCAATGCTCTTAAATATAAGACGAAAGTATTTAAATTGATCTTAAGTGAGACGTTCTGTTCAGTATGAAAAAAGGTCTTAAACGTCCTCGCTCCATAGACCGTATCCATATAAAACAATCCCACAAACTTCTCGGATGATAATCATACGTGTCATTTGTTCTCCGTCAGTGGTATCCAGGTGCCTGGTTCATAAATCACAGGCGCGATACTGAGGGGTGAAGGGGAAGGGGGTGAAGAGCTACGCGACCGGGACGTTAAATTGTTTAATTAAAACCAGTATCAAATTAGGGGATTACACATATGTGGGGTATAGCATCTTGAGGGGTAATGACATAGGAGCTGGATTGAATCGTGGGTAAAGTTTTTAGTGGGTCTATTTTGCTATACATGTACAGATTTGCCATAATACAGTAAACTTTAAACATATTTTAATAGTTACTTATTTGACCTTCTCAACAAATCTGACTGCCTCGTTGGTCTAGTGGTTGCTAAGCGCAACTGCTGAGCATGAGGTCCTGGGTCGAATCCCGGGCCTGGCAAAGTGTTACTGCGTTTTTTCATTAGGTAATTCACAGTAGGAGCACGGAGTCTGGATTTGTGCCCGGTTGATGGCAATAGGCTCGCCCCCTATTACATTGGGACCAAAAATCATAACTGGCAAAATGTGGGTGTATTACTTGTGCATTCCCGCCTACCCCTTCGGGGAATACAGGCGTGATGTTGTTATGTTTTTTCAACAAATCTACGACACCAAAAACAAAATAAAGTATACACTGTAATTAACGACCTACCATGGTCTCTGTATGAGAAGAGACCTTTGCCCTATAGCAGCACAATAATAAGCTGGTTTTATTACAAGCCTACTAACTACTCTATTACTGAGAACTACACAAAACTTTTAATTTGTTCTCCACGACTCAAGAACCTAAATGACCACCATACAAACGATATTAATTACGAATTCGCGTGGCCGAGTAATACATATTCTAATTAATAGACTTATTAACATATTAAGGTTGGTAGCATGGCGTGACTGTCCTATGCTTGTGGTGTCCGTTAATTGGTGCTGTTATTGTGATAAATTACGTATCTGTTGGGCACTTGTGTCACATGCAATAGGAGTTATTCTGTGACGTTAAAACATGTTACAATTATGATATCAGCTTGTAGCTTTGAGTGTAGGGCAAATCCTCATACTGATTTGCACATACAATTCGTATGATTTACGTATACTCCCATTGATTACCACGAATTGTAGGTTTCATCGAATGAGACCAACATACATACAATCACGCCTGCAGACCCTGGAGAGGAAGGCTGGAGACACGAGCTTAACGTACAAAATATAAAAGACGAGTCTTCGAAAGGTACAATGTAAAATGAACATTGCTGGTGATTGAAATGGCGCAGGACGTTGGATTGAATATCGTGCATATCTGTAGCCACCTGGCTTGACGTCATTTGTTAAAACTCGCCAAATTCACTCTTAGAGTTAGCTACAACTGCTACGAGAGACAGTCGAAAAAACAAAACTTACTGGAAAAGATAAAACTTTGCGCCCTTTCTAAACACATTGTGAGAAATCCGAACGTGATGACGAAATTGGCATGGTTAAACTTATATGAGAAGAAGTGTAGGAAGCTAAAAGAATGTAAATACTGATCAATTTCCGATGACACGTGAGCCCATCCCTCTGGGGCAAGTAACAGAAGACCGCTCCAAAAAAGAAATCGGCAATTGAACCATCATTAGTGGATAGGTATATTAATGATTCAACGTGTAATCCCTATCTGTTTGTACTTTAATACCACACACTCATCAATAACAAACACGTTACTAAAATAATAGTTGATTATCATCAAAGAGGCTGTCGAAGCGATAACCCTTCGATGTTCCGTCGTATTACATCCCTTAATGACGCGTGTAACAGAATACCGTTGTGGATGTGAGAGGTTAGGGCGTGTTTATTCTGACCGTGCGATTGAAAAGATTGCGACTTAAAATCGCAGTGCCTGAGTTATTTGTATAATTTTATTTTTGAATTGTATAAATGTATAATTTGATTAAATTTCTAATTCATATAAACCTCACAAAAGAATAGCATTATTTTAAGGACATGACGTCAATCTTAATGATACCTAAGGAAACTAACGTTCATTAGTTGGTAGAAGTATATTAAATCTATGATTAGAGCTTACATTTTGTCCCGCGAACAGTTTTAGCACTAGCTGTCAAACATTCTGAAGGATTTCCAATTTCCAACGGAACCCTAGAGAAATGTTACCCAATAAAGTTGAGTTCAAACCTCATAAAGATAGATCATAGAACAAATAAAAAACTTCAATGGTACCATTCATAAACAAAGCTGGCTGTTACTGTATTTTATCAGTACGACACTATCAGGTCTCATAAACAAGTCGTGTGTGAATGCCCCTTTACGGCCGGTATCGGCGGCATCAATCAAACATTATCGCGCACGCTGTTGTCTAGAGAGCCACCAATTAATACACCGCATTAAAGGGTTGGAAACCCTGAAATGACGGGGAGCCCCAAAGAATTGCGATAAATCGGCAGGAAATCGTGACGATTGATCGTGAGGACTGCCTCGTGTTACTGTGTTTTTCCATTAGGTAATTCTCAGTGGCAGCACGGAGTCTGGATTTGTGCCCGGTTGATGGCAATAGGCTCGACTCCTATTCCCTTTGAACCTAAAAACATAACTGGCGAAATGTGGGTGTACTAAATGTGCACCTCTGCCTACCCCTTCGGGGAATACAGGCGTGATGTTATGTTTGTTTTTGATCGTGAGGAACCATACACTGGCGAGTGGCGACTTGTCGCTACGATATTCAACATTGCATATTTTTGTTGCGACCTACGATATCTCTTTCACATTTACTGTTAAACCGATTTGCGATCGTCGTTGCGATTTGTCGCCCCCGACCGATCGTACCATATATAGGGGCTCTTCCTATTGTAGTAAATGATTGTGTTATGTTGGCAGTGACGATACTACGTTGATTTTAATTGTTATGTTGGTACAACACATTCGAAATTTAAATGTAGATTTGACTATTAATGTAGTTACGGCAGTTATGTTTCGGTTTTATTATTTTATATTATTGAGCTATAAATTCATTTAGAGCTTGAAGGGTTGACAAGATACAAATTTTATTCACCGATGTTTTTAATTGTTTGCTGTATACATGATGTTGTTTTTATATGTACTTACATATTAGGATGATACATGGTGTTGTAAATTTAGTAAGTCATTTTATGTCGAGTGGTTATATCACGTGGGTGTCATAAGACGCGACTAAGGGAAAATCCAGAAGAAGGGCAGCAGCGTCTTCTGTAACTTCACCACCAATACTGCGATCCCCGAGCCGCTTGCTAAGCGTGGGAATTAGGACACCCCCCACCAATTATTTAAGGGGGAGGCCTTTGTTCAACAGTGGACGTCTTCCGGCTGATAATGATGAAGTATTTTTATGAAGCCTGTATAAGTATATTTCTTTACTTTCGTATTTACTGCACTTTTGGTATGAATTAGGTTTAGATCTTAGAAATGCGGGCTGTTTAATTGTGACTGCATTACCCTGCAATAGAGTGCATAATAAGTTATTCTAAGTCTTTGACAAAATATCACGAACTCTCTAAGATGATGAAATTATAGTTTAATATATCATGTTTGCTAACTTTAAACTCATGCTTGATAGTGTCCTACTAAATGAGATGACATTGCACTGAAAAGACTTTATTGAATAAAAATGAAAATCCTGAAACTAAACAGACAAACATCTAATAAAACTATGAAAGAATCCATAAATGTATTTTATCACTACAATATTACATGATGGGTAATTATTTTTACCGCTACCCTTAATTAGGGGTAGGTCTGAGCAGTAAGTTATGGCGAAGGCACTTGGATTTATCGCCTTTGCCCAATGAACGTCTTATGATTAGTGAGTAAGTAAACAGATATATTGTCTATGGAAAAGACACGTCTAAAATCTTATTAGAACTAAACTGGAACCTTTTTATTTAAAAGTTCATGGTAAGGGGGCAGGCGCCAAATAGGCATGACGTCATAGTTTGTCCCAAGATCTTCAACACAGAATGCTATATGACCAATGATATGTAAAAAATTACAGATATGTTACCAGCGCGCTCATTTTGAAGCCTCGAAAAGGAGACAATAATTGTCGTCTTGTATAGTACAATTGTTGTCCAATTTGACATAAAACTACCGCAGTTCAGAATACTTTTCTGATTCATTTTGTTAGCATATGACGTATCTATACTTTGTGACATGTCAGACACATCTAGTCAAAGTTAAGATCTATGTTTTCTGACGGATTATACACCGCTGGGCTGTTTCTCGCGTAAAAAGCTTTTTAACTAATGGTAATGTTAATATTGTATGCGTTGGATAACGGCGAACATTTATTTATGAGAGAGGTAAGAATCTAAGCTGCTTTGAAGAGTGCCTGTTGGTGGCTGTTTACTATACTATTGCCTTTACCAGCTAATGAATGCCAGTATTTAATAAACCGGCAATTACTAATGTGGAGATTTCTATGTCTTAATTGTTTTTATCATAGTTATAATGTTTTTATTTAATATAAGCTACACAAGAGCGCTGTCAGTCTTTAAATCTAGATGATCTGTTCCAGAATGTCGTTTCTATGGAGAATGACGGTTTAAAAACTCCATAGTTACTCTTTTAAAATATGAGAGAAGAAGTAAGAGAGCTACACAATATAAGAAAAGAATACGAGTAGCATATAAGTCAAATAATATACATTGAGACAATTAATCTACTTAATATAAAAATATCAAGTTCCTAATTATTACCATGAGCAAAAACAAAATGTTAGTCACAATCTAAAAATAAATCTGGAGGTGCTGGGATTTGGACCCAGGACTTTCAGCATGCGAAGCAGACACTCTACCACTGAGTTACACCCCCGACGAATGTTGAGCTATTTTGAAGGGATGAGTTCAGAGACTCACATTTAAAGCACCTACCTGAGTAGTTAAATTGATGAATTGAATATTGCTAATATATTATATGAAGGCGTTTATAAACTTACCTATACTCACAGCATGAAATAACGACAAAGTGAACTTAAACAGAATTTAATTATATATTTATTTATTAACTGCCATAACATTGTACATAATTAAATATAAATAATTAATTATAAGTAAATTAAGATTATTACGCCACCTGTGTCAAGACAGAGATACATAATAAGATTGTATAATCTACCCACGATACAGGAGAAATTGCTAGTGTGGGGAAAGATGTATTAAAAGGAAAACAAAGACAAACCGTTATACGTACACCATATCCTTATAAAGATAGCGATTCAATGACGCTACCTAACCCACCAAGCTATATAGAAATTCTAATAATACCATAACCTACATCTATAATGTTCGCCAGCCGTTTCTATGACTCTTCGGGAAACCCATGGAGTATAGGGGACAAATTGTGCGCTCCCATGGGAAATCTACGGTTATTAGCTGTCAATCATAGCGACGACTGCGCCCCCTTTATTGGTTATGTTCAAACGTCACGCTGAGATTTCTTTGAAACGCATTTCTTTACTTGTTGTTGTTATTTTTATCATAATATAAAGCTGTAGGTACATCTGTATGCATACGGTAAATACTTTAAAACATGACAACTGTGTTTCCCGAAGGGTTAGATGTATTATAAACCCACAAGAGTTTGTTATAGGTCTCCTGTAGGTGGCGAGCCTATTGGCATTATTTAGGCACAATCAACAACACAACATGACAAAATGCCCGTATTTGCCGCAGGGCTAGGTGTATACCTAGGCTAGGTGTGTATCCACAAGAGTTTGTAAGTTTGTAATAGATCTCCTGTAGGTGTTGACCCTATTGCTCTTAATTGGGCTGTTGTATGGTTGTTGACACAACCTGGTGTCAGACTACAGAGTTTAAACCGCCTGTAGGTCCCTGACATGGCTTTTCACACCATTGAATGTTCTCTAAGGTGTGCCGGTCTTCTCAAGATGTTTTCTTTCACCATGCGCTATAGTTTATATTTCATTTACCAAAAAACATCTACGTAACATTGAACTAACGTATTCTAGAGTTTCCGGAGTCTAAACTAGGGATACCATCCGTACTATAATGTATAGTATCGTACTATATTTTATACAATTGTACTTATTCGGTCGTGATCGGTACATAATTCCATTGTAGCATAGTTCACATTAACCAATCACTAAGTTTCATATAAACAGTTTACTGCTTCATATCGAGTAACCATTATACCTATCGATTCACATATTATTGAGCCAACATTAGCAAGAACATAAAAATGTTCGCACCTCGCAGTAAAATGCAGGAGAACGCAAGTGAAAACTTTACACGACTCAGGAAATGAAGTGGCGACTCAATTTCCACGGCGCGGTAATCCGTTCGGAAATCTAACGGCTGTATCACACCTTCTGCCTTTTTGTTATTTTTGTCCATTGCTTTTTATGCAGAAAAATATAAAATGTGTCAACTGTCTACAGTGATTATAATCCTATATGTGTCAACTATGTCAGTGTCCATAAAATCATCGAATGTTCGTCGATGAAGCCATAACCTTAAAAAAAAAAAAATCTTACTTATAAATGTGATAAAGATAAAGATACATTTATTTGTGATAGTTACTTTGTTCGTCTATTTGTTACATCATCATGAAATACTGAATCTATCGTAATAAAACTTGATGTAGTGATAGCTGTCAGGTTTAGTTCTTTATTGGGATAAGTTATTGTCTGGTTGATGAACAACCTAGTGTCAGAGTTTAAACTTTAAGTAGGCCTTTTTCATGGCTTTACACATCGTTGGAAATTGTCTCAAGTGTACCCGTGTCGTCATTATGTTTTATTTCACCGTTTTTAGCAATTGATAAATAATTTATTATACGCACTTGAATTCTATAAGACATTGGTGCGTGCCGGGGTTTGAACATGCAGCCTTTGACTTGGCACTCCAACGGTGATACTACTCGGCTATCACTGCTTTATATTAATACTAGCTGCGCCCCGCGGTGTTACCCACTACATTTTTTCGGGCCAAGTAGCCTATGTGTTAATCCAGGGTGTCAGCTACCTCCATATGAAGTTTCATTAAAATCCATTCAGTAGTTTTTACGTGAAAGAGTAACAAACATCCATATTCACAAACTTTCGCGTTTATAATATTAGTAGGGATTTGTAAGAAAAACGCAAACGCGATGGTTAAGTTAGCTGTCAACAATACTAGAGAGATACAACATCCTATAGTTATACCTCTAAATGACACATTATCAGTCATTTCCACGTAAACCAGTTGTCTGGCTAACAGTTTTCTATGCCCCCGAGCCAACGCTAAGCGCGCTGTCGTGTACCTCATGCGATTGTTTAAGTGTTTAATACTAACACACTCACGTCGTTATCTACCGTTTGTGATGCTCACCTAAGAAAAATGGCGGTACTGCCCCTTACCATGAGTTCTCAGTACAGGACGATTTACGACTTGGAAATGGACTCCGCTACGTGCAGTGTACGCTGTGTCTCGTTTTCACAACGTAATTTGTCGTGCTTTACGATTTCATAGTACGGGGGCTCTAAAGAAATAACTTGTACTTATGTTGATTAAGTTATTATAAAGTACGTTGAGTTGTTCTAAGACGTGTATTATCTTTATTATCATACATTAAGCTACAACTTGAAGAGTTTCCATCACCTTTTAGCAAGTGATTATTTTTCGATGTAGTTTAGTTTTGGTTCGTGATTGGTAACTATTCAATATATACGGCCCAGGAATTGAATCCAGGACCCACGCAACAATTTTTGATCTTGAGACCAACCCTACTTGTATCCAATGTTTATAACACAATCCCCCTTACTGATAAAACGATGCTAACACGTGTTTTAATACTACTTCTTACTTCATCACTATTCGTTGACATGCAAACGACAATGACAGGTGTCATTTAATCAATTGTTCAACACTGACAATTTTTACAAGAAAGGTGGAATATGCCTACCTACCTATAATTACACGTATACATGTGTATCGACCAGCAAGCTATAACCACCAATACATTATTGATCGCACGGCTTCGGCAGCTGATGAAGTCGTCCCTCATATGTTATTCCATTTGTCCTGACATTTTGGTAGCCATCAACTATTCACCAAGCCGGACTGTACTAATGGCGTTTACCTTTAAAAATGGACAACAGAATGATGTCTTGACCTTTGGACAACGACGTGGCGCGTTGGTTTAAAATTGTTTTCTTTTGTGTTAATAGGTCAGTGGCTTTGTTTAATTGTGTTTCGTTTTTATGTGGTTTGTTGCTTGAGGCTAGATTTTGTATAATCGAAGGGATGGGTTAAGAAAACTTTTGTCTCCGATAAAGCCAATGTGCCAACCCGCAGTGAGCTAGCGTGGTGATCAATGCCCAATCCTCTATACGAGAAGAGGCCTTTGCCCTGCAGTGGGACAGTTATAGGCTGTTATTATATAAAGCTAATGTGGTTCCGGTTAAATGACAATAGTCCGTCTTCCATTTACAAGATGACTGTTGACGATTCATTTACATAATTATAGGAACAACGTACCGTAAAATTGAAAATTAAATTAATTGGAAAAATGATAACTGATACATAACTTATACTAAATATTAAACCCTTGACCGACGAGCGTGTATGAGGAATGTGATACCTGTGAATGAAGCGAAAGAAGTATGCTAGGATCGTAGCAAATGAAATTCTGTGGTCTCTGCCTACCCCTCTGGGAAACAGGTGTGACTTTATGAATATACCAATGTAAATAGTAAATTCTTGTCTATTCTTAAAACCACTTTTTTCAATAAACTTGTTCAATTATCTAAACAATTTTATCTACAATCAATTATCTAAAAAAATAATGTCCCACTGCAGGGCAAAGGCCTTCCTACTCTCTTTCCATGTGACATTGCAATTACGAAATCGCTGTTGCATTACTGTTATTTTAATGACAAATATTTAATCATGTTACAAATAAAAGAGAAGTAATTTGTCTGTCCACTGTCCAGGTGCGTGCCAATCACTGAGATTCACTAATAAATACTGCGGTTCTGTCCACGTGTCGCGGATGTGCGCTCTATTGGCGCATGACATGGTTGGACAGACGGACAGACTTAATTGTATATAAATATTCGATATTTTTGTTAAATTTTAAGGCGATTATTATGTTTTCAACCAAAAATAAATAATCAATTTATTTTTTTTTTTTTTATTTTTGATATTTTTATACTTCCATGGTAGGTTGGGTTTCATTTAAAAAGAATGATTGATGATTTGAAAATTATTTATGTTCTTAATTAATATTTAAAAAATACTTTTTCTGACTGGTATTGAGTGAGAAATAAAACAAGTAATGTCCAATTATTAAAATATCAAAAAGAACATTGAATTAAAACGCAAAAAGTGCATTTGGAGATGCTGGGATTTGAACCCAGGACTTTCAGCATGCGAAGCAGACACTCTACCACTGAGTTACATCCCCGGTGAACAGTTGGTCGAAATTATGAATCACTATCTTTGGTTCAACAAACATCAATATTAGTTTCCATTTCCAATCATTCTATTATAGTAGAGTTATGTGTCTCTGTCCGTCTGTGTACGACTGTCTTAATACGTTTATGAGACCTACAACCTAAGTAAGATTAGAAGCAATAATAATATGAATAAACAAATTTTAATTAGTAATTTTTACATTATATTATTAAAAAAAATCAATGAGGAAAACAAACCACTCCCCCGAACTAGTTTATAACCTGCGAACTTTAGTTCTGCAAAACCCGCTAGATGGCGTTGTTGCCAATTACCGGGCCGCCATTAAACGAGTTCCCGCGCCCAACATTATCAAGCGAAATGTTTTCACAGTGCTTCCCTTTTAATTAACTATGGAAAATAATAAGGATGCGACCGAAGGTATTGACTGTCACAATATGAATATTATTTATTATGAGGCTTACTGGATGCGTCAATTGCGTGGAAGTTACTGAAAATTTGCAATTTTGTTTATGCGGTTAACCTTACAGTAAATTTTTAAGTTTTGTCTAACAAATAGATAAAACCATAACATCTCGCCTGTACTTTCCGAAGGGGTAGGCAGAGGTGCATAATATAATATCTCCAAATTTCGCCAGTTATGTTTAAGGCAATAAGCTCACCCCCATGGCCACCAAATAAAAATTACGTAATGGAAAAAGCCTGTAATCTTGCTCGACGCAGGATTCGAACCTAGGACCTCATGCTCAGCAGTCGCGCTTAGCGAACACTAGACCAACGAGGCCTAAAGCCTAATACATAAACAGCATTGATTGGTCCAACGCGCCAACGGCGTACTTTCCGAAGCATGGAGGTGTCTTGATATCTAAAAACGGTCACCCATCACAAGGCTGACCGCGGCGAGATTGAAGCAGATTGACTGATCTATGCGGTAGCCCCGTAGCTACGAGCACCTCAAACATCATCGTCAGTCGGAAGACATCCACTTAAAGACCTACCCCTAACATTTAGTTTACCTAAAGAAAATTCAGAATTGTATCTTTATATATAATATATCATAACATAACAACATAACATAACGTAACATCACGCCTGTATTCCCCGAAGGGGTAGGCAGAGGTGCACATATAGTATACCCACATTTCGCCAGTTATGTTTTTAGGTCCCAATGTAATAGGGGGCGAGCTTATTGCCATCAACCGGGCTCAAATCCAGACTCCGTGCTGCTACTGAGAATTACCTAATGGAAAAACCCAGTAACACTTTGCCCGACCCGAGATTCGAACCCAGGACCTCGTGCTCGGCAGTCGCGCTTAGCAACCACTAGACCAACAAGACAGTCATATAATATATCAATTAAAACATTAAGTACTGCTAGTATTATTACCGCGAAAAACCTCACAAACCAACCTAAAACATTAGCTTTAGAACCATTTCCGGCGCGTGCGCGGCGATGCATGAAAATCACATAAAAATCATAGCGCCTCCATTGTTGCCAGCCCCTACAACCCCTGGCGTCAAGTCGCGCCGTAATTATACTGCATCGTACTGTCTCATTATTATGTTACTCGTATAAAGAGACTATTATTTGTAGCGTTTTAATAGATGGTTACTGTGTCGATAAACGTTTTTCGAATTTAGTTATAGGCTTATAGCTGGGGAAGTGGGGAATGAATGTTTCTGTGTCGTGGGTGTAACGACATATAGTAGGAACAGTCCTGTATTAAATTTTTGGTAAGTAAAAGTTCTTATAACAGACATTGAGCATATGCCATCGGAGAGGCTATATATTCAGCAGTGGATGGAGATAGGGTGATGACTATGATGTCTATTGCTATTGCCCACACGTGACATTGGTATTGATATACCTATTAAGGTGTGAGTTACTAAAAACCTGATTAGTCTTCATTCAGAACAAACTGCTGGTAGGTTTTAATATGGTAATTTTCTGTCCTAATTAGAGAAAGTACCTGTAGGTAGAATTACCAGAACAGTACAGTAAAAATTTATCTGAAAATTTCTGCTGAGTAGTATCCGGCCTATAATTGACCACCCCCTTTCCTCCCGTGGGTGTCGTAAGAGGCGACTAAGGGAAAATCCAGAACATGGGCAGCAGTGTCTTCTGTAACTTCACCACTAATACTGCGATCCCCGCTTGCCAAGCGCGGGGATTAAGGCACTCCAAGGGGGAGGCCTTTGTTTGTGGTCTGGCTGATGATGCAGAGCAACTGAAACAACCCGCCCTTATAATTATAATTCATCATCATCATCATCCACAGCCTTCAATATCCCACTGAGTACAAGCCTCCCTTTGACAATGCCATCCGCCGCGGTCCTGTGCCAAAATTATAATTGCTTAACAAAAATTAAACCTGTATGCATTCCAACCTACAAATTTCTAATGTTTAATGCACCTTGTAAATATAATCAGTACACGTTGTATATGTGTAAACTGGGTACAGTTAATATGTATATGTGTGAGCACGAGCGGTAAGCGAGCGTCTTCAGTTTTGATTGTTGTGCGGTTCACGAGTCGATCGTGTTGGGTGATGCAGGGTTAACTCTTTCCCTTTCCTTGAGAGTCGATCGCGTTGGGTGGTAGAGGGTTAACCCTTTCCCTGTCCTATGAATCACATATGACACATGGTGATTGTTCAACTATTAGGACCTGGACAGGCAAACTGTTAGGACCAGGGAGGAAACTTATAGTGTACGGTTTTTTTGCGATCTGGTATGGGAACCTGAACTAAATTGCATCGGAAAAGAATTGCTAGCTAAATGACGATGGCCGGTAGTATTTTATATTATTGACAATGCCGTTCGGATCACATCACCAGCTCATAAATAATCTCCTTTTGAGTCCAAAAATAGTCAGGCAGATCCAGGTAAGTGATAACCAGAGACTAGTACCTAAATAAGGTGATAGTGCAACAATCACATCGTTATTCTACATAGAAGTTAGCAAAGCAGTGCAGAAAAAAGGTATCCGTCGTAAGAGACATCAAGTTTAGCATATATGAATAAAATAGGGGATCAAGACAGGCTCCTTATCCTCTCGGGTAGCAAAGCTAAGTAGAGACTAATGAGCAAGAAGCCAAAAACATAATCACCGCGACAATTTGGTCGCACGAGACTTATTCATCAAGTAAGACTTCAACTTAATATTAAACTTAAATATGATCATTCAATTCCAAATATCCAATTAAAAACTCAAAAAAAAAACAAACCCACAATTCGTGAACCGAGTAACCAACTGCAATTCTGAGGATACCCGGATCCACTCGGATCGGATCGTGCACAGCGGGACAAGGACACCAACACACATGGGTGCACGAGAGCAAGCGGGACAGCACACGTCTCGAGATGACCAGAGGCAGTTAGGGGTCAGGGGTGAACGCTCTTGGGTGAGATGTTATGGGTTCATAGCGACTTTGCCTTCGGCTGTGGGCTATGCTGGGTTTGGGGACTATCGTGGTGATTAAGAGTAAAGAAAAATGTGAAAATAGAAAAGTGAAATCTATAAAAATTGAATTCATGACGCATTGAAAGATTAAGAAGAATTAACAGAACTCCTGACGTAGGTTTTAGTTGCTTAAAAGACACTAGCTGATATACCAACAGAACTAGACTTCGTTTTTTCAAGTGCAATCTATGTTATATACAATTATGTAAAGGTAAGTAATATGTAAGTAGTTGAGTAGTTAACCTAACTCTTAACATAGCATTAGTTGTTTAAAAGAACACCAGTCACTACATGATAAAGCAACTTCTAAACTATGAAAAAAGTGATGAATTCCAATTTCAAATTAGTGAACTGAAATCTAGGAAATGAGAATTCATTAGCTAATAGTACCAAAACAAAAATGTTCTTTCTGATCCGGTGACATAAAAATACCTAAATCACCTGAATAGTAATTAAATTGTACTTTTGGTAGGATCAAAGGCAGAGGTGACCAACAGTTAGGGAGCCCAAAAATCCCCATCGACTAGGGCCTTCGCCCACATGTGGATTTATGGCCAAATCGTGAACGAAATTAACATTTTATGGTTATTGAAAAGCCCTAATATTTAACCTTACGCTCAAACCAGCGAGCTTTCCTTGTCAACTTGTAAAACCATTAACATTCTTGTTTTGCGAAATAAATAATTTGATTTGAATAAGAAATTTTATTGCTTTCGTTACGAGTAGGGACCAAAACATTATTTAGGCCACATTAACGGTTGAGACGGTGCGTGAAATGCAGTGTTAGTTCCACGACATTAGTGCTTATACCTCTGGTGATTTACGAGCGGTGTCGCGGCTTCGATTCCTGCCGATGTAAAAATAGCCTGATGACTGGACGGTAGAAATGTATTGCACACTGGAGATATGTATGTGGAGTGTGTTGCGCTACTATAATACTTTGTTTATTTTATTTGTGCGGGAGGGCCTGCAAGAATGGCTCTAAGTTATTGTCTCACATTATATTTCCCCATTACATGTGAGAATTGTGATAAGTTTTGTTACTCTTATAAGATTATTTAGTTAGTTAACATGGGAAAGTGTTTTAATCGAATTATTTTATTAGACTAGTTTATGCTCCATCAGCAAATTGCATAAAAACCAATACAATCGCAAATAAAATGTTTATGTTTGTGAATGAGGCAAAACCTCAGTCAATCAGTTATTCTAAGAAAATTGTTTAAAGACAAAAACCGGTAGGCTAGACAGACGTCGCCATTGTTTATATTCCACTAGATTAGGACGCCTCACAGAATACTTTCACCCATTTGTACAAAGAAAATGATATACTACCCATCCGTGCGTATGACAACACGCACGCACTTCACAAACTTTCAAAGTCCCAGAGATATCCAAAAAACAACTTCAAAAGCCCTTATTTCAAAGCCGTAAGGACTTCTGTTTTGAAAAATGGTAAGTCGTAACCGTAAATAGAAGGAAGACTGCAAGCCCTCAAAATGGCGAGTGGAGAATAAAATATGACATGTGTACCCCAGGATGCAATAAAATATCAATTTTTCTGTCCGCCCCTCAGACATAGCTTCAGTTTTTCGAATAGTTTCGCTTTGAGTAAGTAATTTTAGATGGTCTAAGTTTTGGGGAACGAATCCACTGCTTGTTTATTTATGCATCGTTTATTTGAACATCGATTCTAATTTGATGTGGTTTTGTTATTCTTGTCGAATTGGAGTGGCTAACAAGTCAATATCAAAATGTCGAAATCAAAATTTCTGGAATAGTTTCTTTAGTTCCCAAAATTAAGCATTAACTTATGAGTCTAGGGTAACAATAATGTATTCTAGGCACACATTATTGTAATCCTAGACTCGTAACTTCCCATAATAATTGGTAAAAATATACGCATCACAACAAAACATATAATTCTAATAAGAGAAACAAAAACCTGATTCTAAATTCCAAGCAACCTTCAAACTGGACATAGCCTCATGCAGTACTACCAGTGCAATGAATAATTCAGAGAGCAGCGAATCACACGCCACAATTAAAGAGGGGCAAATAGAAATCAATTAGCGGGAGCCGCCGGCTATTGACGAATTACGCCATTTACATACTGAGTGCAGAGTATGGGGAGCGTGCTAGACATGTGAGCTTAATGGTGTTATGTGGTGGCAAAGTTTGGGGCAAGGTGCGTAGTATAGAAAGTGAAAGTGTCACCCTACACTGCACTGGTGGTTAAGATAGTAGTACTATAGTATAAGAGAGACGTGAAGAAAGCCGTATGACAACGTTCTAGCATGGCTTTTTCCTGGATTCGTCCGTTTGGAGTTGGTCGTTATTGAAAAATGTATAATAAAATATAGAAAAATCTCTCGGCACCTATTAAAGATTGCAGTTGAAAGATAAAACCTGTATATATTTTTGTGTGTTAGTCTGATCACTTTCCGACGTAGATGATGATAATGATGACATCCTAGCCGATTTCGGCAATAGTGACTGCTTCTGTTCTGGAATTGGCGGCACCCATGCGCTCGCATATGGCTTATACAACCAATCTTCAAATCTTAAACATATAAATTTAGTCTATGTAGATAGATATTTTTTAGTGAACATACAGCCATCAATGACAGTATATAGTTACAAGTAGTAGCAAGAGACCTTACACAAACAAGGTATTATTAGCCACCTCCTTATTCCCATTAACTGGGCACAGTTCCAAACGACTGAGAATTTCCTGATGGAAAAACGAAGAAGACTAGAGCAGGCGCAGAACCAATGGGGCTATCACGATAGGTCTTGAGGGAGATGGTAGGAAAAGGGTTTCCATTATCCCTATTAGTACTTCAAGTAGGGATAAAAAACATTACATTAAAGAAAGTAATGTCATTCATGTAAATATAGAAGACTAGTCTGTAGGTTTCTCCAATGATTCGTTTTCATTAGATTAATATGTATATTATATTCATTTATTTTAGTTACATAAGCGTGCTAATTGTGTACTATGAACCTTTGTTCGAATAATATAATCGATGACTGCACCCACGAAATAGATGAAATACTAAGAGCAGGCGATGTCTCTTTTGTAACCATAGGCAACGGTTGTATATAATTTCAATGGT
Organism: Abrostola triplasia; assembly: GCA_946251915.1. NCBI lineage: Eukaryota > Metazoa > Arthropoda > Insecta > Lepidoptera > Noctuidae > Abrostola > Abrostola triplasia. The sequence continues at coordinate 9,244,821 of OX276435.1, forward strand.
ATGTTATACTTATAACATCATCGCTTCATCAGACGAATTTAATTGTCAGTTTTAAAAACCTTTTCCATGTATCACATACATTATATTGTATATCCTATACTCTGCGTATATACCTATATACACCAAAGTTCTGGCCAATATGATTGGTCATCAGACCCGACAGATGTTAATAAAAGTGCGCCCCGCCAGTCGATCGATGGTGGGCTGGGAGTGCTCTCACTGAATAATTGCTAGTGCTCTATTATGTGAGGGTGCGATCATTTATAAGTGTAATATAATTCACTAATATGATATTACACAAATAATTATTACGTTAAAATTAGACAAAAAAAGCGAAATCAGATTTTGGGTGTAACTTACGAGACATAAGAAGGTAATTATTATCGGCCATCTAAGGGGGAGGTTTTTGTTCAACAGTGGACGACTTCCGGCTGATGATGATGATGATTAAAGGTTCCCCTCCATTTACAGTCACGCCCGTTAGAATATTATCACTTCTCTTTATGAACCAATCATAAGGTTTCCAAGGTTCTTCAAAACACGAATAATAGTCAAAAGGAACAAAACCTAAGATACGCGGTTCCGGCAAAAAGACCACAACGGTTAGTCTATTGATTGACATTGACCATTGACAACAACACCGCCTGCATCTGTCTTTACAATAAAAGTAAACATTCCGACCCATTTAGCATCTTAAATGTCATGAAATCACTATACAATTGCCAATACTGTGTTCCCACGATACTTAAATAATATTTAAGGGACTTCGGAACACTAATCCCTTCTCCTACGACATCTAATAAATCGCGGCTAACCAAAGGCTGGCCGTCGAAACAAAGATCCATCCGTGTGTTTAGACTCCTCGATACGGTCCAAAATGCCTTTTGTTACATACAAATTTAATTTTGCGCATATAAAACTGTAAATCGGACAATTTTAAGACTTACTGCCTTGTGATAAGACTGCGTGTTAGAAACGTGGGGTGGATTGTGTATGTTGGTGATCTTTGGCACATTTTTGAGACAGTTGCAATTGTTTTGCGGTACAATGTCGTGGGTCATGGGAAGTGAGGGTGTTTTCCGTATTTAAGTATGAATGTATTGCAGTATATTGAACGCCGGACATCGGTTAGTTTATAACGCGGTATTTAGCTTTTGTTGTAGGATGTGATCAGTTTTGATACACCGTGTATTGTTATGTATCAAATGGGGAAAGATTTGTGACCAACACCATTATATAGAAAGATGTTAATAATAAAGATTTCGATGACTGTTTAAAAAATACTTTAATACATACCTAAATAGCATTTGTCAAAAAAATTGAGACGTATTAATGAACATTATAAAGTAAATATCTTAGTAATAGCAAAGCATATAAGAGCTAAGAAACGTTTTCCAGTAAAACTGCTTGAACATCCTACACAAAGATCTAAAGATACAACACTATTGATAGTTCTAAGATAAGAAGATATAAATCCTTATTCCTGTTTAACTAAAAATAACAATCGCTAAACAATCTTCAAGTATCAAAACCGCAAGCACTACTACAGGCACGCAAGCGCCGGCTGCGCGGGCGCCATTGTTCGACCAAGCCGCGATGATATACGGCCACAAACATTCATTGTACGAGTATTGTTCCATACTCGATACACTCGATACTCGAGTACGAGTGATGTTGTGATGTCAGTAAAAGTTGTTTCAGTAAAAGTGGTTTCTGGTTTTTGGTCCTTTTGTACATAAAACGTTTATTTGGGAATTTTGACCACGGTACGGACGATTACGTGCAAGTTGCACTAAATACAGTATTTTATGGTATTTTTTAAAGATGACACTTAATGACAATAATGCTAATTATATCATGCAGATAAAAAGAAAACTTAAAAGTGTTGAAGAAAAATTATTGTATACATACAAGAATAGTAGACGCAAAAAAGGAATGCCAGAAAACAAAAAAGGATTTGGAGGTGCTGGGATTTGAACCCAGGACTTTCAGCATGCGAAGCAGACACTCTACCACTGAGTTACACCCCCAATGAAATGGGATCTTAAATATAAGCTTCCATTATTCATATTGGACGTTATAACTTTACAAAACTGTTGACCACAATTTCTTGTCTAAAACATTTAAGTACAAAGTGTGGAAGTTTGAAGTCCTTATATCTTTTTCCGTAGTCCATAATTCAAGACTTACATACCAACACATCTCATATCGACCGCCTTCACTTAAAAACCACATGACATCCAAATTCTAATTACAATTGAGTAGCAAATCGATATGCAAGTCAATCGGGACATGGGGCGCGGGAGTCAGAAGGCTCCCATGTTTTTCATTACCGTCGCCCCTCTCTGATGTCGAACAAAACCATGGTGCCATTGTCTTCTAACCATCGCGGTTGGGATGTACTCCCGTAAACGATTTTGTTCTTAATCCAGTACTGTATAAAAAGTAGAGTTGGATTTTTGGTCCTTTGGCACATGAAAAGCCAATAAGGACCAAATTTATTATTCTACTAATTTGGTGAACGCAATAATTTTATATTTAGTTTGTTATTCAAATACTGTAGAGATTTGTATAAAAAATAGTGTTTCATTTTCTGGATATTTAAAGTATTTACCGTAGTAGCTGCGAGTAACTTGTAAATTCCGTAAGTCCCAATATAAAACAATGTGATATTATGCAAGTAATGTCACACGCCCATATAAAACAATAAAAATGGTTGTTATTATCTTACGATGTCACATCAATAAAGAGGTTTGACTTCATCAAAGTGTCTCCGTCAATATTATACGCTGACGGTCGCCGGTTTATAGCACTTTCTGCATCCATTAACTGTGATTGATTTATAATCGCCTGTCTCACTACAATTTACTTATCAGAAAAGTATATTTTAGTATATTATCAGGGACTTTGTTGCATACCATCAATTTTCTGCAAAGGATTTTTCATTTTGTAGTTAGATTCAGAACAAGTTTAATTTAGGACTGTGTTTATCTAAGTACTAACTTAAGGTTAATAAACTATCTTTTAAAGGCAGTGTCCTTAGTGGATATGATAAGAATAGAAGAAAACGCCTTTCTGGCAAGTCAAATGTACTCAGTTTTAACATCGATTGAGTTTGTGTTACTACTTGTTCCTTAGGCTCTGCACCCAAGGACCATGCGGTCCTTGCAGAGCGTGACGCACTTATCACTTAAGTATTGAGAATATTATGAGTTAAAATATGTGTTTTATATTTGAAACTGTAAGACAAAAATATTTTGTGTGCCTAATTGTTGAGAATAAGATCTTTCATATAGTATTCATTGCAGTCACATTCACGCGATCCCCAGAGTACAAAATAAAGTTTTCCCTGCGATTAGGAAGGAGTTCAAAGTAAGAGTTTTGTCATCGGCGTATTGTGTTGTGATGGATTCTTTAATAACGCGCGTTTTGTCTCGGCGTACCATTCAGCGCAGTAATGTGGAAAGTACCTTATGTTTTCAATAGGGTGACTTTTTCGGGTTGATTAACTTTTTAGTTGATTTTTTGGCATGTTTTGGGTTATGTAGATTATGATTGTTTTAGATGGTTTTTCGGCATTATCAAGAGGAATCACTCTAATTTACGAGTCTGCGTGGTCTTTATAGATTTAATTTTAGGTTCGAAGGAAAGACAACGCACGAAACGAAAAAATGTTTTGGCGAATCACAAAACAAAGCACTACGCAGGTCCATACAATACTTTCACATATCAATTACTCCATAAAGAGGTGCAAAAAGTTAATATAATTAAACACAGCCGGGACTCGAACCCAGTACATACAAAGCCCATCAATTAGCGAGCGTCCAGTGATCCATCAGTGGGGTGGTATCAATGTTTTAATTAAAGAATCCACCCCGACACCGATTTGGTGACAAAATCCACCCTTTTTATGAGTAATGAACATTGTTTTATGCCCGAGTCTACAGATTTATATTGTAGAGAAAAACTTTGGGTGTGTATCTTATTAGATTAATAGATAAGATATAGTAATAGTAAAATTATATTGAAAAAAAAATATTCGTATTTACCTTGTTTTTTTATTAATTTACTTGCACCACATTAGACTGCCTCGTTGGTCTAGTGGTTGCTAAGCGCGACTGCTGAGCACGAGGTCCTGGGTTCGAATCCCGGGTCGGGCAAAGTGTTACTGGGTTTTTCCATTAGGTAATTCTCAGTAACAGCACGGAGTCTGGATTTGTGCCCGGTTGATAGCAATAGGCTCGCCCCCTATTACATTGGGACCAAAAACATAACTGGCGAAATGTGGGTGTACTATATGTGCACCTCTGCCTACCCCTTCGGGGAATACAGGCGTGATGTTATGTTTACCACATTAGATTAAATGAAATGCTCAAATTTGAAGGAGCACAGCTTTATAATAACATACCATCACACATAAGAAAACTGCAATCGTTTAATGCATTCAAAACTCAGCTCAGTCATTACCTAATTACAAGACAGATATCTGAGCAATGAGTGCGTTGGATGGGACTTGTGTATAGCTTTATTTTTATTTTATTTTTATTTTGTCTGTACCAAATGTTGTCGAAACTAATCTTAATTTAAAACTAATCTTAATTGTTATTGTTCTCAAGTAAGCGACATTATGTAATGTTTTTATTGAGAATAAAGTTTCTTTAAACCTAGATTTTTCGGTTAAAAAGGTGGCCTTATTCGCAATCAGCTGATACAGTTTTCACAAATGCCTATTGTGTCGATTACTGGAATGCGATTCTCTTTACTGAATAAGGTAGTAGAAGTAGTAGAAAACAAATAGAAACACCGATTCATTTATGAGGTCTAAAATACACTTCAATATTGATGACAGCAAAATTTTGAGAATTTAATTTGCCTTGAATTACATCTATTTTAGCGCTAATCTTTCCATTGTCTGTCTGAACCGACTCTACATTTTACAGAATCATAAAATGTTAATTCCAAAGATTCCGATGGAAGTAATTCGACCTAATTAAGCCTTATTCGCCAAAGACAAGCGTTATCTTTGAACTTACCTGCTTTTGAACGCTTCCTACCTTCTTGTTAGAATCACGTTTGTTATTCTGGATTTTCGACTTTATGTTTCGGGGTATGGAGTTTCATTTTCTGTGGGGGATTAGTCTAAGATTTTGGTCACAGAATAGGGCTGCCATTTTATTCAAATAGAATTAGAAATTAGGAATAGAAAAAAATATATGATATATAAACTAGATTATTTTAATATACGAGTCTTAATGATAGTATATATAACATAGTCCTGCCCATTGATGCAGATATTTTAGTTTGGACTTGCCAAAGGTATACATTCCATGTTTCGCAGCAAAAACATGGAAGAAACTGACGAGGGAAAAAGGAAATCAAATTCTGCATAATTCTTCTTATTTTTTTCTTTACCTTTTTTAAAAATCTTCTAATCCCAACCAGGTAAACGTCTTAGTCACAGCCCTACGCAGCCCTCCTTGGCCAACATTAATAAGGAGAATTAAGATTAAAATGATATTAAATTTTGATATTGTGTTGTGTACGGATTATTCTGAAGGAAATTTTAATATGGGCATCGCTCTTTGAGTCCTTTGTGGCCTGGGGAGGCCTCTCTGTTTGTACGTGTTTAGAGGTATTACTGAAGGCGGGTGAAAAAGGTAAGAGCGGGTACTTGTGTCTGATTATGTACCGGGTCTTTGGAATTAGGTACTGGCTAGGGGAAAGGTAGCTGATATACCAGACAACTTTAGCCTTTTAATTTTAAGTTCGCTATGTAATATGGATTGATTTGATACAAAAATTAATGGACTTGTGTAGGGTAGCTGGTAGGGCCTAGTGGCGTACCCTAGGGAAGGCCTACGTCCAGCAGTTGATTGCAATAGGCTGTGATAATGATCTGTTACAAGAATTCAGATCGACGTAGCTTAACTCTTTGTCAAACGGAATTGCATTTGTTTCCGATCGACAAGCTGATTGCAGCTTAACAGTTAAATTAGCCTGACGCAAACTTTAGAAGAATATGACTTCAAATGGCTCTCTATCCAATCCCACTTGCCAGAGACTTTCATGACTAAACAATATCGTCACCAAGGCTCCTAATTTCCATTGCGGCACATTTAAATATCCAGTGTCTCATCAACCAAAATAATTATTAGAGCATCAGTATTGCAGTCACATCAAAAATGTAAGAAAGCTAACAAACAGTGTCTTAACAAGACTTTCTTGCCGACATACTTTGAATAATTAATTTCAATGGGTCAGCCCCTCGCGGACCTAAAGCCCAATCATCACTAATCAAACCCTATTGTGCGATGGACCTTTTTATAATGCTTCGCGCTTGTTCACGTCTCAAGTGGAACTGATACGTACGTGTTGATAGGATCTGTGCTTGTCTGTGTAAGTCCTGGCAGTGGTACCTTCTAATATTGTTTAGAGTTTAGATTTTAGAGTTCGACTCACCTACGTCCGTTTGGGAATTTAAGGAAACTTTTTATCATAACGACACGCCTGTATTCCCCGTAGAGGTAGACAGAGGTTACTAATAAAGTACACCCACATTTCGCCAGTTATTTTATAGATTCCAATGTAATACGGGACAAGACTATTGCCATCTACCGGCCAGAAATCCAGACTCCGTGTAAGATTTAAACATCAGAGTTTAAAGCACTAATGGGCCTCTGACACAGCTTTATACACCGTTGAAAATCTCTCAGGTGTGCCGGTTTCCTTACGATGATGATGGATGTTATTTGAGGTATCAAATGGAGACGTATAAATAAAATGTTTACTGCCTTATCATAACCATATGATATATCTTTAAGCCCCCATGGTTATTACTGGCAGAGACAGACACCTAAGTATGCAGGAAATGCTGGCAGAGTCATTAGTCATATTATATCTTATGTGTCTATTGGTCCTGCAAGCCTATTTGTATCGGAGCTATCTTCGATACAAATAGGCTTTTGCTAGGGTTGGGATGAATTGTCTTCTAGGAATAAGTTTTTCTCAATACAGAGTTATGTATATTGTATGTGCTTTAGAAGGCACGTGAAGCCGTGGTCTTGCGCTTGATCTCTCTTCAGTCGTGTGATCGTGTCTGTCTATGTCCTGTCGGACAATGAGAGTGTGGGAATAGGGAGTGAATTAGTATTTATAATAATATCTCTTGCTTAGTTGGCTAGTCTCAGCTGAGATAGGCTGCCGTGATCGAAATTCGGTAAGGAGAACATTATTATTATAGTATGTGCATTTTTCATTACAATATTCATAAAATTCTCCTATACAAGTAGTGTTCGGTCTTTCTTACATACTGGTATATGTGACATACAGTGGCTTTTTTCTAACAATTAATTCATTCTATTCTTTGAGCTTAGATCAGAAGATTAGTAAACTAACCGCGGCACTCAGAGAAATAGATTAAAATAACACGAAGTAAAGATTTCACGAAGAAAACCTTTACTTAGACATAGTTTGAGTATTTAATCATTTGAATGTCTCTCAGTACGGCGGGCGGCGTATTAAAGTTACAATAATTAAATTATTACATTAGACCAAAGTTAATATTTAAAGTATTACGATTTTTACAATTTTTATATTTACCTGTGGACTGGGGAGTGCTTTCAATAGACTTTCTTCAAAACATACTTAACATCACTCCTGTATTCCCCGAAGGGGTAGGCAGAGGTGCACATATAGTACACCCACATTTCGCCAGTCATGTTTTTAGGTCTCAATGTAATAGGGGCGAGCCTATTGCCATCAACCGGGCACAAATCCCAACTCCGAGCTGCCACTGAGAATTACCTAATGGAAAAACCCAGTAACAGTTTGCCTGACCCGGGATTCGAACCCAGGACCTCTTGCTCAGCAGTCGCGCTTAGCGACCACTAGACCAACGAGGCAGTCTTTCTTCAGGTTTAAAAAAAAATCACATGAGAGTCTAGTGTAACAATAATGGATATAAGTCTATGCATAGACTAAGCCTAGTGATGTGCGCCCACAATCGTTAAGTCACCACTCAACGTGCCAAACATTGTTGAATGCACTATTAATCTGCACCACGGTTGTTTATTTATTCCGTCTGTCTGTCTGTCTGTACGTACCGTCCATTGTGTTGTTAAGTATAGCAATAAAAATGTCTTCTAAATCAGTAAAAAGTATGCTCTAAGTATTTTGTCACATCGCTACAAATGACAGTTAGCCAAATAGCAAAATAGTGTCTATAATTTGTGAAAATAAGTTTAGGTTGGATTTTTAGAATTTTCGGAACTTATAGTCAACCTATAATAGCTGATTTCACTCAAACAAAATATACAGTTTATTTTTTTGTTGGACAAAAAGAGGATTTATACATTTATACATAAAGTCACGCCTGTTTCCCTGAGGGGTAGGCAGAGACCACGGATTTCCTTTATACTTTTATGAAATTCGGTTTTTAAAATATCTGCTTCCAATAAACTAAAACTATAAATCTGAGTATGAAAGGTACGAGATGTTTGTAATTATTGATTAAAGTTACGGTCAAGACCCAAAAAGCTTTGATGTCATATTATATTCTTCGGCATCACTCACACAAACAAAACTCTTCCCTAATCATTACATCTTCGCCTCATATCAAATTAACATTTCAATTTAATTTTTTGCGGTCACACGAAACCCTCCATTAATTGGGTTACGGAGGGTATACCTCAGGGGAGAGAAGGGTTATTCCTCAGGGAGGTACCACAATTGATTGAGATGAATGTTGTCATCGCACAAATTCAGAGACAACTTTTACCCACCTCCCCTGTATTGTTTTTTAATCTTTTTGTCGAAAAAGGGCTGTTACTAACCAGCCAGTTAGTCGACTAATTGTTTATAACTTCTTGAGTGGTTTTACGATTGGTAGTAAGATGTTTTTTTGTTTTGTTTTTCTCCGTTTTATTGCTGGTAGCGGTTAGGGTAACTAATTTGGAATGAAAAAGTTTTTATTAGTTGTCGTGGCCCATTTAAATACACGTAAAGTGGCTTATTATTGTTTAAGGGACTTGTCGTCTACAGTTAACTATGTATATTCGCGAATGATAAGCTTTAGTTTGAGTTGTTGATTAATCACTTTTATTAAAGTTCGCTATAGTGGTGATTTATGATACCTTTTTAAGTAGGATTTGCGAAGACCGTAGAGAAAAGGTGCGAAAATTTTGCAAAGAAATTATTCAGAAAGTCACGCGTTACAAGACCCAGTGAGCTATAGTTTAAACAATTTCAAATAATTCTGCAGTAAATACTGTGTATTTAGAAATTGCCTAGAAAAATATCGACAAATCGGTCGCATCAGCTGCCACTACTTCCTTCAACGGCGGACACTTCCCATCTGCCACGAAGTACCCGAACAATGCCAATAGTATCTTCAGACCACGTTGCTATCGACCGTTCGATCGGCCGGGAAGATACCAACTTAACATAAATACCTTGTGTAACTAAGATCACGCTTCCACCGTCCTAATCTTTTGCAAGCGGATCGGGAACATCCAACATCGATTAACGAAGACAGCTCTCTATACATTGACGGTTTTCTTCAAAATTTAGAACTTCGTGATCATAGTCAGTCAGTAATGTATTAGCAGCTGAAAGTTATGGTCATTGGAAACGAAGCAATGTTAGTTGGTAAAGGACAGATGTGCGATAACCCGAGATAATCCTATGATAAGATCTTATACGATTTGCTTTAGCGCACGGTAGTGGATTTTACGTCTGGAGACTGACATAGTCGGTTCGGTCGCGTAAGTCGGGATCGCCGATTGATATTTGATAGGTTTTAAGAAGCATCTGCGCATTTGTTGGGAGTTTATGAAGCATATAGTAGGTATCTATTTCCATATTGTAGAAATAACGGTTTGAATGTTGCAAGAGTATCGTTGGTTTTATTTTTACTGCCTTGCCACGTTAGTCTCGTGGGCTTAAGCTTGATTGCAGATCTGTCTAACCCTGGGTTCAATTTATGGGAACATGCTCCTGAGTTTTCCTATAAGGTAATTTTTTAAGTAGCAATATTGGCAGTGTGTACTGTCTAGATTTGCTCTCGGTTAGTGGCAGTAGGGTTACACCTTATTATATGTATGTAATTCAGCTATGTGACCTTACCCATTTGATAAAGCTTAAGTAGTTTGAAACTGACATAGAAATGGTAGAGGTTATCGGACCGAATATAATAAAAAGGTAGCATAAAGTAAATAACGATAAATAAAACCCGCAAATGAAAGGTCCAATCAAACCAAAAGCCATGACAGCGGGCACTATCGACTGGTTGACAAATGACTGTCGACTCGCTAATGAAAGTATTATACGATATTATACGGCTGGTTGATGAATATCTCGCGCTTTGTGATGCTAAAAGTTCGGAGAATGGTTAGAACTGTTGGTTTGAGGACCAAGAGTCTTTTAGAGGTCTCCTTCAATTTGAGGCTCCTGTTTGAAAGACTGAATGAAATGAGTGAGCGAGCGTGATATCATCGATGTTGGCTGTTGCTTTATTTGTTTGTACGATGTGTCAACGATATGTAACATTGTCTTTGTTCTATCGAATCTTTGTTTAACTAGCAATAAGCCCTTTATACGATACGATTTAGTTTACAAAGGATTTACCAAATATCGTGACATCGGTTTCGAAACTGGCAAATTTAATTTATAGATCCAGACAGTAAAAGCATCGATTTTTATGTAGGTAACTAGAAGCTTTTAACATAACATGACAAATCACCAATTTTACGATAGATACGCTATTATTATGAATAATCTCTCAATAATAAATTTATTGAAGAAACTTAAAATGTAAACATTCAAAAAAAATGTCAACCCAACACACTTCGGCTGCATCGTTTTAGCCGCGTATAAATTTTATATCAGTAATATAAGCTTTGACACTTATAAAACGTGCATATTTATCCGGCGTTGTTTACTTTCTATTTAAATTTTACTATCCGTCATTATGGCATAACGGTCATTGGGAAGTGTTTACGTGTAATAAATTAACGGTCGGACAATCCAACTCCGAACAATCCGGTCTGCTTGCCACGGATAATCATTAATTTCCACGCGACATTGAATTCTTTGGGGAATCTCGGATAGCATTAAATCTACGCTAAATTTCTTTTCTCGTTACCGTACGTGTATTAATTAATATTCGTTTTACGGCATCGTGATTCTAACTGCGATGCATTTAATACCATTAATGCATAATTTTACGACTGTCGTTTATTAAAAGCTACTTACTTTCAATCTACTTTCCAATATCTTGGCCGTTTCATCTTCATACTGGTTCTGCAATATTTTCATACTATGTATTTACAAAGAAAATGAGTCTTAACAATAAATTCCATGGTAGTTCAAGTATTACCATTTACAAATCGCGACACGCTGCGACCAAGTTATGTTAATATCAATCTGCTATATCTCCAGTATCATTTTACTTTTAAATCTCCATAAGTACGTTCATCTCCCCATCTTTTACGCAGTCTCGTGTCCACTGTCACTACTGAACATTAAAAAACATCATAATTTTTATGTCATCCCTAAGTTTATTGGGAATTTGTAAAGAAAGCGTGTTGGGCTCGTGGCACCTGTACGACTGGCCTTTGACCCGGGGATGCTGTGGCCATCTCGACTTTTTATGGTGACCCTACATTGATATGTTAATTTTGATGATCTTCGCATTTTTACGCAGTTTAACTGTTGAATGGGAGATGTTGATTGTAAAATTTGTAGTCGTTATTTATATTCACTTGGTATTTTTAAATTAAATTAGTCAATTTGAATAAATTCTTCTTTCATGTCATAATTCTGGACACTCATTCCAACGTGTTATTACGAACTCTTATTTACTAATTATGCTAATTCCTAAACATATTTTTGAGGTCCGCAAAAATAAATCAAAATATTAATAACACCGAGACTGACCCCTGTCCAGCCACGTAAATTCCAACACATAGATTTTATGGGAACCCGAAATAGCTAATAATTCATAAATATCGGACACCGGACTCCTGTGTCCGGTGCTCAAAATCGCTAATACCAAAACCCGTTGGGGCCAAATACGTCATTAATTTGAACATGTCCGGACAAAGGGCGAAGACTGCGCCCTTTCAAGACTAGAAAGACTACACGGCGAAGGATAATAGTGGAGAGTCTCCTCACTCGTTTAAGAATGATAAATTACCTAAATGGAGTCGGTATGTCCATTCCCACAGATATTAAAGTGGAGGACAAAAGAAGGACCCCCGAGTAGTTTGGACCCATGCTGGGGTATTGAAAATATTGCAAAATACACCGTTCATTGTGTGGATTCATGCAAATCTCTTCGAGGGCTTTTTTTCGGACAGAAATTGGAAAAGTTTTATGACCACGACTTTGATGTTTTTTGTTTTAAGAAGGCTAATCTCGAATCTAATACCTATGCTCAAGATTTTAAGCACCTTATTCCGGTTTGCATGTCTGGTGGATAATGTAAATATGGTATCTTTTAAATACAAAAAGGCACAGGATCCCGCTGTGCTACGCTTTAAAAAAAATAATTAGTAAAGTAACGCATCTGTATCAAACAAATCAGGACTATTTACCACCCAAGTATCAATTGGACTAAGAATTGTATGTTTTCATTAGGCACATTTAATCCAAAGAAATAGTTTCAGTATACAGTAATTTTTCTAGTTTAGGTGTGTCAAAAAGGTTTTTTATTTTTCATGACTGTATGCACAAGAAAATTGTACAAATACCTAGTAGGATGCGTTTTAGATTTCATCTCCGGCACAAGAATGTCCTTTGCAAAAAAGATTTTTCCTTGCTAATACCTCAAATAAATATACCTACAAAATAAATAATAGTTAGAACAAACATCTATCATCACCACACACCATAAATTCCCAACTGACCACATTAAGCTTTAAAGGCGAGAGCCATCCATGTAATTGTATCCCTTCATTTGCGGTCTATTATCTATAAGCACGTTATTGCTATAATATAACACCTGAGTTGCTCCGATTACACATAATGAGTACAAAACCTTTTGTGTCCATTCAGCCACCGATATTAATAAAAAGGGATAGTGACTAAGCCCTTTGTGTCGACTTGTTTATTCTACAGAATGACATGAATGTTTAGAAGCAAAAAAGGGAGTTCTTGCATGATGAATTTACAAAGTTAGTTCTACAGCTTGGTAAGGTTAAATTTCATATTGATGCTGGGACATAAGAAACAGTTTTGTTCGATATTTAATGTTGTATTTAACCGCTGGATGTTGGTGTATTTGTAGGAAACGATGATCGGTGACCTCTGCCACCCAGTGTGATTTTTGATTGACGTTTGTATGACGCACGCAGCCAGTGAAATTTGGAGAATTCCGAATATGTTTTCTAATTGTTTTGAGAGTTTTACGAAAGAACTGTAGCCTTTTGAATATGTTAAACAATAATAGTAAACAATGGGTGTTAATATGCAAAATATTTTTGTTATTAGATATTTTTTTTTTTGTTATTAGCTTCTTTGCGTTATTTTGCTGCTATCTAATAATATAATATTTCAAGAAATTGCTAGATAAAAGAATATAAATATTGTTTAATAGGTAGGTAGATTTACTTCCTACTCCATCATACACAAATCTAAACATTAATAAAAGTATGTGTGCAAATATTGTTATTAAATCTCAGGTCTCCTCCAAAAATTGACAGACAGTTGATATTGGTAATACTTATGTAAAGGTAGTCAGGGTTCACCTCCCTCGACCCCACGATGTCACAGATACCCAAGATCTACTCCCAAATTAACCAACAGTAGCATCAAACCAGCCGCACGGTTTCAGTTGAGTAATACCGCACAATAGAATACAAAAAATGTCTACAAAGGCCACAAAGCACACAATAGAAGCTATGGGAAACAGTACAAAAGTCCTCGGTATTTATTCATTGTTTGTTTTACTAAGAAGTGACGGATGAAAACAAATAGCCCATTTTAGAGAACTACCAACCCCATCTTCGAAACATCCAGTTTAATTAGAACTCTCTCGATTTCAATTTTTACTTATTGCGCAGCTCTTTCTTAATTGGCGGTGAAACCAGTGCAGCTTGGTCTTTGATTACTTCGGTTTTTGGTACATCAGTGAGGTCAAGGATGGGTGGTGAGTAATGTTGTTTTTCACAGTTCTAATTGCCTATTATAATGATACTTGCCTCGTTGGTCTAGTGGTCGCTAAGCGCGACTGCTGAGCACGAGGTCCTGGGTTCGAATCCCGGGTCGGGCAAAGTGTTATTGGGTTTTTCCATTAGGTAATTCTCAGTAGCAGCACGGAGTCTGGATTTGTGCCCGGATGATGGCAATAGGCTCGCCCCCTATTACATTGGGACCTAAAACATAACTGGCGAAATGTGGGTGTACTACATGTGCACCTCTGCCTACCCCTTCGGGGAATACAGGCGTGATGTTATGTTTATGTATGTTTATGTTTTTACTTGATACGTCTCGACTTGTTAGGTTATTTACGGAATTACCACTATTGTTACAGGTATTGGTTACTATTCCATTGAAATCTATTTGTTTTCTTACAGATTTGGTTGTTTAAATTCTTAAAAGATAAATATATCTCTAGTGTTGATAAAATCCAAATGTTTATAAAGCTTCAGTAATTTTACCTTAGTAAAGGTAACTCTACTGCTTTGAAACTGATATTGGTCCCAACCGCACTTTTGTAAATATAGGAACTGAATGTTATATCATGGCTACTGCGTTATTGGTAGTCATTATTATTTATTTATTTTAGCTATGGTCGAACTGCAGGTCAAAGTCCTCCTTTTCCCTCCTCCATTTCTTCCTGACAACTTCAGCACAATCGGGAGGAATGGGAGGGAGGAAAATGTCATTAGATGCTTAATATGAATAGGCTAGATATAGAAGACAACACTTATTTAAAGGTTTTTTTCTCGCCGCAGATGCGTGTACTGACATGAATTTATTGTATTCTATAGGTACAAAATGGTGGTAAGCTTGACTTTTTTAAATAACAATAAATGTCTTACAACACAACAATCCAAATCAGCGTAACCGAATAAATCTTCGCGAAACCCAAGAATGAAATTTAATACTTTAAACAAACAACTATAAAAGTTACCTTAATGGACTTAACACTAGAATGTCCACGACCGGTCTAACGGACCTCGCATGATTCATCTAACGCATTAATATACCTTTTTATACCTTTCTCTTTGTTTAACCCTTTTGTGTTCAAGCGAAAATTATTCAAGGGACATCCCATTAACTTCTTGAGTTTGCTATTGTCATTTTTGCGTATGCTAATCCTGGTTCCGGGTGGAAGTGTGACTGATTGGCGCTGAGTTTCTCATGGCAGGATGACGGTCAGTAATGATGAGAAAGCTAAAATGTATGACTTGACAAATCTTTGATATTGTATGATGTAAACGTGTTATATGAAGTAAAAAATCTTATTAATTATCGACTTAAATTTTTCGTTGTTGCTAGGTAAGATGTTAATTAGCATGCATGCATTATTGCATGCATTATTAGGAACAGTAAGAATTACTTAGTTGCTAATTGAATTGTACTTGGGTAATACAAATTATACATTACACAGAAATCAGACGCAAATCTAGAATTCTGTCAGATGAAAATATCAAAGACTTGCCCAGAAAATTAACGTAGATATACAAATAAGGTACATAGATCCACTTACATATCTATCATCAACACATCAGCATATTAAACAGAAACCTAAATCTATAATAACATAATCTGTCCCCAACCCTTTGCGCGCTGCGGACGGCTTTAATAATGCATTCGCCATTAGTTAACCCGCAGATGCCGAGCCCGTCTTGCCTCTAATTCTAATTGCACAGAAAGGGTGAACAGGATTACACTTGCCCGATTCTACCCGAATCTGTTTTAACTTCGTACCTTACTTTTTGGAATTAATTAGCTCAATATTTTCGGAAAGGTGTGAATTTGAATCCTTTGTAATGGAACGAAAACATTGATTCTGTCCCGCTGAATTAATTAACGCGCGAATGAAGTAAGAACTGTTTGCTTTCTTTCTACATTCACGTTAGTCGAGGTTATCACAAAACCATTAGCTCTAAATCTCCTTTTTACTGAGCAGGACATAACGTAATTAATTTTTGACGATCCCGTTGACAGAGTGGGTTTTTTAAAAGCCGGCCGAGTCACAGAAGGTGTCCGGGCACAGCTGGGCCGGCATTACGCTAATCTGTGTGGCGTCGCACTTGTTAAATATTAACGCAGTCTAATTACAACCTCCGTCCCCCTCGTCCTCTAATGGCTTTTAAAACTGATTCCCGCCCTCCAAGGATGCGTATTTGATGACAACTCTCGACGTTTTGGTGGTTTTAAACAAGGGCTGTGACTTGCAGACGCGTGTTGGTCTTCAGCGTGCAAGAGTATTTCGTTTGGCGTTTCATTTTTGATGTTTGACATCTCCAATGTGATATACCTAGTCCTACATAGAATTCTTCTTAGTAATGTCCTGTCGTACGTCAACGAACAAAGGGACTAATCGAAAAAGAGAATATGGAAATTATGCTTTTTACGTTATGCCACTAGCAATAGCATAGTTCCTTTGTTTGCATGAAACATAATAACGATCTGTGTACCGGTGACAAGTATGACTTTCCTTTCAATATTAATAGTCGTGTACGTACCTATGTGTAAAAGAGTGTGACAAGAACAGTTACATCCAACACATGCCATCAAAAGGAAGGGTGCTAACGGATCTTACAGCCGCCCACCGAAATCCATGCGAATATTGGTTAACAAAGCTAGTAATTAATGATGTCGCGACAGCCATATTTGTCCAACTGGCCATCCCAGAGCAAACAGGTCATTCTTAAAGGGACCCGTTTATTTCGCTAATGGTCGCAACAACAATTACTTCGCACCATTACTCGTATCATTAGTGTATGCGTTTTATTCGTCGTTTGTTTTCTTAGTGCGGGTCGCTTGGACCCGTCGCCGCGGATGGCGGGTTGACGTCATTAATCAAAAGACGGACGGTATCTTGACAAAAGTTTTTTTGACTGTAAGCAAATATGGGAACCTGGTGACGAGATTGGTTGTGATTTAATATTTTATAGGATTTTTAGCAGTAATGCAGTGGGCATTAAGGCGATAATACCTTGTATGGATCCTCGATTCTATAGTAGGAATCTTTTGTTGTAGGAATTTATATTTGGTTTGATAGACATAATAGTTTCGTGCGATCTAACTGTCGATCTGATATTGATGTGTGGGAAGATCCTATAGGACTCAGAGCTTGTACAATTAATTCAAAAGCTTATCTTTTCTTTATAGAGTCAGCGTGATTAATTATTGTCAAAATTCGCTGTATTATATGTACCAACATAATCAATTTTAACGTGCTTCTTATCCTTATTCTACCAACTACATTTAAATTCTTTACCCAAATAAAAATTACTAAGAGCAATATCAAACTTGCATCTTAAAAATAACATTAAAAACTTTTTATCTTAAACTGCGACACGGAAGCTTTACAGCTGACAATCTCTTGTTTTACTGAACGAACATCGTGACAACTGTCAAGTCTTGACATGTCTTATCTTTAGGGGTGAAAAAAAAGTCCCTGGGGTGCCCACCACCCCACGGGAAACAATGCGCAATGTCGGGAATCAAATATATTTATGACTATGTAAATTGGGCCAATTCACGGCAGAATTTGAAATTTAGCTAAAAGGTTGGCTAAGTTTGGGCAGAATTTATTTTTGCGCGCCAGATGTTGTCGAGTGGGGACGCTTTTGATTTTTCTTGTTGTCATATTGTTTTTTTTACGTCTCGATTCAGACAATACCCTGTTTATTAAGGTGTTCGACGATATGAAACGATAAAATCGGAAATGTCTCTGTATGGCTGTCGTTTGGAGTCTTTTTTGGAAAGTGAAATGAAAATTTTGGGATAGGAACATAGTTGTCTTGGTTGTGTCTAACTGTCTACATTCTTGAAAGTGAACGGACTTATACCGGCTACTTACCTGTGTTCATGTTAATAATGAACGCGTTAAAGTCCATGTCAATGATGTTAAACCTCCTTAAATGTGTCCTTGAATGTGGATCAACTGGAATTCTGCATAATCACATTTTTTATACTCACTCCTTGTTAATGTGGAAGGTACAAAGAAGTAGTATGCAGTCGTTTCGAGCACTTAACTGCTATCAAAATCGCCTTTTTTGTAGCAGTCCGTAACTTCAAGTCCTCTATTTCACTTCTCAGCTTCTAAAACTCACAGTACCTAAGTCAAACACGACGTAGCCAGCAATATACTTTACTTACTCATACAATTTCGTTCGCAGCATTACAGTAAGTGGTAACAGGAGCGGGCCAACAGGTTTTCCTTATTACCGCCCTAAAAAAGTGCGGATATATTTTAACGTTAAGTGGATGACGTCACGAATGTCCGCAAAAAGTGCGGATAAGCGGACAAGGGACGAGACGTTTGTTTTTACACGTCCGCGCCAATTCTTGTGTATGAGGCCGGCTATACACGGGGGAGAAGGTACAGGATGAGTTTCTTGTTTTTTACGTAAATACTGTGAAGGTATCGAGCGTATTTTCTCGATAGATTTGTTAAAAGTAAACATGCTATGTTTTTTGGGATGGCTATTTAATGGCCAACCAATCGCCAACCCGCATTGAGCTAGCGTGGTGATCAATGCTTAATCCTTCTCTATACGAGAAGTGGGCCTTTGCCCTGCAGTGGGGCAGTTATAGGCTGTTATTATTATTATTATTTAGTGGCACTCTATATGTGTATGCTGGGCCTTAGTATAGAGCTCTATGATAAATAGTAAATAAAGTATAAATAAAGTATAAATAAAGTATAAATAAAGTATAAATAGTAAGTAATAAATAGTAACTGCAATAAAGTATTAAATGGTCAAGATTCTGCGTTAACAAACTCTTCTTTTCCTAAAAAAATCTGTAAGAAGACTAAGTTGATCCTATAATTATTTTAACTCACATCTTAAGATTTATCTTCGGATTTATCTCCCGCGTACACCGCAACTCGTCAATTTCATTAGGGTCGCGCGTCCGCAGTAAACCGGCCAGGGCGGGCGGCGTAGGGCGGCGTGACGCTAGGGCAGCTCTATAAATTGTCACCATCGATAGTGCTCACCAGATTAACTGTTTTATTGCTTTTTTCTAAGTGTTTATTATTTTCTTTTGGTTTCGTGGTAGGAAGGGGGGGGGGGGGTAATTACGAGGTATTAAGATGTTTGGCAGTAGACCGTTTAGTTACTACATTTTGGGCGTTGTATGTGTGTTTTTAGGGTTGATGATCCACATAACCTAATTAAGTATCTTGCCTACTAATAGACCAGTCATGTTTCTGCTTCTTTCTATATGTTATGGCAAGTATAAATCGAAGATTTAGGGACGTGATACAAGCACGACGTTGCTAGATTAATGTAAGAAGCAATGTCGGAGGCTTACAAGTGGAAACTCTGACACCAGGTTGTTCATTAACCATACGATAAGGAGAAAAAGAAGGAGCTACATCAGGTGTTACTACTTTCGCAGTTTGTGAGATCTGTGCGGTGGTTATAAAGCTATGAGCTACTAATACACCTCTACACAGGATCCAGCCTTACCTATAGCTTCAGAACCTAACAGTTTACCTTCAACAACATGGTTTTTAAGCTCTTCTATCTACTATTTCGAACACAAACAAGCGCCTACTTACAATCCACTTTTAAATAGCTTAATAACTGATATACATATCTATATTAGATACACGTACTCTTGGGAACTCTTTCCTCTCTCACTGACCTGTCAGGCTCATACATTACTGGCACCGACACTTTCAAGAAACCAACATTCAAAAGGCACATTTGAATTACTACTATCGCCCGAACACCCATTTACTAGCGTAACAAAACCGTTAGTGTAATATACATTGCTGGTTTGTTATGTAGGTACAGTTTTTGTTTGGTCGTTGGCCGGTAATGTATGGTGTTGTGTGTTGTTTGTAGGATATTGTTAGTGTGTTCAGTGCTGTGACGTTGTGCTGTCAATCACAATCAAGCTCGACCACCCGCACGATTAGGCGCGGGATACAGATTACGACATGTGTAGAGTTGTCTTGTAGAAAGAAAAATAATTGATAACTGGTATAGGTACAATGAGGTTCTTACAGTTTAATCCGTTAAAAATATCTATCGGCCGAAATCCGCAATACTAAGTCAGTACTAATTAGGGAGAAAGTTAACTCAATAAGGCACATAACTTGCTTGTGAATTAATCAATGTAAAGTTTTCAATTAAAAAATTTACAAGAGTACCAAATGATAAATAAGAAAACGTATTTTAAATAACAGAAGATAAACAATTCAACTATACTGCGACATATTAACAATAATCTTCAACACCCATACAAACTAGAAACAAAATCACAAATTAAAATTTGAAAAAAAAATAGTACAACAATCACACGGCGACTCTACCCCACTCCTGTTCCCAATCATCTAGGTGTACAAGCACCACGTTTACCAGATATCTGTCCGTCTGTCCGTCTTATCGCTGCTATCTCACACCTCACAATGGACGGAGAAAACAATATTTTTGATTTCCCCATTATACTGTGTGTATGTGTTGGTTACCGTTATGGCGGTGGATAACGGTGGGGTATTGTCGGAAAGGTAGGCTTAACACACCTAATAGGTAACTTAAACTAGTATTGTAGCGATTCTTGGCGACCTGAATGGCGCATTGGCTAAGCGATTGGACTGCTGCAGTAAGGGTCGCGGGTTTGATTGCCGCAAAGGGCTAAAATTTGTGCGAACCACAGATATTTGTGTGTGTTATATTTCATGTTTGTGAAACGCAACCACACAGGAGAAAATCCTAGTGTGGGGCGACGTTTTTTTTTAAATATTTTTTTTTAATAATAATACTGCGTTGTTGGTTTAGTAGTCGCTGAGTGCGACTGCTGAGCATAAGGTCGTGGTTTCGAATCCCAGGTAATTCTCAGTAGCAGCACGGAGCCAGGTTGATAGCAATAGGCTCGCCCCCTATTTCATTGGGACGTAACATAAATGGCGAAATGTGGGTGTTATATTCTAATTATTAGGCCACTTCACGTTTTATAAAACTAGGTTTACTTTACCGATCTTGATAAGTATTAGGATTCCATCTAGTTTAGTATAAGGTAAAAGTGTGTGTGCCTATATGTACATCACGCACACACACACACACACACACTTGTACCTTTTATCTAGTGTCGTGACTACAAGCACTAGGGTCAAATGTTACCGTCACTGGGTCACAGCGTCAAATCAGTTTACCGTCCCGAACCGCCAGAAGGGACAAGTGGGAGTGACGCGAGTCGACGTCGACGTCAAACATAACTTGTACATTGTATTTCAAAATCAATACTTACGTATATTGGACCGCCTCGTTGGTCTAGTGGTCGTTAAGCGCGACTGCTGAGCACGAGGTCCTGGGTTCGAATCCCGGGTCGTGCAAAGTGTTATTGGGTTTTTCCATTAGGTTATTCTCAGTAGCAGCACGGAGTCTGGATTTGTGCCCGGTTGATAGCAATAGGCTCGCCCCCTATTACATTGGGACCTAAAACATAACTGGCGAAATGTGGGTGTACTATATGTGCTTCTCTGGCTGCCCCTTCGGGGAATACAGGCGTGATGTTATGTTATGTTACTGACGTATATACAGTCAAGTTCTAGGCGAACGCGTTCTCCTATAATAGGACCCTACAATGAAATTTCGTGGCTAATAATAATCCCCGTATTAGTGGCGTTAATTAAGGCAACTTCAACGGGTAATTTCAACTCCTAGGTCGGGCGTATGTATGAGCAATGCAATTTTCT
Source organism: Abrostola triplasia (assembly GCA_946251915.1). Taxonomy (NCBI): domain Eukaryota; kingdom Metazoa; phylum Arthropoda; class Insecta; order Lepidoptera; family Noctuidae; genus Abrostola; species Abrostola triplasia. The sequence goes on from OX276435.1 coordinate 9,266,710, forward strand.
AGATAACAGGCATTTAAACACAGGCGTAAATAAAAAAAAAAGACTCTTGGAGCTTCTTTTTAAATGTCGATACATAAAACTCACGCCCACATTTCGCCAGTTGTTGACGGCACTGTAATACAGTAATACTATGCAATATTGCATACGAATACTTTGCTAATTAATTGACTTTTGAAGAAGAGAAGGTTAGGTAAAAGACCAGAGCCAGACACACCAAGATGTAGGCTCAACTTACCTACCTATTAAGCTCAGGGGCGTCAAAGCGCGGCCGAATCAATCGCTCACCGGCGTCGAGTATGCGCGAACTCGCGGGGTCGCACCGGAGGTCGGGGGTCGTGACCTCCGACCTTATTGGGCGACCTCCGACACGCCCCCCGCCCTCCCTGAAGCTCACTGAAATGTGAACAACTGAAGGAGGATGGAATGAGGACAATTATAGATAACCCCATTCCAATGCTTTACCGTCTCATGCTAAAATGTGTATATCCTTATCGAATTTAGTTGAATTAGGTAGATACTTCTCTTAATTGTACACCAAATAATAACAGTATATTTAAACGGGCGGTCTCTAACAGACAACTTTATGAATTAGTATGGATAGAGTTGAATGTACCTAATACATTTATTCCAAGGTATATAGAGTGTAAACGACTCTATCTTCAGATATGTTTCAATAACAATACCTAAGCTAGTTTTCCTGTTCACACGTTTACCTCCTAACGCTGTAGGTACTGACCATTATTGAGTGAATATTTTGCGGTTTGGGTTCCATTTTAACGGCGTGTTATATACATGTAATGTAACGTAACGTACATGTAATGTAATTTGACTGCCTCGTTGGTCAAGTGGTCGCTAAGCGCGACTGCTGAGCACGAGGTCCTGGGTTCGAATCCCGGGTCGGGCAGTGTTACTGGGTTTTCATTAGGTAATTCTCAGTGGCAGCACGGAGTCTGGATTTGTGCCTGGTTGATGGCAATAGGCCCGCCCCTATTACATTGGGACTTAAAAGATAACTGGCGAAATGAGGGTATACTATATGTGCACCTCTGCCTACTCCTTCGGGGAATACAGGCGTGATGTTATGTTTTTATATACATGTATACAGTCACGCCTGTAGCAGACCATTTGCCTCATGATGATCATTATTCTAGCTTCCTCACTCTCCTCATTCATTCGTATCACATTCTTTATAAATGTTCTCCAGTTTAGAGTACTGTTGGCCTGGTCTTCATCCAGAATATCTATTGTCTAGTCCAAATTTTAATAAATCTTTGTAGGTATGTTTGTCATCTAACTCCTCCTAAACCGCTGGACCTATTTGGATAAAATTGTATGTCTATACCTATTTCAATGGGTTCCTGGATGGCTTGAAAACGCAAATTAGACCCGGTAGGTGGCGCTGCTTTTCCGGGGAGGATGACGTAGCCGGGTCAGCTAGTACAATGTTCACATTGTCCTATGTAATCCATTGCAAAATCCTAATACCGTCCTATTACTGAGCAGCCCCGTGCAACGTCGGCCTCGGCAATCGAAGGCACACCTCACACTCAGTAGTCGCGCGTTGCGACCACAAAACCAACAAACTAAATTCCAGGTGTAATTGTAAAAACAAAACGTGTTATAGGTGTACCAGCTGTCGGTTGTGATTTGCGTCCTGTGTGCACGTTAGTGACCTTTGACCTCCTGGTGTCCCGATGACCTGATTGTCGCGCACCTGCCCCGGTCGCGCTTTTGATGACTCCATACTTTTTTGTAGGTATCTTTTGTTTATAAAAAGGTTGTTAATGGTTAATTCTTTATTGCACAGTATCAAATATATACAGACTTTGTAACATGAAAGTTGATGTGTAGGCGGGCTTAACTCAAAATTGAGCTTTAACAGCAAACCTTTTTGTGACAGAGATTTTATAGAAGAGGACAGAAAAAGGTTGGTCAAAGTGCATCATCATCATCATCAGCCGGAAGACGTCCACTGTTGAACAAAAGCCTCCCCCTTAGGAAACCACAATGAACGACTGCTTGCCTATTAAAGTGTGTAATGTGAACTATTTAATGGCTATCTAAAACTGATTTATTTTGTATAGACAAATAATAGTTTTAGGTATTTGAATTACTTCCACAAGTCTACCTACAGAAAATATTGTGAATATTTATTTATATAGGTATATAAAAGAGGGTCTATAATGAATTTTTTGGCGAGTTATTCAGTATTTCCGAATATATGGAACCCACTGAATTCAGTTCCACTTTGTTTGACCTAAGAATCTTATTCCGAATCTCGCACTCGGCAATTGCGTTATCTTCAATAATGCCAATGACTATAACAAAATTAAAACCAAAAATCTTGGTACTAAAACCATTAGAATTAATTAGAAAACTATTGCCAATCAAATAACTTACCACCAACGTTATAGGTACATATTTATTTATTTATTTGACAATAACTATCTAATTTTAAAACATTTCACCTAATTGATTATCCAATTACTTTCTATCTGAACTTATCGCCTCTCCATACTCATATTTAAGGTGATACCCCCAGCGGAGTAAATAATATCTTTAACACATTAACCAAATTATAAACAACACCGTTTTACAAGTCACCGATGAGGTTAACTTTAAATATATGGTTATTATGGAGTGTTTATTCGTCAAAGGGGTAAGCGTAGAGCTGTTATACGTACTCCGATATTCTACCAGGCAAGAGGCGGCCTAGTGTTATAGGAGAGGCCTATGTCCAGCTGTGGACTGAGATAGATAGATGATGATGATTGCTAATATTACCATGTTTCAGACATAATTACCTATCTAAGTGCAATGTACTTTAAAAAAATAATATTTTTAATTGATACAAGGAAACTTGAAAAATGATGGACATGAGCGGAACTCGAACCCGCGACAGTCACCGTACCGTGGCGACGCTCTGCCAACCGAGCCATCGTGTCACCGCTCGCATCCATCGAATTTCAAGTTCCCTTTTTAGTATTTACGAAGAAAAAGAATATTCCCAATTTGATAGTAGTGTGTAGAATAACAAAGAAAACACTAGCTGCATCGACTTTGTCTGTGTTGATAAATAATATAACTCTACCAAATTTTCAGGGTCACTTAATAAAAAAAAATCGGGCCCATATTACGAGGACTCGAGCTATCGATAAGCTTGTTTCATTACAATCGTTCCAGTGGTATTCTTAATGAGTTAAAAAGCAATCTGAGTTACTTTCCATTAAAAAAAACAAGAAAGGATTGAAAATGTCAGATTGGTAGGTTTGCTTTTAATCGATGCAGCAACTTTACGTGCAACATCAGGGCCAACAACATTTTTTATTTTATTAAATTTCCCTACATTGATTTGTGTCACACCTCTAATATTAAAAAGTTGAACACGTCATAACATGTGTGGCCCCAGGTGTCAGTGACGTGATTGAACAGGCCTCCCGTCGTGACGCCGTGCAGGTGTCAGGAGTCTCCGTAAATAATGGATACAATCAAATACTTATGCTTATTTTATGTTGGTATTTATGACTCTATAACTTATTATTTAGGTATACGTGGACCAGATGCATAAAGTTGCAGGTTTATAGTCCAGTTAGTAGCCACCAATGAAAACTTTTACATTATAAGATACTTATTTCTTAAACATAACTGGCGAAATGTGGATTATGTGCACCTCTGCCTACCCCTTTGGGGAATACAGGCGTGATGTTATGTTATGTTATTACTTAGAATAAGTGTTGCTACACCTTTACAGGGTCTGTTTGTTGACTATCGATATATATTATATAATACTATACAGCATGTATTTGTTTTCTGTTAATTGGACTGCTGCGCTGAGGGTTGCGGGTTCGATTCCCGCACGGGGCAAAACTTTGTGCGAACCACAGATGTTTGTCTCGAGTCTGGGTGTTAGTGTATGTGACATTTCATGTTTGTGAAAACGCACCCACGACACAGGAGAAATTCCTAGGGTGGGGCGACGTATTTAAAAAAAAAAAAAAAAAATTGCAGATAAAATCAGACAAGTGTTAGTGAAAGTTTGTCACCAGGAATAGTGTGGTGTCTTTTGTTAGGATTTCTACGTATGACATTAGACATATTTGTTCTTCTTATCTCCTGTTAGTTTTGATGAACCCGCGACTTTCGCGGGTTCGAGTCCCGCTCGGGTCCATAATTTTTCAATTTTCCTTTATCGATTTAAATACCAAAACATGACTATAATCGTGGGAGTTTGTTGTGATTCTCACCTACAAGCTACAACTCCCGCAGTGCCAACCCTTGCACAGGTGTCAGGAAGGGCGTTTAATTCTACATTATATTGGCTTCCTGGCTTCTGTGATTGTGTGGTAAATCATTGAGTTTATTACCATTGCACATTAATTACCATGGGAAAACTGTGAACAGCGTTTACTTTCGAATGGGCTGTTTGTTGTATGTTTTAACTAGGTACATACTGTTTAAATCCCTACTATCCTACTAATATTAAAAATGTGAAAGTTTGTGAGTATGGATGTGTGGATGTTTGTTACTCTTTCACGCATAAACGGCTGGACCGATTTGGCTGAAATTTGGTATGTAGATAGGTTATACCCTGGATTAACACATAGGCTACTTTTTATCCTGAAAAAATGTAGCGGGTAGTCATCTATAAAAGGCATATAGGACAAAGATTGATAGGTATATATGTAGATTGTAGGTATTTATATGTTTTGACTTGATTTTAAAACTAAATGTACATGACAAGGCGGTTCGTGATTCAGATTATTTGATTTAACTATACGATATATGTAGTTTAATAACCTATTTGTATTGACTGCCTCGTTGGTCTAGTGGTCGCTAAGCGCGACTGCTGAGCACGAGTTCCTGGGTTCGAATCCCGGGTCGGGCAAAGTGTTATTGGGTTTTTCCATTAGGTAATTCTCAGTAGCAGCACGGAGTCTGGATTTGTGCCCGGTTGATGACAATAGGCTCGCCCCCTATAACATTGGGACCTAAAAAAAACATAACTGGTGAAATGTGGGTGTACTGTATGTGCACCTCTGCCTACCCCTTCGGGGAATACAGGCGTGATGTCATGTTATGTTTTATAAACATAATAACATGAATTGACTGAGAACTTAATAAAACAGTTAGGAATACCTAGTCTTTATAATTTTCTACTAATTAGAGATAACTGTAGTACCCTATACACATACATAGAGAAAACCTGTATTTTCTCCACAAATTAATTACACCGATCGGACTCGAACTAATTGCTACAAACAAGTGTACTGTGTATTCCCACGTAAACAAAATCACGGATCGCGTGCGCTCGCCACCTGCGCATGCGCTGCGCACGGGAGTCTCACGCGCAGCTATAGTTTCACACGCGTGACATACTGTGTAATACAGAAGGCTAACTTTGTGTTACTGTCAAAAACAGAACTTAGTAAAACTAGTGTTATTGTTAGTACGTGTAAAAGTTTAATGGTTGATGAATAAACAATTTTTATTTTATTTATTTATTAAGATCATAGATGAGTCAAGTTATTGTACTATACCTATATGTGGTTATCAGATACGTTTATTTACATGGTATGGACAATATGCCGACAAGTGTACCGAGGGGTATTCGGCCTAAAATTGATCACCCCCTTTCCTCTCATGGGTATCGTAAGAGGCGACTAAGGGATAATCCAGAAGATGGGCAGCAGCGTCTTTTGTAACTTCACCACCAATACTGCGATCCTCAAGCCGCTTGCCAAGCCTGGGGATTATGGCAACCGTCCCCCCCCCCCCTCCCTACAGGGCAGGCCTTTGTTCAACAGTGGACGTCTTTTGGCTGATGATGATGATGATGGACGATAATGGACATGTTATTATTAGAAATGAAAGCTCTTGAGTCGATCGATATAACAAATGAAAGAAACGGATTGCGGGTGAGTGAGAATTTGTGTAAGATTTTACTTAGATAGTCTGAAAGGATATGCACTAATTTTATAACCTCCTACTATCTACTAGAGAGTGTGTGCTAATGTAGAGTAGACGTAATGTCAGAGAACTACATTCAGTTTTTCTCTGAACATTAACCTGTGGGACTTTTGTGTATCCTTCTGGGGTGTCACGTGGCACCGGATGGGCTCCTGTTGGTTATAATTGGGTGATTACTGTAAATGGCCGCTTCCGTGTGCGACTATTTGTTTGACTTTTGATTTCTGTAAGGGTTGAGGTTTTGTGTTTGTGAATTGATTTTATGATGTCGATAAATGTTGTGATTTCGTACGTACGCTTTTAAAGGTTGGACTATGTTTATTATGCTGTGATGTAATTAAAATCTTAGAATTTCCAAGTAGAATACGATATTTTTTCATTGATTTACATCTACAGATCTCGCACAGTCTATTCTATGTATATTAAGAAAGTGTCTGAGCGGAGACGCTTCGCTAACTACTATTAAATGGGAATATACATACGTTCATAGACATTGACGTGTTTGAAACAATATTATTATGTGCTGGTGTGTATGTGTCTGCTACTTCAGGGTATATAAGACTATGGGTGAGCTTTACGTGTGGGAACACGCACTCGGCGCGAGCTTCTACAACACTTTTTTATTGTCTCTCGTCCTAGTCTGGTCATTCTGCACCTTGTGCCTAGGCACCGCTGGCTCCGCCCTATTTACGGCACTGCTTACGTGCGATAAATATGTGTACTATTGCGAAGTGCTTATATACAACATGGAAGTGCTACCTTTATTAGTGTTGATCACACTAACAAATGCCCTTAAGGCCAGCTTCAAGCCTTCAGCCTCTTACCGAATCACGTGGGAGAGAACTATGTCTAGCTGTGGTCGGAGTTAGGCTAATGATGATGTGTTTAATAACAGAGGATAGAATAAAACAAAAGTCATCAAAATCCAGAGAGACATCTTTTATTCCTCATTAATATTTAATTTTTTTATACAACTTCATACATTCTCAGACACACACCGACATTAATTTACACCGCCCACTGTACAGTTTATTGCGAATAAATACATTGCTTTTCGTTTACAAAATGTTTACATTACCCAATCGATTTGGCTGAAGTGATTTATTTTAAAATTATTTAATTGTTATATTAATTGCTTGATATGTAAACATTTGCTTGTAATGTAAATTACATCTCACGAAATAAATATAATTCGAATATTTAGTATTAGTGAGAGTGCGGTTTCCTGGTTTGTTACAGCGAAAATAATGTAAAAAATATAATAAAGCTATAATATAATAATTATTTTTATAACATAGTCTTTTACATTAGTTTAGCGGTAACATTACCTTGATACATTTTTATAGAAATTGACCTAATATATAATTTTACTTAACTGACAATCAAAATTGTTATCTAAAGTTTCTACACACATAATAATTATATTGTGTTTAAATTGCAACCTTTTTCATTACAAGCAAATATTTTAAAATACAAACTTTTACCGTGACAATTCCACAATATTCAATAACTAATTACAAAATCAAAGATATCTAAAATGACTACGATCATTGTGAAAAATTATTATAGATATATTTTAATAAAAAAAAATCGTTGCATTATAGATTAAATAAAACATTTCTGTATTCTATTCTTAAATAATTTGTATTTCTCACTATTGTTTATACATAAATACACACAAGTAAAAGAACAAAAACAATTTTACTCAAATATGTTTTACATTTTTTCTAAATAGAATAATATTTATAAAAGTTGTTTTTAAGGAACGATATATACCTATAAATGCTTTACGGAATCAGTAAATTAAAATACCGTGCGTAAATATTTGAGTAATTACAGCACCAGATAGATATTATAAAAAAAAATCTCGTCCAAAGATCAACGAGTATCTAAGTAGTAGGTATAATGTATGCTTATATTGCGGATTTAGGCAGGAAGACAGATTGCCGACTAGTTAATTCGAAGCTATACAGTGAAGTCGTAACTGCTTTTAATACCGGAGAGCAATCCTCTACACCCAAGAAATAATTTATTAGTAATTTGACAAAACTTTTTTATCTTTCCTATATTTCAATATGTATTGCCATGAACACTTTCTTTTCCACAACATTTACTAATACTACACACAATAAAATCCTGGCTCTCAATCCCGATTAGAAGCCTGCGCAGTTAATTCATACCTACGTAGCCGTATAAAAAGCTTTTCTTCGAAAAACTTCGATTTAATTATCTCTATACATATAACTACACACCAACATTGCACGATCAATGTACATTTTATTGCATTATTCAATCCAAAATGGTTTCAATATTCTCTACAAAAAGAAGAACCAGAAAAAATATATAAAATAATAAAAAGAAATCCATCCATCATCGTAGAAAACTTCTTAACTATCAATTTACAATAATAAAAACATTTTTTATTTACAATATTAAATAGTAAACTATTTTTACAGAGGAACAAAAAACTTGAACTAATACACTACGGACACCACTGAACAACGTTACTTACTATCTGGTAAGCCACACTCTTGTCTTATGTTCAACAGATTGTCTATCATCAGGGATTTTTGCGCGTTCTTCTGAGTCTCCGACGTGGTCTCGAACTCCTCGTTCGACTTCGGAGCGTAGAAAGCTGATATGGGATCAAAAGTGCACGGATCGGCCTTCTCGCTGTCCCTGCTGGTCCTCGACCCGAAGTACTCGTCGCTCGCCTCAGTATTTTCACGGAACTCGCTAGAAGACGTGACAGCGTCCTCAGGCTGGGCTTCGCGCGTGTACCTTTGGAAGGGGTCGAACCGCTGGCTCGGCAGGTACGGCGGGAAGCCGTAAGGCGTGGATCATGCCGCTGCCAGCTGCCTCCACATCGTATGTCACATGGTCGCCATGTAGGGCCACGAGAACGAACTGCCGGACAGCAGCATGTCCCTGATGAGGGTCTCTATGGGCGTCTTGCCGACCAGCCGCACGAAGAACAGCTGTTCTATGACTTGTGAGCTGACCGTCCGCAGCGAGGGCAGCCGCAGCAGCAGCTTGCCGAACCTCGTGGGCTGGTTCGGGTACTGACTCCGGCAGTACTCCTCGAGGGCGCACTGCGACTTCTCCTGAAGACTTTCTATGTGGGGTACGTCTGATAGACCACACGCATCTGGAACAGAGAAAAATACGGTAAATTTCATTGCTGCTTTTTTTACTACATATCAACGACCAAAAGGGTTTAAACATGACTGATTTCTTAATAATTTGGAACAAAATTATTTAGTTTTATTTTATTTTTATTTACAGTCTCCTTTGTTTTCCCGAATGATCGTCATAATGTCTTATTATTATTTTTATACGTCATAAATCAATGTTATCCTCCCCTACCGCGGAAAATACCTGTGCTTGTACTAATGTCGCCATAAAAAAAGGTTTAATGTAATAGAAAAACATTTGGTACATTTAACTTGGATATTATTTTCTCTTAATACTACGTTTGTCAATAATAAACGCAAAGATTAACACGGAAAATAATATAAATAATAGCGTAATTTAAAGATACTAATGTGGTCAGATTTTGGTGGAGTTTGGACTCAATTGTACAAACGCTATCAATTATTGAACTCTTTTCAGAAAGCTTGTAGAATGCCTAGCTGCAACACATCCAGCATTATGCTAAGCTGCAGGCCTTTTTGGCATCAAATGCTGATTTTGTTTTATGTAATTATATTTGTTTTTCTTGTTATGCCAATAAACGTTTTTTTCTTTCTTTCATTCTGGCTAGGTAATCTATCGACCACGGTGTGCCTTGTTTCTATGTGAAAATAAGGCCACAAGTGGCCGACTGCAATTAAATTACTGCTAGATAATTACGTAAAAACTACTGAATGGACTTTAATGAAATTTTATATGGAGGTAGCTGACACCCTGGATTAACACATAGGTTACTTTTTATCCCGAAAAAATGTAGCGGGTAACACCACGCAGCTAGTTAGGTTATAAACACCGTATTTCGAAGACGAAAAGAATACTTTTGTTCCTAACGTACCTAATAATCACAGCATTTAATTACTTTCCTCACTCATGTGATGTAACAACTACTTAGGAATCCAATTAACTGTCAGTTTTAAGAGTCAGTTACCCGCTAGTTTCATAATACGACTGCCAAAGCTTTGTGTTGCGGGAATTAGCACTAGTATGTAAAATTGTTGCGCCAAGTAAGGCGTCAAGTTATTTTTATTGCATAGGCTTCTTTGATGAAGTACGAAGCGGCTCATTTTGTCTTGCTAAAGGGTAGTTTTAGTAGTTAGAATCAATTGATTCTAACATCCCTACTAATATTATAATCGCGAAAGTGGTACAGTTTTTTTCCTTAACCTATTTCGATGGAATTTATTACCTACGTAGTTGATTCCGAAAAAGCAGTAGCGTAGATAAAATGTATTATTTACATAAAGTTTCAAATTAAACTTTATGTAAATAATACATTTTATATTAATTTCACGGTAAATCGTAGTTTATAAAAAAAAAAATATCTGGCAGGAGACGGTTCCAAATAAAAATAATATTCGGTGATTTATGGTCACCTTGACGAGGTATAGATATTAGCTGACAGGTCATTGAACTCTTTATATTTAACATTGAGACACAGTCTCGAGTATAAAATATGATAGGCGGAAAATTCCTTTTTCAAAACAAGATAAAACCATAAAAAGAAGGATTTAATGAGAAATATGCCTGTGAAAATCTTTGTCACTCCATTTTTTGGGTCTAGTTATATTAAACCTCCGGAATTAATACCGAATTATATTGAGAATATTTCTCATACCAAAATATGATCGCGACTTTTTGCACTAACCTAAAACAATTTGCATACGTACAAGATTTATAGACATAATCCAACCCTAAAATAACCGTTCAACTTTCAAAATCTTAGAAGACAAGGAAGAACAAAAAGGCAAGATTAATCCTCTCAACCCTCAAAATAAAAACGAATAAGCATAATAACCCGTGAATAGTAGCAGGGTTGGGTCTAATGCGATTAGGCCCCCGGCACATTTGCGCGAAACATTAATATTTTTTATTGTTATATACTAAGATATGGCTCGGTAAACAAGAACGTCGTTACGATCTCGGCCAGATGTCTGCCTCACTGGGCCGTAAGTGTAATGAATAACTGTGATCGTCCCTAGCTATGGACTATGTCTTAATGAGAATTGAATGATGTAGGGACTTGTGGTAGAGCCTGTATTCTTGCCAACAATGTTTATGTTCCATAATAATTATGGTAGTTATAAAGAAAATCTATTTCATGGATTCCAGACAAGAATACTTTTAGAATAAGAGTATTGGCGTAACTTAAAAGGCAATGACTCAAATTTTTAAATCTAACAAATAAAAAAATCCGTATTCGAATTTGAAAACGGTAAATCACAGTCAGTTCCTATTTTAAATTCAGACATAGATTACTTTTTTAACAACGTCACGGTATTTCTGGCCATGACTTGAATGTTCATGAACATGCTTCAGTCAGACATCAAACCAGTAAAAAACACCAATCAACCTACGTATATATTAATTAAACATGTTGTATCTTCAACTTACATTAAAACTGACATGTATCGCGGACGGGTAATTAAAAATTAACCTAGTTGTGCGATGAGAATGTTCCGAGTGGTTAAGACAATTATCTGTTCGTTAATTCGAAGTAATAATGTAATGTTTTACTTGGACCTACCTATAGGTAGGTTAAAGCTAAAGCTTTAGCTAAAAAAACTATTCATTTTAGGGTTAACTAAGCTGAAGGTTGTCTTTCAGATACCTACAGTATGAACATTTTATTTATTCCAAACATAATGCATACCTTTTAAGAGGAGGTAATTTATACCAGAAACACGAATAAGCTTTGATTTCTCACCTCCAGATTATATTACCTTTTGCATTTTTAAAGCAACTAGGCACTATGACAAAAGTTGTAAAGTACCTAATACTTGGGTAGGATCAGTATAAATTGGAGAACCCTGTCTCAGCAAAATATGATCGTGACATTTTGCACTAACCTAAAACAATTTGCATACGTAAAAGAGCTATTTGATTAATATCAAAAATGGTAGGTAGCCAGTGAAAATTCTTGGTCGTAGGTAGGGAATATTGGTACTATATGTGGACTGTGGCCGCTGCGTAGTAAGCAGAATCGCAGTAGTCTCCATGACTCAATGCACTGATATCAAAACAACGAATACTAACAATAAGTACGCATGGACCACGGTGACGTCATTGGAGGCCCGAAGTTTCAAACAACCTACATTTTCATTCAATAAAACGGCAACTATTAATTCTAATTCGTGTGTCTACGCGTCGCAGCGTCTTGGGACACGATGACGCAATCCAGGGACCATAATTGTGGTCACTTGTCCTAATTGTTCCAGCGATGCCACTAACTGGTGACAGCTGCTTGATAATTGATACACTTGGCTTCCGCAACATAAATAAAACCTTGTTCCTATAACCTCTAAGTTCATATTTGGTTGTGTTTGACTTAAGAAAAGAAGAGAAAAATCTGTAAAAACGACTTTGGATTTTTTGGTGCGGTGATAAAGTTAAAAGTTGTGTGGAGCTTGTTTAAGGCGTATTAAAGGATGTTGTGAGGCGTTTGTTTGTAAGCTTAGCATTATGATATGTAATTTGCATTTCCGCGCAAAACGACGGAGAAAGATGGTTTAGTATAAACGATATGCGCACCGTAGCACAATGTGGGACCAACTATTTGTATAACTATATGCAAGAGTAAGTAAAGTTTGTTACTGAAAGTAGATTGAAAGTATTCTTATCCTCTCAATCTTCGACAAGATTTTTTGTCTTTTCTATCAACCAGGGAAGGAGATGAGGCTATTAAAGAGGCAGGCGATGAATGGATATTAGGATATTTAGGTAGGAGGTTACCCAATTCCTTATATTTATTAGAGGAACATGTTTGTACTGTCGGCCAGATGTTTATTGATACTTTAACAACTGGACTTCCTGTAACACAATATACTCGTACTACTAACTTATTGACTAACACTAACTCCACTATCTGAGACCTGAGCTATAAAAAATCGTGCAAATACAACATCAGAATAGAAAAGTCATCAAAAGTTTGGGTATTCCAGAAAAATAAATTTCGCCGAAGCATTCGATAGCAAGGAATCTGCTGCTGTCAAATCGAAAGGTGTACGACAATGATCCAAAAGACCAAAGATCAGGCAAAGACGGTGCAATAGCAATTAACCCTGCGCCCGCCGGACATCGTAACAATGTAATATATTTTAATTGAAACGACCCCGCCGTAGATGCAGTAAATATTGGTCGGAATGAACGAATGAACCTAATTGAATGGATGAAGGAGTGTCGTGTTAATTTTTAAGTAGGTTGTGAATGAATGACGTAATTTCTTAGTTGTATAATAGTTGTTGATTGCAGTTTCTGTTGTAGCTTATCTTGCTCATATTTATAGTGTGAATAGAGAATAACATCTTGCGTTTGGTATATGCAATTATGGATGTATATTTCCTTTATCGAGGCATCCTGGGTGACTCAATGTGTCACATGTCAAGCAGAAAACTATCTATAGATATGTTATATGCCTTTCCGCGCAAAAGAACGGGAACACACTGCTAAAGTCTTTGCAAATGAAGAAATTGCTCTGGTTTTACAATTTGTTGATTGTTTTAAGTTAAGAGAAAGATACCAAACATTTAAAAGTCGCTTTAAATTGTTTTGCCATCATCATGTCACTGTCATCAACGAAAATTCGGCAGGTCCAAATACATTTTTTAAAACTTTCTGCAAAATGATCTTTAGAAAGGGGGTTATTACTACAATCCTATTACAAAATACTAAGAAAGTATTTTAAAATGTTTAACCAATATAAAATTCTGACTGCCATATCAAAATACGAACCTTCACAGTAGGTACAATGCACACTAATAAACCCAACATTGTCATGATTCGGAGCCCGCTCTTAAACAGTATTGATGGTAGTGTCAACAGATTTGACCTAGTGAATCAATGTTCTATCATGACCAATGAATGCTTATAAGTTTGTCAGCTGGCGCCGCGAAGTCGATACGATTGTACTTCAGTATCGATTACATGTATTCTGCAACAGTTCGATGCAATAGAGTAGTCGATTGTTTTTATTTTTGGAGTATTATCGTTTGCTTGATTAATACTTGAGAAGTTGAATGGCCTTTTAAAAGTTGATTTTCTTAAGTTTAGTATTCCCAAGTCTGTTTGGAAAGGATGTACATTTATACTTTTGGATAGAAAATGTACTAGAGGCGAAGTAAGATCCATTATTTAGATATAGTCCTAAACACAATTATTTTACTGAGCTACTGGGATTTATTTAAAAAATACAAGGGGTCATGTTATTTCTCTTTAGTCGAATTATAAAATTGTTGATGTCTGTAGGTTGTTTGAGTAATTCAACGGAGGTCGTAACAATTGGCTCAATATGATGGCTGTTAAGTCGAATAATGTATCAATCAAAATTAAACTACCCATTTTTTGCGTTCGTTTTAATTAAGGTTCATTTTTTACTTTGTTTATACAACCATATGTAGAAGCTTGGAATCCAGTTTCATATAAAATGTAATTCCATGATCTTGGGGCCTCCAGATTTTAGTGTGACGAATCCCATTGACTCTCATTAAATACTCGACTAAAGGGTGATAATCGAGAATTAAATCGATGGCCCGCATCGACGGCGAGTGTATCGTTTATGAAAATAAAATAATCGTCGCTCATTAGTCGATTTACGGGTTATGCGGGTGTTTATAGTGACACGGTTTTTATATCAATGGGTTTTAACTTTCATCGCTTCGTTGATTGTATTTAATTTGTCCGTTGTGTTATCTTTTTGGTTTTCGTTCGATGTGATTGGAGTATTTTTTATCATTTGGAAGTTTATAGTGATTGTAATTGGCCGTAAAATGGTTTTGTATTGACCGTTACTTACACAATCCTCACGCTTGTTTACGACTATTACAAAACTGTGTTCTATCGCGATGGCATTTCAAATATTTGATGATTTACATGATTGGTCAAGATATAAGAAATATCTGACTAGATATATTTGACTCGTTGGTCTAGTGGTTGCTAAGCGCGACTGCTGAGCACGAGGTTCCGGGTTCGAATCCCGGGTCGGGCAAAGGGTTACTGGGTTTTTTCATTAGGTAATTCTCAGTAGCAGCACGGACTCGGATTAGTGCCCGGTTGATGGCAATAGGCTCGCCCCTTATTACATTGGGACCTAAAAGACAAAACTGGCGAAATGTGGGTGTACTATATGTGCACCTCTGCCTACCCCTGCGGGGAATACAGGCGTGATGTTATGTTTAAGAAATATCGAAAATGAATCATAGAAAATATGATAATTAGACGACAGAACAAATAAAGACCTCCTTGCATAATATCTTGTTACATTCTTAACACACCGTAAACGTAATAAAAAGGCCGCAAAATGCTACAGCAAACAGCCACCTTTAGAAACTTTAATCTATTGATGCAAGGAGGCGGAACACCAATATGTAGGCGGCATAAGCAGATGTTTGTACAACGTCCGAGGAAACGCGAAGAATGTCCGACAATAGCCGAAGATACACGACAATAGTCGAAGTATGTACGGAGATGGACGAAGAATAAAACGAACAATTGCGAAAGAGTACAATAGTGCTTTGTTACCAAATCTTATTATAACGTTTCACGTCGGTAATCGAATTGATGCGCTTTTGAATTTCGATTTATAACAGTTAGGAGATTATGTTTCTTAATTATTATTTGGCTTTTCACTTTAGTTGGCAAAAGTCAGCCAGTATGAATCTATTTTGAATAAACTTAACACAGGTGGGCAAGAAAATAAACTTAACACAGGTGGGCAACAACATATATTTTGAATTAATTTCTTTAGGTAGTAAATGTCTCCCCGTTATCAGTAAGTAATGTTGCGAAACATAGTTTAACTCATTCAAACCTCAAATCCTCTAAATTTCGGGGCACTCCGCCGGATTTAATCTCAAACGGCTTTACAATAGTAAAATAATCTTGTAAGCACATCGGAAATAGCGAAGCAAATTTAGCTACCACAATAGGATCGCGGTGTTTGTCACCAAGATTCTGATCTTGAGAATAACACCCCACCCCTTATCAAGATCCGAGATGTTTATTTACGTTTATAATGCGTTGTAGAGTATCGCTGGGTATTTTATGTAGCGGCGCTTATGTTTGGTGACGTTATTTTTATTTAAATACATTGTTAATATGTTTTCAGTCAGTATCTATTCGAAAATTGAAAAGTTTGTTCGAATTGTATTTTTTATTACATGTATAAGGGCAATAACCCAAAGCAATAACGTAATAACAAATGAAAAACACTTAAAAATGTTAGCCTTAATTCCTTTGATAGAAATACAGTATGGACTGTACAGACAGGCAATTTACATTTAAGTAGATATAAATTTATTTTGGACAGTAGCCAACTGTCGTAAAAATTACCGTTAGCGAATATTGGAATGATTGTGCTGTAATACGTATTCATTTGTAACATTTAGCACCGGTAAAATGATTCAAAGAATTATAAAAGAAAAATACAGACAGCTTGTATGACAGTTAATAACATTGAAAAAGTATTAAATTCAAAAGATTCCCAACAATAGATCAATGGACACAAATTGGACGTCCATAGGTACCATAGACACGTGTCCGAATTAGAAAAAAGAACCGACCAGCATTATCGACAAAATAATTTATACCGCTGCGAAAATTATTATTCCATATTTGTCATTCTTATGTTGTGGGAGGAAGGATACATTTGGAGTGACAAGCATTTATCGAACGCAAAATGAAGTTGGTAGTGAGAAACAGCATCAAATGGCGCGAAAAGTGAAAAAATGTGACATTTAGCATTGTGAAATAAAATTTTAAATAAACACCTTTTGAGTGGGCGTTAGCGGAGTATTTGTAAATAGGTTTTTGTTGATATTACAATGGTATTTTTAACAACGGTTCCCTGCGGGGGTTGTTGTCTGACAATCTCGCAATGTTGCCAGTGTTGCCACGTGCTTTTAATGTTGCCATTTGTATTGTGCAGAAATAATAATTTGTAATTTACATTTTCTACAGACAGTTACTGTTGTTATTTATAAAATATGTTTCTTCTATGAACCCGCCTGGGTAAAATTTGGTAACTAATGTAAGCAACAAAAAGAATACGCAAGCAGACTTTATATAATTATGAAAAGCCAGAATAAATGCCCTATGCAGATGTTAAATAAGTGCAGTTGTATTTCTTTCACATAATTAATTATAAACACGCGAACATGACTCACTAATAAGTAATCCTTCCTACAATCCTTCAGACTGGTTGTTAATAACATGTAGGAATTTATTTGTATTAGAAGATACATTGCCACGGAACCCCACTTCAGCTGCTGGTTATAAAGAAGACATAAACTTGTCTTTATTAGATAAAACCCACTATTGCATGCTGGGACGGTCAAAATAAATTATATCTGCAGGCGAAATAAATAATACTAATAAGGCATTTATTGTTCATTCAACTATCGCTAACCATTTTAGGAACAAGACTGTCTGATATCTAACGCGGCTACGTCATAACTGAGAACACATCGAACTGTAAATTAAATTCACAAATTAGATTTACCTAATACGGATTAGGAATAACTTGAGGCAAAACGCATATAACTTCTGAAGCACGTAACATAATACCATAAAGGTGCGTGCACATAACATTGGCGCGATATCGCACGATCGCGCGGCATAAATAACGCGGCGGGTGGCGCTACCGACGCGGCGAGGTCCGGTCCCGCACTTTACGACATCACAAAAATACTTACGCGCTACCGTACCGACCCTAGTTACGGTACAGCACGATATCAGCTAAAAACTAAAATTATTCGATGAAGAAATTATATAATTTGTGGAGGTATATTTTTCGGCTTTATGTGAATTCTTAAACATAATGATATTGTAACGGCATATTGAATGACATACCTACATAATTTTAAGATGTATATGCAGAGAATGCGTCGCAGTTATAGTGAAACTGTCTTTTTAATAGAGTCATATTCCAACGGGACTTGATAATTTTGGAGAAAAATTCAAGTTCTAGTCTGTAATGTTTACTGTAACGACACACAGTGCTTGAGTAATGTGCACTGTGTTTTTTACTGTCTGAGTTATGTGAGTTTTTATATCCAGCAAAGAAACGTGTTAAGGCAAGTCTCTCGTCTTACTAAGTAATTATTCTCCCGTAAGGCTTCACATTTAAACTATTAACGTTAAGTGATAAACATACGTTTCATCTACCAGTTAACAAATAATAAAATTACCCAACAGTTTTCCCGTCTCAATTGAAACATTTCCCATTCAACCCGCTGAAAGGGTAAACAGTGACCTGTCAGGTCAGATGTGACGTCACAGTACAATACATGCTCGTGAATACAATCATTTGACTGACAAAAGAACAATACAGTTGGCAAGTGGGTCAGGGAGTCGTCCAACACTAGCCGGGTGTCACGTCACTGATAGTGAGGTCTCGAGCTCGCATAATAGCACTATGACACCGTCACACCGGCACCCCGTGCAGGACGGAATACGGTCAGTGTGTACACCGCTTTAGTTCTGTAAAAGGCGATCAATGAATAAGAAATGAAGGAAAACTGCTGACCGCGTAAAAGGCTTATTAGGACTTATTGCTTAGACTGAATGTTTAAACGCTATAATTGCTTGCGCTGGCTGAATCTTAAGGTAATTGTAACGCAGTTTATATAATACAAAATTTATTGGTAACATACATACCTATTAAATATTCAAAAGATACTATATTTATACTAACCTAAACATAACTGGCGAAATGTGGGTACGATATGTGCGCCTCTGCCTACCCCTTCGGGAAATGTAGGCGTGATGCTATGTATATTTATACTACCTAGTAGATATCAACGAACAGTCATGAGTCATACAGATATCAATTGAGGACAACGCATTTTAAATAGGTAGTATCTACCAGTTATCCGTTTTCTGTAATGCTTAAGACTACGCTTGGGTCCTCTTCTTTGGGTCGCAACTCAAACGTCAACTTAAGGACCAATATTATAATCCCCACTAATATTATAAACGCGAAAATTTTAAGTATAGGTAGATGTTTGTTACTCTTTCACATAAAAACTACTGAATGGATTTTAATGAAATTTCATATGGAGGTAACTGACACCCTGGATTAACACATAGGCTTTTTATCACGAAAAAATGTAGCGGGTAACACCGCAGGGCGCAGCTAGTATACATATAAAACTCCTAAGAGTCTTCGCTACGATATTCTTATTCTTGTGAAAAAGGTTGAAACGGTAAAACACGAGAAAGTTCTACACATTGCGATAAATACAAACACGTGTCTATTTTGACGAAATATGTCATCAATCCTAAAGCTAATAGGTACCTCCATAGTAACTGTGAAAACCATAATTCAACCATTCAACTCTGTCGCAGTCGGGTAAATATAAAATAAAATAATAATTAAAATTTATTGATTGGATATTAATTAGCCGGGCTATTTTATTTGAATAATTAATTATGTTGTTTATAAATAGATGGGCGATAGTAAGTAGTTCTCGTTGATTGGAACATATTAATTTGATATCTATGATGATTGGAATATCGAAACGAAAAACAGAGATTAACAGATATCGCAGAATTTATGGTCAATTAGAGAAAGGTTTATGTTGTTATTTGCCTAAATACCATGGTCTTAATTGAGGACTGAACGATCTGGTAACATAGGTAGTTACATAGTTGTAGAATTTTTAATGTAGTGTATAAAAAAACATACCAAATTAAAAGACTTAACACGGTAGGTGCCGGATAACATAACAATTTCATAAGACTGTGACAGAGATTTCTATAGAAAGTTTATTACCACCATAGTGATAATCATGGTATTTAGGATAACCTACTTACATTTACGATACGTAATAAAACCTCAATTCTTTCTCCACTAAAAAGGAAGTTGTAAACACCTAATATACATTCAAATCACTCCAATCAATTTGGAAATGAACATTAAATCACATATTTCTGTTTAATTTGTCTTTATATTAACCATATAACTTTTATCTGTAACGATACGGAACGTATACAAATAGCGTATAATCAAACAACACTATGGCGAGGCTATAAACCGACCTATCGTTTTCGCATAAACTTTCAACGAGCGGTGTCACCACCCTATATCTCAGACTAGTTAGAACCAATAAGCGGACGCGGATTAAATTTCGCTACAAATTCCATTGCTAGCGCGACATCGATTCTAATAACGCGAATTTTGTTACAACGAAAAAGTGCAGCGATGTACGTGAAATTTGTAGTGAGTATCATAACGTTATTATTTCCATAGGACAGCAACTAACGTAAGTTCCGTACGCTGTGAGTTTGTAGCGGCGTCCCATCGCATCGTTGTGATAACATTAATGACGTCGTAAACCTGCCCCGCATCGCCAGAGCGAGATAGAAACAACACAGATACGCGAGAACGCGGAAGAATTAGCCTTCACTAACGATGGAGTAAATCACCTGTTAGGCTGGATCCTAGCTTTAGTACTGAGATTAAATTTAAAGTAAGCTTAAATCACATAACGTATAGGAAACTTGTTTTATGTCGATGATTCGTAGCATAGATAGGGACAGAGATTTTAGTGTGTAATTATTATTATTAAAACGGTAATATCAATGGTGCCTTTTGAATACATTACGACCTCTTTGATTCACCATTTTGACGCTAACATGTTCCCATTTACGTAATAAAAGGTATTTTTTAAAATACATAAGATAATTATTCCCCCGTGCGCGTCTGTCCATCTGGGCGTGTTAAATTTGAATAACAAAGAGGTCTGACCGCGCGCGTTGTGGAAAAACGAAAGATTGACACACACTCGTGTTCGGGGGCGAGCCACCGATTATGATATGAGGCACGAGTGGAAATAAGAGCATTAACATCCACGATTTACGAGTCTGTAATGAAAAGCCTTTCGAAATCACTTCTAGACTGACAGACATGGAAATTTACATGAATAATTATAATAAGTGACAGATAATACCTATAGCATCTCTTAGCGTTAAATGTAGAACTCGAAGCTCCCAACTTCAGGTAGTTACTGTTGTCGGTCTTAATATTAACACATGAATCTTTCTCCGTCATAAATATCTTCAAGTTTTCATAAACGCTCATAATACACACATTGTGTGCCGCGAGCGATTTTTTGATGAATGAACACATCAGTTCGGGAAGCACTGACTGATGGGCGCGCAACAAAGGGCCGATCTTTGCACTTTGACATTCGCGGTTTAATCACGTACTACAAGGTTTGTAGTGGCGATCGACGAAGATCAGTGCGCACTTGACACCGACGATACCTCTTGACAAAGTCACTTCGAACGGTCGAGTACCAAGCTTAGCGTATTGTCTAAAACGTGTAACACGTGCTACGATCTTTATCGGAGATCGAAGAGCCGTCTATTATGGCACTAAACTTTTAATTTACTAACAAAAATGCTATGGGCTTTGTCTACGATTAGAGATTAAATCGGAGTAGTTGTTGCTCAATTTATAGAATTAACTCGATTATCGCTCATTGAGCTTTATCTATTGTGTTTTTATAAAGGAATTAACAAGTGGATTGTTCATTTTTTATGATATAACTCGAAGTGATTGGGTTACGTGCGTGAATGGTGGGCAATCGATTGCGTTCGGTCCGATTACAAACGAACACAAGTAGGCCATTTTGGATTAGCTTGAATTTAGTAGATATGCTTGTATGTAAGTAGAGGGCTTGAAATCGGTAAGTCTGGCAGTGAATAAATATACTTAGGTGATTATCAATAGGTGCCTTATATCTATAATTAAATAAATGATCGTAATTGAGTAACCCTATAGGGTTGCCTCAAAAGTGGATAAATAAAAATAGCTAATATTTGAATAGTGTACACTCGCGCACAGTTTCATTTGTGCCTGCTGCCAACACTTAGCGTTTAGCTGGACACGACTGTACCTACACGGAACGGGAGGACGGCTACTGTCCGAGTTGGAAACTAATGTACGCTCAGGGCTGCCACGTACTGCAACAGTAAACTTTTTTACAAGCTTTTTTAATAAAATTCTCACTCGCAAGGTTCATATACCTACTTTGACACTGCATGTCAAAATGTGGCGTAATAGATTGGTGTATGTAAATGTAGTAAAGATCATAAAAAAATACAACATACATAAAACTTGTTACTTTTGAAGTCGGTTAAAATAGCATTTTCGCGTGTTGTAGCAAGTCTCATTCGAGCAGACCAAATTAAAATAAAAAAAGTTAACTATGCAAATAAAATAACACTTTCTATTAAGGTTTCTAAATCCAATAAACTAAAATCGGTTGAACCAACATTTAAAACCCTGAAACAAGTAACAAAAACACAAATCGTATCAACCCTAACCGCTGACAGGGTGAAATAAAGCTCTCCTGCATGTCGACCGAATGGAGTGAAAAAATTCTAGTTCAAAAAGCCAGGGGCCGTCAGACAAAAAGTCGCATTGTCGTACTACACGTATCATGTGGTTCGCGATTTTTTCGCCAGACTATTGAGGCTTTTTGTACGCTTTTTCAATCGCCTGTCTAGCTTAGATGTGGACCGAATGGACTGTTTGTAGCGGTGCGTAATGTTAATGGGAGAGAGAAAATTATATGAAATGTAGGTGTGGGGCTGATGGTAAGGTATACAAATTAAATATAAAGGGTTCGTATTTGTTTTGTGTGTCTTTGAACAGTGGAAATAGTTATTAAAAAATGGATCAAAAATCGACCACGAGTGTACAACAAAGCACAGACCAACTGTAAACCGATACAACTGATAACCGATCATTTAAAACGGGGGATATTAACAATGACTAGCCCTCAGGCACCCTCAAAATCGTTCTATACATTGAAACACGACACTGCGGCAACCCTCATTAGAGTTGCCACTTAATTAAATAAAAAAACATCCAACCGTATCACAGTTCGAATTTTGAAAATTAATAAAAATGTCAAGCGTTACTAAATGTAATGACGTCAGAGTTCCAATGCGGGCTCGTAGATTATGAGGCGGTAATAGAATTGCAGTACCGTGGAAAAAGAGAAAAAAGCTAGTGACGTCACACCCTCGCCCCGTGGCGTGGGGTGTTGCTACGATTCAGCACTTTCGCAGAATAAGCTTAAACGTTGAAAACCCAATTTGACGGCTCGATTAGCACCGTCGGGTTTTTATTCACGTGAAATGATTGATTTTCGTGATATACAAATCAATAAAATAGTAAATACATAAAGGTACAAAAGTTTACAAACCCTATTAGGTAATTAGATTTCAGTTCTTATTAAACAATAACCATTTATTCGATAAACCAATTTTTTATTCCTAGTGAAGGAAAATTCACTTGACGAAAATAATAACCGAAAACAGTTCAACTTCAATACGATATGTCAATACACAGAAACGTCAAAATTAACCCGTGCGATGCGCGCGTCAAACAGCTCGCTAATTACAAAATTAATTTCGCCAAACAAACGCGTCTTCCGTGTTGTGTTGCCGGGTCGCATTTCACGCGGGAACACGGCCCGGCCCGTGTTGCCGGCCGTACGGCCGAACATTCTGTGTAAGTCGTGCACAGGACGACCATTGTGCTCAATTCGGGTCCCAGTTAATTGTTTTTAATTCGCCAGTACTGTATTGTAACTCTTTTAATTACGCCCACGGTGCAGCGCTAATGGCGGCTTCGTGAGCGCCTGCGCCGATCACGAAAGTCCTTTTGTTTAATTGTACAGTTCTACCAAGATGGGCTTCGGATAAGCCCCTGTGTGGGCAAACGCATTAGTTTTTAGTACTAATTATGGGTTTATAAGGTGATTTAGTATCATATGAGATTATGTTTCGTTTTCTTTAATAAAATGAGAAATAATTTTTTTATTTGTTTTTTACGTAGTTTTTTAGTATTTTGAAGTTAATGAACTCGCGGTCATATTTTATAGGTAGTCATCAAAGATTTTATATTATTATTCATAATATTAAAATGATGTGAAGATTGTATGTTAAGATAAACAATATACATATTCGAGTAAGTACTAATTATTTATCATACGGAAAGTATGAATAATCAAATACTAAAAAATAAAGTACAAAGTTTATTTTATTAAAACATGTATAGTATTTCTTCGTTACTAATCGTGCCTAGAAAACAAAACAAAGCATAAAATCAAATGACTATACTGAAAAGCATTTCTCCAACCGAAAAAGGGGAAAATATTCATTTCTGCTAAGTAAGTTCCAGTCGATTGTACTAAAGCGCAAGGAGAGTAGCAGTGTATCGCCCTCATTTGGTTAATTCGCCGTGTGTAGCTCCTCAATTAAACAGGACAAAAGAAGAAGTTGGACGACAACGGAAATCACGACTCGATATTACACTGATGATACTTTTAATGAGCCTTTTTACGCAATTCTGTTGGTGAATTTAACGGGAATTCAGTGGTGGCATTGTGGTTTTGTTTTAAAGAATTCGATTTAGGTTTTGCACGTTGATATTTCAGGGTTATAGGGCTTTTTTTATTTGATGCGATCTCACTACGGTAGTAGAAGGTTAACGTAAAAAATAAATTTAAAAAATCAATGTGGCAAAATAGATTAATATTTGGCAGAAACATTATACAATAAAATAAATAATTATTCCTATATACGAATAGAGGTATCTACCTACTAATAATAAAAAAATGTTTATAGTTGCCAACACTCCATCAAATTTATTGACATACCAGAGGGAACAACCGTAAACCACTAAACCTCATTCCTCAATAGGATAACCCACCGAATGCCTAAAGTGTGACAAGCCACAAAACTTGTAACCCTAACACGCGGGGTGCGACCCTCCGGTCTCGACGCAATCTCGTATCAACCGCGACTTTTAGCATCGAAGGGTTGACACATGGATGTTACAAATGGGATAAATCTGATGATAACTAACTTTACTTTAAAAGGAAAATTGAGACTTTTTTTTCTTGTATAAAATAATTATAAAATTGCCGAAAGACGGTTTTCAAAATTATTATGTAGCATACAAATATTTAACTAATTGTCATTCATGTATTAAGAGAACACTGCATTCTTAAAAATAAAATTGTAACATTACATACCTACGCATAAGCAAAATTTGTAAATCTTTTTACGTCAAAATTCTTGCATAATGGATAGTCCAATATCCGTGAGTGATTTCATCAGATTTATCCACGACCGACGCATGCACGTATGCAGTTTTTTCTCCGCCACCCCTAGGGGTGCGGATAATCATATCTGCACACACGTCACTTGAGTCGCGACACGTCGGGCTGACACCCCTACGCTTTGACCACTAATCAATGATTAAAAAAGTTTTGTTAAGCACGATTTCTGATAACTATAATTAAGTGTAAAATTGAGTATAGCGCACTGTAGAATCAGACGCGGTGTTCAGTAGGGGAGCTGTAACTTATAACCACAACAAAAACCTCGAAACCCATGATCAAGTAACCCTACGCTGCTGGGCACGCGTCAAAACGAACGCGCGAAAAAAATAAAATTACGGCTTCCCATTTACTGTTGATTACACCCGAGACAAAAAACCGTGTGATTATTTTCACAAGGTATTAATCTCATGCGTCAAACGCGCGATTAACTTATAAATCCGCCATAATTGCGGGTACCGACAGATGTCGCTGGCGGCGCCGCCACTGGAATTGCGCGGGCGCATGCTTTATTACGTTTTTGTTCGGACAAAGAGTACCGCCTACGTTTGCCACTGTTTATTATTGTGACGAAATGTAGTCTTAAAATTAAAATGGTTTCTTTTTAATAGAGATAATGCTATAGACGATTTTAAACCCTTAATTTTTATGAGCTGAGATTAAAAACAAGGCTTTATCTGTCGAGTGTCCAGTGACGTCATTATCTGGATAAGTCATCGTCGTTTGTGCACATTAAGAAATCGTAGAAGCTTTAATATATTAACGATGATTACCGAGATTCAACTTTCTAAATTTAACAACTTTAAGATTACTCTGTAGACCCTCAGCTTGAAAGATAACATTTGCAGTGAAAAAGTAGATAACATAATATCAACTTCATTTTACTCTGAAAGTTAACTTCGTATTTTTATCAGCTGTTTATCGTAAAAAGTAACCCTTTAGATACGTAAGTTACTTCAGATATGGAACTGGGTTATCTTCATTTCATTCAATAAAAAAAAAAATTTCGAATGACTATTGAATGAATTATTGATATTGACTCTACTTCTACTGAATGAACGAAAAGCGATTTTTGGGCAAATCGCTAAAGTTAGTTTAAGAAACATTATAAGCTGATTGCTATAGGCCCAAACTCCCTGAAGAACAATACATTTCATATTTCTAAGCTTGGACCATGTCTAAACTTTCTATACACAAATCAAATTTTAAATAGACATTTACTTCCGTAGAAAAAAAAATTAAAGAAAGATTTCATAATTGATGTGGTCAAACCTCATTGTTAATCAAAACCTGTGCGTAAATGCTTAAATACAAGTCCTCCTTTACAAATGTATACGGTATACAATTTCTGTTTTCCCAATAAATCCCTCACACTCGACACCGATGAAAATTTAAAATAAAAATCCTTTTCGAACTACGATACAGTGCTAGGTGTGGACAAATTTAATTAATTCGTCCTTGTAGCACGGCCGCTGCATATTCATGTGGTCGCGGCTCGTTAGGTCGTCAGCGGTCAGTATTAACAGTCTGTCGCCGAGGGGTCCAGAAGACCCCAGATTTATTTGTCACTGGATTTTTACCGGGTTTGTGTTTCACACATTTTTAGCAAAACAATATATCTGATCTATGTATTAGTCTACTGTTATAAAGGAATGAAGCTGTTCGTTTATTTGTTTATGAAGAGTGTGAATTTTAAACTGAAATTATTTAAATGAAATGCACTTTTTTAAATGAAAGAAATGAAAATTGTTTATGTTATGAAGAAATCGAATATATTATATCGTACAAATTATCTACTTTTATGTAAAATGCAGACGAAAACAACAGTAGGTATCAGTTTTTTATGAAAATAATTAAGAAAATGTCCGAACACGAGTAAGTCAAAACAGTATGCATACTGTACGAGATAAAACTTAAACAAATCTAGCTTAATTCCCTTCAATCTATCCACATCTAGATTCTCCGAGGCACCTATCGGACACTAATTTCACATATCAATCAACTATTCATACATCGCTGTAGGTGACAGTCTCTTAGGGACAGGCGGTGACAGGCCGATGCTCCCTTCGTGTTCTACTAATGAGCAAACAAGCTCAAACAAGCCCGGACATGGGACATGTATCGCATGCTCTACCGCACTCATGGTGTTTACTTTGCCGGTATTCACTTTGATTTCCTAAATTTGTAAACTTTTTATTTGGCTGTTCAATTTTGTATTTGGCATTTAATTTGTTTGAGTTGCCGCATCATTTCATTTTGATTTCAGCGTGGTATTTACTCGGCTTTTTAATTGGTACATGGTTTGCGTTTATTGATACTGAGAATCGTGACTATTTAGGGGACGTATTTGCAAGCTCGTCTTTTCGGCAAAAAACCTTGTCAAAAAAAGTTTAGAAATAAAAAATACGTCAAAGTACCACTCAAGTACCAATTATCTTTACTCTTCGAACCAAAGACCTCCATTAACCCTCCAAACAACCAACACTAAAACTGCCATACTTCAAAACAGGAACAAGATTAGCGGTAACGAATGAAATAACATAATCTTGTTAGGCACGCCGTCACCTTCTACCGGTGCGAATAATTAGCAATTCCCTTACAAAGTAAGAGCGTTGAGCGAGATAACTGAATCTAGGCTTAACAAGTTTCACGAATTATACGATAATTCTTCGCAGATAAGGTCGGGCCTGATAAAAACCATTAAATACAACGATTGCTGATACGTTAGGTAGATAGTGCTGTTAACACCTCGAACGATAGTTTAGTTGGGACTAAATAGTAATCTGTAAGTAAACTCATGGTTGGAGATAGTCGAGTATGCGTCTAAGAGGTATTTTACGTGAGGGGATTGGGTTTTTATCAGCAAAAAGGTTATGTTATTATTTGAAAAGTGAAAGCTTACCCTTATTACCAAAATTGCCTCAGTTTTCATCATTCTCATTGAAAACATTTTTTCTTTATACAGGAGTATTGAAATACTACGCTATAGATATACAATCCGAAATAATTAGACGGTCTTCATCCCCCGACAGTTGGACAAACAGTGCCCCGCGGGGTTCGGCGTCTTTTTATCGGCGGGGGACCGCAAATTTCTATTTGCATATCTGTGCACTCATAAATCTCTGTTTCACTTATTAGCCGCGTCTCCCTACCGGGGCCGCTTGGACCGACCGCCGCAAAATAGGGTTAGTTCCACGTGTTAGTATTTTAAGGAGCTTTCGGAAAATGTTTATGTAAAAGAAATATTAGTAATCTTAGTCTATTGCTGAGAAATACTTGATAAACTAGCTAAATAAAAAGAAAAGCATAAAATAATGGTTATGTCTTTGTAATTGCAATTTGCTGTCTGTTAAAAAAAAAACCATCAGATTTTTCATACTCACTCATGTTTTTCAGAGGCTTTGGCAAATACCACAGATTTTTAAATTCCATTATGGTATTCGCGTCATTCTACATTCCCTTAAAATATCGAATGAATAGAAAAAATATTTTACTATATCAGCACAGACATTACGTTAAACAATATTGTGAAGACGCAAGGCAACCAATGCTGTAAAAATGACACAATAGCATTACAGATTGCAATTACAAAGTTTTACAATACAATGACATAATTACTAAAAATAGGCCTAGCGTTCATTGAAGCGGATCAATGGCCTGCGCAGTGACCTGACATTACGAGGATTTTTCAACTCAAAGTAATAAAAGTTATTGCACAATCCGCTTCAATTAACCCTAAAATGCTGAGTAAAAACTAGTAAAAATGTAATACTTACAATTTTTGCGGTCGTTCGTACCCCCGGTCTCCGAATGATTGTTAGTGACAGTGCTACTAGTGATCTGGTTACTTTAGGTGAATATTGCTCAACAGAAAAAAATGTGGTTAGTATAGTGTTATTATTTTTTAACAGTTTACCACCACCGAGAGTAACCTTCACCGTGGCATGCAATACAAGCCGTAAAACAAATGAGGAAACAAAAAAGAAAAGAATGCATGCAAATAATTCAAATTAGATGTTTTTTTGTTATAAGAATGCAAAATAACGACGTAAACCTCCATGGAGGAAAACAGGATATAATTTAACAACCCATTACCGAGAAAAACCTTAATAGGATTTAAAAAAACACACTACCGTACATTTTGTGATTGGTAAAGTCTTTATAAGCATACACCAAAAGATACTACCTACCACCGTTGTAAAAAAGAACAATAATATTAATACGATATTTTATCACAGTAACAGTTACATAATACAACCTAATATTTTACCTTTAGCTGTTAATAATCAATTAATGAAATTAGTTACTGATCTAACTGTTGCATATTGCCTGGCAACATCGATGGCGATATTACGCTGACCGTAAAATTCGTCCATATAACTATCGTGACCGCATCGTATCAACGGATATTGTATCTGTGACTATTTTACT
Source organism: Abrostola triplasia (assembly GCA_946251915.1). Lineage (NCBI taxonomy): Eukaryota > Metazoa > Arthropoda > Insecta > Lepidoptera > Noctuidae > Abrostola > Abrostola triplasia. The sequence goes on from OX276435.1 coordinate 9,296,433, forward strand.
AGTCACAGTGATTCGGTAACGGTTGGTCATGACCACACTATTTCCACGAATGAGAGAAGAAAACACTTCGTTATAAATAGATGTCATGGAGTAAGTTAGTGCTGCTTCTGTGAGAAAACTTTAATAAAGTATTTTCGAAGATTTTTTGTATATTGTTTTAAGATACCTTAAAATTAACTATACTGCTTGTGTACTGTGTTATTTGATGGATAAGACAGAGAAAAAAACGCTGTAGGTACCTATTTTGCGACAGAGCCGACAGCATTTATTTGGACCCAATTATGCTATTTCTTTTGCTACAACCAAATAAAAACTAATTCTCATCGTCTTAGTCATCTGGAAAAAATCTAACAATAAAATGTGACTAAAATCTGGTAAAAATACTTAGTTAAAAAAAGCAAACTTGTATGGAATTTTTGAAATATATTTTTATAATAGCTGCATTATTGGGCTATTAAGCTAAATAATGCTAAATAGTCAGAATTTAAGTGATAAACTAAAATCGAAATGTTGCTAATAAACTTAACGAACGGTAACAATAAAGATAGAGCTAATAAAAATGCCATGTTATAAATTGTCACAATAATCTTTGTTGCTTCTATAAAATTCAATAAAATTAAATAAATATTTGATATTAATTGATATTAATGAATAATTATAAATATAATATAACAAATAGAGATTTAATATAATCGTTTCGATGTAAATAACATTCTTAATGAATTTAAAGAGCAGTTTCTCTAATTCTATAGCTTTTCTGACAGTAATTTAATTGCTACTAATACTTTTATTGGAAAGTTAGTTTTAATCTTTTTGTAATTTGCGAGTTTTTAAAAGACTAATAATATCGAGGATGTTCTGTTATTTCACATTGTGGAATATAATTTATGGAAACTCACTCCTGTGGATAAAATAACCTTGTAAAAGTGTCTGTTATTTTTTTTTCTGCTGTACTTCTATGTTTGTCCTCGTCATCCATAATTTCGTATGACCCAAAGGATATAAGAGAACTCCATTTTTTACCTAACCTCGCGTCTGTACATTGTGTTGCGTTAATAAACTACGTTTTGTATACAAATAATTTCTGAAAGTTATAACCCAAAAATGAAATTCGTACGCTTATTTGTAATACAAATATGTTACATATAGATATGTTAATTAATTGAATCGATACGATCGCAGTCGGGTATCGTATATCACTTGGAGACGCCCCCGGCGCCGCCTACGTCGTGTCCATAATGTTTATCTTTAGACGAAATCTGTTAATGTAAAGTTGCGACTTTTATCGCAGCGGCGAACGGGTTGAGTCGTACAGTTGTGTTTATGACGCGATTGCTTTTAGGTATTGTGGGGTAGAATATGGATAGAGTAACAACGGTCTATGAACTCTTCCCTTTACTATTTAGTGTAGCCTTACCAAACTTGTTAGGTGAACCATTAATGCCAGTGTCAAAAGGCACACATGTCACAGTCAAATTGATCATACAGTGCTACATCAGGCAGCTTTGGTAGAACCTCTTGGCCTGCTGATCTTTTTATTGACCTGTTATGTTTAGCTCTTGTCGTTTTGGAATTCAGATTAGATTTGGTATACAGAGGATGTTGTGACGTAATTCAGAATTCTTCAGACATACAATCGAATAAATAAAACATTTGTTAAGAACAAACAAAGCCACCCAAAACTACACTCCCACAGACAACAGAAAATAGAATTTAATTCAACCTTTTTTTTATCAATGATCGGCCCGAGCCTTTCAAACTAATAATATTTCTCAAGCAATTGGTACCAGGCGCTCAGAGCACTGAAGAAAGTGCACGGTCAAGCTTTAAGCACACCATTACAACGAGACCTTTCTCACTGGCCTGGAAATTCCGCGTTCAAGAATTGAAAACCAAAGGAGAGGGGTCAGCCATTTTTGGGCATCGGTTATACGGCAAATTTATTTCTGCGCGTAAATCATACTGAAATCGACCCAACTCCATAGAGTTAAGGGCTATTTTAGGTTTATTTGATGCTGGTGCATGATGTATATCAATTTCAGCAATGAGCGTAGCGACAAGTGAGGGCGCACGTGATGTGAATGTCCATTGGTGGACCTTTTTATTGACTGACCATATGATATTTGAAAGTTTGATACGTACCCTGTATAGTATTACATCGATGCGAAGGGGGAATACTAAATGTGGCAACATTGGTGGACGTACTTAAAAAACTGGACAGAACTAGATATACGAGTATGCAATGTTCTTAAATATCAATTTAAAAAGAACTTGCAAAGTTAAAGGATATGGTTAATAATCAAATAAACAAAAACTAAACGCAAAAATTAATTCCATGTTCAAATTTGACATCTGTTAATGATCTATATAAACACCGTTCCATTTACAAACCAAAAAGATAAAATAAAATTTAAAAGCCCTGTTACACGAGTCAAAACGCACATCAACGCGAATTTATTGGATTAATTGAGCAATAAAAAATCTGTGGCTAAGGAAAAAGTGAGTAAAAAACCAAAGGGGGAGGGAAACACTTCATTTCACGCGTTTTATACGAAGAGGGCCTATGCTGTGAGTAAGGTGGCATATAAATCTTCTGCCGGAAACATTTTTTTGTTCGATGAAAATAGTTTCCTCTTGTTTTTCGGAATATAGTTTGGGGGAATCGCGGAATGCGAGGGGACATTACATTTTCACTTAGTTATTAATGTTTTTCGGTATTGCAGTTTTAAAATGTTTTTTTGATGAAATATAGGCGACCTGCCAGCGCCATTTGTCATTTTGTTTCATAAAAATCTGTTGTACTTTCGTGTGTGACATTTTAAATGTATTTTTATGTTTGTGGTATTGGCGGTAACTGTACATCTTTACATAGGTTTTTAAAATAACACTCCATTTTACGTTAAAAAGCTTATTTTTAGTATTTTTTTTGTTGTTTTTGGTAAAACTGTGTCCGTTTTCTTAGTGGTAAATAAAAGCTCCTAAATCTCGCATTTACCATAAAGGATAGAGACAAATGGCTGCCCGGGGCCGTTAGTTCTTTATTCATTCCGGGGGTTGGCCGCATAAATCAATGGTGGCCCGTCAATAGCATGGCGCTAGTGGACCATGGACCGAGCTGGAGGGCTGTGGTTTTTTAAGGAGGCTGTATATGTTATACCTACTTTTATAGTTTATGTAGGTGTGACGTCATAGATATTTATTGATGGAAAAAGGACAGTAAGATCTAGAAATTAGAATGTGAGCATTAACTACACATTCGTCTACACATCCTTCTCAAATTTAGTCTTATTATATTTGAGAAGGATTGAAGTGGACTCTTAAAGGATGAAGGTAATTTTATTTTTCTTAATAATATAGCGTTGCAAATAATGCTGATTTTTTTTCAACCAAACAGATTTTGATTAGCCATAGTGCATTTTCTAGACAGTTATTACTTAGGTTTAAATACATATTTCTTGCTTAACTGCAAAATGTATGACTCTTAAGGTTAATCCAACTCTAACTACAAATAATTATACATATATTTTGTGAATTAATACACACAATTGAAATGATTCATCAATGATGTTATTTTACGAAGTTGGCCCATAACTTAGAGCTTTGCTAGTGTAGTCATCACAACTAGTAACTGGCTAAAATATAGCATGATTTAACTATGTAGGTACCTTCTCAGTGGTAAGACGGCTCCATAAATACTAACTAGGTACTAGTAACTGCGAAACCACATCCAAATGCCTGTTTAAATTAAAATATGAATCCGTGAAATACGATATCACGCGCGATTGGTGTTATTATATTGCTTAAGTTGTATGTTGAGCCTAAGTTATATTTAAGTAGATACTTAGGTACAAAACCTCATTACTCACAAACGTGTATACCGGTTGTTAAGTTAAATAATGCTTTGTTTCTTCTTTCGGATGTCAAATTCTGTCAATGTGATCTTTCTATCGACAGAATTTGACATTCGACGAATATTTACCAACAGCTATTTACAACTTACATAGCATATTGTTAGCCACTTTTTTATGTACTTTCTAAGCAAATAAATGACTATAATTATAGCAGCCTAATCACCAATGTACTGTACAGTAAATGATTTTATAAATGACATACCCAAATATGCAGAAAATTTTAATATTGACCTTTGTCTTCTATTTCCCACTGTAGAGCCTCTAGAGTCTAAACTTATTACAATAATGCCTATAATATTATAATTATGAGCTCTAATTGACTTTGCGTACTTTACGCCAAAAGTACGCAATAAAAGGGGGGCGTACTCGCCCCTATTACATTGGGACCTAAAACATAACTGGCGAAATGTGGGTGTACTAAATGTGCACCTCTGCCTACCACTTTAGGGAATACAGGCGTGGTGTTATGTTTTATGTTTACGTCAAAAGTCCAAACTACCAGCTACTCTACTCCAGTCATCAAGTTAGACCCGATTATAAGTTAACCTTTTAATATCGAATGATAATTCAATCATATTACAGTGATTAATATTATGTATACATCCATAAATTAATAGGTGCAGTTCTATGTAAATATTGAAAGTAATGACATAAATAATTATATAAAGCGTTTGACACTTCATTAATTTGTAAATTGAGATTTTAATTTCTAGTATATTTCGTGTTTTACGTGTTGATTGCTTTTTAGTTTAAATGTTAAATATATCAAGCGTGCATTTAAATAACTCAGCTTATTATTCATCGAGGAACTGAATTTAAATATATTTATAAGTTCAATGAACTATGAAACTCATTTGTCACGATAACGCATAAGAATTAAATGTAGACGTAATGAAATTGTGAACGTTAATGGTTTATTTAATTAGAACTTAGATTTACAAGTCTAAATTTTTGAGTAGACTCATTATTTTCAGTACCTACTTGTACTGAAAAATAATGAGTTACTATTTCCTTTGGTAGAAACTACAACAGTTGTATAGACACTAAGTTTTGTCTCCTTCTGTCCAATGTAAAATGACTGAAGACGGAAAGAAACAAATCGATGTGCAACTGTCACTTACCAAACAACGTAATTAAAAGCCAAATATTTAATTATGAAAAATAAATCCTGCCTCGTTGGTGTAGTAGTTGCTAAGCGCGACTGCTGAGCACGAGATCCTGGGTTCGAATCCCGGGTCGGGCATAGTGTTACTGGGTTTTTCCATGAGGTAATTCTTAGTAGCAGCATGGAGTCTGGATTTGTGCCCGGTTGATTGCATTAAAAACATAACTGGCTAAATGTGGGTGTACTGTATGTGCATTTCTGCCTACCCCTTCGGGGAATACAGGCGTGATGTTATGTTAGGTTATATTATGAAAAATAAATAAATTCATTCGTTCAGAAACAAAATCACAAGGTTTTCCCGACAATATCTTAGCTGACATACACCTCACCATAAATAACGGAACTATTTGGACAAAGTAAAATGGCGGATGGTGGTGCCAACTAAAAAGCCGCAAGGGTGCATAAAGAATTAGGCTTTTAGTCCTAAATGCGTTCACACTGCATAATATAGGCTAAGAGGCTCTCTCTTAAATTGAGTTAAGATTAATTGTTAATAATAAATATAGCGAATTCATCATTATAATATAGCGTCAATATTAAGTTGCAATGAGAGGGTTTTGTTAAGTAGTTGAAAAGGAGAGTTAAAATCCTGATGGTATCAATTATTAGGAGGAATTTTAGTAAAAAGTTTTTTTTTGTAAAAGGTATAAAATTAAAACTAAATTAGCATATTAGTACGCTGAATTATAACCGCTCCATTGATTTTTATCTTAATACTAGCTGCGCCCCGCGGTGGCCCCGCTACATTTTTTCGGGATAAAAAGTAGCCTATGTGTTAATTCAGGGTGTCAGCTACCTCCATATGAAATTTCTTCAAAATCGGTCTAGCCGTTTGAGCGTGAAGAGGTAACAAACATACAAACACACAAACTTTCGCCTTTATAATATTAGTGTGATTATCGTAGAACTGCCAGACACAATTTTAGGTATCGTTATGCTATAGAAGCAAATTATATAGAGCAAAAAGTCAACAGGACTTGCACTAATCAAGTCATTAATTATCACTTTAGTATTAAAGTAATTCAAGTAACAAAACACATTGCATTGCTACTTGATACGCTCTTAATCAATGGCTAAGCAACACGCGTGAAATATGGCGGCGCATCTTCATAAATATTCTGTGAACCTAACTGAATGATTTAGTGTTGTGACATGCACTTAATTATAGTGCTATACCTTTATCAGGTTTTTAAACGTTTAACATTAAACTTGAAAAAGGAGTGCCTTATTACTGGCTGGAAAGGAACATATAAAATAAGCGAAACCTTTTTTAGAAGTATTTTATTTAAATGGAAAAATATGTTATGTTTTCAGCACCTATCTGCTTTGTTTAAGACATTTATTTTGTTAATAGATGCTTGAAACATACTACGTTAATCACACTAATAATATAAAGGCGAAAGTGTGTGAGTATGTTTGTTACTTCATCACTTTTAAACGGCTCTACCTATTTTGATAAAATTTGGTATGGAAGTAGCTGATACCCTGGATTAACACATAAGCTTTATCCTGTAACAGGTAGCGGGTAACACAGCGGGGCGTACCTAGTATAATATAATTACCTATAAGGTATCTAATAGGTACTCGTACATTTGAACCCCGTTTTTGTCTATTTTCAATACTGTATATGGTAAAAATGTCAAAACGTGCCATTTACCAAAAGAAACAAGCCAGAAATTGTGGTATCAAATTGTGATCTGATCAATTTCGTGTTGCTTTATCTTATAGTTATAATTAATTACGACTGTACTGATCAAAACGCCTTGCACAGCGGAATTTATTACCCTATAATATCTGGCAATTACAGGCTATAATAATCTAAGACCAAAACCAGGTCATAGTGAACTTATAATCAGGTTTGCTGCATCTTCCAGGTCAGCTCTAAGCTGTGCGCACACTTTATGTGCAATATTGTGTTACGTTTTGCAATGTAGGACTTATTTAGGTAACGAAAAAAGTAGAGAAGAGTTTTGGCTTGACTTCATATTTTACTTGGCTTTTAATATAAGTTTAATTTTATTTCAAAAAACAATAATTAGCTACAAAAACATACAATAGTTAGAATTGTTTAATGACTGAGAGAGTCTTTTCTAGAGTATGCTACGGCAATCCTGCTATAATGGAAATGGCAAGTCATATTGTTTATAAAGAAGGTGAGGTTTAATTGCAGCCCCTTTACCATGAACTCTTAAAGGAGGATATTTTTCATTATGAAAGCTGAACGCCACACTACACTGCACGTAGTGGCGTCTCGAATCTACTGTCAAAAATATTCTGCTTTAAGAGTTCATGGTAAGGGGGCTGGCCAACGTTACAGGTCAATCAAAAGGCCTTGGGATTTTTAGGAGCACATTAACTAAGGCTTGTCTATAATCGTGCCCAATGAATCTATAGACACTGCCGTGACATTCTATATAAACTTTAGGTACATATTATCTATTCTACAGTACGTTCCAGGTACCAAGCTTCTTCCTTCTGTAAACCGCTGTAATGCCAAGAACAGTCACAAATCGTTCGCGACACATGAAAGTTGAACAGAATTAACATTTGGCCGAGCTCGGTAAAAACAGATTGCGGTAATGATGTTCCCTTTAATTGACTCGTTGTGAAATGCATCAGGCCCTTGGTATGGGGTGGGGTGCCAGTGTTAGCGGGAGAGGTTGTTGTATATATGGTGGAGAAAGTATGGAACTGGAAAAAGTTGTTTGTCTATTCATGTAGATTTTGATGGTTACGTTATTATTTATTTATGTTTAAGTTCTACTGTAAGAAGAATATAAAATAAGTTGATTGTCTCTGAGAATTTAGGGCTTTCTTAATATAGCTAAAACTTGCAACCCATTAAATATAAATTACATGTTTCTACTAACGTTGATATACAAAATCATAAGAATACATCACCAATACCATAGATATCCCAATATCCCAATACCCACTTCCGGAGTCTGGAGAGGCTGGTAATCTGTCATACAGGTCTCCTAGTACAGAAACCAGTCTCTCACATAGATTATAATCCACCAATGTACACTAGAACTAGAGCTATGTATATAACATAATATTTCTTTGTAATCATTCTATGTGAGAGAGAAAATAAACATTTTTGTATTGTATTTGTATTTGATATTGTGTCCAAGTAGTTCCTATCAATCCGTAAAAATCTGACAGCTGTCAAACTAGAAATGTCTGACGTTAACAAACGTCAGTATCCAATGATACGAATGGATCTTAAAATATGTTTTACCTCCAGTTAGTACTACCTTAAACGTTTTCTCAGTGAGTTCCCTCTAGTTTCCTATAACATAAGACACAACTACCCGAGAGCTTCTAGACACGGAGCACGCCCGCCGCATGCCGGCTAGCCGACACAAATTTATAGGTAAAAGTTCGCGACCGATCCAACCGGTTCGCAAACAAGGACCCACACAAACACAACCTTACCTCCTTCTAATACAGCCTACATTTGAAGCACACATTCCGAGCCTTATTGGATACTTTCTTAATTGTGTTTTAAACATCGACCGTGGGAATGTTGACCTTATTACGTGTCATGTAAGTTTCATTTTAAATTGATCGGTTTTCTCGGCCTTGCCGCCGGTGGATCGCTCTCACCTTAGGTTCACGTGTGAACTTACATTAACCTGCTATGTTGTGTTGGTGCGTCAGGTGTACTATATTGTTTGTTTGTTGATGACTATGTCAATCGGTCGTGTTGTAGATGTTAAGATAGAGTTATTGGGCGTACAACGTCTAATTCCTTTAATGTGGTTTTATGATTATTCATATTGGGTCACGCCTTTTGTTCTAAGGTTTAGAAGATGTTATATTATTGTACAAATTGTTAAGTATTATCGATTCATAGATCACACGGTTATCTGTGTCATGAATTATGACTTTAAAGTTGTATTTTGACTGATTTTAGAGAGAACATCTGCGAACAAGACTCGATTGTCCTGTTTTAGTATAAATCATGACAAATTACATTAAATTCCTCAGCAAAACACAAATACAAAGTCAAAACATCTGTTCGAGTCACCAGCTCTCACAGCACCAATGTTTCTTCGTATCGCGTGACAGACAGACAGACTGTACTGTAATACATATACGGTGGACATTGATTTAATAGGCAACCAGTGTGAATGGATGCCCTACGTTCAGATATGCTCATTTGATCTACGCTTTATTGGTGGATGCCGTTAGACGGGTGAAAATCTTTCGCTGTTTATGTACGGAGAAGCGGAGATATCGGTTTCATCGCGGATAGTGGAAACAGTGTTAAAGGGTTTAACCCTCTTGCGTGAGAAGTGGAATGTATTCTGGATTAACGCATTATAGTCACTAAGCACAAGCTTTTGTCGAAAACAATGCTTTACTTTACTGATTGCTCAGTCGTTTTTTATTAGTAGAATCAATTTGAATTTTTGTCATATTTTCCATACATTAACTGTCAAAATATCAATTTTATCCTCCATTCATCTGATGATTTAAAAATCGCCACTTTGCGTGATTGCCTATTTGTGTCGGTCAGTCTCCCAGAATAATAAAAAAAGGATAATATCTAGGTATATGAAATAAAATGTAACAAATGTTATCTTAGCTTTACATTAACAAAACTTTTTAAAAGGCTATTCTGTATAAGAAAATAATCTACTTTACAAGAAGTCTACTTAAATTTCCTTAAGCTCTTCCCGTCAAACCACTGCGCTATAGTTGAGAGCCAAACAGGTATTACTTAATAGCCATGACTCAACTAATTACGATGCGTACGCGCACCGCTCTGCGTACGATTTAACACCTGTCAACGTAGCTCTGACAGACGGACAGACGCGGCGTGTGGTGCGTCCAGTACAAGGGTAGAGAAATTACTATTTTTAAATGGTATACTGTATGGTAAGTTTGTTAAAATAAGAAAATATTATGATAATAAGGCTGTCTGTGATGAACTTGTAGACAGTTGGATGTAAACCACAGAACATAATATTATTCGTATCAAATTAGTCGCATCCCTATTTCCCTTGGTCACGCCATAACTTAAGGACGGCTGGGCCGATTGGAACATTTTTTGAACTTTTGATATATTTGTGGAAGTCAAGGTTTTAAGTGGTGAGAAGGCAGTACAACGTTCGACGGGTTAGGTAGTACCAGATAAGTACCGAAAACGATTAAGCAAAGATTACGTGAATAAAGTTGAAGCTGTATGTGAGGATTGTAGTCAGATTTTTAAAACACCAAGGATATCACCTACCCTCGCCTGTACAATCGATTTTTTTTTGGATATTATAAAAAGCTTGTTCAACAGTTCCAATTCATTACAAGCACAGATTTTTCCTACACAGCTATTTCACAATCCCGTCACACGACTTCCAATGTATCGTAAAAGATAAATTTTGATAGATATGCACATACACGTAGCAATTTATCTGAAGATTTCGAAATCGTCACGACATCGTGTTGGTATTACGAGTTTGTTAGATGAATGGCAATAAAATGAATTACATTTTACGCATAACTTTTACTGGCGAGCAATGGGCATTGCTGCGTACCGACTTGATTATAACTGGCTTATGTAATAATGATAGTGTAATTAATAGAAGATTTAGTAATCTTGCAAAACTATAATTGAACATAATTAAAAAAATGCATATACATATATTAAGATATGATTATGTAAGTATTATTCCCGGTAGATAAATATATTTAATAGAGTGTTTAGCATTCTAATCCGTTAACTTAAGCTTAGCACTATTGAGCAATAAAAATATGCTCGAAAAAAAAACAGTCCTGGTTACAGTGCGTAACTTAAAAATTATATCCCTTAGTCGAATGAACTGGACTATAGTTTTAACAGAACTAAGTAAAGGAGTCTGGTTTTGTGTCCGGTTGATGGCAATAGGCTCGCCCCCTATTACATTAGGACCAAATAACTGGCGAAATGTGGGTATACTATATGTGTACCTCTGCCTACCCCTTCGGGGAATACAGTCGTGATGTTATGTTTATGTATAAGAATTAAATAAAAAAAGGTTAGAATTTTTACAAAATCGCTTCCGCTTGTTATTTGGACCCGACCCCAATCCAAAACTATAGAACATGAGCACTATGCGCCTATCTAGAGATAACGTTGTTTTTGAGTAATTAACTCCGAGATATTCGAGATATTTGTTACGAAGTTAGAAATGTTACTTATGTCTGCTGTGTCAGATGTCAGACCACACTTTTAATAGAGATTTCGGACGGGCTAATTACGTGACGCGAGTTTCTGTAACGTTACTGCACTAACGATTATAACATACATAACATCACGCCTGTATCCCCCGATGGGGTAGGCAGAGGAGCACAAATAGTACACCTATATTTCACCAGTTACGTTTTCAAGTCCCAATGTAATAGGGAGCGAGCCTATTGCAATCAACCGGGCGCAAATCCAGACTCCGTGCTGCTACTGAGAATTACCTAATGGTAATTCTAAAAACCTAGTAACACTTCGCGCGACCTGGGATTCGAACCCAGGACCTCGTGCTCAGCAGTCGCGCTTAGTAACCACTAGACAAACGAGGCAGTTAAACTGAAGATTATAGTAACCTTAAACGTATTACATACGTTATAGATAATAAATAACTCGTAGAAATGTATTGTAGTAGCTGTAGAGACACTTCACTTTGCTTTTTCGTTTGTTTACCTTGCAGTTGACATGAATATTTTTGTTTTTTTTTGTCGCCCTACACTAGAAATATCTCCTGTATCGTGGGTGCGTTTCACAAACATGAAATATCACATACACAAACACCCAGACTCGAAACAAACATATTATGCGGATCGCACAAATTTATCCCGTGCGGGAATCGAACCAATAACCCTTAGCGCAGCAGTCCAATCGCTTACCAACTGAACCAATCGGATCGTCCAAGTTCTGAGCTTGCATTCTGGTGTGGAAGCTAGACGGTACATTGCACCTATCGGTGTCCCGCTTCCACAACGGAAAATGCAAGTTAATAGTGACCCCGCAGTTCAACTCACTACCTTCTTTAATCCTACCTAAATTTTAGTCAAACAAACATGAACATAATACCTATTGAAATATCGACTTTCCCACGGTCAATAATTCTTATAGACCCCGCATTATATCGATCGGAAAACGAATAAATTGAAACAATGGACTGATCGATTCAATCTACATCGTAGCGGTGTCCTTAAATAGAACCCAGGATACTTTCTTCGTGTCAATTTTAAGTGGAACTTCTTAACTTATGGTCGTTTAATATGCTGCAGTACTTATACAAACAAAAAGGAATGAAAATGTAAAGTTTTTTAATGTTTCATTAGTCTGACAGAAGAAACTATTTGTAATGTCTTGTACATTACAAATAGTTTTAAAACAACATATTCTCGTTATAGGTCAACCCCCCTTGGCCATTCCACTTACAAGTATACCAATAGTAAATAAACTGTTTCACGATTTTAAGATTAAAATTATTTCAAAATAGTGTTTATTAGATAGATAAAGCAAATTTCGTTGCATTCTTGCGAATTTAATATGTTCTATAAATCATAATTTTATAAACTAATTTTAATTTAATTTTAATACAAGTACAAAACCGTAATATACTTCTACAGTACTTGAAATTGATACTCTTACACCATTACTATTTATATACATTTCTTTTTTTATACCTATAGTTCTGTTATCACCAAAATGATGTATGAATCACTGGACTTAATATTCAAAACATTGCTCAGATCGTATAATTATTCCCAAGCTTGTATCAAGCGTAATTATAACGCTATAACTCCAAATACTCCAATAACAATTAACCGAATTACCTCCCCTTAATAAGATTTGTCCCTACGCACTGAGTGTTCGTGACAAATGCGATATCGATAAGTTTGTATCGATACAAACGGCTCGATAAACGTGCATCGATAGATTAGATCGATATCTCGGTATCTGCAGGGTGTAACTTATGGCTTGAGATACTCGATGTCGCCGCTACTTAAGTACATTTAACATACAAATGAGATTTAGTTCAAGTTGCTATTGTGTAGATAGGTGAAAATTGTTTGTATTATGTATTAGTAAAAAATGTAGCGATTGTGTTTAGTTTTTTTCACTTTTTACGTTTAACAAGGCTCAGTTGTGTGATATAAAATTTGCTTATATTTTGATCAAGTTTATTTATTTCTAGGAATAATTAAAATAATTCTTGAAGTTCAAAGTTTTGTAAACAAATATTTTTCTTTCATGTAGTCACTGGCTTATTTATTTTTAATTAACAAAATAATCATGGAAGCCACAAATTGCTGTGTACTTCACAACCAAACCATAACACTAGCAAAACATAGATTAATTAAAACAAAACTGTAAATTAAAATATCAAAGCGCGACTGATAAAGGAGACATTTGCAAAACAAAAATCCTGTTTCACACCATTGGATTTTCAACCTTACTGCCTTAACAATAAATGTTATAATAAAAACAAAAGAAGAATGTACTGTGGGAGGGTGTTTGAAAACTGTTCTGACCTGATAAGGACATAATTTGAATAATTACGGCACACGAGAGTAAGATTCCGAAGATGAATGGCGCGTACGTCTTAAAATTTAGAGACAACATCCTAATTAATATGGCTGGTTATTATTTATAGCTGGCGATAACGTCAGGTGAAGATGGCGGGAAATTTGAATTAAGAATGAAAACACAAGTACGTAACTGGTTGGTTTGTGTTTTCATATTTCGAACAACATTATTTTAAATGAACGAAGGTCTTGATTTTTGCACATCCTTATTATTTTTGGTTGGACAACTCTAATTTTCACTTAAGAAAACAATTTTGAAAAAATAATAGAAAACGGGTAGGTGGAAAAACGTGTAATTGAATTACAAGAAATATAGGAACTCCCATCAGGTTATATTAAGTCCAACGCAATTTATTGTTGCAGAAACGTTTTCACTAAACCATGTTCTACAAGATAAAAAATCATCCCTATTCAATCAATAAACTCCATAATAATCTCAGAATCCAGCAACAAACATAAAACAGACAATAAACAATAACGTAACACTTCAAAACACATATTCAACCTCATAACAGTCATAACACTATTACCCATTCAGCCATCTTGAAATACACATCAAACATCTAACACTTGGGGACATTAAAATTCATCCCGCGCCGTGTAAGGGCCAGTTTAAACATTGCCTAACGCAGATCCCACCGATAACCATTAGGATCCCTTAATTTGTTCGAAAGCCCTTCACCTATCCCTTCCGTCTCCCTTTACAGATCGTTAAGTTGGAATTAGTTGTGCTAGATGAGCAAGAATCGTGATTAGTGAGGATTCTTGGCCATTTGTATAAACTTACTTGAGTAATTGCAAATTAAGAATCAAATAAATCTTGGTTTTCGAATCTGTTCGATTTTTGATTTTAAAATGCCAATTTATCTAAATATGGCGTTCGTTTATTTATAAAGCGTAGAAATTCGAACAACAAATTAGAACGTTAAATAGTTTACATAAATACAGTATACTTTGTAATACTCCTTTTATAAATCATTCAGAAGAATTCGAATATGTAATAGTACATGAGATAAGCACAATTTCAAAGCGCACACCTATACATTGCCCTATCCAGCATCGTACGTACTTAGGCAAACCCTTAGCTATCGTAATGTCGCCAAACCCCTTAGTTTAGCTGATATTCTAATGTTATTGTACCCGAGATTGAATATCTTACTGATTTGTGGCTATTATTGTTTCGTGCAAGGGCTGTTAACCCTTTAATGGCCGTTTACGTGGTCAATGTGGTCAGGTAGTGAAATATTGTAGGTATAATGTTTGAGGTTATAGGTAATTAATTTGTTTATGCCAGTGTTCACTTCTGCCGAAGATATAGAAACGGTGTACTAAGTTGAAAAAAGTCATTTGAGATGTGACGTTGGTATACAGTAATTTTTTATTGAAGTTAAGAAGCACTATCGATGCGCGGGAACTTATGATATTTGTTTCTTGTAGGGCCGTTCGTGTATGTGGTATGTCTTGACTGTAAGAAGCTCACACCCGCAATTCATTTTCAAAATTAAAAACTCAACATCAGAAAAATGGGATGCCAAACCGAGTAGTATCCAAAAGTTCCCTAAATGCATAATCCATTTATTACAAGTCAATTCGACGGACAAAAACAAAGATTTAAAAGCAAAACAACAAAACACAGAACATAACGAGGTAACCCTAATTTGTAATGAACATCATTACAGCGATAAGCTCAACTATCATTTCATTAGCTCATAATGACGCTAAGCTGTGTTTAAGCCCGACACAAATCAATTAAGGGTCAGCTAAACATTGGACCTCGACCCCCGCAAACAATGCGTTGTGCAACCAGCGAATGTCCTGAACTCATGTTACGCCGGGATTTGTTTGCGAGTTGTGTCGTCATTAATGATTAAATAAGAGAACGTTTTTTGAATTATACCGGTATAGTTGTTAACCCTACAAACGTCATGTAACATTTTTTTTTATGGCCAATAATTTTAATAAGACATACATGCATTTACAAAAATGTTAAAAATAGATATTATACAATAAAAACTGTTTAAAATTTTATTAACCATGTATTGCATTACTTGTACCGTAACAAAATATAGGAAAGCACATCAATTTTCGCTAACGCCGCTTAAAACAATCTCTTTACCAGACTTAACCCGTCGACTGCGTCACACGACCGCCGGTAGTTTGGTTAATGTAATCTCCACGCATTAATACGAATACACCGCGATAATAGTAATATCGGTGTTAATGCGAGCCCCGGGGTGCCGTCGACAGGCGCGTTCGTAAAGTATCCACTCCTCACTTTACACTCTTTACGACCCAAACTGTTGTTACACAGATATTTTACGAGAATATTACGAGTATTTTACTAGTTGTGACTATTTTTACTATATTCAAACATGTGCACACCGAATCCAATTATTTTTCTAATTTATTTTTAACCGACAAGTGTCAATTGTGTTGTGTAATTTGTCGTTTTTCGGGTCGTTTACGATGTTCGAAATGTATATTGTTGTCGTAAAAAATGTATATTTTACGGAGAAATTTTGTTATTTAAACTTTTGTCAATACAATGCATTTCTGTTCATTCATTTTTAAAGATAATTTTATTTCGTATCTCATTCTTGTTGAATGCTTGTAATAATGAATCTCTTGTGTCAAATACATGTGAAGTAAAATCAGAATTTCCAGGTGTAAACAGATAAGCAAAAAGCCTTCTTTCACCTGTCTGTTTTGGAACGTCTAAACGGTTTCCACGGCTTTTCAAATCCCCATGTTAACAAACTTGGGACCTATACATTGTGGGCCCATCTCCTTATCAGGCCCGAACTTCGGCGGTCGAAGACAATAGCAAGATACAAGTAGTTGGTGACGTCTGTCCTTACTTTGGGCGGATTCATTCCGTTCGGATTGTTTGACGCGGAACTAGTGGGGTGGTAAGCGCGTATCATCTAATCGGTGTGAATTAAATTGAGTTTGGTGGCAGAAGGTGACGGCATAAGTTTTCATGAGTCATAAAATAATGTTTTAAAGGACAGCCTAATGCAGGAAAATACAAATAACAGAACAATTGAAGGAAAAAGAGGCATTATTTTCATCCAACTGTAAATGTTTTTCAATCATTATTTGATAGTGAATTAATAAGCGACAGTATATAATATGCAGGTTTATATAAATAATAATAGAATCATCTAATGAAAGATAATCCTACCTTATGATAATATTACCGTACTCACAGTTTTCATTAATACTCCACGCGTGTCCTGTCTTACATCGTGTTAGGACGTTCTTACACCAATTTGTGTGAGTAGTCACGAAACAAACTCAAATAGTACCCAAAGCAACCATAATATGAAGCGACACGTAATTTAATTAATGTGGTCACCCCTCAAGCCGAGTGATTTGAACAAACACCGTCTAAAAAGTTATACCGCTATCACTCCGTGCTATTTACATACGGTTTGGATGAAGGGGTAACTGAGTTTTGGGATTTTAGTTCCTTTTTACTTTATTTTTATTAAAATTTTTGACTTAGTGTCCAAAAAATGTAGGTAATTAACTGGAATTTTTACGAGGAACATGTGAGTAGCCATTACAATACCTATTTTTTTTTTGTTAATATGCTGTCCATTGTATTTTAAATTGTACCTAATAATAAAGAGTTATTAATCATATTGAGAAATATTACGCAATATTTTATAATATTTTTATCACGTAACCAAAGAGAGCTGTAAAGCAATCAAATTCATTTACCATTCTCTAAAACATAACCCTACAAATGCGAGGGGGTTAAAGATTAGGCGAGCGTCCGATAAACGACATCTGTGACCGCAACCCTACGCCTGCTATTGTCTCGGTCCCAACGACCCCTTGACTCACTGTTTTTAGCTTCTCATTTATCGACCGCACTTGATGGGTTATGGATAATTATGCAGATTTTTATTTATGTTATGCATTTGTATAAAGTAGGTACAGTTCTAACATACGAGTAGGTATGATGTGTGAATCTATGTATACGTATAATACAATTCTAGATCCACATTAATAAAAAAAATACTAGCAGTAGTAATAGAATTCAAGGTTTGTCATTAATGCTCTAGGATGGTACAGTTAGACCGAAGAGTGTATCTTAATTTTCAATATTTTATCTATCGATTGACTATTTGACCTAAGTAGTAAGTAATGTTAAAATTCTTTTTATATTAGTCCATTAACCGAATTTACGCTATTGTTTCGTGATTAATAAATCGTATATATTAAGTTCTACAGTGTCCACTGCGGTCAAGTAGAGCATCATTTACATTTGGTAACCGTTACTAAAGTGTAGTGACATTATAAAGAAGGCCATTTACGAAAAATCATTTAGTTGTCACCTCATATATTTCAGAGGCTTATTTATTTAAAATAATATAAAAAAGTCAACAAATTGTCAATAATATTGTTGACCTGGAAACAATAGCCGATAAAATATTCAATACATATCATTTTACGAACACATTGCCGTAACGAATCGGTTAACATTTTGTTTCAAGTTGTTTTAAATAAAATAATTCGATTTACGAATGTGGATTCCATATTCCGAAAATATAAAATTATTGTTACAATTTCCTTGACATTTTAGGGTTAAGGAAAGATATTTTATTTTTGGTAAAATTACCTATAAAATGTGATAAAAATGTAATTTGGTTTAAAATATTATTGTTTCTACCTACGAGCATAAAAATTACGGTTTTACACATTAAAGATAATTAGTAATTAAACATTTAATTGAACACTTATACGATTTAAAAAAATATACATACTACTTGCCCTGCAGTGGGACCGTTATAGGCTCTTATTATTCTTACTACTTAAGTAGTTTTAGTCTATGCTTTTAGAGAAGTGCTGTTTAAAAGTACAAATAACGAATGCTTTCATAAATAACACTTAACAATCTTTTAAAATAACCGCATTGTAGTTGCGGATGGCATTACACTAATTCCTATAAATCCTGCCAAAGTTAATACAAAAACAAGCCACACTACAATGTAAAGGCCCGCTAATGCGCCATTCAAAGGTCAATACAGACCTTATTTTCTTCCCTAACAGAGCATTAGTGGCTTAGCTAAATAGTCAGCACCACGCTAAATATACATCGACAGAAATTCCACTTTATACGCAAAGATAACTTCAAAAAGTGCAGCAAATGCATTAAATTGTGTATGTACTTGGAGTTTTGTGTGTGTATCCACGCTTGTTGAGTGTGTGTGTGTGTGTGCCCGGGTGAGTGTTTGTGTGTGTGAGTGCGTGCGTGTTCTTCGGAGTGTACCTTCTATAATTTACTTGGCGTTAGTACTAGCGGTATATATGACGACCTAGGAAGGGTCAGGCGGACATGCACACGGCAGACTTTAAATAAGACGAGATAAGCATCTGCTAATTAATATTGGTTGCACGATCTCATGTTCTGCTTTATTTGGTTTCGAGTGTTCGTTCGAGTTTTGTTGGAATCGATTGCGTTATCTAAGGAGATTAGTGATATACGCTTTGGTTTTTATTGGGGATTGTGGGATTTTGGACGTTTTATCATGATCGGATGGTGTATTTTTTTGATTTTTTTTTTTTTTAAAACCTTGCCTCTCTCTATGAATTTCTTCTGTATCGTGGGTGCGTTTCACAAACATGAAATGCCACAAACACCCAGACTTGGGACATTAAATGATTTGCGGTCACATGAATTTATGTCCCGTACGGGAATGGTTTCCGCAACCAAGCAGCAGTCCAATCGCTTAACCACTGCACTACACAGGTTGTCAAGTTATGCAACGTGTGAAGGAGATCGTGTTATAGCTGGTTTTTAAAGACGCAATAGATGTCAAAGGTAAATCTAAATCAAATAAACGATACTAGGTTTTATAAGCTCATAAAAAATAAACAAATTTCAAACAATAGAGGGTGAATAACAAGAATGGATTCACAGTACAAAATGCCTTTTATTTGAGGCGTTGAAGCGCATTATCTCTGGTCACTGATAAAGCTTTGCACGTGTTATTGTTACAACCCTTGCCACGTCACGATGTCATCAGATAAACAGACAGACAAACACGAATATAACACCCTACACTTATCATCCTGATTAATATTTGCATGCATCTTTTAGGGTTAAAAGTTCTATCACTTAAATAACAATTCTATGACTCATCAATAGAGTTCTTATCCAATTGTCAGAATTAACAGTTACGACCTTATTCGGTTGATAGGTCGAACTCAATTTCTTTTAAAAATTCAATACGAACTGATTTGTGATTTCTGATGCGGTAATTACAGTGCATTTTCGTGTGTGACACATTTTGCAATGATTCCATATTTGCTCGTTTGACACGCTGTGACGAGGGTCCAATTGGAAACAGGCGAATATCAATTTTTCGTTTATTTGTTGTGTTTTTTCGTATATTAATAGGTATTATGCAACGTATGTGACCTCAGGATTCGGTGCGCATCTGTGCATCTTTATTGCATGTCTCCCTTTTATACAGTAACATTGTTTATTGTAGATATCTCGGAAATTCACTACATAAATGATGTAAGTAGGTATCTGCTCTTATTAAGTTCTTTGCGGATAACATTTAAGACACAATTTGTTTTGCTGTTTCGTAATTGGAACAAGTATCCGAATGTGACCTGTTTGTTTGAATTCTAGGTCATTGCATCAATGTAGGAGTGAAATTACAAATCGATTTGTTTTTAGTATAGAAAACAAAAGATCAGCATTTGTACTATTACAAGCAATTATTTATTATTGGAATTAAGAGGTCTTTATTACATTAAACAGCTGCATAATCTTAAGACAAGCCAAGAATAATGGTCCTTCTATCAATTTCTCAACAATTTCCTATCGAACATCGCTGTGTAACTGACATTTCAATCAAAAACTCGATAGTCATACCATATCCATATATCTTGACCACAAAACCACATGTCGGGCTGCCGTTATCCAATTATTTCCAACTACCGTGTACATTGCTCGCTTGTTTTGTTTGTATTTTACAATGGGTGGTATTAAACTCACAATGTAAGTTATAATTTTTGGTAATGCGAAATTTTCGTGGGTGTATTTTAATAGAATTTGCAAGTAATCTGGGTACAATAGGTTGGTGATTGGCGCGGTCAGGAACGTTCGGAAAGCTGGATGGGTAACATCGCGGTACGTTTAACAATACTGCAAATTTGGACTCATAAACTTATTGTGGAGGTTTAAAAACTTTTTGGATTGTCATTCAAATTGTTGGCGTTCTAAATTTGATTTTGTGTAGATTTGTTACGTATAGAGGTTGTTAAGCATAAAATTCTATGATTTCGTATCTATGGCTATTTATGAAATTGCAGGGCGTAACGACTCCATAACTCTACCGTTATTCATTTTTGGTAATAGAAATTGCCAACTGCGAAAAAAAAATAAACAGTTAGAAACCTTATTTTTCGGAATTATAAAATCTTTTCTCCAATGTGACATAATTATTAATAATATTAACTAAGATCACTATTAGCACTGATAAATATTTGATATTTTGTTTCTATACATGTTCCTTACACCTAGGGCGTGTCCCTTATATGAAAATTTCGCTGTAATATCAAGAACATGTATAACTGTTGCAGTATGCAGCTTGCTACGTCTTGCCTTAAGTTAGGGACGACTAGTTCTGGCTGAGAAATTGAGAATATTTAAAGCGAATGTAGGTAAATGCAGGCACCACGCCTAGCGCCTGTGATTTCTTGGAGGAAGTAGGTAGACGAGTGCAGTCACTCCCACATTCTTTTTTGGCAATCATATACGTCTAATGTTGACCATTATTTGTCTTGTATGAGCTGTCTTTTTAATCTGTGGAGTTACTACGATCGCTAAAAAAAGTGAATTGGAAAAGGTGCCGTGCCCGGTATGGGCCTGATGACAGCAATAGACTCGCTAGCTACATGAGAACCTATGGGTGAAATCATATGGATGATGTATAGACTCCTTTATTATAAGCATGATTGTATGGAGTATATTCCTTTTCTCAGATGCAAGAAGCATGTAGCCTACGTCTTGCACCAAGCAATATCATCTCGGAACGCAGGGACTCCGGCCCGACACTTTTTCAAATCGTGACTCGTCCCGCGGCCTCGCCGTCACGAACTATGTATACCGTTATCCAGACGTACACACCACTCACACTAACCTGCCATGCTTATAGACAGAAAGAGATAGATGTGTTTTGTCACCACCGTATTTGTGCCTGAAGGATATGCTCGGGGTCCTACTCTTTGTTTTTGATGTGTTAACGTATTAAAACTATTCGATGCGGAACTTAATTTAAATTTAGAATAAAACGTTCTTTTAATTATAAAAAAAACTTCTTACATAGTTTAAAATAAGAACGCTCACTGCGCGCTTAGAATTCGCGCCGGGATAAAAGCTGCCAGCACTTTAAGCAATAAGACCAAATGGTCTATGCTCTATGCCGCAATGCTCGTAAATCTCAAAATACTATCAATGGCTTAACCATTGCCGTATTATTGACGCGACAGTTCGAATTAGGATTAGCTTCTGCATTGTCAAGTGGAATTGAATTAACCGTAAAATGTAGAGTCACTGTACATAGGCGCATGTGCAACCATGCCTTACTTTTCAGTTTATTGGTGTCAAGATATTCTTGGACGAGAAAAACTGAGCTCTGATTAACCTATACAACAAAAGGTTTTTTAAAAAATCTTTCATTTGTTTTCATTGATACGTTTGAAAATTACAGGAATATTGTATTGTCTATCAATTGAATGACGGTGACGTCATCTTCCTCTTTCTAGTTAAGCTTCACATAACTTTCATTTACAACCTTGTCTATAACGTGTTAAGTTTGACCATCAATGTTTATTATTAGAAACTCGTAAAATGATGAAAAGACGGTAGGTAGGTTTTTAACAGAAATCTTCTAAATTCAACTGAAAAAATAGCGCCATACATGGAACGTGACTGAGATTAACTTGTGAAGCTAAAGCTAGAAGTTTATTGAACAACGGTATAACTCATATATTATCATCACTGTTACGTCCCAAGCAGGCCCTAGTTGAAGGCCTCTTGTTACATTTCGCCAAAGATCCTGTTAAATAGTCATTTCTTCGAGATACAAATTCGCAAAAAGTCCTCTGAAGTTATTGACAGCACTTGACCAGAATAGAACTATGAAGAACCCCATTTTACCATTTAAAAGAGGTACAATTTGAAGAGTAAAAAAATAATTTTAATGTTCCTACATTATCGTATTAAATGTATGGTAGTATAGTATATTTTATCATAAGTAAATGTATAGAAAAGTATAATAACTAAAACTAAATCCAGTAATTCGATCTTTAAGTGCCTAGAGATTCTTTTCTAAAATACCTATCAAATCAATTTAAATGAAGATACAGACAAGATCGTTAAATAAATTGAAAAATTGCTTTGGTAGGTATATCAGTAATATATTTATTTCGATTTTTATTGATTAGTAAGTGTTAAACGATCCTACCAGCGAATCGATTTAGATTTATTTAATCAAACAACCAATAAATTATACGCTTGGGTATATTAATAAAAACTTATTTTTAAATTCTGTCAAAAAAAGTTAATTATATTCTGTAGGACATAACATTTTCACGGCGCTCCAATCCTAACTGTTTTATTACTAGACAAAATGAAAGACACGACATAAAATTTGATTAATTGAGGTAAGGCCCGTATAAGGTGATGTTTAGGTAGCGAATATTTAGCCATCATTCTGATATTTTATTAACAAAAATTATAAAATTTTACCTCCTAACTTTGAAGGAAAGACATAACTTGATTTGTGTTAACTAATGGCTAACTAAAAAAATAATATTGTATATGATATAACTATATTATAGTTTGTTAAATGTTTGACTGCCTCGTTGGTCTAATGGTTGCTAAGCGCGGCTGCTGAGCATGAGGTCCTGGGTTTGAATCTCCAGTCGGGCAAAGTGTTATTGGGTTTTTCCATTGGGTAATTCTCAGTAGCAGCACGGAGTCTGGATTTGTGCCCGGTTGATAGCAATAGGCTTGCCCCCAATTACATTGGGACCTAAAAACATAACTGGCGAAATTTGGGTGTACTATGCTGTGCACTGTGTTTTTGGCAAAATGTTGTTTTATATCCAATTAAAATTAGTCGTGTCAGCAATCTAGATCAAACATAACTCAAAATTATTCATAAAACTTAACTACTTTATTTAATTACTTATCTTTACAAATCGAGTAAATAGTACCCACAATATTATTTTCTAGAACATTGAGCCTTCGTCTTAACGGCTTTTGACATTATGTAAATTTAATATAAATTACCTTCATTTGTTTTTCTGTGAAAAAAATAATTGATAAGCCTGTTAAGCGTTGTGCAGTCTGTAATAATGTCGTATCTTATAATTAGTTGGTTTTCCTGTTGTAATAAAGTCAAGTCATGCAATAAAAACATTGTTCATTCAGTTTCAACAAACACATTATGGCGTGAAGTACAAAATATGATGGGATTACTCATGGCTTATGGAGATAAAGAAAGAAGACGAAGAAAGACTCTTTTGATCCCTAAACTACAATGCTCTTTTGCTTTAAGATCAACATTTTATATTTGTTTGATATTTTAGGATAAAAAAATAATTTTTAGGATAATTTTAGAACTTACTACCTTTTTCTGAAAGCCGTAAGTAGCATAATATCTTAACAATAACATTTTTTTTCAAGTAAGAAAGTTTACCGATTTTTATGTTAAAATAATAAATTATCCTATTTTTTTTGTATACATTACCTACTTATTTTAGAAGGCATTTTATTGTACCTACAACAAGGACGTCTACATAATAACAAACTCACCTGCCTGATAGAAATTAAAAAATCAATCTGCGATAATCCAACTACATTGCAAAGTTAGTTCGTACAACTATTACCCGGCCGAGTCGAGTTGGGCGCTCGGCGGAGAAAGTTAGCCGGCGTGGATAAAACTACATTTATTGGTGATGCATATTCATCGTACCCCCAGGCGTAATACCTCACCACTCACCGAAGACCCCCGTGTGAACCAACAATACCTAAACGCAAGTATATCCTGAATGTAAAGCGGGGAGCAGGGTAGACCAATTTAGAGTGGTCGTTGAGTAGGTACTAGTAACTAGTTTTATATTCAGTTTAGTATAGCGACAGTGTTGTTAGCTCGTACTTATATCTGATATAATATATCGCGATAAGGATCTGGAAAAATATCCCTCGCTAAGAATGTTTGTCTGTCGAACATGAACGAAGCTGTTTGTAAATTATGGAGTTTTCTTGATGAAATAAGTATGTCATCAAAGTATTTCCTAGTAGGTTATCTTTGGCCATAATCCCACGGCTCTTTTCAATGCTTCAACTAAAATATAAAAGTAATAATTACATACTAGGTATACATTATTTTCACGTCACTGTTAATCAGAAATCTAAAAACATGTCGCCCTTTGCTATATGCATAGACAAGCATATTTAGTGCAGGTACTTAGATGCTACTGTAATAAAGTAACTGTGACGTCACTAATAGTATTAAACCCACAATATTCAGTGACAAAAACCGATCGAATTCAACTCCGAAGAAAACTAAATGAAGATGACAATTTTATTTTTTTATAAAAATCTCAAGCCACGACATGACGACACCTGTCACGCTGAGAGTAAATTACGCGCGGGACACAATGGCCGTCGTTGAATACTGAACACACAATCCATCGGTGCTTTCTTATACAAGAGCTTTATTAAAGTACTAAGTAATGTATCAATGGAAGACACGACATGCCAAGCATTCCTCACTTTGATTGACAATAGATTGATTTTCGATTATACGAATCGAATCTAAGGAATCTTCATTTACCCTGTATGTAAGCTCTAACGGTACTTTTCTATACGGGCTTACTTATTGTGTTTGCCTAAATAGAATGATTAAATGAACTTAAATTAAATTCTGGTACAGAAAACTTTTTTATCTAACACTCGACTCTACTTTTTTGCACTTATCACATTACAAAAAAAAACAAAATTTTAAATATTCGAATTCGAAATTCGAATGCAACTTATTCTTCGAATTGTCATTCCAAAATTTCGAAATACGAACTATCCTAGTCAACCCTCTCAATGCGTTCGCCATTTGAAAGACGAGAAATCCGGACTTGTAATATCCCTCAATCACTGCCTGTCTACAAACTTTACGCATTCAACTGTTTACTACCGTTGCCTACACTGCAACTCGCGAACGACCACTAAAACTGCGATACACTACAAATTATGAGAATGATTATTAACTTGGGATTTAAGTAGCTGTGTGAAATGGTTATTAATATGGGTGTAGGTTTTGTACAGTTCTTATACCGAAATGCTAAACAAAATTTGAAAAATCGTTAAGTTTTGTTGTTTGAAAAAATCATCTAGTTATAGAACAGTTTCTTTTTTAAAGAATGGTTTATTATCGTTCAATTCTTAATAAAATACACAATACTCACTAAACACATCTTACTTATCTCAGGAGAGATAAAAACGAAAAAAGAAATGATCAACCTTATCGCTAATAGCTACGTATGCTATTTCCTAACCAACCTAACCAGTTCTAGCTCCACCAACAGTCCTATCGAAAACATTATCCACAATAACCAATGTTCCGCTATCAAAAGTCTACGAGCGCGCTTGTCTATATGTGGCGAAAGTGTCGTCTACACGTCGGAAGCGTCTCGTCACGGCCGCAGATTATCGGACGAGCACCCGACGACCACCCGGCGAGTACGCGACGAGTTTTGTGAGAACAATCGTAGGGGATGCCTACTGAGAATGTGTACGTAAAACGGTAAAGTTGTGGGAAATTGAATAAAACGGTATGCCTATGTGCTGGTAATCTTTATTGCGCAAGGCTTAGGTACTATGTTTGAATAATAGCGTAAGTTTCTTAATTATATAACGTTTTACCGAGTTAAGGGCGATTTTAGACGTTGAAACCTAAGTACCGGGAATCGTGTAAATCGTCAGCACGTGTATAAATTGGCACACAACACGTGTTCACACATAACGAAATGAACTGGTATCATTAAGCAGCTTAGTGTTAATAATAACTTATTAATTATTCGTAACATCTTGTTTTACGAATTTGTTTACATCTTATTTGGGGTTATAATTATGTTTTAATGTCATCAAGTTAACAGTAGCCTGATTTAGTGTATGCGAAGTGAAATTATTTTACGTAAATTATGCTTAAAAGAACTATATCAAGTTACGGGGTATATCTCGGTATGATAAAATGTAAATGATTTTGTTTAAATAAATTATTTTTTGTTGAAACGTGTTAAAAAGTTTTATAGATGAAAAAGTAGACTTATTTTTCCTGTGACTGTTTAAGCACAAATCGTTCATTTGCAATAAAACTGTGTTATCTAAAAAATACGAATTATTTGTCATTTTTTTTTTGAGATAGTACCTACACGTTTAATGCGAAGAGACGAAATGTACAAGGCGGATAAGCCGCTAGATTAAAACAGCATAGGGCCTCAAGATTTCTTTACATTACAGTGGTCAATCGTGTAACCCATCTTTGACATGGAGACGTGGACATTTACGGGTTAATATCCATATAATAAAAAATACAATTAAATAAAACATTAAATTTAATTGTAAATTCAAACTGTCCCAGAATATAATATAATAAAATTAACTACGCAAATTAAAAAGAAATTAAATTAAGCGTAACTCGAGTAGAATAACCGTCTAATGCGCTAACTACAGCCCTTAAAACTTAATGCCTTTTAAAATTATACAAGTAGATATTAAAATTTGTCAAAGACTTTTAATACGCAGTAAAACTGGAAATTTCGCGGCATGTGATCGTAAGCCTGGGAAAGCGAAAGTTTATTACCTATTTCTGTAATAATTTCTAAGTAGATAAGTTACCGTAAAATACGCCAACTTTGCCACTTAGGGTATCATTGCCCGAAGATAAATTTATAAGCAAATTCTTCTGTTGCAAAAATACCTTCATACTGTGGTAACATTAATAGACTGTGATAGAAAATAGGTTTTATGCCTGACAATACTGCCTATTGTGTGGGTCGCTAACTTCAACCAGTAGCTTGTGGGAACTCGTAGAAGATGGTGTGCAATTTCGCGGGCAGATTGTGGTGCAAATTCAGGAGTTAATTGTGCACGATGATGAAAACACAGGTACGTTTCTTTTATTATATGTTATAGTTAAGCTCTTCAGCGGTATTTTAATGCTATTATCACCGCTGAAGGTTATTTTAAACTAAAGTTATAAAGGTGGGCAAAGTTATCCCATACTGTAGCGATCCCCTATTTACAACATTGCCCGCCATTAAAAAAAGCTTAGGGTTGGCACTTATCATTTTTTAAGTTTTAATAGAATATATTATTTTGGAACAATTTATTTTATTAACTAAGTAGATAGAATAAATTAATACAGTACTATGACAGTCGTCGAAATGAGGGGGACAGCTGTTTTCACGATTTCAGAGTTGGTCCTCAGAGATTACGTATTTAGTGCCGCATAATTTTTACTTTACTAACTTTGATTAAATTAAGTTTTTAATTCTTTCTTCTAACAATTTTGTAATACATGTTTTTACTTTCAGAAAAATAAGCCTAAATCTCGCACACCAAAGAGAAAATCAAGATTTCTTATTGGATCGAGAACGTACAGAAACTATACGGACGAAATGTTAAAACTGGCTTGTGAGTTTGTTGAGTCAGGCCAGATTTCTTCCCGTGATGCTGACCGCCACTTTGGTATTCCAAGAGGAACTATTATGCTTTAATGATCTCAATTACTGAAATAAATGTTGATTCTAATAAATAGGATATTGTTTTTTTTTCATTGTCTTTAATATATAAAAAAGTCTTGCTCGTATTACGGCGATATGCCAAGTTGCCAACCCTAGTACTTTTGAAAGGCGAAATGCGGTTTGTATGAAAAAGAGAAAAAAGGTCTGGGTAACTTTGCCCAGCTATTTTAGTTAGAAATCTTTCATGGTACTGTTTTACTTTTAAAAGTAAACGCCATTTTTTCCAAAATTCTTGCATTGGATTCTAATATAATCGGGCTAAAGGTCATATTTACGTCAAAAATCAACGTTGGTAATGTTGGCAAAAGTGCAGATTACTTTGCCCGGCCTCAAAAACAGTCAAATGATGAATAAAATGTTGAAAAATTATAAAATTTGATATAACAGTACACGCGCATGATCTACGAAAGACGTATTTTACCAGAAAATACTATCATCCACATAGTTTTTTTTTGCAAAAATTGAAATTATCCAAAAAAAGTGGGCAAAGTTGGCTGGTTTCACGGTACTGTGAAGTACTTGTTTTATAATGCACTTAGATTTTACATTTGACAAACTCGTGGGAATTGATTTCTGGTATATTAGGTGTATAGAAACGACTTAGACAATACTTTACATGGCTGGAAGCCTACTTGGTCTTGCCAAAAACCGATTAAACAGAAGGAACTCTTCTGAATCAGATGCGAGAGATGGCTCCCCAAAAAAATATACTCGAAAATTGTAGTTACCTAGGTAGGTATTTAGTCTAAGTGTTAAAGGGCGACCAGACTGTCCCAAATCCAAAATATTCTGTAGAAAGGTCATGTTAAAAGAACCTAAGCCTATCTAAAAACCAATGTCCATTTATTAAAAAGATGATGAGAACAAACTCAAATCCGCGGTCTCTGCCTTACCCCTCAGAATAACAGGCATGATTTTATGTACCAACCCACTTAACTATTAACATGCAACACTGTTCGGTCGAGTAAGTCTAAAAACAGTAAACAGAGCTTCAACCAATCAAAAAACAAATCAAAACGCAAAAACGATCAACAGTTAGCATTCAACCAAAGTTATAAGTAACACTAGACGTTGACAGTGTAGAGAATTCTAACTCAAACGTAGGATCATAAACCAATACATCTAGGTCACCTAAGTGTACTTTTACGCGGACCTGGGTTTACACCGAAGTGGACCTAGGTGTACTCAAAAGTGGACCTAGGTGTACACTGAAGTGGACTTCAGTGTACACTTATATAGACCTAAGTGTACACTAAACTGGACTTAGGTGTACCTAAGTGTAATGGTGTACGTGTCGCTCCCGGGTAAGCTTAGTAAGGACCCTGTTTGTAGGCCCACGTGGAGACATAGGTCTTACACGTGGAGGCCATTAGAGCATTTTAATATATAATGTAATTAATAAAAATTGAGGACTCTCATTGGCTGAGCTACAGAAGTACAGTCAAGGGTCGTCCCCAGTCGATTATACGTGATTGAAAATGTTCAGTACTTACCTGTTTTATTTATAAAGTGTTACTAATTAAAATAAACCTACCTACCTTTTTTAAATACAATGGATTTTTCTTTCGCAACATTGAATATTGAAAAGAAATACCTATCTGTATAAATATATCTTAAATTCTCGAACAAAAATACGGAAATCTCATGATTTGGATTAACCACATATTTAATTAATGACTCATTTTGATTGCGCAATGTTTATGCAATCACATCAAGCCGCATTCTTGGCAAGAAATTTCTTAATCAACTCCTTTTTATACAAAAGATTATTATTTTAATCTCGAAATCTAAGATTTATCAAATAAGACGTTTGACTCATAACTTCAGTAGTCTGCTAATCCCCTAAACGATGTATAGACACCATTAATATGTTGCTACTAACTGTAAGCACCATACTAATTTGATTTATAAGTCGTACAACCAATAAATTAATGTTAATTACGAATATTTTGGCCAGAATCAACATATTTATAAAACATTGTTAATCCAAATTTATCATCGTTAGCTTAAATTAATTAATGAAAAGGGTAAAGACATAGATATAAAAATGAAACGAAGAACTAAGTAATAAATTACGCGCGTGTATTCATTTAAAATGTTAGCTATCTACATGGAAATAAATTAAACTTAATTTAATACGCTAGGTCTTATCGATGATTTTAAAAATCGTCTTCAACGAAGTCATATTTAATATATTACATATTTGTACGTAATATTTACATAAATGCGAGATACGCGATGAAATCTTCGAGAACAATAAGTCGCGTACTCCCCGGACGAATTCAGACCGACCGCTTCGGGGAACGAGAGTTATTATGCCCGTACACAAACATATATTCTAGTAATACGTCAACGGTTAAATACGCGAGCGACGCGGAACATACGCCCAGCGTTCCGTCATAACCCGACACCACAGTTGCAACCCGTTACCGACATGGTACGTCGTCAACCTCCTTGATCTGTCCTAGGAAGCTTCCCACTTCCCTCCCATAGCTTAAAGGGTGACGATGTGCTAGCCTCAGGCATTCTAGGACTACTAGTATAGTTAGGCGGTAATCTAGAAGGTGTAGATAGGAAGCTCCCGTAGGACAGAGAGGAGTTGACGCCGAGAGACGCGTCCAAAGTGGAATAGTACCCGGATGAAGCGGCAGACGGCGGCGGAGCTGGCGGCTGCTGTATCTGCACCCGCGCCGCCTCGGCGTACGCGTCAAGGTGCGTCCTCACCAACACAAGCAATTCCCCGTAGTTAGTGACCGAGCCGCCAGCCCCCGCCACTCTGTAAAGCAACAACCGCGCCTCCCCAAAAAGACTGTCTAAAATTTTACCTGTCGTGAAGAGGACGATGGCCTTCAGACAGGAATACTCCGCCGAGTCGACGTGGAGAGCTTTCAACTTCTCCACTTGCTCTTGGAAGATCCTGATGTGGTCCATGAAGGCCACGACTCGGTCGGCCGCCATCGGCGACGCGTGGAGTCCCGCGGCCGCCAGTAGCGGGGCCACGTGTAGGGGCATGGAGCACTGAGACGCGTTCAAGACGAACAACTCCGACCAGACGAGTCTCAGCAACGCGACCTGGTCGGTTACTTGGAGTTCGGGGAAGAAGGGGATATTTCGCGCCCATTCTACGGCGGAGAACAGTAGCCTCGCCGCGAGCTCGCAGATATTGTCTATTCCCATGACGTTGGCAGGCTGGACGCACTGGCCGTATCGTGAGGTGGGGTAGGGTTCTGCCCGGAGGAGCAGTGAGATGTACGAGGAGAGGTAAGGGTGGCTGTTGAGGCCGGCGGATGGGTCGCCATTTGCCAGCGCGTACTGGCCAGGCAGGGCGAGGCCAGCCGGCTGCGACGGAGGCACGCGACCTCTTTGTACAGCTGCAACAAAAGAAACATTCACGTTAGAGGTTTAATTCTAATCTACAGAGCCTCAAAAAAGAGAAGAACCTATGTGCTTTTAACACCCTTACATAAAGCGCTAATGAGGACGGTACTCTACAATTCTTTGTAAATATCTATCTATATTTAAAACTAGCTGCGTCCTGCGGTGTTACTCGCAATTTTTTCGGGATAAAAGTAGGCTATGTATTAATCCAGGGTGCCAGCTACCTCCATATGAAATTTCACAAAAATCCATTCAGTCGTTTTCACGTGAAAGAGTAAGAAACATCCATTCATACTTAAAAACTTTCGCGTTTATAATATTAGTAGGTACTATACTGTTCGAAAGCTGTAACTATTCAAATTGATCCTCCTACACAAAATCCATGATATAATATTAGTTATTAACTATTTAATGTTGGCAATTAGCAGTCGAAGTTGTAAATGCGTAATATGCACTAAAATAGCGGCACCAGTCTTGACGCAGCCGTTAATGATCTCACTGCGTATTCAATGCAAAATTCATAGAATGCACACATAATACAGTTTTGTATTGTAAAGTATTTAAATTAATATTCAAGAGACTGAATACTGATACGTTATTTATAAAATCGTGAACGTCGTGTTTCCTCTAGCAACAGCAATGAGTTTTGTTGCATTGTGCTTCTAATAACATATTTTATAGTTTGTATTGCTAAGGTATGCAGTTAGACAGGATTCTAATGAATTTACGTGATTGAGAAAATATACATTTTTTAAAACGTCGCCCTACTTAAGGAATTTCTCTTGTGAGTCCGTTTTACAAACATAAAATATCACACACACAAACACCCAGATTTGTGACAAACATCTCATTATCACACAACTTTTTGTCCAATGCGATAAGCGAACCCGCATTTGTAATCGCTGCAGTCTAGTCCCTTAGCCACTGCGCCAATCAGGGCGTCAATTTTAAAAGTGTAAGTTAGAAAAGGTGATATGTACCAGAAGATTCTTCAAACATGTCCAATGAGCTTATGTTAGCGTATACATGTGTAAGTCTATCGCAAGACTAACTAATTGGCCGTATGCAATATTAATAAATAATTCAGAATTCAAAATGTTTTTATCTCATGTAAACTATTACAGGCGTTTATGAAACGTTAGGATGCTAGTTGCACGGTTCCAAAATGTCATTCCTATGGAGAAGAACCGGTAGGAAACACAAAAGGTTACTCATAAAAAAATGGTACAAAAAGGACTGTGCTTTTGTTTTATCTAAACTATAAGGAAAAGACTTAATGAATAACCTTTTTAGATTTGATTGTGCAGTGTGCATGATGCACCTGTTACCAGAAACAGCTGCCAAATCCAATATCGCGAAGGATAGATAGAGGGCATTGAGATTTTCTTTATTTAGATTATTATATTATTTGAGACCAAGATTATTCGATTGTAAACATCGATTAATGGAAATTCTGGTCATAGACATATTGAGATTAGTGTGTATTGCTGATTGCGCATGTGTCGTTAATCTAGGTAAGTGATGTTAAGAAAATCGCCAGTTTTGGAAAAAGAGATTTGCATTTGTTAACAAAAGCTTACAATGAGATCGTCCTACTAACTACAAGCCAAGAGAACCTTACAAGCCTAAACATTTACCCTCTTGCTTATAAACGATGCCAAAATGTGTTTTTAGGTAACCACTACTTAAGTCTATTGACATCTCTATTTTTTGACATGCAAATGACAGTGACAGGTGTCTATAATTTAATCGATTGTTCAACTCTAACAATTTTTATAAGTAAGGAGCTAAACCACAGCAAAGACGCCAAGAATAAGTAATTATAAAACAAGGAAAATACTTAAGCAAACAAACTCTAAATTGGCTTTAAACAATAATCACATGACAATCATGATTGATACGTCCATGGTATATTATTAGTCGTTGAATTACTCGTAAATATTTACTATGGCATGCACTCGTATGACGTTACTGCGTACCTATATTTAAATCGATACCTATATTAATAGTAAATACCGGTTGTGTTACAACACTATAATAGCTTATGGTATGGTAAGGTACAGATTAAAAATCGAACCGATGTGTTTGTAATTTGTGATCCGTGTTCCGAATTTGAATAGTACTGTTAACGTGTTGGAAGAAAGTTGCTTACTTTTTAAAGCTACATTTTATATTGATTTTTGTTAACCTTTATGCTGCCTAAGTTTTAAAAACTAACGCCGTTAAGTACGTTTCTTTTAAAATTTACTAAACGTTGGATGGTCTTTGAAAATGTGGACCTGATAATCATGCCAAATCAGAAAATATTAGGGGTACCTACTAAAATCGTAATAGTGGAATCGATTCATTATTCCTAAAGCCATTGACATCTCTGAAATCGCATGCCTAAAACTCGTTTATCAAATTGAAAAAGAATGTTACGTCTTAACCAAGTTTTTAAAGTGTCACGATCATGATTTTGCATTAACAGGTGAATGGCATAGAAATACTCGTACATAAAGCCTTCAACAACTAACGGAACATTCACTAAAATAAGCATTAATAAACTAATATCAGGATAACCCTCAAATGTTTACACTATAAGTCTATAACGTAGTAGAATACACAACATTTGTTTTAGTCGATTCTAAATTACAAGACCGCTTCACAGACGTTAAAGAATTAACCTGTTGTTCCTCAGTACAACGAGGCAGTTCTAAGATCGTGACGCCACAAATCATCGATACGATCCGAGACGAATCGACGTGAAAACGCGGAATCGTCGCTTCTAATCGTTCATTCGGAAATGCTCACTCACAGCCTCACGGGGGAACAAAAATGTATAGCGCGCCAAGCATTTGGAACGCGCCACGTTTTTTGGCGGGAACGCATCGCCGGCCGACGCGAATGCCCGCGCACGCGCGTACCTACCGCCTTTTTATTTCTTGTCAGTGCAACAAAAAAATAAACGCGTAAACAGGTTGTATTATTATTTTTTCTTTGAATGACAAGGTAACTGGAATTCGCCCCTCGTTCGTGTCGTAACGAACGCTTCCCACACTAAAACTAACTAAATACTGATTATTATAAATTGTTATGACATTTGATTACGAAGTTTCGGATTATTATTACAACGATTACATACGGATTCATACGTACGCTCAGTATCGATATTTACCAACCAAATATCACGATACCAATCATCAAAATAACACGCATTCACGAATTACGACTCGCATCAACAATTCAATTAAAGTGTTACATTGCCGGAATAATTCGGTTTGAATTAGAGTAATTGCGCGCGTGATTAGCCGGTTTCAGAAGGAAATGTAGGCCGCGAGCTCTCCCACGCCGCATCGACACCTAGCCTAATAGCGCGTCATTACACTATCTGCCGATACATCTCCGGTGCGTCTCGGCATCGACGGAACATCACTATCTGCTGGTATAATCGATGACCACTCGGCGCGAGTTCCAACAAAGCGATTGTTCAATCGCGTTCAATACTAATTACGATTCGGATTTCGAACGCGCGAAAACGTCAAACCTAGCTAATGTAATATTTTGTTAATTGATGTCACTAGTAGTTTACCTACTTAAATTCTTAGTATTGACAGATGCAAGTTTATGAATGGAAATTAATGTAAATTAGTGTTAATAATTTAATATGAGTGGGCTTCCCGTAAGGTTAATACAACTAGGTCCATTAGCTGTGATTTGCATACGGCTACGTCTCATTTCGGATTTCTCTTGTATAAATAAATATCTTTGATTATATCGTCGGCACCCACGGCGCATACTTCACCGGATTAAGTGAAAATTAGCAATATTTATATTGTAAATTAAATGGCTTTTTGATAACGGATTAGTTACTAACACATCACTTTAGTTAATAAGAAAAAGTAATAACTATTTTAACTGTGATATACATTATTGTTGATAGCAAGAGAGCCAATAAGAATTTATTTAAAAAGCTACATAACGAAAGAGTTATTTTTATTCAAACAAGAACATTGTTTTGACTTTTTGTGTCATTTTTCCATGTTGCCCATGCTAAGCTTAAATCTAAATTGATAAAGGAAACTTGAAAAATGACGCACACGAGCGGGACTCGAACCCGCGACTTTCACGATCGACTTTCGAGTGACACGATGGCTCAGTTGGCAGAGCGGCGTCACGGTACGGTGAAAGTGGCGGGTTTGAGACCCGCTCGTGTCTATCATTCTTCAAGTTTCCTTTATCAATTTAGAAGAATATTGTTATTGTTTTAAGGGTTATAGAAAACAATTGCTGGAAAAATGTAGAAACATCTAAGAAAATTACAACACTACATACTGGAATCACGACACGTCCAACCTATTTACGTGGTGTCAACACTAAACGATCTCTTTACATTGTTTTTATTCGAGATCCGTACTCAGTTCACCACAAACTTATTATTTTCTTCTAACATAAACCATTTTAGACTTTACGGCCTTGTGTTAGGAACGATTTAGGAATGACAGTAATGTGGTCAAGTATGATCTTGACACAGATTGCGTTGAGGAAACAATATCTCATGTCATTTCTGAGATCCGACGACCGCGATGTACAATCATTCAGAAAAGTCATAAATTTTACTTGTTAGCTTATATCTGAGATGGACTTTAGTGCTTGGCGTATCATAGCGTGTGCTATAATTATTCTAAAACCATTCATTGTTGTTAATCTTTGTAGTATGAGCTTTCTCTCATGTCATGACATCACATCAGCCCACTGCTGGACGTAGGCCTTCCCCAAGGTACACCACTAGGCCCGCCTCTCCCGTTATCACCACCCAGCCACTTCCAGTTACCTGGAATAGTACCTGGTCGGGAATTTGGGGCCGTTTTCTTTGGCTACTCTTCATGGAGGGTTTTGCCCATAGTCACCACGCTGGATAGGCGGGTTGGCAACTGCAGTATGGTGCGATTCCCACATAGGAGATTGCTGCTGCCAATCCTCCCGGATAACCCCATTAGTCGCCTCTTACGACGCTCCCGGATGAATAGGGGGTGATATTTTCTTGGCCTTAATGCCCGGAATCCACACATTTAAGACTATTGATACTTCTGCACTTTACATGATATATTAATACCGAAAGAATATATTACTAGTATTCTATGGTTCATTAGACACAATATTACACACTGACTCCGATTGACAATTTAGAAGTGAAAACTTAGATCATATAAAGCTTAACAACGAGAACGAAAGTTGTACTTATAACAATGCAGAAAAAAAAGCATTCACCCTTGTAAGAGCTTTGAAACTCCGAAAAAGAATCCAGGACGACTTGATGATATGATTCCATGATTTCTTTGTTTAGTGTTTGACAACATTTTCAAGTACATAACCAAAGTATAATTGCTACAATTAACGATTGTCATAAGGATAAACTAACTGTAGTTATTGTATCGTTTATAACTATTTAAACGGCCGACAATTACCGCAGGGCTGTCGAAACACGTTCATGGTCAATAAAGCCGCGGATTTTAGCTTCGTTTAGAAGCAGGTAATGAATTTCAACAACTCGGAGAATTCTCTCGGATAAATTATCTTCTTAATTCAGATATCAATGGTTTGAAGTGATTTTTGGAGCTGTTACCAACCAAAGCACCCTTGGATTGCGTATTGTCGTACTGGCATATAAGAAAAATAAATCAATAGGTTTTCTTGTTCATAATATCATGTGAAGCTTTTAACCCTGATGGATAAATATCGTAGGTATCTGACAAATTCTTTACAGGTAATTAAGTCTCAAATAAGTACTAAGAAAGAGCTACGCTATTGAAGATTCTTAAACAAAAAGAAAAATAAGGGGACCTAAAATTTTCCTAATTCAGAAAACATACGACTTCCTCCTTTGAGGTAACGTAACCAGTTAAGCTAGCAATATCAAATCGATAAATTGCGATCACCATCATAAAGTAAGCATCAATCTACAAAACGCTAGTAGACTATACAGAATGTGAAGAGAGTGAATTAAGTGAAAGTGATAAGCCAGAATCCTTGAGGTAGTCGAGAAACAAGGTGGACTGCTTAATGCTTATGCAGCAGTAAAATTATGTAGTAGTCACCGTGGACCAAGTCACGGACTGATATGATCATGAACCAAATAATGGGAGTTTACGTTGACAAACTATAGGTATAGTTATTTAGACATGGCTACGTACAGCAACACTGTTTTTGTTCGAGTATTTTCCTCCTAACGCCTTCCTAAAACGCAATGTTTTAGGCACCGTTATCATTAGCTACCTATTGTGAATACTGCGGTTGCCAAACTGTGTTTTTGAATCTATGGTGACGTGATCTTTAGTGAGGTTTCTTATCTTACAGCCTCCGCTATACTGTTCAACTGATCATGACACATCAAGCTTTTCACCTTATCTTTGAGAATGATTATTTCTGTCACGAATATTAAAAAGTCGTCAATAACGTCAAATGATGAAAGATTAGCAAAACTAATAGTGCCAGATCCATCTAAATAATTAAATAAACCATTTCAAAGGTCAATTTTAAAGTAAGTAAAAGCTCATGAGTAATCTCTTTAAAATTTTAATTGACAGCAACAACTTGTAACAATATAAATACAAATAAATCATACATTTTCCTCTCCGCACAACCCTAAATTAACGGCCCTGTGCTAATTTGTTCCAGCGAACTGATGGATGCCAAGAAGAATAAAATTGATTTTCAATAAACTCGTATTTGCATAACAAATACCAATAACATTAAACTGGTACCCAATTTAGATTCCAACACTTTGATACAGAGCCATATCTTCATATCCAAAAGGACCTAAGACAATGTATCCAGATTTTGAAATTTAGTTAAATATAGTATCAAAATCACGATCTTAGAGTCGGATATGCAAAATCATATTTTAAGTTTTGACAAGTTCTTTAGTCCGCGATTTATAGATGTGTTCCCATTTTATAGTGAGCATATTAACAGCCCGAACGAAACAAGATATATGTTGATTTAATAAAATAGAAATGAATTTATTGGTTGTAAAATTAATATTTTAGAGTGTGTTAGATGACCAATTTAATGCTAAAAGCTACGAAACTTATAATCTGAATTTACCTATTTAAGATAACAGAATGATGAAAACAAAAGAGATAATGCTTTTTCACGTTGAAAGCTTAATTGAAAGGCATAATAAAGTCGATGATATTAAAAAAAAATGATTAAATCTTACATACATATGAGCAAATTATTCAAAGGCGATTTAGCTATCTATTACTCGCATGTCAAATAATGGATAGACCAGTTTTCAAATGAATTATAAAAAAGCAGAGGCTAAAATCTATAAGGAGAAGGGACAACAGTGAGAGAAATTCAGAATTTCCCACTCATATCATTCACTCGAGTGTGTACTCGCAAGGGAAGTTATTGAGATGTCAGACTACGATATTATGTTTTTAAAAGTGTATTATAAACCACTGCTAACCCCATCAGATGAATAGCATGAGTAACACACGCGACATGATAAGGTAAAGTGACAACAAATGAATAATATCACACTCGTTACAGAAACATGTTAATTGCTTCACAAGAAGTGCTATAATAACATTATAATTCTATGTAATAATTAAATTCTTACAAACAATAAAATCTTAGGGGTTTTACTTATTATGATGCGGCAAGAAATTCCTGGCGTTGATATGTAAGAACGAATGACGTAAGACCATAAATTGTGACGTCTTTAATTCTTGCGATACGACACTTGGAAAAAGTGCAGTAGCTACTTAAAACCAAAGAATAATAAAATATGATGATGATTATAAAGAAGAAACTCGTTTAGAAGCCCATGATATTAAAGTGGTTAATAAAAAAAACGAAATAGAAAATGATACTGAAACACGATACAATTTAGATGAAGTTGTAAATATCGAGGCGACTTTTTATGAGCTTTCGATGAACAAGAAACACAATACCAACAATGAAATAACGACTATTAAATAGCATAACGTCTAAATACGTTATCACGTCCATCAATACATAAGCACTAATCAAGATAACATTTCACGGCTAATGACTCACAAAACGACACACCAACGTATAAATAACCAGCAATAAATCGTAACATTAACGAAGGCAACTCGCAGTCATTACTTACTTTAGACGATACGTATTATACATCATACGTACATTTTAAATTGTAAAGTTTGGTACACAACTTCATTTACCGTTCGCCTATTTATTTTAGTTGTTAGCCACTATCTCGTTACGACTCGATACAAGTTGATAATCCGTTATTTATGTCGTACATTTTTCAACAAGAGCCTAGCACGCGACTTGTCGCCCGACTCTTGAACACCGACAAATGGTCGCCCATCCACCTTTTGTTGCTCTAACGGTTGTGTTTTGATATCATTAGGAAATTCTCGGCTTTTACGACAGTGAGAAATATTGTTTCTAATATACAGATTAGAGATTTGTCTGTTACTAATGTAGAAAGTAGTAAACGCAAAGTCAGTGACGAATGGTACACACGATTACACCGTCGATTAGTGCGACATGGAACGATAAACGTAAGGTTTTGATTTGTGGCATCCAGAGATAGATACAGATTCTCCAAAGCAAAAAGGAATTCCTGAGTCAATATCGAGATACGATAGAAAGTCGTTAAGTCAAAAGAATGTAAACAAAGCCGCCCACCGAGAACTGCATATCTAAATGAACACTAAAAACCGGACACGGAAGACATCAAAACAGTACCAAATCAAATAATTAAAGTTATCGTAAAGATAAATTTGGTTGGGAAACGCTAAAGATTTGTATAATAAAGCTATTGGGAGGCACGTGCTGAGAATTAAGCGCATTCCTGTCGAGCACTCCACAACCCCATTAATGCTCGCGTCGGGTTTTTGTAATTATCGACTTATTAAATGCCGCCTGAGATTTATGTCAGGACGGCAACAGGTAAATCTGTTTCGTTACACCCATCCGCTGATAAATGAACTTGCAAATGTATCGGAAACTGAAGCTGCCATTAATGCGCATAATGCTAAACACATTAGAAAAGTCATTAACCCTCATTTCATTCATATATTACCTATATACTTGAGTCCTTCAACATAGGACTACGAATATACTTTTAATGGGTTTTAACATGTATAACCAATTTCAGAGTCAACTCAAAACAAATTGTGCATATAAAATGATGTTAGAGAGAAATAAACGAAGACACCATGCACAGAGTCACTGACCACAACAACGTACGAGCGACGAAGACGAAACGAAGCCTTGCGATAATCATAATACGCTTGCAGATATGTGATTAGCTGTGGGGTCACGAAACGGTCGGCGTTAGACAGAGAGGACAGGTTGTATCCTTTTCTGGTACTCGGAGTGCTGGATGGCGCCGTCTCTATCAAGCAAACGACCGCAGGGCGCCTAAACCGCTATAGTAAACTGTGACCTCACGAAATT
This sequence comes from Abrostola triplasia, assembly GCA_946251915.1. Lineage (NCBI taxonomy): Eukaryota > Metazoa > Arthropoda > Insecta > Lepidoptera > Noctuidae > Abrostola > Abrostola triplasia. The sequence continues at coordinate 9,337,734 of OX276435.1, forward strand.
CTCAGCGCACGATACCGAGGATGATTCACGTGTAATGACGGACGTACAGACGGACTGACATATAGAGATGCGGACGCTAGATGAATTCCAAACGACAGGTCGGGAGAAAAAGCTGTTTTAATTTTAAATACGGTCATGATTATTATGGACTGTTATCGTTAATTTTATTGAGCCATCACCAACATTAACATATTAAATTAGTTTTTGTTCGATCTGTTGTGTTCATTTGTCTGTTATCTATGATTTTGATGGGAGCTTCACTGGTCCATTAAGCTGTCAGCAATATATAATTTTTAAAATCCACATTTGTTGGCATTCTTTGACCTTGATTGGGATCTGGTCGCGTGACACGGTTGGAATTCCGAAGAAGTACTGTATGTGAAGTTGATAGTAACGATGTTAAAATATAAAGTGAAACTATAATGTTGGATGTAGATGTGCTATAGCTGGGTACGGTACAGAGGGCACGACCACAGGGAACAGGTTTCCTGAGACTACTAACGTAGTAACCAATATACATGCAGACCGTGCATTACTCTCAAGTATTCAAGATTATACGACGTTAGAACGGAACGAGTTGGCTGTGAGAAAATTTCACCTGTAGGAGCCCTATCAATGTTGATTTAGACGACCTTTCACGGGGCTGCTATAAGCAAAATGTTTTACCTTATTTTCTGCTTACAGAGTTGCAGTTAGCTTTTGATATATGTATATCTATCTGAGCTTAGAACAATTATAGCATTGGGGATTTTGTTATGATGTATAAATAGTATAAAATCATGCTTAGATTAGGATGGCAGAAAGGAGTTACGAATTTGCAAGTCAAGTTTCCCATCTTAAATTCGACGTAGATTTTAGAAATATGCTGTTTTGAAATAATTGCATCAATTCTACAGAAGTAAACGAAGCACCAGCAATCACAAACACCAAAATAAATGCCGAGGAAGCTAAATTAGATATTAAAACTGCTGCAGTGATATTTCACGAGCCAACATCACACATCGTAAAGGAATTAGTATCGAGAGTGTGAGAGTATGTACAGATAAATCACCTACACAGTTCGTTAGGAACAGGCTGCGCGCCACGGGGGTCCACGTTCGATCCTGTGCCGGCAAGTGGAACGCTGAGGTAACCCCCTGTAGAATATTTTGACGGCCTGTATACCGGTATGTACGCTCAAGTTGATGAATGGTGAATTTTTTGATTGCTGCTCTTTTGGAATTTCTTCACAGTGAAATTGTTTCATTTGAAATTAGAATTTTAGTTCTATGTTTGAATTTGTCCGTTGCTTTTGTTTTGATTTCCATAGCCATTATGTTCTGACTTTTTAAATATGATCGTGGTCTTAAAGAACAAAAGCCCATCAATAATAGAGTCGTATTAGATTATCTATAAATATTAGTAGGTTGTATAGGTAGAAGGAGCAAATAATTAAATTATCATATTACTCAGCTATAAATGGCAACAACTTATTATATATTATTATCTATGTTTAAAGATTACATCATTGCAAAAGTTACGCGTGACAGGTTCCTGCTCTAAAGAATTCGATCATACACTGATAAAATTATTATAAGCTTTCACACCATTTTGACAAACACCGACAAAAATGCGGCAATTAATTAATGCAATGGAACTACGTAATATTTATAATATATGAACATAATTTGAATAATTAAATAACATGCTATTGTTGGCGCCATTAGAAATGATACCATAGAGGCATAGACACATTCCGCATACCAGCGCGATTGTCGTAAGCAACAGGTTTTTTGAACATCTATACAGGCAAAGGAATTTCACAATCTGCCACATTCGGCGATACTACTTGTTAGTCTTTTTACACAAAAATAAAAGAAGGTTTATTTCCCTGACCGAGATGAAGGCGTCCGTCAAATTTTAAAAAGTTAATTATCGGATACTTTTACCATTTCGTGTGGCGAGCCCCGGCGATACATCATACGGAGGAATATAAATCACCGGTTGATTGATAGTGGTATACATCTCACGCTCGTTCGCTAGCTCCTTTTTTAATCCGACACAAATGATTTTACACTTTGATTCCTTTTTGTGACGCCATTTCGCTTCGGAGTTTACGATTTGTTCGAAATGGATTTTGTACACCTGAATTTGTTGGGACTTGACCACCTTTTTATATTAAAAGAGCCTTTTGATGATATTGAATGGGTTAGATTTAATAAAGGCAGTGTACAAGCGTGCCGTTGTAGCCAGCCTTTATATTGTGAAAGTAATTTTAATACTGTTAACAAGTTCAATATGTAATTCTACGCTGATTCTATGATTCTGTAAAAGTCATCGATAGGAAACGGTTGAATCGATTGTTAAGCGTGACCTAAGTGTTTGAGTACTATGGACCGATACTTCTGAATTCAATATTGTCGTACGTGACATCGGGCGATGCCGTTTACTGAATGATAGCCACTAAGTGAACGCCACGAGGAAAAGTTCACGAGCCCAACATAAAGACTGTGTAATTTAAGTGCCTATCTATTTTAAGGGCACAATAACTCGATGAAATCTCCTTTCATCGCAATGTGAAATTTAATATTCACTACCGTACACTGTAAAGCCAATGTTTATAGTGAAAACCTATCAAGTTTCTAACAGCTATTGAGCGACCCGTACGTATACCTGCGCGCACAAAAACCTTTGCTATAAGAGATTAGCGTGGCGTTTTCTATTGTAGTTGTACCCCGATTCACATGCAAATGCGTGATAAAACGTGCGGAAATATAATTAGCTTAGCCGGTATCGAAGGGTCGTGAACCTTGCCAAAAACCGGTATATCTTCGAGTTATAATTAATGTTTTGGTTCGGTTGTAACTTTTGACCAGTGTCCACTGTCCAGGCCTAGGGGTGTTTTCGCGACGCTCCGTGGGAAAGCGTGTGACGATCGTATCTTTATGGTGGATGGTAAGAGTTTGTTTTTCCGAGAAAGAGGCCATTATACGCAGTACAAGAGCGTCGTAAGACATGTCACAGTTATTATGCTCACTAGAAACGATAATATCTTTCGGCTATGACGCACACAAAGTCGGTATGTATGTGCCGAGTTATTCTCGTCTAAAGCGTCCGCCTGATTGTTGACACGATTAAGTTGGATCAATCTGTGGGTAAAACCGTATGAAACGTTATTTGTAAGTGCTAGGTGTTATCTCTATTACGGACAGATGGTCTCAAGCGTGTTAGTGGTCAAACTCTATGCTGTAAATATCAATAACTTATAGGTAGGTTTGTGTTGCTATGCTATAAGTACGTCAGTTTTTTTCCCAGCATGTCCAACCAGCTTTAAGCAAAAATTTGAAACAGTTCCAGTCTTCAAACCTATAATTCCCATTCATAAATCATAACCACAATCCATTAGTCCTTTTCGCAAAATCGTTACGATTCTCACGGTTCAATATTTGCAAAACTAGGATTGGACTAATCCAAACAAACCCTTACGGTCAGTTGGCCAACAAAGGCCAGGTGTCCGAAGAATTAACGCCCTCTGAACACGACCTTTTGGCCTTTCGGCGTCTTTGTGACCAGAGGCGTGTTTAAGGCGTAAGGGACAAAATATTGAAGTAATTTGCCCCTTCGGAAATCATGGGAACGTAAAGATGATGTTTTTGACATGTTCGGGACAATGCACATTGTGCATGGTCAGCGGTCATTTGTGCATGGATTCATTTTTGATGGAATTTGTACTGAAAGGTTAGGGAAGCTAAGCTTTTTGCATGTTGGTAACATAACTGATATTACTTTGGATTTTTTCATAAATGATTTATTTCTTAAAGGATTTTGGCATAGGAGTAAGTCCAATAATTGAACACATGCAAAAGATCAAATTAAAATGGAAGTTCATACGAATGTTAGACGGATTCAAAACGAGATAAAAATTTCAATTTACATGTTTCTACATCCCAATAAATGTTCAAACAGTTCAATTTAATCAACTAATTCAAATGATAAAACCGATCGTTCCCAAAAACAACACGTTAGATACTTTCAATCTCCCGCAAAAATCGTAGCCCATTAAAATTCAAGCCTGGGGGACCCGGAATCTTTCTAAATGACCGGCCTAACACAAAAACTTATTAAGATATAGCAAACAATGAGAGGTGATTGATGCGCCCTGAACAAAAGGTGCTTGGCCATTGTTCAACGACGGCCAAACCCGAGGCATGCTACATGTACGTACCTTTTATGCACTTTTAATAAACCGGTATACTAATGCGGTTAATTAATCAATCCATATGAAAGCTTTGTTTCACATTTGCATTTGCATAGCGTTGGTAACTGTACTGAAATAATAGACTATTACCCTATTCTAATGTGACAGATTAATTATTTATGTCCAGGATTTAATGACCGCAAACCGTTTGAATGGACGCCAATAGTAATAACAATTGCCCGTTGGAACACCTATTGGCACGAAGACGACATGGATATGTATAACAATTCATACAGAGCGAGTACTAAAAACGACAAAATAAAAATATTGAAATCAAAATTTCAAACGATTAAAAACACTGATACCATCCATAGTGACGATAAAAGCTCTCTTAAATCTCTACTTCAAATAAATACCAAGCATTCATAAAAAAGTTAAAAGCAAAACTGACCACTCATTTCTAATGGTTACATAAACTAAAGATCGGACATCACATAAAAAACATATCTCTTACATCAAGGTGTATCACAATTAAACGTATTAGGTGGAAGCTTCTTTCTCAATGGACCTTTTCAAAGCTAAAACGTTTTACAAAACATCTACCAACTGTGAAACAATATTAAAAAAAGAACACAAAAGATCTCGTTTAATCTCTGCATCTACCAGTTTGATATCTAAGACGATTACAAAGCGACAAAGGGGACACACTTACCTTTTTTTCTATTAACAGTTAATCTCGTATAAAAAGGAGACTAGAGTTCGCACCTTTCTTTTGTCCTGAGGGCAAACAAATCGTTTGTTGCCCAAAATATGACGGGGTCGAGAGACCTAATGCTGTGCTTAAGGGTTGAATGAGAGCAGCGGGTTACCGCGTCCTTTCCGGTACGATTTGGCCTCTACATTATCAAAGGGAGCAACCCTAATGACGCAGAGGTGGGATTCGTAAAAACTTTTGTGGAATTCACGAATACAGACAACGCTAATGAAGTCGGTGATCATTTATGGGAAATAATAAATGCTATAGATGGCAATAACAAGGTTGATATGGCATGAGTAGGCGTATTCAAAGATGTTGAAATAGTTTGCGATGAAGAACTTGAATTAAGATACAAAAATATTAACACAAGAGGTCGTCAAACGGGTGCCATTGGATCTATATGGACAATAATAAGCGCCACAGCGGGTGTTCTGTCCACGTTATGAACTCTTCAACCTCGGTGCCCTCGTCAAGACCGTTTCCTTTATGGCATAAGGAAATTACTTTGGTCGCGTGTTATCTTTTTAAATGTGCACCTGTGTCGTTACGAGTTTTGGGTAAATAACTTCACATTTATGCCAAATTTTGGACTGTTTTGCATAAAGTGTATTAAGTAGTCAACCTCTGCGTCCGTCTGTGTTGTAATACTCCAAACAGATGTTAAAGAATACTCAAGATCAAATCCTAAATTCTGCTGCCAGAAATATATTTTCCATTGTGTCCAAAATCCAATAAACACCATAAGGTATTCTTTTCACAATGTTGTATACAATGGGCTATTAAACGCAATAATGTCGCACATCATAAAACTGATAGCTTGTCAAGCCAACTCTTCTCAAGCCAGCCTTGACCTGATACGAAACTATTAATACTCGTAAATAATACGCAATTGTGTAAACAAAAGTTTTTCAAAACAGTTATTCTAACACACTTAGAACCATTAAGTTTGTTTTACGTTTGTGAATAGTTATCACTGCTTCTTGAAAGGTTCGAGGTCACACGAATTCCTGAATACCATCAATCATAGCGCTGTCTTTAAAACAATAACCGGGCATATTAATTCCATCGTAATAATAACCTATTACAGCCCATAACTTTATATTAACATTGATCGTCAACAGTTACTTAGAGCAGTGCCCTTGGGCAGTCCGTCGACTAATGACTCGACAAGATTAATGATTTTACTAATTACACTTGTGACAATCAATGTATCTTTAAAGCGAGCTTTTTGTTAGTAACACCGCATATTCTAATATTATTGATGTATTATGTAATTTATTAGCAGCTAATAACTTTGTCGTAATTGTAACAGAATTAAAAGTCCTGTGCATAGAAAACAAATAGCTTTTAACTACGAAACGTAAAGGAATTATGAATAACAGTAAGCATTTAAATACAACACAAGGTACAAGAAAGAATAAAAATAAAGTGAGAATAGAAGTTCAGAAGAAATCAAACCTTTAAAATCTACAAATAATCAAAATCTACAGAAACAGGTACAGACAAAGGATTGGTGTGAGAACATTCATATTTCCATCATACTAAAGCAAATAAACTTGCGAATTTATAATATCTTATCACCTAATACTTACATACTGACAAAAAGTACCGGTGAACAAAAGAAAATTTCAGTTTAAAACGCGTATGAAATGTCTCAATATAGGCATGTATGTTAGTTGCTCATCTATCTACGTTGCCAATTTTGTTAGTATGTATTTACCAAAATTTAGAAATGGTAAAATATTTGACAATTTCATGCTGATTTCTTTTAAAATTTGTGAATTTTTCTCAAAATATTAGTGACTCACCTTCTCTCCTCATGCCCATTTTGAGACATTTTCTGAGCCTGCAGTACTGGCATTGGTTTCTATGGTGTTGGTCGATAGGACAGTTCCTATTGCCTCTGCAGGAGTACGTCAGATTTCTCCTCACGGACCTCTTGAAAAAGGATTTGCAACCTGTGGGAGAGATTTCATACTTTAATATTGTTTACTTTTTCATTTATACCGAATTCATCCTCATCGTCACTAGTTTATTGAATTACGAGTAGCAGCATGAGCTTTTTGGAAGGTTCTTAGTTTTATTGATTTACCGTATAATCACTTCATAAATTGGAATTTATTCGACAGTATGTAAAAAATTCGGAAGCCTCTTCGTATATCATCGGCGAGTAAAATATTCGTGTCTGTCAACAAGCCGAATATTTGTAACCGTATGCAAACACGAGGTTATCCCAATATTTTACAATACTTTATGATTGTCGGTAGTAATTACATGTTAGCCTATTTTGTTAATATGCTTAAAGCTATTAACATAATACCATATATCAATCGCTACCCGATATCGAAATACGACAATTTGTATGGAAGCGTCAAATATATACGAATTTATAAAACAGTTAAAATACCAACTTAACGATCTAAAGACAGTTAAGACCAATCTCATGAATATATTATGCGTAAATATTAGAATAAGAAACAATTTGCTTAGGAACGCGCTGCGTAGCGCCTTTATACAAAACACAATAAAATATATTAGAGCTTCAAATTCAATATGGTTGAGAATCGTGTGGTGTCCCACAAGGAGATAGTAAAACATCGTTTGGCGATGAAGAAAAGAAATCGAATTTTCAATAAAAATCGAATCGCTGTAAATTATTTAGAAAATTATCTCGGATGTCATAAGAACGTAATCGTTTATAGGAAATTGTCGCTATGCGTCTTCCATATTTGGCGACTTTAGAGCAACTTCGAAAATATAGACATTTTTGAAAATTTCAAGTTTAAAACCAGTGGGAGGTCAGTATGCTTATATAATTAAAGTTATTGTGAATTCAGAGTAGAAGTCGCATGTATTCTGGCTATTAAATAAACTAATAAAATACCGTGATTGGACGGCTCTGTGCGTTTGTTAGGAAGTTATGCAAACGTCTTATCATTATGTATTAGTACATTTAAATATAAAAGACATTTATCTATAAATGAAGGGAACAGTATCAGTTACGTACTGCCTCGTGGGCTGTTGGAGGCAGCTTGGTATTTACAAATTATGGTATATATATGGTACCTAATGATGTAGTTGAAAATCTGTTTTTAATTGGCAAAGCAGTATCAGCTTTGTCATTAAAAAAGAGAAGTTTTCCAATAATATATTATGCTGTAGAATAATGCTTTCCAAATCCGTAACATCATTATTGAAGATTTGGCGTTGGACTCAATTAGATTAGGGTTAGCTGTTCGAAGGTGCTTTATGTCATTGTTATGAGTTATTTACTTCTATGGTGTTGGCTATATATGCTGAATAACCTATTCTAATATTACAAAACGGAAGAGTTTCTTGGTTTGGTTGAACGCGGTCATCACAGGAACTACTGATTCGAATTAAAATATTTTTGCGTTAGATAGTGCATTTATCGAGGAATACTATAGGCTATGAAATATGCGAATTTCTATGTGGAAGAAGTCGTAGGCAAAAGTTAGTATCTTACAGTTCTTACACATCAATGTCAAAAGAGCGATCATTTATATTGGCTACAGATCTACTGCTGGTTGGTTGGTTCTAGTCATAACATTGTGGATTTACATCAACATCGGTAAGGTGGAAATTCCAAAATCGAGTTTAGAGTCATTTACATTTCCATCCGACAGCTTCACAGGTAATGTACAACTTCTCAATCACCAGTCAATGCATAGTTATCGCCACTTTTAAATACATAAACCATGTTTCTCGCATTCGTAATGAAAGGAAAAACGATACTACCACAAATCGTGGGTAAGCTTCCATCTATCGATGCTACAAGATATCTCAGATTACCATCGAATGTTACGATTTCCAAAACGTATCGACTTCTGAGGTAAAAATCTTGGCAATAAAAGATCTCGTTTCCCTTTAAATATATAATAAACTTCTCATATTAATTACTAAGAATTTAATTGTAGGCATTAAGTTTCTTTTATAAGGTACTTAACGAATTTATGGGTGTTGGAGTATCGTGGCTAGAAGTTGGTTTTTGTTGCTAATCTTTGCGTGAAACTAACCAAACTTTGAATCAATAAAAGAAAGACTTTCCAACTATATAGCGGGGTTGCAATGAGCTTGCATTGCAGTTTATTTTCCGTTGCGAAAAACAACGGAAAATGACCTGCAATGCAAGCTAATGTAAAGGCATCAGACAGCTTGAAGGATTTCATAGTTGCCTTAGATGTAATGGGTGAAGAAGCATCGTTTAGTAAAATCTGAACTAGTCCATATGAGGAGTACCATCAACCGACGAGCGTGTATGAGGAACGTCATTCGTGTGAATGACGCTAAAGAAGTATGCCAGGATCGTAATAAATGGGAATCCGTGGTCTCTGCCAACCCCTCAGGGAAACAGGCGTGACTTTATGTATGTTAACTAGTCCATAAGTTGTACCGAAGCGAGGTAACGAAAAACTTGGTAGGTATAATTTACTTGGTGAAGTAAAATAGTTTGTGACAGGTAATACTAGTATAGACAATGTGACTTTTTTGTACGCTATAGATTTTGTGTACAAAGTACCTACCTACAAGTAGTTTGAAACATATTAAACGTGACGTAAGCAGTAAGCAGACATTGTTTCCAAACATAGGTTGCCTACGCCAAGATGACATTATAGACACAAAATAGTATATTTTCTGTGAAGTTGAAATAGTTGTGTATTTCATATCCACTAGCCTTGAAAAGATTATTGTAGCTACCATCAATGAATAATGAGGAAAAATTGTCTATTAATCTCATTGAAGTGTGCTGTAGAATTGTACGTACAATTCTATCTAGCAATTGATCATGTAAATATTAGTTTTATTTAGCTGTCTTTTTAGTTAAGTCAAACTAAATAGTTAAGTAAAGATACAATGCATGAACTGTCGGTTCTCGGTACCTGATATTTTATAATAAAAATGTCTGTAAACGTAAATAAAAATACATATAAAAAACGGCTAAAAAGAATAAGCGTGCAACTGAAAATTCAGCTTCATTTCGGCAACAAAGCGCAGTTTCCAGAAAGGTTTCTTGCTAGTTGCGATACCGTTAGAGGTTTGCTCACGTAGCCAATGCGCAGATAAGCCGCTGTGCGGTTACCGCGGGCTTGGAGTACGTGCGGCGGTTGGACGCTCGTTACGATATATGCTAAACACCAACCACACGGCTGGGTTAAGCTGGTAGACGGATATTTAGAACAAGTTTGTTTATTTTTTTCAATTCGCGATTGTTTTTTTTTCATAGTGTAAAATTTGTGTTCTTTTTTCATAAATAAGTCGTTAATAATTTCGGTCAATCAAGAGGTGTCAAGTTGTCGGTCGTAGTGACGTTCTAAGGGGGAGGCCTTTGTTCAACAGTGGACGTCTTCTGGCTGATGATGATAAAGAGGTCATTCATTCCCCCTAATTAAGTTTTATGATAATATACAAAATACCATAAGCGATCTTCCAGGCCGATAACATCTACGCTCTACCCCTAACTACATTAAATTAAACAATGTTTAAATCCTACAAATCAGCGTTTGAACCGCAGCGTTTCCCCGCTGCATCCACACGCCGCCTCTCGGGAACACTGCCTCCCAATTACCACGTATCGTTGGGAACATCTCCAGTTGCAAATTGTATTCCACGCGAGATGATAAAGAGTGCATCGACACACAGATTTGAAGTGAAAATAAAAACAATGGTAGTCTACAGGCCTTAGATTCTTTGACATAAATCCAGAGAAATACTGAGAAAGTGAACTAGGGGACATAGATAGTGCATCGTTTCTAACTCACGGCTGAGCATTTATTTCTCTACAATTTATGGCGTTGACTTGGCTAAATCTTAACGGATTTCGTTGTGAATTGGGTTAAGCAAACATTGATTTGTTTTGTAGATAAATATGTATCGAGCTTTAGTCAATGCTGTTTGCAATTTGTAGTATGAGAACAGCTTGTAATTGTTAGCTAGGAACTGCTAATTTGGTTTAAATATCTAGACTATCTAACCAGCAAATTAATGTTGACACATCTAGATAAATTAATTATTTGAAATCCAACCACACTTAAAAAGCCAAAATGATTCTTGGCTAACGGCCAACACTCAAAACAATATTGGAGCGTTGGCCAGTAGGCAAAAAGAACTATGATATCATAAAATACAATCGAAAAGTGCCACAGACAGGTTGTTTGAATGTCAACTGGGTAGCGGTTGACGCATTATAAACAAATAAACTTGTCAAGCTTGAGCTTCTTATAATCTATCGGGTTCTTTATAAAGGTACCTATCTTAAATTCCCAGGGCCAAGTATAGCCTTTTTAGGAATATAGTGTATCTAATACGAGTTCGGTATAACACAGTTATTTTAGGTTAAATCTCAAAGGTTCAGGGTGGTATATTTTTGGCGAAAAACCAATCGACACTTAAGGAGTTAATAGTACTGAAGAGCAAAGGTTATTTAAGATATTGCCTCTCAATAACAGGTGCCTTATACATTGTAATACTCATATATTCTTAGGTAACTGGTGGACAATATCTTTGTTTGTCAGTTGGATGGGGATAGAAGGAATCAGTCTGAATCTGTTCCATAATAGAGCAAAAAACTTTTCTAGTATTAAGAAGAGAGTATCGTTTTTTTTTCCTTTTTTTTTAAACAACCGTCGCCCCACACTAGGAATTTCTCCTGTGTCGTGGGTGCGTTTTACAGAAATGAAATATCATATACACAAACACCTAGACAGACATCTATGGTTCGCACAAAGTTTTGCCCCGTGCGGGAAGGAACCCGATTAATAAATGTACTTAAAATTAGCACCAGGCACATCGTTGCACAGCAAATGCAGAGTTAGGTTAGAACTCATTTGATATATGCTATGGCACACATAGGTATACATATATGATCCACATCTATAATGTGTGACAGATAACGTATTCTCGCTTTTTGTTGATAAAATAAACTGTTACAAAATTCTCTTCTTTCTTAATTTAGGAGTCCAAGTTTTATCAGTGGATCAATCGTTACTAGTCTCTTTATAAGCTCTTCAATAGTGTAGGTACATTGAGTATATCTTTCCTTTCTTTTTAAAGCTATCACTGCGTAACGAAATATAATATTATTTATAACACCATTATTAACAGAAGTCTCACAGATGCGGAACTCTATGGCCGGTGAAGTGTAGTCCACAATTATTGGCGAGGTAATGACGCCTAGATTACAGGGTACTGCTGACCCACATATAGCACGAGATGTGACGCAACGCCTGACGCTTGACCGTAATGCTGGCTTTGAACATTTGAACGATTCTAAATACCTTTATGATCTTTTTGGAGATTTTTTATTCGAATTCTAACGAGATTTAGTTAGGTTTACAAGGCTATGACAATAAACTCAGCTTCCGACTGTATTTTGTTCTAATAATGTTCTTCTATTTTAATTTTAGTGACAGTAGATAATCTCAACCATCAACTGCCCTGGAGTGCGCCTGCGCAGGCACAAGTGTGCACATACGTAGGTGCTCTTACAGCTGCCTGACACCCATCGTCCGATGAGATGGTACCAAAGATCAAGCGAAAGACTAACAGTTTACCGTGCCTTCCAAAGCTATAATGACATATTTTAGTATTGTTTATGGACGTTTTTATGTTGCCAGTACCTACATTTATAAGTCCCTTACTTGTCAGGTTAAAAGTTCGAAGAAGTGCAAGTGACAGGTTACCTTCCCGTTCGATGCATCATGCATCACATTTACGACCTCACTAGCGAATATTATAGCCGCAATGAGTTAGTACCGCAATAAAAGTCGCGGGGCTGTTGCGCAAGCGCGTGCGACTTGCGACTGACCGGGCATACGTGCGACATTATTGTTGCGTACAATTGAATATTGCTGTCACTGGCGTTTCTTTAGTTTTATTTATAGGAGCCGCCATTGAAGAATTTAGGTTCATTATAACTGCAATTATGCGCGCATGCGTCGTGATTTATGAATGAAGGTACAGGTATGCAGTAAGTTTTGTTTAGGAATACGGTACTGTTATTTTATTATTTACTACCTGTCAGTTGAGGATAAGGCTTTTCTTGACGGACAACGCGATTTGAATGAAAAGGTGCTAATAGTGAAAACTGACTGAATTTCTAGTGATTTCTCCTTCTAATGATGGTGGAATAAGTTGAATTGAAGATTTTGAATTGATCAAAAATGTTAAACACATAAGTAGGTACTACGGTAGACCGTAGGCTGTAAGTTATATTCTGGCTGCCTTGTTGGTCTAGTGCTTGCTAAGCGCGACTGCAGAGCACGAGGTTCCGGGTTCGAATCCAAGGACGGGCAAATGTTACTGGGTTATTCTCAGTAGCAGCATAGAGTTTTAGATCGTGCCCGGTTGATGAGAATAGGCTCGCCTCCTATTACATTGGTGGATGTACTATATGCGCACATCTGCCTACTCCTTCGGGGAGAACAGGCGTGATGTCATCTTTATGTGTTAGTTATATTCAGAAAAAAGAAAAAAAACTTTGCAAAAAAAAATTGTTTCCGTTTAAAAAAAGATGTTTCTAGACTTTATTTAGGTAATATTGACAACGAATAGATTCCAAGGTTCCTTTCCGTTTTAAGTATTTTGCTGTACGCTATAAAAATCCCATCACAGTGATTAGTTATAAATATCAGCCATCTACTCAAATGCCTTTATTGAGAACGCGACGTGACCTCGTAATGGATTACTGGCAATTTTGTAACGGGCAACATTCGTATTACACACAAACGTCGCCATTTTAATGATGTCAAAGTAAATGTAGGTAGATACAATGTTGGCATACAACGCATTTATTGTCTATCTAACAAGCTATCAGACAATTTTATATAATATAGGTACATAGCTTCACGCCTGTATTCCCATACTGTAGGTACACACTCATTTCGCCAGTTATATTATCCCAATGTAATAGAAGGTGAATCTATCACTATTAATCAAGCACAAATACAGACTTAGTGCTGCTACTAAGAATTGCCTAATTGCTCAACCCAAAATTCGAACCCTGGGCCTACACGCTCAGCCATTGCGCTTGACACTAGACAAACGAAGCAATTTTATTAATGGAATCAGTAACACCATTTGAAATCAGATCGTGGCTATTCCAAGTTCATTATTTAAAAAGAGAACTCAATAAAATAAAAGAATAGCAGCTTAATTTGATATAATAGGTATTTACAGCATCTGTCGGTGTTGCTAGAGTAATAAATAAAGATAGCTAAACGACATTAAATCTTCATTTAGTTGTTACTGCTGTTGCCGTGTAGGACAAGAGTTTCCGCTTTTCTTCCAGATTTATGGATTTGTTGCAGTAGGAGTGATAACTAATGTAGATAACGTATACGGCATTGTTTTACGGGTTTGAGTTAAGAACTTTTTTATGTTCTTGAATTCGAAATATAACATCTATGGGCTCTAAGTTCAAATTTAAAATTCGTTCTTTTAGCGGCTCGATTGTTTTTTGTGCTTATAATTGTAACTGTTTATTAATTGGTAGATACCTAATATTAGCGTGACGTCAAGTAACATTAAAAGCCTCATTTCGGTACGCAATCCAGTTTATAACTTATCTCATATCTATAGACTTAATTAAGCCTCACGAAAGTGAATTAAAATTGTAACGATCCTTAAAATTGAATTAGATGTGAATCAATTATCCGAGATGATCATTAACGATGGCCATCAATCATTGAGCTAGGTCTTAGTCGTTAAGGCCTTCGATTAGTTATAAGGCCAAGTTCTCGATTGTAAAGCATTTTTGGCCTTGACATGGTATCAGGTGCAACTAATATGCAATTACTAGTGCGAATATCTGCAGTTTTTGTTGAACATTGAAGTGACAGAGGAATGTCCAATTAAAATTTAAAATAGGATTGTGTTTGAAAAGTTTCGAATGTTATTCTAAATTTAAATAGTGTCTGGTTTAAGTAGAAAACACTGGCAAATTATTAAAAAGTAAGCACGTGGGAAACCGATTGAAAATAGAACTTGTTTCATGAAATGCGAGTGGGGAAGAATCTACTATTATCCCATTTAATAACGACAATAGGCTAACCACCTCGTTACATGGGACTTATAATGAGCGGCAAAATTTTGGGAAGACTACTCTAGGGTTACCATGAGCTTGCATTGCAGGACATTTTCCGTTGTGGAAGCAAGATGCCATACTACACTGCACATAGCATCGTCTCGCTTTCACAACGGAAAATTCCCTGCTTTAAGAGTTCATGGTACGAGGGGGCTGATGAAGGAATACTCCTCTGCTTTTCTGGGATTGTAGGTGTGGTTGTCACTCATCATTGCATAGGTAAAGCGTAATTATATAGTGTACGTAACTAAGAAAAAAAATGACAGCAAATTCTCAATTCAAAATAGTGATGTGAACAGCAATGTATATTATATCGACATATATATCGATACTCAACTTCCCTTAATCATTTCATTAAGACACGAATGCACAAAAGAAGGAGTCTAATGAAAAATTACTCGCTTTAATGACCCGTCGGATCGCCTTAATGATCTAAGTCCTGTTCTTGAGAATGTGCACACACATGTAGGTAGTGCGCGTGTGCGAACAATTGTTTTTAATTTTAACATTTTTAATGTATGTAGGTATGTATTTTTGGTAAGTTATTATGCAATTTATGTTGATATATAAATAGATATTAAAATTGTGAGTCCTTTTTATAGTTGAGTAACAAAATGGTAGAGAATAATATTTTTGTATTTCAATAAAGTGCTAGTTTGAAAGTAATCATTAAAAAATCTCTTCGTTTTAATTAAAGTTCCCACCAATTGTTTTTTGATCGTCGAAGATACATTTATAATTGTAAATTAATTGTATTTGTTACCTGGCGTTATCGGATATCAGATAACATCGAATGTGAAGGCAAAATTTTGGGGATTAAAGTTTTCATGGTTAACTGTTTCCTTAACAAAAGTCAATCTGTTTAAATTTATTTTGTAACCCTCAGGCTTAATGAAGCAAATAATGAATATTAATATATTTTAACAATAAACTATTTAAAATACAACGCCAAGGGCTGACGATTTACATACAAATGTATCACCGAACGGACATCGACATCCATTTTATCGTTCAACTCGGATACATAATTTCCTTAATCAATCAACATTATGCACAAAACCTTTCTTTTTAAATCAACAATAAAATTAATTCATAATAAATTCCCAATAAAACTACTCACGTTTATCGAGAGAAAAAAATATAAATTTTCGATTTACGACGTGACAAACACGCGCACTCTTTAACAATATGGCGGCTTTTAAATTTCGAAAATGGTCGTTAACGTCACACGGCCGAATGTTTACCTTATTAAGGCGTAGCTAGTACTTGTTTAATTCACATAAATAATATATTAAAAAGAGTCAAATTTTCATTAAAAGGCGACATGATTCAAGACGTTCGAGCGTTTTATTGACAGTTTTAGTGGAAAGAGGAGAACCACACACGCGCCGAACTTGGATTCAATTTAAAAAGTGGAATGAGATAAAAATAAATAAGTTCGGAAAGACACTTATGTTTAGAGTCGCTCGTAAAGATAGGGTTAACTGCCACGGTATCGCCGGACAAAACATACCATAAACTGACCGGTTATAGTGGTCGATAGTGATGCCACCGCTTGTCGATAGCGCGACGCTGTGTAATTCATTGCTGCGATATTTATTTTGTATAATGAAATTTAAATAATAATTTAATGCACGTTTTGCGTCAGTACGAAAGCTGTGGTTTTCGAAATAAGATGTACGATGTGTGTTATCGTTGGAAAGGGAATGAATTTAAAATATGATTTGTGTTATAATGTCTGTTGAATATTTTGATTTGAACTATTGATTTAGATAGAGGTAAAAGAGAGCCGGTGAAGGAGAAATATGATGATATAGAAGTGATTTTTTTTAATAAAAATTACTATTTTAAAAATAAGTAAAGTATACGTTTTATATGTGTAAGCTTCAATGTCATGCGTGTCAAACTTTTGCTAGGTTTGCACATTACTCATCAAATTACTTTGAATATTAATATGGTAAAAAACAACTTCTAAAACTTACAACGTAATCTATATAATAATTAAGTAATGTATAAGCGGTAAGAAATATATTTCATCGACAAAACAATTTATCGATACAACCCATCCTTACACACAGGTGTCAACTGCGATCACTATTGTCGCTCACGGACGCGAGCATTTAAGTCAAAAGAAGCGCTTCGCCCAGGGACTTTGTCGTTATAACGCCTATAAACACTTTTAGTGCAAGTTGACCTCAGAGACTGCACGGTATTACTTCGACAGGGTTCTAATTCCAACAGCGGGGGGTCCAAGCACTAATAAAGTGGATTTGTCGACATCAAAATAACACTTTATGAGCACAACACTAATGCGGTTTATCGATACACTCTTAGGGAGTTATCATGTGATAGGACGGAGCTGAAATATTGTACAACTTATGGAGATTTGTAGTATATTAACGCGCGTATTTAGTGGGATTCTTACATATTTAGAGATAAACATGTTTTTTTTCGTTGGTAGCGACAGCACATTAAAACTGCATAATCTTGTCTGCTTTTTTTTTTTTACTTGTCTCTCGCAGTTAGCTCTGAAGGAGCTCTTACTGCTTAACCAGGTGATTGGCGAGACCTAATAAAAGGCCTCCAGCCAGGAATTTGTCTCCTCTGACATAGGTCTTGCTTAAATACTTCTTTTATGTACAGGTTAACTTCCTTGGAAGTATTATTTTTAATAAAAGATTGCTCTATCAAGTCAAGTTGCCTCTGTACTCTACATAAGTTACGGAAGGTTGGTTATTCTCTAATCAAAGATTATTCGGGTAATAATTAGATTGACTCTTAGTAATATGGCTGCTGTCAACGTTGTTCGCGCAGTTTTGGGTTGCTAAAATTAATTTTGCCATGAATTCGCTAAGAATACACTAGTAGCTAGCCTGGTATACAATATTGTTCAAAATTTTAAAAATCCTTCGTGTCATGTATATAGTTTTGCCTATTATAAAGTAAGTTTCAAACAATATTTAGTTAGTTTTAATACCCTCGCCTCCACTTCATTAACATACCTCGTGTTATTTTTTCTTAATTACGTAATCATATCCCGACATCGTGACAGACAAAGAGTAATGAATTTTCTAGTTTAAATTACATTTATCGGGGTCCGAGGCGTTTGATAGTGGGGTCAGGACCTTACTGGCGCCAACTCTGCCTACTTTGATAACGTTACGAAAATAGTTTTGCGTTTGACCAATTAGTTTTGTAAAAAACACACCGGATACTTGCTTTATTTTGGAATAATTTAAGCTTGAACTCTGTGGCGGTGAACGATAAAAGCGTTGAAGTGAATGTCGAAGCAAAGTCGAAACAGATGAGCATCACTTGCATTCGACTTTTGAAACGATGTAGTTTCTATTTTCGAAAATTCTTTTTTTAAATTTGAAAAATGGCGTTTGGTTTTTAAACAAAAATGTAACTGGCCGTTTCGGTATTCGAAATTGTCATAACGGTAAAATTTTGGTCCTAGAAGTAGATAATTAATTTATTTCATTCTTAAACATAATCAAGTGTCTTACAATTGTAGAATTTCATGTAATAAAGCGTTATTTAAATGCCTTATAGCAAACTGAGATACTTATAATAAGTTCCCTGATGTTTATTGCCAGCCCACGCTCTACGCACTCTAAGAAAACTTCTGTCCAGTGAGCTAATAACTCAACCAATCACATCTATGCATACAAACTTTAACTGTGTGTATACATTACCATAAACTCCAATTAGTAACTGTTTCCAAATAACAATAATAAATATATTTTTATGATGCCTGAAACCGCGCCTCATGCTTTATTACTTAAGTTCTTACAACTATAAGAGGCTAACTTTAGCCAAACTCTGGACAAACGAGTCTTGTCTAAGTATTTACTAAGGAAAGCTAAGTGTAGACCGGTTGACTAATCAGGTTAATAATGTATTTTTCTTTAAAAAAAACATCACCTAACACTAGACATTATATAGATACACCCAGACATAGAACAAATGATTATGCTCATCACACAACGATTTCTCCTGGGTGGGAATCGAACCCACGACCTCCTGTTTTAGCAGTCACGGTCACTAACTAGAACAGGGCCAGTTAAAAAGTCAAAGCACATACGTATCTATTTACAACACAGTCTAACACTCAGATAAATCAAGGAAAAAATCTTTGCATTCTCCATTAGAAAATCGTATAATAACGCAAGAAGAGGAACTAGAAAAAGCAGTGATAGCCGAGTGCTATGACCGTTGGATTGCCGTTGGAAGTCAAATGTCGCAAATTCAAACCCACCACGCACCAATGTCTGCAAACTTATGTGCGTACTATAAATTGGTTATCAGTTGCTAAAAACCGGCACTTCTGAGAGATTTTTAACGGCCTGCCTTAGCCTTGTCGGAGGCCTATAGGTTTAAACTCTGACGCTAGGTTGATCATCACCCATACGATAAGAAGAAGCAATCAGAGTTTATATTATACTGCCCTTTCTGTAATAAAAACGTACGAGTATGTTACGTCGTCTATCAATGCAACCTAAAACAATTTCACTGAACCTCCTCCCCTATTGTCTCAATGTCCATAAGCTCATTTGAAAGCTGACTGACAACCAAAAAGGTTGCTGTCGCGGTTGCGCAACCAACAATACTGTACAAGTGTACATATACCAACGGTCATTGTGAATTAACAATTTTAATTCCAACGCGTCAGTAAGACAATGATTTTAATGTCGTTGTTCGAAGTACTTGTGTGCTTTCAATATGGTTTCTAAATTCTTGCGGTGATGTAGTTATGTAACTTACATACTAAATCACCATCACGCCTGTATTCCCCGAAGGGTTGACTAGTAGTGTGTTGTACACCCACATTTCGCCAGTTATGTTTTTGGTCCCAAACTCCCAATGTAATATGGGGCGAGCCTATTGCCATCAACCGGGCACAAATCCAGACTCCGTGCAGCTACTGAGAATTGTCTAATAGAAAAATGAATATAGGTAGGTGTACCCTATACCTAAATGCCTTTAATACCCAAAAAGGTAGGCTGTGTTCTGTTTTATGAGGAGTCTGTACCTACACCCACATTTTGCCGATTTAGGTAAGCTTTTAGCAATTATTAGGCCCGGACATCAAGTTTGTCACCTCTTACAACTCACTTTCCTAGCGACGGAAGGTAACTTAACAGCTGCGTGTGCCTCGATCTTTTGTTTCTTCTGTCATTTAACAAAAGAAAACGCAAACGCAGTAGTTATGTAAGCTAGCATACACCTAACACTTAAATAGGAGCTAAAAAGTGAATCTGTATGCCAAGACTGTAGAATTGCAATTATTATAAATGTCATATTAATTTTATTCACTCGAAGCTTCTCAATTTCAACTCGCTTTCTTTTAAGGCTAAATAAATGAATTAAGAAGATTTAAGCTCATATTTTATTATGTAAAGTTTTAGTTTATTCTAAGTTTCAAATTACTGGCACTTGTTTTACTAGTTATATTTTATTCTAACGATATTTTCAGAGACGGGACATCCTTTCTCATAGAAATAACTATACGTACTTTATTCTCTTGAATTCTTTACAAAGTTAACCCGTAAAACCAGCATGCATTTAAAAAATTGACGTCTATAAACAAGTTGCAGAACTTTTGTAATTGCAAAAAAGCAACTAAAAAGAAAAAAAAACAGGTTGTTCTAAAAAGAAAAATAAACAACAATGAGTTCAAAAGTTGGTCCCTTATAAAAGCGTTTTGTTTACAAGCGCGTATCACGAAAGTGTGGCTCATACAGGTTGGCTAACCCGAGGGTCAAGGCTGAGACCAGTGTAATGACTACACTTGATGCCAACTATTATGTCATCAACGGGTTGGATTATAATATCGAGAGCAATGCCGCTTTTTCTCGTGTTTTTTGTTTTTTTTGTGCAATTGTAAAAACGGTTTTCTTTTTTTTTACATTTCAAGACTGCCGTATGAATTTTAGAGTTATAAATACAATGAATTTTTATTCTTTTTTTATTTTATATTCTTTTAATAAAAAAAACGATGATTGGCGCTAGCATCTATTGAATGAATCTTAGTACCTACTTACTGCTTAATCATAAGGTTAATTATGGATAAGTGCAATTTCATTAAAACGGACTGAGCTACATGAGAGAAAAAAAAGCATTTTATAAAAAAACGCGCACGTGAGTATCAAAAAAGAAACGCAAAGAATTTTCGCAATAATATCAATCAATTATAATTACAACGAGCTGTCAAGTAACTTTACATTCATCTATCACTCATCTTTTCCTTTTTTATCAACACTCACGTCTTTTATTTCGTACACCATTAGCTAATCTTTATATTTAAAAAGAAATTTCTTCGATAAACAGTACCTCTAGCGACACCAAAATTTTAAAATAACACGTTACTCAATTTTCACATGATATAGAAATCTTTCGTAATTTTTATGCACACGATTATCTGAATGTTAAGTTAACAAAGGAATCAGATGGCTAGATGGAAAGCCGTCGTCAAACAATATGGTGTAAGGCCACAGTTCCCAGGGCACATCGTTTGCGGTCATCTACACCACTTGAACATAATTATTTGGTGACATGCACCCGCAAATGCGGTTACAAAGCAACGTTTCACTTGTTTATAATTTTACTGTTTTTTTTTGTTTTGCAAGTTTTGCCATTTTTTTTTTGTTTTTGTAAATTTTGCTTTTGATTTGCTAACATCCTGCTTGTCTAATTGGTATTTTTTTTTTGTATTTAAATCAGTTGCTTCAATTATAAGCATCATTAATTTTAATATCAATCTTTGTATTATTATATTTTATTTATTTGCTAATAATGACTAGAATTTTTATTGAATTTTTATAAGTAGAAATAATTTTAATTTGATAATTTTTATGATAATAAAAATACACTTTGCAATTAAATATCCTACTGCACATTTCCGCCACAATAGTAAAACGTTATAACTCAAAAAACAACAATTACGTCCAATTTGCATAAAAGTGAGGAACCCCTTATCTTAAGGGGCAGACAGTTTGTGAAAACTTTGTCTTATTGCATTCTGATTAGAATCGTCGCGAGTCGAGTCCGGGTGATTAAAATTTTTGAGGTCAAAAGGGGACAAGAAATTGCCGGTTTTGTTATGTTAACTTTATTAGCTTTTATTAAATTAAAATTTCACAGCGACAAGGTTTTGCAAGTGTTATACTAAATTTTATTTTTCAAAGTCTATTTAATTATTAAAATTGTTTATAGGCAAATCACCGTGTTGAAAAGTTAATAATTCACAACTGCTTCAAAAGTACAAATTGGAACACCGCGTAGCCTACAATTTGTAGCTGCGTTGAAAATAGCCAAAATCGCGGTAATAATTTCGTTTGATACGATAATTGCCGTTTCGATCGATCATCAATCATCCTAACTAATAGTCTTGTACAGAAGAAATTTGATAGCAAGTCATTGATCTGGTATCAACGATATTTTTGATAATAATACGTAGTTTTGTCCCTAAATCGACTTTGAAAGTTTTCTAAGAAGTTCTAACTCACTGCGCCTTGTAATACATTGATTTGGCTAAGTAGGACAAACTCTACATTTTCTGTCAAATTTTTTAATTTGTAACTGTTCTTCCTACAAATCGACCTAACTGTTCCCTCAATAACTTTGTTCAACTTTTCATCTCGCACATCGAACCTAGACCCAAAGTTACCTCGAGCGCACAAGATCAAACGGCCGCACAGAACACACGGGAGATGTCCGTCGCTAGGTATACACTAGTTCACTTTCACTTCACACAAGATTACGTACCCTCACAAGTGAACTGGCCGTAGTGTTTCCCCGACGACTTGTCGCCGCAGACCACGCACTCCACATTCTGCCCCTTATCCGTCGCGGAGGAGCCGCTCTGCGTCGACGCGGCCTGACTCGCGGGCGTAGACGGTAGGAGCTCGTCTTCCCGCCAGCTGCCGCGAAAGCCGAGCTCAAGAGGCGGGAGGTCAGGGGCTCTCGGAGGGCAAAGCCCCGGGCCTCCGACCCCGCCGTAAACTAGCGCTCCGTGCGTGATGATGCCGGTTGCCGTCACAGGGCAAGAGACCGCGCGACGCGCTTGTGTGTCAAGGGTCGCGGTTCAGTCGCGACTGAGCCGGGTCGGGCCAGGGCGCGCCGCGCCGCCATTGGCCCGGTGGCCTGCAGGGGCAGGGAGCGAAGGCCCCGCCACCTCGACCGCGGCCCCCCTCCCCGACAGCGGGGTGGAAATCTTTCAGCCGAGTACCGTCGGTAAGAAAATTCGTTGGGCGGCTTGGTATTTATTGTTCGGACTTTATTTGTGCAACGTTTTTATTAGACTGGTATTTTATTATGCAATATGTTGTTGTCTCTTTCTGGCCGAGTTTATGAATAGAGCTAACTTGTTTATAATAGGTTGAACGTTGGAAAAACGTTTTATCGTTTGTCTGGTATTATTTTTAGATTGTTTATAGTTATTATTTATAAATGATGCATTTTATATTTATTTCTTTATGAAATAATGACCCAAGTACCTACGTATAATTAAAACCAGTACAAGTAACATTACGAATTATCTTAATTAAATGCAAAGACTTCAAGAGCTATTTATTCTCTCGACACTATTGTCTTCAATATTCCGAGAATATAATTCTCGTCCACAATTCAGTGCTTGCGCTTCGGACGGTACCTGAAAATCCTACTTTGTATCAACTTTCCCGCTGCCTCCATATTTCTCCGGACTGATAGGCACTCCGTATACTTAACTATCCACATACAGGTGATCAAGTGGCTCTCTCCTTAGAACTGTAATGTATGAATTATTATGTCGGCAATATTGCGAGTATGTTACGTTGTTTTTGGATGGGTATTTAGTTCAGTGTGATCAGTTGTAGATATTTTGAGTTATGCCTGTGTTTTTGTCGATGTAGAGCAATATTATGGCGCTTATCTGTAATCGATCCAGCTAAAAGTGGACACAACAGAACCGATTAATAATGAGAACACGCATTCAAGAACACGATACCTAAATATTCACGCGATTCTAAATAAACATTTGTAGATATATTTTAGCACCAATAATAATACCTATGGTATGTATAAGCACAATGCCTCACATTGAGACGCAAGTTACGTTATTCAGATCTAGATCAATCTAGATGGCCGGTAGGCGGCGCGTGCGCCGGGGGCGTGGCCTCACGCAGGAGGGGGGGCGGCACTCCCGCGCACTTGTCAGCGTGACGTCGACTCAGTTTGACGCATCGCCGACGCGGACTATGATTCGACATTTTTTATTAATTTTGTGAGTTACGCCGCTTGTTGTCAGGTGTAGCGTGTTTCAATTGTGTTGATAATATATTGAATTTTAAGTGTATTTTTTTATTAAAAGTTGGAAATGAAGGGTTAATGTACCAATTTATCTTTAATAAGTCCACTCTATTATAAATAATATTATTATTTAACATTCGTAATAATTTAGATTTAAAGTTTTTACAGTATATCAGATTTTGTTTTCATTTTGGTTAATTTATCATCTGGTTTACTATTTATTAGTTTAATTAAATTGTAACGACCTAGATACATAGCTACCTACATAAGTAAGCAAATAACTATCCCCCTACAAGGCAAAGACACCTTTTTTTATAAAGAAAGAATCGTTGAACTTAGACACAGGCATAATTAAATCTAAATACATTCTATTTTCAAAGCAACAACACTTGTATTCAGAATAAAAATAAATAAAAAATAATTTAGTTTTTATACCATATTGCCATTCTTACTGGAATTCGAATTCCATATCCAAATTTAAACTTATAACAGTGTTACTGGCATCTGTTAATGGCATGGTATTAAAAACATACTGCCTAGTACCTACATACATAAATAAGGTACTTGGTCTATTATCTTCCTTTACCTTTAAACTTTTTCTTTATACTGAAATGTAATGTGTAATCACTGGAAAGAATTCTACAGCCCTTATGGGTGCAAAAAATTCTAAGTTAATATCTCGAGTCTTTACCTTCTGAAATTTAAGTAAAACTAGGATTATACAAGATAAGAGAGAGAGAAAAAATTTTTTTCAGTTCAGAGGCCTACAGGTGGTTTAAACTCGGACACCAGGTTGTTCATCAACCATACGATAAGAAGAAGTTTAGAAATTTACAAATATTCTAACTATGTTACCTACCTATAGGTACTCATCTAGCAATAAATTATAGGGCGCATTGACCTTATTTTACTCCAAACACAAGTACATAACGTAAGTAGGTTCTCGCTTATGACTGTATAAGTTTGACATATTTTAATATAATGATGCAATGTCAAATGAAACGTAATTGGTAACAAAACTTTTCGTGTCTCATATAACAACCTTTTTTATCATAATTTTGTATTTATAGTTATCGCTGTTTAAGTATTTTGGGATTATAATCGCAGCTGTCGATAGTGATTTAGGTTCGATTCCAAGAAATATTAAAAGCTACCAAAGAGATTTTCCATTTAGAATGTTTTTGATAGACCTCGATTCTATTTGACAATTCCTTTGCAATTACTAGGAAGGTAATGTTGGAGGCAACATTTTACTTAGGTATAAGTTTTAAGACAGTGTAACTGTCTTAGTATTATATAGCTCGACGATGAAGACTACCGTAAAATACTGAGGTTCGAATACCGACAGATGTAGATTTATTTCTTTCTTTTCCCATACTAGTATATTTTCTTGTAAGATTGCAAACATTAAGCCCACATCACATATTATCACCAAGTCTCAAAATTAACTTACATAGTTACTCCTAGGTCAGTTCAAAAATACTTTCTTAGAACTTATATTGTGCCAATCTAATTTAATTACAGCTTTACACTTAATTACACTCCTTAAAAATATGCAAAAGAAAAAATTGAAACTAAAAATTATGCATCAAAGTATTCCTCCTCATCGCTGTCGACTGGTAGGGTGCCCAAAAGGCTGGCGGCATTGCCACGTTGAATGGCAATGCTAATTCTTTGGCCAAAAAACAGGCCAGTTCAAATAGATTGGTATATATAATGTTAACTTAAATTTTATATCACATATACATTATTATAATGTAATCTAATGTTTTGTCACAAATTGTATGGACTACGGTCTGATAACTAAGTTTTTGCTATTATTATTATACCCGCAGTTACCTAGTTACTGTTCATGTGACTCACCTGGTTTTAAACCCATGATTGTAGAGCTAAAAATCAACTTCCAAGCCACTGCGTACATCTATATAATTATACGTAGGTACTTTATGTCTTTTAAAATCTAAAGGTTGTTAGTCTCGCTAAAACTCGAGAACGGCCTACCGATTTGGCTAATTTTGGACATGAAATATCCGTGAAAGTCCAGGAAGGGTGTAAACGGTGAGAAGGCGATACGAAGTGCGCTGGGTCAGCTAGTAATCAATAAAGAAATATTACTTGGCCCTGTATAAACGCAATCTCGCTATCCGTGACATCATACTTGATAATAGCCAATGTTTGTCAAATTAGTCTATTTATAATACTTAACATTTCTGCCAACCCATGACATAACATAACATCACGCCTGTATTCCCCGAAGGGGTAGGCAGAGGTGCACATATAGTACACCCACATTTCGCCAGTTATGTTTTTAGGTCCCAATGTAATAGGGGGCGAGCCTATTGCCATCAACATAACACAAACATAACATAACATCACGCTTGTATTCCCCGAAGGGGTAGGCAGAGGTGCACATATAGTACACCCACATTTCGCCAGTTATGTTTTTGGGTCCCAATGTAATAGGGGGCGAGCCTATTGCCATCAACCGGGCACAAATCCAGACTCCGTACTGCTACTGAGAATTACCTAATGGAAAAACCCAGTAACACTTTGACCCAGTCGTGATAATAGCCAATGTTTGTCAAATTAGTCTATTTATAATACTTAACACTTCTGCCAACCCCTTTAAAGATAACATAATAGGCTTAATAAGTTACCTAACTAATAACATTCAACAAGATAACTAGTACCTGCAATATTGTCTTTCCTTTGTTTCAAAAACAAAAGAATCCCACTATTCCGCATACCTTTTATGTTTGTCGTAACTTGGTCTAAGTTCACCGGCGTCCGGGGCGAGCTGTCACAGGCCTTGCGCCAGATGTTCAGGGTTGTCCGGGTATGACCGGGCATTTTAAGGAGTAGTTACTGGCTTGTCTCAATGTTTTATAGGTATTACTTAGGTTTATTATAATGATGTTTAATGACGTCTGTGTTTATCAGTCATGGTTAACATCAAGCCGGTTTTGTTTTTATTTATTTAATACTTTATGCACAGAGTGTATGTACAAAGGCGGATTTATGACAAAGGCAGACTCTACCATTCGACAAACGATGCAGAGATTGGTGCTCTCTAGGGTTGTTAATTAAAAGCAAATAGAACTTCGTTCCTTTGGCATGCTTGTAATCCTCGTAGTAGCAGACAAACATACATAAAGTCACGACTGTTTTCCAGGGGGGTAGGCAGAACCACGGATTCCCACTTGCTACGATCCTGACATACTTCTCTCGCCTGAGACATGTTGTTCTCTTTCAAGGTACACTACTAAATGGCCACTAATTATACCCCAGTCTTACGTCAAAGGCTGCAAGCTTAGTATCAGTAATCATTACTGTTTTTGGTCATATAATCGAACGCACACGTCACGATAACGTAGATTTATTACAAACTAGACTAAACCTTCGAACATCAACAAACTTAGTATGTACCTATATACTTACTGTAGAGACGAAGCCTGAAGTAAATTTCCCTTTAAAAATAAATAACAAGAAAGCTTGGGATTTCACCCCTGAGGTGAAAGTGCGGGGGTGAAGTGGGCGAGGTGAGGGGGTGGATAGGGCGGGTCAGAGGTCGACCCCGCCCAACACACCTACGCTCTGTATGTGTGCTATTGTTAAAGTTATGGGCAATTGGTGTGTGTGGAAATATGTCTTAGAAAAGGAACTGGATTCAGTATCTACTTAATTAGTCTTCTCTGCTTATGTTTAAGTTTGTTTTAGAAGTTATACAGCAATAGGTAGCAATGTAATAGATACCTATTACACCATCCATTCAATAAAGTCTATAGATACAAGGAAATTTACCTCTAAATACTCCTTACCATGTAACATAGTGTTCTTATCATAATTTTAAGGTAAAACATAAATCCAAGTATTCAAACTTATTCAAAAGGTAACAAGACAAACTCTAATTTCAAATCGAAAACTTTATTAGCATCGTAAAAAAACATAATACCTTTCTCTAGCTAATAAACTCTGGAATCTAATAAACAAACTTTTAACAAATCCTATTCTAATTTCAAATCCTAGTTAATTAACAGCCAACCTTCACTGTAAAAACAAAAAACGGCAAAAAAAAAGTAAATAAGTCCTATTCCAAATGTAAATCGGCCAAGGAACCGCAGTGCGAGTGAACCCATCTCGAGCTATCATCGATCGTCAGCGTCTGTATGTCACCCCCCACCCTCTTTGGGTGACTGAGTAATTGGGTGCAGGTATCCGAGTGGTCGAGACGCCCCTACCCGAGCGCTGTTCTTTCTTTACCTTTTTCAAGGATATTTCGTGGTGTTTTGATGCTGGCTGGTTTTTATGTCACTCCATTTATTTTTACTCTAGATTTGAAATAAGAGCCTCTAACTAGAGGCAAAACGCCTAAATAAATAGGAATCCAATAGAATGAAAAATGTATGGGACCTAACCTAATATTTAGACTATGACAAATGTATATCAATCTTCTACATTTTTCGTCTATTCTATTTTTATTTGTCAAGCGTTTGTCTATGACCTCAGGTTAGTTATTTTAATAACAGCCTATAGCTGTCTCACTGCAGGGCAAAGGTCTCTTTTCATATGAAGAAAGATTGAGCAATGATCACCACTAGCTCACTGCGGGTTGGCGATTTCAGATAGTTATATCCAGGTTTCCTTACGATGTTTTCCGTCACCGTTAATTCAGTGATGTCCTAAAATAACTAAGAAAGTATTTATGATACTGAAAAAGTCGCTTTGATATTACCTGGGTTTGAACTTGCATGCGTGCGCATACAAATCTGGTATATCAACCACTAGGCCACCACGACTCAAAAAGAATATTGTGTAGTGCATAAATGCTGGCTTTAGTAACCTTATAAAGTCTCGATTCGAAATCCGACGAGAATTAAATTTCAATAGGCTACGCTTTGTTGAAACGTCATCAAATACTTTACTATCCAACACGACAAAGACGCGGCCCATGCGTCCCCTGAACGGCACTAACATTTTTACTTACCGTAGGAAATAAAAACCAAATGACAGTCACATTACTTCAGACGAACTCTTTGTGAGACTCATAAATTGTGGCACAAACGCAAAATAATTGTCTTACTGTCACATGTATCAATCGCCGCACTTGTGATCGTCTCCACCGTTTAACTGCACACAGAATGTACTGGTAGCAAATAGGTACATTTAATTATAAAAAATATTAAGATTTATTTGTGACTGTGTTTGAATCGGATACACTAATCAACGATATCCGAGTAGATACAATCCCAAATCAATTTTTATTTTACGTGCTTTATCCTTGAAAAAATAGGCAGACCTGTCCTTTTTCATCAGGAATCTATTAGCCATATTACACTCATACATTTTTGGATTCTAGACTATTCCAAAGTGTTACGTACTAGCAAAGTAGCTATAATTAATCTAAAATAAAATAATGTACATTTAATTGTGAGCCAAAATAGCCTAGGACCATGGGAAGCGAACGATTCTTACAAACGAGACCAAAACGTCGTTTCTAAAGACTTTTGACATCTATTCTTTGATATGCTAGGACAATTAAAGGTATAATTAAATTAACTGTTAAACATTATCAATTTTTTGAAGTAAGGGTGCCAAGCTATAGATCTCAATTTTGTGGAGAGGCTATCCCAATACAACGGGATTTCAAGCCATTCACTCTCCCGCTCAAACTGCTAACACAAAAGACACTAAATATATCTAAAACAATTCAGAATATTCCCAGTAAAGAGCTGAATAAATCAATCAGTCCAATACAATTTACACTTAGATCGATACGTTAAAAAGACGCAAAAGAAACGGTATGTCAGCGTTAAATCACGCGTTTGTTCTCTTGTTTGTTTGTTTGTGTGCTTGTCTGTTGTTTGTGTGGAGGATAAATTAAGACCGTCTGCCAATGTGTCTTGTCGGGTCGTGTTTGGAAAAATGATGTATTTATTACCTATTTGTGTTTGATTTTTGTATCTGCATCCGTTATTTGCGGTTTTGTGCTTTGTATTTAGTGTGTTCTTCTTTTATTTGGCCCTAAATTTAACCCCCCTCGAATTCAGTCTATTTTTGTAATTTAAATTTAGTTAAACTGTTGATGCTTTTATGTTTCAAATGTAACATTGGGAATTGTAACATTTTATTGGGAAATTAAGTAAGTATTGTTTTTAGACACACGTATAGGCAACAACAATCTACAGTGCCGGAAAAATTGCTGTCACACATGAAGTGGACAAGGAAGTGCTCAATTTATTAAGTAGGGTCATTATAGTAAGGTCTATATTTAATCTAATGTCATATAATTATAGCTGTATCTAAAACAGAAATCATCTTATTATTATTATTATAAGCCTATGACGTTCCACTACAGGGCAAAGGGCTACTTTCTCTCTTTTCCTAGGTCTCTGTATTGACAGGACATTCAAAGACAGCGCCAGAGCTGTCAATGTCTAGTCCTGTGTAGAGGAGTTCAGTTCATCTCGCCATCTCCGTTTGGGTCTGCCTCGCTGACGTCTGCCTTGTTGAGAGGTCCATTGGGGCCCAGAAACCGTTATCTGCCTTCTAACATCATCATCAACAGCTTTTAAATGGCCCACTGCTGGGCATAAGCCTCCTCCCCTAAACGCCACTGCTTCCTGTTTTGGGCCTTTTGCATCCAGGTCTTTCCCTGTAAAGCAACAACATCATTACTCCTTTTAACATACATTACCAGAAACCTCACACTAAGATTTTATTCAAAATGGACATCGTGAAATCGTTTGTAACCAATATTTGCGGATCACACGATATTAAGTTCCGTCCAAGCACCTAACCGGCGACCCTTACGCAAAAGGCCAGACACTCACTACCGTTACTTATTATAATTACTAGATAATTAATTTAATTTGCCCAACAATTGGGTATTTGATACCACCAATTAATTGACGTACTTTTTATGAAATGTCAAACGCTATTTCTCCACAGATTTCCTATGGCAATAGAAACATGTGGTTGTTACATCACTAATTTGTCGACTCAATTGGCTTACTATTTATTGATTTCAAAGCAAATATTTCTAATTTTACTGTTAATTAATTTATAGGGTAAAAATAATTACAAAGCATTGTTTTAGAGAGGCAATGTCTTGAATTACTAGTGTCAACTGCCCTATTACCCTTCTAAGCGCCAGTCTTGTATCGAAGACAAGAGTTTTCTTGCTTCACGCCACTATGTTACTAGAAGACAATAATTATCCAATCACAACTTTTATTACGATTATTGTTTGTATTACATTATCTATACATATAATAAATCTGTAGACGAGACAATTTTGTACATCGAATGTATTTACACAAACACTTGAGGGGACGTTCAAGAGGCCTAATAGAACCCATTTTTAACATTTTTAGAATTGGTGTCTGTTTGTCTGTTTGGTTGTAACGGCATCACGTCAAAAGCACAATATACATAATATGTTACGATTTCTTATTGTATCCTGGTAGAGTTGTCTTCTATACAAGACCGCGGCGCTCGATGGGTTAAACAATTCATAAAAAATACCTACACTTAAAATTCAAAATCCGAAGCCGCCATATTGTTAGTTTCGTTATAAAAATCACAAGAGGGAACCGATATTATTTTTTTATAATGAAGTACGAACTACTATTGGAGTTTGTTCAGTTATTTTTCTTCATTGATAAGACATCGGTTTGAGGTTATCTGCTGACCTCACGTGGCGGTACCATGCAAGCGTTATCATATGTTGTTGTGTGTGCTTCCCTATGTCTTATACATGAGTAGTTATTTTAAATTGTATGCTTTACAAAAGTAATACAATTTACAATGGTAGACGAATGAAACGAATTTTTTGATTTAAAACAAATAATTAATTGAATGTGCGCGTAAAAGGAGAATAATGAAAATTGAATTTAAATTTATCAATATCATATCCTTATTATTTTTACAATAATACGTAGCTCTACGTAAGCCAAACCGCAGTGAGCTAGCGTGGTGTTCAATGCTCAATCCTTCTCTATAAGAGAAGAGGCCTTTGCCCTGCAGTGGGACAGTTATAGGTATAGGCTGTTATTACCGTAGCTCTACGCATTAAAAGCTTTTTTACGCCAAAACTCTATAATTTACGTTCAAAAATGTATCACCTAAACTTTTCTTGTAAGCTCGTGACAAGCTACGAGTTTCTTGTTCAATACCTCTCTCTCTCTTAGCTTAACTACAAAAAGATTTGTAGTATTTTTTCTAAATATGACAAATGAACAAAAGAAGAACGCATACAATATTGGCTCAGAAAACTAAATTACCGGTAGTTCATTCCGGTAAATTTACTACCGGTACGTACTATCTACCGGTAGTAATAGTACATTACCGTTGAGTACGAAATAAGGTGCACAAAATAAATTGTTTTCAGTAATGTATGTATGCTCACAACCGAGAGGAATGGAGGAAGGAAAGGGAGGCCTTTGCCCTGCAGTGGGACGATCATGGCTGAAATATAATGTATAAAAAAGTTGTTCACTCGAGATAAAAATCTATTATTTTATGTAGCATTGGTTATAGAGGACATTCTTAAATATTCAAACAACACGCACTTATCGCGTGGTTACGTTACTCCCTGATAAAATGATGTAATTGATTACTCTTATAACACGCCTGTTCTTGGAGGCATTTTACTAACTCTTATACTGATGTATAGTTTAATAGGAGGCAACCACATTTTAATAAACAATAAAGAAATATGACTGATAGCTAGATAAAAAATAGATCCCGAAGTAGAAATTGTAAGTGATATAGAATAGAATAAATTTATTTGTTTAAACATAGGTAACATATATAAAAGCTCTTAATAAAAAAATAAAGTCTCACTATGTTTCGCCTCACTTGTTTATAGATTTATAATCCATATAATTTACTATATATTCCGGTTATACTCACGGGTGTATTCGGGAATGCCCGAATAGTTTCGGACTCGACCGGAGCCCTTATTCATGAGCTGGTTACGCGGCAGAGTCGCGAGCCTAATATTATAATCCATATAATTTAAAATCAATATCAATAATCTTTATTATGAACATCTTACAAGTTTTTTCAGGTGAAACCCTGACCTCCGAACTTGTAACATACTGTATCTTGAATATTAGTTGCTTCCCTTGACAACGGTGTATCTAAAAAATTGGTACAAGAAAAAAATCGAATATAAATAATAATAAATATGATAGTTAGAAGGCTAGTCTGCCCTAGATATACCTCTTCATGAACCACTGCTGTAGAGGTTTAGCCGGACCTGCAATGTCACACAGTTACATGCAATACACACATTACATCACACACACAATACACACGTTTGGAAGACACAAACATAGTTATTACGTTAATTGTAACTAACACTATGAGTCTTGTGTTACCAACTTGAAATAAGTATAACACAAAACTTCTCCACCTATCCTTTTAGGGATTACACGCGTGATGTTTGTATATATGAACGTAGTTGTCAGAGATTGAGTGCTGTCCATGTCTACAATTGCGAGGAATAGAGTCCATACATTATCAGCCTTAAATTTCAAAGGCTGCTACATAAATTCTCTATAATCCTGCAAAGCGATAAGTTTCATGAAAAAAAATTCGTTCTAACGATCCCTGCTTCGGTCAGAGGCTCGCAACTGTTGGTCGCGGTCGAGTAGCTCGTTCATGATCCGATTTTACGCACGATCGCCCGGGACCCGGTGACTCGCCGCGTCTGCAATGCGATAAAATTGATCCGGTTAGTCTTTTTCGTTTCAGTTTTACGTTAAAGATGAGCTGGAGTAAATGTTTAGGATTTATGTCTATCTATGCAAAATCTTTCACATATATTCTCAAGAATAGTTTTTAATTTTTAAGTGTATCAAAGTAGGCTTGCAGTTTTTAATAATCAGAACATGATTAAAATGTAAAGTATAGACACAACAATAATGAATGTGTACTTGCATATTTGCATCTATTCGCGTGCATTATTAGCTCCGTAATACCCTCAATATTAATACCTCAAATATGCTTCAGTTATAATCCTTCAAAAACGCGTCATCCCTCACAATCCGTCTAATAAAACCTCATAGCGAGTTGTATACAATATAGTAGCGCGGCGCCACCGTCGCATTGTGTGGAGGCGACCAATTGTGCAGAACCCCTGGCTGATCACTTAATTGACTAGCGAGCGAGAGCTTTTGGGGGAAACGACACTTATCAGCCGCAATATCGCTGCATCCTGCATACATTACCGTTTTAGTTACCCATGTTTAATAATCTTTCGTTTTGGTGCGGTAATGGAGGTTGGTATTCGGAATTATGGAGGTTTCGTATTACAGGGTGTGGTATAGGATTAAAGTGCAGTGAAAATGAGATTTGTTGGCAAGTGATAGGATTGTGTGGGAGCGTTTAATGCCACTTAATCTGAGCGATTAACCGGGGGATGTTGATTCGCGGCTGATCACAAAGAGAGGCATCCGGGTGCATCGAGAGGTGCCACTTATTGGATTTGATACAAACACCTCCTTGAGATTAGGTGTTGCGGGGATTTCAGAAAGATAAAGCAATTCGTGAGGATAATACCTGAGTATCAAGACACCTTTTGTACTTTTTAAGATAAGTAGGTAAACCTAATGAAGTTTTACCTCCAGCATTGGGACAATACTGACGAAATGTGGGTGTAATACCTATCTAATCGGAAAAAACAAGCATGTTTTAATATAAGTACCAAATTATAAAAAAAAACACCGTAAAATTAATACTAACTCCCATTTATAACAACACTATATCAAAAACGTATAAGAATTCGATACTATACGACGTTGCTATTAGATAGCATCATTCAAGTGCTCTCACAAAGAATATCGCCCTTGACAACATCATATTTCCCTTGAGGCAGGATTAATCAATGCACCCGTTATTGAGCTTGACCATACTGGCTATATATCTTAGATTATATAGGTATCTATAGCAAAACCATAATCTATTGAAAAGCAACGTGATAACATAAAATAACTTCACGCCTGTATTTCCCGAAGGGGTAGGCAGAGGTGCACATAATATAGTACACCCACATTTCGCCAGTTATGTTATAGGTCCCAATGTAATAGGGGGCGAGCCTATTGCCATCAACCGGGCACAAATCCAGACTCCGTGCTGCTACTGAGAATTACCAAATGGAAAAACCCAGTAACACTTTGCCCGACCTGGGATTCGAACCCAAGGCCTCGTGCTCAGCAGTCGCGCTTAGCAACCACTAGACGAACGAAGCAGTCAGCAACGTGATACCTATTTGAATTTCGAATATTTGTCTCTACAAAGTTTTTAATGTACTCATTAAGTTTGTCAAACAACAGACAATCAGCACAAAGTATCAATTCGCTTAGAACCAAGCAGTATTCTAAAGGAAAAAAACTAAAACTCAGTTTTTAGTTAGTTTTAAATACTAGTTACATTTTAGCATTTTCCATAATTAACAATGTGTTAGAAGCCTACATTAAATAAACATAAAATAAAGAGAGCTTGTCTGAAATTTACCACCAAGTTCCTTAATTGTAATTTACTTACAAAATAGGTCCCTAGAGATTTTAAAAACTTACATTTGTGACGTCACAGAGCCCTGCCCCTTTTAACCTCACCAAAGAGGCAACCGACGTTTTGTTAACTCAATAAAAAAACCCGTAAAGATAAGTCAAAGTAACAATTAAATAAACTCACCCTTTCTGTCATCTTAACATTTTTGACTTAACCCTCATCTCGGCACGTGGTTATGGGTAACTGTATCTTCACCATTATTAACCCTTAAACGGTTACGGATGCTGTAATTTTTATTGTCAAGAACTCGTTTTTTTTGTTAAAAGATTAGGGAGTTAACGTACCATAATAACTACGTACAAATATAGTTGAATGGAATTTTATATACAGTCGGCAACAAATGTCGTTTAACACTTTCTGTATTCAGCTTCGGAACACGTGACGAAAATGCAAAAAAATAGGAGAAACTTCCGTTGACAACTGTACATTAGAACATTCTCGAAAATAATCTACAGACGGATTTTCGTGTTATGATGAGTGACCATTATGAAATAACGACATGATTGCAGAACGAAATAGATTTCAGTCCTCTATATCAATACAAACATTTGCGAATCCGTTAAGATGCAGATGTGATAGTAAAAATAACGGTAGCCCATGAAAAAATGTTCAGGATAACATAAAAAAATTATCGATAGGATAGGAAGATTTTTAAATATAACGGTAATTCTAAACAGTTCACACTGAATTTTTTATATCATAAGTTACATAATAATACTGTACACCCACATTAAGTCACAAAAAAATATCAATATTATTTGGCCCACAAAATACAATACAAACAAAAAACAATCTCATCTAAATTCATATCTTTCTAAAGCTCAAAACTTTAACAAAAAACATTCAACAATGATGCCAATCAGCCACTAAGAAAGTTTTTCAAAATGGTATTAATTTTCAATGAGATTATTTACAAATCCTCAAGCTTACGTCAAACTTTGTACAGGGCTTGATCTGTCAATATTGTCACAAAACATTAAGAAAAAGCATAAAAAGATAAAAAAATCTCCAAGAAAAAAACTATGAATGTGGCCTAATTTTTGCTCTCAATACCCACTTTCTGTATAAGCATCGAGGCGTTACATAAAATTAATTCATACATTATTGTACTTTTTATAAAAAAAAGAAACACGGAAGACCGTTACCTTTTTTTCCTTTTTATTTATGGTGTAAAAATTGGGTTACTTAACGGGAGCGCATCGTCTATTGTGTGTTGTAGGGCGATTTTTTGCAAAAAAGTTTTTATCAAATGTGTTTTTACTTTTTTTTACACATGTAACACAAAGAGGCGGTAAGCTGTTAGGCACGAGTATATTGTGATTAGGAATTATTAATAGATCTAAGAATATTTGAAGTTATTAATGATTAAGACATCTCAACGCGTGTTCATCGTTAGCGTCTAATTTGATCTTGACGTCATTATCTTTTGATGAAATAATTATATCTATATTGTTATTGGGCTATATAATTTTCAGTGTTCTACTAACGTTACCTGTTCTGTAAAATAGACAAACAAAATCATGACAAAATGCAATCTTAAAACTAAAATAAAATATCCGTGAACACATACTAACTTATTTCCATTCGTTCCACATAGAAACGCGTACAATTTACGCGCACATATGTAATACATAGAATCTAACGTCTATTAACACATAGGACGACCAACTGGCCCGACCACATACAATCAATCTCGGACGTGTATTCACTGCTTTGTGAACACCCAACAAAACAGCTAGACACGCTTTTTTCATACAAACTAGATTTCGTAACATTCAAAGGGCCCTGAGGTCATGGGTCACCATCGTATATTCCGTCCAAAGAAAAAAGACGTTACGACAACCCTAAAGGAAAAAAAGATAAGTAAAAAAGGGGCTTCTTCTAATATTGTGAATATTGATGAAGAAAGAAATCTGGTTTTGGATATCGCCGATTGTAATAGTTTTATTCAAAACGCATGTGTGGTCCCACGGGGTGAGTTCACGTGTTCCAAATATGTTCTGAGAATCGCGGATAGCGTCCAAACTTGATTTTGAACTGAAACTTCAATACAAACTGGAATTCTGTTAAGAAATTTTACAACCATGTGACGGTGTGTGTATTTTTATTTGAACTAAGGATTTTGGTATTATTATTAAATACTTGCACTAAACAGTTTTTTGAAAAAATAATGCAAATATAAAAAATGTAAACTCTTCAATTGAGTCAATATTTAAATAAAAAAGATACTAAACAGTACCAACAAAAGATAAAAACTAACTTGTACATATAGAAACGAATAGAATCAGTAAAATAAGGGTTAAGATCTCGTTTCCATCTTAACAATACGCACGCGATAGCTACAGAATCCCTGCGCACGATTCATGTACCCTTTAGCCTGTAAAAGGGATAAAAGGGATTGTGCCCGAGATAAACGGGTACAATAGGGGTTGAGGTATCTCGGAGGTGGGTCGTATTGATCCCGGCACGCGTTCTCGGGTTAACAGCGGCAGCGGTAGGGTTGGGATGCTGCGCAGAGGCACGGGCCGACTGGTTTATGTGTATTTAATAAGTTGTTTTGGATTTTTTACCCCTTTTGTGTGGTTGTATTGGGTTATGCGATTACAGGGTTATTTGATTTTTTATTGCGTGGAAGATATTGTTGATTTAATCTCGGATTGACTAACACATTCAGGATTCTACTGATTGCGTTTATATTATTTTAAGTATGTCGAGTGGTATCCGGCCTAGAATTGACCACCCTCTATCCTCCCGTGGGTGTCCTTAGTCACCTAAGGGAAAATCCTAAAAATACTTGAAAATCCGTTTAAAGTAACTTGACTACCAATACTGCAATTTATCCCAAACCACTTGGCAAGCGTAGAGATTATAGCCCCCCCCCCCCCCCCCGCCTTACCTAAGGGGAAGGCTTTTGCAGTGGATGTGTTGTGGCTGATGTTGATGAAGAATTATTCAGGCTATTCTCTGCCACTTAGTCCTTATAAAACAAGTATCTTATAAAAGATTTATGTGAATAGTAAATTCTCCGTTGTTCCTAATTTTGCAACTCCCAACTATTTCAATAGTATTTATTCAACTTTGACGTTTTAACAGTTTACACGTGTTTACGATTTTCAAGAAGTAGTAAGAACCGTTATATGAGTAACATCATTTCTTTATTTGACATATTAAATATATTTATGACCCCTTGAGCCCATTGGCCCGTACTTCGGCCATATTTTTGCTATTTCGCTTGTTAATGAGTGACAAAACACTGCCGATGTCACGTGCAAGACGTTATGACGATGAGGTGACATAAAATATAATGACATAATTTTGACATCTGTCAAAATTAGCTACAAAAACAAAGTCACAGGTAGGAATCCCTAGCTTAAAAGCTAAGAAGTTTTAAATATAAATTACCATGAAACATGCCTTTAAATGGTTTTTTTTTCATAGCCTATTTTGTTTCCCACTGCTGGGCAAAGCCATATGAATTTAATAATGTTTAATATTTAAATGCTTACAGCCAAACGCAAAACTGTAGAACTTAAAAAAAAAACTGTTTTAATAAAATCGGGATAAAAATACAGAAACTACTAAGCATCTATACTTGCAAAACCAGTCGTTTCACTCCGTAAATGTCTAAAAATAACCCAAACCTATCAATTTTGTTTACACTCAAAGAAAAATTAAGTTGTTTATCAAAAAGTGTCAAGTCGAAAACACGTCAGATAAGATTGACTTAACACCTTGAAGCAGGTCGATAATCTTAAAACAAAAAATGGCCGCGATACCGTTCGCCACTTACAAGAACGAACTTAGAAAAAAATTAGCAAAAAATGTCGTAAATATGTCAAGAGACCGCGCCCCGGCAGAGAGAGGGTTTTTTTTGGCTAAAACATGATTAAGTTGAAACATTTGAGAGATTAACACCGAAACCATTCCAGTAATCCCTGTTATGGCTATCTACACGCCATTGAAATGACTTTACCATTTTCGAAGACCGAAATACACTTGCTGAAATATGTTTATGTAGTATCCACTATTACCTGTGTGTGGATAATATTAACATACGAGGGTCAAACTGAAAGTTCTTAGAAAATCAAAAACTGATTACATTAGCCAGTTATTAGTTTTATTATATCTTTTCAAAATATTGTCCATTCACGTCAATACACCGCTGCATGCGATGAAACCACTGGGAAAAGCACTTTGCCCACTCGTCTTTAGGGTTCTCTTCAATGGCATCGCGATACGCAGCCACCGCTTCTTCAGTATTCATAAACCGCTTTCCTTTAAGTTTTTCTTTAATTTTTGGAAATAAATAAAAATCACAAGGGGCGAGGTCGGGGCTATACGGCGGGTGACCCAGTAATTCAACGTTTGATGTCGCCAAATAGTCGATCGTTCGCTTAGCGGTGTGCGACGAGGCGTTGTCGTGGTGAAGGAGGATCCTACTGCGAGGTCGTTTCTCTCGAACTTTTTCCAAGACAAGTGGCAAACAATTGGTAGTGTACCATTCTGCAGAAACTGTTTTTTGATCCTCTAACACAATTGTTGCGAAATGACCTATCCTTTCAAAGAACGAGGCCACCATTTTTTTTCCCGCACTTCGATCTCTCTTCACTTTAGTTGGCAACCTCTCGAAAGGAAACACCCACTGAGCAGATTGTCTTTTGGTTTCAGGATCATAACAGTAAATCCAGCTTTCGTCACCTGTTAGTATGTCGAACACAGCATTTGAGTCACCTCCGTTAAATCTTTCAATCATTTTACGGCACCAATCCACACGATGGAGTTTTTGAGCCTCAGTCAAATTATGAGGTATCCACCGGGCGCAAAGCTTCCTGACTGCTAAATGTTCGTGGAGGATTTTGTGCACTTGACTCATACCGATGCCTAAGCTTGTCCGAATCTGCTGATAGGTCACTCTTTTGTCAGTCTCTATCATACGCCGCACAACACAGATGTTATCTTCAGTCGTCGCCGTAGAAGGCCGTCCCTCACGTAAATCATCAGTGAGATTAGTGCGACCACGTTTAAACTCATTAAACCAGTTGTAAACTGTCGCACGAGATGGGGCTTCATCGTGAAAGGCCAATCGTAGTCTATCATAACTTTCTTGTTGACTTAAATGACATCGAAAGTCATAAAAAATCATTGCACGAAAATTTTCTCGTGTTAAATTCATGTTGACGTGACACAGACAATTTTCAATTTGCCGCCAAATCGTAAAACAAATGACAAATTAATGAAATATAATATACTCAGTAATATTGGCAAAGAGTTCTATTTTCAAATTTTAGAATTATTTTTTTATTATATTATTTATAAGAGGCCAGTTCTAAGAACTTTCAGTTTGACCCTCGTAACATCACGCCTGTATTCACCAAACACGCAACAGGCACGTTAAGCCATTGGTCCTTACCTGATCTCTCTCCGGTTTATCACAGTCATAGTCCGATGGGAATAAGGAGTGCAATGAGTTCGCTCGCATACCTACTTGTGAATAACATTATTATTAAGCTTTATACAAAGAAAGTAGGTTAAAAATACTAAAATATACATACTCAAAGATAGTAGAATACTATTTGCGACGATATCAGTAATATACTCATTGTGACCTCAATCCGCTATCAAAACGTTCAGCGAGACCTTTGCACACAATTAGACATAATAAACGCGTGTTTAACAGAACACTATAGCTGGCAATCAGCTGACCCCTCTAATAACATGCACACATTATAACATGCTTATTAACCTTGAGACTAGTAAAGTTAATATAGATAATACAACTTCTAAGTACGACCGTGAACAATAAACTGATTTACAGCCATGTTTACTATCGTGGATGCGTTTCACAAAGCTGGAACATCACAGACACAAACACCCAGACTCGGGACAAACATCTGCGGAAAACGAAAATGGTTGTCCCGTGCGAGAGTCGACCCCGGAATCCCTAGCGCAGCAGTTCAATCGCTTGTAACTTATACTACCTCTTATGGAGAATAAAGCTGTGTGATGCTGGGCCAGAATAGCACCGCTCATCTCGTCCCGTTGGGTGTCGTAGGACGCGACTAAGAGATAATCCAGAAGACGGGCAGCAGCGTCTTCTGTAACTTCACCAATACTGAGATCTTCAAGCCGCTCGCTGCCC
Organism: Abrostola triplasia; assembly: GCA_946251915.1. Lineage (NCBI taxonomy): Eukaryota > Metazoa > Arthropoda > Insecta > Lepidoptera > Noctuidae > Abrostola > Abrostola triplasia. The sequence goes on from OX276435.1 coordinate 9,379,780, forward strand.
TACTATTAGGGGTAAAAGCCTTTGTTCATCATCACCATTAGCCGAAGCTGATGATGATGATGGGCATGTGTCTTTAAAGCATGGGGTTAAGGATATGTTAACAGGATTTTTAAATAAGATGACTTAACCTCTTTGGCAGTGGCAAGAAGTTTCGTCTATAGTCATGTTACTTTACGGTTGATTGTAAATTTTAAATCGTTTCTTTATAACGATCTTATATAGTTAAGTGTATGTTTATGGTTTCTAAGTACTAACAGAGGCCAAGATTTTTTTATTGCCTACACTTATTTAAAGCATGAAAATAGTACTGGTCAAGTAAGGAGTCCCCTTAACCGACGAGTTTGTATGAGAAATGTGTTGGAGTGAATGAGTTGAAATAAATAAGCAAATGACATTCCGTGGTTTCTGTCTGTATGTAGATGTTTTTATTCTTTATTTACTAAGTAATAAAAAAACAAGTCATTAAAAATCCTTTATTTCGCCTTAAATAAACTCCTCGTAGATCTCCCTATTAATCAATCGCTCGAGGGTTGCCAGATAAAATAATCTCGCCCCAATCAAGGGTAACATATTCGCGGTTCAAACGCTGGGAAAACAATATAGCCATTGTGTTACCACATAAAAGAGCTTCGTATCAATTTCTTGGTTATTAAAAAACCAAGTTAATATTCCGAATTAAAACAATTTGTCAAGCGAAAATAGTTTTTATGAGAAAGGACTAAGGTTTAGCCAGTGAAAATATGTCGGTATGTATAAATTGGTGGCTAAGGGCATAATTTCGATATGGAAAAGGATACTTGAGCCAAATTAATAGCTTATCTGTGATCTGTAGTTCGGTTATTATGTCACTCATTGCGTGGGTTTCAGTGTAGTCACCTTTGTGTGCCAATAGGGCTGGCACATTACACAATCCAACTGAAAAAAATATTTTCTTGCATTAAACTTACTCTGCGTCTTAGGTACTATTCGAATATAGAAGATACAAATCTTTTAACACAATTTGAATAAAATTATTCTGAAATATGAAACCTGTAATATTATTTGAAATCATAATAACATGCCAGTAATACTTTATTCCCGACAATTTGAAAACCAGCAATTAAAAAACAGATTTTACAAATAAAAAAAATTAATTACGAAATGATTACAATGCCAACTAAAAAATATGGGCTCCGTTCAACCCTGCATCAGCCGGGGGGTGTAATGTACCCCAGCGCAGGGTTATCTGGTACATCTAGACTTTTGTTGTCGACGTAATCAGAGCCATATCGATGAGGATTATTAACTGATGGGGTAGTTTGTACCCAGGCGCGGCTTTTGCGTGTTTGAACATGAGTTTATGACTGTATGTAGACACGTAGAGCATAATAAATTAGTGATTGAAAGTCTTTAAAAGGTACTCTATTGGCTAATATTTTGATGACAGTTAATTGGCTTAGTTAATTATTTTGTGTATATAAATAACTTAAGCTTATATTCTGAGCTTAGATCGCAACACTTGGATCTTTAATTCTATATCCATAAGTTCTCATGACACCATAAAATAATTATTATTTCATAAATATTATTAGGAAATTCAGACTGATATAGCATCTCTGAAGAATCATCTATGCCTTATAAATTCTAATATTTCAACATCTGTCAGCAACAATAAAAGATAAAGTCCCAGATATGTCAACGCATACGCAAATCGAAAGTTCACACTAAGTTTAATGCAAAAATATATTTTTCTAAATAATAAACATGCATCGATGCGTCCACGGAACTAATCCGCTTCGCTTCCGAATTCACAACAATGAGATGACGTCGTCCAGTAAATCGTAAAAATAATTCAAAATATAAAATTTAGCCGTCATGGGAAATGTCGGCAACTTCACGGTTTCGCTAATAAGCTCCGTCCAAGTCCAACAATGGACACATCGATACAGAAAATGACATATGTTTTGAATACGAAATGTCATCTTACTTTTTTCTATCACATTTTTTTGAAATCCCCTAATGCGTGAATGGACGAGGGGGCCAAGGCAATTATATTTTGTGCCAAGTTTACGCAAGGAGTTCGGACAATGCCTGCCTGCACTTTTGTGCGGTCGTCTGCACCGTCTTTATTATGCCGACGTGTTTTGATTTCGAATATGGAACATACGATCGTTATCTTTTAAATTTTGAATTTGGTAGCGATAGTTTGAAATGTTTATTCGAATTTTGGTTGGGCAATTTTTTTCATCAGTTTAGAATATTAGCAGAATTATTTTAAAACTTAGCTACATTTTTTTACATTTAGTGCACTATGTTTCAATTTAATTCTGTTCGATAGTGACAATATTTTTTTCTAACCCTGTAAAGCAGAAGATATCGTAAGTAAGAAAAGCTATGAAGGTTATAAAGTTTTGACACAATAGCGCCAATACTACTAACTCAAGAAAAACACAGCTGTTAATTTTTTTTCATACTTCGGTCAAGGGATCTACACTCTACAGTATGAAGCATAAAAAAATAAAATAGGGAAAGTATTTCAAGACTCCCTGGGCGTGAGATGTTCTATTTTAAATAGAGCTTGTTAGTGGTATGGTCACTAGTTACGTTTTTTATAAGACAACATACGAGTTCTAATAATAGATTTTTTAAGGTGCCAACGATAAGAGAATTCGTAAACTGCTCGCCGCGAGTGGCCATAAATATTTTTTATCGAGTGTTTTTTGTTCCATTGCACACTTGAAAACCTTTTTTTCTGTATTTTTTTGTATCCGGAATCCGTATATTTAGAAATTTAATTTTTAGAACAACTATTTAAAATATAAATTATTCGAAGCAACACTTTTTAAAGCCAAATAATCAATTTCATTTCCGTTTACTTGTAGAGTAGAATAATTTTGTAAATAGAAAACCTTAGATCACCTAGGTAGGTAATAAAGCTTAATATTTAATCCAAAACACCTATTTAATATTATTTTGGACACACAACCTTTTTATTGAAACTAGTTTAATCTTATACTAACATCATCGATTATCAGACTAAAGAGCAGTTTTTTTTAACATCTCCTTTGCTTAAAAAAATGAAATAGGGAAAGTGTTTCATAACTCGCCAGGCGTGAGATGTTCTCTTTTTAAATAAAGCTTGTTAGTGGTCACTACATTTCTTATATAAAAAAAGAATTTCAATAGAAAAGCAAATTTGTACACCACTCGCTGTAAGTGGCTGCGAAAACAGTTTTTTCTAAAATTCCTTTTGATGTCCGTTCGTGGATTAAATATTTATGAAGATTTTATAAAAAAAATACTTTATTGGTTACATCACACATGTTTTAAATTAGGGTGGATACAATTTTTGGTATTTGCCCAAATTCTTAGACTGTTTTTTGTGCGGAAGAAAAAAGTCCAAGCTTCTTATAAATTTAGAAGGAACTAAATTGACGGATTCTTTAACCCGAAAGTTTGACATTTTACAAAGACTACCGATAATCTTCTTTTTGTATTTTAGAGTAGGTACCTAAGTCTTAAAATCCTGGCTGTGAGCTTTCTATGAGATCAGACCAAAATATCACCAAGCCCACCACTCTTACCCATCATGGTAACTCCTGTAAGCTATGACCTACAATGATAACCATTAAGAACCATTGAGGCAATGAAGCTCGAGGCTTAAAAAAGGATACCTATACAGGAGGACTAGGAAAAAGAGCAGCTTTTAGATATCTTCTTAATTTGGTAGATTCTTGACTGCCTCGTTGGTCTAGTGGTCGCTAAGCGCGACTGCTGAGCACGAGGTCCTGGGCTCGAATCCCAGGTCGGGCAAAGTGTTACTGGGTTTTTCCATTAGGTAATTCTCAGTGGCAGCATGGAGTCTGGATTTGTGCCCGGTTGATGGCAATAGGCTCGCCCCCTACTACATTGGGACCTAAAACATAACTAGCAAAATGTGCGTGTACTATTATGTGCACCTCTCCTACCCCTTCGGGGAATACAGGCGTGATGTTATGTTAGATTCTTAACTAATTTACCTTTAAAAGTCAAATATTATAACTTATCTTCCAGTAAAACGCAAGCGTTAAAAATATTGATCGGTGACTTACCCACTCCTTCCCAAGCTACTAAAGTACGGCGATGAATATATTAACCCTAGAATGAGGCATTTTAGTGCAAATATTATTATATATTACATCAATATTGTACCCCTATCCATCAAACTGGGGTAAGAGGGAACTATTGACATAAAATTTACGAGATTAATATTTACAAAGAGGACCCTCTTTGTGCCTATATCTTGATAGAGGTGGATGCATGTATCTTGTGGGTTTTCAGCCTTTTTGTACGAAAATTGGCTAAAATCTTTCTTTTTGTGTGTAGGAAGTAAGTCGGTTTTACCCTCAAAGATGACTTGTACAGGACAACAAAACTGCAATGACAAAATTGAGATGCATTATTGGTATTAAATAATAATATCATCACACTATTATAAAGGCGAAAGTTTGTGAGTGTGTTTGTTACCTCTTCACGCTCAAACGACTGGCCCGATTTTGATAAAATTTGGTATGGAGGTAGATGACATCCTGCATTAAAAGGTTTTTATCTCGAAAATATGTAGAGGGTAACACCGCGGGGCGCAGCTAGGAAACAATGATTATAGTTTGTAATTGATAGAATCAAGCTTGGAATTCCTATAAGCCGTGAACGGTATGAGCGGGACTTAAAAATAAATCTATACTTATTTTAATAATTGGTCCTGTTTAATAATTCTCTAATTTCAAGCATATTTAGTCACAAATCTAACTAATAATTAACCTAATCTTATATAAAATCTTCTTCTACTTGCAAAATATTCAACACAAGTTAACATAAAAATACTAGCCGTGACGAAGTAAGAAATCGAAAGAAGTTTGACAGCCCTTTATTATCGCGAAGCTCCCTTTCTCAAAACTATTGGGTGCATTATTCAAATGTCCTAAAATCTATAAGAATAATCCCCGGACCCTGCTATTCTCACGGACATACCGACCACCGTATAATTTTGCTATAAATAAAATTGCGCTGTAAAATTTCTTGGACATACGAAATCTTTGGGGGATAAATATAGCGTTATATAAGTATTTTTATTATGGTTATTGTTTTGGTAAATATTTTTTGAAAGTTGATTGATAAAATATTTTATTTTGAGCCAAAAATGTCAAATGCCAAAATTAAATCAAATTGTTTATTGCAAATATAGGCTCGCCCCCTATTACAATGGGACCTAAAACATAACTGGCGAAATGTGGGTGTACTATATGTGCACCTCTGCCTACCCCTTCGGGGAATACAGGCGTGATGTTATGTATGTATGTATGTATGAATATGGGTATATATAAAATATAAATGTGGTAGATAAATAAATAGTGTCCCAAATATTTATAAGGAATTCTTTTAAGTTAGTTCCAAACTTATGAAAATGTTCTATTTTTAGAATGTAATCTGGCAATTTATTGTACAATTAGGGAGCCACACAAAACATAATTTTATTTAACAGAGTAATATTACTAGGAACCCGAACCCGTGCCTGTTTCGTAAAAAATTCAACATATAAAAAAATATTTCAATATCAAAGTAAATGATTAATCATACGGACGCACTGGCTGATTTTTAACACAGCAGTAAAAGACCGATTTAAAAAAAAAACGTATCGTCGTAATTTCTTTATTTGAATTCTTTCCAGTGCAGTAAACGCAACATTAACTTAGCCGCGAATGTCAAATGATTGAAGATGGCGGCGGCACTTCTTTACTCCCACCTAAACTCTGTGAAGGAATGTCACGACTTGGGTCAAGGGCTGGTTTAAGGTCTGGACTGTTCCTGCAAGATTCTTTAAGTAGAGGGTGTCGTTTTTGTTAAGAAATTATTTAAAGGACCCAGTGTGAGACATTTGGGTGTACCACCACGTTTAATTATCATAATCATCAGCCGGAATACGTCCACTGTTGAACTGTGTTGAACAAAGGCCTAATCCTTAAAACGCAAAAATATATTTTCAAAACCCACAATTTAACGATCTTTGGAGCGTAAAAATCGATTCTGAAAGCTCTCATAAAGTCAAATAAGCAATAGACAGTTTTAACTTTCAATATTAATAGATATGGATTATCTTTGAACTGTATATTGCCCATTCTATCCCGATTATTCCATTCTTACCCCAAAAAAATCTATAACTGCATATCTCAATGCTAAGCTAATCCACAGCATAAAAACTTACGACTTCGCAACTGGCATCTGGCAAAAAATCCGCCATACAGGGTAAGTGGCATAAATATGGCATGTTTTATCTTCACGCCATCGCGATAGGCGGCAGGCTCAACGGATCAACGGACAACCCTTTGATGGGCATAAAGGATGGGGTACGGCTCCATTGTTTATGGGTACGATTATTTATATGGGTGGCCAAAGACTATGACATTAGAAGTGACTTTGAAATACAATAGATGTGTTGGTTTTTTTGTTTGAGCGGCGCTTTAGGTTTACAAAATGATAGAAAGATCCTGCTTTTTTGGGATTCAAAGAAGCCAATTCGCACTAAAACAAACACTACGTAATACATAAGTATTTGTCAGTCACTGACCTAATAACATTACACACCTCTTTTCCTAAGCATTTAACTCTGGTTGAAATTACTAAAAAGAAGCTGTTACTGGATGATTCAAAAGTGACCCAAATCCTCGTGAATCCTTCTAAAATATTATATAGATCAGATATTTCTTATAATATTCTTAGATACACTGATACTAATATTTTCAGATAAACTGGGAGAGGCCTATGTCCAGCAGTGGACCGCAATAGGCGTGAAAGAGACTGAAACTTCGAAAAGTTTTAATGCAGCAAGACTTACCTACTTTCAAACCTACATATCCCTACCATAAGTTGACATATGTCTGGATGTATGTTGACATATGTATGAGTAACTGCCTTGTTGGTCTAGTGGTTGCTATGTGCGACTGCTAAGCACGAGGTCCTGGGTTCGAATCCCGGGTCGGGCAAAGTGTTACTGGGTTTTTCCATTAGGTAATTCTTAGTAGTAGCACGGAGTCTGGATTTGTGCGCAGTTGGTAGCAAAAGGCTCGCCCCCTATTACATTGGGACCTAGAAACATAACTGGCGAAATGTGGGTGTACTATATGTGCACCTCTGCCTACCCCTTTGCGGAATTCAGGCGTGATGTTATGTTAAGTTGACATATTTCGGTATGCCAAACCATGATAATTCACGCCAAAAATACCGTCTATCCAATCTCTATAATGGACACAATCCTGCGCTTGACTGATTCCCTTCTCTAAAGGCGCTCGTAAAATTTTATCACTGACACGTTTAGACCAAGCTAAACACTCCCCTATAATATGGTAACGTCTTTCGTATAAAAAATGAGGATGAAGTGGTTTTTCTGAAGCGTATTTTGGTTTTTTGGAGTTTAGTTCCGTAACTTATAGTGGGGTATGCAAAAGTTTTGATGGTGCTTACTGGAGTATGTATTTTGGTAGTTCATTCTCATTTATTAACGTCAAATATAACTAATGTCTATGCTCTATCTAGTTTTCTTCTATGCCATGCTAATTATAATTCAGATATACTTATCTGATGTTTTTGCGCAAATCTTATCAAATCGCTAGACGATGTTTTGTGTAGAGTTAACTGTAGTGGACTTTACAGAAAGGTATAGCATCATTTCTTGAATGTCAATGTGTGTCACAAATATTTACCTATCTTTATTTTCTTTAAGTTAACTTAATTCTTTCTTCATCTTTAACATAAAAGCAAGAAAAACATTATATCAGGTAACATCTTCATAACTCGAAGCCACAAATCCTCAAGGGTACATAGATTAAGCCAGAGATCGTCCGGCAATCTATATTGATTGATGACCAGCCGCCCAGTCCCGGGAGAGTTTTCAATTTTTTGGAAATCTTTACTTAACGGGGGCGGATAATAAGTTAGGATTAAAGTGGGAAAATTGATGAATTGTGTTTGAGATAATATAAAAATTTGAGAGATTACCTATTCTTGAGGATCAAAAGCTGATTCAATATTTTTTTAAGAAAATACAATACGACCTATCAACTATTTAATTATCAATTACATTAATTACAAATATGCAAAGAACATTAAACAACGCAACCATTTCTTTTTATCTTTCAAATGTGTTTCATAGACAAATCGCGCCATTTTCTTCATCACCGCAATGTTGCCGCCTCCTTGGCTGACCAATCTTCTAAGACTATATAATATTATTTTCAGAGTTTTCTTTTTGTTTTTAAACATTACTTAGAATATATTGAAGCGACTAATAATTTATAAATCGAATTTTAAATTCTTCATGTTAATATTCCATACTAGATATTATAAAGACGGGATACATTTAAACATAATAAATTACTGGTAAAATAATACCAGTATTTAAAATAAAATTATTTTCAAGTGCAAGTAAAATTCCAAATCCACGCAACCCAATAATTGCGCATTGTAAACAAAAATTTATAGCGGCCAAAAAAAACGTAGGTCAGTTCTGTTGGTACCACCTGCGTGAATTTGAATAATAATACGACACTGCACTACAAAAGCTGACCGATGCGACACAAAGCCATGTTTTCTTCACCGAAGGGCATATTCAAATAGGGTCCTACCCTATTGTCCATCGCATTCTCACGCATCACACGATGACCTCTGAAATCGCAGGATTTATAATTAATGTCCTTATATTGTCTGGATTCGCGGATAATGGCCGCGACGCTCTACGCAAGTGTGTATGGAATTTTGAACTTCTTGCATATTGATTAGGGGCCCTTGAGAACTAGCCAGTGGCCACTTGCTGGACATTGTGATAGACCTTCCGGTTTGTTTGGTTTTTTGCATGGAAAGCAAATGATTAATTGCCTATAAATCCGTTGGGTTTGAATACATTTTCTATGATGTCGTGAGTTTGTGACCCTGATTAAAAAATATTCGCGATTTTATATGAATTTTATGACGCGTGTAATACAGTTTGTGCTTATTGTTATTCTAGAAACAATATTGTTTAAACTACATTTTTCTATTACCTATGATTATAGACTAAATGTATCCAACTTTTCCTTCCTGTAGATAGTCTATATGCGTATCATAGCATCGATTTTCATGCTGTAGTTCTTCTTCACTATCTTCGGGTTTCGTCCACGTTACCAAGCATCGCTAGACGGTGGAGTCAAGCAGCGCTTTGACTCTACTGTGGTGGTATCGACGTCATTGGGTATTTGCATATAACATGAACTCCTTAGCTTTGACAAGGTTAACTTTAATTTAATGATATAAATAACTATACAGACAATATCAAAACCAAATAGTAACGTTATTTTTACGATGAATACTTGAGTAAAACTAAGTAAATAATTGTTGCCCAGCTTTTTTGTTAGGCGTATTCCTTGTAAAATTATGTTTGAAATAAAAGTTAGATGTACGAAACGTAAGAAATTTGAAATCTGTAGATTCTGCCTACCCCTCTGATAATTGAGCGTGACAATACCAACGTATAGATGAGAAACAAAAAGATTTATGCAATGAGTGCTTTCTTTAAAAAAAAAACACCCTAGCCAAGGTACTGTCACTCACAAAACTATTTTAAATTAACATTATGTCTTAAAAGAATTAAGTACAGTCGTGAACAAAACGTCGTTAGCGCGGCAATGCGCGTATTTGTCGGAAACGTCGCAGGCGCACGATTTATGTCGACAGAAACTGTGGTGAGGATTTGAAACCCAAATAAATACAATGAGATAGATTATGTGGAGCGATCTTCGTTTTCGATAGCGATAGTTTTAGGAATTCGAAACAAATATAAGGAACATCAAACATATTGTTTAAAAAAATAATATTTTTATAGAAAAAAACCTAATCTATTTTGTACCAAGTATTATGGGTTTAACGTATGTTAAATTTTATTTTATTTATTTATTTATTAAATGTTTTTAATAAACTCGTTTGTTCTTTAACTAACCCCGATAGGCCATTTTTAAAATTCCATTTTACTAAAGCCATCTTTCATAGTATACCTGCAGACAGACAGGACAAAAAACAAAAAGTAACACAATTAAAAAATTAAACTTTCGCAACGAAACGAAAATTCGAAAGCCATCCACACTTTCGAAGCGATCTCGACACTCCCCGGTCGACACTCAAAAAACGATTCAGGAAGATGTATCTCAAAAACTTTAGTCGACCGTAGAGTATTTATGGAAATCTAAATAACGCAGAGCTTTTTTTAATTGTACGGAATGAGTTTTTTCTATGTGTATTTTATTTATTTTCGTGGCAACAGTGATTTGTTCGGCAGTAAATATTGCTTGGAGCGTCTTCAGTTGACTGTGATGTGTAAATGAAGTGTTTCTTATAAACGTTTGAGCTACTAAATATGGCTCGCTGGGGACAGATTTTTTGGTGAAATATTCGATTTTAGTGTTCCCTTAAATAGGATTTTGGAAGAATAATATACGGTTTTGTTTTGATGTTGACGAAGACATTCGTTTGTTTGTTTTCATTATGCTTTTTTGGCGTTATGTGGAGGTTGATGATAGTTTTTCTTCCCTTTCACAGTGTATATGGGGCATGGCGATTGTTTATGAACCCTTTTACAGTGTAACCCTATGGGCATAGGGTTAGGTTTTACTATTGTGTCTGCTTCACGCACAGTCTAAGTGTTTAGTTTAGTAAATTCAAATGTTTTTGTCGACAGTAAAATACGTACTACGTTTTTGCAAATGATAGGTTAAATGGTTTCCGTCCTTATACTTTTTTAGACCTTTGTTTTGCACTTTACAGGCCTCGATGGGAGAAAGAGACGTCGTCGTTTATCTCACATTGACTCCTTAATTCTCTTCACATCAGCCTGTTGCAGTCGACTGCTGGACGCAGACTTCCCCAGGGTACATCACTAGGTCCGCTCTCCCGTCACGCCACCCGGATACTACCAGCAACTCTCTTTTTTTCTCATAATACAAATTTATAAATTACGCACACTTAAATTATTGAACCTATTCCTGGACTCAAAACCAGAGTTTGACGTGTTTGCGAGTATGAGAGGATTATTCTTGTCAGAATGTCTGAAGTTCTGTGAGAGAGTTTAACGAAAGGGTTATTATGTATATTTTTAGGTTTTATTTTTAGGTTCAGGTCTTCATCAATATTGTAAATGTGACCACAATGTAATGAATAGTGATAGCTAGTAGTTTTAATTGCACCGTGGGTTTTTGGCCCAATTTGTTATTTTTTTCCCTTCTATCACTATTAGTTTGCTTTGTTGTCGCATAATGAAACTAAATATGTAAATAATTTACAAATTTGTATCATCTTTCTTTTTAAATGAGTAACCTCTGGAGTTTCTTGCCGGTTCTTCTCCATTGGAATGACATTTTGGAACCGTGCAACTAGCATCCTAACGTTTCATAAGCGCCTGTAATAGGTTTATATGAAATAAAAACATTTTGAATTTGAATTTGAATTTATATTTTTAATGTGTTGTGTTTTTGTTCTATATTTCTATGTGTTTATGTTGAATAGTGTAATTGGCTAGCCGTTCTATTCAAATAAATAAAAGAGATGCACGTAGCTTGTCAGTGCATACACGAATTTTTCTTAGTACCACCGATCCCCCCTTAATTACCGAAACTGCTACAAAATACTGCTATAAAAAGTTACAAATACGATTTTTTATAATCTCCTCATATAGCACTAGTATAACATAAGTTTTCATACGAATCGTAACAAATGAAGACGTGCAGTAATCCAGACGCTTCCTTAGCGCAGCCGACGAGAATAAACCGAAGTTGTTGGTACAGCCGCCTGCTGAAGTGTTAAACATTGTATTGTATAGTTTGAAGCTTCTTCTTATCGTATGGTTGATGAACAACCTGGTGTCAGAGTTTAAACCGCCTATAGGCATCTGAAATAGCTTTTCACACCGTTGAAAAATCTCTCAGGTCCCAGTTTCATCACGATGGTTTTCGTCATCGTTTTTTAATTTATAGTTCGCACATGAACGCAAATGAAAAATACAATGGTGCGTCCCGGGGTTTGAACTTGCGACCTTTGACTGTGTAGTCAAACGATCATACCGTCCGGCTATCAGTGCACTTATCTAGTACCATAAAATGAAATCTCACTTTATGTTAAAAAAAATATTTACTCAGCAAGACATAATTAAAATGGCAATCACGCTAAACCAATTTCTCACCGACTGTACACCGAACAGACAAACCAAGAATAGAATCTCTCGTCCCACTCTATCTTATTTCTTTATCTGGATGACGTCACGCGACGCTATTGGTCCGTCACCTTTAACCCCACCCATGAACAAAAAATAATTCCCATTAAACTGTTTTCAGTTTCAGATAGACGATCGGAGAGCCATTAACGTCGCGTTTTATCTTACGAAGAAAATGATCCTACTATGGACCGAATATTAGGCACGTGTGTGTGTGACCATACTTATGTATAGCTATGTATTAGAGTGGAACTAAGGAGAATTTTTAGGATCGACCTAATTGGTGCAGTGGCTACGATTGCACTGCTGCGCTAAAGGTAGCGGGTTCGATTACCGCATGGTGCAAAAATTTAAGTGAACTGCAGACGTTTGTCCCGAGTCTGGGTTGAGTATGTGATATTTCATCTTTGTAAAACGCACCCATGACACAGGAGAAATTCCTAGTGTGGGGTGAGTTAAATATTTAAGTTAAATATTTTGGTATCACAAGCATAACTCTCACCGAGTCTACGCCATAATCGTCGCTTATCATGGCTCCCTTGAGAATTACGTCGATACTATACATCACCAAAAACATTCATTCAATCATTCTTCATTCGTAAAAAAATATTCACTCACTCATTTTCCATTCGTATAAAAACATTCACTCATTCATTCACCATTCGCATAAAAATAACCGTGCTGCCAGGTCTCGTCCGTGACGTTTGACCTGGGCTAATGGACACTAAACTGATATCCGTCTGTAAACCGTTCACTGGTGTTGTCTTAGTAAATGTATTAGATACGGTAATCTTATCTCCAAGCTTTCGGCTACTGCGGTTTGTGATGTGTTCAGGACTCAGGCACCATAAGAGAAACACACGTAATCTCACGTCTGTTTACTGAAGGAGCACAAAAATAATGATGGATTTCTATTTGTGCTGATATTTTTCGCATACGTAGGTACTTATCCTTGATCAAAAAAATCAGTTAAGCATCTTAAAATTTTGCGAATTGACCACCCCCTTTCCTCCCGAGGGTGTCGTAAGAGGCGACTAAGGGAAAATCTAGAAGATGGGCAGCAGCGTCACCTGTAACTTTACCACCAATACTGCGATCTCCAAGCCGCTTGCTAAGCGGAGTAATCGAAGCATGCTCTGTTCAAATATGCAACCTTATGCGTTCGCGACCTAGTTTACTAAACATTGGAATCTTTATTTTTACTTTGATAACTTGTGTAAAAGTGGCATCTATATTTTGGTTGGTTTCGAATTTATATTAAAAAAAAACCTCAAGATCACACCGGACACGGTGGACAAAGCAGAAATAAATACAAAAATGACAATTTTTTCAAATAAATTCTGGTAAATTCCCGCCAATTCTCCACGGTGGGGGGGAAACAAAAATATTCATTCACAGACCGTGCAAATATAAAGCAATAAATTGTGTTAAGTTTAAAAATGGAACGCAGCACCGTTACAGTATGGATTTGATGCGTTCCGCTACATTGAACGCGGATATATTGCGCATGTAACTTGATTTTATGCAGACGTTCGCTTACCGATTTTAAGTAAGCGAATTTTTACTTTTTCTGCTATGCTGATGTTATTTTGTAGTAATAGCAGTCGTGCGAAGCAAGATGTAATATTTATTTTTATAGCAGACGTGGATAAGGTTCATAATATGTGTAATTTTGTAAGTTAATATATGTTTTTAAATAAATCATTTAAATGTTATTAGGTACCTACTACATGCTTGTTTGAAACTACTTACCCAGTTGGTTCTCAATCAGGATACCTGTACTCGTACTTACTCTGATCATGTACGTAGGGTCACGATAAGTCGACATTTCAACAAAAGCCAAAAAAGGTTACTATCAATTCTTTTAAAAAGTTAGAATTTAATTTCCAAAGTAAATTAAACATCACTAGCGAGACATTCTTATAAGATATTAGACTAGAATGCACGCGATGACCTTTGCTTACATTATAAATTTAAATCACCGAATAAAAAAGATTAAAACCTTTTTGTTGTTGTCTTTCACGCGATTCGAATTTCAAATGACCCATATTTCCAGGAATCATGAATAAAAAAGTAAACTGAACCTTGCGTTATTCTAACTTCCCTTATAACGTGGTTATAAAACTGACACATTTTGTCTACGCCCCCGTCTTTGCGATTTGATATCGCAACACTTTCACAAATTTACATTTTCAGTTAGAACACCCCAAAATTAACTGTATTCCCAAACAATAAGAGTTATATTGTGTAAAAACATAGTTTAATAGAACGCATGCGTAATTTTGTTGTTGTGTATGTAAGTATGGAAATAATATGGCGGGAAGACTACGAATTGTCTTGTTAAAAAGGAAGTGTTGCCAATTTAAGAATATTCTCCCTGAATTGCGGGTTACTTTGGATTATCCATTGATTTTTAAATCAATTTCTTACAAAATATCCGCTCTTTTGAGAACCGAAATCTTTTATTTATATTAATTTATTCTTAAGCGCTTACAAAAGCAGATAACACTCAAGGTGAAGGCAATGTTTTAATCTTCATTGGCATTGTTATGTAGATTATATTGACAAGCGGATGTTTGCAGTTCGCCTGTAAATTAGGTCAAATAACGGAATTTTGATAGCATGTTAGTTGATAAATCTTATAATGGTGCTAATTTTAGACCTTATTTTATTCTGGGTCAGGCAATATGCATAATGATCCTTCTGTAATGTAAACTATTGTTATTAATTACCATTTATTGAACTTACATGTTAGCGAAGTAAAAATTGTAATGAAGAATACTATTCATATGATAGGTACTTTTACAAATTAGCCTATTACTTGAAATATTATAGTGACAATTGTCGTCACTAGCTACTCATGTAAAAGCATAACCTTTTAACTTTTACAGGGACTTTTGAATTTTTATTACAGGCAACTCAGTAAAAAGAAAATATGTTCAGAGGCAATGAATTTTAATGGCGGCTTTTAAGACAACATATTTTTTATTACGAGTGCGTTATGCTATTTCTTTTGGGAATTCTTTTTTATTCAAACGATTTAATGTGAATTTTATAGCTACTTATGTGGTTTGTAAAATTATAGACATTTAGAGCAAACAGAAGTACCAACCGAATAAATATAATTCTTTTATTTTTAAATTCTTATGGCCGTTTTAATTATGGAATCCGAGCTTTAATGGTAGCAAATGAATGGGAAAACCATACTTATTGCTATTAATTTGATCGTTAAGATAATTTAACTAACTTTATTTCTCAGATATGAGATAGAAATATTTAGATAACGATAAAAATTCAAATTATGCAAATATTTGTGCAAAAACATTATCAACATCTAAGCTGCTTATGTCTTGAAAATAATCAAGAGAACTCGTTTAAAAAGCCATCTTAGATAAATTACTTTTATATATATCTAGCGATTATTGAATTGGCAAAAAATGTTTTCTACCCATTTCAAAGTAAGATTGATGCTTTGGTAATAATTTTGTGAATGTCAAAATGACATTCGTTGATATGTGTATATCGTAAAATGATGATATGCTAACTCCTTAGTCTCATGAACAGTCAATGTAATAAGATGTTAATTTAAAGAAAGTACCATTTCGAATAACATGAGATTTGATGTAACATGTTCAATCTCATGAGCTTGAATGATCGTTTTAATAGTATTATTTTTTATTTCGGGTCCTCTCACTTCTAGCATAAATTGACATTTTGTACAACGCATGACGTCTGTTTTTAAGAAAGATATACGATACGACGTAGTCTAGAAATCCAAAAAAAAATAAAAAATATATTATTATTATTACATAAAAAAACACATAACATCACGCCTGTATTCCCCAAAGGGGTAGGCAGAGGTGCACATACAGTACACCCACATTCCGCCTGTTATGCTTTTTAGGTCCCAATGTAATAGGGGGCGAGCTTATTGCCATTAACCGGGCACAAATCCAGACTCCGTGCTGCCACTGAGAATTACCTAATAGAAAAACCCAGTGACACTTTTCCCGGCCCGGGATTCGAACCCAGGACCCCGTGCTCAGCAGTCGCGCTTGGCAACCACTAGACCAACGAGGCAGTCTATTATTATTAACGTTGTTTTATTAGGCTTGGTATCCCCTAATGTGTGAAGTCCTTATAAAATCAAGATGGCGGCCGCTATAATGTTTATTTGCTTGACATAATTAGGTGGTACTTGGCTATGGAAGTGGTCTCACATGTCGAGTAGGAAGTGGCACGTGGACTGAGGGAGTGTAGAGTTACTCCTCAACTTCCGTCCGAGTGTCTTACTGTTATGTTACCTACTTAAATTTTTATTTCCTTTTGTTGTGGCTTCTAGCATTGTTTGGTGGCCAGGTTTATAAACGGCTTCATATTATTCGGCTATGGGTTCCAAGCCAAAGGTTTTATTAACCACAAGATTTCTAAATTTAAACTTAAAAGTTGTTCTAACCGCTGATTCAATTATCACGAAACTTTTATTGGCCTTCTTCAGCGGTTGATCACACCATTGTGTACTCCTTCTGGGAGTTAACCCTGAAACATAATATCATAAGAGCATAATAAGACTATGTAAATTTACCAATTTGTACCATTTTTTTTTATGAGTAACCTCTGGAGTTTCTTGTCGGTTCTTCACCATTGGAATGACATTTTGGAACCGTGCACTAGCATCCTAAAGGTTTATGTGAAATATAAACATTTTTAATTTTGAAGAAAATCAGGGCGAAAAGGGCTTAATATCGCTCATGAATGCCGGTCATTAAATAGGAACAGCTGCTTGTCAGATTAAGTGGAACTTTTTCGCATTGCATCTATAAAGTATTTGGAAAGTCTAGATATCCTGTCGCATGTGTCCGTTCACACAATAGTAAAACAATGGTGAATTTATCGTGATGATTACCTAATTAAGAACCCTTAGAATATAGATGCGTTTCCGATCCCCATAAGTTTTTGCTCCTCACCTTTCCGCATATGGGTTTTCTCGATGCGTAATGTGACGTCACCTTTACCCTATAGAATATTCTTCAGGAACCATTAGACATGTTCAAACACCCTAATGGCGGAACTCACCCCCGACCTCACTTCCACCCTCGCATACTTGTGGTTTATTAATAAATTTACTTCATTTTCTTCATAAATCACTGAAAAAATTACTTCATTTTAATACCAACTTTAATGCTGCAAAAATATAGTTGACAATCGCTTGAGGATTAAATAATGTAGTTGAACTTAAAAGAATGGACTTTGCTGGTTTATAATAAGATCTAAATTAAGTCACGCCGTATTGATTTGTAGAAACAATCTTGCTAAGAAAAACTAAACTTTATGTACTCAGAGTTACGGTTGAAAACCGAATAATGTTTCAGGCACAGTCTGTAAAAACCACATGTGTTTTGAAGACACCAGTGATAAGATTATGAAAACATATTTGGTAATTAAATGTTATTATGTTACTAATATATCATTAGAGGAAGATAAGATTAACCTTCAAGATGCAAGAATACAAATAGGAACGCTTTTTAATTCTTTAGAAAAAAATGACTTGGTAGTTGGTATTGAGTATAGAGATTACAGCTGTTGTGTGGTGACTTCAGAACACTTGTTTTGTTAATGAACATTACTTTCTTATTCAAGAACTAATTGACTGCCTCGTTGGTCTAGTGGTTGCTAAGCGCGACTGCTGAGCACGAGGTCCTGGGTTCGAATCCCGGGTCGGGCAAAGTGTTACTAGGTTTTTCTATTAGGTAATTCTCGGTAGCAGCACGAAGTCTGGATTTGTGTTAATGGCAATACGTTCACCCACTATTACATTGGGATCTACAAAAAAAACATAACTGGCGAAACGTGGGTGTACTATATGTATACCCCTTCGGGGAGTACAGGCGTGATGTTATGTTTTTTAATTGATGTTAACAAGTCTGTGGAGAAGCAGGTGCCTAACAGACAACAGTATTGTGTACGGTACAATAAATTAATATTACAGAATTACTTAATGATAATGTAAGCCGCAAGAGGTATAAGGAATTTCTGAGACCAAAATCTCCATCTTGGTCCAACACACTGGAATACTGAGAATATACCTTAGTTTGCAAGATCACTTGTGGTTGGTGAGTTAAGAATAGTCGAGTTTCCGCTCTATAGTGTTATATTAAAAGAGAAGAACCGCCAAGACACTCCATACTAAGAATTAAGTACTTAGGTAATTGCCTGAATATGTTTTTACCCTAAATAGTTACAACAATTTCACTCTTCTTGGTCTATAGGGCGAAAACTCTTGAGAGTAATTAAACTTGGGTTGGAATAAAACAGATTCAAAAGATCAGGCACCTTTATATTAGGAAAAAGAACCTATATCCTCAAAAATATCAAAAATCTTGAAGAAATTTGGGACCATCAATTCTCGCTCAAGTTTTGCGTGAATCCTTACAAATGGCGGTTAAAGACGGGCAAACGTGAGGCGCGGTGGGGGGAGGGGGTGGGGTAAGAGGATTGCGTTTGACATGTAATACTATTGCGGTGCCTACACTACTGATTGTGAGGTGACCAGGCTTTGGACGATGGACAGATGCCTCATAAAGAGAAGACATCAATGAAAATTCGATACATATTTCACAGTAGCAGCAAATTATGTACAGCGAAGAATACTGTAGATCGTATCACTACGACTGTCTAAGTTCTTAGTATTCTCGTTGACTATCAGGATGTTTCTCTTAGTAGTTTCGACATGGTTGTATCAATAGAGATGTACACTTGTGTAGTAACAAGAGCAAGTAAGTTATTAAAGGCAGCATTGCTTTCTAAGATTTTTTTTTTCGAACTTGTCTCTCACAGTTAGCTCTAAAGGCGCTCTTACTGCTTAACCGGTCGTTTGGCGAGACCTAAAGCCAGGAATAAAAGGCCTCCAGCCAGGATTTCTTAGATTTGTAACATTTGCTACTTATATACAAAGAAATCAAGTTAACCAAAGTACCTGGAGATCTTTTATTAGATCTTACCAAAACTCGAAGGACCCTTGACAAGTAACTGACACTACACACTGGTAACAGTTAACAAAACGTGCGTGCCAGTTACCTAGAATCTCGTAAAATGTAGTTGGGCGCAACAGGACTCGAAAACCAAACACCATCACCAATAGGATCCAGGAGAACTATCAAGGAGTATCTTTCTATACTAAAAAGAAAATGATTTATTTTTGCCTCAAATACGAAATACATACATAACATCACGCCTGTATTCCCCGAAGGGGTAGGCAAAGGTGCACATATAGTGCATCCACATTTCACCAGTTGTTTTTTTTAGGTCCCAATGTAATAGGGGGCGAGCCTATTGCCATCAACCGGGCACAAATCCAGACTCCGTGCTGCTACTGAGAATCACCTAACGGAAAAACCCAGTAACACTTTGCCCGACCCAGGACCTCGTGCTCAGCTGTCGCGCTTAACAACCACTAGAGCAACGAGGCAGTCTCGATATACGAAATAAACAACAAAAAATAAAAGTTACAAGGTACGCGGCAAGGAAAGGTCCCCAACTCAGCCAAATATTGCCGATGAAAGCAGCATCACCGACTTTCAGTTGGGCCCTGACTATTCTCAACTCCTTATAGAATCGTCACGCATGGACACCCTTATAAGAAGCCACGAAGCAAACGGAAGTTAAGACACGAAAGACGGAAAACGGAATTGTAACTTTTTCTATTGTAGTGATAGTTGTAGGTGGTGCCCTAGTGATTGTAACTAGGGCTTCCACATAATTAGACACGGATTATGTCCAACTTTTGTGATAGCTCGGCGCCTGAGGATAATGGTATTAATATTGCAGTATTCGGTTTGACGTGTCTCGGTTTTAAATAGATTCTACTGTCTTTTATTTTGCTACAAATTTTGCTAAAAATTCCCAGGTTTTTAGCGTTCTGTGGGGTGGAATGTAGCATAGGGTGTGCAAGGAAAGTTATGTAAGGTTAGAACAGTGACTACTAAAGCGAGCGTGCCGTGGTTGCTGCCCTCGAGCGCCAGATCCCCTCTATTCTTCTAACCTAATCTAACCTTACTTTCCTTGCTCACCCTTTGCTACAGTCTGAACGCACAACGGCTCCTGGAGTTAACGCAATTACAAAGCCCGAAAGTATTAGCCATCAGGTACAGCCTAAGTTTAGAGATTTGTAAAGTACAGCCCGGTTTTTATATCTTCTACCTCAAACCCTATATCTATCAAGTATATCCACCAAGACTTTTGCAGTGATCACATAGTTACGTTACCAAGAATATCATAATGTTATGCTTATAAAGACAAAATATAAACGTTATGCAGACGGCACGTGAACCATTGTGTGAAGAAACCGATGACGTTCCTACAAAATTACAAGCAAATTACAAACGAAAAAACATCAAAGCAAACTGTCATAGGAAATTAAACGGCTATCACACTTTGCACAATATGAGACGATAATATAATAATGACATTTCAATACAATCCACAATAGTCACCCATTAATGACCATGTAATATTATTATGCCATAAAAAGTTGGTCGCATGCCAAACCGGCAACTGTGGGTGGACATCGTAAATCTGTCAAAAAAAACAAAATGGCTGACCGCAGCTGTCAATGAGTATTGAGATGTCAAATTATAGGCAACTTTTTATTTCAGCCATATCAACCAGCGTTCATTCTTATTTTAAAAGTCGTAAGGTTTACTTTTTTGTTTGAAGATCGCAAAATTAAGTTGGTTATTTCAGATAAAAGAGACATTGGTAATTACGGCCAGTGTCACGGTCATCCGGACGGTGTCTCGTGTGAAAGTAGTTGCATTTGTAACAATTAATTTTATGGATATTTAGTAGTAATTGCCGTGGAAATACTGGACATGTGGGCGGGATGGTCCCGTTTGTACGGAAATAACTTTACTAGAACGTGTGGGCAACTGGCTAATGGCTTGACCCTATTGTAAGTTTGTATTGAGTTACTAAAAGATGTCTAATAAGATTTGGCATCTGATAGAATTCATAGATATTAACTTTTTTTTTCTAGCAATAGCAGAAGATTGCTACTCTTGTTTTGTTTAGATGCGCAAGAAGATTATTATATTATCAATATTCAAATTTCGAACATACACGAATTGGGAATAAAAAAAACATTGCTAGACAGGTGAACAAATTAAAATTCGAACGCTTAAGTTAACGCGCGCTGCGGAATTATACCGTCAGCTGATTGGTGATTCATTGCACTAGTGTTTTCTTATGAAAATGGCAGCTTTCGTTAATTGCCGACTATTATTAGAATCATAGTTTCAAACTTTCCGCGTATCGATAAAATGGTTTATTTCAGCTTGTTCTTACAGGGACGATAATAATAGGTAATTATTATTTATTGTAATTGGAATAGTTTTTTTTCACTATCATAGCTGCAGCTTCAGACGCAATTTAAATGGCATATAACTACACTGAACTACACCCTATAAGTACTTTTACTTATTTATAAGGCTTGTTAAACGTGGGCTGTTCTAATTTCAAACAGTATACCGTTATGTGAAACGCGTTTAACATTTTTTTATTTTTCTTAGAAATGTGCAATAAATTTATAGTGACAGTCCTTATCAGTTACATACCACTGAAATAACGATTTTATGACTTAATTTATAAATTATTACCGGAACTAAACTATATGGCAACTTTATTGAGCGATAAATCTTTGGCCAAAACGTTGTTAGGTATTTTTAAAATAGAGATTATGTAGTAAAGTACAAGCGGCCAGTTGGATCCCAGTGTTTTATCTTTAGAGTGTGAGCGTCTACTTGATTTATAATAAATACCTACGACAGTTTGTCTTTCTTATGGGAATAAATTCTATCAGTTAAAGAAAAAACCAGAACGTTATTTTATAAAATAGTATCCACTCACTTCGTACCCAATCAATGCTAAAAAAGAACAATTCTATTTTCATACACAAAATATTCCAATAACCCCAATTCCCAGTTTGAATCCAAATCAATTCAAACAAAGAACAATGAAAGGACATTCGAATAATCGAATTCTATGCAGATTTCGTAATTGGAACACATGCGACCTATTTCGTGGGAACGAACGAACAGGTGTCGTTCTAAAACCAAATGTTTTCGCTGACAGCGTACAAATCACGCATCAGGAAATGAAAAAAAAAGTTGGACAACATTCCCATAGACTGGCGTTGGCTAATAAGTGGGGTGGCGATTGTGTGTCTAATATAGGGTAGTAAGTAATTAGGTATTTGGGTAATTGCCTTTTGAGTGATTCTAATTAGCTTGTATATTGGATTTAATATTACCTATGTTATATGTTTCCAGTACACCATGGCTAGGTATTACCTCCATAAGAATTAATTTGATACACAGTCATGATTTAGTTTACCATTCCTACCTACTACCTATATACCTACATAAGAGATTTTTTCTAATGGTAGTTAAACTACAGAAAGCTAGGGAAAAAG
Organism: Abrostola triplasia; assembly: GCA_946251915.1. Taxonomy (NCBI): domain Eukaryota; kingdom Metazoa; phylum Arthropoda; class Insecta; order Lepidoptera; family Noctuidae; genus Abrostola; species Abrostola triplasia. The sequence goes on from OX276435.1 coordinate 9,402,492, forward strand.
TGAAAAATAAAGTCAATCCAAAGGGCCTTTGGATTGCCTTATTTCTTTGGTTAATATTTACAAAATTATAAACTTACTTAGAGTTATTTACAGTTAATTAAAAAGCCAAATTCCCTTGTAGGTAATTTTCATACAAAGTACGATCAGTATATTATCAAATCCTTCTCACCATTACGAATACCTTTCAATACTGATTTAATTTACGTAAACTCCAAATAACGTATGTAAGCAAGTAAAGGACGCTAGTATTATAAGTTATAACTTAACTCAAGTCTCACCGCGCACAAAAACAGTTATTTCCTGGTTAAGGTATATTGGTAGAAATGATGCATCTAACGCTCCCACGGGATCAAGTTGCCGTGTACAGGATGTTACGTTATTTTCAAGATATTTTCTTGTTAGAATTATTTACGAATTGAGTTTGGAGTCTGCTTGGCTTGTAATTAGTATTTGAAATGAGCAGTAATTTAATTTGGTTAAGTTTAGTTTTATTGGGTTGAAAAATGCTTTTGTCTTTAGACTCATTAATGGCCATAAAAAAACAGTCAAGTAAAAAGTTTCTAGTTTAAAAGTATAAAAATAAATTTGACATCAATTGAATCGGACATCTCAGGCTACTTCTCTGGGAAACAGGGGTTAGGTTTAGTTTATGTATGTCATATTTTTGTTGTTAAAAAGATAATTCAAACACTGCCCGTAACTTTCATACTAATTATTTCCCATTTTAATCTAGAACCACTTTTTCTATTTCGAATTACGAATCAGTTCAAAGCACAAATGTCATTCTAATTTGAATAAATTCGAAATTCAAACTTTCCTAACGGCCTGTATCAAGTCGAGAGCCGTGAAAGTATGCGAATTATTCGCAGGTGGTTCCGCCCCTCGGAATTCCGTGCTTTTTGTGTGAATACCGCCGGGTCCTACCACGGTCGCATGAGGATTTCCGAATCGAAAATAACTTTCTTTAATTTGACGATCGGTTGGCTCTAGTTCATGTTGCTAATTGCAGCTTAAAGGTTTTGTTCATGCTATTTTGAACTCTATTAAGTTGGTGTAAAGTAAAAATTTTAAAGTAAGTTTTTGATAACACTGATTTGATTTGGATTTTAAGATAACACGTGCAGGTGTTATAATAATACTTACTAATTTTGGTATAACCACGCCATTACCCATTAAGTCTCCCCTAGTTATTTTCGTATGTGTCGTTAATGCGTTTCACAAACATGAAACATCGCATACTTACACAAACACCCAGACTTGAGATTACTCGGGACAAACATCAGCGGATCACAACATATTTGGTCCTGTGCGGAACTTCGTCAATTCTGCAACCCTTGCGCCGCAGAGCACAGCCTAAACTCTTAGTTACTGGTTTCTACTTTATCAGGCACTAATTTTAGATCATTACGTCAAACGAAAAACAACTAAACGTTCTGAATTTGAAATATCTAAGAAACTTTATCATTTGATAAGGCATTCATTTCATGTCTCGTCAAACAAAAAAACAACTGAACGATCTTAATTTTAAATGTCGAAGTGACTTTATTCCTACCGTTCTGTCGCCGCGCAGGGTTAAGATAAGGACTAAGAAGGGTTTAGAGATGCACCCCAGATTGTTAAACAACCGCTAACTTGGGATTATGCTATCGCATTAACGTTTTGGGGAGGCATGCATTCATTGAGAATGCAATCGTTTTAGATGGGTTGTAAAAATACTGACGTACAAATTTACCCTTGTAGCCAAAGGCTTATTTAAGTACGAGTAGAGGTGTTCTCCTTAGCCATTAGTCTATACACCCACATTTGGCCCATTAATCCGTAATTATAAGTGGTGACTATAGCGCACTTTTCGGGCTCAAATCGGGTACGTATCTTTTTACCATATTTCTGAAAAATCTAGAATCTTCATATTTTACGATTTTTATTTACTGGTACTTAGACCTCATAATAGATCTTAGATAGGTAGGTACCTAGATGAAAAAGCACCTTTCCTTTTGAATTCTCTAACAAATTCCAATCGCAATCGCATCGCGTTCGCACAACATTTGCACACACACATAAATACACAAACACACGCAACATGACACAATCTGATCGCATTACACATAATCCCCTCACTATCGAAATGCAAACGAGATCCGAAAAATCGCTCGACTCCCATCCGTATTCGATCACTGATGCGATTTTCTGCCACTCGACGACTTGAAAATCCTAGTCGTAATCGACTACCATTTAATAAGACCTCCCTTTCCCCCCTCAATGTTCAGGTTTATGGGGTATTTGAGGTGGTAAGGAGACACGATGGAGGTCAAGTTATAATGGTTTTTGTATAATGCGGATTTACAACACTTATCGACACCCCGTTCTCATTCGTTATCCGATCTTTATTTGTGTTTAAACTGTTTGCTTTTTGAGTGATATGTGATTACTGTTTGAGGTTTGAGTTTAATCTGGTTTTGCGAATAAGGGCACAGAATTTGTCTTTATTTAACCGTATTTTTGGAAACATAGCTCCTCATAAGAAATTACTTCTCCAACGTGGGTGAGTTTTAGATATGCTTTATCATCCGCAGACCGAGTTAGAAACACCATGCTACGGTCTATGACTCAAGTAGCAGATGTTGGGGAAAATACAGCCAAGCTGAAGTGGGATTGGGCTGGCCACGTCACGAGAATGCACTTCGACAGATGGGCTAAGATCGTCACTCACTGGACGCCTGAGAGAGAACGTCGCCGTCGAGGTCGACCGCGGCGAAGGTGGAGACGATCTGGCCATATATGCGGGTAGCACGTGGTCAGAAACGGTGAAGCATAGAGTGGTTTAGAAGAAGTAAGGGGCGGTTTTTGCCTAGCAAAAGGGAAACAAAAATGGCTATTACATTTTTTTATCATATACCCACCGCCGGCCGCCGACGGCCAGGCAGACCGAGAAGGCGATGGCGAGATAATTTGGACATCTTTGCAGGAAAGACATGGCCTAAAATGGCATTGGACAGGGTTTTGTGGAGGAACAACGGGGAGACCTTTGCCCAGTAGTGGGATAACGAACAGGCTACATTAAAAAAAATGCCCAATTTGACCAAATGGTTTATCTCGATTCTGGGCAAGACTCGGAATAAATAAGCTGTGCTCCCAAACAAGTAGTTATAACAATATTTATATAATCAGGTAAACATAACAAACAAGCTAATACATCCCATTTAATTAGCAGCGGCATGAGCAGTGGACTAAATAGTGTTCGCGACTGCGAAAACTTTGAACAACTACTAAAATATTAAATGTGTGAGATTTTGGCGTAGGCACTAAAGCAGAGAGAAAGAGAGTATGTTGTTGCTTTATCTTGTTGTTGTTAACTGAACCCACCTGTATCCCCCGAAGGGGTAGGCAGAGGTATGTAGCACACCTACATTTCTCAGATATGTTATAAGTCCCTATATAATAGGGGGCAAGCCTATTGCCATTAACCGGGCACAAATCCAGACTGTGCTGCTACTGAAAATTACGTATTGAAAAGCCACCCGACCTTGAATTTAAACCCAGGACCTCTCTCAGCAGTCGCTCGTAGCAACCGCTAGACAAACGAGGCAGACCTGAAAACTCTAACCCATCACAAGACCAACCGCGGCGTGCACAGTTAACCTCACAAATCGAATCTGCCACTGCGCGGTAGCCACGTACCTACAAGCCCCTATAATATTCATAAAACATAAACATAACATCACGCCTGTATTCCCCGAAGGGGTAGGCAGAGGTGCACATTTAGTACACCCACATTTCGCCAGTTATGTTTTTAGGTCCCAATGTAATAGGGGGCGAGCCTATTGCCATCAACCGGGCACAAATCCAGACTCCGTGCTGCTACTGAGAATTACCTAATGGAAAAACCCAGTAACACTTTGCCCGACCCGGGATTCGAACCCAGGACCTCGTGCTCAGCAGTCGCGCTTAGCAACCACTAGACCAACGAAGCAGTCCCCTATAATATTAATTTAAAAAAGCTTAAGTTCATAGTTCCAGTGTATCTACAGTCATAGCTCTATATTTACCGTATGTCAACAGGTTATGTTAGTAATTTAGCGCGGGTATCGCGGTTCAATCCCGCTAATTAACTGCGCGTTTAGATGATACCGTCAATATTTGACTGTGGCAGACTGATTGATACGAATAGGCTATCAGCCTATCACATCACACTAATATTATAAAGGCGAAAGTTTGTCACTCAATTCCTCAGAAATGGCTGAACGGATTGGGATGAAATTTAGCAGATAGATAGCGTCGGTTGTACGTTCCATCGTTCTATTTTATTTTATTTCCTGAATACATCATAATTTTTTTTTTATTATAATATTATATTATTTCCTCCGTACTGCTCAGTTGAGTTTCAAATGTCACCGAGAAATGTCCGGAGATAAGTAAGTAGGTATTATTCTTTTTCTTATAGTATGGTTGATGAACAACCTGGTGTCAGAGTTTAAACCGCCTGTAGGCCTCTGACATAGCCTTACAGACAGTTGATAATTCTCTCAGGTGTGCCGGTATACTCACTATGTATTCCTTCACCGTTTTTAGCAACTGATAACTAATTTATTATACGGAAATGAATTCGAAACTGCGCTGTTATTCTTAGAACCGTTTTGTCTTCATAGCCGGCTGTAGATATCTCCTAACACTATCCAGCCATGTTTGAAACTATAACAATATTTGGTTACCTATGTTTGTTCGGCGTCAACCTGTCTCGCTAATTGCGGGGACCGAGGTTCAATCCCCGTAATTAACTGTACAGGAGTGGGATGAAATCCCGTTTGTGAAACAAATACATTGTGTCCCATTAGCTGTAAGTGTAATTATGTAGCCTAGTTGCTGTCACCCTAATAATGATGGTAATGTTTGCCTGATCGAATTTTGATCACGACGGCCTGTCCCTTCTGAGACTAGAAAGAAAGAAACAGCTCATTGGTATACGAGGGTCAAACTGAAAGTTCTTAGAACTGGCCACTTATAAACAATATAATAAAAAAATAATTCTAAAATTTGAAAATAGAACTCTTTGCCAATATTACTGAGTATATATTTCATTAATTTGTCATTTGTTTTACGATTTGGCGGCAAATTGAAAATTGTCTGTGTCACGTCAACATGAATTTAACACGAGAAAATTTTCGTGCAATGATTTTTTATGACTTTCGATGTCATTTAAGTCAACAAGAAAGTTATGATAGACTACGATTGGCCTTTCACGATGAAGCCCCATCTCGTGCGACAGTTTACAACTGGTTTAATGAGTTTAAACGTGGTCGCACTAATCTCACTGATGATTTACGTGAGGGACGGCCTTCTACGGCGACGACTGAAGATAACATCTGTGTTGTGCGGCGTATGATAGAGACTGACAAAAGAGTGACCTATCAGCAGATTCGGACAAGCTTAGGCATCGGTATGAGTCAAGTGCACAAAATCCTCCACGAACATTTAGCAGTCAGGAAGCTTTGCGCCCGGTGGATACCTCATAATTTGACTGAGGCTCAAAAACTCCATCGTGTGGATTGGTGCCGTAAAATGATTGAAAGATTTAACGGAGGTGACTCAAATGCTGTGTTCGACATACTAACAGGTGACGAAAGCTGGATTTACTGTTATGATCCTGAAACCAAAAGACAATCTGCTCAGTGGGTGTTTCCTTTCGAGAGGTTGCCAACTAAAGTGAAGAGAGATCGAAGTGCGGGAAAAAAAATGGTGGCCTCGTTCTTTGGAAGGATAGGTCATTTCGCAACAATTGTGTTAGAGGATCAAAAAACAGTTTCTGCAGAATGGTACACTACCAATTGTTTGCCACTTGTTTTGGAAAAAGTTCGAGAGAAACGACCTCGCAGTAGGATCCTCCTTCACCACGACAACGCCTCGTCGCACACCGCTAAGCGAACGATCGACTATTTGGCGACATCAAACGTTGAATTACTGGGTCACCCGCCGTATAGCCCCGACCTCGCCCCTTGTGATTTTTATTTATTTCCAAAAATTAAAGAAAAACTTAAAGGAAAGCGGTTTATGAATGCTGAAGAAGCGGTGGCTGCGTATCGCGATGCCATTGAAGAGAACCCTAAAGACGAGTGGGCAAAGTGCTTTTCCCAGTGGTTCCATCGCATGCAGCGGTGTATTGACGTGAATGGATAATATTTTGAAAAGATATAATAAAACTAATAACTGGCTAATGTAATCAGTTTTTGATTTTCTAAGAACTTTCAGTTTGACCCTCGTAATACAGATTTATAGTACACTAGCTGATCCGGCGAATTTCGCACCTCCTACACACTGTCTAAACCTCCGCTGGACTTCTACAAAAAAATTAAGACCAAAATTGGCTAAATTTATCCAGCCGTTTTTGAGTTTTAGCAAGACTATTTCAGCCATGATCATCCCACTGCAGGGCAAAGGCCTCCCTTTCCTTCCTCCATTCCTCTATATATAGATAATAAAAAGAAGAAAAAAACTAACTTAAAAACATAAAGTAAGAAAGAGAAAAGGATTGGTTAGGTATGTGTCTGGCGGTTGTATCAATTAGTTGCACTTCAGCATTTGTCCAGCATAATCTGTTGTCTCGTCCTAACTCTCATTCTGCTCCAAAAACGATTGCAACTCCAATTTGTTAGTATTCATTTCATAATATTAAATCCGATACAGCGTAAAACAAGTTTCAGACCACCCTCAGCTCAAAGATAATCCTCCAATATTTTCCAATATGACTGGCTTACAATTTGCGTCAATAGTTGAGTTGTCTAGATCAAAGGACGGGACGAAAGGGGATGAGAAGGGATCATCCCCTTACAACCTCAGCCTGCTTGTTACCGCATTGATTGAGGTGATTAAAAATAGGGAATTTATTATTTTGTGGATGCTATTTTGAGGGTATATTAGCGGAATTAGCTTCGAAAGTTTATTGCTTCGTAAATCAATACTTATGGTCGTTTATTTGGCAGATTTCTAGATATTTCTTGCTCGTTTAGAACTTATACAACTACTAGTTTTTACCCGCAGCATCGCCCGCGTAAAGTAGCCTATGTTCTCTAGTCTTAAACTTTGTTTACGACAAATTTCATCAAAATCCGTCAAGCGGTTTAGTAGTGAAGGCGTAAGACAGACAGAGTTCCTTTTATAATATTAGTTTGGAAGTATGATTTATTTTGGTTGACATGATTCTTATCTTTTACCAGGACAGTCACCATTGTGGAAGCAAGATTACTAGATACTACACTGCACGTAGCGACGTCTCACTTTAACAATGGACGATGTCCAGTTTGAAGAGTTCATGGTAAGGGGGCAATCGAATCATAAATTCAATAAAGATTAAAAAAACATAGGCACCATAGGAGAAAACTAATTATCGAGTAAAAGTTCATCATTAGCCGGAAGACGTCCACTGTTAAACAAAGGCCTCCCTCTTCAAGGGGGGTTACCATAATCCCCTCGCTTGGCTAGTGGCTTGGGCACCGCAGTATTGGTGGTGAAGTTACAGAAGACACTGCTGCCTATCTTCTAGATTTTCCCTTCTCTTACGACACCCGAGGGAGAAAATGGAGTGGTCAAGTCTAGGCCTGATACCACTCGGCATTAAAGTTACAAGAACGTCAGTTGGTTAGAGCAGCGCCACGGTACAGCGACGGTTCGGGTACAACTCCCGCCCGTGTCCATCATTTTTCAAATTTCCTTTAGGTATCAATTTAGCATGGGCAACATGCAAAAACGACACCAGAACACAATTACAAGCAAAATAATTATAAAGTCGCTTCATTTGCTTTCACAAAAATATGAAAGCCTCTTTGAAAGCGTAGGCTTTACATAAATACGAGTATCTAGTGTTTGTTTTGTGGCACTCACATCATATGCAGGCGGGTCGAGATCAAAGGCGGCGTAGTGAGGGCGGGCTGTTTGATGTCGCCGCAGTTTGGGATTCATTTGTACATGAGCCGTTATGTAGACTAGTTATGTTAGTGTACAGCCTACCATGAACTCTTAAAGCAGGACAGTTTACGATGTGGAAGCGAGATGACGCTACGTGCAGTGTGATGCGGCGTCCCGCTTACACAACGTAAAGTGTCTTGCTTTAAGAGTATATAGTAGGGGGGCTGTAGAATTCGTTATAGCCTACAGGCTAAACTACAGTTTGGTAGGCTATGGTAGAGTGCGTTATAGCCTCCAGTTTGGAAGGCTAAGGGAGTTTTACAGTTATTGTTTGTTAGGTAGGTTTCGGACTGTGTAACTTGAGGATTTTACACTGTGTTCAAGAGATATTATTACTTTCAATTGTATTTGTTTTTAAATTAGGTAATTTGATGGCTATAGGCTCGCCCCGTATAGCGTTGGCAGGCCTCCCACCAGATGGTCCGACGATATCGTCAGAATTGCGGGCAACCGGTGGATGGAATTGGCAAGCTGTCGTTCATTGTGGCGTTCTAAGGGGGAGGCCTTTGTTCAACAGTGGACGTCTTCCGGCTGATGATGAAGGCTCGCCCCCTATTACGTTAAAACCTATACCATTAATGGCGAAATGTGGGTGTACTTACTTTGCTCTTCTAAATTGTGTTTCGATGAGGGTGACATAATAACCGCGTGATTAAACCCTCTAACAAAGATAAAGAAATTAAATAAAAACACTTCTGCTATACAAAATATAATACAGGCGTATGTTTTCAGTTTTCAGTTTTTTTATACAAAGATTTATATACAAACAATAAAGTAATGCGTTATTGGTGGCAGCACTACTGTCCTACGTTTGATTGATAGGGAGAGAGAAAGTTGCATTTTTATCAATTAGGTAAATAATTTGGCAACACTGATTCAAACATTTTTTTCTGTCAATCAGTTTAATATAGTATACCGTAAAACGTGTAGTTACTTATAATTTAATATAAACACATTTCCCTTTTGTAAGAAATCTATACATATAATAAAATCGTAACGAAGTCAAAACTGTACATTGAAGATATTTGAAAAAAATTAAGTGTAATGGGATGTCTGAACGCTTCTGAAGCCGAAAATATAATTTTTAGAATTTTTGTCTGTTTGTCTGTTTGTCTGTATGTATGTGTTAGATTAACGTAAAAACTACTGAATAGAATCCGCTGAAAGTTTGCAAATATATTCTTTAGGAGCCGGCGCGTCGGTATGCTTAATATCATCACGGCATTTGCAAAGAGGGCTGAGCAATATTGCATTATGTCTTTGTTTTGTCTAATGTTTGCCGTAGAATGATAAAAAGACGAAACCAATAGTTGCATTATGCAGATTACTTACAGGTGAACTTCTGAAGTAGAAATCATCACGCTATATCCACAAGGAACTGAGCAGTGAATCATGACATGTATAGAAACGTCTATTTTAAACGTATTGCTATGTGTCATCGTAGCGTGGCGGTTTAACGATCGCCCTACGAGTTATGCATAGTGAGATCGATTCTTGCCGAAGGTTTTTCTTTTTGCGTTAGCTTTAATTTCTTTTTGCATGTTTTTTGACTTAAATATCAATAAAAAGACAATTATAATATATATTTTAACATAATATTATTACCAACAATTTCCAGTAAATTATAGTTCTAAATTTTTATATTTTTTCTACATTAGTAAGTTTGTAAATTCACCATTTCAAATAAGTGATGTCCAAACAATTCTGAAGCCAAAAGCAGTCGCTTCACGTTGACAACAGATAGGTTGTTCCATACTCACCTGTGCTTTCTAGGACGTTTGAAACACACATCAATGTTGAATCGTGTTCCAGCGTCGAGTCAATTAAATACATTTGCAAATACGTAAACAAGGGTAGTGACCAGGCAACGTTCGCTTTGCAAAGCACTGATCGGGATGAAGTGACCAAGTACCAGTCTGGTCGCTACATTAGTACTTCAGAGGCAGTATGGCGAATGCTGCCGTTCTCTATACAAGATCGGCATCCAGAGGTCATGAATTCATGGACGTCCATTTTGAGAATGGCCAGCGTATTTTTTTTCGACCCCGCCAATGTATTAGAGCGATTGGAAAATCCCCGCCAAACAACACTCTTGGCATTTTTAAATTGATTAAGGGAAACTTGAAAAATGATGGACACCAGCGGGACTCAAACCCGCGACAGTCGCCGTACCGTGGCGCCGCTCTGCCAACTGAGCCACCGTGTCACTGCTCGCATCCATCAAATTTCAAGTTCCCTTTTAGTATTTACGTCTTAAGGGTGACGTCAGGTATTATCTACGATTCCAACAGACGACTCTTGGCATTTTTACGTCTCTGTGAAGTTGATTTTTTTGCAAAGTCACTTACGTATGATGAGGTGCCGTCGTACTATACATATTACAAGCAAAGAGGTGTATTTAATCGACATCGACGTGGTCGTATTGTCGAAGGGTTTCCGGGAATCTTTATGGACACTGCATTGGGAAGGATTTACACTGTGCATACAAATAATGCCGAGTGCTATTATTTGCGGCTATTGCTTCACATCGTATAGGGGCCAACGTCATTTGCATTCTTAAGGATGGTATGGAGTATCCGACATTTCGTGCAGCCTGCGTAGCACGAAATCTTCTTGACGGTGACCAACACTGGGACAACACTCTCCTGGAGGCTAGCGTTAGTGATAGCCCAAGTCGCCTATGACATTTGTTTGCCGTCATGTTGGTATTCTGCGGTATTGCAAACCCGGTTTTGTTGCGGGAAAAATATTGGCGTCATCTCTCTGAGGATATTTCATGGGCTTTAAGACATACTATTGAAGGAGACATCGGAGAAACTGATGAACGCATTTTGAACCACTGTCTCAGTTCTCATCAAGACGTAGTCATTGCCATCGGGGGCAATCCACTGTTGGAATACGGTTTACCGGCTCCGCAACCATTAAATAATCAAGAACGTGGAAACAGGAAGTATGTCGCCGAAACAAATTATGACCAAGACGCAATGACCACCATCGTGAATGACTACGTCACTAAATTTACCTCAGAGCAAGCACAGAATTACAATATTGTCCTTGAAAGCGTTGGGCTTGGCCAGGGTAAAATGTTTTTCTTGGATGCTCCTGGTGGAACAGGGAAAACATTTATTACCACTGGCATTCTTGCAGAGGTTAGGAAACAAATAACGGTGGCAAAATTGTCTTCCGGAATTACTACCTCTCTCTCCCTTAGATGACAAAATATAAGCGCTCGCCATACTCTAGATACACATCAATTCGAAGCAATAAAACGTTTGTTCTTGGAGAGTTACGCAATAGTTTTAAGAGAAATTTGCCGAAATGTAGTCATAATTATAGTAAAAATGTACAATACCACATAGTGAAAGTTTTAGACAGAACTAAGCAGGAACAACAATCATGTGATGGATCGGCACATTCCTGTTCGTCGGTGATTTTAGAAAAATATTTTCTGACTTAAATGCTCTGTAAAAACTTTTATTATATATTTCACTTTATACACTGGATATACATAAATATCAATAAATAGTAATATTTAGACGGGGTATATAGAATTCTGCTCATTATTTCACGTTCTTGGATAAGTTGGTAAAGATATGATTTAATAGTGTGATTCCCGCGTTCGGCAAGATATTTGCTTATTCAAACAACATAATATTTTTAATTTTATTGGTTTATATGTTTTAACTCTCTAGCAGAAAGTGGACTGTAGGCAACCATCGTCAAGTTAAAGGTCTGTGATCCACCTCAAAGTTATCCTTTTGTAGATAATCATCATAGACATAAATTTTCATTAGCCGGGCACAAATTTAAAGTCGGTACTGCCACCGAGAATTAGTGGAAAAACCAATCACTCTTTCCGATCTGGTAAACAAACACACGGAATTCCCGCTCAGGAGTCGCATTTTACGAACACTAGACCAATAAGGCAGTCAAATAAGTTCCACACAATTATCAAAGTATTTTTGTTGCTGGGGAAATCCTCATGGACTTCCTCCACCATGAGCGGACGGAGGGTTATGCCGGTCTCTTATACTAACTAAAACCTCAGGGTATCCGCCTAACAACCTTAGGTTGAGGGACTCGCGATCCGCGTATACTACACCATCTCTTTAAACAAATTATGACTCGCCTCTTCGCGATTGGTCGCGCTCACCACGTAGGTACGGCCTACGTGCCTTATGTCCCTTAAAACCGCCTTTTCTGTTTGAGCATCGAACTGCCCAAGTTCGTCGCCCACAGGCCCAACCTATGGGTGACGGACATGAGCAGTTCGTTTAAATTTCGGCTACAATAAATTTCAATACAAGCGTTTGGCGCATTTTGGCAAACAAACTATCACCATTAGCACACGCAGAGGTAGACTTAATTAAGGCCTAGAAACCAGCTGATTTTTACACAGATTACTGTATGACGGTCGCTTCTGAGTTACCAGTCCACACTCTCTGTAAATGTTGTCTGCTGAAGACAAAACTACAACCGTAGTTCAGAGAAATGCATGCTGTCAATGTAGTACATAGATACAGTAAAATAAAGATACATTTAAAATTAAAATTCCTTATAAGCCAACAAATCGTGTCAATAACTTTCCTGTTAGTCACTCAATATTTACCGATCATACAAAATCGGTATAAAAAGTAAACTAGCCCCATCTTAATTTGAAATATACCTTTATCATTAAAATACTATGTATATTCCATTCGGTAAGTAATTTGTAGTGATTTCCACTTACTTACAAAATCTGATTATAGTCTACTGGTGTTTTTACCTGAAATTCACGCGGACGAAGTCGCGGGCAACAGCTAGTATACAATACTTGCTTTTGAAAAATCAAAAAATCATTACAATTATTCTACTAAACGACCTCGCTATATACCTTAAGTAGTATATCATCATCAAACCTTCCCAGCAGCGAAATTTTCAGCACTTTTCAGGGCAAGTACCAAGAAACGGCGTCTTCAGCTGAAAATCAATAGAGAGCGGGTGGCGACCCCGCCCCGCGCCCCGACGCGGTCACTTTTTGCCTACCTTGACATTGCCTGTTACTACATGCTTTTTAGTTCCATTTCTAATACTTTATTTTACACAAAACAAGGTTTAGATCCCTACTAATATTATAAACGCTAAAGTTTGGATGTTTGTTACTGTCTCAAGTAAAAACTACTGAATAAATTTTAATGAAACTTAACATACAGGCTACTTTTTATCCCGAAAATATGTAGCGGGTAACACCACGGGGCGCAGTGTAGTTTAAAATAATAATTCATATTATATGACCGGCTGACCGCCTACTTCTTATATTATGAAACTGTTATTCTTTGAACACGGTATAGACATAACATCACGCCTGTATTTCCCGAAGGGGTAGGCAGAGGTGCACATAATATACACCCACATTTCACCAGTTATGTTTTAGGTCCCTATGTAATAGGAGGCGAGCCTGCCATCAACCGGACACAAATCCAAACTCCAAACAGGGCAAGGGTTAACCTTCTAGAGAGTGTGATGTTTTATCTTGAAATATTATTCATTGATTGAGCTTATATTATTTTGCACTCTGCTAACGTCGCCATGCTATGTGGGATCGGGTAACCAATGAGACACATGTTTGCGGTTCTATGGAGTTTAATTAAATGGATTATACACATGACAAATTGATAATGTCGTACACATTAATTTATTTTAATTAAGTATTTAACCAAATAATACGTAGGTACTATCACTTGACATAACATATCATCACGCCTGTATTCCCCGAAGGGGTAGGCAAAGTACACCCATATTTCGCCAGTTATGTTATAGGTCCCAATGTAAGATAGTAAGCCTATTAACCGAGCACAAATCCAGACTCCAGAATTACTTACGTAATAGAAAAATCCAATAACAATTTCACCAACCGGGATTCGTACCAAGGATCTGAAACAGGGCTGTCTCGCTACCGAAGCAGTCGGTAGCCTTTGTAAGTTGTGATTTTAATTCATAATACAGTAAAATAGTTACTACCATATCTAATTAGAACGAAATTAAAATGGTGTACTTATTACTAATAAAGAATTAAGTACCACTTAACATTAGGGTACATAGCTGTGTAGGTATGTACCGGGTCAGAGACCGCTAGAAGCCACGTTAAGCTTGAACGGTTTCGCGAAAATAGTTCTTATTGCACGGTGATAAGGATGTTATGTTAATAGCATTGAAACTACTTATTTCCGACCGATTGTGCATTCATTTATACGTTTATTATACTTAGTTGCTGGTTTCTAGTGTCTTCCATGGTGTTCGTAACGGCTGTATGGATTTTGGAATTATTTTTTTATTTATAAAAATCAATCCTTCTCTGTACGAGAAGAGGCCTGTGCCCTGCTGTGGGACAGTTATAGGCTGTTATTATTATATATATTTACTAGCTTTTGCTCGCGACTTCGTCCGCGTGGAGTTATGACTTCCGTCAGAATTTGGGTTTTTCACTTTTTTTTTCAGATTTTTTTTTTATTTTTTCGGAATTTCCAAAAATCCTCTCTTAGTGGTAGCCTACTCCTCCCAACAAACACACATGCCAAATTTCAGCTCTTTACGATCAGTAGTTTCGGCTGTGCGTTGTCTGGGTTCGAATCCTAGGTCGGGCAAAAGTGTTACTGGGTTTTTCCATTAGGTAATTCTCAGTGGCAGCACGGAGTCTGGATTTGTGCCCGGTTGATGGCAATAAGCTCGCCCCATATTACATTGGGACCTAAAAAAAAAACATAACTGGCGAAATGTGGGTGTTCTATATGTTGTGCACCTCTGCCTACCCCTTCGGGGAATACAGGCGTGATGTTATGTTATGTTATTGAAGTTATACTTTCTCTGCGAACCATACTTACTTATTCTAAGTTACTGTTCAGGTGGCTCTGTCAGTAATTACGAGGCGTGAACCCCTGTCATTGGCGGGGTCATGACCCGCGCCTTCTATTGGCCGAATGACACCCACACAGACGCACTAAGCCTACAGCGTTGTAAGGTTTTCAGCTAGCCAATATCTATGGTTGTGTGGAATACGGGAGATGTACCTACAGTGTTATAGGAAAAATATTGATAAGAAATAAGAATAATAGAAATTTCTTTTTGTTTTGATAGATCTCGAGTAGTTGGTCCAAACCCGGGCAAATCAGTGTGACTTTTTCAATGTTATAAATACCTTCTTAGTTATTATAAGACACCACTGATTAACGGTGACGGAAAACATCGTGAGGAAACCTGGATTTAATTATCTGAAATCGCCAACGCGCAGTGAGCTAGCGTGGTGATCAATGCTCAATCCTTCTCTATACGAGAAGAGGCCTTTGCCCTGCAGTGGGACAGTTACAGGCTGGTGTTATTTTTTGTATATTTTAGATGTCGAGTAGATATAGAATGGTATTTTTAAACTTCGCCTGCCGAAATTCTCCTGTATCGTGGGTCCATTTCACAAACATGAAATCTTCATCAGCTGGAACACGTCCATTGTTGAACAGGCTCGTTGAAAGGCCTCCCCCTTATAGTGGGGGAGTGCCATAATCCCTACGCTTGGAAAGGTGTAGGCCTCTTACACAGCTTCACACACCGTTGAAAAATCTGATGTGTGCCGGTTTCGTCACGATGTTTTCTGTTCATCAAATATGATCCATAAAGCAAAACATAACATCACGCCTGTATTCCCCGAAGGGGTAGGCAGAGGAGCACATATAGTACACCCACATTTCGCCAGTTATGTTTTAAGTCCCAATGTAATAAGCGAGGCTATTGCCATCAACCCTCAAATCCAGACTCCGTGCTGCTACTGAGAAATACCTATTGGAAAAACCCAGTAACACTTTGCTCGACCCGGGATTCGAACCCAGGACCTCGTGCTCAGCAGTCGCGCTTAGCAACCACTAGACCAACGAGGCAGTCAAAAGTGTATAAAGCACACAGTAATAAATGGTCAATATAACACTAGGGGTACTTCTAACCCCTCAAACACTACTCCAAATGACCAAAAACAAACTTATCTCCGTTCCGATATCGAGAAAAAAACCGTTTCATATCATAACCGCTATATTTCTCGTTCCAAATGATCACAGATACCAGATAGAGTTCCTTTGGGACTGTTTCCCTAAGAATATGAGTTTTTTGGGGTTTCTTTTCCCATAATACTCTTATCTATGGAGTGTGGACGTAATAATGGCGAATGTGGTAAGATGGGTGCCTATATTTTGTTGCGTTGACAAAGATATAATATGGAAGATTGGACTGCCTCGTTTGTGTAGTGGTCGCAAAGTGCGAATGCTGGGCTTAAGGTCTTGGATTCGTTTCCCGTGTAGGGCAGTGTTAGGAGGTTATTCCATTAGGTAAATTCAAAAGCACCATTAGCCCGGATTTTTATTAAAAAAATTGTCTGTTTGAAATAATAAACGGATAAAGAATAAAGATTTTAAGGACGTCAATACAAAACTTGGCTTTGGTTAAACGCCTAAGCAATCGTTGCCTATACCATCTTCAAGTATATAATATAGTATAATAAATAAACATTTTAATAGTAATGTTATAGCACGTATGATCCCAGCGTTTATCGCCGATGATAGCGCGGACGTAAACAGGCGGCCATTTATAAGGAACATAAATGCTTTATCTTGACATTATCATGTCTTGCGTTTATTGGTACATACAACTAGTCCCGTGGCGTTGCCTGCTGTGTTGTAGAAGTTACTTACTCTCTCATCATGGCATCATCTTTGGCCATTGCGTCTATTACAATAATTTACAATTACTGCCTCGTTGGTCTAGTGGTCGCTAAGTGCGACTGCTGAGCATGAGATACCGGGTTCGAATCCCGGGTCGGGCAAAGTGTTACTGGGTTTTTCCGTTAATTTTCAGTAGCAGCACGGAGTGTGGATTTGCGCCTGGTTGATGGCAATAGGTTCGCCCCCTATTACATTGGGACCCATAATATAACTGGCGAAATGTGGGTCAACACTACAGTCACCTCTGCGTGATGTTATGTATGTAAGTTGCGAATTCGATTCCCGCACAGGACAAAAATTTATGTGTGTCTGTATGTGATATTTCATGTATGTCAAACGCACCCACGATACAGGAGACATTCCTATTAAAGGGGTGACAATTATCAAAAAAGGTAGTTAGGTAGATTTAACAAATCGTATTGTATAAAGTGTTCTACTTATATCGGGGTATGATGTCACAGGCAGTGTTGAAACGGAGCAGTCCGTAAGTACGTGCTTAAGTATATAACTTATATCTATCAGTAAGTATATTATATACACAGCTTTGATAAACTTTGACAGGCTGATAATGCGGACGTTATTTATGTAAATACATATAAATGTTCGCTCGTAGGCATTTATGTAGAACACAATGTTTCATTGCAGATTGTAGAAAATATATTTCATTTTAAACAATAATTTACACGTATTCTCAAGATGCGTAGAATATTTTGACCTGATTGGCGCAATGGCTGGGCTATTGGACTGGTGCGCTCAGGGTTGCGGGTCGCGATCACCGCTCGGAGCAAAAGTTTGTGCAAACCGCAAATGCTTGTCCCGAGTCTGGGTGTTTGTGTGTGGGATATTTCTTGTTTGTGGAACGCATCCACTGCACAGGAGAAATTTAGCGAGTGAGGCAACGTTTAAAAAAAATCTTTATTATCTACCTATACTTACACCTTCGTTACACACCATAGCTTAAATAACTTGGTTTTCTTTTATACGATTGAAAAGCTCTATGACCCTCTTAAGCCAATGTTTTGATACAGACGAAATATTTGTAGAAATATATAATATGTATTAAGTATAATTCCTTTAAATGTATTTTTATGACTATCTCTCCTGCTTGCTCGATCGCTTGTTTGATGAAATATCACAAGCAGACACCGAGGCTAAGGACTCACATCTGCGGATGACACAATTTTTTGTCTCATGCGAAATCAAACCCGCAACCCTTAGCGCAGCAGTCCAATTGCTTAGCCACTGTGCTAATCAGGTTTATACATGTATCGTCTATTGTCATAACATAAAGTTATTTGTCATTGGTTTTCGAATAGAAAGCTTCACAAATGTCTTTGACATGTTCTAGACCGCCATCTTGTTATATTAGCCGTCGCCGTCGGAAAACTGCCGCCATATTTAGTTTGATCATGAGATCTTACTAGAACATTACTTGAAACTGGCAGTTCTCTTGTTCGTAGTTGTGCATCCTAACTGATTCCAAAAGAAACACCACTTTACATACAAACTTCATAACATTCCAAAACACTGCAATCCAATCACAACATGGTATCACGTTGTCACAAATTCTTCAAACTCAAGTCACTGCGCTCAAGCGGTTCTCGCTTGACACGACAACATCATCACCACCATTATAGCAGCAAGTCTTGACACTTGATATACGCCTCATAGCTAAAGCAAACCAGTCTTGATCAAACAGAGCTACAAAGTCAAAAAAGTATCAAAATTTCTTTCACCACCCCATAACGACCACCAATAACGTGTGTTTCGAGCTAACTGGATTGACAAAACGGTATAGTGTGGCTATATATAGGTAACCTTAAGCTTGGCCCTATACTGGCCTAGGGTTAACCGATACACTTTGAATGCGGGATCATTGGTATCAACCCCAGGTCAGACACACTGACTGTATTGTTTCGTGATAAATAGCTTTGCTTTTTATATTATCAGCCAATGAAGCACTTCATTTTGTATGTCGACGAAAGGAGGCGAGTTTTTGTCTTGATGTTTGTCGGTTTACAATTTTATTAGCTACATCTTTAGAGTACTGAAACATGGCCTCCGTTTACCCCTGAACCATCGGAATGTTAAGATTTGTTTCTCCATTCTCCATCTATGTCTCTGTACAATCAGAGTTGCAATGGACATCAGAGCGTGTGCTCGAATTCCTGTTTTATGGTACCTTAATTATTAAAATCGACTCGTTCAAGTTTGGTAATACGATTATCCGGAGCTTTTAGCTCCACAAACGTCTGATAATCAGATTCAACATCAACATATTGGTAGGCACTAGTTAGCTTTATATCGGTTCATGTCATAGTTTATTTATACTAGTGTCTATAGTAAGAATGCTCAGTCAGTGGCGTGTAGGTACCTGTCTCTAGATATAGGTATGTAGTTTATTACCCTATCTGAGGACACTGACTTATTAAACATTATTAATATTTACAATTATACTCGTAATAAATCTAGGTTAGCATATAAATTACATTATTATGGTACCTAAGAGATATTTTAGTCCTTAGACTATCCCTACGTATTTGTTTTGAGTTCAAAATATACATTTCATCATCAGTCGGAAGACGTCCACTATTGAACAAAGGCCTCCCCCTTAGGTAAGGGCGAGGGGGTTGCCATAATCTTCACGATTTGCAAGCGGCTTGAAGATCGCAGTATTGGTGGTGAAGTTACAAAAGACGCTGCTGCCCATCTTCTGGATTTTCCCTTAGTCGCCTTTTACGACACCCACAGGACAGGGGTGGTCAATTTTAGGCCGGATACCGTCGGCAGAATATAAACTTTAAACGGTTTAATAAGTCATTTCCCATCATTATTTTCTTTTGCATCGCAGGTAGGTAAAGTATACCGTATGTTTGTTAGGTACTTACTTATGTAAAATTTACCACTGGCCTATCAAAGTAAAATAACTAAGGTTATCAGTGTCGTTTAAATAAAATAATTATGCCATTATTTAATATTTATCTAAATTGAAAAGAATTTTAGTAAAACCCACTTGCATATCACATAATTATGACGACTTGATTGGGTCAGTGGCTAAGCGATTGGACTGCTGCGCTAAGGGTTGCGGGTTCGATTCCCGCACGGGACAAAAATTTGTGAACCGCAGATGTTTGTCCGGAGTCTGGGTGTTTGTGAAACGCACCCACAACACAGGAGAAATTTGTAGTGTGGGGCGACTTTTTTTTTAATATTTATAATATATTTATATCGCATGGTCTCCACTCTCTATGGTCTACATAAATCATAGTGAATATTGAGATTGGAATTAGGGAATATAATTGGTACTTAATTGAAAAATTACATAATTCATTGACCCATTATTTTTTGTGGCTACAGCATTTCATTAATAATGGTTAATATAAAAACAGCAATACTTACCTACTAACTAAATTATTTTCCTATTCACTACCTACAGAATAGGTAAGAAAATAAGTACCTACCTACTGCAAGTAGGTAATTAAAATTGACCTGTACTTTTCATACAACTAAGTAAGTATTTATTGCAGTGTTTAAGACAACAACCATAATGGCAAAATGACTGAACATTGCGAGTTACGGGTTTAATTGCCAAGTCAAATAGGAGAAATATTTGTGTTATCAATTGTGATAATTCCTTATCTATAAAATGGACTTGAACTACATGAGAAAACCTAGCAAAGGACAATGTTTGTTTAAAAAAGGTGACGAAATTTACGTTTGTCCTAAATCCTAATAGATGATAAATCAGTATTACGAGCAGTATGAGGACGATAGCGCCATCTATTAGTGATTTTACTAAGTTACAGAGACATCTAGCGAGTTAATGTCACAACTTTTAAAATAGCTGTTGTGTTATTAGTTAACTATAAAATACTCTAGATGTCGCTATCTACAGTATTAAAATGTCCGACTGCTGCGTCATCTAGTGAGGTTAAAGGTAGTTAGTGAATATTTAATTATCAGATGATAAATTTTATTAAGTTAAATCTTAATTTAGGATTCACATATCCAATAATCGTTGGAACCTATTGGTGTATGTATTAATTAATAAATTAGCTGCAAGTAGGTATGACGATCAATCCTACGCACAGTTAGATTTTTTATTTATCTTTTGCGTGGGCCCTACAGGTTATTGTTTGTAGACCAAAAACAAGTACCAATATTATGTAATTACTAAAAACAATATTTGAATACTTTTTTTCTATAAATCATAAATCACAATAAACATAATTCTAATTCACACTACGCTAGGATTTTCTCATGTCGTGGGTGCCTCAACAAACTTTAAATATGTCTAGAATGTCAGAAAAAAATAACGCCGTTTACCACCTCCTCCCTTATTAAGTCGGTTTAAAGTGAGTCTTATACACACTTGATAAAAAAAAATGACGCCTTAAAAATAATTAATTGACACAAATCACACTAATATTATAAGGCGAAAGTTTATGAGTGTGTATATTTGTTACCTCTTGACGCTCAAACGGCTAGACTGATTTTAATGAAATTTCATATGGAGGTAGCAGACACCTACATTAAGACCGGCTACTTTTCATCCGGAAACAATGTAGCGGCTAACACCGCGGGGCGCAGTTAGTTTTACAAGAAACCCAGTATACTTCTATCATTTTATTCATAGTTTACACATAACATGCCTATCTGACTCCTTAACAACAAAGATACAATGACAGAATAACAAAAAAAAAGAACATCAAAAAGAAATGCAACACAAAATGACGCCACAATGTACATTGTAAAATAATTCAAAATACAGACTAAAAATGCACTTATACGCTACAAGTCACTTCAAGACATTTTTACATCGGGTATTTGACACCATTAACCAATAATTCAGACAATACTTTAGAACACTAAAATAATGCTTATCATCATCATCATCAGAAGAAGATGGAAGACGTCCACTGTTGAACAAAGGCCTCCTATTAAGAATGCAAGCTTGCCAATTGCATCCACCGGTTATAAATCCTTATACTTGATGAAAGCCCGATACGTTATTTTAAGTACTGTTAATTAGAATTTTTGTTGCTTTGGAATCAAGACACCAGTGACGTCAGAGTTCATACTTTACTAACGCCATGGAGTAATAGCGTTTTGACAGCTCATAAACAGTATATCAATTGATTAGTGGTGTCAAAGTATACCCACATTAAATAGCACACACTAGTTCTTTCACATACATGTTATAAATTACACTTTTTTAAAATAGAAATTCTCACTGGTCTAACCAAAGAGTTCAAGGTTTATACATGATTATTTTCATTCAAATCCACTCACTTTTTCATACAAGAACATAATGCAGGCGATTCGATTCGATTAAACAAAACAGTTTCATGTAAGAAGGTTTTAGTATACCAATTTTGTGCACAGTAAATTGTACCTTGTGCATAGTTTCTTATCAAAAACTTTGCTCTATAGCATCACTGTGGTGATATTTAGTTATTAATTGACTGTAATATACCACTATACTCCATTTAACAATTAGAAAATCATTGTTAGCAGCCTAGACAGTCAATTTTGACCTCAATGGCATTTAAAACCTAACAAAATATACCTGCATAAATTAATTAAAGTTTGCTTATAATGCTATTCTTATGTCAATGGAATAAGACTCAAAATCAGTTAAATACACAGCAGTTAAGTTTGTATTTTTCTGTTATATCAAATGGGTAGGTTAGTAAGAACTAGTGTGTGCCGCACTTATAAGACAACATCATAATAATAACTATGTACAAAGTCAGATCAAATATATCATGTATTAATGTCAATTCTTGTACATATTCCAGTATTCCTCTAATTTAAGATCGAATAATAGAAACCAATTGCTTCCTAGCGACCGATCAACGCGCGGATTGCACCCCGAATGCTTTGCGCTGACATTTAATTTACAGAAAGTAGTATCAGAATATTTTACTAAACGATCTTCACGAAGTTATAAAAACAGGTAGAGTCGAGTGTCACGTTAACCTGTTGAGTGCCAGTCTTGTGTGGAGGACAAGCGTTGTCGTGCCCTCCAGACCACGATTTTGTTACAAGGTAATATATTTACAATTATTACGATTATTGACTACGAAAGTGTTACTGGGTTTTTCCATTAGGTAATTTTCAGTAGCAGCACGGAGTCTGCTGTAGAATCTAATGTAGAGTGACATTACAATTTTTTATTTATCATTCACAAAAATCCACATTACATTTACAAACCAAGGCGTTGTACAATTCAGATAGTAACATACATAGGTACAAATTTACTTTATACTGTGTGCCGATGAAGACCAAATTTTTTATAGGTAATAAATCTACCTCTTTTTTACTTTTAATAAAGTTGTGGCGACCTGCCATGCTATTCTAAAGACACCATTTACGAACTCACTTCAAAATCCGCGGTGAGATTTGACACTAGTGTATAAGCAAGGTGACGTGCGAGATGTTAGGCTGGGTTGCACCAACTTACTTTAACATTAACAAACATTTTAAATTGATTAAGAGAAACTTGAAAAATGATGGACACGAGCGGGACTCGAACCCGCGACAGTCGCCGTACCTTGCGTACCGTTTAGCCTAGCATGGCAACATGCATAAAAAATACAAAAAGTCATTAACAAACATGTTAAAGTAGCGGTAAAGAAAAAATGAGTTGCACCATTTGACAAGTTGTTAGATGTCGTCATAACTTTAACAGTAACCCTCCAAACTTCGCTGGTTAAAGCTATTGTTAAAGTTAATTATAATATTCGCAGATTTTAATATGACAATGTCACTGGCAGCCAAATTTGTCAATTGACAGCGTCATTTGAGTTTTCGTCTCTCCCATTTTTAAATGTTTTGCCACGGATTTGGGGTAGATAAAATCTCATTTCACTGGAAACCCAACTTTAATTAATTTATTTATTAAACCAAGGAATACGATGGTGCAACCCAATCCGCAGTCAATGTTTAAAGACAGCGTTACTGTACGTCAAAATTGACGTTAACCTCTAATATTGTGCAACCCAGCAATAGTGTTTCAGAATAGCAAGGCAGAACGCTTTGAATTTAACGTTTAGCCTAGTCTGACACGTCTCATGCGCATTGCATTCGCGCAGCAAACCTTACAAATTCGCACCATAATTACACACTGTACTAAAAAATGCCTTTAAAAATGTAATATAGTACATCCGGTATATCCTAGCATTGCCTAACTTGATTGCTACCCTCTTTATATCTCATTCATATTTTACATTACAATTTAGCATTACAGATAATATCAATATACACTTTGATTTCGAATGTCACACTTAATAAGTACATCGGATAAAGATTATTAATTAATCACTGGTAACTATCAATGTACTTGAGATATTGAAGTACCTATAATAAAAACCTTTTTTACTCATCACCATGGAGAAATGGTGGAAACATTACTGCTGTGATCATAAATTCAGACATTCAAGCTCTATGACCACAATATGGGCTTGAAAAAGTATCATACTCTATTTGAAAAATCATTACGACGTAAACACCCTTGCAGTCTATTCAACCGAATTTGACTCTTATGGCCTTAACAACATGAGAATTGCAGCTGCAATGAATAATTGATATTTTAAATTCGTTTTGCTTTTATGGACATTCTTATGACTGCTAAGTAGAGTTCAAAATCGGTTGAATTTTCTGTATATAGGTATGTTTGTCCCATGTGATAACGAATGGATTAAAGACTTGAGATAAGCCGTCGGCAGGGCTGCGGCAGCCAGAAGTATTGCCAATAAGGTAGCTGTATATACACCCCTTTTCTCAGATACCCTAACAATTATCAATTGGACAAATACAAAGTGTAAACATGTCTGAATGGAATAACCAAATAGAAATTAATGAGATTAAAAATAAACTAAACCATCGAGCTTATAATAATCTTAATTTGTGACAACATTATTTACATGTTAAAACTTCTAGAAAAAGAATTACGTCAAAAATACATGATTAAATCGTTATAGATATAAATGTCAGTTTTAAACAATAAATAAAGAGAAATAAACATACTGATTTATAGAACTCACGATGTCGTAAACGCACGATTTGAGAGAACTGGGCCAGCATTATGCTTAAACGCATGTGAATCCACTAAAGGGCTGTGCATTTGTCATATAGTGCCACACACTCCAAAAAGTAAAGAAAATATCGGTATTTACATTGCCATAAGAAAAACAATAAGAAATGACTTATTTTCTATATCCTTTTACGTTATT
This sequence comes from Abrostola triplasia, assembly GCA_946251915.1. Classification (NCBI taxonomy): domain Eukaryota; kingdom Metazoa; phylum Arthropoda; class Insecta; order Lepidoptera; family Noctuidae; genus Abrostola; species Abrostola triplasia. The sequence continues at coordinate 9,427,423 of OX276435.1, forward strand.
AGCCCTTACGTAAATTCCTCATGCACAAAATCCTCAAATTAAAAATAAATAACAAAAGACATGATCCCTACATTGTTCAAGATCGTTATTATAATCAGCTCGCTTTGGCTAAACATCGATTTAGAATCGATATGATTGACGACTTTATCAACACTAATTGTATATTAAAAACGACAATTTTATAAACCCTTATACTTAAATGAGACCATATACAGTTGAATACCAATTTAATTCCATTAAATTACACTTAGCTACCTACATTATCAGTTTAAGATCAGAAAGTCTTTGAATTTTACGCCACTTACTTTAAATTTAAGATTCCTGCAACATAATTTATATTAGAAAACCAGGTATCTAGTAAGGCCTTGTATGGAAATTAAGTTTATTTTTTTATAGACTTAATTGTAGAAATCAGTCGCATGAATCTTAATTTTAGAAGTAAATAGGTAATTAGTTCCTCTTAGTATGATTTTAGAAGATAGTTCAGTCAAGTGGCGATAGTCCGAATAGTTGAAAAACATAATCGAGTATATGGATACCCGATTATTTGTATAGTTCTTTGATTTTCGCATCTCTATCTACCGTTAGCGATAATTCTCATGAACATATCTGTCATATTTTGACACTGACAACCACGATTTATAAAACGCCTACTCGGTTACAAGAGTCGGTAATCGATTATTCTCGATATAGTATCGATATGTAGTCGGCTAAGGGAGTACATATAGTGTTATAAGGTCAGCTTAAAACTTCACTTCAGCTAATAACCATGTTATAATGATTAAGATAAGCAGCATTTTGTCATTTTACTTATGACAAATAATTATTGCATTTAAACAGCTTATATATTATGTTACAAGAATAACGGACTATCACCACTGCACTGTATAACAATATTACATAATAACCTCTTACAAATACCAATATTACACGATTCATCCCTTATTCTAACACGCAATACTTTCATATTTATAACAATTGTTTAGTTCAAGTCCACTAGCACATTTTGCAATTATTGTTTATACACTTAACTTCTTAAATATTCAAGTTTCTTATCTGTGGTATACACTGTGGTAAGTTAGATAAAATATGTATTTGATTAACTCACTTTCCCTTATAAAAATAGCAACTAATTGCATTAATTTTGAAGCTAAGCACTGTATTAAACATTTCTAAGCATTACATGTTGTTTACATTTGACACCATTGTTTGCAGGTACTCTTGATTGATGCTTAGCATAACCAATATAGTATTTGTACTTTGACAGCCGACAGCACATACCACGTAATAAGACCTCCACAGTTCACTTCACTATCACTAAAGCGTCAGTATCGCGGTCACCTCAAGTGTCAGTTTTCACGTATTATGAGGATCTTCCGGAAGTCCCAGGATCATTCGGGCTCAGCGAACATGAATGAGAACTTTTCGTGGCTGGTGGGGGGGATGACGCGCGCCTCTATGAGGGCCTGCACCACCCACGTGGTGGACACCAGGGGGATGTTGTCTTGGTTGGCCTTGTTCTGCACCTCGTGCGGGCAGTCCCACTCGGTGACGAGCGCGAGCGCGCCCGACATGTTGAGGTCCTCCTCGTTGACCACGCGGGTGGTGGCCCCTGCCAGCGTGCACACTCGCTCCCAGAACTTCACGAATGTGTCCTGGTCGCCGCATAGGAGGATGATCTTGTCCTTGAAGAATGTTGCGTTGCGTTTGCCTGATGGCGGCACCTAGAAAATTATAATGAGATATTAATAGACAATTAATATATTAGCTGCGCATCTGCGCATTATGACCTGCTCATAAGATGGTAATGGATATCAGAAGTCAAGCATTTGATTACTGTCCAAGTTGCACTCTGGTAGATAATTAACTATGTTATTAAATAAGATAGATATAATATGCTTTATATAGAACATCTGTTTTTAAGAAGCGAACACAAACATTTACAAATGACTTGTCGGTCCACTGGGGATCATAATTGTTTAACACTATTACTACAACTACATTTTTTATGGTGTAAACTTTAAACAGACATTCGAATTCCAAGAGAACAGCACGATTGATACTTATTTTGTATGTAGGGTATGCAGCTCAAATGCTGACCAGCCAAGTAATATTTTGAGCACATACCCAGTTAATAAACCTCTGCTTGAGTATAGACCAGCCGGCCGGCAGCGCGAAGGAGTCCACGTCGTGCAGCGCGCGGTCGATGCAGCTCATGATGACCCAGCCGTGCGACACGGAGCGGATGTCGGCGGCGAGGCACTGGATGTACTTGGCCGTGAGGCATGGCCGGGGAGCGATCAGCTTGCACACCGGGTACTTGTTCTTGGGGACGTCGTCGAAGTGGCTGCAATTTTCATTCAGATTTTTAATTTGCAGGCACATCAAACATGGTCATTATGAAGTATAACAGCGCTAATAGCTGAATGGTATGACCGTTGGAAATCAATGGTCGCTACTCTTAAACCCCGGCACCAATATCTTTTCACATTACTATGCGTATTATAAATTAATTTCATGTTTCTTTCATGTTTCTCTTATTCTTTTTTTTTACTTTTTATATTGTGTGTACATGAATTGTTAATAAATAAATAAATAATTATCAGTTGCTAAAAACGGTAAAGGAAAACATCGTAAGGAAACCGGCACACCTGGAATTTTTTTTAACGGTGTGTAAAGCCATGTCAGAGGACTATAGGTGGCTTAAACTGTGACACCAGGTTGTTGATCAACCATACGATAAGAAGAAAATTATGAAGTAGGCTGGGAAGGGGGGAGGGGGGGGGGTGGAACAGATCGTTATCTTAATTGTTTGTAATGAGTTCAGACACATACAATCTTCATCTGTAAGACCTACGCAGACGATGTCGCGGGTGAAGTGTTAGTATGTACTTCATGTTACCTGTACACGATTCCTCCGCCCGCCTCCAGCTGTTCTTTAAGCCGCTCCTTGTTGAAGGGTCGGTCGCAGAACTCCAGGTCCTCAGTATCAGTGCCGGCCACCGAGGTGGTCTCCCCGTCCTCCTCGGACGAGTAGTGCCGGGTGTCGTGGCTTTGGGTGGCCTAAAACAACAATTTTTTATAGAGATTTGTAAGTGTGAGTTTAGAAACAAGCTTCTATCATCAAAAAGCCTATAATAGAACATAGAAGTACATAATGATTTCTATCACTTACGCGAATATTAGACATTGAAATAAAACTAGGTTTACGGATTTTATCGCGGTTTTTAACCGACTTCAAAAAAAAGGAGGAGGTTCTCAATTCGACTGTATTTTTTTAAATTGATTTTTGGTCCCGACGTTACGAATCCTTTACACCATTATGGTCACGGGCAGACTGAGGTATTAAACGTCTAATTTGAACAATTACTATCAACTACCTTACTCTCAACTTATAGAAATACATTACAAAAGTCGTAATCGTAATTAAAAATTAAAATATAAAAGGTTTTTACTATGGAGAACATAATTATATTGTTTTTAAGTTTCTTGTCTTTCAAGTCTGTTGTTGGTCTATGCCTGCAAATGCACTTCACATGTTAACCAACAGTTTGAGAATAAGTCGATGTAATTTGTTGTGTCATATCATATGAAATCTCAGTTTTAAAATACATATAATTATTTATTCCACTCCACAATGGTTGAAATATTGTTTACCTTTTCCGCCTTCTCAGTGCTGGCGTTGTTCCGCGGGCGTCGCGGTGTCTCGGTGCAGGTGAGCAGGAAGTGCAGGCCAGCAAACAGCTTGGTGTCGGGCGCGGGGATGGGGCCCAGCTTGGACACGGTGTCCTCGTCGTTCTCAAACTTCGTCAGCTTGGAGTTCTTCTTGCCGATGTTCTGTTTGGCCGCCCCTTTCAGCTGCAGCGGGCCGGCTGGAAGAAATTTTTAACTTTAACTAACGTCATAATGCGGTAAAATGATAATGATTTATTTCTGTTAATAGATTTGAGAAACACTTTTACACGTCAAATGTCAATAAAAAATAAAAACTAGACGGCGTCGGCATTTAAAAACCTACCTACCTACGATTGATTACATCTGAGAAGTGCCGAAATTAACTCAGGGGTCAATGTCTCTTTTAAAGTCCAGACAAACGTATGTTTGTGTACGAATAATGTAGGTCATCCGAAAGCAGGCTAGAGTCGACCTGTCCTGACAGACGCCCCGTCTCGTACTACCTCCAGGACATTTGGGTAGGCCGTGTGGGATACTCAAATTGTCAGACAAATTATGTTAAAAAGAGAAAAAAAAGAAAATCCTACGTAGTGTTTGATACGTTTTTGTCATTGATTATAACATTTACTTACTGTCGTTTCCAGACACATTTTTGCATTACTTAGACAATTCTGTAATATCTATCCATAGTGGGCGTAGTTTAAATACCATAAATTGGCTTAAACAACTACGATCACATTGTTTTACCTATTATTACCAGGAAAACTATGTACTTCCTTAGTCCTGAGACGGACTCTTACCGGCTAAAACCTCATTGCGTCATAGCTACTATAGGTCGCGGGACACGGGATCCGAATACGCTGCACCGTCCTTCGAGACATAGTGTTACCCTAGGAATTGAAGTGTCAAGTTAAGACCCCCGTAGTGTTGTGAGCTACCTTTGACCCCGTCGATCTTCCTGGGCGTCCGCTGCACCTCGGGCTCGACGCCCGCGACCTCCTCCAGGCGCGCGGGCGGCGCGGAGTTGCTGCTCTCACTCATCTCGCTGCTCTCGCTGGCCAGCCGCTTGCGGCCCGCCGTGCTCTTTGTTTTAACACCTAGTGACGTCACAACATGTTAGATATCTTTGCTGAATTTTAAGTGTCAAAGTGACAAAACCCCGAAATTAAAAAAAAAAATATTGTAAAAAAAAAAGTGTATTTTTTTTATATATTTGGAATGAAAAACAGCTATAAAATAGGGATAGGTGGTTACAATATGAACATAAAGCCAATTACAGGCTCTCACGAGTAGCAATACTTAATATAGCATTATGGAGTATATCGCCTGTTTTTCTTGTCACTTATTGCTTAGTACTTATGGATGTAAGTATGTATATTTTTGGAACCTACCTTCATAAATTCATGACAAAGACAGAACATTCCATAACACTTTCTGATTACTTAAAAGACAATAAAATCATCTCATGCAATAATAAATTGTTTTTAAGGAGAGAAATGGGTAACGTAAACTATAGTTCTTTGACCTCACAACCATACCTAATAATCAAGTCTAGACAATATGTAAATGACAGTACAATAGTAAGCGAGTTTGAAGGTCAGACTAACGGTAAAAACTGAGATATGATTGATGACAACGTGATTCATGTACGCACGTATATTATATTAGACTTTTTTCATAGCTACCTACGTATCAAAACTTTAAAAATGTATTATATTATAGTTTAACCCTTTGAGCGCCACGGTCTTCTATAGAAGACAACGCTTCCGCGCCCTCCACGCCTTAACTATACCAGGAGACAATCAAATCGTATATATATCTAATGTAGAGTTTTTAAAGTTCTAATGTTGTTTGTATATTTTTAATAATTGTCACGTTTAATATGATGGTGTGAATGTGCTGTGGGTGAACCTAAATAAATAAATAAATAAATCGTAACATTTGTGTCAATAACTAACAATAATTGTGATACCTACTGTTACTATTAGATATTATCTTCTATTAAAATCGTGACGTGAAGGACAAGAAAACGCTGTCTTCTATACAAGACTGGCGCTCAAAAAGTTGCACATCATATGGAACTATTTTTGTTATTTGAATGACTCGACTACCTATATAAATGAGAGTTTAACTGCCAAGCAAATACTGTCATTAGGAGTTAAACAAAAATCTCGAATTTTTAAATGAAAACTGACCTTAAAGAGGCTACAAATTCCACGAATTAACTAGAAGTGAATATTATATCTTACAGTACGTTAATATTATTATACTTACTTACATAAAATTTAAATTATTATTATTTTTGACTACTGTGAGTTATTGGATAGATGCGCCAAAGAAGAATTCCAAAATAAATTCTCCCTGAGATTTAGATTTAGGAGGTTCAAGCCTTCACTAAATATGGCATGCAAGGTCACAAAAATAAAAAGAGTTTTGACTGATACAGTTTGTATACGGTAAAATAAAAATAAAAGTTGAATAAAAAACGTTTATTACATGTACTTATCAAAAGTGTGCATAATATAAGATATAACATGGCAATACCATGTCTTAGAGCCGATGTTTGAACCGCCAGATAATTTAAATAAGGAATCATTTTCAAATTTTGACAGATTTTCTACAAATCTGTCAAAACGTCAATCTTGTCCTTAAACTTATAATATTTATGGCGATTCAAAATCAGTCCATACTCCTTAGTAGTTTAACTCCCCAGTCTTATATAAAACTTATTATACAAAAAAAAACAATATTGCTTACATAAAAAAAGTAAATAAAAAATCCATGTAGAAAAAACTATTCAATAGTATCTCTATTTTAAAGTAGAGCAATATCTGTGATATGTACTCTTACATATTATTATGTCATAGATAATATTAAAAGATCAGGCATTCAGATCATGTAAATATTATAAGCCCACATGTTAGCACAACTAACTACTAGCTTTATGTCCCAGGTGAACGACAAATGCGATAGCGTAAAGCTAGATAACCCTTATGTATATTGTATAAGCACTGTTGTTGAACAACAATATTGATTATTATCTATTACTTTATTCTGTGTTTGTACTTGAATTTATATTATTTATACCTCGAAAATTTAAATTAAATCTTCGAGGTTGAAGGCAACCTAGAAGTCCACTAGTTTACCAAAAAGAAGTTACAAGACTGATTAATAGATATTACGTAGAGAGTGGATTATATGCACTTGCATATTTGTATGTTTCACTAATTCTTAGCAAACATTGCATATTTTGTTCAAAATCTACCATGGATGCAAATTTTGTCTGTATTTGCAGTATTATTCGGTAGGCCAGGTCCAACAGAAATGAATCAAAGTATAAAAAAGCTATTACAAAAATTTGTTACACTTAATTTATCTACCACCTATTTAGACTAAAATTGTGATGCCAATCTTCATGCATATTGCATATTTCAAGCATATCAAGCCTTTTATGTTGCATAATCCGGTCTCTAATAATAGTAGGTAGCACTTCGTGAATTCCATGATATAATTTTACCTTTACAGGTACATGATTCATTGAACCCTTAGAATTTACAGACAAATACATGGTCCTAATATCGCAGTATTATGAGACGGTATTTCACAAGTATCTAGTACAGCTTGGCATTGTATATTATTATGGACTTTATTTGTATAATATAGCACCGCATAGCATGTCGCTCACCTGGGACAACACAACAAACTTCAAGCTGTACCTGATATGCCCGATGTGGACGCTTTAGGACTCTTTGGTGAGATCACTCGTTTCCGCGCGCTAGAGTTACCCTTGTCTCTGCTCCGAGCGCTGCGGGGACCCTGAAATATTATTTTTGTAAATGAGCTTGAGCCAACTAATATTTTTTATATACGGTAAAGATATTAATGCTCTTAAGTAGGACAGTATACGGTGGTAATATAATATTACCACCGTATACTGTTTCTACTGTGAATCTTTTTGACGAACAAATTGATGTTGGTTGATTAAGTTGTGTTTTTAGTCGTTTTTCAGGCAATTATATTATTCTGCACAAATTTATTAAGTTGCAATTTACGTGTCTCTACCTCATATTGTAGTGTACGCTGATGCTTAGCAACCTTCTATCGTATAGAAGGTTGCTAAGCACTATAATTACTAAAAATGTGTTTGGGGCAAACTATCATTATGTTTTACTTTATATAAAAGTTATAACAATAAATAATATTGATATCCTGTGTGACACTATTTATTGTAAATCATGGTGATATAAAATTATTTATCACACCAACATTGTAAGGGCGAAAGTATGTGAGTGTATTTGTATGTTTGTTACTTCTTCACGCTCACGTATTTGGTATGGAGGTAGCTGAGACAGGCCACTTTTTATCCGGAAAAAATGTAGGGGGTAACACCGCAGGGCATCTAGTACCTGTATAATATTGTCGAGGTCGAGCTCCCGGTGATGCCGGCGGCGCGGCGTGTTGGGCGTGGCGGGCGAGCGCGCGCGCCCCGAGTCCTTCAGCGAGCGCGCCTGGTCCTCCGTCAGGTACAGCTCGCTCGCCGTCACCATCACTAGGGTGTCGCTGGAATATATACAGTAACTTATCAATTTATTTACTAACTTAAACACATACAAATACACTAAAAGTGACTCAAAAGTATGAATTCGATGCGCCAAAAAATGGTACCCTCAGTCAGCATTAATGCTGCAATACATAAGTAGTACTACAGCACTGATTTCCGAAAGATGTCACTGTTGAACAAATACCTCCCCCAGTATAGGTGGTGAAATTGCCTAGAAACCACTGCCTAGAAATAATATTCTTAGAGGTTTAAAATGTCGTAGAACACTCACCCATCAGTAGTACATTTGTATGTGACAGTCCCACTGTCATTCTCTTCCACACCAAGCACCAAGCCAGGCTCGTAATTCTGTTCCTCGTCCACCATAGCATAGACCGACTGCCCTTCTAAAGGCAAGGTCTTCATATCACCAAATATTATGAAATCGTCCAACAACACTTTACTTTGGCCATCGTCGAATTTGATCAAATATTTGTTAAGTTCCGTTATCTCCAAGACTTTGCCAGAATAATACCGTTTATCCACCCACTTGGCTAATACTACCGTTTCTGGGGGGTAACCAGGGTATTCTGGCTTGACTGCTACCTTCTCTACCGGGGTGGCCGGACGCGGAGAAGTTGGTCGACGTTTCGTCTTCAATTTGCTCACGGATTTTGGTGTCGCGACCAACGATGACAGAGGTTTCTCGTCTTTCGGAGACTTCACTGGAGATTCCTTCCCACTCTCTCCATTAGTCGGCACCATTTCTGGCGAGTTCATTCCATGCATGTACTCTGGCTCTTCAGGTTGAGTCGGTAACAAAGCCCGTTTAGTTTTCCCTGCTATGGGCCGTCGACCGCGAACACGAGTCTTCTTCAAAGAACTCTTTGGTGTCGCCTTGTCGCATTTGCTAACTTCTTCGGGACTGGCATTACCGTTGCTCAATGTACTATCGTTAGATACGGACGTTTGGATACCGACGGAAACTTTATCATCGTGCATACCTTCATCTACAGAGGCATCCCTGATATGCGAAAATACGTCTTGGAGCTTCTTCATTAAGGCTTCGTATCCTTTGACCGACGTTGTTGGGTTTGCTATCGATTTGCGAGGCGGTTGTGGTACGACGAACGCGCCATCGCTGGTACGGTTGCTAGATGTGGACGTCGAACTTACTGTTGAAGCGAAAGAAGTTCTATTCGGCAAATTAATCATGCCTCCACTGGTGACGCTGGATGGAGAATTGCTTACAGACACATCAGCTAAGTAAGGGTCTATAGTAAACCGTTTAGAAATCCTCTGGTATTCTCTACACATGTCCATACCAAGATCATTATCAGTCCGAACAACATAAAGGGACAGAAATTCGTTATCTTCATTATGACTTATATGGACATCAAAGACAGGTATTTGAGGAGTGTTCATTGGCAAGGAATGGCCGTTTGGTAGCGGCGATATAGTTGAAGGAGTTGCATTGTTGCTAGACCTGAACGACTCATTCTTAATTCTCTTATTCTTGTTAGCATTCAGTTTTAACATATCAGGAGTACTGTCACTATCCTCAGAATTTATTTTGCCTTCAGACAACTCGGTAGGGGTCGACGAGTTTCCATTAGAAAGTTTGGAGATCAGTTTAGAAGCAACCGTAGGTACATGCTCAGGGCTCTCTAAATTCAGAGAACCTACACTATCAGTGCTCTCTTGATCTGTAGTCTTTCCTATATTGTATTCCTTAGATCTTGGTTGAGAGAAGTTGCCTTGATCAGGGTATACATATCCTTCACTTCTTGTCTCACTTATTTTACCTGGATTAATGTCCTCCTTCCGATGTTCAACAAGAACAGGATCGCTGTTGCTTGGTTCTATGCCATTGGTCTCGCTCTCTTCATTATGTTCAGGCGGAGAGGGCGAGAGCTCCAGACGGAAGTTTTGCGAATCATCCAACTCTGAAGGTTCTTCGTCAATAGTCTCTGGAACTACCGGCGGAGGTATTTCTTTAACGAATTCTATGCTGGGACGAGAATTAGAAGAATTAGAAATATCGGAGTTTACCTGTACCACTTCTGGTTCTTTGGACAGTTCAGGTAGTAGTTTGATGGGTGTTTTACGGGATTTGGAGAAGTCAACACTGGCTGGTCGAGATTTCGGGGTCTTTGGTGTTTTGGGTTGGGAGATATCGGCACTATTGCTCCGTTTGAGCTTCCTAGGGCTGGCCCGTACGGGGGTGCGGACGCGGGAGGTAGATGGGAGTTCCAGATCATCGATCTTCCGTTTCGCTGCACTAGTGATTTCAAATACTTCATCGTCCAATGTTTGAGTGGATACAGCGATTTCGTCGTCAGTGAGTTCGAGTTTTTGGATCTTTGCACTGCTCTCTGTAGATTCCTCTGAGAGTTTTCTTTTAGATTGGGTGGTTGGCTCTTCTGTAAAATGATTTAGTAACGTAATATTAGTGAGTTACCAGAATTGCTCTTTAGCTATAGTTATGAGTTTATGTACATACCTCTTGAATCTGATGAAGGCATATGAGTCTCATCAGTATCAATGGCGTCATTCTGAAAAGTTACACAGAAATATTAAAAAAAACCTCAAATAAACATTTTTGTTATTGATAATTGAAATAGGAATTTATAGAAATTTTACACCATTCCAGTATATATTACTTCAACTGCTGTAATTTTAATATACTTTTTTGCCAACCTTGCTTTCCCATACAAATAAATCTAATCTTTAACACATATTTATTTATATTCATCCTTGTCCACTATCATTACAGGCATGTCCCAATACGATAGAGAATTTACATAACAATTTTAACCCTTTCCCAGTCCGATAAGCTGTGAATGGTACACATAGATTGTTTACCTATTGTGTCTGCTACGTGGACAGTCAAAGTGTGAACATTAATTAGGCTGACTAGTCTGTTGTAATGTTGAGTACACTAATAAACTTCCATGACAGTCACATCATTCCTCTGAGACACCTCAAGCTTCATTCCCTCAATATTTCTCAATGGTTATCATTGTAGATCCAGGCTTATAGGAACTACAGTGATGGGAAAGAGTGGCGGGCTTGTCCCGTAAAAAAAAAACTGTTAAATTGTGATAAAAAAAAATTGTATCAATTAATACAGACCTCAAACTCTTCTTCAGGTTCATAAACAGGACTGTCAGGGAACAGATTTTGAGAATCATCTTTATTAGTTTTAGGCTCAAGGCTGTCTCCTGCGGCATCCACCAATGGGACGTCTGGGACTTCTGGGACATCTGGAACTTTTGGGACATCTGGAACTTCTGGAACATCTGGAACTTCTGAGACATCTCGAATATCTGGGACATCTGGAACTTCTGGAACAACTACTGGAACATAACACAGGTTGTATGTCAGTATTCAATTAATTAATTTTAAGTGAACAATAAAACTGCTTACCACCACAACGCAATTTGATATATTACAAATATTATGTATAGTAAAAAAAAAGGATATATTTTCTTTGTAGATAAATATTATAATCCTAAAGGCCATGAATAAAGAAATCTTATGGCATTTTATACACAGCATTCTGTCCTACACCAAACTATTCCAAATTTTGGTAAGTACATATTATTTATAATCAAAATAGAATTTAGCGAACAACCACAAAAAAAGATAAGTTACTATTTTTTGCAAATTCTCATTATCATAGACAGTCTGGTTCAAGAGGCCCACTTGAATTTGAATTTAGAATGTAATCCAGACTAAACAAGTTCTATCATGAACAAGTTGCAACTTGTAAGTAAAACCGTTTGACTTTATTGGTTGCTAAGTTGGATGTTCTATTTTCAAGGGCATTCTATTTTGATTCAAATTGTTCATGATAGACAAAATGAGATAAGTGTTTGCAAATAAAAAGTATCTATAAATGACTAGTTATAAAAATATATTTTAAGTTTGTATAATTTAACTTTAAAAATATACCTATAAAAACATTCTTTTTTTAAGCTAGATTTAAAAACAAAAACACTGCGTCTATTAGTTATACTATGTAATACATAATTATAGCAACATAATATAACATAATTTACTATTAATTATTTTAATTTCAGTAAACTAAATGATTTTATAATCATTTCAATAAGATTATATAGGTGCCTAATCATTATAATAACACTTATGTTTACTTTTAGATTTTTAAGGATCAGCGCAAGAGAAAGGCTTCCAAATGTATTCTTTATATCTATCTATGGTCTGTTATGTATTCTATATAGGTTAGATGCTATTACCATGAAGGTTCTATTACTTTAAGGGCCAAATTTCGATGCCAAGGCAATCATTATACTTAAAAAGCTTTATTTACTATCAAAATTATTCCTATATTAAAACCTCATCTGAGAAACAGTGATGGAGCATTGAGTGCAACTTTCAATATAACCTTAAAATATGCGAAGTGTATGAGTCGTATTTACGCATTTGAATAACAAATAAACTTAAATCATTCATACAATATCGGACTATAAACCGAATTCAGAAAAGAAACAACCAAAGCGACGACTAACGGAAACGTATTTGTAACTCAAAAATAGATACAAAACCTTATTGATGTTTGGATTAAAACTCGACCAAAACAAATAGATCAAAGACGAAGTAATTAAAACGAATGTATTTCTTTACGAAAGTGCTCTAACACACTCATTCTTAAATGCAGGTCTGTAGGTTTTAATACAATTTCATATAGTTTGCATCAAATATTCATCTGTAAATCACACAATTGCTAAAAGATACGATTATTCTTATTAGGTTAAATTTACATGACCGCATTTGTAATTTGGTTGGTTTATATCAATGAACGTCAAACTTATGCGTGAAAATAATAGTCAATTACTACATAAATACTACCGTTACCTGATTCTGGCTGGTTAGAATCCATTTCAGTGATAAGCTCCTTGCTTTCCTCCATATTTTATACAATCAAAACGAAGTAATTGATCAAAAGTGGCGCGATTTAACACTGTAACATCTGTCACTTAGATTACGTCGAATCTCCATACATTTCTAAGTAGATAAATAAATATAGAAATAACAGAATCGATTAACTGGATCTAATAAGCGTATAGATAAGGATAAAACTTGAAAAACAATGTGTTAAATGATATTTTTTGGAATTTTTGCTAACAAACCGACATAAGCAGACCGCTCGCTTGTTGATCCGGCCAGGGTTGCCAGAATAAAGTATAGAGTGTTATGTATAAAATTTGTAAATACAATTCTACTAAATCTGACGAAATTATTACTAAATCGAATGAAACTGTTGTCGTATGCATGAACTTTAACGTTTATGTGAAATTATTCGTATAAATGAATAATTTCATTACTTTCATCTTTTAATTTTAACAAAACTTAAAATACTCTTTTGGTATGGCGACACTAAGTTTAGTAAGGTCAGACCAATAACTTTTTTGATATAAAAGAGCGCGAAAGTCAACACAATGCAGTGCAATAATTTAAATAACAATTTATATACTAAGTGGCAATTGCGATGGCATCCAACGCAAGGGGTCTTCGTTTATTAAAAGCAATTGATTATTTTTCGACAAAATCTACATTCGCCTATTTCGATAATTCTTCGATTCTTAGCAAGGTTAGTATATTTTATAAGCTTTGATTAAAATAATAATAATAAGATTTGGTTTATAACTTCACTGTAGGGTTTAAGTTTTAATCCTGTTAATAATAGTTTGTATATATTTAAATGTTAGACCATGTATTGCAATAAGTATTTTATACTTATTGTACTAATTATGATAGAATTTCAGCGCCCAAGCTTAGAATTCTAACTTGTAATACTAATTATCAATATAATAAATATAAACATTAGTGTTGTGAGTAAATAGAAGAAAAATAGTCGCGACTCGCGTAGACTTAAATTTTTCCCACAGCTTTTACCACATGTAGGAGGTTAATCGATAATATTTATTTTATTCGGAAGAGGTTTTAATAATAATGTGTTGTTATGAATTTATTTTAAGGTGAAGCTGCAGTCTGCTTCCAATGGGTCTATAAAGGGTTCGTTTGTCGTAGACAAAAGCATGTGCAATTTTGGGGGCGTACTGCATGGAGGGTACATAGCTGCAGTTATTGACGTACTGTCATATTATACTCAAATCACCCCTCCGAACGGGAGGGTGTCGTTCACTACAAGTATGAATGTCAAGTACGTAGAATTTATTGTAATTTTAGTCATTAATTGTACTGCGTGTGTTGTGGGTAGCACGGGAAAAATATTCAAGTGTTGAGGCAACATTAAAAAGAGGGCTCCAAACCCCCGTTTTTTAATGTTGCCTTACCGTGGGCTTAGTTTTAGGTCATCCTATTCGGATAGCTTGGATATTCGACCACTCTTCTTCTTTTCTCTCCTAAGTTTCATGATAAGGATTGTTAATATAAGAGCACAGCTCTTGTCGGTACGATCGCAAACTGTTCGGTATTCTCTGCCCCCTATGAACGAGGAAAAGGGGTGGTCAATTCTAGGCCGGGTATCACTCGTCATAATGACGATCAAGTACTGTCTACAAAAGTCTTTTTATAATTATAATTTATTCTTTCGACAGCTACGTCGCAGCAGCAAACGAAGGTGAAAATGTAATAGTGGAAACCAAAACACTGAAAAGCGGCAATTCTGCATTAGTAGAAATGTATTTCCACAATGAAAAAGGGATCCTTTTGGTTAAAGGCACCACTACGTTCCTGGCTGCTGGTGATAAGTATCAGAAATTATTAAAGGAGTGTATAGGTTTTGATGTGTACGAAGATTAAGATGAAGTAAAATGTAATGATCTATTATTTATTCATCATCATCAGCCGGAAGACTTCCACTGTTGAACAAAGGCCTCCCCCTTAGAACAACAGATTGCCGATTGCATCCACCGGTTGTCCGCAATTCTGACAATTATGTCGTATTTCTATTTATTATTGATGTTTTAATAAAAATATAAAGGATACATTTATTTTAATCAAAAAACAAATTTTGTAACTACCTATCTGCTAGTGTCAGGCACTCATGATTTTATAAATGAAACTTATTTGTAGAAATAACAGTTGATTGATGATTCGATGACGTAAAAAGATTCTAACCATAACTGCATAGTTACAAAAGATACTCATAGTTGGTACCTACTTAGATATCTATAGTTGTAAAATATTCAGTGAAAATTTTAAACAATCATTGGTCTGATGACGGATTTCATGAATTATTAGTTATCGAGTTTCAGAATAAGCAATCATAGGTTCGAAAATCACAATTATCGGTACTCTTTAAAATTGCTTGCGATCGGGCACCGGCTCACACATATAATATTAATAGATTTGTAAGAACCGTAACACGATAAACGATTATCTGCCGCCGATCGCAGGCCAGTTTTTATAATTACCTACCTACCCACACGACTTCAAACTGACATAGGACAGGTAATTTCAAGTGTTGTAACTAAGGGGGTATTTCTAGATACTAAAATTCAAAATTACCCACATTATTCTCATAATGAAGTATTCGTAACTTGTTGACAATGCATCACAGTGGTATTTTCGTGTTTTGCGCTAAAACATTTGACAAAGTAACGAAGCGAGATGCCATTTCAGCTTTGCCGTTAGAGATGTCTTGGAAAATATTCTCGTGAGTTTCCGACGTGGCATTTTAGTAATCAGTCTTTATCTTTGTGTTGGCTGGGAGGCGTTTTGTTAAACTGTTTATAACGACCGCACAGATTGTGATTGAGTTTTAGATGGTTTTTGATCTAGTGATCTGTGTTTGTAGATGGGACGTATTTTTGTGCTTACACAGATAAGACTCCAATTACGGAGTAGGAGTAGTTTGTGTAGGATTGGTCAGTCTTGTGTGTCTTTGTGGATCTAGTTTGTACTTTTCTCGCTTTAATGTAAGTTCTATTTTCCTTTGCATCATTATAATGACCTTCATTTAATTCATTTTACATTAGTTGGCTTTTTTAGTCATCACCAATACATATCGTTATTCACTCCAAATAGAATTATCGACGAACACCTAGTTTTTTTCTACAGACTTAATTTAAATGAAAGCTGCTTAATTTAAATTTGTTTACGTGTGTCATGTTTTTCGTAGCATCAGAAAACAGCGACATCGCATTAACACTTTGGACTGCTATAACCAGTAGATTTTTTTGCTAGCTATTTAGACGACTCGTCACTACAAATTGCAAAGCGCACGCATAAAATATGGGCGCGAATTATTTTGTCAAACAAGAAACTAAGAGATCGACTCAACAAATTTGAACTGGCAATTAAACTTGGTTCTGCAAGCTTAGCGAAGTTCTACAGGAAAAATAAGAGAAAATTGAGCAAAGAAAAGGGCAAAAATTATTTGCCTCTCAGCAAAACTACAGGTAGGAAATACGTACCTACAATTCCTTCGTTATAGCACAAAATATTTACTGGAATACTTAGGCAGGAATACTTAGAAAACTTAGACGAAATATAAATGTTACTATTCCACATATTGTTGTGTTATACCTACGTACATTTGAAGTAGGTAAATAAATAATTGATTGAAAACTTAACGAATCTACTTATACCTTACATAAACATACATAACATCACGCCTGTATTCCCCGAAGGGGTAGGCAGAGGTTCACATAGTATACCACATTTCGCCAGTTATGTTTTAGGGTCCAATGTAATAGGGGGCGAGCCTATTGCCATCAACCGGGCACAAATCCAGACTCCGTGCTGCTACTGAGAATAACCTAATGGAAAAACCCAGTAACACTGCCCGACTCGGGATTCGAACCCAAAACCTCGTGTTCAGCAGTCGCGCTTAGCAACCACTAGACCAACGAGGCAGTCTTATATCTTACTTTGTAGTTAATAAAATTTAAAGCCCTAACGTATGCTTCTATAGGTATTTATACTCACACATTTTTAACTTTTCTCTCTCTTTCAGTTCATTCAACTAACTGCACGGTCATAAAAACTAAACGCGAAGGTGAAGATATTGTGGTGTACACAAAGAGGTTCAAATTATACTAAATTATGACATTTCGCAAGCTGATTATGCGACATTGATGACGACGCGACGATTCTACATCGACTTCCCGTTACGAGAAATCTTTCATTGACTGCAAAACTGCAAAACGACATTAGTATTTACATTTATCATTGTAATAAGTGTACAGTATGGTTCTATAAATCAAGCGACATGACGGAAAATCTTCTAAAATATAAACGAGTAATATTTAAAATCATGCAGCGTTTGAATTATGACCTTTCAGCTAAGAGGTGCTGTATCTACGGAGTGCTCTATACGAACGGCCGTAGGATCCATACATTACCGCGTGGAGTAAATTGTAAAACATTTCATGTGTGAACCGACTCGACGTGATATATGAGTTTGGTCGATGCTTGCGTTTCCACGCACATTACATGATGTGGAAATACATCGAAATTTACATCCAAATACTTTATTTATTGGTAGCCACTATTTCTTGCTGTGGTAGAATGGTTTTTGCTAAATAAAAACAGCTCATGTTGTTGTATGGTATACCTGATTTTGTTTATAAGATTACAGGCAACTAGGTTACTCTTTCCAATTTCTTATGGAGATACTTTTGAATAGGGCTCTAGTACAGAATTAAAAATACTCTGTCTTTTAATTCCTGTAGTTAAATTTTTAATGACTAAAGGCTATACTAGATTCCCTTTAGGCAGTATTGGGTCCTAGCTCGACAGTAAGAATGGGACTGCTAAAGGTTAGGTACTTTAGGTATACCACTATATATAGGTAAGTTAAGAACGTAAGAAGTACGCTAAGGCAAGTAGCTAGTACGTAAGTTGTGCGTTATGGAAGTAGTCAATACATAATATTATCTACGTGTTTAATCCAAAGCTATCTAAACATTTTTTTTTTTTTTTTTTTTACTAGCCTGGAATGTCCCACTGCTGGGCAAAGGCCTCCCTACTCTCTTTCCAAATCTCTCTGTTACCAGCTGCTAGCGACCAGCCTTCCATAAACGAGTCGAGTTCGTCCCGCCACCTCCGTCTGGGTCTTCCTCGCTGTCGTCTCCCTTGTTGAGGGGCCCAGTCCGATGTTATTTTGGCCCATTGTTCGTCTGCCATACGACAAACATGCCCAGCCCAGCTCCATTTTAATGCAGCAGCTTTTTTTTTTTTTTATTTCTTTAAAAATTTTGGGACTTTTATGCCGCACAGCGTATGTCAGTCCCATCGTAACCTAAGACAAGTTACAAAACAAACGAGATCAATGGATCAGGGCCATAAATTCGAACAATTTTCTCGCATCATCGGAAGTCGGCTTACTTAATATATGGTGGAATGTGCCTATATTGTTCTTGTTCAACTTTAAAGCCCTGAACAACTTACTCCTATCAGCCTCATACTGGACACATTCCATCAACAGATGATGCATATCTTGTATAACTCCACACACTACACAGTTGGGGGAGGTTATCTTTTTCATCAAAAAAGCGAATTTGTTACATGGAATATGTCCCGATCTAAGTCTGTGAGCCGTCACCACAAATTTTCTGCTTAGGTTAATATTTGCAAACCAGGGTAAACGGGGAGGCCGACACTGTATGGTTTTATACCAAATTCCTTTTTCTATAGTCTATAGTCTATATAATACTTTGCGCAATATAGTTCGATGCCTCCCACAAAGACTGCGATACACTATTTACAATTCCCTAGTGAAGCCACATCTGCTATACTTAATCGAAGTCTGGGGTAGTGGTCCAAAAACAAAACTGTCACAACTACAAATCTCGCAGAATAAACTGATAAAAATGCTTTTCAACTATCCGTACTTAACAGCAACAACAAAAATATACACAGACACAAAGATAATGAATATAAAACAACTATATATTTACAACACTTGTATTTTTATCAGAAAGGTTCTCAACAAAACCATCCACACAAATATTACACTTACCCAATATAGACAAGTTAGCCAACGAAGCAGTCGCCGAGCAAGTTTATTGGTCTTGCCAAAAATAAGGACTAACTACGGTAAAAAAATGCTCAAATTTGAAGGAGCACAGCTTTATAATAACATACCATCACACATAAGAAAACTGCAATCGTTTAATGCATTCAAAACTCAGCTCAGTCATTACCTAATTACAAGACAGATATCTGAGCAATGAGTGCGTTGGATGGGACTTGTTTATAGCTTTATTTTTTTTATTTTTTATTTTGTCTGTACCAAATGTTGTCGAAACTAACCTTAATTTAAAACTAATCTTAATTGTTATTGTTCTCAAGTAAGCGACATTATGTAATGTTTTTATTGAGAATAAAGTTTCTTTAAACCTAAACCTAATGAAGTTCTGTCAAAGTATTCCTTCCAATGATCATAACAAATATTTTTGAATTTTGGTAATATTTCGGAATAATCAAGAGTGATATTGGTTTGTTTTCCGTGTTTGGCTGCGTATTTGGCCAACATGTCAGCCTGCTCATTACCCCGTATTCCAATATGCGATGGGACCCATTGCAATCTCAGCTGAACGCCTTTTTGATTGAGTTCATCTATCTTAGATAGAATGTCATAAGCTATCGAAGCACCTCTGAGAGCAGAGGCGCATCGAGCTATATGCTGTAGGGCACTTTTACTGTCAGTACAAATAACAGTATTTCTGTTTTGACAAATGCAGCAGCTTTTCGAGTGACATCATAAACCTTAGTTTTGGAACGAATTACAGTATTTCTGATTCTGTCTACCAGTTTTACTCCCAGAATACTTCGTTCCATTCGTCTCTGACAAACCCCAAGGGCGGACCTCTGCTGAACCGTCAAAGACCATGTCTGGGCGCCATAGGTGAGGACGGCAAGAATACACATGTCCATGAGTTTTCTTTTAAGGGATAGTGGAAGATCACCCTTCATTAGGTCTTTCATGACCCAATAGCTCTTCCAGGCGTTTTCGGTTCGTCTCGCAACTTCTCTTTCTTGTCTCGCCTGGAAAGAGACTACTTGGCCTAGATATAGATACTCATCGACATATTCAATCTCCACGCCCTCTATTTCGACTTTGTGATGTGTGGTGTTCGTCATCAACTTGGTCTTTGACATGTTCATCCGAAGTCCAACCCTGAGGCTGGCCCTGCTAAGATCGTCTAGCATTTGTGTCAACTCGTCGGCTGATGACGAAAAGAGGACAATATCATCGGCGAAACGGAGGTTAGTTAATCTCTTATCCCCGAGTAAAATTCCCTTCTCCGCCCAGCCAGCTGCTAGCGCTCGGAAGATTTCCTCTAGTACGGACGTAAACAGTTTTGGAGATAACGGGTCTCCCTGCTTGACACCCTTATTGATATGGAACGATGGCCCTATCATTGAACCGATTTTGATGGACGCAGTGCTGTCTTTGTATATGTTTTGTAAAAGGTGGATATACTTTGTGTCTATTTCTTGATTTTTTAAAGCTGTGAAAATGGAGTCGTGGCTGATACTATCAAACGCTATTGAATAGTCAACAAATGCTAGATAAAGTGGAAGCTGGAATTCCAAATGTTTTTCTATGAGTTGATTAATGGAGTGAAGATGGTCAATGGTTGAAAGGCCGCGGCGGAACCCAGCTTGTTCGGGAGGTTGATGTCTATCAAGTGTTCCAGCTATTCGGCTCTCGATAACTTTTATAAAAGCTTTATACAGATGTGATACTAAGCTAATAGGACGGTAATTATCAATAGACGTTTTGTCACCCTTTTTATGAAGAAGGATGATCTGTGAATGGCAAAATTTATGAGGCAAAGTTCCAGTACTTAGCATATTGTTGAAGAAGTTTGTAATGTATGGAAGAAGAACTGGTTCTCCTATTTTAAGGGCTTCGGTGGTTATGCCATCATCGCCAGGACTCTTGCTGTAAGTCATACTCCGTAGTGCCCTATGTACTTCCCAACCGGTAAATGGCAAGATGTGATTGGAGCATGAATATTCGCATGAAGTTGGTTGGAGAGTCGATTTCTCAGAGTACAATTTCTTATAATATTCCGTGCATAAGTTCATAATTCTCCCCCTGTCTGTGTGTTTAATGCCCATACTATCTTTGAGGCAAGCTATTGTTGGTCGTCCTTTGTTAGCTTAGCCCTGTTTTGCTGCCCTCAGCGAACCATTTTGTTCTAGCGCGATTTGGATAACACGAGTGTTGTAGTTTCTTAAATCTCGACGAATACTTCGCTTAACTACGCGGTCTGCAGCTTTGTATTCTGGCGTATACAAGTTGAATTTCTGTCGGTCGTTAATTAATTGTTTCGGCGAGGGGCTTAGTTTACTTAATTTATCTTTATTTAATTTAATTCTGTTACTTACTTTTTTGATGTTATGTTTAAAATTAGTGTATTGATATTCTACGTTGTTCTCATGTGTTGTGTCTAATAAATTGAAGTTATTGGTATATATAAGTTATCTAAACATACCTACTGTTTTTCTGAAAAAGGTACTTGAAGTTTGAAATACCCAAAGCATTTCTATAATAATCCAGTCGTTACGTTAGGCACGCCTAAACATTTTTGAAACTAACATAACATCACGCCTCTATTCCCCGCAGGGGTAGACAGAGGTGCACATATAGTACACCCACATTTCGCCAGTTATGTTTTTTAGGTCCCAATATAACAGGGGGCGAGCCTATTGCCACCAACCGGGCACAAATCCAGACTCCGTGCTGCCACTGAGAATTACCTAATGGAAAAACCCAGTAACACTACCCGACCCGGGATTTGAACCCAGGACCTCGTGCTCAGCAGTCGCGCTTAGCAACCACTAGACCAACGAGGCAGTCAACAACGTAAATATTTTTAAACTATTAATTTCTAAAGGTTGGTATTTAAGATTCGTAAATCAGTTAGGAACAGTTTCTCTGTCACATCAATTTCTTACTTCATTCTAAGGAGCCGGCAAGGTGCCTTAGGAAGTCACGTAAAAAATTAAATAAAACTTCGCTCTGCTGAACATTAGTACGTGCAGAAAAAGATTACTTCAAACTTCATTCTTAGTGTATTAGCTTAACTTTTTTATTACTGTTGAATCTTATTTTGTGTGAATCTTGATTGTAAGTACCTGGTAATAACGTATCAACATGTTGTTTGTTTTTCAGAAATATTCAATTCGATTGCTCGTGCAATCCTCACTAAGTTTTTAATTAACCTTTGAAGAAAATAAGCACATGTTTTTTTTTAAAAACTTCACTCCAGAATTTTCTCCTCTATCGTTGGTGCGTTTTACAACCATGAAATATTAAAAACACCCAGATTTAGGAAATACATCTGCGGTTTGCAAAAATGTTTGCCCCGTGCGGGAATCAAACCAGCAACCCTTAGCGCAGCAGTCCAATTACTTAGCCACTGCACCAATCAGGTTGTCAACGGTTTTACCAGAACAATGCAATTTTGCAATATTTCAATCCTTAACGCTAGATTTGACACGATGCTATGAAAACACCGCACCTGATTTTTTAAAATTAAATTACAAAATGGCTACCGTGTGCAAAGATTTAGATAAGTAATTAGTTTGCTGGTCATACCCCTGTCACAATATTTGGAGGACAAATGCTTGAGCCAACAAATTCCGTGCGACCGCCCGCTGTGATGAATGGTCGCACACTTCATTAGTGAATGGGGTTTATAGCGATAACTCTGCACAGACTATAAAATAATTAGTCGCTGGATTATCCAGTGTATGTGTAATGTTCTGGTGTTAGTGGCCAGTGCTATGTGGCGTGGTAGATTCAGATTACCTGGATGTACCTACGGACTATATCTAATACTGAAAGTGAGAGATGGCGGGCTAGTTACAAAGTAAACGTTATTGATAATTATGATTCTATATTAACCCCCTTCTTGTCAATGGAATTTTTAAATTAAAAAAAAATACGTCGCCCCACTTAACCTAGGAATTTCTCTTGTGTCGTGGGTGCGTTTCACAAACATGAAATATCACAAACACCCAGACTTGGGACAAAAATCTGTGGTTCGAACAAATTTTTAACCCGTGCGGGAATCGAACCCGCAACCCTTAGCGCAGCAGTCCAATCGCTTAGCCACTGCGCCAATCAAATCTTCGATATATATGTATATTACGTTTCCTAACGTAAGACGGTTTTGGGATTCTAAAAATAGTCACTAAAACATGCTACAAAAAATCCAAATAATCCTCATACAAAAAAATATCAATAAAAATTGGGATCTAAATTCTTAAGTGACTCGTTTAAGATCTAGGTCAAGTTTCATAAAAGTAGATTTCAAATCCCACACATCCCGGAGTCAACGAGATTCCAAGATGGCGCCGGCTTTAAATTGACACATCCGGCGGGCGCTTTGACGCGGGCCCTCGCCGGAAGCACACTTACAGCCTCCTGATATCCACTCCACTGAAGACATTCTTCCTGCTAAAGTATCTTCTGACGAGTTGTGTGTCGATCTTTGTAAGAGATCTGTTTTTTTGTGTCCTTTGCCAGCTTATAAGGCTGTTTATGAATTTTGAACATAGAAGAAGGATGTATGCTTTTATACTTTTGCCTATCCAAAAATCTAGTGGAAGAAAGGTATTTAGTCTATTTTACTTCATACAATAATCTACTGTTTTAGCCACAGTATCAGATTGGATAATATATATATACTAGCTGCGCCCCGCGGTGTTACCTGCTACATTTTTTCGGGATAAAAAGTAGCCTATGTGCAGGGTGTCAGCTACCTCCACATGAAATTTCATTAGAATCCTATCAGTAGTTTTCACGTGAAAGAGTAACCAACATCCATCCATACTTACAAACTTTCGCGTTTATAATATTAGTAGGGAATGTAGGGATATACGAGAAAGCTTTTTAATTGTTGTAAAATTAATGGCAACTTGCATAATTCACGATGGCTTGTAACTTACTGTCAGGCGCTGATATTATCTCATAAGATGGTTTTTTTTTTAATAGAATGGAGGTTTTTTGTAAAAGCTAATTACCTGCAGTTTAAAACTCTGTAGTCATACTAATACCTACTTGGTAAACTATAATATTAATTTTATTACCTGCTTGTATAACAATTTGCTACTTTAATACCACAGTAAGTTAACTAACTTGAGTTAAATATTAGATACCTACTAGTTACTTTGGCACTTGGTTAAGTTTCAGTATAAGAAAACCACCTTTGACTGCCTCTTTAGTCAAGTGGTTGCACGACTGCTGAGCATTAGGTCCCGGGTTCGAATACCGGGTCGGGCAAAATGTTACTGGAATTGCTGGATTTTTGCAGGAATTCCTAGTAGCAGCATGGAGTCTGCATTTGTGCCCGGTAGATGGCACTAGGCTCGCCCCTATTACATTGGGACCACATAACTGGCGAAATGTGGGTGTACTTTACAGTCACCTCTGCCTACCCCTTCGGGGAATACAGGCGTGATGTTACGTATGAAAAAAAACCCAGACTAAGTAATTCAATGTTAAGTTATACACATGTAACAATGTTGGAGTTTCTGTTTAACATTATAACAAACATAACTTGAATTAGCTTCAACCAACTATGTTAGTTTAGGTTACCAAGAACTAATATTTGAGGTCATGTCATGTCCCTAGAGGAACCCGGTTTTATTGGACATAGATTTTATGATTAGTATCTTAATAATAATTGTATATGACCGACAGGGAACGGATTGAGAATATGATGATACATTTTACCGTAGAAGAAACTTTTTTTTCTTTACTTTTACTTTAAAAAAAACGTCCCACACTAGGAATTTCTCCTGTATCGTGGGTGCGTTTCACAAACATGAAATATCACATACACAAACACCCAGACTCGGGACAAACATCTGTGGTTCGCACAAAGTTTTGCCCCGTGCGGGAATCGAACCCGCAACCCTTAGCGCAGCAGTCCAATCGCTTAGTCACTGCGCTAATCAGGTCGTCGTATATTTTTGGATTTACTTGGCAAAATTAGACATTGTTTTCGTTACCCAACCCGTGAAGACGAAGAGCACCTACACTAAGCACACACACATACACATAATTACAGTGCAAGTTCACAACAAACTTGTAAACATCTCCCACTCATACGAACTTAGTACGTCAACTCCAAAATTTACATTAAATACCTTTCAAAACGAAAACTTACAATAAATGTCAGTGGGATAGTTCAGAACGAAATTGTAGCACATTCGCAGAATATTTCACTAAAATGAAATATTACTGCGTTACCCGTAAGGAATTTCGTATTAGCTCTCATGGTTGGCCAATTTGAAAATATCTTCGATACGTGGGATCTCCGGGCATGGCCTGAAGTATTGGGATTTCGTGAGTGTATAATATGGACTGTGTGTTATTCTTTAGGAAACCTTCTGAAAATGTAACTTGTATTTTTTAATATCGTCCCACACTAGGGATTTCTCCTGTATCGTGGGTGCGTTTCACAAACATGAAATATCAGATACACAAACACACAGACTCGGAATAAACATCTTCGGATAACACATTTTTTTCTGCAAGTGTTGACTTGCGGACTTACGTGTCACTCGACAGGTTTTGTATAGTGAGGACGCGAATCGCTTTATGTAAGTCGTACTGAACAATACTAACCTCCTCGGGCGACATACTATTCACCACTGCGCAGTGTGAACAAGGGAAATGTCGAGCGACATTGTCCCACAAAGTTCCTAAGACATACCACATGAATGTTGGGCCATACGTTTCCGCGACTTGTCCCCGAGTAAAAAGGCGGCATCTAGCTTATTTTATAGCAAATTGGATAATTGAAACGAAAAAATAATATAAAAATGCAAAATAAATAAAATATGTTTTAATTCAAGCTTTTATTTAACATGTATGTATGTATGTAATTATGTATGTGAGTTTGTTTAGGTCAAATCTTGCAATATAAATCAGAACCACTTTTTGACATCTGATTAAAATTAAATTTTGTATAGTTAAATAATTTTGGTGACAATACAATATTATGGTACTTTTGATTTAAAAGCTTTTGTTAAAAAAATATTTTAATAATTAACTTTTGATATTTGACCTATAAAAAGTACCTAAACTAAGTTTCTCTAAGCTTTATACTAAACTGTATGACTCGATTGATTATGTATACATATATATTTTTTTATAATTATCCGCCTTTACGTGAAAACATAGACGTCGAAGTGTATGGGGCGCCCTCGGTCGCTCTTCAGCCGAATATTCACGAACTTGTAGCCGACGCCGCCCTGCGTGATGTTGGCTGATGCGCCGGAGTACGTCAGATCGTACAACATTATTCCCTGAAATAGAAAAATTAAGGATAATAAGGATGTAGATAATGATGTATTTGTTACATGGATATTTAATTATTGGGTGCTTTCGATAATTTACTACTGTTTATAAGTACTTAACTAGCTGCGCCCCGCAGTGTTACCCGCTACATTTTTTCGGGATAAAAAGCCCACGTGTTAATCCAGGGTGTATGCTACCTCCATATGAAATTTCATTTAAAGCCATTCAGTAGCATTCACGTGAAAGAGTAACAAACATCCACCCATACTTACAAACTTAAACGTTTATAATTTTAGTAGGGATATCTATTAGGTAGTTTTGTAGATACGCTGATATTCTCCAAACTTCTAGTTAGAGGTGCACATTTATAGTGCACCCACATTTCGCTATTTATGTTATAGGTCCTAATGTAATAAGGGGCGAGGGTATTGCCATTAGCCGCAAATCCAGATTCCGTGCTGCTACTGAGAATTACTATATGGAAAAACCCAGTAACACTTAGACCCGAGATTCGATTTCAGGACCTCATGCTTAGCAGTCGCGCTTAGCGACCAGGGCCTCAAGTCTGCTATTACAATAGTGTCAGAATGGTCGATCATTGATTTCATAATTGTTGATTTTGTCAAGTTTGGTAATCTGCTAACATAAAAGCCAATGGTCGACCACTGACACTCCATTGAAATAAATTACATAGAATGGTATGAGTTTAGCAGATTACGAACTTTTAGCAAAATGACAATGGCATCGTGTTGGAATGACGAATTTATAAAAAATAGCAGACTCGGGGCCCAGTAGCAAGGTATGTTTTGGAATTTTCCTAATCCAAAGTAATGTACCAAGCTAATGAGTGGTCTTTGTCCTTACGCGAAGGTGGACCCTCGGGCATCATTTAGACACAACTTACAAAGTTCTAGACTAAGATTGTACATATTATGACATTAATTGTAATTATTTGTATATTTTATCTCCTATCGATGTAAATAAGAATGAATGTTTGTATGTTTGTTCTTTATGCGCTCTTGAACCATTGAACAGATTGTGATCAAACTTTGGTAGGGTCTTCTGGGGAGGCCCGAGAGGGTTTGTGGCGCAAAAAAAAAATATAATTTATCCGAAATCCACGCGGACAAAGTCACGGGCATCAGCTAGTAATTATATAAAAATGAATTACTGTTTGTTAGTCTCGCTAAAACTCAAGAAAGGCTGGACCGATTTGGCAAATTGTTGTCTTGAAATATTCGTAGAAGTCCAGGGAAGGTTTAAACGGTGAGAAGGTGGTACGAAGTTCGCCGAGTCACCTAGTCATAAATAAGTATAATAAAACCTATTTTCTAAATTAGTTATTAACTGGACCCTTAGTATAAACATTACATTATTTATCAGAATGCTGCAAAACGGTATGTGCATAATGCGGCGTCTCTTTTAAACTGTCCTTGTGGTTCAAGAGTTCATGGTTAGGGGGCTGATCTAATTAAATCAGGGTGTTTTTTATCAGTAAATCTACATAGTATCTACTAATTCGTATAAAGATTGGATGTGAATGATAACCATACCCGTATAAATCGGCCATTGTTGAAAGGTGCAGGTGACATCACGAAGTATAGGCTCTCTACCCTCTTCCTGAATATCATGGCGTTATACTGCACATTTTGGTGGTACGCTAGGAAGCTATTCAAATTGGTACCAATGAACGTATGGGTGCAGTCCACAAACACAACAGCGGCCAACAAAACGACAAGAATGCACACCTTCATCTTAATTTTCGTATTTAAATCTTTTTGGTCTTACACGTCTTCTTCCAGTCACAAATCGCACAGAATAATTTTCGTTATTGTTCGTCAGTGTCAAAGTAAACTATAATATAATGTGATAGAGTGAGTCATCGCTTGTTTATTTTGAGTGATCTTTATGAGTTCATGCTCGTTCATTATAATTGATATCTATTGTAATTATTTTTGGTTTGGTTGCAGCGATTACACGTAATTTATAGCTACGTACTGCCTACGTATAAATTTAGTTTTAAGATTTAAGTCCCATGGAGCGAGCTCAGTGGCATGCTATAGAAGAGGCCTATGTCCAGCAGTGGACTGGAATAAGCTATTAATGATAAAGTCCAATGGTAGCCTTTGGGCCCAGCCTATTGCCATTTATCAGGCACAATTTTTAAGGTATCCGTCTGATCCAATTATGGTCACAGTGGTGAAACATAACAGGGACCTAAGCGCAGGACATAATTGTTATAGAGCAAAGTATGTACAGAAATAATGTCTCTAATCCTCATACAGTCATTGTCTAATGCCACGGTAATCAGAGACGAACGGAGTGAGACCAGGTGTAGGACCAAGTCAAGACTTTTACAATATTTAGGTAGACTGATTGGTTCCCATCCCGGCCTTGTAGTTTGAGCTTCTCAATAACTCACATCTCATTTCATATGGTCATACGAGATGAGTAATCAAGGGTTAGATCCAGGTCTCCTATAGGTAGAAATGTGTCCAAAGCTAAAAGCACTGGCAAGCATACTGACTTCCTGAATAGGAGTGGAAAGCTATTGCAGCAAGTTCGAAGGTAAATACCAATGCGCCGAAGGATATTCTCGTAGACAATAAATCAGATAATATTATGACATGTTGGCTCGATTAATGAACGGTCAGTGTTTTGTGTTTTTCCCTTGTAAGTTATCACGCGTAGAAAGTCCAGTATAATGTTTTGCGAGAAATTCTCTATTCAATTAGTCATTACGGGTTTTTGTTGCTCTGGTCGATATGCGATAACCTTTGTGGGTTTTTGGGATAAATGGTATATACAATGGCAATCTTCAAGTTATTTTCAAACAATAATAACATTGATATAATTAGGTGTATTTTTAATCATAAAGGAACTTTTATGTGTTATTATTTATTGAAGCACTAGATGCTAAATTCACAAATAGTGAAAAAATCAAACCTTAAAATGGAATCCGATGTCCCGTCAGTTTTGTTTAACCGCACAGAGTTGGGTTCTGAATCTCTGCGGCACGGATTGGCTTGGAAATAACAAAATGGTAAAAAACGGACTTCACCTGATAGCGTGTGACAGACCGACAGACGCGACGCTCCCCGGCCACATTCACACCGACGCGAACATTATCTTAGCATAGTGAATTTAAGAAGACCATATTTGAGTATCTAAGCTACATTTATTTGTTATCATTCAGCCGCTGACTTAAGTAAATAAGCCGTAAGAAGCAAGCAAATTATTTAGGGTAGTGTCATGCCTATTATCCTTTTATTTATCTCCATTATTTCTTCTGTGGAGGAAGGGGTGTGGAGTTCCTCCAACGAAAAGGGAAGATCTTCCAACCAGGCGGTGGTATGCCTGGTGGGCCGCGGCGCCCCACTTCTCAACTCGGAGCGGCTGTGTATATGCTAGCGAATGCGATTACTTCGCTAGCGTGATGCAGGATTAGCTACGTCACTCGTCCTTCGTCGTGTAGATGTCGCTACACTTCTTCTTCTGTTCAGCACTTATGCTAAAATCAAATGACTTTTCAAAGTCTTTTTATGTGTCTCGCTTCTACAACGAAAATGTCTGCATGTATAGGACTATGCTATAATAAGGAACACATTCTAGATCCAGGTAAAAGTATTGGGTATTGTTGAGTCACCGACTCAACCATCTTCGTCATCTTCGTGCGCGCTCGGGTGTCATCGGCGACGGACGACGCCTCGATGATCAGTCGGCTGTTGCTAGCAACGACGTACGCCTGCATTCGTTCGCGCTCGCTAGCACATGTTTCTTATATTATCCTAGTTTATGCTTACATTATAATTATTTATACAGTACACTCGTCTTTATTGTTTACCGACTCAACAGGTATCTTAATAAAAAATATATACAAGAATAATAATTATAATAGAAAATCTAAGCGTAGATGTAAACGTCGTAATGCAACTCCTTCATGCGGTCGCTCTTCATCCGAATATTCACGAAGTTGAAGCCGATACCGCCCCGTGTCACATTAGCCGATGCGCCGGAGTTCGTCAAGTCGTAAGCCAGGATACCCTGAAAATAGAAAAGTACAATTTTTTTATTTGTTGTGTTTTTAAAAAAACGTCGCCCCACACTAGGAATTTCTCCTGTATCGTAGGTGCGTTTCACAAACATGAAACATTCACATACACTGACACCAAGACTCGGAACAAACATCTGTGGTTCGCACAAAGTTTTGCCCCGTGCGGGAATCGAACCCGCAACCCTTAGCGCAGCAGTCCAATCGCTTAGCCACTGCGCTAATCAGGTCGCCATTTGCTATCATTTTGGTTTCCTGGTTGCCTAATAATGTATAATGCTAATTGGCCTTAAAATTATTACAACAAATTCATCATTGGTATAGTGTATAATACCTATATGGTACAGTCAGTATCATAAATAGCTAAACATTGATTTTTGAAGTGATAACTTCTTATGGGAAACTGCTTCGTAACGTATTGCGTTACGGCGCCACTATGTCTGGCTTCCCTTTCTGTCACGCATACGTCATTTGTTATCACTTCTGTAGAGCGTCCCGAGACGCATGCGTTTTTTTTAACTAGCATTATTGAAGAACAACTTCGTATGTAGTAAAAAGGCTTAAGTATTCTCAGAGCATAATTTAGACGTTTCTATAATTTGAAACAATAACTTGAATTGATGGTTATTTTGTTAATTATTTGACATAAGGCTTCTTAACATGTTAAGCTACTTATGATGCTAACTGTACCTAATGCATCAGGCATGATTAAGCAATGACACTTTAAACTTAAACGCAGCAATGATAAGGATAAGAACCTTTTTCATGGTAATATTGTTGTAGAGTCCTTCAGTCGTAATCTTATAACAATGATTGATAAGCATTTATTCAACACAGTTTTTTTTATCTATAAGTAGAAGTAAACATGTTGAGTGGTATCCGGTCTAGAATTGACCACCCTCTTTCCTCCCGTGAGTGTCGTAAGAAGTGACTGAGTGAAAATCTAGAAGAGGGGCAGCAGCGTCTTCTGTAATTTTACCACCAATACTGCAATCCCCAAGCCGCCTGCCAAACGTGGGGATTATGGCAATACATCCCTTTCAAGGGGGAGGCATTTGTTCAACAGTGGACGTCTTCCGGCTGATGATGATGATGAGAAGTAAACAAAGAAAAACAGGATAGTAAACAAATATGCATACGACTGCTCCTTCCAGAATACATGGATTTAAAAGCTGTAAGGGCTGGCTCTTACCTGAATACTTCTGCCATAGATGCCAGGCATAGCAGGTAGAGTATAATTCAAGTATTCGATTCTCTTCTGGAAGATTTTGGACGGAAACCGCACATCCCGATGGTATACCAGAGGCCGCATGAAGTTGGTTCCCATAAAGGTGTGTCCACACTCCACGAAGACCACAGCGGCCAGCAACATCACAATAGTGTACACTTTCATTTTGTCAAAGTATTTATAATTGACTTCGATATATACGGTCTTAGCAATGTGAAGCAAACTTCGTCAATGGTGGCGAAGTGTGTTATTATATAGTGCTACCTGTTATCACCTGTTCGCGGGTCATTAGTGGCTGTAATTAGGGATCCTTAGCGGTTTGGTTTAAACGCAGAAGTATTTAATTGCGTGTTCGTTCAGTTATTGAGGTGTAAGGAAGACGAACACTATGCTGACCTATATTATAGGATATTTAAGCAGAAGATTAGGATTGCCTCGTTGGTCTAGTGGTTGCTAAGCGTGACTGCTGAGCACGAGGTCCTGGGTTCAAATCCCGGGTCGGGCAAAATGTTACTGGGATTTTCCATTAGGTAATTTTCAGTAGCAGCACGGAGTCTGGATTTGTGCCCGGTTGATGGCAATAGGCTCGCCCCCTATTACACTGGGACCTAAAACATAACTGGCGAAATGTGGGTGCACCTCTGCCTACCCCTTCCGGAATACCGGTGTGATGTTATGTTACGTAGATTAGGTGTCTATTAAACTGTAGGATATGGATTACTTATAATTGATACAAGTAGCCTCCATGAGTAACGCTGACGATATTAAAGTACGTCCGGCGTACCCTGGACGGTCAAACTAATGGTAGTTTGATGGTCAGATTCAAAAAAAGGTCAGGTCAAAAGATTGGTCAGTCAATAAGGATGGCCTTGTTGACTGACCAATTTTTACACCACGGCATGACCTATTCTAAGTGGCTATTGGCTCATGCTGATACGAAAAAGAAGAAGAATCAATTGGATAGTAGAAGTAATTTATACAATAAAATTCTGCAGTTAATAAGTGCTGTAAAAACAGTTCTATTGTTTTTTAGATGATACAGCTGTTCCAAATGATGTCCGATTGCCCCATGCAAGGAGTTCAGATTTACATACTTGAAATACATCCCACAACTTTGTAAGCCTTCTTAAATAAACGGGTCTTTCTAAACAATTGGCGACCTAATTAGCGCAGTGGCTAAGCGATTGGATTGTTGCGCTAAGGGTTGCGGGTTCGATTCCCGCACGGGGCAAAACTTTGTGCGAACCACAGATGTTTGTCCCGAGTCTGGGTGTTTGTGTTTGTGATATTTCATGTTTGTGAAACGCACCCACGATACAGGAGAAAATCCTAGTGTGGGGGCGACGTTTTTAAAAAAATAAAAAAAAACTTAATGTACAGAACCGTCCGCCAGAAGAAACTTGTTCATGACCACTCTTAACAATTATTATAACGAATGCATTAGCTTCCTTAATGGGCGTGTTATCTGCAAACGGTGAATGCGGCCTATTTGTCCATCGTACTTGACTAATTAACTATTTATTGTTTTGATAATTAGGTGGTTTTCACCGTTATAGACATGAATCTTCTTTGATTTTATAGGGAAAAGGACGATTGTCTATACAAAGATGTAGACGATAATAATTGCTTTTTATACTTTATTAAAATGACCATAGTGCCATTATATTTGGACTCCATAATTGTATCTTAATAGGTATAATCCAAAACACATTTTTTTTATTTATTTATTATCAATACATAATTACATTTATAAATGGAATCGTGCAGCATATAAACTCTTTCGAGTTTTTCTGTACGCTATGTATCGTCGTATATACATATATATTCGTAGATAATATAGGGTTGATCTGCAAAAAAGATTGCCAGCGACCACTAGACCAACAGTGGTCTAGTCCCTAAGTACGACTGCTGATCCTGGGTTCGAATCCGGAGTCTGGCATAGTGTTACTATGTTTTTTCATTAGGTAATTTTCAGTAGCAATACGGTGTCAGAATTTATGCCCGATTGAGGCTTGCCCCCTATTACTTTGGGGCCTATAACAACTGGTTACATTGGGACCTATAATAGAACTATTTAAATGTGGGTGTACTATTTATGTGCATATATCTGCCTACCCCTTCAGGGATTACAGGCTTGATGTTATGTCATGTTGATCAGCAAAAAACAGCTATTGACAGAGGGTACAGTACAGTAAAATACATACTTCAATGTCAATTATCATCATCAGCTGGAAGACGTCCACTGTTGAACTAAGGCCTCCCCCTTATCCAGTATCAATTACATAGCCTTTATGATGAATAATAATCCAATCCTACTTAAACCTGCTTGGTGCAATACGGCTACGGTGTAACAGGCGTCCAGTCGTTTTGCAGGAAAAACCTTGTGGACTCGTTTGCCTAGAGGTATCAAAATATTTTTCCAAAAATAGATTCGTGAGCACAATACGGCTCGTTCAGTTCGAATGATGACTTAACTTAAGTGCGAAATTAGTATTTTGAAAGATCTATGACAGGTTTTATATTATTCATTTAAGATAAATGCTAAATCGTGTTTAAATTCCGAGTGTATTTTTACATTTCGTATTAAATTTATTTTTGGTATGACTTGAAACATCGCGCATAGAGTGCATTGTATTGTTATGTAGTGCATTGTATTTATTTTAAACATTTTTATAGACGATTTTAGAGATTATTAGACTTGCTAGTTAACTATGAATAATCGTTTTCCTATTGATTTTCGACGATATTGACTACTCTAAAGGTTTTTATTGCCTGTGAACATAGGAACACCACAAGTCTATAGAAGCAGGTATCATACTGATTAAGGAGTAATAACAATGGCAAATAAAGAATAAAAGCAACATCTAAATAAAACTTGGTCCTTTGATCATAACATCAGACTATTGTAGACCAGTTCAGTCATTATCAGTTACCCGGAAACTGGGGGCCGTTTTCTTTGGCTGCTATTCATGGGGGGTTTTGCCCATAGTCACCACGCGGGGCAGGCGGGTTTGCAAACGCAGTCTAGTGAACGATGCCTACACAGGGGAATGCTGCTGTCCATTCCCCCGGAAATACCCCTTACGACACCCAAGGTAGGAAAGGGTGGTCTATTCTAGGCCAGAAACCACACGGCGGTCCTTTGATACACGCTAAAAACATCCATCAACAATGTATGAGAAGCGTTTGGCTGTTCAATTTACTTCGCTTAGCTGAGACGGGCAATGTTCAACAATGGCCACAAATCTCAAACAGGTATGGCCAAACTTGTATAAATTAAGTTGCCAACTTAAATTGACTCCGCTATCACTACCGGGGTTAAGGTGAAACGACACACGATTAAGTTGTTTTGAAACAATTCAAATTATCTCTTGGGACTCCGAAGTATGTGTTCAAGTTAATAACTAGTTTTTTGTGGTTTTGGCAACTTGTTTCATTTAATAAATTGATATTTAAGTTTTATCTAAGCAAGATGTTTAAATAATAATCTGCGGTCTCCTAACATAATGTGAATGTCTTTGATTGCATGTTTACCTTTTTGAAAGGTTAAATAATTATACTGCCTCGTCGGTCTAGTGGTTGCTAAGCGCGACTGCTGAGCACGAGGTCCTGGGTTCGAATCCCGGGTCGGGCAAAGTTTTACTTTGTTTTTCCATTAGGTGATTCTCAATAGCAGCACGGGGTCTAGATTTGTGCCCGGTTGATGGGAATAGGGTCGCCCCCTATTACATTGGGACCTAAAACATAACTGGCGAAATGTGGGTCTACTATATGTGCGACTGTGCCTACCCCTTTGGGGAATAGAGGCGTGATGTTATGTTTATGTTTTGTGAATAATTATGGCATAGTATTGTTGTGATAAGTGATTTGTGGAACGAGGTATGCAATTTTGTCAGTGATCATGAATGCTACACGTCATCTCCACAGAAAAACACATGGCTCCGTTTTATTGCATTATACATTGTTGGCAACCAATAAGGAAATACATGATTGTATATTAAGTAACAAATTAGGGAATATTTTACAATATACTTAAGCATATTTACACACTTTAACTTACGTCAAAAAATAAATATATACAAAAGAAAAAAATAAAACTAAAAATTATTCATCAAAGTATTCCTCCTCATAAACATAAACTATATTTTGAAAGTCAACTTTGTCTGAAACTCAGTGTGTAGCCAGCCTAACCCCTGCCTTACTCAAAGTTCGATATTGTGCAGAACAAACATTGTTCTAACATTGACTTTAACAATTGTTAGCTGGCTGTGTCCTTTGTGATGCCTACATAGTTGATGGAGACAATAATTATGATTGCGTGTATTAGGACCGGGATTTTTGGTCCTTTTATTGTAGAGATACAAAAAGATAAGCGCTTTTAATAAATATGAGATTAAGTAATGAATTTACCTATAAATCCTTAAGTAGGTAACTTTCAATTAGTAATAGACGACCTGATTAGCGCAGTGGCTCAGCGATTGGGCTGCTGCGCTAAGGGTTGCGAGTTCGATTCCCGCACGGGGCAAAACTTTGTGCGACCACAGATGTTTGTCCCAAGTCTGGGTGTTGGTGTATGTGATATCTCATGTTTGTGTAACGCACCCACGACACAGGAGAAATTTAAGTGTGGGACGATGTTCTCTTAAAAAATAAAAGTAATGATCTATTTTGCAATTTAAATACCAGCCTATAACTATCCCAATGCAGGGAAAATTCCTCTCATCTTACATAAAAAGAACAAGCATTGTTAAGTTGCAGTGGTAGTAATATCAATAGGTCCTAGTTGCAGAGAAACTATCGCTCTTAAGCCTAAAACCTTTGAGAATAATGTAAAAGTTCTTGTTATAAAGCCACACTATGTAAAATATTCACTACCAATTTATCCTACGTTAAATAGCTGGACGTTAGCACTTAGCCGCTCATTTTTAAGATGCACCGTTCCAAATATTCTGCTGAAATGTGAGTGTACTATACAGTATACAACTATACACCTCTAGGAATACAGGCGTGCCGTTATATGTTAAGTTTTTTATGTGAGTTACGAGTGTACTTACGCGAAACAAAAACATATTCTATCAGATCGTCGCAATACAGAATTGCATTTAACATTTAACCATGTCACTCTGCCAAGATCATTGCGGCAAGGAAATTAAGTTTAAAACTGTGCTTTGGCACGTAGACTGCACCCACAGAGCACTGGCCGCCATCTTTAATGACCTGCTAGAGTCCTTCACAGATGTTCTGCAACTATTTTGATGAGTATTCGATTCAGATAATGTGTAGTCATATCGTTTTGTGTATGGAAATTTGATGATGTCTACCATTTTGATACTGAACTGTGGAAGTCAATTGGCTATTTTAGTCATTGGTTGAGACTGTTATATTGCTTTAGCTATAATTATCATACTGGCAATGAACTCCGTGATTCCGTTTACTACATTGGTACGAACGGAAATGCGATAAGTATACTTAGATCGTGTGACGTTTCCGCAATCAATCTCAGCCTATCGCAGTCCGCTGATAGACATAGGCCTTCCCAGTTTTTGCAATGAAATTGCATATCATATAATGTTCAGCGTTCATCTTCGAATTTCTGTTCTGGTTTGACCCTCAAGCCAACCTAGGCGTTATGTCTTGATCAAAAGTATTATTATAAAATGTATTCTACTTATGACTATCTAACCACAATGTCATCACATCATCATCAACCTATCTCAGTCTACTGCTGGCTCTCCCATGGCACGCCACTGAGCTCAATTTTGGCCCTCCGCTTCCACCTTATTTGACGATAATAAGAACAAAATAACCAAACTTTTTCTAAATTCTTGCAACAAAAGTTATAACTTTCGAGAAAACTGGCGGAAACTTCAAAAAGAAAGTAGATTTGAGCTGTTAATATTAAAATCGATGAGGAAATCGTCTGCAAAAGCGCGAACGGGCGAAATGGCGGGCGGAATGATTTGGAAGCTCTGTTAATTTTGTTCAAACGCTCAAGTTGGTATAAGTTTTGCGTGAAGTCTGTTAATTGCAGATAAGCGGAGAGTTAACAATGTTGATTGTTTCGTGATGGCAACTCGTTTCAGAGATTATTGAGAGTTTCAGTTCTGGTTTTGGTTTGAAGAGTTATAAGTTTTTATCTGGGAATCTTTGTAGGTAATAAATTTGTGAAACGTGTGGTAATTATGGTGGAGATTAAATTTGATTTTGGTTTCAAACTAATGAGTTTTGATAATGTTTCTGAGCTAGTATTCTGGGTTATTTTAAGACATAATTATAATATCGACTTGGGAATTGGAATATGCGTTAGTTAGTCTTAATGCTAAATGTAATAAGGGGTAATGTGTTTCGAGGTAGCCTACATTCAATTAGAAACATGTCTTAGTGATAATTATCTGGGTTGAAAAATTTAATTACGTCTTCTAGCGTCTGTTTTAAAATTGGGTATGTTCCCACTCTGATGCGTGATGATGAAATGATATCACTATAGTTAGTCATCATCATCATCAGCCGGAAGATGTTCACTGTGGAACAAACTCCTCCCCACTAGAACGCCACAATGAACGACAACTTGCCATTTGCATCCACCGGTGGCCGCTATAGTCAGTGAGAGATAGTAATAACTTTTTTAATATTGCGCTGCCTATCGCCTACCGTTGGTATAAAGTACATATCGTATTATATAGTGCTCCATCACGCAAACAAACACTTCAATATATAACTATATTAACAAATTTTAATGAGACAACAGATTTCAATGAACATACACTACATATTCGTGGACAGCAGAGATAAAAAACCGATCCAAAAGAACTCAGAGGTGAGCAAGTAAAATTTAATTTTTAAACCCCATTTTTAATATTAGAGCAGAAATTGCGGGAATTTCGTTCAGAAATTAAACATTACCGTAAAACGAAACGGACTACTGAAGATACCAACCGGAAAAGTTGGGTCTAACATAATTTTTAACGTAATTAAAACTGTTATTGCTTCTGGGGACCTTTCTTTTTCTATTACGGCTTACTCTGTTTTTCTCTTTTGGATTTTTAGCACTAAATAGGACCTAATTGGCTCTTTGAGACCGTATCTTGTTAGATTAGCTAAATACTATGGCGGTTCCTTTCGGTTTTCGTTGAAATGGACCTTTGTTTGCGGATGATATAATTTTTATGTGCCATCCTTAATTTTTTAGGGTTGCGGTTTTGTTGTTTCTGTTTTATCAGACGGAACTTTGTTTTTATGAATAACACGTGTAAGTTGATAAGCGACTTACCTAATTATTTTGTTTTGCATGTTTGACATGATTTTCTTTTCTGTCTTTATTTTTTTGGCCATAGATAGGCAGACTGTTAACTTTAGCTGAAACGGTTTAGCACCCATGGGGCAAAAAACATGTCTAGAATGTATACTACATAATACTTATCAAACAACAATATTTTGAAAAAAAATGAACATTGACATCGTTTGCGACATCTATGGATCGCGGGACTTGTTGTGTTGCCACATGTTGTGACTTGCCCGACAAGTTTTGAATAGTGAGGACGCCAGTCGCTTTTTATAAGTCACACTGAACAATACTAACCTCCTCGGGCGACATACAATCATGACTGGGCAATGCGAACAAGGCCAATGTTGAGCAACGGTTTCCCACC
The DNA here is from genome assembly GCA_946251915.1 of Abrostola triplasia. NCBI lineage: Eukaryota > Metazoa > Arthropoda > Insecta > Lepidoptera > Noctuidae > Abrostola > Abrostola triplasia. The sequence goes on from OX276435.1 coordinate 9,466,831, forward strand.
AAGGACATACCACGTGAATGTTAGGCGATATGTCTCCGCGACATGTAGCCTATTGAAAACGGGGTATAAAACCTGGCATTGAGTACAAGACTAGTTAGTTTCTTTAGCCTCGTAATATACACATATTTTATACCTGTCATGACTACAAATTATAACGATACATTATCGAAGCTGCTCAAGAATTTAACGAAGCAAAAGGCACAATAATAGGAAAAAAAACACGTTCTTCATTGAAATTATGAAAGCGCTTTTAGTATGACACCCCATAACGTTATCAGAAACCTTATTGAGATTTATTTACAAAGAAATCTATTTATTGCTGTTTGTTTACTCTTACGAAAACATGGCCGACTAAGTTAGATCGATGGCTTATTACTAAGGAAAATGGGAATTCTTTAGTGTTATGGTTTGGTTGTGGGTTGGCGAGATATTTATAGACCGGCTGCTAACACGTGCTGAATTGTAAGCTCTGTTACTAAGCTGCTAATTGACTGAATCTTTTGTCCAAGTTTTATTTTATTTAGATTAGTATTGTAGCTTGTCTTATGTACATTCTAATTGATTTTAAGATATCTTAGATCTGTCATCATTGTCGTCGGCCGGAATCGCGTCTACTGCTGAACAAAGGCCTCCCTCTATTCCCGGGCTTGGCAAGTGGCTTGGGGATCGCAGTATTGATGGTAAAGTAACAGAAGATGCCCATCTTCTGGATTTTCCCTTAGTCGCCTTTCACGACACGCACGGGAGGAAAGGGGGTGGTCAATTCTAGGCCGGATACAACTAGGCATTTTGATCTGTGGTCAGTGTAAATTAAACTGATCCAAAATAGCTGGAATTGTTGACAAGTGGAAATTAATGGTGAATATTATTTTCTAAAGCGGTTGTTACTGCAAGCCAGTTATAGGCTGGTTTTCTGCTAAAATATATTTTTTACAATTTTTATATATTTGTAAAAAATAACTCTAATGACAACCCCATCTAAAACGGATCGGTAGTTTTTGAGAAAATTGGGGACATAAACAAGATTTAAATATAGAACCTCCTTTGTCGAAGTCGGTTAAAACAAGCCTTTGTCTAACTCAGTAGTCTTCGTAAGGTCAAAAGGAAACAAGAGAAAGCCATTAATACAAAACACCGATACAGTATTATTGCTAACAGCAACAATAAAAATCGTTTTATCGCATCAATATTGTGCGTTTTATACGTCACTGATATTTAGCGGAGGGTGTGTTGCCAGCAGACGGTGAGAATATTATAGAGATAAGGAAAACTTGGCAACATGATATAAGATAAATAATTGTAGTATATCTATTGTATTTTCTTCTGTACGTAATTAAGCATGTTATTTAAAAAAAAAACGTCCCTTCACACTAGAAATGTCTTCGGTGTCGTAGGTGCGTTTCACGATCATGAAATATTACATAGCTAAACACCCAGACCCAGACTCGAGACAAAGATCGTTCGCATTGATCTGTAGTTAAAGTCCTACGCAAAATATTCGCGTTTTCCACACATCCACCACTACGTTGTGCCGAATGATGTGAGGCAAAGTTTAATCTTAAGAAAAATCAATTATGCTCAATATAAACCATGTACTCCACAAACATTTTACCCATTGATTTGTCAAAAATTTTCACGTTTTTCGGGGAAAATGTTTACAGATATGGCAACTCCAGTATAGCTACACAAAGCGCGGCTCTCAACATTTATAGCAGTAATTATGAGTGATTTAGCGACTGACCGGCTTGCTTCAGCGTTACCGTTTATCGAAAATGAGTGAATGTTGTATTTATTGTTACACAATACTCATATGGCATTGTATTTTGAATGTGTTACGACAATGTTAAATGTTGAGTTGTAAAAAGCAATGTTAAATGTTTCGCAGAATTGCCAACCATTGATTGGTGTTATGGTGAAACGTTTGGTGATTCCCGACTGCGACTTTTTTTGTGTTTAACTACTTTTTATTGATTCTATTGGTATAATAAGATATGTATGTAGGTATAGGGTGCATCGCATATCGGATCATTATGATCTAAGATACAAAAAAAGTACCAGTATTCTCTATCTTACTCGTATGTGAAAGTTTACTTGGATTAACAACAAGTAAAATGATGGTCACTGAATGTTTGGGTAAAAATCTCCATCCAGAGCAAAACTTTGTAAGTTGTATTTATCAAATTAACAAAATTTTAATAAAAAGTTCTGTAACGAGGAGGTTTAACTGTAAGAATTATTATTTTAGCTCTCTAGAATCAAACACTATATTATATGTACGTTAATTTTGAATTAAAATCTACTTAAGGATAGTGTTTTGTAGACACATATATCATCATACGATTTCGCAGTTTAATTAGTAATAAAAATATACCTCATCAGCCGAAAGACGTCCACTGCTGAACAATGCCCCCCCCCCTTAACGGGGGTGGGGGGATATGTTCCAGAAGAAGCTGCTGCTCATCTTTTGGATTTTCCCTTAGTCGCATCTTCGACTTACCCACGGGAGGAAAGGGGGTGGTCAACTTCAAGCCGGATGACACGCGGGAAAAATATAGGTACCCAAATTTAAAATTATGTTATCAAGTATCTGGTTTTTCGGTAACCTGTGTAATTTTCGTATGTAACTATTACGTTTTGTGTGAAATGCAACCTCTGTAATTATCTGTTCACTATTTTCACACTACATTTAACTTAGTGCTCATGTAGTGTGTACTAGAAAGTTACACTCTGGGCCTGCGTAACAGTTTCGGATGCTGTAACTTAGAAACTATAAGCACTAGTTGTGTTGCCAACATAAATATAACTAACAGCGTGGTAAACTATGCGGCTAATCGATATACTTGGTGTAGTTAAGAACATTCTGATGTTATCGACTAATAGCTAGACGCGTAACGAGATTTTAAGAGTACACTGAAGCAGGTAACCCTCATCAATGGAGGTTAAAAACTATATTTTAGATACTTGTCGTTACCATACGAAACATCACGCCTGTATTGCCCGAAGGTGTAGGCAGAGGTGCATATACAGTACACCCACATTTCGCCAGTTTTGTTTTTGGCGAGCCTATTGCATCAACCGGGCACACATCCAGACTCCGTGCTGCTACTAAGAATTAATTAATAGAAAAACCCAGTAACACTTTACCCGACCCGGAATTCGAACCCAGGACCTCGTGCTCAGCAGTCGCGCTTAGCAACCACTAGACCAACGAGGCAGTCTCGTCGTTACCTTTGAGGTTATTAACTGGATAACTTTTAAATAAATAGCGATATACTCCCTAATAAAAGTCGATACAAAGTAATAATCTTTTTCTTAAAAAAAAAACGCGACACTAGGAATTTCTCCTGTATCGTTAGTGCGTTTCACAAACATGAAATACCACATACACAGACACCCAGACTTACTCACCGGTGCGGAAATTGTACCTGGAAAACTATTGTACCTACCTGTAAAAAAGGAGAGAAATTCGTCATCCTACATCTTAATTTACTGCAATTGGAATGATTGTAAAAGCTTACAAATTTATTTTTGAGTTTAAAAATTTATTATTTTATTTTTATAGTGTGTATTTATTTGTTCATCGTGGCGTTCTAAGGGGGAGGCCTTTGCTCAGCAGTGGACGTCTTCCGACTAATGATACTGATGAAGTTAGTGTTTAATTAATTTCATGTCTTATGAAGTCAAGAACATGTTTTTTTATTATATCTCTCAACAGCATTAGAGTAAAATAATTTATTTTATTAACAAAAAACAGGTTTATAAAAGAATTCCATTAACATCTACTTCTTTATATCGAAACTCATCTTATATTCCGTTTCCTTAGCCTTCAGCATGTTTATTTTACAGATAACTGGCAACATAATTAAAAGCTTCGTAGAAACGGATTCTCTGATTCACAAGCTCGTTAATTCAGAATGTTTTTATAAAAAGTATTGAGACACTAACAAGTTTCTCTCAAGATATACCTAATTAACTGGAGGCTACCTTCATTGGATAGGGAGCTGAGTAAAGCAAGTAAAAGAGGGTTAAATAAAACAAACTTTTTAAAAAGAAACAAAACATTACGCCTATACTCCGCGAAGGCAGTAAGGAAGGAAGTCCACCTGGTGAGAAGACTACCAACGCTGCGTTTGGTTCGTGGTCGCCAGTGGAGCACACCTCTTTCCCTAGAAAGTACCTTTTTACATACGTAAAAAAACATTATTTTCAACTAAATCTATGAGGGACTATGAGTTTAAATTTATTTTTCACAGTCCTTTCATTTCTAACCCTAACTCTACTGGTCTGAAAGGTAAGGATTAAAGGCAAACATTCTCTGAATTTATTAAGCGGTTCTGTGGCACGCAGATAGCGTCTGTATACCCGATTGTTTGCGCCGCCATTGAGAATTTTGTTAATTATAGAATGTTAATAATTTGTCTTTTCGCCGCAGTGATTCGTTTGTTTTCATAATCAAATCAAATGTTTCCTGTTTAAATATTGATAGAATTTTATTTATTTGAAAATAGTAAACTAAGTCTTCTGCTGCAAGATTGCTACGCGGTAGCTCAAGCTGCTACGCTAATACCGCTACGACTGCGGATGCGTAGCAACGTAGCTAGTTTCTGATAAAAAATGTATATCGTAATGGGGTAGGCAGAGGCGTACACCCACATTTTCCTAGTTATGTTAAAGGTCCAATTATATCGATACCAAATACAAGAATATAAGTAATATCGAGAACTGCGGTGATTGCGATTGTCTTTTGTTGTGGTTAGCGACTCGAGAGAAGGGCCGCCGATGTGATTCACTCAATTGATTGTCCTCGTTGCGGTAGGGCTGACACTACCACAAAATATAATAACAGCCTATAACTGTCCCACTGCTGGGCAAAGGCCTCTTCTCGTACAGAGAAGGATTGAGCATTGATCACTACGCTAGCTCACTGCGGGTTGGCGATTTCAGAAAATAAAGTCCAGGTTTCTTCACGATGTTTTCCGTCACCGTTAGTCAATTGTGTCTTAGAATAACTAAGAAAGTATTTTATTGAAAAAATTACATTGATGGCCTGGGTTTGAACCAGCAAACTTGTGCATACAAATCCGCTATGTTAACCACTAGGCCACCACGACTACTATAAAAAACATAATAAATTAATTATAAATGGACCACTCAACAAAGGAGACGACATACATGAAGAATCAGATGAAGATGGCGGGACAAACTTGTCATAGGCCTGGTAGCTGTCACACAGGTGCACTCCCTGCTAAGACAGGTGCACTCACTCCTGAGCTCGAGGTCCTGGTTTGAATCCCGGGTCGGGCAAAGTGTTAGTGGGTTTTTCCATTAGGTAATTCTTAGTAGCAGCACGAAGTCTGGATTTGTGCCCAGTTGATGGCAATAGGCTTGCCCCTTATTATTAGCCTATGTGTTAATCCAGGGTGTCAGCTGCCTCCATATGAAATTTCATTAAAACCGGTCTAGCCGTTTGAGCGTGAAGAGGTTACAAACATACAAACACACTCACAAACCTTCGCCATTGTAATATTAGTGTGATGTGATTTTCACTCAAATAAGATTAGTAAATGTAAAATATCGAAATAATAACTTCAGAAAGCAGTGCCAACCCTAGCGACTTATGATAAATTAAGCAAAAAAAGCAAATAACGGCTCCATATTACGGCCATGCTTCATGCATGCCTGTACATAAGCAATATTAATATTTACTATGTACAGTAACTGTCAACGAATTTTTACGTATGTTTGGTACAATATTTTTTTCTAAATAATGTAACCTTATTATTAAACGGTGCTTCGTTTAGATCGTGTATTATTGAGAGAGCTATGTTGTACATTTGTTTAGCGTTTACGCGACGTAATGTTGAAATATTTTGGATATTTTTGTGGGCACACATACCTCTGTAAATAGGTTAAGAAATCCTTTTAGCCGTCTTTGACGATTCACATAACTTATACATCACGCCTGTATTCCCTCGAAGGGGTAGGCAGAGTGGGTAAGACCCTCATTTCGCCAGTTATGTTATAGGTTCCAATGTAATTGGAGAAGAGCCTATTTCCATCAACCGGGCACAAATCTAGACTCTGCTGATACTGAGAATTACCTACTGGAAAAATCCAATAACACTTTGCCTGACCCGGGATTGGACGTCAGCGATCACTAGACTAACGCAGGCAAAGTTTTAATCATAATTATCTTTTATTCTATGAAAGACGTACGTACAGGCACGCCAGTAGTCTCCAAAAGTGTAGGCAGAGGTGTTCCCCTTTATCAGAAGTCTACTCACCTTCATTTTGACGTAGGATTAAGTCTCATGTCGGTTACACGCCTATTGATATTCCACGAGCCTACATTGAGTTCGTCGCCTTTCATGACCTTGATCTCTCGATGACAAAAGGGAATTTGTTTCTATATTTATTTGTGAATAAGAATTAGTTTTTAACCGACTTCAAAAAGGCGGGGGTATATGTTAGTTTCTGTTTAAAAATCAACATTACCAATAGTAATATTGATTAATAAATACTTAAATACTACGATCAATTTTAATTATTATCATAATATACAATAATATATCTACCAATATTATATTAAAAATAAGAATGCAATTCCAATGCTACCCGCGAATCTCAGATAACCTGTTCAATGCAACGCAGGTGGTGTTTCAAACTTATGTGACAGTTGTGAACGTGAATAAAATATTCATTGTTCATTCGCTGAATATTAACGATTTATTTCATAACCTATCATAGTATGAAATGTTTTAGTAGAAATTAATAATAATCGCAAATGAAAAAACTAAATAATTTCTTAGAAATATGATATCATTATTTCCAGTCATCATCATCAGTTAGAACACGTCCACTGTTGAACCAAGGCCTCCTCGTTTGATTACGGGAGGGGGGTGGGGGTCGCAGTATATGTGGTGCAGTTACAGAAGACGCTTGCTGGCCATCATCAAATGTGTATTGTGGTGAGAAAATAAACTATTATTATCTTCTGGATTTTCCCTTAGTCGCCTCTTACGAACCTACGGGAGGATAGTGGGTGGTCAATTCTAGGCTGGATAAAAAACAACATTTATTTAGCAACAATACAAGCTCACAGTTTAAATGAAAATTGTTTATTAACATAATACGTAATACAACAATTTATAAACACTTATAAAATAATAAAAATTATTCTATTCTATATTGTTCATAAAACATTAAAAAAATACACGGGAATCCCCGACGAGAATTATTTTGTCGTTCCTCATGTATCCACGCGGTTATTACAGGCTGAATAAGCCAATCCTTGGCTGACATGGGGCTTTTATAAAAAAAGGTGTGAAAAGGGTCCCTCAGCACATCCCTTCTGTGTCAAATTATTGTCAACGTCATATTCCGCGTTATTTCATGAAGGTTGCAGGTGGGGTTTTGTAAATATTATTCTTAACGTTATATTTGTAGGGTCAAATAGTTGTAGATATGATTTGTGTAGCGTCCTGTTGAATAGAACCATATTTTGATTTAAGATTTAAAACATAGGTATCTTCTTTATAACCCTACATAAAAATGACAAAGAAAATTTTTACATAGGTACTAATATTATGAATGTGAAAGTAACTCTGTCTGTCTGATACGTCTTTACGACTAAACCGCTTGACGGATTTTGATAAAAAATTGAGTGCAGAAAGTTTAAGACCTAACATAGGCTACTTAACGCGGGCGAAACCGCGGGAAAAAGCTAGTAGACTATAAGAATATGAATGATGAATTCACCTTTTTTTGGCTTCTTTATCATACTAGTAGCTCTATAATAAGTACCTAAGTTTTTCTGCAATTTACAATTCAGTACGTAGTAGATTTAATACATCAAATAAACAGACTAAAGATATGGCTGATATAATCGGCACAAATAAGGAGCAAATGCTGTGTATAAGTACCTAGAGACAGCTGTTTTTGGAAGCAATATTTTGGCAGTCTCTCATTATCACGAACTAAACCTCAAAGCCGTCAAAATTATTTTCCAATGTTACTTTTTCATCTCTTTGAGTTTTTCATCAAAATGTCTTTGTCTGTTGCGAGATTACTTATTCCGCAGCTAAATACTTTTTTCCTGGTTTAATCTTGTTTTAATTTTCAAATATCGTCGCGTTTGCTACCTGGCCGCGTCTGTCGTTTATTTGATTTTTGTTCTGTAAAAGTATTTATTTTCTTCCTTTGTTCGGTATGACGCCATTTTGTTTTGACTATGGAATAATTTTTGAGTTTTTATAAATACCTTTTCTTTGGTAATAACAATTTTTATGAAATCTTTCTTGTTCTTCATCATCAGCCGGAAGACGTCCACTGTTGAGCAAAGGCCTCCCCCTTTAGTTAAGGGAGGGGTTGCCATAATCCCCACGCTTGGCAAGCGGCTTGGGGATCGCAGTATTAGTGGTGAAGTTACAGAGGACGCTGCTGCCCATCTTCTGGATTTTCCCTTAGTCGCCTCATACGACACCCGCGGGAGGAAAGGGGTTCTTGTTCTTACATAGCATAAATAGCTACCTAATGTTTACAATATCTACAAGAGTCTCATTGCCAGAGCAAATAAATAACAGAAACATGTAATTTAAGTAGGCAGTATGAATTACCGTCACAGCCACACAAATACCTAGCTAATAATCCGCCCAGAAACAGAGCACACATTACTAAATTTCCACATTACGCTAACCATTTACGAAAACAAGAAATAACAAGGATCAGCTAAAACGTCTGCGAGTTTGTACTTATTTCTCATAACCTAACAATTCCATTTCCCGCCAAGATGCGGCCGGCACCTAACGAACTGTCACATTTCGCGCCAAAATGAGCGTCGCCATAATTAGGTTCAGGCCTCACTACCACGCTCTGAAACGACACGCAATATCGGGTGTACTCAATTCTATTGGATGTATTGTTAGGTTATTTCTGGAAGGGAATCGTTGTTCATTAGAACAAGGGAGTTTATTGTAATTATAATTAGATCATTAAGACTGCCTCGTTGGTCTAGTGGTTGCTAAGCGCGACTGCTGAGCATGAGGTCCTGGGTTCGAATCCTGGGCCGGGCAGAGTGTTACTGGGTTTTTCCATTAGGTAATTCTCAGTGGCAGCACGGAGTCTGGATTTGTGCCCGGTGGATGGCAATAGGCTCGCCCCCTATTACATTGGGACCTAAAAAACATACCTGGCGAAATGTGGGTGTACTATATGTGAACCTCTGCCTGCCCCTTCGGGGAATACAGGCGTTATGTGTGTATTAAGCCGTAAGCTACGCTAATTGCGAATTTATTATCGTAAATCGAGTTCACATTAGCCAATTTCAAACTTTTGTCTTGAGGCTCACATGAGTTTCTGTGCAGTAATGCTCGTATATCTTGGCCAGTGTCCAATCAACAATTTGATGACGACGATTAGCGACTTTTAAATGTCGCCTAACTTAGCTTTTAGAGGCTTCATGATCAAGTCATTCATAAAATTTTGGACTACTTAGAATGTATTATTGATCGATTTATGTTCATAAATTATACACGACATTTCAATTAAGTTTTCGGTAGATATAATCGTCTATTTCCGAAACAATATGTTCTATTTATTATAATATGAATGTGTAAAATATCTCAGTACAGGGTTTACGAAATTTCCATAATAATCATCAGGCTAGGTCGAGGGATAAATATAAAGTTCATTAGATACATATGAAATTATTTAATTACCAGCGGCCTTTATTGGAACTCATTATGTAAGGCCTCGTGTTAGCATTTTCTTTGATTGTGTTACGCAATGTTGGCAACATTGTATTATTATGAGTTATGGCGTGTTGGTTTTGGAATGTTGGTATTAACTTCTTTTTTATTTGTTACCAGATCGTTTGGTTGGTAGGTGATTGGCTCAATTTAATTTGAGCACGGTTGTTATGTGAAAATTATATGGTTCTCGGTGGTAAAGTCAAATTGTGATATTAAAGATTAAAATAAATGTAAAGAGCCCTCATTTAATGTTGTTTGGACATCATTATCGGCCTCTAAGCTTTTCTCGATAATAACAAAATGTACCTATTTAGTAGAACATTATTTTTTTTATTGATCTTTTAAATGGTTGATGAACAACCTGGTGTCAGATTTTAAACCGCCTGGCCTCTTTCATGGCGCTACACACCGTTGAAAAATCTCCTAGGTGTGCTGGTTTCCTCACGATGTTTTCCTTCACCGTTTTAAGCACTGATAACTAATTAATAATACGCACATTAATACGAAAAGATTTGTGCGTGCCGGTTTGAACTTGCGACCTTTGACTTGGCAGTCCAACGGTCATAACACTACTATCAGTGCTGTTTTATCTATTCTTATTAATTGAACTTATTTTCCGCGAAAAAAACTCTACAATTAATTTTGTTTTTCAAGAAAGTTCTCCGAACAGTAATTTTCTGTTAATTTTGTGTTAAGATGAATTTGGAATCTTATTTTTTTTCATCTTTTGAGTTTCGCTTACTATTTCGATTATTATTTTAGGCTGATTAGGAGATCGTTGAATACGGCTAAATACTCGTCTAGTTGATAAATCGAAATATCTCTCTGTAATAGTACAGCTTCAAAAGACTGATTAATATCAAAATAATGAAAACGCAGCTTTAAATAAGTAAGCAATTATCATTATTGGTTTCTATTTGAAAGTAAGATGGAGTAAGTACAGTTTAAATATTATTTTCTACTGTAAGTAGGTAGGTATATGTATAGTACTACTAAATGTTTAATAATAGTATCTTAATAGGCTAGGCTGCCTCGTTGGTCTAGAGGTTGCTAAGCGCGACTGCTGAGCACGAGGTCCTGGGTTCGAATCCCGGGTCGGGCAAAGTGTTACTGGGTTTTTCTATTAGGTAATTCTCAGTAGCAGCACGGAGTCTGGATTTGTTCCCGGTTAATGGCAATAGGCTCGCCCCCTATTACAATGGGACCTAAAAAAACATAACTGGCGAAATGTGGGTGTACTATATGTGCACCTCTGTCTACCCCTTCGGGGAATACGGGCGTGATGTTATGTTTATGTTTTAGTATCTTAATTAGGAACTATAATCCATGTCAAGATGCCTTCTAAAGGCGTGTGGCCATTGTTTTACTATTGTGTCTGCAAAAGGTGATTGATGGAATACTCTACATCCATTTTTATAATCTTTTATTTAACTTGCAATATTTGTATGTATGAATATAATTATGTATGTGAGTATATTTAGGTCAAATCTTGCAATCTAAATTAGAACCACTTTTTGAAATCTGATTGAAATGAAATTTTGCATACTTAAATGGATTTCGTGATATTTAAAAGCTTTATTATTTAAAAGCTTGTGTTTAAAATATATTTTCAATATTATTGTCATTATAATGTTGTTTTCGTAGTATCACACAAACTTACACTCTATCCATATTCCTTTACAAATGTGATACTTTCTTTTCTTCAGTTTCATTTACCTATTCCTACAAAACACCATAACATCATATTACCCAAACAAAAAAAATATTTCAATCAGCTACCATCCCGAGGCAAATCCATCAATATTCCGAAATCCAAAATCTATTCTATACAGGACCTAAGCAGGGTATAAAAAGCTCAAAACAAGGGGTCTCACAATAACGGGGGCATCTGTGACGTAGGATGATGTTGGGGGTAAAAAAGAGAGATTTACCCCGGCCAAGACGCTTACAGACACGTTGTGATTGATGACATGTGCGCTTCTGAGACGCGTATGAGCGAACACTGGTTTGGATATTCCGATATATTAAAAGAATTTATAAAAATATCAGAGGGATTTTTCTCACAATTTTAAATATATATTTTACCTATTCTTTTGTCTCAAATGTAAAAGTGATTTATTACAATTTTATAAAAAAACGAATGTCATTACGGTACACACGCTAATCAAATGAGAGCTTGCAGTTTTTAAATATACAGCGGTCTGTATTTTGAGTTTAGAATTCTACTATCCTACTTAATATAATAATATATAATATAATATATAATATAATATATAATATAATATAATATATATATCCTTACATATTATAAAACAAAGTCACTCGCCGCTGTCTGTCTGTCCCTATATATGCTTTAATCTTTAAAACTACGCCACGGATTTCGATGCGGTTTTTTTTAATAGATAGAGTGGTTCAAAAGGAAGGTTTATGTCTATAAAACATGCATAATATAGTAGAGAAATACTGATAATTTTAGAGTTTTCTAATGTGATGTCGAAAATAACAACGCTTACATTGCAAACGCTGGCTAAACCCTACGAGATATATCAAAACAATGTACTACAGTATTGTACACCATAAAAATGCCTACAAAAAAGTCCGCGAGGGCATATGTCTATCTCTTAGGAATAACCCACAATAACCATTTTTTATCTTTTACTTTTTACGAGAAATAATGACTTATTTACGAAGCGATTTTGAGCAATACAACATAAATCCTTATCGAATTAAGTACCTTCAATATATTGTCCATTTAATATAGATCAAAATTACCCTTTACAGCAAGTAATTTAAATAAATAGTTTCGAAGATATTACAGATAAAAGGCAGGGACAAAGCGGTTGCGGCGGTAACGGCCGGCGTGGCGGCGCATTCTATAGCACTTTAAGACAAAACCAATAGTTACAATATGCAGATTAGTTACAGATGAACCTCTGAAGTAGAAATCATCACGCTATATCCATAAGGAGCTGAGCAGTAAATCATAACATGTATAGAAACATCTATTTTAAAATTTACGTCAAGTATCATGGCGTGGCGGTTAAGCGATCGCCCTGCGTTTTATATGTATAGAGATCGATCCTTGCCAAAGGATTTTCTTTTTGCATAGGCTTTAATTTCTTTTTGGATGTTTTCGAACTTAATTATTAATAAAAAGACAATTATAACATATTTTTAACATAATATTATTCCAAACTATTTACAGTTAATTAATTTTTTTCTACTTTAATAAGTTTGTAACTTCACCATTGTAAATATGTATAGAATGTTGTTTGTTTTACTTTAACCACAGAATAGTTAATAACAATATTCAGTAATATTTTCTATTTTAGCTTTTCCATCAAAATGTTAGATTTCTCTTTTTTTTTATTTTACATCGAAGTTATTTCATCTGCCGAATTTGGGTTACACCTTTGATTCATCAATACCGTAGAAATATGGAAAACGCTGGAGAAACAATTTACCATTTAGGCGCTGTCTACCAACAATCATTCACACAGACCACTTTGAAACACTTATTACTTAGTATCAGCATTCTTGCATAAGGTTAAGAAACAAATAATCGGGGCAAAATTGTGTTTCAGAATTACTCTCTCTCTCTTAGGTGGCAAATTAGCGCTCACCAATCACCATACTCAATATACACATCAATTTGAAGCAACAAAACGTCTGTTCTTGGAGAGTTACGCTATAGTTGAGACATTTGCTAAAATGTTTTTTTTTTTGTTTTTTTAAAAAAAAAACGTCGCCCCACACTAGGAATTTCTCCTGTGTCGTGGGTGCGTTTCACAAACATCAAATATTCACATATACAAACACCCAGACTCGGGACAAACATCTGTGGTTCGCACAAAGTTTTTGCCCCGTGCGGGAATCGAACCCGCAACCCTTAGCGCAGCAGTCCAATCACTTAGCCACTGCGCTAATCAGGTCGTCGTGTAATGTAATCATAAATTAATTTTATTTATTTATTATTACCACAACATAACACCATTACAGTTTATAACCAAAGCGATGCTATATTAATCTTACGAACTAACAGTAAAAAACAATTATAAAATATAAACAACATAAAAAACAAAGCCTTATCGTATCCTAAATTATTCATAATATATTTTACGAAACCTATAAGTATGAGAAAAATAACCTACATAAAATACTGTATATGACAATTCAACATTACCAGTTTAGATATTTACCATTTACATAATAATTTCTAAGCACTTTTGTGTCGATATGAGAAATCTTGCCAGACTGCTAGAAAATATATCTAAATCCTCTGTATAGAGAATATTTATTAAATTTATGGCACGCGACATAGGAGCAAGATTAGTCCTAGGCGCCGGTTTGTTAAGTAGAGTCGGGCGGCGGCGCGCGCCGATGTACCCATCCGGCACGCGCAGCCGCAAGGCCTCCAGTACGTCCGGGTGGTGAACTGACCCGCGCAGCACCCTCAGGAAGACCTCACCCTTAAGAATGTACATAGTGAAAGTTTTAGATAAAACTCAGCAGGAACAACCACCATATAATGGGTCGAGTCATATTCCTGTTCGTCGGTGATTGTAGATAAATATTTTCTGACTTAAATGCTCCGTAAAAACTTTCCTTATATTATATTGCATTTTATACACTAGATATACATAATATCAATAAATGGTAATATTTAGACGGGGTATACAGAATTCTTCTCATTATTTCACGTTCCTGGAAAATTTGGTTAAGATGTGATGTGATAGTGTTATTCCCGCATTCGACAACATAAATATTTATTGACTGGAACATATTCAAACAACATACAATTTTGAAGATTTGTTTGTTTATATGTTTTAACTCTCTAGCAGAAAGTGTACTGTAGGCACCCATCGTTAAGTTAAAGGTCTGAGATCCAGCTCAAAGTTACCGTTTTGTAGAGAAACATCATAGACGCAGAAATTATAACAAATTGTAGCGGTGGTCATACTCATACCATACTATCACGCCTTTATTCCTCGAGGTAGGCAGAGGTGTCAAACAGGTCCCAAAATAACAGGGGTCGCCCCCTGTTACTCACCCAATTAAATTTTCATTAACCAGGCACAAATTCAAAGTCGGTACCGGTACTAAGAATTAGTTGAATAAGCCATATCACTTTGTCCGACCTGGTAGACGAACACACGGAACTCCCGCTCAGTAGTCGCATTTTTTTTTTTTATTTAAAAAAACGTCGCCCCACACTAGGAATTTCTCCTGTGTCGTGGGTGCGTTTCACAAACATGAAATATCACATACACAACCACCCAGACGCGGGACAAACATCTGTGGTTCGCACAAAGTTTTGCTCCGTGCGGGAATCGAACCCGCGACCCTTAGCGCAGCAGTCCAATCATTTAGCCACTGCGCTAACCAGGTCGTCAAAATTTTACGAACACTAGACCAATAAGGCAGTCAAATTCTAAATTCCACACAATTATCAAAGTATTTTTGTTGCTAGGAAAGTCCTCATGTACTTTCTCGACACTGAGCGGATGGAGGGTTATGTCTCTTACCAGCTGAAACCTCAGGGTATCCTTCTAACTACATGTACACGTACACGTCTTTTTAAACAAATTTTGACTCGCCTCTTCACGATTGGTACCGACCACCACATACGGCCTACGTGACTTACGTCCCTTCTTAAAAGGCGCACGTGAAACGCCAGCCCGCACCGCCTTTTCTGTTTAGGCAACGAACTGCCCAAGTTCGTCGCCCACAGGTCCAACCTGTGGGTGACGGACATGAGCAGTTCGTTTAAATGTCTGCTACAATCAATTCCAATATAACCGTTTGGCGCATTTTGACATAAAAACTATCACCATTAGCACACGCAGGGGTAGACTTAATTAAGGAATAGAGACCAGCTGATTTTTAGTCGGATAACTGTATGACTGTCGTGGTGCCAAGTGCTTAACATACCTGATTTGTATGCACAAGGTTGCAGGTTCAAACCCGGGCAAGTATCAATGTGACTTTTTCAATGTTATTAAAATACTTTCTTAGATATTCTAAGACACCACTGACTAACGGTGACGGAAAACATCGTGAGGAAATCTGGATTTAATAATCTGAAATCGCCAACCAGCAGTTAGCTAGCGTGGTCATCAATGCTTAATGCTTAATCCTTTTCTACGAGAAGAGGCCTCTGCCCTACAGTAGGACAGTTATAGGCTGCTATTATTATTTAACTGTATATGCGCTTCCGAGTTACCAGTCCACACTCTCTTTATATGTTGTCTGCTGAGAACAAAACTACGAACGTAGTTTAGAGAAATGCATGCCATCAATGTACTACATAGATACAGTAAAACAAAGGTACATTCAAAATTGTATGTGTATATTCCTTATGAGCAAACCAATCATGTCAATAACTTTCCTGTTAGTCACTCAATATTCACCGATCATACCCACGAAATCGGTTTAGCAAGTAAATTAGCCCCATCTTAATTTAAAAATACCTTTATCATTAAAAATACTATGTATATTCCTTTCGATAAGTAATTTATAGTGTTTTTCACTTACTTACAAAATCAGATTATAGTCTCCTGGTGTTTTTATCTGAAATTTACGCGGACGAAGTCGCGGGCAACAGCTAGTAATATAATAAATGTGAAAGTTTGTGAGAATGGATGTGTAGATGTTTGTTACTCTTTCACGCATAAACGGCTGGACCGATTTGTTTGAAATTTGGTATGTAGATAGGTTATACCCTGGATTAACATATAGGCTACTTTTTATCCCGAAAAACTGTAGCGGGTAACACCGCGGGGCGCAGCTAGTATACCATATATTCTAAACTCAGAATATAGACTAAATTCATTAAATGTCACCTTTTGACAGATACGTCTCTACAATATAGTTAGGTAAGTAATTTAGTTTTCAACGACACAGCTTTTAAATTAAGAACATTCGATCCTAGCCACCACAACACGACAAGATTTATCAAAATAACAGAAGACGATTAAATACAAAACAAATTTGAATTCTGAACAATTCAACCCGTATTCTGCAGAAGCCGCAACCCAAAGCCACGGCTGTGACGCGGAATGAAAGGGTTAGGTGGCTAAAATGCAATCAATCTACTTGTCAGCCAGTCAGTCTTTCTGTCGATACCTCTATGATATTAATTTCCATTGACGTATGGTTTTGATTTACATCACGGTTGAGTATTGATGATGTTTTGTGTATTTGCGTTGGCTATTGGAAAAAAATAAGTCTGATTTATAATTATATTATAAGGAAGGCTGTGAGCCTAAAAATTATCAGATATGAATTCTATAAATAGTTATAGTGTTATCTATTTTCTCAATAATTCTATTCTGAAAAAATAGCGAACAAACTCTCACTTAGTTGTCGAAACAAAGTGTGAAGTTCCATAAAACGGTAACAGCAACAGTTGCCAATATAAACGTTCTAAAAACGCTCGTTGCGTACAATTGCAACAAAAACCAGCTCGCTCGTCCAGAAAGTGGCGTCACATTTTTTAGTTTTAAGCCTGGGGCTGTTAGACAAGCGGTTTTAAAGTATTTTTTATGTTAAGCCGTTATTTTTTTATAGAAGTTTTTCAAAAATACTTTATTACTAAAAATCGACAAAAAAATATTACAATTCCTTTACACACAACAATATTGCAGTCACAATAATTTACAGAAGAAATTAGAATAGATAGTGCCTTTTTGAAATGATTACAAACCGAGTTTTAAGCTTGAAACACCTTACTGAATTACGTCTTTTATTCTAAAGCATTATATTATGTTATACCTAAGTTTAAAAGTCATTATTTCCCTGTAAATAGCGCAATTTCTCTTAAAAACCGTCAAATTTCTAGCGAACCAAGCAGGCCGGTATATAAAGACCGTGACACAAGGTTTAACATTACTGGCTGGAGGCCGTTTATTAGGCCACACGTCTTTGAAAAATAGATTAACATTAGACTAGGCTGCTTATTTCGTGGCCTTGAGCGATAAAAACTAAAATGAAAAGCATAAACAACAATGTCCTGCACGAGCCGCGAATGGACAACAGATTTATAACAATGCTGGAAGCGAATGTCTATGTGTCAATTCTATTTTTAAATAAAAAAAAAACTATTTTTTGTTTTCACGTTGGTATTGAAGGATTTGTAACTGAGCCAGTGTGAGTTAAGCTTCAGTTACAGACGAGTCGAAGCGCAGTCACAGTCTCATAATAATCATATTCATAACTACCGGTAACATGCGACTTGGTCGCGTTTTTTTTTTCTCAAATATTTTGAATAAAAGTAGCTTAAGTTACTCCAGCTATCTGCTGGAGAAAGTCTTGTCAAAATCGATTCCGCTTTTTTGGAGATTAGCATTATTATGGTACGTTTTTTGTTTTAACCAAGATATACAAAGTATCCAGTAAGTTAGTATCTGTATACATCGTAAACTTGTCAACACTGTAACCACACTATTTTTCTTGCGTTGCACTGCTGTCATAGTTTATTTATTCCTTGTCAATAAAATATGTTAATGACAGTTTTCCTTTGTGCGCTTATTTTTACGTTGCATTGTTAAACTGGAGGCACGTATTAGGGATTCCATTCTCTTCAGTTGTTAGTGCATCGTATTAGGCGATGAATGGTGGGGCTCAGACTCATTAAAGTGCAATCAGTTGCATTCCTGAACGTAGAACATCTCAAACGTTACCTTAGGGGATAACAGGCGTGATTGTAGTATATGTTGGCTGAATTTAAAGTATCGATCAAAATGAGACGTTGTGAAATGGACATGACATGGTGAATGGTTCTGTAAAAGCAATTATTTTTAATCATGCAAGAAGATCTCAGGATTCTTGTTCATCATCATCATCAACCAATATAATAGCTATAATACCCACGCTTGGCAAACGTTGGTGTGAAAGTACTGCATCTCAATATATCATCAGTATAGGAGGTGAAAGTAAAGAAGATGCTGGTTGCCATCTTTGGATTTTCCCTTAGTCGCCTCCTACGACGAAAGAGCACATCCCTAGGGCTATTCTGGCCTATTCTACGGAAGTCTTATTATACAGGAATGCTTTAAAACGTAATACGTAATACCTAATACACTGATCTACCTAAAGTTTATTAGTCGCCACATAACACAAGCTTGATGGTGTTCTATTAAATCACGTTCCCTGTCAATTCTGTCGAGAGCAATAACCCTAATTCAATAATCGATTCACCGTCAATCGAATTATTTTCCGCATCGATTACACTCGCTTACGTAACGATTTTCTGGCAACAGTATACAAAGCTGAATGTATCTAAACGTTAACAAACGCGAGTGGGAAATAAGCCAGCTCTCGTGTAGTGTCGTTCCTGCTTCCCTAGGGGCGAACGAACTGCCTAGTGATGGGAATTCAGGATTCAATGTTAGGTATCGAGTTTCACATTTCAAATGCAACGGTATTGTGACGGTTGTCAGGTTGGAGACCACAAGGGTTTTTTATTTGTAAAAAGTATTGAAGTATAATAGAAATATTTTATTACCATTGATATATTTTACAAGCTTATGGATTTAGGCGTCTGCAATGATGAAAAATTAGTTTTGCATAGCTTTGCTCCTTACTGGTCACTTAATCAGACTATTATTAGTTTATGCGCACATAAAGTCTAGTGGGGTGACCGTTTGACTGCCAAGTCAAAGATCGCAAGTCCAAACCCCGGCACGCACCAATGTAATTCAATTTCATGTGTGTATTATAAATTAGTTATCAGTTGCTAAAATGGTAAAGGAAATTATCGCGAGGAAATCGATGCACCTGAGCGATTTTTCAACGGTGTTTAAAGCCATGTCAGAGGGCCTCAAGCGGTTTAAATTCTGACATCAGGTAGGCATTCATCAACCATACGATAAAAAGAAGATTATAATAAGTTATCGATATGTGCTTAAATAATCACGACTCGATTCAATTAGAACGCTAGCGCACCATCCCTAAAGCAAGTACATACGAAGCTCTTTAGGGAATACCTTTGCCGAGGTTTAAATATATATTTAACTCTAATAAGATCTAGTAAATCTAACATGACCTGGTTTACATGATGGTATGGAAATGTGAGAAAAACACGGAGCATTTAATTTCTTATTTACATTCGTCTTTTTGAAAGCTCGGGAAATGAAATAAGTGTGGAGCCGGTTTTGAAACATAGATTGTTGAAGAATTCTTTGGAACGTAATAAGTAATTTCTTTTCTAAATTCTGTCTTGTCAACATTTAAATACTTAGTATTCCTTTTATAAATGCCTTATATAAGACTGTTTTTATAACATGTAGCAAGGAAACAAACATATAATATAATATGTGATGTTTTGCAAAGACGAAGACATATTGAAAATTTTTGCCCTAGAAATGCCTAATTCCCGTGTGTTGTGTACAAATATACGTAGTTAGGCACCGTAGCATTCGTAAGTACCTTTTGACAACAAATAATTACCAGCGAGTCGTGTTAGGACTAAAGGCAGTATTGAGATTTGAGGTAATCGTATTTATATAGAAAATATCAACAAACAATTCTTCTTCCAGATGCGCCAAGAACTTAAGTTTTTCCATTTCCATGTAGGACAAACATTCGTCCGGCACATTTGTTCTTATTGTAGTGACATCAGTTTCTTACTACTTTGAAGGTTCACAGCCCACATAGATCAATCATTTAGTTCGACTTGTGCACTGCATTGTTTGAGATGCAGCACTTTGTTTGCCAGGGGTTTGGTTTCGACTGTCTTGTTTTGAGAGGGTATTTTTGACTGAATCTCCGTGTTTTTGTTGAGTCGATAAAGTTGCGTATATTACGTACGAAGGTATTGTGAATAAGGTTTTTAGTGTGTTTAGTAATCCTTGATTAGTTTGGTTTTCATAATTATTATAGGGACAACAGTCTAGAACTTAGATATTTGACCAACTTATCTAAGTTCTAGACTGTTGTCCTCATGCCGATGTAAAAAAGAATAAAACAACAGAGGCGAGTTTCTTAATTTCTTTTTGAGTCTAAAAAGACCCAAAAACCTGTGTATAAGTAAAAAAAAAGAATTGTTGGTCTCAAGAACAGGTTCTTGAAAGAACTTGATCAATCAAACATGTTATATGTTATGAAATAGTTAATTGTTTTTACGTATTACTTTATTGGCAAAAAGTTAAAAGTTTTGTTTTGGAGTATGCTCTGCTAAAATCAGCAATATTGTTTTCATATTTATTAGCATACCAAGCCTCCATAAAGGTAATCAATTTGGAGTTCCAATTCGCGCTACAATACGCCCAATTTACAAAGACCATGAACCCAAATTTCACCATTCGTTTACAATTCAGCGCGGAACAGCCACAAAAATTCACCATATAAAAACAATTGTAACCCACCATCCAATCGAACTGGAATCGATACTGAATTCGGTATTCGCGTAACAACTTCCCGCTGAGTGGCACTCTTTTCCCATGCAAATACGTCATTAGGTTTTCGTCGATAACAATTTGCCACAACGGCGAATTTTAATGCATGATAATGCCGTTTCCGATAAACGCCGCGATGTTCTCCTTTAAATCTTTATCGGAGACTCCGGTACTGTTTACTTGGTAAATTGAATTTTATTTTATTGGGTCTAGATTTTGTTTTGGTTAATGCTTTGAGGGAATCGGTGGTAGACTTCGGCGTTATTATTGTACGTATCTATTGGCGTATTATTATAATAATAACACTTTTACTGCCATCCCGCGGACTCAATTGATTTTTTATTATGTGCGGGGTAAATGTGACCTGCGTGGTCTTCAAAGGGTTAATATTGACAACAATTGCTTATAATTCTCGCTTTCTACGATTCTAACAGACAGAATTGAAAAGTATGGGTGTTATAAACATGATTTAATATATTAAATGCCTGTCGAAATGTAGATCTACGGTGCACCCGTACCTCTTGTACGCTCTAGTAATTAAGTAGGTATCTTATAAAAAAATAACGTTCAATTAAATGAAAATTGTCCTCGCCCATTAAGACATCTCATTTTCAGTTTCTAAGCTCTACTCCCTCAAAACAAACCCTTAGTTTTTCAGCGCTAACATCAAAAGACACACATTCAAGTCAAAAGCCACACGGCGAACTTTGAATCATACAGAAAGGGCTGACGCGGACGTCTCGACAAATTTGACGACTTTTAACGAGAATATCTGTGAAAACTTTGTGCAATTAGTGTTGGAAACTTAACTGTTATAACCCTATGGTTAATGATGGTGTCGTAATTAAAGCATATGGGATAGTTTTATGAAAGGGAGTCGTGAAGCATTCATAGTTATATAATGAGGGTTGGGTCGCAACCATTTTAATGGGTTAGGAGATTTTGTCTTTGGTTTCGAAGTTTTGTTTGCGGTGTTCATCGAGGCTGCAGATGATATTACATATTTACATGTCCAAAATAAACGAGTGAACCTTTGACAAGAAAAGTAGATGAATGCCAAGTAAGTACTGACGCTGTGAGAAGATTATGTTTATTTTAATCAATCCTTGGATGGATGAATCCCTGGGTGACTTATCGAGCACGTGTTGTCATTCCTGTACCTGGTCTTATTCCGTCAGAACTAATGGGTATATCAAATCCATGCTTATTCCAACCATATCGGTTTATAACCTTTAAATTGACACCTGATACTTCGGTCAGGAGGAATATTTTGACGTAGAATCCTCAAATTAAGATCAGCACTACCAAACAATTCCATTTAAGTGTCATGCGACGCGCGACGGTCGCCGCACGCGCATTGTCTCGCTCGGGGGTTACTATTAAAAATGGCAGCCAAAACTGTAAAATGTTCGGGTTGTAATGTGGTGATAAACGAGGTTCTGTCGTTTATTTGTAATAAGATTGACGTTATGAATGAACAAAGCATAAGTCAGATTTGCGCGAGTGCTTTCGATGAAACCGAGATATTGGCGGCTAAAAATTTGTTGTACGAGTCCATATCGACAACAAAGCGTAAGAAGATAAGGAAACGGCAAGGAAAAACATTACGGGATATCGACGACATCATCTGCTTGCTAAAAGAAACTGATCCTGAGGATATACCAATTTTCGTGGCACGAGATCTACATAAGTTGCCGCCGGTACTATTCGACCATGTCGATGTGACCCGCATATTAAAGGATTTATTGACCATGAGATGCGAACTGGACCGTTTTTGTACCGAATATACCACAGTGACTCGGTTCAAGGAGTTGCAGCTGGAGGTGGAAGCACTTAAACATGCGTCGTTAGTTAATGATTCTGGTCAAAATGTTACAATGAAACGTGGCGGGAGTGCGAGACTATCGTCATTTGAATGTGAGAGTGGGCCCTCTGCATTGCTCCCTCAAGAAATAGAGAAAATTGATATATCTGAGGGTAACGTTACAAAAACATTGCGCAAGAATAGTGTACGCCGTCCGTTGGATAGCGAGGCGGTGAGTCATGAAGCTTCGCTGCTAATCGTAACGGCCGAGCGCAAGTCAAATGAGTCACCCGCAGCTACACCGATGCATTCTCAGGCACCACCACAGCGACCGGTGGCGGGAGTGAGTCATCCAACTCCGCCGCCCGCGCCGGTTGGTACTGCGGTGCGACACACGAATATCCCGAAGAAACAATCTTCATGTCAAACCGGTGATAAAAGTTTTTCTAATGTTTTACAAGAGGGAGAATGGAAGTTGCAAAAACCGGATGAGGAGTGGACTCTTGTGCAGAGACAAAGACTACGTAATCGTTTCGTGGGAAAAACGGGAACAGCCACTGTTGATGTTGACACCAAATTCAAAGCGGCTGACAACAAGATACCGCTTTACATCTATAACGTCTCGACCGACACTTCTATGAGTGACATCGTAACCTATATCAAGAATAAAATTAACTTAGATATTCACTTAGTAAAAATGAATATGAAAACAGCAAAAGGTTATGCTGCTTACAAGGTGTTTGTCCCAAAGCACAGATTGAATACATTTCTGACCGATGAATTTTGGCCTGATGGTGTGTTATACCGCCGTTTTGTAGATTTTCGACAAAATATGTCACGAAATGTGTATCGAGACATGGTTATACCACTAAAAGAAAAATAACTACCTACTCATGGATATTAACACTAGAAAACTGGTTAGTTTTAACTGTAAAAATGTTAAAAGATCACTTGAATGTGTACGAAAACTTTGCCGCTCGGCGGATATTGTGGCACTTCAGGAGACTTGGCTACTTCCTCACGATTTGCCCTTCCTTGGTGGTATTGACGAGGCTTTCTCTTACACAGGGAAGTCTGCCGTGGACACATCTACCGGAGTCCTAAGTGGAAGGCCGTATGGAGGAGTAGCTTTGTTGTGGAGAAAGTGTGCGTTACCGACTGTCACAGTTATACAGTGTCGTAGTGAGCGTGTAGCGGCGATTAAGATAAAACTTGATAACGACCGTTATATTTTAGTGTTATCAGTATACATGCCCACTAATAAAAGTGAGAACCTACCCTTATTTACTGAATGTCTTGGTGAAATAAGTGCTATAATTGAGAGCGAAAGTGATATTGAATCTGTGTTTATACTGGGTGACTTTAACGCGCACCCTGGCGGCTTATTTGCGAAAGAATTATTGGTTTTCTGTGCGGATCAGACATGGGCATGTGTGGACATGGAACTGTTGCCGGAGAATACATATACATTTGTAAGTGATGTTTATAGTACTCAAAGTTGGCTAGATCATTGCATAGTAACTAGCGCCGCTAGACAATTAGTGTTAAATGTGTCCGTTATATATGATACGTACTGGTCAGATCATTTTCCCCTGTTAGTGGAGTGTAATTTTGATTTTATCTTGCCTAAAAGAATAATTTCTAATACTAATTTTCTATGTAACAGGGTAAAATGGGGTGAAAGGTCCGACAAACAGATTGATAAATATTTTGATTATTGTAACTCCCAGCTTCGAAATTTAGATTTTCCTCATGAGTTCCGTGATTGTGCGGACAGATTATGTAATAATGTGGAACATAAAGTAATACTAGATAAATTGTATAATAATATTGTTAACATATTAGCGAGGGGTGCCCAACTAAGTTTCATTACACCTAGAAATAAAAATAAAAAGTATGTACCGGGTTGGAATAAATACGTGAGTACTGCTCACAGAGAGGCTCGACTTTGCTTCCAAACGTGGCATCTATATGGGAAACCTAAGTCAGGGTATATTTATAATAGAATGTGCGAGACCAGGAAAATATTTAAATCAAAATTAAAATTTTGTCAAAACAGGGAAACCCAAATTAAAATGGATAATATTGCAAAATTTCACACTGACAAGAATTTTAACAGGTTTTGGAAAACAATAAATAAATTAAATCCAAGGTCGAGTCTTCCAGTGAGTGTGGGTGACGCTCAGGAACCTGGGGATATCGCAAACCTCTTTCAGTCCCATTTTAAGGTAGAATCACCGCTCGGACCGGCGTCTCAGGTGTTCGATGTAGGGGATCAGCAGAGGGATGTCAGTGTCAGATTCAGCGCAAAACAGGTTGGCAGTATAATTAAAAATATGATGAGAGGAAAGTCTCCTGGCCATGATAACCTTAGCATTGAGCATTTGAAGTACGCTGGTACTCACCTGCCAAGAGTCCTGACCATGCTTTTTAATTTATGTATTAGTCATAATTACCTACCGGATGATCTGATGTATACAGTTGTAGTACCAATTGTAAAAAACAAAACTGGTGATGCATCGGACGTATCTAACTATAGGCCTATCTCGCTCGCCACTGTTATTTCTAAGGTGCTGGACAGACTGCTTGACCAACTGTTACAGAAATACATACAAGTTAATGATCGGCAGTTTGGTTTCACGCCTGGTTTATCGACTGAGAGTGCTATCCTCTGTCTCAAGCAGACTGTCCAGTACTATACCACCAGAGAAACACCTGTCTATGCTTGTTATTTAGATCTCTCAAAAGCGTTCGATCTGGTGAGTTACGATAAGCTGTGGCATAAGTTGCAGACTGAAACACAGATTCCGGGTGAGATAGTGTCGGTATTTAGGTATTGGTATGGTCACCAGAAAAACAGCGTGAGATGGGCTGATGCGCAGTCGGACGTATACAGGTTGGACTGCGGGGTGAGACAGGGGGGGTTAACCTCACCTCGTCTGTTCAATCTGTATATGAATCAATTGATTGACGAGCTTAGCAGTGCTAATGTAGGCTGCTCTATAGGCGGAGTACCTTTAAACAACATTAGCTATGCAGATGACATGGTACTGCTGAGCCCGTCAGTTGGAGGGTTGCGCAAGCTGCTGCACATGTGCGAGACTTATGCTGGGGCCCATGGACTCAGATACAACCCAAAGAAAAGTGAGTACATGATCTTTAAAGCCGGTACCAAACTTTACTCACTTGTACCTCCTATTACTCTATGTGGTACAACTTTGAATAGGGTGAACCATTTTAAATATCTGGGTCACTGGGTCTCAGATAATCTATGTGACAATGAGGACATTGAGCGCGAGCGCAGGGCGCTGTCTGTGCGCGGTAACATGTTGGCACGTAGGTTTGCACGCTGTACTGCACCAGTAAAGGTATCTTTATTCAAAGCTTTTTGTCAGTCGTTGTACACGTGTAGCCTATGGGTCAATTATACTCTGCAAGCTTACAGTGCCCTGCGCGTCCAGTACAACAACGCGTTTAGGATGCTGTTAGGGTTGCCACGGTTCTGCAGTGCTTCCACAATGTTCGCGCAAGCGCAAACAGATGATTTCTACGCAGTCAATAGAAAACGGAGCGCCTCGCTGCTAAAGCGCTTCCGAGGCAGTACTAACGGTGTCCTAAATGTGTTGTCTGAGAGATGGGACTCGTCGTTCTTGGAGAGGTGGATGACACTGCATGCTAGTTTGGCACCTTTTATAAAATAATTATATTTTGTATTAATTAAATTATTAATGTTTTGTGTTGTTTTATAATTGTTTTAAATGAATTTATTTTTATTATTTACTTGTGATTTTACTGTTATTTATTTATTAACTATGTATTAATGATGTTGTGATGTTTATTTTGATGTGTAATTTATTTGTTGTGTGTGTAAACTTTATATGGATTTAATCATCTGAAATAAATGATTTTTAATTTTTTTTTTTTTTAATTTATCCTCCAAAACTAACTTCCCACTCTAATAGAGTCTAGTTCAGCTTAAACAATAAATCAGTCGATGGTCGGATGCCACCAATTACGTTCACATAAATAAGTGGTATTTTAATTACGTGATGGAGCAATATAACTGGAAGTTAGGAACCTCGCGTTTTGTCGCTTCCTTTGTTAACATTCAGAAAGTCTCGGCTCACAGTTTTCTCTTGTGAATGACGGTTAATGTCACCGGGTTGGATATAATTTTATTTTGGATAGTGATTTGATAGGACGTGTATCTTGTGTCTTGGTTTTGTGAATGTGGTACGGAAAAAATCTGAATGTAGTTCCCGTGGAAATATCTTATATTTCGGTGTGGTAATATTCTGTGAATTAAATACCCTGCAACAAACTAACAATGAAGACCAATGGAACCATTCTAAGGGGGAGACCTTTGTTCAACAGTGGACGTCTTCCGGCTGATGATGATGATGAAACTAACAATTCATCTAAATATTACTAGCATCTGGGTCTAATATTTTAATATAAAGTGTTGTCGTTGAACAATGTAATTTACCGGGAAAAATCTGGGTAACAAACATGATTTTGAACCGATGTAATTTGACAACATTGTTAGTTGGAAGAATATTATTAGAGCGTTATCATAATTCACAGAATTATTTGAGTCACTTTAAACAGAGTGAATGCTCTCGCCTTTCCAGGAATAAACCCTATAAGCAGACTCGCGCCGAGGCGGAATTGTTTCGTGGCGAAAGTTAACGAACGCGGAATTTTGATGAACTCATATTCCGACTGTTATTTTTGTAATTACAACTACAAATAGGAAACGGATGGTAACGAGTTGACACTATGCAGTTAATTGCGTAAATATTTATTATAAATTGCCATATCATTTTAGTTTTTTTGTGAAGTTTCTTTAGAAGATGGTCTGTTTAAGTGTCAAAAAATCTTTGTTTTTTTTAATAAGTCCTGTTGACTTTAATTCGGGTGTACTTAATAACTGTCAATTTGTAATGCTGTTTATTAGTTTTAAGGGACTAGCTCTGTATACCAATTGAACTAGAATTGTTTTCCGATTGCATTAAAATTTTAACTAATAATACGCGAATGTAAGTAGGAGAGCATCTAAGAATATTTTACATACTCCGTGAATACCCAAAGCAAAATAAGTAGACATATAAAAAATCGCTTCAATATCCCAAGACATAATTCAGACATTAATATCTCCAATAAGAATTCATGGTGTCATAAAGCCAGGATCATACTGAAGTGTAGGGGTTGAACACATAATCTATATTTTATGCCGCAGTCGGTTAAGGCTGGGAATCTTTTGCTTTAATACCGATTTTATTGATGGCTCCATAGTTTTAGATTTTGTTGGTGTTCAATTTATTGGTTGAGGTAAGGATTTTTGAGTTTTACGTATGATTTAGGGATACTGGAAGGCGTATTTTTTTGCATTACTTTGGAAATTTAAAATTACTTTTAAATAGTGACTGAAATGACTCCGGAAGCTGATAAAACTTGCTGTGAACTTACATTAATTGGATTATAATTATTAGTCTTATTGTCTGTTATTATGAAATGTTACTATAATATATTTTGCTATCGACACGATAAGAAGTAAGTTGAAACCGCTATTAACGCTTTATTTTATCCAAAATCTCGTCCATTTTAGTTGTGAACTTGCTGACCTCTCAAATATACTGTCGGCAAGTGAATGTCGATATTCCAACGTTTCCGGACATTTGAATAAACTGGAGCTCAGCAATTACAAGCGGAATAGACAGTCACGAGCTTGCAATTTAGATCGGTTTTAAGAGCATATATAAAAGGAAAGGTAAGATTTGTATCGTTATTTTCTGACTATTAGAGTCGCAATTCGGCTGCACAGAACTGCAGTGTCACGCGATATTTTCCCTGTTTTTGTACCGGTTTTCTTGTTTTTTATTTCGTTGGATTTATCGAATTGTTTTTAATTAGGTTTGTTTGCTGAGTGATAACGGGCCTAGAATTGCGCACCCCTTTCTTCTCGTGTGTATCGTAAGAGGCGATTAAGGGAACATCCAGAAGATGGGTAGCAGCATCTTCTGTAACTTTACCACCAATACTGCGATCGTCAAGCCGCTTGGCAAGCGTGGGGACTATGGCAACCTCCCTCCCCTTACTGTAGGAGGAGGCCTTTGTTTAACAGTGGACGTTTTCCGGCTGATGATGATGATGAGGTTAACTTGTTTCTTGGTTTTTTTTAATGTCATAAGATTTTTTCTTTCTTTCTAGAAGAATTTTCTGGAGAAAACCTGCTGTAGGATAACAAAGATAATTACAAAAAAGTCTAAGCCTACGCTTATATTCGATTTCGTTTCACACAAACACCCACGATAAATACTGGCTTGTTATGTACAAAACCACAAAAATATAAAAAACTCGATCTTTTCATAATACATTCATGATATTCAGAATGTAAAGGTGTCTATTTAAAGAACGATATAACAAAAAGCAGACTAGACTTTCTCATTTGTATCACAAACATTGTATGGCTTCTCAAAATAGCAGACAAAGATTATTTCTTCTTACTTTTTCATTCCTGCCTACCTACGTTAAAGCCATGGAAATCAGAATGAATACTGTCTACCAAAACAAGGGTGAAAGTGAAATAAATGAGGGACTAGAAATTTTTGTTCGGATAGCGTTATTGCCGACTGGTATCCAGCCTAGAATTGACCAACCCCATTCCTCCCGTGGGTGTCGTAAGAGGCCACTAAGGGACAATCCAGAAGATAGGCAGGAGCGTCTTCTGTAACTTCACCATTAATACTGCGATCCTCGAACCGCTTGCCAAGAGCGGGGATATTGGAAACCCCTCCCCTACTGAAAGGGGGTGGCCTTTATATAATTCTCAGTAGCAGGAAGGAGACTAGATTTGTGCCCTGTTATTGGCAATAGGCTTACCCTCTATTACGTAACTGGTGTAATGTGGGTATACTATTCACCTCTGCCTACCCTTTCGAGGAATACAGGCGAGATGTTATGTATGCGTAATGGTGTATGGTAATACCTATTAGATAATAAGACACTGGTACAACTTCCAATAAAAATATTAATTTAAGTTATTGCAATATTAAGGAAATTAAATTATAACCTTCCATTAATATCCTCAGATATAAAAAAGTAATTAAACAAATTGAACATAACATCACCCTACAGAAATAAAATTCTACACTAAAAAGGTAAAAACGATTCTTGAAAAAGTTAACTGCAACATCTGGCGTACAAGATGGACGTAACTGTTAATAATGAGCCAATTAAAAATGATAAATTAATATATTTTGGATGTTTGATAGCGTTTTGAGATGCTAAAGTCTGTGCCATTATAAATGACCAAAAATGTAAGCAATCTTAGATCTCTCAAATGCAGATGACTTTAAAACATGTACCATTGAATTCGAATTTTGTCCGACATTGGGATCCATAATATAACTGTCGAATGAGGCGAGTCGAGGCGAGACGGATCGAATGTACAAACAAAACAAAACAACAATAACAGCTATAATTGTCCCACTGCAGGGCAAAGGCCTCATCTCGTATAGAGAAGGATTGAGCATTGATCACCACGCTAGCTCACTGCGGGTTGGCGATTTCAGATAATTAAATCCAGGTTTCCTCACGATGTTTCCGTCACCGTTAGTCAGAATGTTGAATGTACTACAGGCAAATGAGATGAGTTGTCAAATGAGAGGCAAGCCTACAATGTATCAGGACAATTATTTCAATTGTATTTGACAGTGATAACGCCTAACTAGGGAAACAGGCATGACTCTATGTACGTAACGATAAAAAGGTCACATTAGTTCATTTTTCGAAATATGTAGGTGATCTTGAAAAGCCATCGTCCAATCCCATTAATTGTAATTAACGTGTCAAATATCTAAGTGGTCGCATATTAAGCACATTTTTCCGCTGTGTATACCGTGGAAGTAAACCAAAAAGGACATCGGAATGCGGAACAATGTCCTACTGTGTGTTTTATTACGTTCCAAAATCCAACCTAAGTTATAAGCTGGGGAGATATAATATATACTGTGTAACATGTATGAACTTATTGTAAACATTTTAACGTGTAACTGTATTTTGTCCCTTACAAATAAAATAAAATAAAATAAAACATAGGATTGTCCATTATCACATCAAATTATACTATAACTAGGGAGATATTAGGTGTTATATACGCCTGCGTAATGTTATATTAATTATGTAGCATAATAATTATGTCTACTATTCTTCATATAGTATGATTGATGAACAATCTAATGTCATAGTTAATTTTCTGACATGTCTTTACGCACTGTTGAAATATCTCTCAGGTGTGCCGGTTTTCTAATGATGTTTCACCGTTTTTAGGAATTGATAATTAATCTATAGTACGCACATGAGGTCTAAAATACATTGGTGCGTGCCGTGGTTTGAATCTGTGACCTACCAGTCCAGCGGTTATAACACCAGTCACTATCTCCGTCTACTAAAAAAAACCCTTACCCTGTTAAGTATAATATTCTTATTTATCTAATTATGGCAATGATTAAGTAATTACTGTTCTTTTTTCAAAAAATATACTTTATTATTATTATTATAAAGATTATGCGCATTTTAAAAAGGTTATTCACCTAGGTAGAACCAAAACGATCGCTTATAACTTGCGTCATACATGACCTACTAACAGGCAAAAGTTTCCAAACTATTTGGGTTCTTTATAAACAGTTTTGTAAAGGAAATGCAGCGTGAGGATTAGACTTTATTACTCGCAATAAAATCGCGAAGCTAGGAGTATTTGGCTAGATATTTTGTTGTCTAGTTTTATGTAGAATTGTATTGAGGACTGCATTGTGTAGTGCAACATGTTTGTATTGAATAAGGATACAGAAATATCGCAGATAAATGTTAAAAAAATGTTAGGAATTCATTGTGTGTAGGAAGTGGTATGACCGTTGGTCAAAAATCGCCAGTTCAAACCCCAGTACTCGCTAGTGACTTCGTATTCATCTGTGTGCTTTAAATTAGTGATCAGTGGCTAAATACTGTGAAGTAAAAAGCTCACGAGGAAACCGGGACAGCGACAACTGAGACATTTTTCCAAATATCCAACTGCACTAAAGCTTAGAATTTAAGACAACTCGAACCATACCTACTGCTTTTTATTAGGTAGGTACCTTACTAGAGGGATTCGTAACTACAAAGCTACCGCCAATCGACCGGATTGTGAGGTTATGCTGTGCTCACCGCGACCGGTTTTGTGATGGGTGACAGTTTCTACTGTCGAGAACTATCCGTGCTTCGGAAGGCACGTTAAACCGTTGGTCCTGCGCCTGAACTCTCTACGGTCGTGTCAGTCTGCTGTCCCATCGGACTATAAGAGTGAGGGAATAGGGAGTGCACCTGTGTGTGCGCGCATATGTGCTCTGTAATATCTCCAGTGTAGTTGAACGGTCTCATCTCAGATAGGCTGCCGTGACCGATATTCAGTCAGGAGAATATTATTACTTCACAGGAACATTAAGTTTAGATTTTATTACCACAAAAACTGACCGGCCATTGTTGTTAGTTTAGCTATCTGCCGCTCTAATAAAACCTACTAAAACAGTTTAGTTTATACAGCCCACAAGAACTAAAATAACAGTAAAAGCCGCGTTCTAAAAATACCATGGTCACTTTTTATTCAGAAAGTTTTAATACTGGCTGTACGAGTAAATCCCACATAAACATATTTTCATAATAATACTAAAACAACAATGGCATAATACAATAGAAGTTTTTTTTCCTAAATAGATCTTGGTAACACAAAATGGCGGCCGTCCAAAATGGCCGCGTAACAAAAGCTTAGACAAAAGAATAAAGGTCTGGCTGTCCTCGCGTCCTTTAATGAGGGTTTTGGTCATTTTACGCTCATTTCGATGCAAATTCAAGGGTTTCATGATATTTAGAGGGCTATGCAAATACGACCGAAAGATTTTGATTAAAATTTATCAAGATACTAGGTATGGCGTGTTGGTTCGCCCTTGCTGTTGTTAAAAGACTAAAAACTGGTGTTTTTTTACAGACTGAATTGGCGTGTCATTTTATTGCTTCATAATGATGAATGTATTTTAAGAATTATATTCCTCTGTTATTAGGTAGTCGATAAATACTAACCTAGGGCGAATTATAAGTCCCATACAAAAGGGGGCGAGCCTATTGCTATTTTAAATCGGACTGCCTCGTTGGCACCACCATCCAACTACTAGACCAACGAGGCACTGGGAGTTTTTATTAGGTAATTTTTGTTAGCATCACGGAGTCTGGATTTGTGCTCGGTTGATGACAATAGGCTTGCCCCTATTACATTGGGACCAAAAAACGTAACTGGCGAAATGTGAGTTTACTGTATGTACACCTTTGTCAACCTCTTCGGGGAATACAGGCGTGATGTTATGTCATTTCAAAACTCTAACTTCCATAGGTTAAAAAAAAATTAGAAGTATAGTAGGTACTTAATTTTGCTGTCCAGTGCACATTGTAAAACCGCAGAGTTAGAAAGTGTGGCGTCGTGTAATTATCTAAGTGAATAATTACACTGAATTTAATTTGTATTGCAACGTTTGTGAGTTTATTGTACTATGGATAAAGGGATTTGAATAATTTATAGAAACTATTACATTAAGACTGGGATTTAATGAAGCACCGAACTTAAGAAAGGATGGTGCACGGAATTTTGTTATTTTAGCAGGATTGTAGCTTTGACTGCAGCCGAGTGCAGGTATGACAGTTGGACTGCCAAGTCAAAGGCAAGTTCGCCCCGGCACGCACCAATGTCTTTTCGAGTTCATGTGCGTATTATAAATTAGTTATCAGTCGCTAAAAACGGTGAAGGAAAACGTCGCGTGGAAGCCAGCGCACCTGAGAGATTTTTAAACGGTGTGTAAAGCCAAGTCAGAGGCCTACAGGCGGTTCAAACTCTGACACGACGTTGTTCATCAACCATACGATAAGAAGAATAAGAGGTTTTGGATATCTGGTTTTACTGAAATAAATGTTTTGTGACACTAATTTTTATAATCTTCACCATTTGGTATGCACAAGACACGTGCCTCTAATAAAACAAAAACCTTACTTATTAAAAAGGCAATTTGAGTCAGGACTAAGGCCAAGGCTGCACTGTTAAACAGCCGATTATTAACCGCGTGACAAGGTTCCAAATGCTAACGGCCGCGCGGGAAAAAACCGCAACTACGGCCACTTGTATTACTTTCCTTGAGTCACAAAACCATGCGGTGTTTTTCGCGGTGGAGCCTTGTTGGGCGTAACTGGACAAAGGCGAGAATGTTAGAACCAGCCAGTCATGCGATTAAAAACCGCGGCGGTTAAAGGTAGTGCGGCACCGGCCTAAAACAGAAAGTAAAAAAATAAATACGTCACTGCAGAGATAACTTCCCTTTCGGGAGCGATTGTCGCAACAGATATTAGTTTAATAAACTCTAGTCTCTTTACATCTCATTCCAAGCAAATCTGGGAGATTATTAAATAAACTTTACCTATAAAACGACGAAATATTTTATCATCCGTTATTTTAGAAGTTCGGCCGGAACATTATAGAGTGTTGAAGTGGCCATTTTCTTGCGATCCTTCTAAAGTAATGATACTTTTGACTACATTACAGAATATTCCAGTTATGACGCAATGATAGAAGTACTAAGTTCTTTGTTATCTTGAGATGAGTGTTGATCGAATAGGATTATCACATCACACTTCACACTAATATTATAAAGGCGAAAGCTTGTGTTTGTTACCTCTTCACGCTCAAATGGCTTGACCGATTTTGATGAAATTTCATATGGAGGTAGCTAACGCCCTGGATTAAAACATAGGCTACTTTTTATCCCGAAAAACTGTAGCGGGTAACACCGCGGGGCGCCGATAGTCTAAAGTAAAGTTGTGTTACAGTTATGTAAGGACGTTATATAAACTATGCCTACAATAAGATAGCAAAATTCTTTGTTAGTTATTTTTATGTATTTTTAAAGCAATTAAAACTGCTACGAAAATAATTAAAAAGACATTAAAACTTAGATTACTTAATCAACCAATTATTATCCAGACTGAGCGGTCGGTGAAATTCATGACTGTAATACGTAAAGATGAAACTAAGCCTGAAGTTATGATTATGAAACCACTAGCTGCGCCCCGTGTTGTTACCCGCTACATTTAAAAAGCCTATGACATGTGTTAATCCAGGGTGTCACCTATCTCTATACCAAATTCTATCAACCTTTGTCCAGCCGTTTAAGCGTGAAGAAATACCAAAAATACTAATTCACTCACAAACTTTCGCCTTTATAATATTAGTGTGATAGAGTGATTAGTGTGATAGTGTGATTAGTGTGATAGTGTGATTAGTGTGATAGTGTGACTAGTGTGGTAGTGCGACTACTTTCATAATATATTAGTGTTATTCAATATTGTGAACAACAAAGGTTCAAGACTGCAGACATCCATTTGACACGAGTCCCTGCCGTGTACATACGAGCACAAAACAAACATAGTTTAACTAATTCAACTCATATAAAAGTTTCTCAACACGTTCGCAACATTGTAACTCGTAATATTATTATTTTGATCACCTCATTCTCTTAATACAGTGTAAAGAAACTCACAAACTCTCTTTGAGGTTAACTTTTACGAGAATCAGTGATCACATTAAAGAGAATGCGGCCTTATCTTGTTATAAAACCATTTTTATTTATAATCGTATTATTTGATGGTTATTTGTTTTGTAGTTTATATTGCCTTTTGTATTTTATTGGTGTTGTTTTGTTCTGATTTTATCGGTTTAAGACTATTATGGTTATACTTGAATAATACTATGTGTAATGGTTTTGTTTTGTGCGCGAATACAGTTATTCGTGCTATATTTATTTAGGGATTTCCTCTAAATGTCTTGCAGAACACTTTTATGTAACATGACTACAATTTTGGTGTTTAGCTTACTTGTCACGAAATATAATTTAATTGTATTCGAATGGATGACAATTTACCTTCTTTAAAAAATATATTGGTTTTGTGTCTGATACGAAACTAGTTAAAGAACATAACATAATATCACGACGGGGCAGGCAGAGGTGACTTGTAAAGTACATCTATTTTAAAGGTCCCAATGTTAGGGGCGAGTCTATTGACATGAACCGAGCACAAGTCTGGACTCTAGGACTTGTTAACATGTCTTTTTTTCATAGCCTATTTAGTTTCCCACTGCTGGGCAAAGGCTTTCCCTTTCTTCTTCCAAACCACTTTATCTTCAGCAGTATCTGAGCACGTGCGTCCCACATACGTGGGCTAATCATTACCCCACCTTTAGCGTGGTCGACCTCATGTCTTATTCTAAATTTCAAAATCGATTTGAATAGTTTATTTGTATAAATAACTATAAAACTGTGTAGAACAAAACAGTACCAATATAGGTACGTAAGCTCTTTATAGGAGCTCATAGCTATTTATAAAAAGTGAGATTATTCTCGATATTGAGTGGGTGTTATACTGGGAGCGTAGATGTTTCGTAGCTAATGTTTCAGATAAAACGAATTGCCCCCGGAGTCTTTGCAAGGAATTGCTCAGTAATTTTCTACATTTAGTACGTACCTACTTAGCTTGGGTGGGCCTAAAATGTGTGATGTTTGAATAATCCATAGGTACCTACTAATATGATAAATGTGAATGTTACTCTGTCTGTTACGCCTTCACGACTAAACCGTTGGACGGATTTTGATAAAATTTTGTAGAAAGTTGAAGACCCGATATAGGACATACGCTACTTAACGCGGGCAAAGCCGGGGGCAAAATATAGTTAGTTTATACAGGCCCCGCGTTCATTTTCTTTTCTCCATTTCTTTTTTCCTTTCTCCATGTCCTGTGTCCATGTGTAAAAATTAACTTAATCCTAACATGTTTTTATAAAATTCCGACTGCAGTTTTGCACATTGTTATAACGCTGGACGGCATAATCGAATTAAACGCACAGCGCGTAAAACGTTCTAACAATGGAGCGATCCTTACACACTGAACGTCAATTCGTCCAATTAGACTACTCCGTTTCAGAGTAGTTGGTGTTGCCTCACTTTTGTGCGCTTTCTCAGATTCTAGTTTATTTTGTATTCTAAGGTCTATACTGAGATTTCTACCAAGAACTTTGTGTTGTTTTGAGATATTTATATGTTTACTAGCTGACTTGGCGAACTTTGTACTGCCTTCTCACCACTTAAACCTCTCCAGGACTTCTACAAATATTATAAGACCAAAATTAGCTAAATCGGTCCAGCCGTTCTCGAGTTTATGCGAGACTATCGAACAGCAATTCATTTTTCTCATTGTAATAAATTTTTCTTTTGATATGCCTACGCTTACGTCTAGGAACCTCTAATTTGCGTGACTTGGAGTTTTTACTGCCCACTTCTTTATTTATAGAAATGTCAAAAGAGTTTTTGTTGCTATAAAGAAGAGTTTGTTATACGTGGGTGGTCTTACGTAATAATTAAGTTTTAAAATAGGAATCATTTTATGCCTTATTTTCTTAAGATTTTGTTTTACTTTTTATCTTATAAATAGCTGCGCTCCGCGGTGTTAGCCTCTGCATTTTTTCGGGATAGAAACTAGCTTACGTGTTGATTCAGGATGTCAGGTGACATGAAATTTCATCAAAATCAGTCAAGCCGTTTCAGCGGGAAGAGGCAACTAACATTTACTCACAAACTTTTGCCTTTATAACACATAGGCTACTTTTTATCCCGAAAAAATGTAGCGGGTAACACCGCGGGGTGCAGCTAGTTTATAATATTAGTATGGAGTATGGATAGTGAGACAGGAATGCGTCTCGAAAAAAAGTGTGAAATAACAATTTATGTCATATTTAGCTCCATATCAGGAAATATTGTAAGTTAAAAATAAACGCGAAGCGCCATTCTAAGTGCCCAAGACTAATAATCATGGGGCAAGGTCCAACCCCTTTTCACCCCGGATTTATATTAAATTCCTTAGTCCAAATTTGGCGAAACAATCCCTATGGGGCTACCTAGCCGCGATTTTATTATTTCTTACCAACCCTATTTGTATTAGGCGCGTACAATGACAAGCAAAATGCTATCGAATTGTTTTATTGCGAGAACGTTGGAACCTAGCAAGCTAAAATCTAGGAACTAGGCAATGAATAACAAGTTATTTTTAATGAAATTATCTCAGATTTCTGGATGGAAGGTGTCAATTCATGGCTAGAGAGGCTATCTTTTGCCAATTTCAATATAGTGGTAGCGAAGTGATAGAGTTATCATTCTTAAGACTCCACTGTTGAAGAAAGGCCACCCCTTTAAAACACCACTATGATGTGTTAACGATAATCTGCCATTTGTATCCACCGGTTGACTTCAACTCTGAAGATATCCCCTGTCCACCTGGTGGGAGGCCTGCCAAGGTTTCCGGTTCGTGGTCGCCATTCGAGAACCTTTCTTCCCCAGCGGTTATTGGATCTTCGAGTGATGTGACGTGCCCATTGTCACTTCAACTTGAATATTCTTCGAGCTATGTCGGTAACTTTAGTTATGCTATCGGCTCGGTATGCTATGCTTATTTATTTCAAACTTGCGACTTTAAAAGTTGCTTTTAATTCAATATAGCTTAAACAGCTATCGTAGTATGGTACGTTGATAAGCCTACACAAGAAAAGGCAATGTCATGTTGATACAAATACATTCGTGTCAATTAAAAGCAAGCAGTCACTTTCTAAGCCAATTGCTGTA
Organism: Abrostola triplasia; assembly: GCA_946251915.1. Classification (NCBI taxonomy): domain Eukaryota; kingdom Metazoa; phylum Arthropoda; class Insecta; order Lepidoptera; family Noctuidae; genus Abrostola; species Abrostola triplasia. The sequence continues at coordinate 9,505,523 of OX276435.1, forward strand.
ATAGATCGGTTGATTTACCAGAATTACACAGCCAAGCTCATTTAGATGGATGGTGTAATAGGTATTATCAAAAAATCTTCGGAATCTTTGTAGAAAGTAAAGAAGAATATACGGTAGCTGAAATATTACTTACAATTAATTAATTATCCATGAAACTACTTGACGTCACACCTTTATCCCCGAACGGGTGCAGAACTGTGTACTACACCCACTTTTCACCAATTGTCCAATGTAACAGGGGGCAAGTCTCAACCGGGCCCAAATCTGGAGTCCGTGATGCTACTGAGAATTATCTGATAGAAAAACCAACTAACACTTTCCCTGACTCGAAATTTGAACCTAGAAACATATGCTCAGCACTCGCGCTTAGTAATCACTCGACCAACGAGGCAGTTTATAGATATTAAAAAATAAATTTACTTTTACGTTGAGTTACATAGTCGAACATACATTTACTACAATGTTACGAGATGGTGAGTCAATCCTGATTTATTGCACGCTGGGTATACCAAGACACTTTTTATTCTAGAAATAAAAACCTAACACCTTCGCTAAATCACATTTTCACTCAGATGTGTGATTGAATTATATAAAAACATAACATCACATCTGTATACCCCAAAGGGGTAGGCAGAGATACCTATAGTACGTCCACATTTCGCCAGTTATGTTATAGGTCCAATGTAATGTAAGGGGGCGAGCGAGTATATTTTTTGTGTAATTACACGTGTATTCCTCGAAGGCGTATTTTTAGGCGTAATAGGGGATAACTTGTGGGAAATTGCCACAATACGAAATTAATTTAATTATGTTTAAGAAGTCATCGGTACAACCCCTTGAAATCCTAAACCTATATCACACTAATATAATAAAGGCGAAAGTGTGAGTGTGTTTGTATGTTTGTTACCTCTTCACGCTCTAACGGCTAGACCGATTTGAACAAAATTTTATATGGAAGTAGCTGACATCCTGGATTAACACGTAGGCTACTTTTTATCCCGAAAAAATGTATCGGGTAACACCGCAGGGCGCGGCTAGTAAGCTATATAAGTATGTAAACAGTTAAACAAAGCCATTACCAAACAGTAAATACTGTAGTAAGAATATTGAATCGTCCGACAACCGTTATTAAGTCCCATACGCTGTTGTTGTTTTGTTTGCGTCCGAATATAAAATGTATGAGTAGTAAGCTCGGACCAAAAGGCCACGCGTTAATAATAAAATGATCGTCCGAGTACACTGTACTTTGAGTAATAGGGTTGCTACTGTTTGGAATAGTGAATTGGTTTAGACGGACGCTCTGTGCAGGGTAAATTAGAATTTTAGAAATGCAAAAGTGAGTTTGTTTTCTCTGTGTGCATTTGTCTGTCTGTCTTTGTTTGAAGGAAACATTGGACGTAAAGGCACGCCTGTATTCCCCAAAGGGGTAAGTAGAGGCACACATTTAGTCCACCCGTTAACACACAGTTATATTTTAGGTTGTATTTTGAGGCGAGCGGGAACAAATCCGGACTCTAACGAAACGAATGAGGGAAAATGTAGTAACACTTTACCCGACCCGGGATTCAGACCCAGGACTTCGTGATCACCAGTTGCACTCACCGACAACTAGACAACGAGGCAGTGAATACTGAAACATTGTAATCACTTAAAATATTTTTTCCAAAAAATAAAGATCTTTGGAAACGATAGGCAGATGTTATCCATTATATCACCCTTATATATATTATATTTTACCTGTTCATGATATTAAAAACTTTAAAGTGGATATGTTAGTGAATGAAAAGGTAGTTAAACAAAGCACGATCGCAGATTATATATTGCGGATGTTGACAACCCTACAGAGGTATCATAATTACATGTAAAGTCCAGTAACATTATTTTAGAAAGTTCCCCTAAATAATTCAAAGGATTTTCCCAAATTTTGTTGACGTCATATTAGTCTAAGTAGGTCGGGTTCGAATTCTACGCATTAACGTTTAAAATTTTGAATTTGGATGACAATATAATTTTTATATGCGTGGACAGTACACTGTGAAACGTTTTGAACTGTCTAATGGTGCTTTGACATGGCGGCGCGTGCTATCTTGAGCCATATGAGAGCACCATTACATTTAAATTATCGCGTTGCATGATTATTATAAAACTAGCTGCGCCCCACGGTGTTACCCGCTACATTTAATCGAGATGAAAAGTAGATTATGTGTTAATCCAGTGTTACAGCTACCTCCATATGAAATTTCATAAAAATCGGTTCAGCCGTTTGAGCGTGAAGAGGTAACAATCATACAGACACTCACAAACTTTTGCTTTTATAATATTAGTGTGAAGTATGATTACGATACGGGAATTAACGGGAACTCTCGATAGGTAGTACGTACTAACAAAAATATTATGCTATTTAAGGGTATAAATTAAATTGAATATACGTAGAATTCATGAATGGTTTGAAAAGGTATTTACTATTTTCAATAGAGATTATACTTGGTGCGGCACCTCATAAATGGATGCTGAATAAATTATATTTCATATTTACCAAATTAGTACCAAATTCTACGTTTATGCTATTGCGTTTCATTAATAATAATATTATCATTCAATCAAACATTTGTACGTTAAATGTAAAATAACAGTCTTCATTGATAGACTTGCTTCGGTTCAACGCGGTTTTAAATAATGTAGGTGGCAACGCAGCTATGAATTACAAAAACACATACATACATAACATCACGCCTGTATTCCCCCAAGGGGTAGGCAGAGGTGCACATACAGTACACCCACATTTCGCCAGTTATGTTTTTGGTCCCAATGTAATAGGAGGCGAGCCTATTGCCATCAGCCGTGCACAAATCCAGACTCCGTGCTGCTACTAAGAATTACCTAATGGAAAAACCCAGTAATACTTTGCCCGACCCGGATTTGAACCCAGGACCTCGTGCTCAGCAGTCGCGATTAGCAACTTCTAGACCAACGTGGCAGTCTAAAAAAAACCTTCATCTATTAAACCTTCCAAACTTCACAGTTCCAACAAAAAGTCATACCAAAATCCAGGCTTTAAAAATAGCTAAAATAGCACCGAAAAATAACCTTAATTCCCTAAAATCACAGTTACATCGCACAAAAAGTGGAGCCAGATTATTAGGACGTAGCGGCCACATTTCAACGCGGATTTAAGCGGGCCAAGCCCATACCACGAGTTCTTTAACCAGGATATTTTCCTAAAGCGAGACGCCGCACTACCCCCCACGTAGCGGCTTCTCGCTTTCACAACGGAAAACGACCTGTTTAAAGACCTCATAGTAAGGGCCAGTAATTTTGGGAAAAACTGGGCACCCGTAGCACTGGGTCCGGCGGGATCAGCAGAGAGACACGTCGGAGATTTGTGCCGAACACGTTGATGAATGACGCCCGATGGTTTAGGAGGGTTACTGATTGGTTGATCTTTCATTTGGTACGGTACAATTAGTTGGCTGATTGGGTTTTGAATTTGGGTTGGTTTAGTTCTTTTGAATGCGAATAAGGCGGAGCATATTATCTGATTTATATTACAGAAAACATGGGACTATAGGGACTTAGTTAAGAAATATAACTTCAAGCGATAGCGATCTAAAAAATGTTATCAACTACAACCGCGTTCTGCACTTCTACATTATAAATATCTTCGCTTGTTCTGTTCTCATTTATATTCATAGCACTAAAAATTTTATTTTCTTTATTCTTAGTTGATTTCATATATAATATTGTTCAATAACCTTGTCGCTTGCTTAATAATGTAAGTAAATTAGTAACCATTATTAATAAGGCTGTAATTGTTTCGACAGTTTTGACTTCAAGGTGTAATATCGTACATAAGTATTGAGCATTTACTGGGAACGGAGTGACTGGGAACAAAACCTTTATTAGTGCGATGTATCCGATATTTACGTTGAAGACCAAATGCAAAATGTTCGAATTAGGACTGAAATCGACCACAGCTCAGGCTTACGGACGTGAGGCGAATAGTTGGAATTCCTTTAAATTATGTAACGAGAAACTGTAATGTGCACTTAGTGAGGTTTATTTATTACATTAAAGCAAACAGACTAGTTATACTAATAGTATTATAAAATTATTTTTAATTTACGAGATAAAAAGCAATGATTTAAAAGCATCGATCGACTGCCTCGTTGATTTAGTGGTCGCTTTTTATTTTATTTTATTAAGCGCGACTGCTGAGCAGGAGGTCCTGGGTTTGAATCCCGGGTCGGGCAAAATGTTATTGGGTTTTTCCATTAGGTAATTCTCAGTAGCAGCACGGAGTCTGGATTTGTTCCCGGTTGATGGCAATAGGCTCGCCCCCTATCACATTGGGACCTAAAACATAACTGGTGAAATGTGGGTGTACTATATGTGCACTTCTGCCTACCCCTTCGGGGATGATGATTCGGCGTGATGTTATGTTTTATATTTAAAAGCTAATTCGTGTATACGTAAGTTTCTTTTTTTATTAGATTCTAAATCTCTTACGATGCTGAAACATTCTTAATTAACCACCTTTTAAGTCTAAAGATATGTCTATTCATTGACATGCAAATGACAGTGACAAGTATAATTCAAGTGATTGTTTAAGACTGTTGGTTTTTATAAGTAAAGGGATAAGTGTTTGTCTATGGGTATATTTAGGCACAGTAGCAATATTTAATCCTATTGTTTTGTTCCATTTTGTGGTGTGGTATAGACCTAAAATTGACCACCCGCTTTCCTCCCGTGGGTGTCGTAAGAGGCGACTAAGGGAATATCCAGAAGATGGGCAGTAACGTCTTCTGTAACGTCACCTTCAATACTGCGATCCCCAAGCCGCTTGCCGAGCGTTGGGATTGCAGTTGTTTAACACTTTATACATAACATCACGCCTGTATTCCCCGAAGGGGTAGGCAGAGGTGCACATATTAGTACACCCACATTTCGCCAGTTATGACTTTTTTTTAGGTCCAAATGTAATATGGGGCTAGCCTATTTCCAGCATTCGGGCACAAATCCAGAGTCCGTGCTGCTACTGTGAATTACTTAATGGAAAAACCCAGTAACACAGTGCCCGACCCGGGATTCGAACCCAGGACCTCATGCTCAGCAGTCGCACTTAGCAACCACTAGACCAACGAGGCAGTCACTTTAACAAAATAAAAATAAAGTTGGATAAAAGAGCTTAAAATCTAAGTTCAACACAATTACATGTACAGTATTGTTAAAAACGATACATTTTTAATTTTTAGCCGGTCGGTAGTAGTTAATACCATCTACATTCCCCTATACAAATTTCAAACACTCCTCGGTACTCCTCTCAATTTTTCTCCAGTCGATGTTTAATCCAAATCCTTCTGCCTACCTTCCCGTAAAATACAGTGTTAAAATCCTTACCTTGTTTACGGAACAGGTAATAACTTTCAAAGGTAGACCCAACCCAACCCTTTAAGATGTAGGTACAGATGTAGGCAGTTAACTTTCCTCTTTGGAACTTGAAAAGCCATGTTTTTAATTTCCAAACGAGTGAGCATGTGGGAAAGTTGGGGCACTTTTCTGAGTTTGGACACATCGTCGTTGGGTTTGACGAACTGACAGATGTATTTGCATAGTAGATATCATAAATTGTTGGAGAAACAGTAGGATTGTATGGTATTTTCTTTTAGAATCTGTAGTCTTGTGGTTTTTAGGGTTAGATACCAACCTAGTACACAGGGGTGCTCTAGATTGCTGATACTCATCCAGACTGTTACGGGATCTGCCCATTTACCATAATCTCTTAAAACAGGATAGTATACGACGTGGTAGTGAGACGCCGCAGAAGCGGAAGTTATATATAGTAACAAAAGTTATACAATATTAAATTGATAGTCATTCTCCCCACCCGTATGTACGGTAGGGTTAACCCTGTGTAAAAGTTGGCACGTGTTCTATTAGAGCGCGTATATTAAAAGTTTGTCAAGTACCTTACATTAAGAAGCTTTAGCTACCGTCGCCGTGTTTACTTTAGTTAACATTTAAATAGAACTAGTAGAGTGTGCCTTATGAATGGGGTGATTGTTTGTTTGTGTGGGTTTGTTTGATTTTTATTTTATTGTTTGGAGAATTCGGGGAGTCAGACACGAAAAGCAAAAATTACACTCAATACCTATATTATTCTCATTACTATTTTTTTTTTCTATGGGTCATCGTCATTATTGTCAGCCGGATGACGTCCACTGTTGAACTAAGGCCTCCCCCATAGAACGTCACAATGAACATGTCAGACCACCTGGTGGAAGGCCCGCCAACGTTTTTATGGGCACAACCCTAAAATCAACCAGTCTCCTATTATGAAAAATGTGAAAGTGGTCACCCATCATTGACTGACCGCGGTAAGTACGGTTTAACCTTGCAGGTCGACTGATCTGCGCCATAGCTACGTAGCTACGAGCTTGGTATGGTATTGCTGGGCATTTACCGCACTTAGCCTCTTTAGTGGGCGTGACAAGGAGGAAGGAGCTACGAGCTTATCATTACTCAGGTTTTAGTACTAGTCAACCAACCACCAACTTGCCGTGAGGTATCTAATTAGAATTGACCACCCGCTCCCGTGGGTGTCGTAAGAGGTGACTAAGAGTAAATCCAAAAGATAGGCAGCAGTGTCTCCTGTACCTTCACCATCAATACTGCGATCCCCAAGCCGCTTGCCAATCGTGAGAATTATGGCACCCCCCCCCCTCTACCTAAGAGGTAGGCCTTTGTTTAACAGTGGACGTCTTCCAGCTGATGATGAGGACTAGTCAAGGCTCATTATTATAGAGTGAAACATCTATGACTTTTAAAATAAGACAAGTTCTGCTAAACCCTTTGATAAAGAACGTTGAGGATGCAAACTCTGCAAACATAACTAAGTCAAATAGCCCACACATACTCGAATAGCTCAGGGCGTTACTTGAAGTGTTAATATTGAGGGGCCATAACAACAGCGCTTGTAGGTAAGGTATTTGGTGCCTAGTAGGTTTTGTTCCTATTCAGTACAATTTGATTTGCCCTGTATTTATTCTGTGGATGTTTGTGTATAGGTGTCAGAAACACGGTACAGCTCACTTACCATGAATTGTAAAAGCAGTACAGTTTACGTTGTGGAAGCGAGACGCCGCATCACGCTGCTCGTAGCGACGTCTTGCTTACACATTGTAAATTGTCCGGTTTTTAGGGGGCAGGTTGTATTTTTTTTATAGCTCTTGGTTTTTGTCAGTTTTAAGAAATATCTGCCTACAGGTGATAATATATTTTAAACATTTTTATAAATAACTAGCTGTTGCCCGCGACTTCGTCCGCGTGAATTTCGTGGTATGAAAAATAGATGTTGGCCGATTCTCAGACCTACTCAATACGCTCACAAAATTTCATGAGAATCTGTCTAGCCGTTTCGGAGGAGTATGGGAACGAAAACTGTGACACGAAAATTTTATATATATAGATATACATATATAAAACAAACTTAAACATGACGTCACCCATAAGACGTATATACTAAAAAGGAACTTGAAATTCAATGGGTGCAACACGATGGCTAAGTTAGTTAGAGCTGCGTCACGGTACAGCGAAGGGTACAAGTACGACTCGTCTCTTTCATTTTTCAAATTTCCTTAATCAATTTAGATTCAAGCTTAGCATGGGCAACATGCTAAAAGTTTACTATAATAACTTTCGTGAGTGTTATCCATATTATCTACCATATATACCGGTTGTACTCACGTCGATATTCGGGAATGCCCGACTAGTTTCGGACTCTAACGGAGCCCTTATTCATGAGCAGGTGACGCGGCGGGGTCGCGAGCCGAACTGCGCGCACAACGCACCGCATACCGTTGCGCACGCGACGATGGTGGTGGTGTTGGCGGCGCGGCCGGCGTAGACAGACATAGACATAGACATTACCGAATATCGACGTGAGTACAACCGGTATATATAGTAGATAACATGCTAAAAGGACACTAAAAGTTATATTACCTTATAAAATATTCGCCTTTAAAATGCACTGTTAATTTTGTAGTTGGTGACCTCTCCAAAAAAAGAAAAGGAACGTGATATTATGAAATGAAACATTCTCAAATTACGACATTACCTTTGTCAGGGTTTGTTAAATTGTTAAATGTTGGTCTATCTTTAGTAAGTTGCCCTTTTGAGTGTTCAACCAATCAGCGGGCTCGGATTATAAAGGTCCCGACCTCATCATTGTTTATTGCGGTCTCACTTTGAGATACCTCTTCCAAAGCAATACAAAAAATACAATTAATGTAATATTTAATTACAGTATTACGGACTGGGGATTACCCGTTGGATTTTGTTTTGTTTTTAATGCGATACTGGCAGCTGGGAACTTGAGTTTTGCTGTCGATTTTTTACCGATGAGTTCTGTCACGAATGTATCATTATATATAACATTATATCATCATCAGCCAGATGATGTTCACTGTTGATCAAAGGCCTCCCCCTTACGAAAGGGAGGGGGTTGTCATTATCTCCACGTATGTCAAGGAAGATTGGCACAGGACCGCGGCGGATGGCATTGTTTAAGGGAGGCTTATACCTAGCAGTGGGATATTGAAGACTTGGATCATGATGATCATGATGTCAAGCGCTTAGGTACCTATCGCAAAATTAATGGTGAAGTTATAGAAGACGCTGCTCATTTTCCGTTAGTCGTCTCTTACGATGCCCATGGGAGGAAAGGGGGTGGTCAATTCTTGGATGCCACACTGCAAATCAAATGAATACAAGAAATCTTTCATCTCGATTGTCATCACAAGTTTGCGACCATATATGAATATTGCATTATTCATCTATGCTTTGATTAAGTTCGAGTTATATAAAATGTTATTATTTCTGTTCTAAATCAAAGTTAGACAGCAGAACTAACTCCCGTATAATAACTTATAGAAGTAGTGTTGTGATATGTTGATGGTGGAACGTATGACGGAATTTTCTAGAAAACCGAAGGAGAAGAGAAGTGTTACTGACTCACCTGAGCTTCAGAAGACCTATATTTAAATGCACCTATTTCTATTTTACTACACTATTATAAGGGCACAAGTTTGTGTTTCTATGTATGTTACATCTCTATAAACGGCTAGACCGATTTCGATAAAATTTGGTAAAGAGGTAGCTGACACCCTAGATTATCACATAGGCTACTTTTTATCCCAATAAAATGTAGCAGGTACCAGCAGAGGGAGCTAGTATTAAATGCGATAGAACATGTTTAAAAAATAAATTACAACCTTTGTTTCTAAAGTTCAAATGAGTTTGAAACAACACAAATTAGCGCCAAATTACTTGAAAAGATCTTTTGTTTTTGGAGTAGAGTAACGGGCGAAGTCTAATGTCTGTTAATTATGAATGATATCTAGTTTGTTATTTAAATTTAGATGTTTCTCGATCGAATACTTGATTAAATAAAGTAGACTTCTTCTATTTTTATAGCAAGGCCTATTTTATATACCTAATTGCTTGATCTAACCGAGAATTGCTTACTGCGAAATATGAATGTTTGTAATTACAAAATAATTTTGTTTTTCTTCTTAAGTTGGAGAGTTTTGCTCTTGTCGGTAGATCAAACGCCACTCTATTTTCAGCATTTGATTTGATCTCATTAAATCGTCTACGAAGTGTTCTATCACTGAATATGCACGAAATGCCACAAATAGAGAGATGGAGAAGTATAGAAAAAGCAATACGGTGGCTCAGTTGGCAGAGCGGCGCCACGGTACGGCGACTGTCGCGGGTTCGAGCCCCGCTCGTGTCCATCATTTTTCAAGTTTCTCTTTATCAATTTAAAAATTTAAGTCTAGCATGGCAACATGGAAAAATAGATACAAAAAGTCAAGAACTAACATATCAAACGATGCATGGCCACGACCGCTGTGCCAGGAGATTACGACTAAGAAGAAGAATAAGTAGTTTATCTTTGTCCGCTGCCCTTACAGCCACACGTCTCACACCGCGTTTATAAATCAAACGTGAGAAATGGTCTCCAACTATCGCCTGGTACAGATGGCGTAAGTTCTGACGCTCACTACTTTGCAGTTTACAAGTTTTTTAGTATACGCCTTAGTTTGTGGATATTCCACTAACTGTACTTTGAAGTTTGTTTACTTCTCTCATTAGGGACCTCAAAAATATTGTGTTCGACAGTTAGGAAGTAATTAACTGTTGGTTAGGACCTTTGGTTCGATGTGTCAATGACTTGCAGCTTGCGGGATTAGTTTGTGGTTGTTTCAAATAGTTTGTGTAACTTGGTACTGGGTACTGAGTAGTGCTCGGTTTTTGTTTTGCCTTCGTCTTACAAATTCTTGTTTCGGTGGAGTGTTTTAAATTCTTTTTATGTCATAATGATACGAGAAAAATCTTTTAGGACAGAAAATGATGTCGATATGTATTAGATATGTAAAACAATTTGCCAGTTAAATCGCTAGGCGAATAGAATTCTAGGACCTCTGCCCCCCTAGAAAGGGGGCAAAACCCTTGTCGAATATAATAAAAAATATAATTTTGAGTCTGACATAATGTTATCGAAGACATCGCGTAGTAGTACATTGTTCATTTCATTCCATTCACCGCCGTGTCCATCCAGCCTAGAATTAACCACCCCCTTTCCTCCCGTGGGTGTCGTAAGACGCGACTAAGGGAATATCCAGAATTAGGCAGCAGTGTCTTCTGTAACATCACCACCAATACTGCGATCCCTAAGCCGCTTGCCAAGCGTGGGGATTATGGAAAACCCCCCCTTACCTAAGGGGGAGGCTTGTGTTCAACAGTGGACGTCTCCCGGCTGACGATGATGACATTTTTCATTCTATTCGATTCACTTGTCTTGGGGGGCTGTCCTTGAGCCTATTGTTTTCATAATTCCGCTGTTGTGTACCTAATGTTTTCATTAGAAAACGTCAACTTTCTGTTTTTTACTTTCAGTCGTGAATATTTGTAATAAAAAAGAGACCTCGACCCCTGACTTTGTTTCGGTATTTCTTCTCATAGGTCAGTTAGGACATGCCGATGCCATCTAGTTTAAAAAATGACGTGTAAAAGTGTTTTAGTAAAACCTATTTGCAAAAATAAAATCATTTATTATTATCATTTAACGAAAATATCAAACTGATTAAATTTCATAAAGAAACGTTCATTAGCATATTGGAATTAACATTAATGAACCGTTGCTTAAGGAAAACCTTTAAATTTTATATTGAGTAATTTATATAAGATTTATTAAACGATGAGAACGCTTCTAATTAATGTCAAGGTTATCTAAAATAAGCAATTTATAGTTGGAATAAGTTACCAAATTTTAATTATCTTAAGATTACAATTAAGTTTATATAAATAGAATTATATTATACTACCTATACCTACACTTGTTTCTCTGAGAAATCTTTCTGTTTCTGAAAGCTTGACTGACATTAAGAAAATCTTAAATTATTCTACTAGAAAATCACACATACTCTTAGGTTCATCTAAGAACCTTAGAGAGCGATGAAAAGGCATCATTCTGACAACTGTGGAGGCATGTGTCACACGTTTCGTATGAAAACACTCAGCATTTCACGTCTGAAGCAGTGTAAAGCGACCATTTTAAAGAGAAACATGTTAAAATAAAACAGCGAAGGAAACAAGGTCACCACAATTTGGTCGGGTAAACTTGAAGACATGTATCGCCCGCAGACAAACCTCCTTTGTCTGTTGAAAGAAACTAAAAGTGAGCGATTGTTGCCCGCGCTTTTTGATCTTCTATTTTTAAATTTACAGTTTTTTCTCGTTTTTTGGCGGTTAGTATGTCAGGGAAAAAGTTTGGCTTTTTAGATATGGAAAATAACATTTTGCCTTCATTAAATTTTGTGAAAGGTTACAGAAATTAAAATATAATTACTAGGGACTTGTAAAAGGAAACCACTTGGCAACGAAAATAAAATTAAACTTTGCGGGTAAACAATAACCTACTCAAATGCCAGTACCTACACTGTATTTTAAGTTATGCAATGTTTATAATATATTTTTTTCCACACATATTCACACAACTCAATGAGGCTTTGATAAAATTGTAATAAGCTTGCATCCTATCACAACTTGAGTGTAGGTATATACAATAGAGATACTTTTTATTTAAACCTCCTTCACTGATTCAAAAAATTAATAGTGTTTTTATGTTTACCTTCTTTTTCAAAGAAAAGCTCAAGGGACAAATCGACATGACTCACCCATCTTTTAATCTTAACATTCATAAATCCTGTAATTACAATAGGGGACAGGCAGAGGTATAGCTAAGTGTAATTAGTAAGTACGTAAGGCCATTAGGCGCTATGGCCCGTGCTAACACGGCCAACTAATGGGTTATTGTGTGTGGCCCATAAATACTTATTACCGTCTGCTAGGAGGAAAGAGGGTTGCCGGGGTGAATTTGGGTTCGGTATACTTTGATTTTTGTCCGAGTGGTATCCGGCCTATAACCAACCACCCCTTTTCCTCCCGTGTGTGTCGAAAGAGACGACTAAGGGTATATCCAGTAGACGGGCAGCAGCGTCTTCTGTAACTTCACCACCAGTATTACGATCCCCAGGCCGCTTGTCAAGTGTGGGGATTATGTCAACCCTTCTTCCTAAGGGGGAGGCCTTTGCTCAACAGCGGACGTATTCCGGCTGATGATGATGATGAATGCTCAGCAGCACGGAGTCTGCATTTGTGCCCGGTTGATGGCAATAGGCTCGCCTCTAATTACATAAGGGCCTATAACATAACTGGCGAAATGTGGGTGTACACCCACATAACATAAGTAAAGGTGTACCTCTGCTTACCCTTTCAGGGAATACGGGCTTACTGTTGTATTTATGTACAAGTTATATACCGAAATGTTCTGTAAATAAACAGCGGGGGTCAAGGAACCCCAAACAAAGGGTCTTTTACAAACGATGTATTATTATGTTGTCTACAGAACGAGTTTTATAAGAAGCACTATCGTGTGTAACCACCCTTAACGCGATATGTTGCGGTACACCCATTGTGTTCAGATATTAATAAAGGTTTTCCTTTTCTCTAGAAAATTGTGTAGGTAGAACAAGCCCTAGATAAGCGGCAAAAGTTTGACGAATAGAAATTGAATAGAACACATTAATTTTATTATAACATCACGTCTGTTCTCACCACAGGGGAAGGTAGAAGTGAACGTATACCTAGTACACCTACAATTCGCCAGTTATGTTGTAAAGCCCATTGTAATAGGGATGAGTCTGTTACCATCGAACGGGCACAAATTCTACATTCTCGTAACTGAGAATTACCAAATGGAAAAACCCAATGTCATTGTCCGATCCGGAATTCGAACCCAGGACCTCATGCCCAGCAGTCACGATTAGCGATCACTAGAATGAGGCGAATAGAATGAATAATATATGGGATTGATATTGATATGACTGCCTGATTGGTCTAGTTGTTGATAAGCGTGAGTTGTTCCTAGGTACGAATTCCGGTTCGGGCAAAGTATTACTGGGCTTTTCCATTAGGTCATTCTCAGTAGCAGCAATGGAGTCTGGATTTGTGCCCGGTTGATGGCAATATGCTTGCCCCCCTATTACATTGATATTTGATACCTAAAACATAACTGACGAAATGTGGGTGTACTATTTGTGCCTACCTGCCTAACTCTGCCTACCCCTGCGTGGAATACAGGCGTGATGTTATGTTATACCTATATAAGATTTATATGTCATAGATAACATAGTCAAAACCTTATATAGTCCCTTACATTTATCATTCTATTCGATTTCTATCCGTTCCTCTGTCTAGCGTTTTCCCACTTACCTAGGCCTCTGTAATTAAAAATAAGAGACAATCGGAAAATAGGTTTTTGAAAATGGATCAGTTAATTAAATTGTATTTACTTGGCTACAAATTAGGGATTATTGAAATCTAAAAGCTGATCTAAATCTAGTTGGAAGGTAGAATAAAGTTAGAAAAGCCTTGTAATTTTATCCGCTTTCTTTAAACTTTTTTTATTCATTTATAAAAAAAATACAGCCTGCCTTTAGGAGGAGCTAACAATCAGTTAAGTAGTTTTAGCTAAAGTATTGAATGACGCAATTACCAATGATGGTAGCTATACCTATACATAGTGCTAGTCATTATTTAGGCTAGGGCAAGCGAGTTTCAAGCTATATGCAAATTACAGAACACAGTGTTTAAAAAAAAACGTCGCCTCACACTAGGATTTTCCTCTGTATCGTGGGTGCGGTTTTTCGCGAGCAAATACATAGTGAACACATACGCAAACACCCAGGACTCACAAACATCTACGCATCGCACATTTTTGTTGTTTCGTGCGGGAATCGAAACCTCAACCCTTAGCGCAGCAGTCCAATCGCTTAACCACTGCGCCAATCAGGTCGTCAGTTATACCACAAAACCAATTCACAAAAAGACTACATTACATGAATATAAATCTCCAACCAGCTGTATCTAATCCGAACATTTATTAAATAACATTCAATTTCGAGATTAAACGTGCCCAAATCTTTTCTTAACCGTAATGAATTATTCAAGATTTTTCCATGTAGATCTCCCAAACTAATCAACGTATAAAATCCTGAATTACGCCAGCGCTGTATAATCCTCATGAATTACCAATCGGGCGACTCCACTCGAATTTCTACTGTTGGCCCAGAAATTTCTGCCAAAGTTACGTCGAGTATAAATTTCTTCGCCCCCTCTTGACTTTCCCCTTTTTTCACTAAAGTTATTTATGCGACAATCTATTGTTTCGAGCTCGAAGCATTTAGTTTTAAATTAACGATGCTATGCGAAGAATTACGAGGGAGCGGGGCAAAGACAAAACCCTGGGAGCCTCTGGCTTGTAATCGACAGATATCGACATCTAATTCGATAAAAGGAGGAATTAAGGCGGCTTGCTGGGGGCCGATTCGTTTTATTGATGTAGGTGAGGTTCGACTTAAGTTTTAGGTTATAACTGTTATTGGATTTTTTATTGATGTTTCTTTTAAACGTTATTGCGTTAGAGTTTTATTGAACGTTACTCTAATACTGTAGAAGATTAGCATTAAAATACATAGGCTTGTTTATTGAGTCGGATGCCTGACTATTTTAATGTCGGGATAGCGTCACGATGGTTATCTAAGTGGAATATAGGATATCCCGACACTATATTGTTATGTGATATAAAACTATATGCCTCGTTGGTCTAGTGGTCGCTAAGCGCGACTGCTGAGCACGAGGTCCTGAGTTCGAATCCCGGGTCGGGCAAAGTGTTATTGGGGTTTTCCATTAGGTAATTCTCAGTAGCAGCACGGAGTCTGGATTTGTGCCCGGTTGATGGCAATAGGCTCGGCCCCTCTTAGGGGATATATATTAGAGATAGTTTGGAGTGAGAGTCCAATTATGACCGACCCTAAATTCAACATTCCCTATAAATTTCAACCGTCTGTCACAAGATAATACATTTTAAGTTTAATAAATTCACCACTTCAACAACGCAATTATTAAAATTTTATTCGTTCATTAACTCTGGTAATTTTATTTCTTCATTAAGATCCTCTGTTTGAACCCGTTGCTATGGAAACGTCTTATTTTACTGCTGAAAGAGTAAGTATAATAGAGATGCTTGATATTTTTTATGGATATTAGGTAATTTTTTACTTTATATTTTTTTTAACTGACTTGCTAGTTTTTTAAAGAGGTTTTATGTAGCATAACAGGCCAGCTAATCAATTGTAGATTTCTCCTGTGTGTTTATTTAAGCATGAAAATCAGCCAAATCGATCCAGCCGTTTTCGAGTTTTAGCGAGACTAACGAACATCAATTCATTTGTATAGATAGATCGATGTTGATATAAAAGACCTGTGTAAATATAATCACATTTAAGTATAAAACAGACGCTTAACCTTCAAAGAGGTTTTACATTGAAAATAATCATTCTATATCCCCAAGTCTCCACCCCATTATCCATTATTTCACCATAAACATTGGGGCTTATATCTGGTGACCCGTTCATTACAAATACGAGTTCTTCCACCGTAAACAATTTATAACACCGTGATCAAAGGTTACGTGCAAAATGGTTTAGCAAAACATTGTTTAACGCTTTAAACCAAATCCCCTTTGTGGTGTAAATGTTTCTAAAGATTTCTCCAGGATTTTCGGTCGTCAAATATGTTATTATAATGATACAATTCGTATTACACTTAATACTTTCTTCCCTTATCATTTGGGGCCTATACTGTCTTGTATAGTGTGGGTGTTTGTGGCACAGTAACCAAGGGCCCCTGTAAAACCAAAATTGGGGCCATATTTATCGGACCAGCCCTTCCATGAACTCTTAAAGCTGTACATAGCTGCTGAGCTTAAGGTCCTGGGTTCGATTCCCATGTTCGTGGATTATGCCATTAAGTAATTCTTAATAGCAGTACGGATTCTAGATTTGTGTCTGGTTAATCAATAGGCTTGCCTCCATTTTTGTGTACTATATCTACATCTCTGCCTACCTTACGTAGATATACAGCGTGAAATTAATATACTTATTGTCTGTTTAATGAGCGCGTGGAGATCTTACTTAGATTAAAAGTAAACGTGGGGCGGTTAATGTATTGAATCTTCTCCCTAAACCTAATCTTTTAAAAGCTAAAAGCTATATTGTGGGGCGTCTTTTAACATTGTATTTGTTATAATATTATTTTTCAATGTGAGTGCAATTATTTTCGAAGATATATTTTATTTTTTCGATATTATTATCTACATTTTTATTGATGACTTGAAAATTGAAGATTTTTTACTCATGGATTAACAAAAAATACATTGAAAGTACACATGCTTAAGTAAAAAACCTTCAGTAAATATCAAAGGTTATTGAAGAAACTCGTTCATGTATTAACAAAAAAAACATTTAAAGTACACGTCATGCTTGTATAAAAAAACCATTAGTAAAAATTAAATCATCATCAGCCGGAAGACGTCCACTGTTGAACAAACCTCCCCCTTGGAACGCCACAATGAACGACAGCTTGCCAATTGCATCCACCGGTTGTCCACAATTCTGACGATATGATCGGTCCACCTGGTGGGAGCCTTGCCAATGCTGCGTCCTCCGGTCAAAAATCAAATGCTATTGAAGTATTTTCATTTTTCTCTTTCAACCATTAACAAAAAAAACATTGAAGGACACGTGCTATAGTAAAAAAAATCCTTTGGGGAAAAGTAACTGTTACATGCAAAATATCAGTTCCCCACTGACACTTCACCAAAACATTCGATACAAATGTAGCCATTAAACAGGCCCATAAACACAAAAGATAGACAAGTAAACACACCATTACCCGTTACGGTTATCACGGCCTTCTATCACCATAGTTTATGTAATAACCATGGAAATATCACATACGATTTTATTTCGTATGTTCGGTCACAAAAGTAAATCATAAAAGGGCGTTATTGGACATTATTATTGCCTCAGCCAATGTTATTAGATACGTGTTGCGGTGCTTGTGTGATTTCAGCCCATTAGTGAAATGGCCGGCCGGTTGTGAATGAGGTTTTATTAAAATTGCGTGAATGTTTTTGTAATGGCTTTGGGTGGAGGTTTATATAAGAAGAGTTTGTAATCGTGGGACGTTGATAATAGCTGTTATTATTATTGTCAGCTGTTATACCGTTTAATATGTGTTATGGATGTCCAAGGCTTTGTTATTAGTACGATTTATAACGATACAAATATATATTTGTACTAGTAACAAAATATTAGTACCTATGCTAAAAATACTGTTACTTCTGAACATTATAATGGGAATTAAAGCAGGGTATCTTTGGTTTGGTTTAGCTGTGTGACGAGTTTCTTCCTTCTATTCTAACCAGATCATCCCAGAAAGCGAACAGCCCTTTCAGGTTGCTACAAGCCTCCGGTAGTGATGCTGGACATTGGAGAATTCGAGCCCGTTGATCGGCCATACTACCGCACTCCGAGTACGTGGTGTGACGTTAAGATGTATCTTGAGATGCTGATTGTGGAAGACACATTTAGATAATTTCTGTCTGCGATTATACATTTCTTAAGCTTGCAGTTTATTTCTTAATAACATTCGTTTTGTTTCACAGACACTACATCAAATCTTATTTTTTGAATAAAAGTATATTTAATTATATTTTGAACAATATATTAATGTCTGTTCCTAGTTACATAGCTTATAAAGTCTCGTTGGCCTAGTGGTCGCTGAGAGCGACTGCCGAGCACGAGGTCCTGGGCTTGTATCCGGGGTCGGGCAAAGTGTTATCGGATAGTTCCATTAAGTAATTCCCAGTAGCAGCACGGAGTCTGGATTTATACCCTGTTACATTGGGGCCTATAACATAACTGGCGAAATGAAAATAAAAAATGATGAAAATGTGGCTGTAGTGCAAGTACATCTCTGCCTACCCCTTTGGAGAATACAGGCGTGATGGTATGTTTATATCTAGTTACCACACGCATATCCTTGTACCGTTCTAGTAATTTCCCATAAACTACAACACCGCATACTTCCAGCAACATCGGTATATATTTATTTAGACGTAATACCGGAATAAATACGATTGCTTTTGTGTACTAACTGTTATTATTTTCTTTTGTAATTCTCCGAGCGTTTCCCGTGGTTGATCATATATTTCTTTTAATAATTTACCAGCTGCCCGTAAGTGCTTATCGACGTTTATTAATTTATTTCGTCCTGGAAGGTCGCGATGGTATTACCTATTCACAAAGACAAATGGTTCGAGGATTATCTTAATTGAGAGGAAGGCTGAAATAATTAGTTATTTGTTTATTTATGTATAACTAATTTATTAGTGTTTTTATGTTGTGTTTTGCTAGGATGCTTAGGTATGTGGCCTGATTATACAGGCTACACATTGGCTTACTTTTGATACTCTCTCAGTCTATCGCGGTCCACTGCTGAACATACGCCTCTCCCAAGTTGCGCCACAACACCTGGTCCTCCGCCTTCCGCATCCAGTCCGACCCAGTTACCTTTCAGGTCGGTCAGGTTTTGGTACAAATCAATGATATGTCAAAAAGTATAGATACGTCATATGCTAACAAAAATGAACGAAAAGTGTTCCATAACTTGACAATAAAAGTAAAAGAACGTACCAGTGTTTCAAATTAGCACGTCAAACGACTCTCAGGTAAGCTAATCACTGCCAGTGATTAAATGACATATTCGATTCTTCAAAATGAGCGCGCTAATAACATATCTACCTCATTTTACAATATAGTATCATTGGTACAAATTGACAGTATGTGCCACAGATGATATACATTTAAAGGCAGAAGTTACAAGTATCTTCAGACGCAGTGGCTAATTTTTGTTTTCGCAAACCTCTAACACATAGGATTATATAAAAACCCTTCCGCGACCACACATACCGGTAAATATAAGAATACCTCTCCAAAACCCCAGTTGCATTGTTTTGTCACCTAACAAAACATTTTCGCCATAAATCACGGGCCGTAAAAACAATACCGTTGGCCGCAACCCGCGAAACTTCACGACTTGTAAAAGTGCAAACTTTTTGACAAACAAGCGGCATTCCAAGAAGGTTCATTATACGGAAAATCGACTCGCAAACAACTGCGGAGTTCTAGTTCGGCTTCAGTGTACTGGGATAATATCTTGGATTTTTGCTTATCGAAGAGTTTTAGAATTTCATAAGGTTATACTGTAATTATGTATTAGATGAGTAAAGTTACTCCTTTTTTCTATCGCGTCGAGTCTAATATAAGTTGTACAGGGATCCCAAACAATTGGCATAACGCTTCACAGTATACTAATAAAAATTTAATTGAATCAAATTATATGACATTGACATAGTTTGTCATTTTATAACATAAAATAAAGCGTATAAGTGATTTATATAGTCGAATATTATGTGATTCCCATACATTTGTTATATATTTAATTTCTATCTTTTTTTCTATGATTGAATTAATTTTTCCATCAATCTATTCTACAACCATAATGATTAAGATCCAAATTATTCACAAAGAGTGTGTTAGAGTTAGATAGCACACAAAAACAGTAGATACGCCTCGCCCTACTTAGGATACAAAGTTTGTGACAATTCAAGATTTGAGTCGGTTCATTACACGCTACATTGGCGTACTCAAACAACATCTAGAAGTTGGCTTAAAGCAGTAGAAGTTGCCTGAAGTCGGTCGAATTTGGCAATCGCCGCTATAACGAACGGGAATAAAAATGGTTGCCTTTTGAATTTTGTTGTTCGCATACAATGTGGTTTTGGTCGAATTTAAAACTGATAAATTGGGATACAAAGAAAATGAACTACTACATACATATCAAGTTATATCTAGTAGCCTATCAGGAATTAGAGGCATTTTGTATGCTCCGTTTTTAGTTTTAACCTTAATGATCCATAGCCCATCTTCATCATCATCAGCCGGAAGACGTCCACTGTTGAACAAAGGCGTCCCCCTTAGAGTGCCACAATGAACGACAGCTTGCCAATTCCATTCACCGGTTGCCCATACAATCATATTATTAATTTGAAAAAGGATCCATAAGACAAACCTAATGAGAAAATCAGGGATTTGTTCTAAGAAATACCTTTGATAGCGGTAAAACATGAACATTTTAAGGAAGTAATAACATAATAAAGAAAGCCATATTTACACAAGTTCAATTTACAATATCCGCATAAGCAATGTTTGCTATCTAATAAAAAGCAGCAAAAAACAAAATGATGTTTTTCTATATTAAGTAATCCTTCTCTGTTTCGCCGTAGATTGCTTCATGATTCTACACAAATGATCCGCCATCTTGGATTCCGGGCATAACGTCTTAAACGGAACAATTTTCATCAATCCACATGCTTCCATTCGAACTCACAATTTAAATATTGCGTCACCATTGGACGTGTTCCTGATTCCTAGTGGCGCGCTGGTTGGAATAAAATTTAATTTAGACCGAACGCGCGCCAAGCGGTTACGGCATTCTAATGGAGTAGAATTTTACTTAATATTTTTTTATTCGAAACTAAACTGACAAACTGTTTTAAATGTTTTACTGTAGGTCTTTGTGTTAACTTTGTTATCATCAGCAATTTACTTACTATATTGTACCTACATATAATACGAATGATCACATTTTATTATCATATAAACCAGGCTCTACTATTATAACTATTTTACAATTATTTACAACTTAATTTTAATACAAAATAAAAACAATATATACAAAAATAAAAAGTTAAAAAGCATGAAAAAATTCATCCCCATTTACTTACTTATACTATAGAGAATATTACGTACATTTAGTGCATCTACCTCCCTTTTCTCTGCATCACCCAAGGTTGACTGGTAGAGAATGCCATTGGCATTAAGTCTACCTTTGTACAGTAACTTGTGCATAAAGTATTAAATAAATAAATATTAAAACATTGATTAAATTATAGTTATGCCTATCGCCGATTACATGCCAAAGAATAGAGATGTCAATAGACTTAGTGTAAGGTTGTAAGTTAGTACAATGTGGATATTTCAAGTTGGTTTCAGGTAAGTGTACCATTAAGTACTTTATTTTTATTTTTTTATTATAATTATAATAGGTATTAGTCTACTCGCCCGTTGCTTTCTTGCAGAGAATAGGAATATCGTTTAATGTGCCTGCATGATTTTTTCTTTTTTTATGTCGACAAATTTATCTTAGTTGTTGGCCTCATAATTTTAAACATTGAAGTGTTTGGTTCACTTATACCATTCTAGAAAGCTTCTACGTGCCAAAAATTGTGTGTGAAAATAATGTCTGATATTTTTGTTTTATTTTTGTTATTGTGTACTAAAATACCAAAAATAATAATTAAGGACATAATTAAGAATGGGCTACATACAGAAATGATATTAAATATCATAATTATAGAAATACGATTTAAGAAATTATAAGATACAGAGCTACTCAAAGATGGAAGTCTCCAGCCTTCAAAATATCCCCTCATCGAATCAAAATAAACCTTCCGATAATAGTGACATTTGAATATATTTCCATTTCTAGTTCGGATGGACATATATCCCCAATCCGAGGACCGCAAGGCACTAAAATCTCGTCACAAATAAACAAGGGTATCGTAATTAAGCCTATAGCTAATTGATTAATTGTGGACCAGCAGAGAGGCAGTAACGTATGTTTCTCTGGTCAAGAACTATATGGGTTTTGGCTCCCAAAGGGTGGATATTGAATTACCTTTCAAAATTCATCTATTTAAACTAATATTAGCTTAATTGACGTCAATACTCCTGTTGCACTCTTCAGACTGAGAAGATACGACCAGAAATTCAAAAGTTTGTATATAAAATAGTTTCTTTAATAAAATTTATCCATACTAATATTATAAATGTAAAAGTTACCCTGTCTGTCTGTTATGCCTTTACGATTAAAATGCTGGACGGATTTTGATAAAATTTGGCATATAGACAGTTTAAGACCCGAGAAAAAGCATAGGCTACTTAACAAGGCCGAAGCCGCAGGGAAAAGCTAGACTCGTATAAGTTTTAGACAGTTACATACTGCTTTAATTTAGCAAGAACTAAGACTAATTTTTAGCAGAAAATCCTTCTTTCTTACCTGAGAAGCCAAAATTATTATTAAACAAAATATAATTCATATTAAAAATTCTACAAAGTCGTCTAAGTACACCGGTTATGCTATTTTAGAAAGTACCTGAGCAGAAGAAAAGCAAAGTTGAGCAAAACTCCCATCTTTAAGAACTGTATATGGCAACATGGAAAGTATGAACAAATTCGTCTCCAAAAACTTATTTAATGAGGGTTACTCATTAATAATTGAAAGTCGGACGATCCAAGGAGATTCGTACTTAAATTACTTTGAAAAGTTCAGTCGGAGCCAAGTTTATTTATTTGATAGAAACACATTTGGAACAATTTATTTCTTTGAGCTTGATAGCTTGGAATTTTGAGAGGAGTTTGAAAAGACGCATTTAGAGCTTTTATGAATGTATATTATATAAAGCTTTTAAATATAAACAGTATACTTCTACTGCCTTGTTGGTCTAGTGGTTGCTAAGCGCGACTGCTGAGCACTAGGTCCTGGGTTTGAATCCTGGGTCGGGCAAAGTGTTACCGGGTTTTTCCATTAGGTAATTCTCAGTGGCAGCACGGAGTCTGGATTTGTGCCCGGTCGATGGCAATAGACTCGCCCCCTATTACATTGGGACCTAAAAACATAACTGGCGAAATGTAGGTGTACTGTATGTGCACCTCTGCCTACCCGTTCGGGAAATACAGGCGTGATGTTATGTATTTTTTTTTGTATACTTCTATATTTTTGAAAACCAACTACTACAGCTGTCTATATGACATGTTTTAGGAAGGAACTTAGTGGCTTGAAATCTGGAAAAGTGCAAAGAGTGGACTCTTGTTTACGCGATTAAAAAGGCTAGACAGAACTGAATCTAAGACTGTCTGAAGGCTAGACAGAAATGACAGTGTGGTTGCATCATATTTTCAAAATATTCGGTTTATGGTGCTAAAATGGCATCCCACGACACTTGAAATTTCAAATAAAGAATTTCTGGTAACAGACACTTTAAACCATACCAAAATATTAGATTTAACAATCCACCCATACGATATACGATAATCACCAACACCAAAAACCAATCTCATAGAAACTATTACACTATATTAGGCACAGCAGTACTGCAATATTTAGTACGCTACACGATTATTATTTAGTATTCAGCTGTGTTAGTCAATACTCAATATTCCGGCTCACGTGAGTACGTGAAAGATTTACAAACAGCGTGATTGCGGAGTGCCCCTTTGTGTCCCGTTTTCGGCGAGCGTGACGGGACAAAACCATTTTAGTCCGGCTATACGTATGACGGCAAAACGCTATGTATTTTAGTGGAAGTAATATTGCGCCTATAAAAAGTATATTATAATAATAAAGTTCTCCTGACCGAATTTCGGTCACGACGGCCTATCTCATCTGACACTAGCCAACTACGCAGCAGATATTATAGTGCACAAGTATACGCGCAAACACAGGTGCACTGCCTGTTCCCTGGCTCTCATAGTTCAATGGGAAGGTAGACCGACACGTAATATACAGAGCGATTGAACCATCAATAATTGAAAATGGTACCTCACAAGAGATATTCTGCTATATCTTCGGTGCTTTAAGCCTCCATTGACTGTTAGATTTGACCAAAGTTGTTACGCACAGTGCCAAAGCAAGCCAAGCATATCTATTTAGTTGGTAGGACATTTAACGTCACAGGCATCTCCTGTGGCATCAATGCTTTTGACTAAAGCTCGCACAGACGATAAACAACAACAGAAACTGCAATCCTCCAATTCTGGATGAATAGGTAAGTTTGTAGAAAGCAGGTTTGTCGGAGGAGGAACTAGAATAATAAGCTTTTTGAAACAAAGTAAAGATGGAAACTTAAAGGTGTGATGTAAAAGGTTGGGTAGAAGACGAAAAGAATAGTTATTAAATAACTTATCATATGTATAGAAATGAAGATAATAACAGGGTCGCTATTGAGTTCTATTCCTTGATTATTTAGGTTCGCTTTGTGACTTTTTAATGTTATAATATTTGTTTGCTGTCTTGTACTTTGGTAAATGCCGATCTTATTGATATACATTTTCAGCAAAAATAGAAATTAAGAAAACAGTAGGCCCGTAGCCATAACTGTATTATAAATATTAAAGGGTTCCTCGTCTAGCCGTAACGATTCTTCCTTTTGACTCTCGTTTCGTTTCTTTGAATTCTATATTTTTATAATTCAGACTGATGATTCAGCATCCTACGCAAAACAAATATATACATTGCTATTTGTGGAATGTTCACTTTCTTGTTGATGTTTTCAACTTCACAGGTACTTGAAGTTTTTATTTTAGGTTTCAGTCATCGTAACCTACCACTGACTAAAATATAATTTGATTGTACTCGCTCCTATTACGTTATAATATCTAATGGAAGTAAGCATGTAGTTCTGATAAGTCTGATGCTCTGTAGGTTACAGGTAACTGGTGCAAATACTGTCTACCTAATGAATCTCTTGAGTCTACCTAATGTTTGTTAAACGCACCCACGATACAAGAAAATTCGGAGTGTGGGGCGATGTTTTTTTTAAATTAAACCTTACCAAAGTTATATAACATAAAATTATATCACGCCTGTACTTCCTAAAGGGGTAGACAGAGGTTTAAATTACACATTCATGTCGCCAGTTATGTTAAAGGTCCCAAGAAAAACCTAGTAATTTTTTTTCCGAACCGAGCTTCAAACCCAGGACATCATACTCAGCAGTCGCGCTTAGCGACGAGGCCAACGAGGCATTTCAAAGTCTCTGTTAATAAATAACAATACAACCGTCAAATGCAATCGCACCCTTACACGTTGTACGAAGAAATCTGGTTGAGTTAATAAAAAAAAGGTAAATGAAGAATGTAGAGACACCAGCCAGTGTAGACATGTGTTGAGTGTCGATTGATCTCTTAGTCTTGTGACATGTTTATTTGGTATTGACATAAACAATTGGCTTTATTTGTACGATGTTTTTCAGGCATTTTGGTATCAGTCTGTCTGGGCATTTTTATCAAGAATAATAGATGTATACCATAGCAACGAGGTATTAGCTCATTTATTGTTAGTAATATTTCACGGCCTTTGACGACCAGATTAGCGTAGTGGCTAAGCGATTGGACTGCTGCGCTAACGGTTGCGGGTACAATCCCCGCACGGGGCAAAACTGTGCGAACCACAGATGTTTTTCCTGAGTCTGGGTGTTTGTGTATGTGGTATTTTATGTTTGTGAAACGCATCCACGATACAGGAGAATTTCTTTGTATGGGGTGACGTATTTAAAAATAAATATTTATAAAATAGTTAGCCTGATGGATGGCAACATGGCAACAGTGTCGTTACCTTAGCTTAGAAGGGAACGAATGAGATCTATTAAAGTCATGTAGGCGTGACCTTTATATTTATTTATAACTAGTTGCGCCACGCGGTGTCACCCGCTAGATTTTTTCGGGATGAATGTGTTAACCAGGGTGTCAGCTACTTCCATATGAAATTTCATTAAAATCGGTCAAGCCGTTTGAGCGTGAAGAGGTAACAAACATACAAACACACTCACAAACTTTCGCCTTTATAATTTTAGTGTGATTAGTGTACATTTTCATACCTAGGCGGACTTAATGCCATTAGGCATTTTCTACCGGTGACTGTACATCCAGCTGTAAAGCACCTAAATCCAAGAAGTGAAGTTCTAATGCGGACTAATGTTTCGTTCTAACAAATCTTTGTCGCAGTACTTGTAAGTACTAGTTAAGTACGGACTGTTAATGCTACTGTTTCCCACAAGACTCTACTTTAAGTTGAATATTTCTTCATTGTCCACCATTAAAAAGACAATCAACCGAGATTTAACACCCCGCACGCCGCAGCCGACAACGACACTACGTACTACGTACTACAAGTCCAATATAAGTACGCGATCACGTACGGACTCACTTAAACCAGTACGTGGGTACAAGACAGCGTTAACTGTAAGTACTTTACTTATTGCGCGTTTTTCTAACCCTCGCCTCGCCTTCGAGCGTTTTCATTTGATAATGCTCTTTCAAGATTAATAAAGTGGTTAGCGGTGTTAAGTTGGAGTAGATGGCTTTGGAATGGGAAAGTATTGGCGTTATTTTGGAAGCTAGCGATCTATTTGCAGGTAGTAATAATGTTGTCCTGCCCAAATTTCGGTCTTGGCAGCCTGTCTTATCTGAGACTAGCCAACTACGCAGGAGATATTATAGTGCACAAATATGTGCGAAAATATAGGTGCACTCTCATTTTTTTCGATGGGATGGTAGATCGACACCACCGAAGAGATCAGGCGCAGGACCAGCGGCTTGACGTGCCTTACGAAACACCGAGTCGCTACTTGTGAATACAGTCACCCATCACAGGACTGACCGCGGTGAGCACAGCTTAACCTCGTAGCTACGTAGCTAGTATGCCTTACGTTACGAACGTGAGTTAGCTATGATTTGACGTCAATACTGCGTACAAAGTATAATGACTGAAACTCTATAATTCATAATACGTTGAGTCTGGAACTTTTTCTTCCTGTACTAATTCAAAAAGTTTACGCCGCAGTGTGGAGGTCATCCAGCCAGCAAGAAAATTGCAATGCTGATTGGCCAAGGACCGACAGACATGCGTCTCTGGACCTATTTACACCTGCATACTAAAACTAAACAGACAAGTTCAAAAACATCTTAATTGACAAAACTTCTTGCGATACACCTACGATTCTACACAAAAACTACATTATACTGTTCATACAAGTAGTAAACAAGGCATTGCCACCGTGATTATAGTCAAACACGTCCAAATCACATCGTCACGTCTTCGGTCTAAGAGCGTGTCCCATCTTCAATATCGTCATATGAGTGCATCTGATCGATGCCGTCTCCAGTATAATGGGTGCATTGTTTTACCACGTGACCGCACCGAGAGCTCTCAAGTAATCAGCCGCTTAATGGAAAATGTATTTAAGTGTCCTTCTGGTGCAACACTTCAGAGACATGTATGACTTGAAATGTGTGAACTTCGCGTAAGCATGTGGAGTCCGTAGTTATATATATTTTTTCACACGGCATAACTAAAAACAATATAATAAGGCGGGAAATAATGAAGTAATCAGTAGTACAGTCTGATATGTCATACCGAAAAGGTCACAAACTCAGCATATAATAATGTACCTACACCGACCGATTTCCGGTCACGGCGCGGGCGGCCTGTGTCATCTGAGACAAGAGATATTATATTGCACAAGTATGCGCGCAAACACAGGTGCACTCCCTATTTCCTCAGTCTCATAATCCGATGGGGGCAGACCGATACGACCGGAGAGTCATTGCTGGGTGTTCTACACTCAGCGCTGGTTTCCAATTGGCACCCCACAGGGACACCCGGACGGGCAAAAGGTAGCAGCCAGAATAGAACGCTTTGTTAACCGACTTCAAAAAGGAGGAGGTTATGTATTCGGCGTGTATTTATTTTTAGCTTGAGAGCTATAGCATACTCAACAAGGTATCAAAAGATACGAGAAATGTTCCATGTAATAAGTACGTAAGAAAGAAACAGGTCATTCTTCGGATAATTAATTCGCCAAATCCGCAGTGGAAATGTCATTTCTCGACCTAAATAAGTCTTCAATAAATAATGAAGAGTCAGCAGCCCCTTATTCGCATTTAATTCAAAGAATACTGGATATATCACAAAGCACGTAGCATATGATAGGTGATTGAAATCGTGGATCTAAATCGAGACCACAATTTAAATTGAGTGTGCTTTGAACCATAGAGCTACTAAATTCGGAGAACTGCAAAACACAAGGAACATTACAAAGGCTGTTGTGTAAACTTAATTTTGTCTATGTATACACGTGATTGTATATTCCAAGTATAATACAGTTGTGTTTCAATGGAAGTTGAAATACTGGTGGAATACTGCTACTTTTATCCTCAAAGGCTCTTAAGTTAAGTTTAACCTTTGAAAACCATCACCATCATCACCTGAAAGTCGTCCACTGTTGAACAAAACCTCCCCGTTAGGTAAGGGTTGCCATAATCCCCACGCTTGGCATGCGGCTTGAGGATCGCAGTAATGGTGTGGAAGTTACAGAAGACGCTGCTCCCCATCTTATGGATTTTACCTTTGTCACCTCTTACGACACCCGCGGGAGGTTAGGAGTGGTGAATTCTAGGCCGTATTATAGATTAGTTATCAGTTGCTATAAACAGTGATGGAAAAAATCGTGCGGAAACCGGTACACCTGGGACTTTTTTCTACGGTGTCTAAAGCCATACAGGTGGTAAAAGAAAACTTAATCGTCATAATAGCAGCCGGTGTTAGGGTATATAGTGAGGTTTCGTCCATGTGAGTTGAAGAAGCAATGCGAGGCAATGGATTTCTTTGCACGATGCTTACTCCGGCGAGATACATACCTATACATGAAAATGGGACAGCATAATTGAAATTGCATGCATTATTCTTTCCAGTGCACACTGTACCTTTCACTACCCCGCTTTCGTAACTCATGGCCCCCATTGGCCGGATCGCGGACGACTGACGTTTATTCCAGCGTTGGCACATCATTTACACTCGAACGCTCGCCGCTCGGTGTCGGGCGTCGAAAACGTCATTGCGACGTATAAGGGTGCCGGTGACGACATATTGCTGAGCTTACTTGAGTGAAATCCGAATGGCGAATGGTTCCGTTGACGGGCGATTTGATCGAGTTTGGGTTGCGTAATTGGTTGAGATCTGTAAGATGGTGTTATAAGGTAGGATATATTTATAGGGCTATTTTGAAGTGGTTTTATTTACCTATATGGATTTAATTTATAAATGGTTTGATTAACAGTACGCGTGATTAGGTGTAAAAAGGTGATGATGCTATCAATTTGAATTTATGGAAATCCGTGGTGTCTTCCTACCCCTCTGGAAAACGAACGTGACTTTATATATGTATGTAAGGTACCTATTTGATAATTTTATTTAAGATACTTTTGTTGCTTAGTAATAATATTTATTTTTACTTATTTGTGTAGTTTCTTAAGTCACTTGTTTTAAAAGCTCATCTTGAGATTGAAGATGGACTTAGACACTCCAGATTTACAGCGCAATGCATAGGTTTTTGAAGTAAGGTTATAAATAAGCACAATTTATAGAGCACTACGGTTAAATTAGCAAGCATTGAGTCTCAATCGTCTGGGTTGCCATATTCGAAAACTAAATTCAAAGGTGACTTTTAGACTTTTTATTTTTCCTGGTCTAATGACCTCAGCACATTAATTGTCAATTATATACTTCTTTTTCCAACTTCTTAAGGAAACATTTAGAGAGAACAAATAAAATCGAACACTTAAACAATCTGTCAGTACTATAAAAATCCATTACCAAAGTATTGAGTTCGATCACTCCCATGATGCGTTCATCCATAACTTCCCGCTTTCAAGGGACTGGTAAAACAATGAGAGTTCTATAGTTCGTGACTTTTGTGCAAAGTTTTCTAATCACTCTTCAACGATCTTAAGGCTAAGAGATAAGGTTTCTTTTTGCTAGATAGATGGTGGAGCAAGATTGTCAGAATTAATAAGAGATTAGCCTTGGGTCGGCGTTAACTATGAAGGTTGCTATAATATTGGTAAGTTACTAAGTGGTTTTGGGCGTTAAAAGACATCATCAAGGGTCGATCAGACCTCTGCAGATGTTTTAGGGTACTTAATATTGGGTATCTTGTGTCCCTTTTTGTTACATTTAGGATAATAACAGTGGGTATAATAGGAAAATCGCGTTCTTTGTGGGAGATTTTCTTTTGTGGCGGCTTCGATAGTTGTACTATAGCTGGAATCTAAAAGATAATTGGTAATCGAATTATACGATCTTAACGATAATATTGGTACTGAAGTCTAAACCTTAAAAGGAGAATCTAGAATTTTGAAAAACTAGGTATGTTGTGACAGCACCCTGACTTCAGTCTTGATGCACTAAAAGCAAAACAAATCATTATTCTTTCATAGATGATACACTTAAAGCAAAGAGATCTCTTTCTAGACCATTTAGCTAGACTAAAAACCAAAGAGTACTAACCACAAAAACAAAGCAACAAAACAATCGAGTACCCCTCATTAATTCTGCACAAGAATATTCCGAAAGCAAAATTAGTCTGAAAAGTTGAGATCAGAAAGAATTTAATACATTTTCTCATTACATTTTTTGCAGTTTCTCTCCTAATTCTGCGGTGAACTCATTACAGAGGAATGAGTGAAGTATAAGTTAAGTAGATAATACATTTCGAGTACCGGAGTACCCAATTTGTGAGATTACAAGGTCGTTTTCGTTTTGTCTCCATTACACGGTCGGACGGACATGTAGCAGTTCTTCTAGCAAATTCTAATAAACTTGGAACTATTGCCGGTTTCTGACAAGTTTTTTAGTCTCTCGTCTTCATAGGGATCTCAATTATAGGTCCTTTTTGGCTCTCGTTAGTAGAGTATGTATGGCAATCTAAGAAGAAGGTTTTAGGCAATTGATTCGTGTTTTAGTATAGTAACTTTCGTGAGTGTTATATCCATGTTATTTACTTTATATGCCGGGGAGGACTTTGTTCAACACTGGACGTCTTCTTGGTGATGATGACGGCATCATCTGTTTGTTTTACTCACGTGTGTATTCGGAAATGCCCGACTAGTTTCGAACTTGAACGGAGTCCTTATTTATGAGCTGATTACGTAGTATAGTCGCGAGCCAAACCGATTGTTAATTCATATAACTTTTTTATTTTTTTGCATTTCTCCTCTAGTATTCGATTAATTTGATAAATGTTATGAGCTAATAATAAACAATCAATCCCAAATAACGCGATAATAATTTTTGAGAACACAATTTGTAAATAGACACTAACGAAAAGGATACTTACATACATAACACTTCAGTAGATATTATAGTGGCTGAGCCACACCGTGAAACAGCTCCAGTTATAAATCTATTCCAGGGAGCAGGCATGTTATCCCAACTTCAAGGAAGACAAACTGAGATAGCCTGAATGTTAATAAAGTTCCCAACTCTATCATGCAGAGGTGTTACTTCGAGTGAGACGTGCTACCTACATTCAGTTTGATGAATACTTGTATTTAAAATTATTAGTAAAAGTAAAAATTCTCATACCTGTATTCCGCGAAGAGGTAGGCAGAGGTGCGGATTTAGTACGCCTACATTTCGCCAGATATGTTTTAGGTCCCAATGTAATCGGGGGCGAGTCTATTGCCATCAACTAACACGCTAAATCTAAACTTCCTGGTGGTCCTTAATTACCGAATAAAAACACTTAGTAACACTTAGCCCGACCCGGGATTCTTCACTGTTATAATAATAATAACAGCCTATAACTGTCCCAATGCAGGGCAAAGGCCTCTTTTCGTATATAGAAGGATTGAGAATTGATCACCACGCTAGCTCACTGCGGGTTGGCGATTTCAGATAATTAAATCCAGGTTTCCTCACGATGCTTTCAGTCACCGTTAGTCATTGGTTATAATCTATAATTTGTTACTCGTTTGTTCATAATAGTCTAAATACCACCAAAAATATAATAGCTGATAGCTATCACCATAACCACAGATCAAGGTAAAAATTCATCGCAAGACGTTAAATTTTCCCTTTTACATTTCCTCGCAAGTATTCCATAATTTGAACGACGCTCCATAATTTCTGTGGATAAAAGAGCTTTAGTATTCTCTGTGAGAGTCAAAAAAATCTTGTGTACTCTTAATTCGTAGAAAAGAAAATGCAACGTTGAAAACTTTGATGTTTCCTTCATTCAAATTTTAATATTTAACTTTCTGTTCCTTTTATACTGAAGGTGTCAGGTTTGTGAGCATCGAGTCTAAAAGACGTCTCATCGTCGCAAAGAGAAGTATTTTCGTATAAATACATGGACATACATGCTTTAGTTGCGTTTTTTTTTAAACGTCGCCCCACACTAGGAATTTCTCCTGTGTCGTGGGTGCGTTTCACAAACATGAAATAGCACATACACAAACATCCAGACTCGGGGCAAACATCTGTGGGTCGCACAAAGTTTTGCCACGTGCGGGAATCGAACCCACTGCGCTAATCAGGTCGTTCTGGTACTATGTGCTTGATAACCATGACTGAAACACATATTTTTACTGAACAGTAAAAATTTTACACTTTTTGTAGACAGAAGTGTTCAGTATTCAAACTTATATTCTTAAATGTATCCTATATTTGATCCTTATAAATTGAAAAAGGCTTTATCTGGTAATTCTTCCTAGCACGGTAGAATACATACAGTCGAAATGTGTTTTGTATATAAAAAACACAATATGGTAGCACAAATAAACACCTCAAAGAAGATTTTTATGTAATCCCGGTGTCAATCATGGTGTTCCACGTAAATTAAAAAAGTCAGCTGCTTTTAACATTTGCCTGATAAATAGGTCGTCCATATTTCGGAAGTTGCGAAGATAATAATTCGCTTTTGAAGTATTTATCAGCCACCGCCGATGAACGTCGATGTCTCTCTTTGATTACGTCGCAGTATTTTTCAATTTTAATTCCTTAGATCCCTGTTTATGTTGTCACGAATGTTTTATTTTGAGAGATTTTTTTTATAAGTTGAATATTCGTTTTTGAAATTCGTTCGTTCATAATTTAACAGATATAATTACTATTTTTGTGTTAATACATTCGATGTACAGAATCGTCTCGTCTACAGATTTATTATATGTATAGATGTACCTATATCCTTAAAATAAAAACTACTACTAACTCGTAATTCTACGTACTAAACAATGAAGTAATTTAACAAAATAATTATATACTAAAATAAATTGAAATTATTATCCGCAGGCAATCCACCCATGCAAGGTGCAAAGTATTTTAAATTTCTTCTTATTGCCACAAATTGCTATTACTAAGAAAGCATAAGCTAAATAAAACTCAAAATCCTGTTTTTAATTAATTACTCTGCCAACTAACATACATATTTCCGCAATCGTAACTTGTCATGGTGAAATATAGCGAACGTAAAATGAAGTTAAAACCCTCCTTTCTCTACGCCGAGATCAAACGTCAACCCCTCGCTTTGCAGTAAAAAATATTTCCCTATCTAAAATAGGAAACGCATACAAAATGAGAGGATATTGCAGCTTTCGCTGGCATCTTTTTAAATATGCAAATTTAAATACGATTACGGTGAGCGAGACAGTGCTATGTTTAAAATCTTTGAAGTATCACAAGTGGGAAGAGGACAGATGTACGTACAGTGTTCTGACTCAATTAAAAAAATGGTCAACCCAGATGCATAATTGAAATACCCCTTTGCGTTATTAGCGATTAAATTTGGCTGGCAAAGGTAATGGAATTATGAAGATTTACGTAGGTTTAGGATAGGATGCATGAGTGGTTTTTTAAATATTACAGTTGTTACTCGCTAGAGTTGTGTTAACGATGTTACAATCCGAACACTGTGAAGTGAGCGACAGAACGCGCGGAGCCAGCGCTAACGAAACGCAGTGTACGCGGCCGGCGCGGGAGACGCGTCCTTGAGTGGGGGGCGCGAGCAGTGCGAATATAGACACCGCGCCGTCACCAACGTAGTCCCTAAGTTTAAATTGTACTATTCAAAAACTAGATTTATTATATCAGTTAAAATCCTACATCGCATTTTTAATGTGCATCCCACATCCTGCACATAATTTGGTGACCCCGACGTGATTACTGAGGCGAGAAGCGCAATAAATATACAATACCGACGAGACTCCACGTGTCATGGTCGACGAATTCTGCACGCGCCGCTAAGAAGAACAACGTGATCTGTTGAACGACGAGTCGCGACAAGCTGTGAATTTGTACCTGCTGGACCTGGACGTAATTCCACGACAACAACTTTGAGATCGCTGATATATTGCCAAAATTCAGGAAAGTGCTGATTAATGCTGTGGTGAAGTG
This sequence comes from Abrostola triplasia, assembly GCA_946251915.1. Classification (NCBI taxonomy): domain Eukaryota; kingdom Metazoa; phylum Arthropoda; class Insecta; order Lepidoptera; family Noctuidae; genus Abrostola; species Abrostola triplasia. The sequence goes on from OX276435.1 coordinate 9,540,125, forward strand.
ATGCTCCATAGTGTCGTTCGATAAGGAAGTGGCCATTTTGAAGGTAACATAATTATTCACTGTTTATCGCTGCGAACTTCAATTTGCCTCTTGTGTGACGGTGTTTCGTGTTCGTTTGCATTCTTTTCCGTTATTACTAAAATATAACGACGACTTTCGTACTTATACTACTAAGTACCTACTTGCTATCTTGTCAAACCATTGACAATCAAATTCATACTTTTCTCACACAATTATTATTGTGCTGTTTTCGTGCCTAGCTTAGGTATAGCTATATTACAAAGAATAAGCAATTATTGAATGATATTGCTTTCACATAAATAATACCTGCACGCTTACAATTTGCGCTTAATTTGGTTTGTGTGGACGCACGAGTTATTGGGCATGACTGCTACCTACTTTACATTTCATTACTAGTAAATGAATATCTAACTTTTCAATATTCAAACTAAAAAACTATCTACGCTATGATTGCTTATTTTTTGTCCTAATGTGATAACTATTACCTTCTTTTAAATACGTCGTATAATCTTACTCCTTTGTTATCTAACTTTTAACAAAGACGAACTTGCTTCTTTACTTTATAACGTAAGAAGTTCAAACTGTTGGTTATCATTCCTTATTTTATAAATCTTACTTAGTGTTCCCAATAACATATAACCTCTACCTGCAACTTATTGAAATATAAATAAATAAACCTCCCGGCATTTTATCCTTGCTGTGTTGGTTATGATACCTACACAGTAAATTCATTTGTATTTGCCGACTATTCCAGCGTTGCGGATTCCACCGGAACGTGAAGTCTGCGCTGCGTGAGTGCGTGCGATTGTTACGGCGCACGAGCGACAGCGGGTGATAGACAGAGTGGGCTGAACTGAGGGTGACACTGACGCCATCGCCGACAGCCTGCACTCGCTACGCTCCGGGCTCATCTGGTTGGATTGTCGGTACCATTTTATTGTACCTTTATTAGTCATTGACTATACTATTTTGTTTAAAACGTTATTTGCCTCTTCGTGGTTTGCATAGGTACTTAACTCACTAAATTACAATGTCGGACGATATTAAAAAGCTTAGACAGCTTCGTAGTAGTATAAAGGGTAGAATTACTATATTTAATAAACATATTGATTTATTAAAATCAATTGATCCACGTCAAATTACAAAATTACAACTTACTGAATTACAATTAAAGTTAGAAAGATTTCAGGCATTGTTTTCTCAATTTGATGAACTTCAAGGTAAAATTGAAGCCCTAGTCCTAGATCTTGAACCTGAAAGTGAGATTGTTGAAAGAGAAGTGTTCGAGGAAACATTTTGTAACCTAATTTCACATGCGCAACTAATAATTGAAAATGTATCACAAGCTCAAGGCACTACTATTCATGGTGACAGTAAGGTTGATGTTAAGTCAGAGTGCAGCGGTTCATCCTGTAAAAATAATTTTAATGTTAAATTACCAACGATAAATCTTCCAAAATTTGATGGTAACTATTTGAAGTGGCTTGAGTTCCGTGACACCTTTGACTCATTAGTCAATAAAAATAAATCTATTCCTGAAATTAATAAATATCATTACCTTAGATCTTCACTGGATAGTGGTGCTGCACTTGTTATAAAATCGGTTGAATTTACTGCTGAAAACTATATGCTGGCATGGCAACTCCTCTGTGATAGGTATGATAATAAAAGGCTATTGATAAATAATCATTTAAAATCACTATTTACCTTTGAGCCTATCACAAAGGAGTCACATAAATCTTTACGTTATATGATTGACTATTTTACAAAAAACTTACGTGCCTTAAATTTATTAAAAGAACCAACTACCTCCTGGGATACAATTATAATTTATATGATGGCCTCTAAACTAGATGGCGCCACAGGTCGCAAATGGGAAGAACATCGAAACAGTTTATCGGTTTGTCCAACTCTTGATGAATTTTATCTATTTCTGCGGAACCGAGCAGATGTTTTAGAAACGGTACAGTTTAGACCGGATCTTAAATCTCAGCGTCCATATCCACAAACTAAATCTTTTGTATCTTCAAACATCACAGAAAGGTCTACTAGTAAACAGTGTGTCATCTGCAAGCAAGGGCATTTTGTTCATGAGTGTGAAAAATTTAAAACTTTAAGTGTAGACTTGCGCCTGAAAGAGGTTACTAAGCATAAGCTTTGCCCCAATTGTCTTCGCGGTGGTCATAATGTTAACCGTTGTTTCCGAGGTCCTTGCAAATTCTGTCAGAAAAAACATAGCACGTTATTACATGAAAGTAAGGATTCAAAGCAAATTAATAATATCGAAAATTCTAACTTACCTTCATCTTCTGGGTCGAATTCCAGCAGCGCTCCTGCAGTGTCGTTATCCGTCGTGATGGCGAGCCAGGTGTTGTTATGCACGGCCCTAGTAGAGATAGTCGATCAACAAAATAAAACTCACCTTGCGAAGGCGCTGCTTGACAACGGCAGTCAGTCTTCCTTCATTACAAAAAACCTACAAAATAAATTGAAATTAGATTTCACTAATAGAAATGCAGTAACTGTTAGTGGCATCAATAATGCTGTTGTAGATACGGCTCAATATTGTGATCTACAATTAAAATCACGATTAAACAATTTCTGTGTCAATGTTTCATGTCTTATCATACCGCAAATTACAAACAGACTTCCAAGCGTGAGCATTGATCCATCGCAACTTAATTTACCTCACAATATTCGGTTGGCTGATCCTGAGTTCTTCAGTCCTTCTGATATCGACATTTTGTTAGGTGCAGATATCTTTTGGGATATTGTAAACCCAAGGCTAATTAAACTTGGACGAAACAAACCTACGCTGCAACATTCTAAATTGGGCTGGTTAATATCCGGGCCTACTGGTGTTGGTATCAGTAACAAACTAGAACATAACAATATTTCATGCAACTTTACTCAAAGTATTCAACAAACATTATCAAAATTTTGGGAAATAGAAGAATTACTTCCTGTTAAAAAACATTTTTTCTCTAAATCTGAGGAGTTGTGTGAAACTATCTTTGTGGAGAATACTAAACGTTTGAGTGACGGTCGATTTTTAGTTAAAATTCCACTAACTGATTCTCCAGAACTAGCTCTCGGTGACTCATACAATGTAGCGCGTCGTAGATTTATTAATTTAGAGCGAAAACTAAACAAGTCACCTATTTTAAACGAGGAGTATAAATCATTTATTCGTGAGTATGAACGCTTGGGCCATCTCTCACTTATTGAACGTCCTTCGTTTGGTTATTTTTTACCCCACCACGCTGTATTACGACCCCATAGTGAAACTACTCAGTTACGAGTGGTGTTCGATGCTTCGTGCAAATCTACTTCCGGAAAGTCCTTCAACGATTTACAACTGGTGGGGCCAGTTATACAAGACGATCTCCTGTCAATTTTGTTGAGGTTTCGTCAAAATGCCTTTGTTGTGACCGCCGACATAGAAAAAATGTACCGCCAAATATTAGTCGACGAGTCGCAGCGAAACCTACAATTGATTTTGTGGAGAGACGAAGAAACGAAGCCGTTGCAAGTACTACAGCTAAACACTGTAACGTATGGCACGGCCTCGGCACCTTTTTTGAGCACAAGGTGTTTATTAGAGCTGTCGCGTGAATGTGCGGATAAACCCGACGTACAGCGTGCTATTGAGCATGATTTTTACGTCGACGACTTGAACACGGGTTCTAACTCGAAACAAGATTTGAAAAATGTTGTTCTCGAGGTCATTAACAAACTTTCAGAAGCCTGTTTTCCCTTACGTAAATTCCGGACAAATGCTCCAGAAATTTTAAAAGATCTTCCTATAACAAACGTCTGTCAAGACTTTAGCAAGGAATCGACTGTTTTAGGTCTAAAGTGGTACCCACAAACAGATACTTTAAAATTTTCTACAGAATTTAAAATTGAAACAACAATTACTAAGCGCAATATTTTATCTATGTCCTCTAAAATTTTTGACCCGCTGGGTTTATTATCAGCAACTACAATTATACCTAAGATAATATTACAGCAATTGTGGTTATTAAAGAACGACTGGGATGAAGAAGTCCCAAATAATATAAAACTTCAATGGGAAGAATTTATTAAAAACTTACACTTTATTTCCATTCTTGAGGTGCCCAGGCATATAGTCGGTCCAGCACCAATTAATGTAGAATTTCATTGCTTTACCGATGCATCACAGACTGCGTACGGTACTTGTTTGTACGTTAAATCAACGGATACACTAGGCGTCATACATGTTCACCTTTTTTGTGCGAAGGCAAAGGTATCTCCTTTAAAACCGGAATTAACTATACCACGTCTTGAATTAATGGGTGCTCTGTTAGGTGCTAGATTGCTTACAAAGGTTCTACATTCATCAAGTAATAAAAAATTTGAAATTTCACGAGCTGTTTTGTGGACAGATTCAACTATAGTTTTGGGATGGATTAATACCCAACCAAAAACGTTAAAAACTTTCGTATGCAATCGCATACAAGAAATTCGTGAACTTACCGCTCAACATGAGTGGCGTTATGTGCCAACTCAAGATAATCCGGCAGATCTGGCTTCTCGCGGAGTCAAGCCGCAGGACCTTAGAAGTAACTATCTTTGGTGGCACGGTGCTTCCTTTTTAACTAAACCTGAGGACGAGTGGCCTCATCATAATATTAACTTACTGAGTAACACATTGCCTGAAATGAAGGTTAGTTTGACTATACAATGTAAACAGAGTTTTATTTCATTTGATAAGTTTTCTAAACTAACTAAACTACAGAGAGTTCTAAGCTATGTACAACGTTTTATATACAACTGTAAAAATAAAAATAATAAATTAAAAGGTAAATTGACACTAAAAGAATTACAGACATCATTAAAAACATTAGCTAAAATATCACAAACTTATTCCTTTGAAAAGGATATTCATTCTTTAAAAACTACAGGAGTTTTAAATTTTAAATCTAAAATTCTATCAATGAATCCATTTTTGGATAGTGAAAATATTCTAAGAGTCGGAGGACGCATTCAAGGTGCTTTGCAACCCTATAATAAAATACATCCTATTTTAATTGATTCTAAGCATGCATTCACCAAACTTTTATTTGCAGAGGAGCATCTGCGTTTACTACATTGCGGCCCTCAGCAATTACTTAGTCTGATACGTGAGAACTACTGGCCCGTAGGTGGCAGAGTTCTTGCTACACAAACTGTAAACAAATGTGTCAAATGTGTAAGGATAAAGGGCAAATCCGTTCAAACATTGATGGGTAATCTACCTCATTCTAGAGTAAATCCCTCATCTCCATTTGAGATCTGCGGCACTGATTTTGCAGGTCCGTTCCATATTTCTAATCGGAAGGGACGTGGCGCTAGAACCAGTAAATGTTATTTGTGTCTATTTGTTTGTTTTTCATCTAAGGCTTTGCATCTAGAAGTAGTAAGTGAGTTAAGTACTAACGCATTTATCTCGTGCCTACGCAGATTCATTTCCAGGCGAGGAAAGCCTCGCCTAATCTACTGCGATAACGGTAGAAATTACGTGGGGGCGAATGGCGAGTTGGGCAGAATGCTTAAGGCCGCCAATGAGTCCGTGACTGAGTTCGGAGCGAGCGAGGGTATCGAGTTCAGGTTCAGTCCAGCTTATGCACCCAATTTCGGTGGAATCTGGGAAGCTGGCGTTAAAGCGGCTAAGTTCCATTTAAAGCGAATCGCAGGTAATTCTAATCTTACATTTGAAGAGCTTTCCACTCTGTTTACACAAATTGAGGCAGTATTGAATTCGCGTCCGTTGACACCTATGTCATCGGATCCATCAGATTTTAACGCATTAACACCCGGCCACTTCCTGATTGGGCGTCCATTGACGTCACTAGCATCTCCTATTGTGGAAAAATTGTCGATCAATCGCTATCAGCATTTAGAAAAATTGAGGCAACATTTTTGGAAGAGATGGTCGCAAGAATTCCTTTCCGAGCTACAACAGCGAGTCAAATGGCGTCGATCCAGTGGCCATCCTGTCAAGGTTGGAGATGTAGTCGTAATCAAAGACGATCATCTGCCGCCAATGAAATGGATTCTAGGAAGAGTGGAGAAACTTTTTGTCGGACCAGATGGTCTATGCAGAGTTGCAGATATAACCACAACTAAAGGAGTCTTCCGACGAGCTCTAAACAAAGTCTGTATCCTGCCAGTTGACGATCCAGAGCTTCTTGAAAGCACGGCTTCCAAGGGGGCGGAGGATGTTAACGATGTTACAATCCGAACACTGTGAAGTGAGCGACAGAACGCGCGGAGCCAGCGCTAACGAAACGCAGTGTACGCGGCCGGCGCGGGAGACGCGTCCTTGAGTGGGGGGCGCGAGCAGTGCGAATATAGACACCGCGCCGTCACCAACGTAGTCCCTAAGTTTAAATTGTACTATTCAAAAACTAGATTTATTATATCAGTTAAAATCCTACATCGCATTTTTAATGTGCATCCCACATCCTGCACAGTTGCATCCAGAATATTAAAACAGAAGAAAACAAAAATGGCCAGAGTTATACACACTGCACTCTGGCAGGGTAATCTTTAAAATGTTCGTATGTGTATTTTTGACTATTGTTAAGTAACAGCATAACACCAACCCTATACATATCTGCATGCATCTCCTATAAAGTAGGTAGAAGTGTAATTTAACTATAGGTACAATGTGCCAATTTAATTTTAAAATTATGTTCATAAATTAATAAAACATGATTTTTATTTGTAAATTATTATTTTGGGTAAGCTGCCTCGTTGGTCTAGTGGTCGCTAAGTGCGACTGCTGAGCACGAGGACCTGGGTTCGAATCCCGGGTCGGGCAAAGTGTTACGGGGTTTTTCCATTAGGTAATTCTCAGTGGTAGCACGGAGTCTGGATTTGTGCCCGGTTGATGGCAATAGGCTCGCCCCCTATTACATTGGGACCTAAAAATATAGCTGGCGAAATGTGGGTGTACTATATGTGCACCTCTGCCTACCCCCTCGGGGAATACAGGCGTGATGTTTTGTATGTATGTATTTGGGTAAGCAATAACAAAGATTTACTTATTTAAACAGTAATTACAGATTCTTACACAGGGTAATTTCCATGGTAATTCCCTTGCTATCGGGATTAATAATTGTGTCAATAACAACCGGTTAACTAATTAAGCCTGGTAAATTCAACTCAGACCAAAGATCTTTCGACACATTGCTCGAAATTTATTAATACTTCATTCAATAAAAGAATAACATTAAATTAAGAGGAAACAAATTGCACCATATCTTAGTAAAGCACCTATATTAAATGTCTTTGCTAAGTTGCGAAACTTTCCTTGACAAAATCCTTTAGGTCTTAAGGAAGAAGAATAGGAAAATAAAACTGGTACTAAAAATCTAGATTTTCACAAAAGCCAATTGTGTCCCAAAAACTTATAAGAACTTGAAACTAGAGAAATAAGACAAAGTAATATGACTTTTTGTACCTTTTTTGCATTAGGCTTAAATCTAAATTGATAAAGGAAACTTGAAAAATGATGGACACGAGCGGGACTCGAACCCGTGACTTAAGAATTAAGACAAAGTAATTCTAACAGCAAAGATGAGAAAGGCGCTAGTAACATTTAATTGAAGTGTTAAGATGATCAAATGCCTATAGGTGAATAAAAAATCAAAATACCTTGGACCCTAATATAATTTGTCAAGTGCAAACGCAATAAGGAGAGCCCTCGTCATGCGCGACGGAATTAAATATTTCATGATTACAAAGAGGTTAGAAGATGGAGAGGTGCCAATTATAGCCCACATTGTTAAAACAAGGATCCAAAATCGTAAACTTAGGACTTTTATGGCAGCCTTTTCGTTGTGCTAATACTAACCAATTTCGTGGTTAGCTAGAAACAATTAAATTATATTAGTCATGTCATTGGATGAATTTTGGCAATCTGATTTATGACACTGAAAAGTCAACATAAAATTAAGCCCACAACTCGACTTCACGTAAAAATAGTGTTAAAGTCAGAAGATAAATAAAAGAATTGGCGAAAACGGTGGAAATAACAAAAAGCACACGATTTTCACATTTATTAAGTTAAACATGAAATAGCACATCCAGATGCTACTAGCTCTAATGCCAGCGCAGTATCGCTGCCCCGGGGGAAATCAGGGATCACGCGGCGTTGGGCGTTAAGTCTCATGATGGGTGTGTCTGAACACTCCCGCGTTTTCCCTGGATTTGCAGCTATCCAGGAATTCTTTGTTATTGTGATATCTGGATGAATGGACATGACGCCGGAGGAAGCCAAGAGCTAGAGAATTATGAGTTGGATATTATCGCAATTTTAATAACGAAACCAGTAAATATGAGACTTTTGAATGTGATGTAAAACAAAGATGTACGGATAATAATAAGAATAAAAATAGACTTAAACGTTCAGAGGGAGAACGGAAGAAGTAAATTGAAGGAGACCATATAGGGTAATGTAACGGGATTCACAATAATATTATAATTTGGTTACTTGTATTCATAACTGACTCGTACGGGGTTCATAAGGAAAGCTGGCGAATTGAGGCAATCTCGGGATAATTTAATGTATCCGTATTTTTTTAAATTCCGCCTTTTGTACCGTAAAAAGAGCTGCAAGCGATGACTGCGCAAATTTAATTTAAAAAGTCAACATTAATTAGGGATTCAACTGAGTTTTTCTCACAGGCTTGGAGGAAAAAAACAAGTATCTTTTAGCTTTGCTTGAAATTTTGTATGCTTTTTAGAGACTAATATATCACGTACAATTATCTATCATTCCTATCATAGCCTGTTATATTGTGTGTAGTAGCTAACTTTAAATAAAATTCATGATACACTATAATACCACTGATAAAAAGAATCGACTTTGAAACTCCAAATAATAATCTACAAAGAACGCAGTTTTTAAAATTTTAAATCCGTAAAAACATAATATGTACCACCTCCATATTAAAACATTAAACAAAAAAGTTTCTCCGCTATATTGAGTACACAATTCAACGATTGCATTTGGGAGTACCATATCGCAAGTTCGCAATGCAATAACATAGGGGAACTAGTGTGTTCTCATTGATTACCGGTCCGGAGTAAGCTGTACGGAGAGTAAAACTGAAAATTCTGCCAAAATAATTTACGTTGTAAATTCTATATTTTGTAAAATAAATTAAAACTTTTTGTTGCTTCACTTATTTTGTCGCTGTTTAGCTTTATAGTACAAGATCCCACCGTAGTAAATATTATACATAATTATAATGTCTGTGTTTCATTTGAATCATATTTTATCTAAAACAATAATACCATACTATCTCATCAACATAACAAAATAGTGACTCACCAGTAATTTACTTATATAAAAAATCACCAACATAGCGTACATAACATCAACATAGTTTATCAACAACATATTATAGTAAATCACCAAGGTGCATAGGTGATCAAGAACATAGCATAGATAAACACCAACATAGTATAGTTATTCACCATTACACTATGGTTAATGAACTACATAAAATAGTAAATCCCCAACATACAGACTCATCACCATAATATGGTAACTTACCAACATAATAACATAGTAACTCACCAACATACAATTTTATCTGAAATTTTTTTTATAGTAAATCTGATCAATAAACAATGTCGGATGTGGAATAAACGACTGGTTTTCCTTGCTTTTTTTAAGACCTAAGATAATCCGTATCGATGCTCAACAAATCCGTGGATTATGCCGAGAAAAGAATTCCTTTAATCTTTATTTTTAGGTACAGTTATGGCTAGATTTCTCGGAAAGCTTTTTCATCGCTTGGCAAACTTTTGATGTTGATTCACATACTCGTCCAGTATCATCGCTGTGAATAGTACATGCCTAAAATAATAAAGTTTTTCGAATAGAAAAATATAAACCAATGAAATAACATGTATTAAAAAAAAGTCAGTCTATACACATACACTACAGGGCAAAAATCTCTCATATTCTTCTTCACGGCAGGTTGCCGATTTCAGAGAGAAGATAGAATCAATTCCAGGATTCATCACGATGATTTTCTACACTGATACAAAGTGCTTTAGAAACCAAATACCTACAGATTGTTTTAATCACCTAAAACTACTTAATAATAGTTGGAAACTTCTAGAAGATAGTAAATAAAATAAACGTTTCCATTTAACAGTAGCAAAGGAGGAAAGCTGTCTTATTAAAGTTATCAGAAACGCAAACAAACTTATCAAAGTGAACGATTCTCGGGGGACTGTTACTGCACACCCCTTAGACGCAAGTTAAGCGAGTTGTTATTGTACTATTATGCTGTTATCATCTTATTGGTACGTGATCCTTGCTTCGAAATCAAAATACATACGTATTAGATAAATAAGGCCAACTGAACAAGCTTCTGAAAAAAATTGGATGGCCGTACATAGAAGAGACAGAGTAAAAGCTGGAAATGGATGAAGAAACACCAAACATTAATGCGGTAGAGCTACAGATGAATTTTAAGAAGTTTATATGATGTGGTGTGGTCTCGCCGTGGTCAGTCTTGAATTGGGAGTCCAATTTCACATGTCGGGACCCCTCATTGTTTCAGAAGGCACGTTTAGTCGTTAGTCCTGGTTGATATCTCTCCCTTCTTGTCGGTCTATCGTCCCATCGGACTATGTGAGTTAAGGAATAGGGAGTGCACCTGTGTTTACAACGCGCATACTTATGCACTATATTTTATATGAGTGCCGTGATCAGAAATCGTAAAATCGTATAATATTAAATTTCTTTTATAGTCGTGCTTTTTAACCGGCTTCTTTCAAAACTCAGTTCTTTCCTAGCAAACACCTAACAAATCCTTATGCCCTCTAATCTGATCGAACAAACACTAAATCTTCCCCCAGATATCGGTTGCAGTGCGTTGATTTCATCAATTGCAGTGAACGGAAACCGCTCACGTAATGAATTAGTCGGCACCGGTAATTACCAGGCGGGCTTGAACCGCATTGCGGTCCTACAGTCCAAGGTTCGCAAACAGCTTTTTATAATTCACCGTGTTCCAGATGGTGGCACTGTGTTGGGCTGTGTCAATAGTTTGCTTCGAAAAACATGTCATGTTGACACGGTGTATCCTTGTGTTGTTGGTTGGAGTGCATTCTGGATTTGGATAGAATGTTGTCTAGTTTATTGTCGGGGTCTATTAGTAAAGTGGCCATATCGTATTGCTGTGCTATGTATGGTATGGTATACGGATTCAGTCTTTGTACAGGTCAAATATTTTTGTAATCCGCAGACATTTTGCCCTAAAATGTCATGTTCCTTCTTTAACGAATGCTCTTAAAATATTTTGTATAGGTTTGAATGTATTAATCATTTGAATATATATATATAGAACATTATAATCTTTGATTCAAATATCTATTTAGCTTGAATCATATTATCATTGGGCGCAAATGTTAAACAATATTTTTCTTCACATCTTTCTTCATTAATGAGAATAAATTTCGCAGTCAAACTTTCAGAAGTTACTTTAAAAGTTCACAAATTACGATTAAACATTCAATATGCTTATGCAAAGTATATTATGTTTACATTTCTCTACGTATTATTAAATTCCCAAAAGAAATATTTAATCAAAGTTTGGATTGATTTTCCAAAGTTGAATTCTCCATCGTTTAAAATAATGATGTTGGTAGTATTGTTATTTGTGTTACCAACATTATGGTTAGTTATGTATATGTTAGTGATATAGGTATATAATATTAATACCTAAATACATAGATACATATTGACGAAAAAGCGTGTATGAGGAATGTGATGCGTGTGAATGAAGCAAAAGAAGTATGCCAGGATCGTAGCAAATGGAAATCCGTGGTCTCTGCCTACCCCTCAGGGAAACAGGCGTGACTTTATGTATGTATGTATGTATATTGACGAAGTTTTGGAAGGAGAGTTTTGCGTAATTATGTACCTAAATAAATTTCATAATGTATAGTGCATGGTAAAAGATACAGCCCCCGTACCATGAACTGTTAAAATTAACAATGTGAAAAATTCACAACGTAAACTGTCCTGTTTTAAAAGTTCATGGTAAGGGGGCCAAAGTGTCTAATAATGTTGCTGACTCCATTCTAATTTGTTCACAACATAATAGGGTGACATTTTTAAGAAGAATCAAGTCGTACTTAAGTTATTTAATTTTTTTAAGTTCATCGTCACAAGGCACTACACATATGTTTTTGAAGGTTAACTACATTCACAAAATTAAGCAAAAAATTTTATGAAACAATTTTCAAAATTCAAGTCTGATAAAACTACATTTCAAAGTTTCAAAAGGTGTGATCGTGTGTAAATCAAAGTTCAATCGTGGAAAGTTTTGTGAATAGTTTAAACTACACAAGTAGGTACCAAAGTTTGTGCATGTTGTTGAAACTTTTCTAATAAATAAAATTGTTCTAAACTTTTACTACATCGCGGAAAAGTTATTTCATTATGAATTTCACTGCGTTTTATTAACAAGGAGTTTAATGTTTACCGTCACGATATTTCTGGAGAGGACCGTAGAGAATAGCCCCCCAAGCCAAGTGGCAAAACGCACTAACAGCTATCGAATAGAACGAAAAATGTATAGGTTTGACATTATGTCATCGATAATAATATAGTCGAAACATTATACCATCTCCATGCATTTATCATTCTATTCGATTTCTATTCGGCGACGTTTTGCCACTTGTTTAGAGGGCAGGTGGCACAGATTGCCAGCATTAGGTTTTATGTATCATTGACGCGGAGTGGGAAATCTAACGTTGCAAAATTAAATTAAAATAATGTACTATGTAGGTACACACCTCACAACATTCGTCATACATTACATACAGTCATACAAACATAAATTCGCGCCTGTTTACCAGGGGGTACGCAGAGACCACTGATTCCATTTGCTACGACCCTGGCATACTTATTTGGCCTCATTCACACGCATCATATTCCTCATACACGCTCGTCGGTTAAGGGTACTTCTCACTTGCCCTTTTTGCAGAACATCTCCGATTTGGTGTAGATCATCTATTATAGAATATTTAAATATAAATAGTTTTGACAAAATCAATTAAGCGACCGAGAGTACCTAACTAATGAACTATTTTACTAAATTTTTTCGGTTTTCTGGAGGCACATGACTGTCATGAAATGACACATAATACTCAAACACCGAAATTCTGCACAAAATATAGTCCAATCACTTAGCGACTCCACCAATTGACATAAAAAAGTCAAAGAGAAAATATACAACTAATTTTTTCCGTCTAATTCCAAACGGTATAACCGTAACCAACGACTCGAAAAACACTCCCGACACGGTTTATCTCCAATTGCTCGGTGTAAGTGCACTAACTCTTCTAGGGAATTAATGGTTCATTATCCTGCAAGCGTTACCTTATGGAGAGCCGGTGTGCGAATCTTTACGATGGTTTTACAACTGGCACGGTGCTTGCGATCCCGCCAAAGTTATGGTCTGAGTCTCCAAATGGTCTTATGTAATTGTGTTTTAGAAATATAATGTCTGCTGTTAGCTTGAGGTTCTGCCGTTCATTTTATTTAAGGTGTGGCTCAATGGTTGGTTTATCAAGTTACTGCAGGAAGGAGACTGTATGTCCTTCAGTAAATGGTCGCATGCAAGACTTGCCTTTTCATTTAGGCAACAGTAAGGACACGATAAATGATTCAGTATATGAAATTATTATTGACTAGGTTGGTATTGTCGGAAATGAAAGTTGTGTGTTTTAACTAAAATGGATAATATGAACCAAAATCGTTTTAAGTAAGCTTAAATTAGTTCTTAATAACTTCGATCCAATAAATACAAATCAATTCCTTTTGACGTTATCTTACCAAACAATTTTCAGGAACAAACGATATTCGATATAAAAACAGAAAGCACACGTCAATCGAACCAATAATACATCAACACATTATCTCAACAAAAACGAGAACAGGGTTAATCGGTTCATGAAGGTCGAACCTCACATGACGAGTCAAAGATTACAGCGTACCGAAGGACCAGATAAACACCGAAACAATAGATGGAACTTGACAAAAAGCTTGATTGATTGACTGGGGACTGAACGCGACACCCGTGATCGATCAACGATGATCACCGGTTATTATGCGGTGATAAATCTAAGGGTATGTGCGGCGAGAGAAGGTTAAGTATGTATTGAAAGAGGATTAGACTGGAGGTAGTTTGAGGTTCCTAGTGACAGTTTTGCTTCGTAATTATAGTACGAGTGATATACCGACCTTTTTTAATATAACAACTATCTTTAATGGGTCTAAAAAGGTATGTCACCTAGATTTTTATATTTATTTTTCAGCGAGTATAATGGAGACGAAGGATGTGATGAAATTTATATCAAGTCATTTCTAAAGCAAGACCTATATTTTTTACGATACATTTTATTTACGCAGTGTAATAATGACGTTACTTTTAAACACTTAAACACAAAAAGCCAATTCATTTAAGTCTTATAAAAATAAGGAAATACTCAATCCCGTTATCTACCCCAACGACCCTTATAAAAAAGGAAACGAAATATCAGGAACGCATTAAAAAAACGCGGAACCATTTCTAATAAAACGACAATCATATTCGAATTACTGACGAAAAAAAATATAAAAAACCTAATAATAAAATACCAATAACGTTTATTAGGGATGAAATTCTTCTAGCAAAAATTACAACCGCAATGTTCTCCCTTCGGCCATGATATTAAATTTTATCATTCTAGTGGCCACGTCGAAATATCTTTGTTAAACAGACCGTGAGAGAATCGCTCCATGTAGTTTTTCAGCCAGAATTTATTGCTTACAGCCAGGAACAACAGGCATGTATTACGTTTAATAATGAGGTTTTAATTTGTTTACGTATTTTGTTTTATGGTGTTGCAATAGGAGAATTATGAGGTTGAAAAAAATTGAAAAAAGGACCATATCAAACTTTTGGTCCTTTGGTTTGCAGACACAGGTACCTACATTGCCCTATAATTATCGTCAGATTAAAATACCTGTGTGCATACATCTGTTGTGTGAGGACTTCGCTACCATATTCCCCACAAAACAGAATAACCTCTTTACAAGTGACAGGATATCATGCCAATTTAAATAAAAAGTTTGTACTAAAATCCAACACGGTAATTAAAAACAATAAACTAACACATTCAGCCGAGTATATGAAAGTAATTACAGGTTTTAATGACTGTTTGTCAACCTAACATAAGTGTCATTATTAAGCGCTCAGAACCCGTACCCTAGCACCCGTCCACTGTTTGAATACTAACCCAAGGGACTTGTATTGCGGAGCGAAGGACCAGGTTTTATAGCTAAGGACCAGACGATAAATGTACGCCTTAAGTATGTACATTATGATCCAAGTGAAAAGTTCTTAAGTAATTTTTATCCAGAAAGTTTTGTGTACTTCCAAAGTAAATACGACAACATAAAGTGTATATGCAAAACTTTGGAATTGTTTTCTTACACTCTGTTCTAAAAATATAATGTTAATGTCGCACGGTCTCAGTTGTATTTTGTAATGAAATAATACTTTACTTACATATTTAAAACCTTAAAAAAGGGTTTAAAATTCACATCATTTTCTTTAGGTACTCTTCTACACGTCTTAATCTATTTACAAAAGAAGATCAAAGATTTTAGTTTTTTGGAGTAACTGCCATCTTGATCATCCCCAGCTTTCAATAGGGTATAGGCTTCTCTTCAACAATGTCCAATTGACCATGTTACGTATTACAATTATTAGACGTCCTGATTGCCTGAGTAGTTAAGCAATTAGACTGCTGGGTTAATGGTTGCGGGATCGATTACCACACGGAAAAATAATAATTGTATAGTGTATTCCGCAGATGTTTGTCCCAAGTGTTTGTGTATGTGATGTATGTGACACACAGGAGAAATTCCAAGTACGGGGCGACATATTAAAAAAAAATGTCAAAAGGAAAAGCAATAACTTATTAATCTGTCAAAAAGTTATTCCTTTTTCCCTGATAAAAGTAACTAGGTGATTGAACATTAAGATCTGTGACATCAAAACTTCCAGAAATCGTAACTTAGAGATACAAGAACTAACGGTTCAAGCAAGTTCCGTGTGTAAACGAAACATTGGTTGCATGAGACGGCTTTGTGCGCTATTTGCCTAAGTGATTCCAGTACTAGAATGGTTAGCTATGAATATTTTAGCAGCCCATCTCCCTTAGTTGACTTTAATAACATGCGTGAGACGACTTACAGCTGGTCTCAGCGTTACCAGACAAGTTATGTTCTACATACATACATACATAAAGTCACCCCTGTTTCCCCGAGGGGTAAGCAGAGACCACGGATTTCCATGTTCTACATTTAAACATTAATTGAGACTTGAGAGATACTTTTAAAACAAGAATTCAGAAAAGAGCTAGCAGTCAATATCGTGGATTTTTCTGTTCAAAATTGCCTTTTCTCTGTGATACATTGTTTAGTTAGCAAAACAAAAACGTCTTTACACTATGCGTTATCCAACAGAAAAGTAAAATATAATGATTTCTATCACTTACGCGAATATAAGACATTGAAATAAAATTCATAAACCTACTTTTATTTCAAAGTAAAATTTAATTTAAAAAATGTAGAATTTAGTAATTTTCTACAAGAAATGTTTGTGGTAAAAATATGAGTGTGATTACAATTTTATCCCACAATAGCTTAAAGATTAATTCTATAAAATAAATAATCAATCAAAAACATTATATTACACACAGAAAAAATAAAAACATTGAATCCAAACCAAATTATAAACCAAAACTTGTTTAAAAACCATTTTAAGGTCTATAAACTTTACTCCGCAAGACTACAGTAAAGACAAAACCAATTATAAAGTCGTTTAAACTACAAACATACGTTAATTTATCATCGTCGAACGCACCACGACTATGCTTAAGTGCTAAAGACTGTACTGAACTCAAAACAGGAGTAATAGCGAGGGAAAGATAAAAAAAATTGAATTCTCCTCAGCCTAGGACGAAAGCGACACGAAAATTCAATTTTCCAATTACAGCCCCAAAAAGCTAGACTTACTTTTAGGGAATGATCTTCCATCGTAATATTTTAAAAGCTAGCGATCAGGACGTTTTATATGGTTGAATTTTTGATGTTCTGTTTGTTTGGTGTTTATTGAATTGTTATTTAGTTTACTGTGACATATATTATCATGTTGAGAGGTTTGTTATGCCGCAATTATTTTTCATTTGAAACATCAATCCCGTGTAATGGATGGTGAGTCTGTTGCCACTTGCCTTAGTGTCTTAGAATATTTGGAGCTGAAAGTAGGTACTTTAGAAATAAAAGGTATACAATTAGTGAAAATGTTGTGATCCGCAAACTAGTACTTTTAGAACACTACTATCCTGGAAAACTCAGAAAATTGATACCTAGATTAAAGACACTTATCAACTACACGCATTAATAGAATTGTACATTTCACAGTAAAAATTTACTTCAATCTTAAAAGGCTAAAAAAATATACCAAGGAGGTTTAGACTCATATTTTTAAAACAAGATGTAGCCGTCAGTTTAAAAAGCGAACTGCACTCAATGACTAAGCCCTAAAATATTGATATTGAGTGCAAATAATGTTCGCCCCCTCTCTGTCTAGACAGATGCCACGCATACGTAATGCAGGCTGGGAATTTTGGCAATTCGTTCTGAGCATAGACGTATTTGGCATGCTTTTACCATGGGCAAATTGAGTATGGAAATCCTTGCAAAATTATGCTTAACTTCCTTAATATTAAAGTTGGAACTTATAAATGCCATATTTGTATCTGTAATTTAGGGCCTCGTAGCTACAGAGCTACTGCACAGATCAGTCGATCTGCATTGTTAAGCAGTGGTTGCCGCGGTCAGTCGTGTGATGGATGACCGGAAAATGGGTCATCATTCCGTCTGTTAGTATTATGCTGTACGTTTGATAAACCATGTAATCTTTCACTTCACCCGCGAAAATGGTCTTTGGCAACTTGCTAAAAAAAAAAACATCTTTGACGACCTAATAATAAAACCGCGTAGTAGCTAAGCGATCGGATTGCTGCGCTAGAGGTTGCAGATTCGATTTCCGCACGGTACATAAAGTATGATCCGCAGATGTTTGTCCCAAATCTGGGTGTTTGTGATATTTGTGAATGCACTCACGATACAGGAGAAATTCCTAGAGTGAGGCCAAGTTTTTTTTTTATCTTTATACTTAAGAGAAATTATACTCCAGAGGTTAGCTATTTTGTGCCAGTGTCATAACATACCGAAGAAATAATGGCCAAAATAAAAAAAACCATTTACGAATACACAAAACATAATAGGTATACCTACCTACCTACATTATCAACGACGTCAAACTAAACCTACGTTCGCTTTTCATTTTGCGTTGCGCCGTCGGCTCCAAGCAACCCCGGCACGTAATTAAACCACAGATTCTCACATAAAAGAAATACATTCGTAAAGAAACAGCAGTTTTAATGTATCATATAAGTTTAGTGTAAGGATTTTTAAGAAAAAAATACTGTTTGTTTCATGTGTAGTAGTAACTATGATTTATAATATGTATGTATAATTGGTACCTACAGCTACTGCCTTTATCACGTAAAAAAAAAATTGGAAAAATCGTTTGTATTATTCGAAGATTGCTGGAGGTCTCTTGATTAGAAAATGAAACCCAGGCTACAAGAAAAGTGGAAAAATATCAGTTTCCATTTTTCACTTATTATTATTACTAAAACCTTAATACTAAAAATAAAACTCACAGACAAACGAAGACTGAAATGGTCCTATATTTTACTTGTCATAAATCGTTCATAGATAAATTGACCAATCACAATTAGTCCCGTGCATTAAATTGCATCACGTAGAAGACATCAAAGGCATCGATTTGTAGCTGGGGAGGTTTCCCCAGCTACAAATCGTACACATTGTGTCTAGTTCATACCTAACATGACAGATGGCGTTACCGTCGTCCCCACGGCATTGTACCGTTTACTATTTCAGGTTGCGATAGTATTTGGACTAAAATACAGACGAACGTATTAGCTAAGACAACATACTTTCTGACTTTGACTGCAATACATATTTGTAGCCTACATTTTATATATTATGTAAAAAAAGTTAGCCTTTGTGTTTCTAAAAGCTAGAGCTATTTTTATAATCAATTACATAAATACCTTTTTAACAGTTTAGCCGTTAACGCATCAATCATACAGGGATATACGAAACTGTGTTTACAATTATCCGGATTTTTCATACACTTTCATATTTAATGTCTTTTTTATCAACAAAATTATTGTGAACTTTGTTAGAATTTCCGAACACACATTTATTATTAAAAAATATACACAAGAAGAGGCCATTGTCCTGCAGTGTACAATATAGGATAATTTTTTGAAATACTTTGATGCGTCTTATTCGTGCTCAGCTGGTAGCGATGTCCGATAATTTTCAGCAAAGCAGATAATAAAGGGGTCACTTTCCGGAACATTTTGAAACTGTAACCATGATTTTGATATTCCAAAGTTATCAAAACTCCATTCAAACTAGTCTTAACTGTCAAAATAAATTAATGTCAAGTGTTTTTAAGGAAACCACTGTCAAAAGTTATCTTAACTTTAATTCAAGTTTAAGGATATCCATTAGAGTAATGAAACTAAAAATCTTAACTATTATATTATATTCTCATTTTTTGGTCTTCTAACTTTTAGTTGGAGGTTAGAGATTTATTGTCAACTAACTGCTTTATTCGGAAAGGGGAAGACCTAGGCGAACATACCTAGACCAAATCGGAGATGTTCTGCAAAAAGGGCAAGTGAGGAGTACCCTCAACCGAAGAGCGTGTATGAGGAATGTGATGCGTGTGAATAAAGCAAAAGAAGTATGCCAGGATCGTAGCAAATGGAAATCCGTGGTCTCTGCCTACCCCTCAGGGAAACAGGCGTGACTTTATGAATGTATGTATGTATGTAACTGCTTTATCTAAAGAGCAAAAATATCAAACGTTTTTATCATAGAGGGTTTTGTCTATTTTTCGTACTTCTCCGACTTAGTTTTCAATGTATTTTTATTATCTGAATGTAACTCTCAACTATGTGCATAAATTTACACACGAATTTGTAAGATTTTTATCTTGACATGTAACATTGTATAAATCATTTCATGCAAATAAGTGTTCTTCCTTTCTTTTAAACCATTGGTTTTAAATGTAAGGAAATATATACAGTAATAATTCCAACACAAATCACAAACTTAAATTCCATTTTATTCATACAAGAAAAAACGCGACAGTTCAGTTTATGTCTCATCTAAGTGCCATGTGCTTCCCCTTTCCATGGGGTTTTCACCCCATCGGCTGTAAAACACTGCAGCACAAACTATTGTATTTTGTAAACTTACTGTACCCAGCCTTCTTAGTTGGCAAACAGTCTGTATTTATCGTCATTAGGGTCGCCATCTTGGATTTAAACATAATATTTGGTGACGGAAAATTACTACATTTTAGTAATCTTCAAGATGTTATTCTCAGTAGCAGCACGGAGTCTGGATTTATGCTCGGTTAATGGCCAACAATGGCTATCGTGTAGTATCCGGCCTAGAATTGACCACCCCCTTTCCTCTCATGGGTGTCGTAAGAGGCAACTAAGGAAAAAATCGGAACATGGGCAGCAGTGTCTTCTGTAACGTCACCACCAATACTGCGATCCCCAAGCCGCTTGCCAAGCGTGGGGATTATGGCAAACGCACCCCTTACCTAAGGGGGAGGCCTGTGTTCAACAGTGAATGTATTCCGACTGACGATAATGGCAAAAGGCTTGCTCTCTATTACGTTGGAACCTATAACATAACTGGCGAAGATGTGGGTGTTACTATATGTGCACCTCTGCCTACTTCTTGTTCTTCAATGTTATGTTTTTTACAGTTAATTTCGAAGCCACTGTGCCAACGAAGACCATTCACCAACGCAGGTTAAACCAATCGACACATTACTAACGCCATAATAATGGTCACGTGAGTACATCTAAGTTTATTATAACTAGGTTTCTCAAGGCTTGGTAACCCTAACTCTCAGCAAAGCACTCCGCGAGCGAATTTGCTCGAAATGTCGACGAACTCTAAAATAAATAAGGGCTGCCGTTTGTCACTAAGATAAACAAAACAGTGGCAAAGGATTCCGTACGTATATGGGCTATAGTTAATTTTATAGCGCATTGATAGTCTTCGTCATGGGTTTGGTTTACGACAATAATAATGTGAGAGCACCCAGTTCCGAATTTGATGTCTCAGTTTTCCCTACAATAGAGGATAATGTTTTGAGTTCGAAAATAACTCAATGTCTTTGTACTTGTCTGTTTGTGTTTTAAAGCTAAACGACTGAAGGTATTTTAAGAGATAGTTTGAACCCTCGGAAAATACAACTATATATGTAGATCGAAAAAGCCACTGTATAGATTTCTACTCGGACGATATTCATTATGAAACTTTAAAATTCTGACGCATTGTTTGAAAGTTTTTTTTAGATTTCTCTTTTTCAAGTCAATACTCAATATACTTTGAATTTTAAACTATTGCATGATGCAAGCACAATTTGATATGTCATCAGTGATCTAAACTAAACAAAATTTAAATTCCAATTCAACATTTATACAAATAAATCTCTCGAACCTTTACAAACAGTTGTTTCTGTCCAAGCGTAAAATGCGTTTAAAAATAATCGAGTTTGTTCAAGAAGGTTCAAAGAAAACATTAACAAAAGATCCCAACTCAAACCCAAAAACCCATATCAAAGATAATCTTTCTTACAATCTGAACGTTATCAAACATTTTCCTTTCTTTAAAATCCTAAAGTCCTTCTAATTCGGCATTCGCACGTCAGCGGCTCAAGCTTTGAATTCCACATTTTGGATGCTCCAACCATGTGTGATTATAGCGCCAATTAGACCATTGTCCATCTACCGTGCAATCCGGCTGTCCGTCTGTTTATCTTCGCCAATTATCACTGGAATGGCCCGAATATCGCCATCCGTTGCCCAATCTTGGTTAGGTATTGAGCTGGAATCTTTAATGCTCTTCTGTTTGATTGCTTCATAAGCGTTTTGTTTATGCGTATCGAGAGAATAATTAAGTATAGTTTTGTGAAATCGAAATAACGATTGTTCAGAAAGATTTGTCAAGTAATACTAGGTTGATTGGTTCTTTTAAAATAAATTAACTAGTGTAATAATAATTATGATTCATTTATAAATTTCCTTTAAAACGAATAATCTCACTAGCATTCTTTATTTTATCAGCATACACGAGACATCATAATTATGTATGAACATAATAAAACACCGCATGATTCAGAATCTCCTTCAACAAAATTTAAGGATTTCAAAATAAAATTCCTAGCTTGCTATGTTCTAGCTTGATGCGAGAAAAAGTCGCACACAAAAACGACATAAGAAGCTTACAGTGAACGAGTGGTATTCGGGATTATTGAGGGTAAACTTTGGTTTTAGAAATTGGTGTTTCTTAGCTTGCCAACAGTTTTGTGAGAATCGCGTTTGAATACTCTTCGACTTTTGTTGAATCATTTATTTGGTTCAAAGTGTAGAATCGGATTAGTCTTATCGAAATGTTGGATTTTTCATACAGTCTGTCTATTCTTTAATATGATGTAATTTAACTTTAGATTATTTTAACAAAACTAAAATATTTAGTGTTGTTAATATTTAGTTATATTGAACCAATTAACAATTTGAGTTTAATCATAACTATTGTTGGGTCAAATAAATAATATTCTTTTGGTATACCGTTTGTTAACTTACCATCTATGTGTAGAAACGAGGATAAAATGGACATTCCAGAAATCTAATAACTCATGCACGGTGTCAGAATATGCGAACTAAATTTAAAAATTTCTGGTCACCATTTGCTTCGTGAATCGTTTCGATTGTAAATATACGAGAAATAGAAAACACAAAATCCTAGAAATGAAGAAGTAGTCTTAAAATATGGCATTCCATTATTTTTGAAGCTATAACTTCTATAAGTTATCTTAAGCAAGAAAATTCTGAGACGATCCAGGGATAAAATATCAACAAACATATTTTATTTGAGAGGCAGTGAACAATAACGTTAAACAAAAAATAGAGAAAGGTTTTGTATATCGTGACGCTATGATGACGTGATGCCGAGACATGATTAACAATAGAATACAATAAACTGCATTCTTTCTTCTGAATACAAATGGAATTTTGATTTGAAACTAAAATAAATACAAGATTCTTTAGTTATATCTATAGCAGATTCAGACGCACCATTCGTGTAACCGTAACTAAATGATGAGAATTTCTATTTAGAGTTGGACAATCAAATTTACTGCTTGAATAATGTAGTGCCAACGAACATCGTATGCTATTTTGTTCCCAACACATACAAGTATATAATATGGGAGTTCAGAAGCAACTAGGATAAGGCAGACGAGAATTGGAAATATTAGTATGTTTAGATTGATCATACATTGACTATATTTTAATTAGGTCCTACATTTTGTTCCCCTGCGGAAAATCTGTTTCTCATTATTTTAGATTTTTGACATAAGATTTAAAAATAAAAAAAATTTGCTACTTGATTATTCGATCATTGCGTCTTTCATTTTCCAAGCCGCTTCCCAAGCGTGGGGATAATGCCCCCCCCCCCCGTATCTAAGGATGATGACTTTATTAAACAGTTGAAGTCTTCCGGCTGATGATAATAAAAAGAAAGTGAAAGTGTGTATATGTGTTGCAATGGCAATACATTTCCACTCTCTTTCAATTCTTTGATGTACACAATTTATTGGCCTATTCCCTTCTTTCTCTAAACCTTGCCAATTCCTTGACTTCACTAAAGTCTATCCCAAAATAAATCCTCCATTCCCCTACATAAATAATCCAAACTGAATACAAAAACAACCGCATCCAATCTTCGTACTTCACCTCCATAAACCGACGGAGGCAGCTGCGTATTTCGCTTGGTGGACCGTCAATTTACACAACGTTGATTTATACAGATAGCGTGCAACGTAACGCGTATCTCATACTCTATATACGTACAATTTTGCACCATTATGACTCTGTTTGTGTACAAAATACAATGTATCTGCCGTTGTTTTGGTTCTTTTTGGTTTTTGACTGCTATGGAGTTTTTTGTAGCGTGTGTTGGTTCATTTAGAGCTTCATTTTTGTTACGATTTATTTTTGAAGAGAGATGTTTAACCGTTCAAAACTTAACGTTTATTGATATTATAGACTTCATGTTTTATTTTTAGATTTGTTCGTAATGTGTGAGTAATTTAAGAAGCCTTCATTCCCCGCAGGGAAAGGCAAAGGTGCAAGAGGGTATTGCCCCCAAAAGGTCTACGTTTCAACGAACGAACCAAAGGGTATCATAATTTACTGACGTAATGGTTATACCATGTTATACCTATAGACGAAGTGGCTATTTTGTGAATGATGATAAATTATAATATGAATAACTGAGATTATGAACTTTAGGTATTATAATTATCATGTTTTGCTTCTTTGTATTGATTTGTATTGAACTGATTCAATAGCCACTTTCTAACTTCCAAAAGAAGATAGACTTTACTTCATGGAAGGTATCACGGTTAATGGGACACACCCCGACATTTGGGGGCAAAATTTTTTCTTCTTCGAACAGATAAGCGAATTTATAAATATTCCATTTTGGCATACTTCTAGTAGAATTTGCGTTGCGTCTGAGAAATATTTAATGACTCAGAAAGCTATCAGCATGTTGTCTACTAGTTAATGAAAAATGTACTAATGTAATCATATGCGATATATAATAAAGAGCAACGGTACAACTTGACTGCTTGTGCCAACATCATTCCATCACAATGGGCTTTACCGCAAAGCCAGAAACTCGCAAACATTATACATTTTTAAACCGTTTTCATTGCTTCGAATAAGAGGATTAAAATTAACGTAATGCGTCAGTAGTTATTTTGTGGGAACAAAATTTTTGATATACCGAAAATTGGACAGAGGCGGTTTCGGGAATGTTGAAAATATCGTGTGAATTATTTAATACTTCCATGAATGCCTTCATGAAAATTAAAATATAAAGTGTTGATTAATATGATTATGTATTAATTTAAAGGTGAAAATCTGGTTTATTAATTATCATGAAATCGTTTTGCAACGCTATTTTGGGAGATCACCTTTTGTTTGTTTTTTTCTGCTGCCAATACTAATTTTGATCGCAACAGTAATCTTTATCATTATACATTGACGACCTGATTAGCCCAGTGGCTAAGCGATAGGACTACTGCGCTAAGGGTTGCGGGTTCGATTCCCGAACGGGGCAAAACTTTGTGCGAACCACGGACTGTTTGTTCCGAGTCTGGGTGTTTGTGTGTGTGATATTTCATGTTTGTGAAACACACCCACGACACAGGAGAAATTCCTAGTGTGGGACGACGTGTTTTAAAAAGCAAACATTTTTTATTCCTCCCTCCTCAATATACCATGTTTAAAGGCCCACATTAGCAGCATTGAACCATACATGACTATGGATTTTCACTTTCGGATCGGAACGGATCCTGGTAAACCTCTCCCCCCCCATTCACTTCTTCGTCTTCTAACTAATGAAGCTTTTCTCCGAATACCGTCTGTTAACTTAATATTAGATCTTCAGTCACTTTAAGCTTCTTAATTATTTCTTTATTTAAATACGTTATTAATTAAATACAAAAGTTATTACCTTTTTCTCAAGCCTCAGTCCTTCAGCAGGTTTTTATAAATATTAATTAGTTGAAGTTTGAAGTACCTACGGTAAACGGGCTTTAAATACTGAATATAATTTGGGTATGAATATAGAGAAGGTTTGTTCAGAACTTATATTAAGTGTTTGTTAGTGGAGTATCGGAAAGGGGAAGACCTAGGCGAACATACCTAGACCAAATCGGAGATGTTCTGCAAAAAGGGCAAGTGAGGAGTACCCTCAACCGAAGAGCGTGTATGAGGAATGTGATGCGTGTGAATGAAGCAAAAGAAGTATGCCAAGATCGTAGGAAATGGAAATCCGTGGTCTCTGCCTACCCCTCAGAGAAACAGGCGTGACTTTATGTATGTATGTATGTATTAGTCATGATGAGACCATTAGACTTGTGGCTAAATTAGGATGTTGTGTTAACCTCTAGAAAAGCACTTTGTGCATGTCATTTTTATTCTTTGTTTATTGTTTAACACACCTATGATTCAGAGGTTATTGTCTGTCAGGGAATTGTTGAGTAACTTACAATTAAAAATTAATTTAAAACGTAATCATAATAATAGAAAGATTTGAATCACTATCATCATAACATCACGCCTGTATTCCCCGAAGGGGTAGGCAGAGGTGCACATATAGTGCACCCACATATCGCCAGTTATGTTTAGAAAGATTGGATCTGCAATTTTTTTGCAATATTTATTTATTATTTGATTTATTTATAAATCTTTGTATAACAATGACAACACAATTTCCCACAAAACCTAATAAAAGTTAGGTGTATACCTATAATATTAAAGAAAGATGTTTTGCCTTCATTTTTCACTCACTGGAGGGGTATAAATAATCTAGCTACGTACTAAACACCAATAACAGTTACTTATAAATATAAAATAAACATGAATAACTTCTGTCTTACCTTACCTTGCCAATAAGGATAAGTCGTAATAAGGAGCAATTTACCAGCTTTTATACAATGTTTATGATAAAGAGGATAAATAAAATGAAGACGTTTTAATTTTTAATTATGATTAGCTTCATTAGGGAAGTTGTTATTTCACCCAACAAAATTCGATAATAAGGAACACAGTATTTTGTGAAATCTTTTACCTGTAAGAGAATATTTTTGTTGTTTAATAATTATTTGGGAACATAATTATTTTTCTGACGTATTTTTGTTGCGGATATCCGGCGTAGGACGAAGGTGGCAGACGTAGGAGACCGTATTACCAAACTCAAGTGGAGTTGGGCAGGTCATTTGGCAAGATTTGGTGATGGCAGGTGGAGTAAGGCCCTAACAGAGTGGTGGCCCAGAGGATCCTGTAGAGCCCCTGGCAGACCTCCAGCAAGGTGGACTGATGATGTTGTTGCTGTACAGGGAAAGACCTGGATGCAAAAGGCCCAAAATAGGAATCAGTGGCGTTTAGGGGAGGAGGCTTATGCCCAGCAGTGGGCCATTTAAAAGCTGATGATGATGATGATGATTTTTGTTGTTATATTTAAAACTAAATAATGTTTTTTTTTTATATTTGCCATCCTCAGGACTTCTTCTGTATAGTGAACTTGGAACATTGCCTACGTATCGGATCAAGACTCTGAAAAAGTATTTAATATGTATACGAGCTGCGCCCCGCGGTGTTACCCACTACATTTTTTCGGCATAAAAAGCCTAGGTAGTTAATCCATGGTGTCAGCTACCTCCATATGAAATTTCATCAAAGTCGGTCTAGCCGTTTGAGCGTGAGGAGGTAACAAACACACTTACAAACTTTCGGCTTTATAATATTAGTGTCATATCTATTCTATCTCCCTAAAACCACCAAGGATGTCACCATAATGAAAAGCGAGAGACTCGTAAGAGGGGCCGGATCCTCTTAAAGGACCAGAACCAACGCCTGCTAGGCACATCCCTGAGAAAATTTCTTGTCTGAAGAAATAGACGGATATAGCCCCGCTCTATGATATTAAGATCCCAAGGTCTAACTACGATCTTATGTCGGCCTGTCACGCCAACATTTGGTGTAGTAGGTATACAATATTGACTATACTAGATGTTAGCGTGAAAATATGTTCAGCCCCCATACCATAAACCAGTGTTTTCCAAAGTGGTCCATATGGACCCCCAGGGGTCTATGACAGTCTGCAAGGGGTCTACGCCGAGAAAAAAAACTTGATTCCATGAAAAAAAGGGGTCTACGATAGTAAAACTTAATACATATACGCTCAATCAGGTAAGTAGGGGGTCTACGAAACACAAAAAAACACGGCAAGGGGTCTATGGCATAAAAATGTTCGGGAACCTCTGCCATAAACGCTTAAATTAGAACAGTTTAAGTGAAGCAAAACGCCGCATTACTCTGGGCGTGTTCGTGGTACAAGTAGTTCATGGTAAGGAGGCAAAACGGGGTTCTTAACATTTTCTAATCCGAGAATTACCCCTCTGATTAAAATTCGATAAAAGCATCCATAAATAACTAAGCCCAAGTAAAAAAGCAATGGAGTCTCGAACAAGACAATTAATCCTTACCCATCTGTATCCTAAAGCTGGGTGCACATTATTCTGTTTAAAAAAATGCGTACATTCACAGAGGCGAGCCAGTGGTCGCAATAAACTGAATTTATTATCAGTCCTCCGGTATTTTTATGCGATCGTGGGAAAGATTTGTCGTCGGCCCGTGATTTCCCTTGGGAACACTGTGTTTAGTAATATTGTGTATGCGCCTTTATATTTCAATCAGCCGATTGGCAGTTTGGTAGTTTGTTACCTGCAATCATTATAGGAATAATTAATGATACGTAGGGTATGTATGCTACGATGGCCTACTACGACGGCCTGCTACGAGGGTCTGCTACAACGGCCTGCTACAGCGGCCTGCTACGACGGCCTGTTTCGAGGGCCTGCTACGATGGCCTACTACGATGGCCTGCTACGATGATACGTATCATTAACGTATGTAATTTTGAAAGCTAGCTTAAATCTCGATTATAAATATCTACGCATAAAACATGCCCTGACATTGTAGACACGCAGTCGGGTAAGACAAATACACGTTATAGACAACCTGGATAATCTCAATAGTGTGCCGGCATGCAGTATAGATAATTACAGTACATTATTTATAATATTAATTAAGCTAATTAAAAGTTTTCACAAAACGTACTTAAAATAGCCATTCCTGATATAATTATGATTGATAACATTAATAAATATTTCATGAATATAATTTAAATTTAATATAACATTATTTTTTTACATTGAGTTTCAGCTCTGATAATATTCAATACAAAAACGATAGCCGAATGATGTAATGACAATATTGTTTCATAATAAAGTTTAATCCCAATAAAGTTCATGTTTTCTGAATAAACTTTAAGCAACGAGTATTCCCGACAACTGGTCTTACATAGATTTCGATACAATTTGCCTCAAACCGATATACGACACAGTTCGCCAACATTAACTATGAACTTGCTAAAAATTTTACTGTTGACACAAAAAAGAAATACCTACCAATGAACAAAATTAATTCTCAGTAGCAGCACGCCACAGAGTCTGGATTTGTGCCTGGTTAATGGCAATAGGCTCGCCCCCTATTACATTAGGACCCAAAACATAACTGGCGAAATGTGGGTGTACTATATGTGCACCTCTGCCTACCCCTTCGGGGAATACAGGCGTGATGTTATGAACAAAATTATTGGTTACGTATATAATAACGGTAAATAACATCTCTTAAATATTGGTTGAGTCAGACTTTTTATTACGATGATTAATTTTGATAAACTATTATCTATAATATTATGTACCGAAGTATGTAGATGATATCATTGACGCGGATATAACATACTTGATATATTCTTCCGGGTGTTAAAAAAACCACAAAACAAAATTTTTGTTAGAAATATGGTTCAGTAACCGTTCAGTAAACGTTCAACAAGCATAGAACGTGCCATAATGCCTGTTATTTTTTAGAACTTGATTTTTTCTTTGACTTGAATAAAAAATAAAACATGGTTCTCTAGTTCGTCAAAGTGTAAACACTAATATACTTAAGCTTTACTTACTTACACACTATAACCTACTGTAAAAAATAAATATATACAAAAGAAAAAAATAAAACTAAAAATTATGCATCAAAGTATTCCTCCTCATCGCTGTCAACTGGTAGGGTTCCGAAAAGGCTGGCGGCTGGTCACGTGAAGAGTCAACTAACACTAATTAATCTGCATTTAAGTTTCATATTTGGTATGGACAAAACTCTAGGAGACGACAAAATTTTTATTTTGGAAAAAAATGTATTGCAGAATCGATGCTGAATATTTTGCCAAAATAGTCCCAAGTCCACACTATCAGTGTCCAACCCATCGATGCGTAAGTCTCTCAATCTCACGTGAATCACGACAATCCTATTTGCGGCACTAAATCTGCCGGGTCGGATCATACAGGCCAGTCAGCACTTTAGGTAAACCTCGGTACCTTGTACTATGGACTTGGGACACCCTTGTCTTCCATTCTGCATGTTTACCAATTGTAAACGGCAGGTACGATCTGGGTCTCTCTATTGGGTTTAGGTATAGATTGGTACCTAGATTGTGTGTGTTTGTGTTTATTTGAGCGTGATGATTGAAGGGTCACGTGACACTATTCATCACGTTCCGTGTTTATATAATGCACTGTAGTTATTTTGTTGGTAGAGATACAACTTAAGGCTACAGACAGATAGAAGAAATTAGAAAGGAATGTACATACATAACGTCATGCCTGTTTCTTAGAGGAGTAGGCATCCCATACTTCTTTGGCCTTATTCACACGCATCACATTCCTCATACACGCTCGTCGGTTAAGGGTGCTCCCCTCTTGGCCTTTTTGCAGAACATCTCCGATTTGGTCTAGGTAGGTTCGCCGAGGTCTTCCCCTTTCCATAGTAATCTCATCTCATATATTCGTTTAGTTTTTTGACTGCGATATATGACATGCGACATACCATGTTAGGTAATTAGGCCTAAGTTAGCAGTTTGTTTTAACGCTTATAATATAAGCGTTAAAACAAATAAATAAATAATGTATCTTTACAACTATAAAAAGCATTGAGAACATACCTTTTTCTTTTCTTTTTTTTTAATGGGGAATACTTTATAGAAATCCTTCGCCCTGTGGCGATGGAATATGCCGGACTCCCACCGTCTAAACCCCAGGGTATCCTCCTAGCTACTCTACATCGTGGTAGATACGTAGCGCAAATACACAGTTTAATAGCCAATAGGTGGTCAAGGCATTTCGGCGGGTAAGTGCTAGTAAAAACAGACATAGTACTTTTTTGCTAAAAGTAGGTTAGTATGTAGGATAGTAGGTATGTAATACAAGCCGATTACATTGATGGCCGCAGTGGCTAAGCGAGTGGATTGCTGCGCTAAGGGTTCCCGGTTTGATTCCCGCACGGGAAAAAAAGTAGGTTATTCGCAGAGGTTTGTCTCGAGTCTGAGTGTTTGTGTAAGTGATATTTCACAATTGTAAACGCACCCACGATACTGGGGAAATTCTGAGTATGGGGCGCCATTTTTTAAATTAAATATGTAGGTAATCCAACATTCGTATTAAAACAAAAACATTGCAACAAACCTTAAAATACCCTTATCATCAAAATCAAGGCACACATTGTACCAACCTCAGACATAAGCATCTCAATTACCCAACACGAAGCGCTGCTTTCAACCGTCTTTCTGCTAAAGGGTGGTTCCGTACCCCAAGATCCGGCCGGACGCTATAATTCCAGCCTCTTTTGTACAACCTCGGACAAACAGACCGACTGATGTTGGAAATGTATGGTAATAAAGGAAGTGTTGTATGAACGTTCTTAAAGCTAGCGTGTACTTGGAATCCGGTTGGGATTCTTGGTTGTGCGGTCGCATTTTAGGGTTAAATGGGACGGTATGTTTTTTTATGATTTGCTGTGGTCACTGAATTAGTTTAGACTCTGCGTAGGTCGATTTTAAGTTAATTTAAGTTAGAATTATGATTGAAGACTTATAACATACTGACTGCCTATGTGACAGATTACATGTAGAGTCAAAGCCTGAAAATTTCCTATAGCAAATTCTAGTAACATTGTTATCAACATCTGAATAATATAACCATCCTAGTAACTTGTCCATTTCGTTATGTTTCCAAAAAACAAACGAATATCACTGCTTGTGCCTATTGCAATAATTCTTTTAGCCCACAAGAAGACCACATTCCGACGCTCATGAATTCTAGAAGCCTAATACAATATTCTTCTGGCCCACAAAATCGATTACAATAGTAATTACAACACCTCGTGACCACGGCCGGTGTAACTCGGTCGAAACGTCAAGCCAAACATTTAAAAAGTTGTGTTCGCGTTAATTACCGTGTAGCAATTTCTATTATACTCATGCAAAGCGATAGTTTAAGCCATTGAACGCCAGAGCGTAAACGCATCGGCGCCACTTCTACGCAAATACACTAGAAAATGGTCGTCTTTTGTCGGCATTAGCCGACGGTAGCGTTACATTATGTAGAATTGTAGACGCCTGTTTTAAAAGCGACAAAATATCAGTACATGGCATACACCTATTTCCAAAAATACCACATTATCTGTACATTAAATGCCAACGTTATCACTGTAGCCCAAAGATTTCTAACTAAAACACTGTTCTTCGTACTTCGCAGCAAGCGCGGGTAGAAAAAAAAAATATCTTTTTTGAGACAAACTAAGTAATTTATCTTGGTTGTTTAAGCTTCACAGAGTTTTTGTTTCGGCTCCGTTTTAATTAGTTCTGCTGACTGTACCCGCGTTCGTGAGATTTAAAAGTAATAAAATTATTTGTCTTTTACATTTCGTATGTACTTTTAAGCGAATTGTTTAGATGTCCTCCGGGTTCTGAATGAAAGAAAAATATAGTGTTCTAGCTGTTTATTATTCTGAGAATGCTTGTTTTGTTCACTAACATTGTTTTTCAGATGTTTTTACAAGATATTTTTGTTTTAGCTTAATCTTCTTTTCTGATTTCCAAAGTCTTTGTTTTATTACTTACGGCTACTTCTTAAACATAACATCACGCCTGTATTCCCTGAAGGAGTAGGCACGTATAGTACACCCACATTCCGCCAGTTATGTTTTTAGGTCCCAATGTAATAGAGGCGAGCCTATTGCCATCGGCCGGGCAAATTGGCTACTACTTAAACATTCGATTTTCCTCTTTACAAGAACTATCCAATTAAATTTTTATTTTATAAACGTTCATTCCGTTTTTAACATTAGGGGCGAGCTAACAATATATCAGAGTAAAATATTTAATACTCTTACACATTTTATAGGAATAACCGCACATCAGAAAGCCAGCAACGCGCCTTCGTTCTTTCACACCAAAACTACGTTTATAATTAAAGCTAAAATAACAAAACACAACCGAATATCTCATATTAACATATTAAAATTGGATTTTAAAAACCTCTAATTTCACAGGCTGTCGCCTCCATTTCTGTGTTGAGTTATAAAACGAGATGAAAAAGAGAATGTACATAATATTCGTGTTGCTAAAATAATTGTGATTTAAAACTGGGATATGCAATGTGGACTGTTCTGGCTGTCCCAGTTTCAGAATCACGGAATGGAACTAAAATATACATACATAATAACTAAGTTGACGACCTGATTAGAGCGGTGGCTAAGCGATTAGACTGCTGCGCTAAGGGTTGCGGGTTCGATTCCCGCACGGGGCAAAACTTTGTGCGAACCACTGATGTTTGTTCCGAGTCTGGGTGTTTGTGTATGTGAATATTTCATGTTTGTGAAACGCACCTACGATACAGGAGAAATCCCTAGTGAGAGGCGACGTTTTTAAAAAAAAAAAGTATAAACAGTACTTATACCTTGAGAGGTAACAATTGTTAAAAAATACACATGGATGTAAACTGTTTTTATTAAATTCTGTATTTGGAAGTCAAAAGCTCTTAAATGTAACCTATAGGCCTTTGACATAGCTTTATACTGTTATACACTGTTGAAAAATTACTCAGGTGTGCCGGTTTCCTCACAATGTTTTCCCGCATTCGTATGTTGGTTCTGCAAGTGCGTTAAAGTTTAATTTTAAGGTCTCCTTTAGTTTAGATTACTACACAATAATTCTGAAATATGACATAATACTAAACCAAAAAAAACAACGAACAGCCTTATAATGATGACATGTCTACCCCAATTACCAATAACAACGAAGCGACAGACATCTATCGAAGTCTGTCTATAGAAACATACATAACATCACGCCTGTATTCCCAAAAGGAGTAGGCAGAGGTGCACATATAGTACACCCACATTTCGCCAGTTATGTTTTAGGTCCCAATGTAATAGAGGGCGAGCCTATTGCCATCAACCGGGCACAAATCCAGACTCCGTGCTGCTACTGAGAATTAACTAATGGAAAAACCCAGTAACACTTTGCCCGACCAGGGATTCGAACCCAGGACCTCGTGCTCAGCAGTCGCGCTTAGCAACCACTAGACCAACGAGGCAGTCTATAGAAAAGAGATCACAATACGTTGTTGTAACTCTCAAAATGGCAGGTTTCAAATAAAAAGAAACTCAGTAAGCCCTATATATTCCTGCCATTTTTATGGTCACGAACTGGCAAAAAGTTCCTTCCAGCAGCGTTTAATGAGAGCCAACGAGAATGTATGCTTAGTAAATACTGCCACCACTTAGAATGTGAACTTAACGATGTGTGAAAAGGGAATCGCTTTATTCGTTGCGTAGAATGTAATGTCTTTATCCGTACGACGCTTTGTTGTCGTAAAAGTCAACTGTGTTGCGTGAAAAAATGTTCTCTTGTGTATATTGAGCTAAGTTCTTTTGTTAACGCAGGTTGTACTGCAAAAAAATAGTACAGTTCACACGATTTTCAGAATTACATGATAAATGTATTAATAATTATAATTACTTATTTTAATTTCAAGGTCTGTCTACAAAGAAAGAAATGAAGAAGTGAAGCTAAACCAAAGCTATTTCAAAACTAATAGACGATAAAAATATGATTGCTTAATTATTAATTTGTCTTATCAATATTTAGCGTATTGTTTTAATGTTATAAGATTGCTGCACAAATGCAAGATCCATCTCAATATTTAGTCTTTCTATCATGATGGACCACCATATTTTAGCGTCCAAGTCCACACTCACCGTGACCACAAAAAGAGCACTTTGTCCAAGCACAGCGCTGTGGTCACAGTTTTTACGCTCTCGCTTCGTAAAGGGTTAATTAGAAAGTTAGATTTTTATAATGAAAAGCATTATTTCTGCTTATTCAAAGCTTTGTGATGCTCCTAATTGTTTGCCCTCGTTTAAGGTGTTACGAGTTTGAGTGAAAAATTTTGCTTGTTGAAAAAGTAAACCCTTGTTGTTGCCTTTGAGTTGCAAAACGTATGTGATTAAGGTGTTTTTAAGGGGTAGGGTTACCTAACACGATGTGTGGAGCTGTTACGATCTCCTTTTACGTAGATTTCTGGGATTTTCCATTTTAGATGGTAGAGTGCATCTTTGAAAATTGTGCATTTAAATAAGACATTTTTCTTGCCCGTTTTATTGCTAGTCGAGGCAAGACGTGGATGAAATGGAGTTTAAATCCGCCCTTATGTCAATCCTTTACTTTAAAAATGTTCACATAATGTAGAAGATATGATAAAATTGGTAAACTATGACTTGTTTAATTATATTATTTCTAGTGAATTTAATAAATATATTTATTGTATGAACTCCATACTTTATTAAAACTATCTGCATACCAAATCATTGGTAGAAAATAGTGTTCCTACATGTATATTTTTAAAACCTTTTAGTAATCAATCAATCAATTAATCTATATTGATATACAAAAAGGTTTCAATATTGATTGATTGACCATTTTATTTATTGATATAGACTGAGATTGCTAATACAGCAGCTGAAAAAAGTGTGTTTACGTTGCAAGGTTATGGTATTATATATTACCATCTCAAATTATTATCTAGGCAGATAATCGGATAAAATAACACCTATCTTTTTGGTATTTTCGTGTATGCTATTGTTGACGGCCATGCATGTAGTCATTGATAAATCATTTATCTGGAATTGCAACATGATTGCAATGAATTGACACATAGCGGTATAATTGTATAAGATACGAACTGATATCTATGATTCATCATCATCATCAGCCGGAGACGTCCGCTGTTGAAAAAAGGTGATTATATTTACAAAAATACAATATACATAAGTAGTGATTTTCGCTACTCCATACTCTACTCGTAATTAAATCCTAGTTCAAGCTTTAGGCCTATTGACTCGAGCAAACTGAAGATATACTCTTCAAATTACCTGGAAATTACAAATTAATAAAAACAGTTACAGGGGGGTTATTATAATCTGCAATGCAAGTTCAAAGTAATGTACTTGCCCCCTTACCATGAACACTTGAGGCAGGAAAGTTTACGATGTGGAAGCGAGACGCCGCATACACTGCACGTTGCGGCGTCCCGCTTCCACAACGTAAACTGTACTGCTTTAAGAGTTCGTGGTAAGGGGGCTGATCAGAATTTAAGCTTGCTATCGAATTACAAATTCACAAGCCACTGCCTCCCAAATTCAGGAGATACCGGTAATGTAATGATATTTTTGTTTGTCAGCGTGTTTAGCTCGGGGGAAATCAATGAAACTCCACTCACAGTCGTAGGCATCGATTTGTTTGTTCGGTATTAGATGAGACATTTTATGTTGATTAAAAACTAGAACTCGGTCGGCTAGTTGAAGTATTCTTGAGGAAAACTGTGCCTACTATGAGAATATTTTAGAGTTTTTAACTTATTATGGGAGATGGTGCTGAGTGGTATCTGGAATTGATTAGGATTGTCTACCCCCTTTCCCCCCAAGGCGACTACGGGGAAATCCTGAAGATGGGCAACAGCGTCTTCTGTAACTTCACCACCAATACTGCGATCCCCAAGCCGCTTGTCAAGCGTGGGGATTATGCCCCTCCCCTTACTTAAGGGGGACTTCGACCACATATACCGCGGACTGGTTGTCAAGTAAATAAGATGAGATGAAAGAAGAAATGATTGTGTGCTTAACATGTTAAAAGATATTTGACAGATTGTGACTTGTTCGTGTCAGTAATTACGTCTAACCTATCTCGCTCTAACCTGTTTCGCACAGCCTATCCATAGTAGGAACTACTTGGTATTTTAAATCTATGGTCGGTAGCATGTAGAAAACAGTTTAGTGGTACAAATATAAAGTCAACTGTCTCCTTACCATGAACTCTTAAAGCTGGACAGTTTACGTTGTGGAAGCGACACGCCGTATTACACTGCACGTAGCGGCATCCCGTTTCTATAGGATTTCATAACATCACGCCTGTATTCCCCAAAGGGGTAGGCAGAGGTGCACATATAGTACACCCACATTTCGCCAGTTATGTTTTTAGGTCCCAATGTAATAGGGGGCGAGCCTATTGACATAAACCGGGCACAAATCCAGACTCCGTGCTGCCACTGAGAATTACCTAATGGAAAAATCCAGTAACACTTTGCCCGACCCGGGATTCGAACCCAGGACCAACAAGGTATCCTTTCTGTTCCTGCTTCATGATAAGATGGCTGTTACGTGTTTTTTTTCAAGTTGTTTGTTTTTCTGATGTTTTTTTTTAAAAAGGTTTATATACGATAAACAAAGCCTTAATTACGTTCACAACCATTCACTTACCACGAATTCTAATCTACATTTTAATCCCACGTCTTAGAAGGCACTCTTTTCACGTACCTATTACGTATCGTACCTGTTTCCTATTTAATACTGATTGCTTTCCTCGAATAGGGATTACGGCGCGTAATTTACCCGTTACTAGATTAAACCGGTATCAACTGGTATTATCGACTTTTTCGGAAGCGCGTAACGAGCCGACTTCGGAATGAGATGTTCTGCGGTATATCACTTTATATGATTTAGGTTGTGTATGTTCATCAGTTTATATATTAACGGGTGTGTTTGCGCTAAATTGTTGGCCATTTCTTGCTGGAACTCTAGCCACGGATAATCTTACATTATTAATTTGGACTTTTATAGAAATTGGGATGCCTATTACAGAATGAAGTGTAAATAATTCTTATTGCGGTTCATAGAATACGCAGTCTGGAGATTTGCAATTCTGATTATAACAAAAGGGATGGGAGGCCTATATTGATATATTCTACATCCAGTCGCGTGTGATTTCAGGCAATGATAATATTACTAGCTTTTGCCCACGGCTTCGCCCGCGTTAATTAGCCTACATCCTTTCTCGGGTCTTAAACTTTCTACATGCCTTTCATCAAAATCCGTCCAGCGGTTTAGTCGTGAAATAAAAATCATCAATAATTTCCTAATGTAACATCACTGATGACAATAAAGAAAAATCTATGCAACATTTACAAGCAACACAATGTATATTCAAGCCATAGGATTGAATTCTCCAAGTGCAATGTAAATAAAACATCATATTCATAAAGTGAACAAACAGCATTGCCAAGTTAATAAGCCACAGCGATTTATGCTTTCATAATTAAGTCTGAGCACAAAGATGTGCGAAAATATACGGACATGGTTTATTTTTATACGTTCGTTAGTCCAGTGACCGTAAAGAGCAACTACTGAGCATAACAGTCCTGGCTTCGAATCCCGGGTGAGGAAGAAGTACTGAGTTTTTCTTTATGGTAATTTTTAGTAGCACGGAGCCTGGGTTTGCGCCGGTTGGCAATAGAGTATTATGGGGTTTTTCATTCATCATTTTTAGTAGTAACAAGTCTGGGTTTGCGGTTTCAGTAGTAAGGACTCGGCCACTATCACATATTATGCACTAATACCATACAGGCGAGATAATATGGGTGAAGGGTGTACCTACTACAGGTATTCCTCTGTCGACGCCTTCGGGGTAAGCAGGCGTGATGTTATGTTAAAGTATATAATGATTACCATGTTAATAAGCAAATTGGTTATGTTGAAGTTGTTTATCAAGGCTATACTTACTGTAGTAGATTGTCATCTGCGTATAATATTTTTTTTTAAAAGAAAACGTCGGCCCTGTCTAGAAAATACTTCTCCGATATCGTGATGCGTTTCACAGATATGAAATATTACATACTAGTGTTGCCTAACTATCGATAGCTGACGTATCGATAGTTGACCTCGAAAAATAACCACAATATCGATAGCCCTATCGATATTATTGAAATTTTACAATACTATCGATACTATCGATAATATCTATCCAAGAAATTGAATAATACTATTGATAGAGTGCAATACTATTGATACTATCACTATTATGGCGTATTTTACTGCAATCACTGTCGATACTATCGATACTATTGATAGTATCAATTGTTCTATTACATCTATATTTTACATTGAACTATACTAATGAACTTTGGGTAAATATCGATGTAGTAAAATTATCGATAGTATCGACAGTGATTGCATTAAAATACGCCATAATAGTGATAGTATCGATACTATCGATATTATCTATACCCAATAGTATCGATAGTATCGATTCTATCAATAGAATTGCTCAATTTCTTGGATAGGTACTGTCGATAGTATCGATAGTATTTTAAAATTTCAATGGTATCGATAGGGCTATCGATATTGTGACTATTTTTCGAGGTCACGATACTATTGACAACCTATCGATAAGGAATCGATGGTAAGGCAACACTATTACATACACAAACCCCCAGACTCGGGACAAACATCTGCGGATCGCACAAATTTTTGTCCCGTGCGGCATTAGCGCAGCAGTCCGATCGCTTAGCCTCTGCGCGAATCAGTCATCGATTTATCTATTTATTTTCAACATCGCTATCCTAACAGACTAATCTAATAGAATATATGAGTAATTGTATGAACTACCGAATCAATGAAAACAAGGCCATTACTTTCTGCATAGATAACACATGTATTATTGACAGGTGTGACTATGAGTCATATTGGTGTGATAAATTTCGTGATGAGCATTTCGACATAGAGTTCTCTTATCTTATCACTTGCACAGTTGCCTATGAATCACTGACGCCTGATTGGATAGTAGTTTGGTATTATATTTTGTAAGTTTTTTTATCTACGAGTGGACCTTGGACCTATGCCCGTCTGTTAGCCTGAACAGGAAGTTTGTATTATGATTTCACTAACATATTTGTATGGTAAACTAAACTTGTAATTTGCCACACAAATATTTTACGTTGTCGCTAGAGGTTATATGAGAAAACTTATAGTTCAGGTACTGAGCCATGGTTCATCATACTGCTTTAAGTACCATTATAACAATATTGCCGAATTTCGGTCACCGCTGCCTATCTCATCTGAGACTAGCCAACTATGCAGGAGATATTATAGGGCACAGTTATGCACGCAAACATAAGAGCACTCCCTATTCCCTCACTCCTATACTCCAATGGGACGGTAGACCGACACAACCGGAGAGAGATCAGGCGCAGGATTAACGCGACGGCTTAACGTGCCTCCCGAAGCGCGGTATGGCGACGTTTATTAAAAAAAGTATTCTTATTCTTTTCTGCCTCGTTAGTCTAGTGGTCGCTAAGCGCGACTGCTGAGCACGAAGTCCTGGGTTCGAATCCCGGGTCGGGCAAACTGTTACTGGGTTTTACATAACATAACATACATAACATCACGCCTGTATTCCCCGAAGGGGTAGGCAGAGGTGCACATATAGTACACCCACATTTCGCCAGTTATGTTTTAGGTCCCAATGTAATAGGGGGCGAGCCTATTGCCATCAACCGGGCACAAATCCAGACTCCGTGCTGCTACTGAGAATTACCTAATGGAAAAACCCAATAACACTTTGCCCGACCCGGGATTCGAACCCAGGACCTCGTGCTCAGCAGTCGCGCTTAGCGACCGCTAGACCAACGAGGCAGTCCTGTTTAAGTTACTGGGTTTTTCCATTAGGTAATTCTTAGTAGCAGCACGGAGTCTGGATTTGTGCCCGATTGATGACAATAGGCTCGCCCCCTATTTCATTGGGACCTAAAACATAGCTGGCGAAATGTGGGTGTACTGTGTGTGCACCTTTGCCTACCCCTTCGGGGAATACAGGCGTGATGTTATGTTATGTTAGTATTCTTATAAAGTTCTAGTATTTTTTTTCTACAATTACATCCATGTATTTCTTAGCTTCACGACATAAACTCAGCGCACTGAGGTGCAGTAATAATGCTCTGTAAATCATACACACTCGAGTATCCTTAATGCCAACTGAATGGTACCATTCTGGGGCTTAATGAGCTTATTAGATGCTCCTAGAATCATTTGTAGATAATGTAAGTAAAATAGAGAAATGTTCACTAGTGGGTGGAAATTTTATTTAAGACACAAAATGTTTTATTATCTACGTCTTTTGGTGTCATTTTGACACGTTCCCCCATGCTAAGCTTGAATCTAAATTGGTAAACGAAATTTCAAAAATGATGGACTTGATTGTGACTTGGACCCTCGACCTTCGCTGTACTGTGGCGCAGTTCTGCCAACAGAGCTATCATGTCACTGCTCGCACCGATCAGCGAACCTACAGTCTAATCAAATTCATCTGGATACAAATATTTTGTACCTACTGCTTATTTGACCTTCTAAGTAATTATGATAGCTTTTTGCTGGGGAAATCCTCATAGACCTCCTTCATCATGGGTCGCTTGGAGGTTTGCCAGACTCTTATTATTGGGTTCTGCTGACTACCTTAGGTCGAGGGACGCAGGACCCGCGTACGTTGTAACGTATCCCTAGTCTTCATAATAATGGTACCTAGTTACTGGACAAAAAGATACTCCTCAAGTTATTGGACTTTCAGACTTCTTCGACCGACTCAATGGCACGAATGACAGCCAGTCCTTATTAGAATTTCTTCTCTATTTGTACGTTCAATTTACGCGTACACCCGCAAATATTTTTGCCTTCCATATTTGCCATCATATTAGACAAACATGGGTTGTTTGCGTTCTAAGTTTAATAAGGCCCAGATGGTCCTTCGGCTCCGTCTTTGATCCTTTTGACATCAATATTATGTACTACGTGTTCCGAAAGGTAAATATTTGTGTAATCAACGGCTTGTAAGTGGTTTTGGAGTGTGTTTGATACGTGTATTTGATTTGAGGGATTTAGGATTTCGCGCCTCATAATATTTTGAAAATGACTTCGGAAAGTATTAAAAATGGTTGCCAAAGCAAAAGGATTTGGGTAGGTTGGATTATTATTTATAAAAACTACGAAAACACGATTTAAATATTTTTTCCAAAAATGATAATAACAAGTGGGACCCATCGTTTTTCAAATTGCCTTTATTAAATATACTTTCAGCCCTTGTTCAGGCAACATGCCAAATAATATCATAATCCTTATTAGTTTGAATGTTATTTATTTAATTCCGGACATTATCTAGCTATAAATACTCATTTAATATGGTATACAATTCTAATTCCGGCAACAACTTATATGGTAAAGTGGGTCTTTTTATAGTACCCGCTTTGTAATAACTTAGAAAGGTTTTTGATCACACAAAGGTAAAGGTTAGAGCCCTACGCTGTCCGAAAATAGCCCCGTTCGTTAATTTCTGGTGTCTAGTTACTGAATGACGTAGTTGCTTGGCGTTATACAAAATTGGAAAGGGGATGAGTATAGAGAAAGTTGTAACTTTACATCCTGAAAAGTAAAGTGATATTTGACGGATTAAAACAAAATAAAAAAAAAACAAATGAGGCTTTAGTGATTTTCTTATACAGTTGGAAGGGAAAGAAAACGATGGGTATTTTCTGAACAAATTAATGTCGTTTTAGAGACAGGCTTAGTCCTGAGTATCTACTCTAATAAAAGTATGTACCTACCTATAATTATGTATACCACTTTTTTTTTCCTCGTGTAGGACATTGGCCATTTTAATTATAAACGATGCTAAAATGCGTTTTAAGTCAACCATCTTCCTTTATAAGTCTTTTGACTTCTCTAGTCTCTGACATGCATACGACAGTGACAGTACTAATTTGGGTTCGAATCTCGGGTCAGGCAAAGTGGTACCGGCTTTTTCCATTAGGTAATTCTCAGTAGCAGCATGTAGTCTGGATGCGTGCTCGGTTGGGGGCAATAGGCTCGCTCTCCTATTACATTAGGACCAAAAAAAAACAACTGGCGATTGTGGGTGTATTATATGTGCAACTCTGCCTACCCCTTCGGGGAATACAGGCGTGATCTTACGTTATGTTATGTTATGTAGATGAAGTCATCTGTGTCTTCAAGTAAGGTACTTAAACATAATTTAAGCTTATCAAAATTCTTTACAACGCTCCGGTATAGGCAGGGTAAAACATACTCATTTATTTCCTTAAGTATATAAATTCGACAAGAGTTCCCAATAT
The DNA here is from genome assembly GCA_946251915.1 of Abrostola triplasia. Lineage (NCBI taxonomy): Eukaryota > Metazoa > Arthropoda > Insecta > Lepidoptera > Noctuidae > Abrostola > Abrostola triplasia. Next base: position 9,583,417 of record OX276435.1, read on the forward strand.
CGGCGTTGATTTTATTTGAACTTATTTAGCCCCTAAGGGAAAAGGTTCTCATTTCATCGATAGGAATAAGGATCACACAGTAAGGGCCTATTGCGGTGGGACGGGACCCTAGAGTCTTGTGTCAAATACAATATTGGACGTGACAATGTAAAACGACCTAATTGACGCAGTGGCTAACACATTGGACTGCTGCGCTAAGGGTTGTGGGTTCGATTCCCGCACGGGGCAAAAATTTGTGCGTGCCGCAAATGTTAGACCAGTTATGTTTTAGGAGTTTCGCCAGTTATGTTTTAGGTCCCAATGTAATAGGGGTATTATAACTGGCGAAATGTGGGTGTACTATATGTGCACCTCTGCCTACACCTTCGGGGAAAACAGGCGTGATCTTATGTTATGAGAGGTCACGACATGTGAAAACGGTCACCCATCACTAGACTCACAGCAGCGAGCACTACTTAACCTCACAAATCGACTGATTTGCGCAGCAGGTATGTAGCTATGAGTCCTTCTCTAGGTATATCTTCAAAACGAGCCAACGAAACTCCTTGTAGCACTTAAAAATGATTTAATACCCATATCAGATACAATCAGTTATTATGACGTCAGTCCGTACAGGGAGCTTATCGCCTGCCTACCCGTTGCATTGAACGCGTATTATGTTTATGGTAATTTATTAAAAGGTTTTGCGGGATGTATTAAGGATACAAAATTGACGTGAAATTCAATTTTAAGCTTTCGGCATTAAGTGTGGTATTAGGTTTCGCTTGCTTGTTTTCTTTCTTAATTATTATTTTTATTACGTTAGTCTGAAAAGAGGTTAAAAATATCGTTGGTATATATTTATTATTAACACTTATACTTTGCAATACATAATTATTATGAACTAGCTGTGCCCGGCGGTGTTACCCGCTACATTTTTTCGGGATAAATAGTAGCCTAGGTGTTAATCCAAGGCGTCAGCTACTTCCATATGAAATTTCATTAAAATCCATTCAGTAGTTTTTACGTGAAAGAGTAACAAACATTCATCCATACATACAAACTTTCGCGTTTATAATATTAGTAGGGGTCACTGATGGAATCTTCCACTGCAGGGCAACTGATGCTTTTCATCTCTAAGTACAGTAGCGATGATAAATCATTGCTCTTAACCTAACTTTGGGGGACAATAAGAGCACTAATCATCAAGCACCAGTTTTATTTATTTAAAGTACCATTCTAATACCAATACCAAGTAGCATTCTATACGGACAATATGTTTCTGAATGTAACAAAATGCCTTGCTCCACAAAACGCAAAATAAAGAAGTCTAAAGCTGACAACGAAAAATAGTTCTACAAAACTCAATCAAACATGAAAATATTCTATATTCCCAACAAAACAACTACACTCATAAAACTACCAAAAACCTCCAACATCAGCATCATAGCTCGAAAATTATTTCAAACAGTCCAAAGTTAAGGCACGGCTCGATCTAAAGGGACATCCCTTGGGTGGAACACCCAACCACACATGTTGACCTGTCTAACCTTCCAATTCCCCTTATCATCGCCTCTGTCCTAAGCATTTCATACGGGGTGGCAGGTCAAGTGTTTCTGGTCAAGTTATACATAACAATTGGTCGGTCCCCTTATCTAAAAGGATCATTTTTCACGTCAGTGCAACCACGAGGCGACATTTGTCACAACTCCTTCAAGGGTTTTATGGGTCTTCGGTACCTTTGCTACCTAGAAAACAAAGATTTATATTGCTGGCGTTTTGTTTTTGTTCATTTAAAACGTTGTAATTGAATTTATTTTATATTTTTGGGTCTTATACAGTGTGGGAGGTTGTTACTCGTTACTTCATGGTGGTACCGGGGATATAGTTTTGTTTTTACGAAACAATTTCAATTTTTGAGTAGCTTTTTATACAGCATGTGATCAATGTGAAAAATGTCTAAATTCAGAGCGATCAAGGTTCATGGCAAGCATAAAATAACAGCTAACAAAAAGTCTATGAAGTAAGAATGAACCTCAAATTAGGCTGCAAAAAACCCAAGCTCACAATAAGAATTTAATTCGATTAAAATCCAATCACTTTACTTATAACGTCGTGCCAAACTATGAAACTAAAAACTCGTACGCTCAATTGAGCCGTATTGCTCAATCGAGCCGCAAGTAATTAAGCGTTTGAGCCAACAATCGCGCGGTCTGCCAGCCCTGATAGCGCGCTGGCTTAACTCCTCAAGTGAAAAGGCAAGCGGTTGAAGCTTTACACTGTTTGAACTAGGGTTGCCAAATAAAAAAAATAGGAGATTTAAATGGTGAAGTGTTTTTAAATTCTTATTTTAAATTTAATTTAAAATTACGAATTAGGTAGGTATAATATTACTATCCATTTTTTCGAGTGTGAATTAATTACTATAAAACGTAGTCTTGTTGAGTTGTTCATTTATCAAAATTACAGGTAGATACTAAACAAATGTTATATGAGCCATCTAACGTAGAATATTTGCGGTCTTTAAATAAATGAATAATTATATCTCTTAAACATTATTATTTAACACTAGATAATAGTCAAGCCAAAAGTTACTGAAATTGTAGGCAGGCTAGTGACTTCGATAATTAAAAAACTTAAGAGTAAGAGTAAGTAATTGATTTTTAATAACTCGAAAGCAAAGGTTTTAAATTCGTTATTAAATCAACGTGCCAGCCCTACAGCATACCGGAACTATGTGTTTAAGGCGGACAATGTAACAGTAACTTGTTAAAATCGGATTATATAAATGGTATCGTATCGGTCACGAGTTTTGATTTACATCATTGTTTCAACCGGATTTCTATACGTTCAATTTATTCGAGAAGTTTAAGCTTTTGTTTTTATTTCGTGGAAGCCGTGGGAATCGATATTCAAATTTGTTTCAGCTCTAATAGGGGATGGAAGTAAATGTGATTACCAGTTGTTATTAAAATTTTAGAGGTAGAGCAAAACATGGCAGTTTTTTATGTGTGTAGTGCGTGGTATCACGCGCCGCGCCGGGTCGGATCCCGAGCCACGCGCTGTTGGAACTAGTGGATCGTGGTGCTTCGCGTCGACTCACGCGCCGCTTGAATGTGTCGTGGAAACCCAGTACGGGCGGCGCGTGGCGTAGTGCGTGCTACCATGCGCCATGTGAAAGCACCATAAGGGATGTTTACGTTTAGATTTTTACTATAATAATTTCTCTAAATTTATATTCTTTCTGTCGCTAGAAAAATGAGTCCTAAGTATTTTATTTTAGTTTATACTTATTTTAAGCAAGCTTGGTGTGTTGCTTGTTCTCTGTTTATGAAGAGGCCGTTGTACTTTAGTAAGATACTTAATACTAATATTATTAGGTATTTTAATAAATAAGTACCTGTAATTATGTTAAAAAAATAATGACACTCATTACGCGCCAAGCTTGCGCAAAAACGATATGATATTGGTGTCGGTGATGGCAAATCAACGGAAATGGGATTTAATTTCAGTTGAGTGACATAATGTGACACACGGCCGATTATACTGACAAGGTAACAGCTGCAGTGGGACATGGATGAGTCATACAAGTGAGTGGTGGCGCCACTTTCTTTGTGAAAGTGACAATTTTGACAGCTCTTCTTTGGCTTAATTTTAGTTCTAGTTTTTACCACGTTTGTAAAGATCAATGTCGTATCGTAAGATGAAGTAATTTTCTATTTAATTTACCAGTGCTAAATGTATTAAAATGACGAAAGTAGTGGATAACAGTTTTTTGATGAAATCATGAATTAGTTTAAGTAAGACGGTCTAACTTGAAGCAGGCAATGGACCCTAGATTTTTAGTTCTTTTTCGACCAGTTATTCTGTTAGGTAATTTAGTTTATTGGTACATAAAGAACAACAACACAGTACATAGCATATGGACAGCGTAGTTCAATAGTTTCGTCATCTTTGTCTTGTTCCACGTTTTAGGTGTGCATCTTACAGTATCATCTATTTAAGAAATTAGCCTACTTCCCAGGGTGTGAAAGAAGTGGCCAAGCTATACAACCAGGTAGCAATAAGTTAGCCGAACTTTCCAACCGTGTGTGTTCAAATTTTTTACCAAAGTAATCAGCATTAAAACTTTACTGGGATCAAAGCGGGAGCGATCATCAATAAAATATTTATTTTGCAAGCGAAACACGAAATCATGCACGTCTGATGTGTGACGTCATTGATTTCCCGCGGGAACATGGCCGCTAGAAAATTTGATTTCAATTTTATGTATATGTTCTGTTTTGATTTAGAACTAGGGTTGTCTTCTCGACTTTGTGACTGCATTCGTATTTGTGATATTTACTAGTACCAATTTTAAAGTAAAATTATAATTTTTATGTAAATACTTCTTTTGTTTTGCGATAGCAGGTAACATAATATAATGGGGTGACAAAATAATAAAGGGCCCCTTGCTAAAGTAGGTGGTAGGCTAAAGTGCCAAAAAATTTATAGGTATTAATTTTACACAAATTTAAATGTTTGCACTATGAATGATTTTCAGTCAAATTTTAGTAAGTTAATATTTGTTTGCTGCTTCACTAGCCAACCGCTATTTTAAGTAATAGATTCGTTCATTTTCCCCACATTATTTATTTGTACTTTATGCATTTTACAATATGTATATAGGCAAATTTAATGCCATAAGCAATATAGTTGTACAATAAAGTATATATATATATAGTTGATGACTTGATTGGCGCGGTGGGTAAGCGATTGGACTGCTGCGCTAAGGGTTGCGGATTCGATTCCCGCACGGGACAAAAATTGCTGATCCGCAGATGTTTTTCACGAGTCTGGGTGTTCGTGAATGAGATATTTCATGTTTGTGTTCACAATACCTAGTGTAGGGTGAAGTTTTTTTTAATTAAAAAAAATCCCACTTATTAACAGATCGCGATAATTAAAACATTATTATATTGATGACTTCGGCGTAGTAGCTAAGTCATTAGACTTCTGCATTAAGGGCTGCGCGTTCTATTCCTACGCTGGAAAACAATATTATTTGACACGTAGATAGTTACTTAGACCTGAATGCTTACGTATGTGATTTTTTATGTTTCTGAAGCGCACCCACGATACAGGACCAGATCCAAGAGAGAAGCGACGTTTTTTTTTTCTGAATCATTTTTTTTATGTTTCACGATACAAAACAAAATCCAAGTGAGAGGCGACGTTCTTTTTCTAAATCGTAGTCTTATTGCATTGCACAAAAAGTACCAGCAAGTCACCTATAAAAGTTGAACGAACTGGTACCAATACGAGGGGTGTAAGACTAATGTTCGGCTGTCGTACGTTCGATGTAAGGAATGAGGACCGTTAGATAAGAGAATGGAGTTCCCCACACTTTAGATGTCAGAGCAAGTGAGGTTTAGACCTGGCTTAGCGCGGCCATAGAAAAATACATTGCGAAAAGCTTAGAAGCGGCACTATGATAAAGATAAAAGATAAACACAATATGTTTCATACATTTATTTATATGAGACATGTGGTGTTAAAAAAATGATGGACACGAGCGGGACTCGAACCCGCGACAGTCGCCGTACCGTGGCGCCGATTATTCGATGGATGCGAGCAGTGACACGGTGGCTCAGTTGGCAGAGCGGCGTCACGTTACTGCGACTGTCGCGGGTTCGAGTCCCGCTCGTGTCCATCATTTTTCAAGTTTCCCTTTATCAATTTAAAATTTAAGCCTAGCATGGCAACATACAAAAAAGATACAAAAAGTCATAAGAAAAAATCGCGTATAAAATACTGACAACGATTCAGACGAAAATAAAAAAGCGCGAGGAAGTAACCTGATAATCAAAACTACAGAAACATACAAATGTAAAGATAAAACAAACATACATCCAATAATATGATAAGAATTAAAATTTCCTGCGTCGATAAGTACTTGGCTATGTATTAGTGTATAGAATAGGCCCCTCACCACAAACTCTTAAATCTAGTCATATTACGTTGTGGGAGCGAGACGCCACGTTACACTGCAAGAAGCTGTGTCTCGCTTCCACATCGTAAACTGTATTGTTTTAGGAGTTCATAATAAGGGGGAAGAAATGAGTTTGGACTCTAAAAACTACTTAGGTAGTTTCTCTTGAAGATCGCGACTATAAAAGCAGTTTCTAACGCCTGTTGAGTTTCCCACTAATTTTATGAGAAACTTCGATATATAATTAAAAACTGTAAAAGCCAAAAAAATATGCACTTTGTCCGACATTTGAACCCATTTACCTTCCGCTCATTAAAAAACTGCCAATAAAACAGCGTAACAATAAAATTATCGGATTTTCTTTTTGATATTCGAAGCCAGTCTCTTCCTCTCTGTAATCGCGCTTTACTACCACAAGGCGAAAGAGGCAGTGACTCAATATCTTCAGATACCTATAGAAATATTGACCCCCATCCCAAACCATCATATTATTCTTAGAAATTACTTCATTTGGAGACATAGGGCGGAGTTTCGTGGGGTTTCGTATAAATTCGTACAATTTGTTATATGAATGACGTCATTAACCTTAAACGCAAGGGGAGCGAGTTCCCCTTATACAGCTATACACTATACATGGACTCAGATTGAGGGAGTTATTTTATTTTTATGCTGTAATGGGTGCCCGTTCCAAACCAAGCTTATAAAGTCAGCCTACAACTGTCCCACTGCAGGGCGGAAGCCTCTTCTTATATAAAGAAGAAATGACCATTAATCGCCAAGCTAGTTCTCTGCGGGTTGGTCAGATTAATTCCAAACAGTGTTTACAGTCACTGGTTAAGTCAATAGTGTCTTTGAATACCTAACAAAGTATATATAACATTTATGGGAAGTTTCTAATATAACATTGGAAAAGTCTGTCTGTATGTTTAAAGCTGCAACTTCAAACAAATCCGGTCCGTACACCAGTAGGCTACTACAATGAATTTTATGACCTCAAAATCTACCTTCAAGTATTTTGGTGTTACTCTGAAGATAATAAAAATATATATCTAACTTGCACACAAGATGTAACCGTGTAATTTTTGCAAGAGTATCATCATCATCATCCGGAAGACGTCCACTGTACATCAAAGGCCTCCCCCTTAGAACGCAACATAAACTTTATCAATGCAAAAAGTCACGTCTGTGGGTCGCTCCCTTGTTACAAACTAACTAAACATGTTTGCCTGTAGTGTGTTAGTAGGCAGTCTTTACTTGTCTTTTTCTTGGAGTGATTACAAAAATATACTATAGTCCTATTAATTTAAGGGCAGTAATCCTTTGTTCAGCAGTGGACGTCTTCCGGCTGATGATGATGAATCCAAAATGCCTTTGTTCAACAGTGGACGTCTTTCGGCTGATGATGATGATGATGATGAATCCAAAATGAGTTCTACACATGCCTCATAGAATTTTGAAAATTACGCGATCATGAGATGTTCTTTTTGGGTAAATGTGAAAAAAATACTCATTATCGTGCCCTAAAGCTAAAGGGATTCCCTAAAACAAAATCCGTTCTTTGTCCAATAATCCTGATACAAAAACAATAATAATTTACTTAATCATATTTTACAAAATCCATTTGCACCAAAAATTATGACTGAAACAATATCTAATCTTCACCAATCAATAACTTTTAAACCTAACATACTAATATAGATTCTATCACAGAGGCCATAAGTTTGAATTTCGATGTAGCTGAAGGTGATATACATGGTTTATCAGTTGATAAATATATAGTATCTATAGAGTATAATATCAAAAAAGAAATATTCATTGCAAAATAACCGATAAAGAAGCACGTAGACGAGTGTAATTAACCTAACAAATTAGAAAAATGAATAACACATCTTGCAAGTACTACACTGAGAGAACATTAGGATGGATGTTGAATAACAAGATCATAGTTATCCTGTCTCTCCTTTCATTCTCCTTATTTGTATCAACATTAGCAATAGCTGGTCAGAGGAACAGGCTGAGTAATGAACTTGAAGATCTGAAGAACAGTTTGACAACTACGGTGACACCTACACCTTCAGAAGTCACAGATCAGTCAACAGAAGCACCTACTGTTCCTTCAGAAGTGACAAATCCATCAACAGATGCACCTACTGTTCCTTCAGAAGTGACAAATCCATCAACAGATGCACCTACTGTTCCTTCAGAAGTGACTGATTCATCAACAGAAGCACCTACTGTTCCTTCAGAAGTGACTGATTCATCAACAGAAGCACCTACTGTTCCTTCAGAAGTGACTGATTCATCAACAGAAGCGACTACTCTTACTTCAGAAGGGTCTTCAGATCAGTTTGGATTAGTATAATATAAGTTAAAGTGTTTTTGCTATTCATATTTGTGCGTAGACCGTGTAAATTAGTGTGAGTTGAATATTGAACTTACTTTGAATTTGTCACGTGGTGAAGCTAAAAGCATTTAATTTCGTTTAAGGAGATTTATGTGTAAACCCCTTTAATGGTTTTTAATCTACCGATATCAAAGACTTTAGATATTTTTTTAAATACGTGGTTATCGTTATCTGAATGATAAAAAATGTGTATTATGTTGGTACTAAATTTGAGAAATTCCTTTGATAAATTCTTCATCTATTTTTAATTGTAATATACAACGTAATGTATGTTAACTAAGCAGATTGTTGTTATCCCATTTAATTATTTAGATAATACATCAACTAATGTAAAAAATGTCTCTTTCAAATATAAAAAAACAATGTTTTTATTGCATAAAATAATATATCTGTCCCCGTCATTTGCATGTCAAGGAATAGAGATGTCAATAGACTGGCTGCTGGCATTTCACTTGACATGTTTGTCCAAATATTCGTGGTACGTTAGTAATGCAAAATACACCGTAAATTTTAATGCAATAGGGTTCATTTTAGCACTCGTATATATCGCAAATATTTGTACAAATACGCCAAGTGCAGTGCCACCATAAGGTGATAATTCAATGACGTTCTATCATCCTTTGTTAAGAGTAATTATGTTTCTGATACATAAAATGTCTGTAAAAATCATTTCCTGTAAATATCTGATACAAAACCCTGATATTGTAATCAATTAAAAAAAGTAAATTTTAAGAACACCTATGTTTTTTATTGTTATTATAATCAAATGGATTTGCTTCCAAGATAATATTTACTATCGGGCAATAAATCAATCGAAGATAAAAATAAAGATCTTACTTTATAGAAGACGATACGTTTCAAACTACATAACATTATAAAACGCATAACTTAGCATAGACAGCTGTATGTAATAGACTTGGTCCCAATGGGGATAATAGGGGAAGAACCTATTGCCATCAATAGGACACAAATCGAGACTCCGTGAGAATTACCGAATAGAAAAACTCAGTAACACTTTGCCCGATCTGGGATTTAAACCTAAGACCTCATGCTCAGCAGTCGCACTTAGCGACTAGACCAACGAGGCAGTCATAAAAATTATGTCTTCATCATTCTTGGAGTGATATGGCCATTGGAATACCAAGTCGAAGGTTGTAAGTTCTAACTCCGGTACGCCATGTCTTTTCGAATGCATGTGCGTACTATAAATTAGTTATCAGTTGCTAAAAACGACGAAGGAGTACATTGAGAGGAAACCAGAATAACTTAGAGATTTTTCTACGGTGTGTCAAGCCATATTAAAGGCCTACAGGCGGTTTAAACTCCAAAACCAAGTTAGTCATCAACCAAATAATAATGAGAAAGCTGGGATAGAACATAGTTACTCCAGACTTTATGCATCATCATCATCATCAGCCGGAAGACGTCCGCTGTAGAACAAAGGCCTCCCCCTCAGGTAAGGCGGAAGGGTGTTACAGAAGACGCTGCTGCCCATCTTCTGGATTTTCCCTTAGTCGCCTCTTACGACACCCATGGGAGGAAAGGGGGTGGTCAATTCTAGGTCGGAAACCAATCGGCAGACTTTGTGCATGTTACACAGAAATAACAGACATTATCGACAGTAAGTTAAATTCGCATTAAAACAGCTCATGGTAGATGCTAAGTTTACTACAATTGTTTTTACATTACCTGTGACATTACTATCAATGTTATCGACATGAGTCACTGTTGTTTTTTTCTGTTTATCGTTCGGCCATTTTGTTTCAAGTTGACGCGGTAGTAGAGTGGCAACGCCGCGTTTTGGCAGTTTTTGGTGATATTGTGTTACTGAAAGACTCAGAAACACTGGTGAAATGTGGGTACATACATCTCTGCCTACGAGGAATACAGATGTGAATATATACAAGTATATTATACCCACCGGGTCCTATTATGTTTTTAATCTAAGAACCCATTAAAAATACACACATAATTTAATCCAAATCGGTCCCGCCGTTTAGGAGGAGTTAGGTGACAAACAAACTCACAAAGGAATTACTTAAATTATAACTAGATTATAATGTTAACTAAATAAAAAGCGTAACTTAATAAAATAAACTTTTAAATATTTTATGGATACTCTGAAAAAGAAAAGAAACTAATGATCAGAAGAAAAATTGCAATACATACGAGTAACAAATACATTATCATGATATAAAAAAGGTAAACAACAATTTAATAAAAATAGACTCGAACGGAATTTGAACCTATGATTTCCAACGATCCATGACGACAGATCTTTCAAATTGTCGCCAAAAATCACCTAGGAACAAACTGTTTGCTTATATAACCGTCTTAAGAAACACTATTAAAAAACATATTTTTTTCTTATCCTAAACAAAAATATTAAAAGCAGAGTTTTCCATAACAACTTTGCATCCAGTTCAGAATCTAAATAACTTAATGATATTTACAAGAAGCTTCGTATCTCACTGAATATCTTAACTAAGTCAGATACAATCTTCTGTAGTGCAGTTTAAGCCGCAGTTTTGTAGTAACTGCTTTATTTAGGTTGAGAAGTGTCGTCATCGGCGACACCTTGCCCTCTAGCGGCAAGCCATCGAATTAGAATATAAATTGAACTCTTATATAAACATTTATAATTTGCATTTAAGGGGATGCCAGAACGTAGGCTTGGGAAGACTATGAAGAGTATAATGTGGTTTTATGGAGAGCAGGCTCGTGTCTAAGTTCAGGGGAGCCGGTTAATGGAGGTTAAGCTGCGCTTTCCGCGGTTAGCTCGTGGATGGTAGACCATACATTATCATCATTTGGCTGTTTAATAAGATCGTCAGTTGTTACAGATAGTCTAAGAGCTTGTGTTACCTAGTAACTGGTTAAAGAGTGTGTAGTTGTATTCGGTTAGACTGGGAGCCGTCAAAGTATAAGATTGAAATAATTATGTCATACTAGCTGCGCCCCGCGGTGTTACTCGCTTCATTTTTTGGGATAAAAAATAGCCTGTGTTAATCGACGGTGTCAGCTACCTTCATAATATGAAATTTCATTAAAATCCATTCAGTAGTTTTTACGTGAAAGAGTAACAATCATCCATGCATCCTTACAAACTTTCGCGTTTGTAATATTAGTAGGGATTAATGGTATTGTCACATATTATTGTTAAAACGTCATGAGGTCGAAATCTTATGTCATCCTCATTAATATACTCTTTTTGATTTCTATTCGTCAACTCTTTTGCCACTTATCTAGGGCCATGTAGTTGTTTGAGTCTTATTTAAATTTGAACCTTACATTAAATCTCTTTAGGTCGAAAATCTGTTAATAAACAAGGCCAAAGTAAGACCCTTATAAATTAACATTATCATAAGGAAAATATTTTAATCCACTTAACCAGCGTACATAAAACAATTAATTTATACCTTCCATTGGAATCAGACGTTTTAGAGTAACAAATATAATAAAAAATAAGTACCTTAATAAATACATTTTTTTACTATAGCAACCCACCCTTAAAATTCACCGGTAGCAACACAAACGACGTTCGGCTAATACGTTATAAATATTCATAGTCATAAGTAGCTCCCGACCTATCGAACGTTTACGACTTGGCCAGTGTTATCTGGCCCGCGACCACCCATTTAAAAGCCCCGCTTAATCCCTAAAACACTCAAACGAAAAGAGGAAAGGAGGGTCTTTGTATTCTAGTCATCTGTTCTTTACCAAGGAAAGGGATTCCGATACACATTATACGATATTTCAATTCAGTATTTATATTTCCTTCGGGAGTATGGCTTTAAATCCGTGTGGAGAGCGCTGAAACGTTTTTTGGATTTGTTTCCAATGCTTTGTTTGAAACTGTATATCGTTTCGCGGTTTCCGAGTTTTTAGTCACTGATTGTATCCTTGATATTATGCTTGACTAGTTGCACCCCGCGGTGTTACCCGCTACATTTTTTCAGGATAAAAAGCCCATGTGTTAATCCAGGGTATCAGCTACCTCCAAATGAAATTTCATCAAAATCGGTCTAGCCGTTTTAGCGTGAAGAGTACAAACATACAAACACATTCACAAACTTTCAATATTGGTGTAATTAACAGATTTTTAGGCACGAGGCTCTTCCAGAGATGATACGTATCAGCGAATCCTGGACAGCCAACCTCGCTTCTATCGTTGTTGACTGTAGTCTGGTCAATCTGTACACTACAGTCTGAACAGTAACTATTCCCATTACACTACTGGCGTCTGGCTCAATGGTCATGTGGATACGAAGAAAAAAGCTCGATAACTCTTCTATTAGGGTAACAATAGAATACAGGACTGATAGCCGAGTGAGGAAACAATGTGACGAAACCGGCACACCTGAGAGATTTTTGAACGGCGTGTAAAGCTATGTCAGAGGCCTACAAGCGGCTTAAACTCTGACACCAGATTGTTCATCAACTGTACTATAAGAAGAGAAAAGAATTGAATATATAAGGATAAGCCTTTCCTTCAACATAACTTTAAATGACATTATAGCCTTTTTTGTTTTTGGGGGGAATCCTTCAAAAGGCACCCAGCACCCTGTGGGGTGGGGACCGGGGTGTGTGTGATTTCTACCTAACTAAAACCACCCCGGTGGTCACCATTTGACCCATTTGATTTGATTTGGGAAGTCCCGGGACCTCTAAAAAGGCCAATTCTAGAACCTCCCCATGCATCGCCTATGTGGCACATCCCTGGGGAAAACATTTATAGCCTTGATTATATTGACAAAGAAATGCATAAAGTTTAAAGTACGCAAAATATGAACACATTTTATCGTAGGTATATTGTACGATAAGCAGTATAATAATTATGATAAGGAATGTTGAGAAGTTAACAACCGATATTTATGATAATAATATATTAATGTTTATAATCTAAAGAATTAAGTATTTTAACGAGACAAATAAGCAAGCCTATTGTTGTCCAGCGCCCTCAATCAGAGTCACCGCCCCCATCATTATGGTCATCAGCTTGAAGATGTCAACTGAACAAAGCCCCCCCCCCCTCTTTGGAAGGATCACCGCCTTACGACTTGCTTTTTCTGTCTTCTTCTTCTTCGAATTGGCATGAGCCAATAGCCACATGAAAAAGGTAACTCCGTGGTGTAGAGACTGGTCAGTCAACAAGGATGATAGCGAGGTTGACCGTCCAGGGTGCGTCGGACGTACTTAAATATCGTCACACGTGGAAGCTCTCTACTCGGTACCAGTAGAGAGTTTCCAGATTTTTTCCGTCACAGAGACTTTGTGTGACATGTATAATTAATTCTATTGTGATTTATAACAAACAGTAGATATTAATATAAATTTGGCACTTGCAGAGAATTGTGACTATGCATTTGATTCAGTTCAAAAAATTATTGGCTGAGCAAAGAGGTTCGCGATATCAATAAAAGGACTATACATACAGACGAATGTAGAGTATCTTTCTTTATGAAGTTGGTTAAAAAGATCGGTATACGTAAACTCTGTAATGGAAGCAAAGATAATCCACATCTTTATGTGAGTAAGTTTTACAGCGGCCTAATGAAAGATTCCATCGGTATTGCGATAAAAGCGGGTGTATTCTGGAGAAAAGATAAAAGGTTCCAAGTGAGTACGATACACCAATCTTTTTCTCAACTCAACTTTATCTATATGTTGAGAAAAAGATCTCTATCAGTATCTATCAGTCCCATTTACCTAAGCTTCTTAATTGTGATAAATAACGCATTGTTTCAAACGGAACCTAATCTACAATTTGATTGGTTTTATCAGTGAGTAAAGGGAGGATATATACCTAGAACAGGTGTCAGGGTTTCACATAATTGTACCTACCTGTTTTATGGCCGTATTTATTTTTATTTAAATGCCTCAGAAAGTGTTTATGAATGGCAAATAGGTTTAGCTTCTTTACATAAAATGAACACTGCCTTGCTAAATGTGGACACGGAATAACACTTGCTTTCTTCATCTACATAGTAAACGGTACAGGTGTAATTTGAATCATTAGGTACCTTACTTCTGTCAAATAAAAATTAGGCATATTTGTGTACATAATTTGTGTAAATAATTGACTGCCTCATTGGTCTAGTGGTGCGACTGCTGAGCACGAGGTCCTGGGTTCGAATCCCGGGCCGGGCAAAGTGTTACTGGGTTTTTCCATTAGGTCATTCTCAGTAGCAGCACGGAGTCTGGATTTGTGCCCGGTTGATGGAAATAGGCTCGCCCCCGATTACATTGGGACCTAAAAACATAACTGGCGAAATGTGGGTGTACTGTAGGTGCACCTCTGCCTACCCTTTCGGGGAATATAGGCGTGATGTTGTGTTGTATACATAATCTTTGGTGTCTGGGTGCTTGTTATAACTGTGGAAAAAAAACACATCTATGTCAAAGATATTTATTTATTAACCTCCGTTTTCTCAGAATAGTTACATAAAACTCTTGTACATCGATACTTTGTCAGTCATCTCATCAAAGAACGCGTACAAATGAGATCGTTTTCCCTTCGAAATTCCACTTTTCGCTCACCCATCAATTGGTTGCCACGAAAATTGATCAAATAAAAAAATGTGGTGAATATTTTTGGAGGTTCACTTTGTAACTTCTTTTTCCTTTTTGTATCAAAATGTCTGTGTGGATGTGGTTATTCTCAATCAGGGAATGAATTTTAAATTTGGAGTGCCAGTGTTTTGTAAACGGAAAAAACCATTTGCGTTTCAAATAGCTGATACTTAGTTGCATTTTGTACTTTAAATAGTTTTTAATGAATTATGCGAGCATAGGCGCTTATGGAAGGCTTATACACATTCGGATGGTAGAAATATCCTCTCTATGTTTAAAAACAAACAAGACGTCTAAGAGTGCCTTAAATGTTATTTATAGGTCATAGTTATTTTATCATCATAATTAGCCGGAAGACGTCCACATTAAAATTCATTCAGTAGTTTTTCTGTAAAAGATTTACAAACATCCATCCATACTTATAAACTTTCGCGTTTATAATATTAGTGGGGACATATGCACAAATTTGCAATATGTACAGAGGCTAAATGCTATAGGCATTCTCTCCCAGTCATCCATAGGACGTGGAAGAAATGTGACCTTAGTAATACAATATGTTTTCGTAGATTTTAATAGGCAAATAAAGTACGTAACCAAATCAAAACCAGTTGCAGCCCACACAGTTCCGGAGATCAACATGCAGTAACAAAAACAAATAACCAATAACGAAAGAAAACTTTTTATTTTACTTCTTAATTTGCTAGTTCGGAAAAAAAAAAATACTTTTCTCTCCCGTTGCCAAGTTGACGTAAAGATCTGTCTATAAATCACCCACTAATGCTACCTACTACAAAATAATATTTGACCCATTAACAATAAAAACATACTACATTTAGCTATTTAGTTGACAAAGACAGTAACCAAACATGATACAAAAGGCTCCGATCAAACTTGTTTTGACATATAATAGCTGGAACTTTGGTAGTTAGCGCGCCTAGACATTTATGAACGGGACAATATATAAACTGATAGCGCTTTCTCCTTAGACGTGTTCCTCCTAATCCATAAAAAAGTTAAATTAATCCATGGACTAAATTATACCTATTACTTTCGTTTGCATGTCAAATAATTGAGATGTCAGTAGACTTAATACGGGTTTTAGTTAATGCAACGTATAATGTCACTGCAAAGCCTGGGTATACTATAAATAATGTAACTAACTGTAATGTACCCCTTTACTACCCCTATACCCTAGTTCTACCCCTTTGGGGAATACAGGCGTGAATTCGTAGCGATCGTTTACTCAGGCTATCCAAATTTTTCGACAACCCTAGCTAAATGATATCGACATGTATTTAATCATCGTTACTTACGAAGGTTCCAGCCGCAGCAGGTTGACAACCGCAATAGCCGATATGACTGTTGGACTGCCAAGTCAAAGGTCACAAAATCCAGCACGCACCAATGTCTTATCGACTTCATGTGCGTATAAATTAGTTATCAGTTGCTAAAAACGGTGAAGGAAAACATCGTGAGGAAACCGGCACACTTGAGAGATTTTTCAACGACGTGTAACGCCATGTCAGAGGCCTAAAGGTAGTTTAAACTCTGATATCAGGTTGTTAATCAACCATAGGATAAGAAGAAGAAGGAATTTCGTTTAAGAGATCGTGAGAAACCTAAGGCTGTACCTTCAAAATGACTGCCTCGTTGGTCTAGTGGTTGCTAAGCGCGACTGCTGAGCACGAGGTCCTGGGTTCGAAAACCCGGGTCGGGCAAAGTGTTACTGGGTTTTCCCACTAGGTAATTCTCAGTAGCAGCGCGGAGTCTGAATTTGTGCCCGGTTGATGGCAATAGGGTCGCACCCTGTTACATTGGGACCTAAAAACATAACTGGCGAAATGTGGGTGTACAATATGTGCACCTCTGCCTACCCCTTCGCGGAATACAGGCGTGATGTTATGTTTACGTTTTATGTGTACCTTCAAAACATACTCGCTACCTACTATAACTTGTACCGTAAGTTGTGGTCCCACCTGGCCACGATGTGTAGGTATAACAGTCTCAGAGCACTTACACACTGGCCTTGTTCTAATGACCAAAGTTTTCAGTGTTACCAACTTAATATATACGAAATTACCATACCTATAACATTGTGGTTTAATGGTGCTTGGATAAAAGGACATTAGTATCAAATTGGCTTTTCAGCTTGATAATGTTGTTTGTAAATGATCCTTACTGTGATATGGAATGACAAAAGTCGTACGGGGTTTATTTTGATTGTCTTATTGAGTATTATTTTACATGGTTTGGGTAAGGGTGGGCTACTAAGAGGGATGTTCTGAGCATGAAAATTATGGGGCAAGGGCTCCGTTACTCCGAAACTAGTCGGGCATTCTTGAATATTGACGTGAGTAAAAACCGGGAAAAATAGTAGATAATATGGATAACACTCACGAAAGTTATTATGGTAAATCATCATCTCAGCCTGGTATCACCCACTGTTGAGTATAGGCCTCCCTTTTTTTTTGCCATTTCTCTCTATCTTGAGCATCTCTAGTCCAGGTATTCTTGGCGAATTAGTTTATGTCGTCAACCCAACATGCTTTTGGCCTACCTTGGTTTCTTTGACCCAACCTTGGCCTCCATTCGGTCAAAGCCTTACTCCATCGTCCATCTTTCCGTTTGTCCATGTTACATGTTATATTTTAGACTTTTGTAACTAAGCTAAATAGCATGTTGCTATACTGCTATAAAACTAGCCGTAACTAGTTTTCCTAACCTAAAAACACAAAATAAACGTTAAAACATAGTACAGTAACGTGTCGGGTTTAAAGCCCATAAACTAGTAACTGTTGCTAGTTTATTGTTTACGAGTTAAACTAACTTCGTCGTTTGTATGTTATAACGTATGCGGTGTTACAACAATGATCTGCCCCCTTAGGGTCCCAGCACACATATCAACTAGAAAGGGATCGTTACAGAATCGCCTTTCGCCTCGCAGTCAAACTGGCGACCAAATTTAAGCTCGTAACCAAAGCGGCTCAGCTCCTGTGATACGTCACCTCGGCTATAGCTAGGTGACGCTTGCGGCTCGCCGATCGCTGCTGGTTGAAGAGATGTTTGCTCTGGTACAGAGAGGCGTAAGCGCGGGGATGGCGCGAGGTAAGCGCGGGGATGGCGAGCCGTGAGCGCGAGAACTGCAAGTGGACCACGTGACCGCACCGCGGTTCGAGCTTGTCCCGAGGCGAAGCGATTACGTTAGATATTCGATTATTATGCATTGCATTAGGGAGTGACATACAAAAAATACTGTACGGCTAAAGTTGATACAATGATGATCCTTTTCCGGGTTGTTATGTGTGCTCTGACCTTTACCATGAACTCTGAAAGCAAGACATTTTAAGTTGTGGAAGAGAGATGCCGTACTACACTGCAGGTAGCGACGTCTCGCTTCCACTACGGAAAATGTCCTGCGGTAAGGGGACTTGGCCTCGAGCAATCCTACACTGATGTGCTTTTAATAAAAAATAACTTTTTTTTTTATTGTAACTCGTAGGTTTTCAATTGATCCATTTTGATCCTTACCTTCAGTAATACCTGAAGGGATAGACAGTACTTAGATTTGTTTGAAAAAATAACAAGTGACGTCACAATGCATTATAATATTATCAAGGCCAGGCCTTCAGTATATAAATAGTTCGCTATTAAATGTTCGCGGAAATAAAGATAAAAAGCAGTTGCGTGTTCATCGTCTATTATGAATGTTGCTAACTATAGTTTATTAATGCATTCAATTAATATAAACAGACCTGTGAATAGGTATTTAGTATTCCGTTGTTTGTTTTGATGATAGTGCTTTTTAAACCTTCGAATGTTACATAATATATTTCGTGTTGACTGCCTCGGTGGTCTAGTAGTCGCCAAGCGCGACTGCTGAGCACGAGGTCCTGGGTTTGAATCCCGGGTCGGGCGAAGTGTTACTGGGTTTTTCCATTACGTAATTCTCAGTGGCAGCACGGAGTCTGGATTCGTGCCCGGTTAATGGCAATAGGCTCGCCCCATATTACCTTGGGACCTATAAATATGACTGGCAGAACCAAGTTTATTTTCGTGATTTAATTGTAAAAACGAATAAGTAATATTTAATCGTCTGGTTATTTTTTTAAATAAATTAGCTTTAAACAAACTATTTAGTATATTAAATACCTACACAATGTATAAGTTATACATTGTGAGCAAGCCTGCATCTCAAGACACAGAACATGTAACATTTAATCAAAGTGACACCATTACTGTTCTTAAGGCTGATCCAGACTGGCGTCTTCGGTCATAACTCAAACGCACCGCAACGCTGGCAAATCCTGCTCATTAGTCGTCCCGACCCTCTAATGTGTACTCGTCCTATTAAGTGACGGCTTACTAGCTTCCTACACCCCGCTTTTGTCGTGTACAGTCGGAAGAAAGATACACATTATTCTGAAAGGTTCTCGAATATGTTTTTGTGCATGGTTTATAATTTTGATCGTCATTTGTTTTATTGCTGTTTTTTTACATATGACATTGATTAGTTATTCTTACTGCAGATATTAGAAAAGTTCACGTACCTACTGATTGATTTTTGATGTATAGGATGAAAGATCATAAATATAAATTATTAACATTAAGTAATATTAACAATATTTTTTAGACTGTGTCACTAATTGCAGCCCTGTTGGTCTAGTGGTTGTTTAACGCGACTGAACTGACTGAACACGAGTTCCTGGGTTCGAATCCCGGGTCGGGCAATGTGTCCTAACATAAATGGCGAAATGTGTGTGTACAATACGTAGAAATCTGCCTACCCCTTCTGGGAATACGGACGTGATGTGACGTATGTGTCATTTATTGGCTCGGAGGTTTGCCGATCACATTATAATATGTATACTCGTAAAACAAACAGAAATACATTGTGTATACAAACTTGCAGTTTCAAAAGCCATTGCCAATGTAACTTTGTTAATGTCAGCACTTTCTTGGTAGTTAAGTTAAGACACCACACATACAATTTTGGTACCAATTAAATACTCACCAATAGCTGGCATAATACAGAACTTAAAAAAATCACTGATCCCCGAGTGGTCTGACCGTTGGACTGGCAAGTCAAATCCCGGCACGCCAATGTCTTTGTCCACTATCCACTCATGTGCTTAGTACTTTTAGTTATTAGTTGCTAAAAACGGTGCAGGAAAACATCGTGAGGAAACCGGCAGACCTCAGAGACTTTCCAACGGTGTGTAAAAGATTTTTCCGGAGTATCGGGAAGAAGAAGACCCAGGCGAATATACCTCGACCAAATCGCAGATGTTCTGCAAAAAGGGCAAGTGAGAAGTACCCTCAACCCACGAGCGTGTATGAGGAATGTGATGCGTGTGAATAAAGCGAAAGAAGTATACCAGGATCGTAGCAAATGAAAATCCGTGGTGTCTACCTACCCCTCAGGGAAACAGGCGTGACTTTATGTATGTAAAACCATGTTAGAGGCCTACAGATGGCTTAAACTCTGATACCAGGTTGTCCACTAACCAAGCAATAAGAAGAAAGACAAAATTTATAGTCTGTGAAAATGTTCTAATTTCAAATCTGACGTCTGTCAATACCTACCTTTGAGGAAGAGCGTCATAAAAGGCGTACCAATACTATTTTTAGTTACAAATAACATAACTATACTATACGTACGTAGTTATGTACAACACCACGAAAAACGAGGAAATGAAGAAAAGCTGACACACAATACTATGTGAACCAGGTCATATTTATAGACATGTTTCATACCAGCGTTAAGGAAAATACACCTGAAGATATGAAAGTGTCTGGTGGCGTGAAAAATATTTATTCTCTGCCTACGGTGACGGTGACGCAATACTATATTGGTGACGTTCGAATTACTTTGTCAATATTTATCTGTTTGACAGGATATTTTGTTTTTCGGAGATTTTTATACTATCACACTAATATTATAAAGGCGAAAGTTTGTGAGTATGTTTGTTACCTCTTTACGCTCAAACGGCTGGACTGATTTTGATGAAATTTTATATGGACGTAGCTGACACGCTAGATTAATACATAGGCTACTTTCTATCCTGAAAAAATGTAGCGGGTAACACCGCGGGGCGCAGCTAGTATACTATAAATAGGTAACTGTCCTCGGCTTAAACCTAGTATTAAAAACAACCACGTACACACAAACCACAATAGTAACGCCTAAGTTTAGTAAAACCGTGTAACTTTGACATTTCTTTGTGACCTTTTAAGGCCTAAATAACCAGAAGTAATTACGTAGTAACGTTGATACTGTGACGGCTATAAGTTACAACTACTGACTTATGGCCGATTATTTAATAGTCAGTTAAAATTAAAATTCGAAAGATAAAATTGTCATTTTGACAGTTAATGTGTGGAAATAATATGTTGAAACGTCACTTATTCTACAGATAAAAAATATCTGGCGATTTAAAAATCGGCTGCCTTGTTGGTCTAGTGGTCGCTAAGCGCAACTGTTGAGCACGAGGTCCTGGGTTCGAATCCCGGGTCGGGCAAAGTGTTACTAGGTTTTTCCATTAGGTAATTCTCAGTGGCAGCACGGAATCTGGATTTGTGCCCGGTGAAGGCAATAGGCTCGCCCCCTATTACATTGGGACCTATGAACATAACTGGCGAAATGTGGGTGGACTATATGTGCAACTCTGTCTACCTTACCTACAGTGGTAGCCGAGTGGTATGACTGTTAGACTGCCGAGTCAAATGTCGCAAGATCCAACTTCAGCACGCACCAATGTCTTTTCGAATTCTTATGCCTACTACAAATGAGTTATCAGTTGCTAAAAACGGACAGAGATTTTTTGAACGGTGTATAAAAGTCATGTCAAGGCCTACGGGATGCTTAAACTCTGATTCCAGGTTGTTCATCAACCATGCTTGAAGAAGAAGTACCTATTTTACTATAATAACTTTCGTGAGTGTTATCCATATTATTCACTATATATTCCGGTTATACTCACGGGTGTATTCGGGAATGCCCGACTAGTTTCGGACTCGACCGGAGCCCTTATTCATGAGCTGGTTACGCGACTCTCCGAAACTAGTCGGGCATTCCCGAATACACCCGTGAGTATAAGCGGAATATATAGTGAATAATAAGAAGTACCTAGTTTTATAATCATAAAAATAAAGCTGTTTTTTCAAGAATAATGACGTGTAGATACTAGTAAACTTTAAGTGGTTCATGACGACATAAAAGCGTGTGTCCAAACCCTTATTGGACCTCAGACCTTTTAGCTACTTTAAACCTTTGACCCTTCAGAAAACACCGAGTGTGTTTGTGGTCTTATCAAAAATGTATGGCAATACATACAACAAGTGCTTCATAGGCGATCAAACATACAAACGACCCAAACTAATCACTAATTCTGACAAACGAATTTGTGTTTTATGTTGGAGATGGAGAGTTTCAATTTGCTTGTACCTACTTAAATTGTAGGTCCTTTTTTGATGTCATTATATTCTTAAATATTTGTAAGTATATCAAATGTCAAGGTGTTACTGTAGCTTATTAAAGGTAATTACACTCGGACTGCCTCGTTGGTCTAGTGGTTGCTAAGCGCGACTGCTGAGCACAAGGTTCTGGGTTCGAATCCCGGGTCGGGCAAAGTGTTACTAGGTTTTTTTTATTAGGTAATTCTTAGTAGCAGCATGGAGTCTGGATTTGTACCCGGTTGATGGCAATAGGCTCGCCCCGTATTACATTGGGACCTAAAAACATAACTGGCGAAATGTGGGTGTACTGTATGTGCACCTCTGCCTACCCCTTTGGAGAATACAGGCGTGATGTTATGTTATGTTTTATTTAATATTATTATTTATTTAAGCTTACGCGATATTTATTTAGATTTACGAACCAAACTAATATTATGAATTGAACATTTACCCTAACGAATTTAATACATAATAACTTTTAAGTACAATTTTGGTTTTCTTATTTGCTTTCGCCGTTATTTCAGTCAACAGCAATGAATATTAACAAATATATACAAAAGCTTCCACATTAAAGTTCTAGGTTTTCTGAATTTAAAATATTAATTTACATTAACAGTAAATCATTTATTTACAAGAATTATTTATTTAAACTAGGTATACATATCAAACTAATAATATACATATATACATTATTAAATATACCAATTGAATTAAATCTCAAATTATGCATCGAAGTGTTCCTCTTCAAGCTTCAAAAACATTCGTATTTCTTTAAGAAAGAAGTTATACATTCTTAATGTTGACTACGCATACATAATTACACATACACACATAACATCACGCCTGTATTCCCCGAAGAGGTAGGCAGAGGTGCACATTTAGTACACCCACATTTCGCCAGTTATGTTTTTAGGTCCCAATGTAATAGGGGGCCAGCCTATTGCCATGAACCGGGCACAAATCCAGACTCCGTGCTGCTACTGAGAATTACCTAATGGAAAAACCTAGAAACACCAGTCCAACCAATGTTGCCTACGATTGGAGTATATTAACTTCAAATAAGACCACAAAACAATTGGTTGTCCTTTTTCTCGGGCCCTTTTTGGAGCGTTGATCGGTCATCTAGTCGATTGTTGATCGAAGGTTAGTCTCAAACTCAGCATGGGTTTAGAAGTGAGTTCGTGAAACATGTCTTTAGAATAGTACGGCTGATTCAAATATACAATCGATCTTCTTCTTACCGTATGGTTGATGAACAACCACCGTTGAAAAATCACTCAAGTGTGCCGATTTCCTCACGATGTGTTCCTTCACCGTTTTTAGCTACTGATAATTACTTTACAGTACGCACATGAATTCAAAAAGACTTTAACGCATGGGTTTGAACTTGCGACCTTTGACGTTTCAGTCCAACGGTCATACTACTCGGCTATCACTGCTTATAACATCGATCAAGCTCTAATATACGAACGGAAAAATACCATATCATTTCTAGAGCAAACAAAAGGTCAACATATAATATTTTAATGAATAAATACGTCAATTGGCATGGTGACTAAGTACCCAGGCAAGTTAGTAGTAGCTAGTAAAGGTCAAAGGGAAATGGTGTGAACTGAAGTTTGTGTATATGATACACCTGTCACACTCAAATACAGGAGTAATCATGATTAAAGAGTAACTAAATTTAACTTGTAATTATAGGTATACTATAATAATAATAACAACCGATAACTGCCCCAATGCAGGGCAACGGCCTCTTCTCATATAGAGAAGGATTGAGCATTGATCACCACGCTAGCTCACTGCGGGTTGGCGATTTCAGATACTTAAATCCAAGTTTCCTCACGAAGAAAGTATTTATAACTTTGAAAAAGTCACATTGATATTTGCTAGGGTTTGAACCTGCAATCTTGTGCATACAAATCCGGTATGTTAACCACTAGGCCACCACGACATATACATATATTAATTATGATAATTATATATTAATTATTAGGAAACACCGCATAGACAAAAACCTTTTTCATAGCTTAATGATAGATCTTGATGAAAACATCCCACAGTTGGGCAAGTGGGCTTAGAATTTTCTATTGAGCTTCCTATTTAATGTTTGCGTGCTATGTGTTAGCAAAACATGATTGTACTTATCCATAATAATTTACAACATTTTTTATAGTATGTTTTATGCAAATACATTACTTGCTTACTATTCCCTCTATCATCGGTCAGATAGAAAAAAAATCATCTGGTTAACATAATTTTTGTCTTGTCTCGCACAGCAATTACAAACTTAAACACTACTATACAGGTCATCAAAAACCATAAAAAAATCTATAAAATTAAGAATATCACAACGTTTTGCAAGTACGCAAATATGTTCTTGCTTCATAAAATTCTACATCAATCACAACCGCGACCTATAAGTTTCTTCGTAAATCTACACCCGCCATAAAACAAACCAAGATTCTTGTAAAGCCGTATTTCAAAGTCTTCATTCCTTTGTATACAGACACTTTTACTGCAACGCATTCAGCCTCACGCAAGAAATCCAAACATACTTTGTGTCACAAAACGAAACAGACGCAAAAACGACATTCGTATTCCTATTCATGTAAAAGACGCAATGTATAAGAGTTTCAACGATAACCTTTTCATGACGGGTCTACGGCGTAGCTGTGTGCTACGGTTCAGTTTGCTACGAGACCCGGAGCGAGGCAGACGCGTCGCGTCTCTATCGTAGCGCTACGATACGTTCGCGTCTGAATAACTTGAATCGGTTTTATTCAATTTATGTTTGTTTTTGAATAAACGGTTTTGGACAAGTGGCTAGTGAGCAGTGGTGTTGTAATTATTGTTTTTTATTTGTTTGTTTACGATTTTTAAGTGAGTTATTTAATGGATTTTATCTTACAAATATTTTCAAAAAAATAACTAACATCGTTAGGTATATTCTGAACATGATTAAAAAAATCGCAGAAGCGCCATTCCTTTGCTAAGATAGAGTGTTGGCCTCTATATTTTAGAATTGTGTTGTGTGTTTTCCAATTAAATTGCGAGTACAGACACAATGTAACTTTTCGGAGTACTTTGGATTATATTGTTGGAAGCTCACACTAGTTGTAATTCGCTGTTAAAATGTAGATAACAGTTTTAATGTTAACAGCGGTAAAACAAAGGCCTAATTAGCTAAGCTTCGTTAATTAACAACCAATTCACAGTAACTGGCATAATTTCCTTGATTAAACAGAATTGGGAATTTTCTATTGTATTCGTTTTTGATTACGCTGTAGTTAAAAAAATATTGTAGAAGTCCGATTTTTTGGACTTTACTAATAAGTTTTTGTATTTGTTAAATAAGTCCAATACTTTTTTTTAAGGTACTCTTTGAAAATACAGCTACTACGAATACTTGTAATGAAAAACGTATCTTTACCTTTTGACTCTTAATCAGAAAAGAAATAAAATATTTATAACAATTCTATACAGGTGCCTTTGCCCCGTAGTAGGACGATCATGGCTGAAATAAATAAATAAATAATATACACATACATCATGTCCATTTACTTAGGTCTACGTTCTACTTAGGTCTCTCACTACAAAATAATAATAAAAAGAACACAGAACACAGTCAACTAAACCTGATATTTTATTTCAGGTCTAATGACTTCAATTACATTTACAAATAAAACAAAAATCGTAACCTAATTAGTTACATTTCTTGTAAAATAATAGTCGTATAAACAATTGAGCGAATTAAATGAACCGTGACCGGAATAAATGAACATTAAATGTACGGACTGAACAGTGATACCACGTGTACAATGTACTGTTTTGGGTGAAATCGTGTGAATAGTTTATGAGAACGGAATGAAGAACGGGAAGACGTACTTTTGGTCGATGCTACAGGCCTTAGCGTTGTTACCCATTATGGCGTTGAAAGGTAAGAATTTTAAATTAACAAAGGAAACTAGAAAAATAATGGACACAAGAGGGACTCGAACCCGCGACTTTCGCCGTACCGTGGCGCCGCTCTGCCAATTGAGTCGTTGTGTCATTTTTCAAGTTTCCTTTGTTAATTAAGATTTAAGCTTAGCTTAGGCAACATGCAAAAATTTTACAATAAATAAATAAAAGTTATAGGTAAGATTTTTGTTCATTTTAAATGTATTTTTATTTAATCCGTAGATTTCATCTGAAACTTTGTTGGTCTTCAATTGAACGTATACCTTCTGGATACTTTCTTCTGGATTTATTAAAAAAATAAGGACGTTTTTTTTCTATTGTGTCATGAGGAGTTCCATTCCATTTCTGCGGAGTTCATTATCAGATGACGACAACCTTTATAGGGGACTAATTTCAGAGTATACTTTTCCAAATAAAGAGAAAATTAATCAAGTCAGTCCATGCTTGACGGAGAAATAGTCGAACATACATACAGAACGTAGAATCTCCTGTTTGAAGTCGGTTAAAAAAAGCCTACGTCCACCCAAAAATTTCAGTAAATATTATATACTATATATACCGGTTATACTCACGTCGATATTCGGGAATGCCCGACTAGTTATTATAGTAAATATTAGTAAAAAATAAATATATTGGGTGGATAGTTTTGAAGATTACTCTTAACTTGACAAGTTTACTTCTTTTTAATAATTATCAACATTGTAATTATTTTCATATACATTAACAATTTTGCCAAGGATATTATTATATTCAACTTCTTAATATTAAACAACACACTAGAGGGACATTTTTAATATAAAGAAAATAATTAATTTAAAATTAAAATGTCACAGATTTTTTTAATATAGAAGATGTAGTTTCATTAAGAAATTTAATTACAAACACTGTTTCTATGTCATATAAAAGTAGTGAAAGCGCTGGCCGTGTATACAAGGATACAATATCCCTAGTTTATTTTTAAAAAACGCTACATAAATTACACCTGACTGCCTCTTTGGTCTAGTGGTCGCTAAGCGCGACTGCTGAACAAGAGGTCTTGGGTTCGAATCCCGGGTCGGGCAAAGTGTTACTGCGCTTTTCAATTAGGTAATTTTCAGTAGCTGCAAGAAGTTTGGATTTGTGTCCGGTTGATGGCAATAGGCTCACCTCCGCACAATGGGACCTAAAAACATAACTGGCGAAATGTGGGTGTACTGTATGTGCACCTCTGCCTACCCTTTCAGGGAATACAGGCGTGATGTTATGTTTCGTTTATATAAAGATAGTGATTTTCAATGTTTATTAAACATTTATTGCAGTTTATTAATAGAAATAATTAAATCTAACGCAGGGTATTTAAACACAAGGAAGCCTTGTAACACTATTATTTAAAGCCTTAGCATACTCCGATGCTAAACCACAACTTTAACAAACATGAATTCAATTTTAGACCGGGATAAATATTTGTTTGACCCACTTCTTACGCATATGCATCGCTCAGACCAAAGTCTATTAAAAAACAAACGAATAGAAGGAAACTGTAGAGAGTAAACATAGCCTACAGCGGGTAATCCTATGATTGATACTTATAAAATACTAGGTTTTGCCTGCGGCTTTGCCCGCGTAGCCTATATCCTTTCTCGGGTTGTAAACTTTCCACATAACAAATTTCTTCAAAATCCGTCCTGCGGTTTAGTCGTAACAGGCAGAGATACCTTCGCATGTGTAATATAAGTATGGATAATCATCATGCCATGGAGAAAGGGGGGGAGGGGATATTCTAATAATTAAGTAGTCTTTGCGTGTAAAAGTAATACCATCTACCTACCCATTTACACAAACTTTCTCGTCTACAGCATCAGTAGGATAGTCATCATCATCATTAGCCGGAATACGTCCACTATTGAACACAGGCCTCCCTTAGAACGCCACAGTAGGATAATATATGTACTAATCTCACATAAAGTACAAAGTGTAACTTGTTCCCAAAAATATCCGCCGCCCAAATAATCCGGGTCTTATTTTACGAGAGAAACCGCAGCAAAAGCTCTGTGAAGAGAAACTAAACTTATACATTAACGCCAGGCTTTTGGGAGGGCAGTTAAAATTCATATCTTATTAACTTAGCTAAGCACCACGTACCAACTTACTTATAACTTAGTAAAGCTTAATTAATTAGCAGATAAACCGCAATGGTTCGTTATAAGTGGATAATAATTTCTGGATTTCACTTGAATTATTATAATTTTAATGTTATAGAGCTTTTGATTGCTTAGCACTCGAAAAAGTGGAGGGAGAATTCTGTTAGATTAGTTTATTGAGGGACTAATGGTCTCCTTACCGAAATTCGCTCATGACTAGCCAACTACGCAGGAGTTAGTATAAATACAGGTGCACTACCTTATTCTCATGGTCCGATGAAACCGACCGGAAAGATATCAGGCGCAGGACCAGCGGCTAAACGTGCCTTCCGAAGCACGATATTTGAGGAGTAGACGCATGCTAATGAATCTGCTTCTAGTTAACCACAGTTACAGCACGGGACTTATTGATGATTGATTATTAAAATTTTGCAGCACTGATAGCCGAGTGGTATGATATAAAAAAACTAGGTTTTATTTAAATATAAGTCATTACATTAATATAATTCATACTTTAAATGGTATTAACCAATCGGGTGGGAAAGCATAAAACTTCGCTGTGTTAACATAGGTATCTAGTAAAATTATTGATAACAGCAAATTCGCGCAATAGAGGCGCGATATTTGTTTGCGTTTCATTTAAATGGTACAAAAATATATTGAAAAAACAACCGCACCACTTCGATCTATGTTTACCCAATAAATGTAAAACCATGAGTGCCAAACAACAATGAATGGTTCAATTCTCAGTTAGGCGGTAAAACGCCTGACGAAATCGACCGAGCAAATAGTACGCGGGAATAAATCATGCAAACCATTGCGAAATGTAACGGCGCTCTTAGGAAACGTGTATACCAACCGAGGTGTCTAAATCTTTGACGATATAAATAAAAGTGTTCCTTTGGTAATGCATTATGAATGAAATTCCTGTCTGTTGCTAGGAAAGGTTATCAGAGGCGACAGATATAGTGTTGGCAAAAAAATATTTCTGTTGGATAAAAGAAAGAAAGAAAGAAATAATTTAGACGACCTGATTAGCGCAGTGGCTAAGCGATTGGACTGCTGCGCTAAGGGTTGCGGGTTCGATTCCCGCACGGGGCAAAACTTTGTGCGAACCACAGATGTTTGTCCCTAGTCTGGGTTGTTTGTGTATGTGAATATTTTCATTGTCATGTTTGTGAAACGCACTTACGATACAGGAGAAATTCCTAGTGTGGGGCGACGTTTATGAAGAAAAAAAAAAAGAAATTGTTAGATTATAGTACAATTTAGGTGTGTATAATATATTTAGTTTCATATATTCCACCAGTCGCTAACTACCAGTTAACTCCAAGTAAAGGAGAAAAACATTACTCTCCTTCTGGTGCAATCCGATAAAAAACATACACTACCTTTTGGGATTACTGATATTATTAATTTGTCTAGCAATTTAATTTTTAATTCAAAAACATTGCACTCTACGCTTTGGTTAGCGATTAATGTCAGATTCTGGAATCTGTGAATGATTACGGATCTCATTCGCACTCAGATTATAATAGCAGCCTATAACTGTCCCACTGCACGGCAAAGGCCTCTTCTCGCCTAGAAGGATTGAGCATTGATCACCACGCTAGCTCACTACGGGCGATTTCAGATAATTAAATCCAATTTTCCTCACGATGTTTTCCGTCCCCGTTAATCTTAGAATAACTAAGAAAGTATTTATAACATTCAAAAAGTCACATTGATACTTGCCCAGGTTTGAACCTGCAACCTTGTGCATACAAATCCGATATGTTAACCACTAGGCTACCACAACCCCACTCAGATTACATAAGACAATACATCTATAGTATACAAACTGTAAGTCAGATAGTTTCTGCGTCCGGGAATGGAAAGTACAACTTAAAGTCTCGATTAATACGCAACGAAACAATATTTACTATTAAACAATCATTTATTATTTGTAAAACAAAGGTAAACAGAAATACGGATCTTAAGTTAAGTATACAGAGCGCTATGTACTTAGAACTCAATATATTATGTTTCTAAAAAACGCTCTTCATCCTCTCCTCTAAAACTAACTTGCTGTGCCCGACAGGGTCCATAATTGTTTCTTTTTAATATTACCTACCAGCCATTGTATACATTATGGGATGCAATAAAGTTATTGAGTATTGAGAACACAGTCTTCTGGTTTTGTGTACTGCGTTTATGTATTATGTTGGCCTCCTTTCTTGGCGAGCAAGGCCAGGGAGCAGTATACACGCTCCCTAACATCTACAAAGGCGTTTTTGTGTGAAGCCCATGCATTAGCATTTGGTGACAGGTGCGAACTGCCGCGGCGCTTCGTCACACCAGCCATGGTATTTTATGTTATTTATTTTATTGTTGTTTTAGAGGTTTTTCTTTTTATCGTCCCGATTTAGAAACGTATATTCGAGTATCATAAATAGGATATGATTAGGTTATATTTTGCGGCAGTGTTTTAGTTCTAAATAAAAATGTTTGGCAGCGTATAGAATGGAATATCATTAATTTCCAAGTATATTGTACAAAAAGTTCTTAACACGAAGAGAATATTTTTAGTTTAAATTTTTGGTTTATATAAATTGTGTTATATAAGTATGTAGTTTGTTAAAATTATGAAGTATTTAGTTTTATTGTTGGTAAAGTTGTTTCATAGTCCCCTGATGTTTTTTACAAAAAAAAATACGTCTCAACTTTTGCTACTAAAATATGAAACCGCAGTAGTTTTAGTTACTCAAAACCGCAATAAGTTATAGTTTAGATCCGTTATTTGATGTGTTTCATAATACTTTTTACTCTCTTATAGTACTCAATAATTACAATACGTTTTATGCTTCCAATCAAGCATCACATATAATCAAACTTTAGCATAACCGTGCAAAAGTGTAAGAGTATTAAAATATAATCTTGACATTTACGAGGAGTTTCGATTCCATAATCATCATAATCAGCTGGAAGACGTCTACTGTTGAACAAAGGCCTCCCCCTCAGGAATAGGGGGCAGATTGCCATAATCCCCACGCTTGGCAAGCGGCTTAGGGATCACAGTATAGGTGGTGAAGTTACAGAAGACAGCTGCCCGTCTTCTGGATTTCCCTTTGTCGGTTTTTACGATACCCACGGGAGGAAAGGGGGTGATCAATTGTTAGCCGGATACCATTCGGCAAATTCTATCATCATTATCATCCACAGCCTTCAATATCCTACTGCTGGGTATAAGCCTCACTTAAACAATGCAATCCGCCGCGGTCTTGTGCCAATCTTGTCCAGGTGCGCCCTGCAATCTTTATTATATCAGCAAATTCTATGATATGATGAAATAATAAATAGCCTAATTTAATTTTAAATTATTTTAAGAAGGCATTACTCACAAAACCATAGTAAAAGTAAGGCTATTTTTCCTAATTACCTGTAAAATATCAAACTTTAAAACTAGGTTAGCAGTAACAAAGAGAGTTTGGCACTGAGTCGCCTCATCAACAATAGGTTATCGACACTGAAATTTTAACTTTGTTCCAAAGTTACTAAGGTTTAATATAGCTTACAAGTTGTTGCTGAGTTAATTATTGAATGGAATTGATTACTTTGATGCCTCTGAAGTTGTGAATAGTAATAGCTTGCGAATGGATTGTGACGAGTCTGGACTTTAAACTTTGGAGACTAAAATAGTTATAACTTTCAAGAGGAGTGTCCTGATGAATAGAGCCGCTACCTAACAGGCAAATGGCAAATCCCTTGGCAAATAGAATAGAAGAGAAATCGAATAGAATGATAAATGTAACTAAGGGGATGACATTATTTTTTGACTATGTTATCTATGACATAGGTACGTTTGCCTCGGTAGACTGCCTCGTTGGTCTATCATCATTAGGCAATTGTCAGTAGAAGTACGGAGGCAGGATATGTGCCCGGTTGACGGCAACAGGCTCGACACTTTTTAAGATCGGGACCTATAAAATGACTGGACAAAATTTGGGTGTATTATATTCTGCCTCTGCTTGACAACAACGTGATGTAATGGTAATTATGACGTGAATCCCATGAATTATATTTTTCGCTTTACGAAAAAAACAAAAATAATTTTCTTACCAATCAGAATGTGGTGTCAATATTTTGGGTAAATTACAAAATGGGCTGAAAGCAATGGCCGACCACAGTCGACCGCAGCCCAGGTTGTATGCAAATATAAATCGCATTTGTGCAGTCCAATCACTTCATCAGCACTTATTTTAATTAATTATAAATTAATTGATAGATAGTTACCAGCCTTTCCTCCCGTTGGTGTCGTAAGAGGCGACTATGGGAAAATCCAGAAGATGGGCAGCACCTTCTTCTGTAACTTCACCGCCAATACTGCGATCCTCAAGTCGCTTGCCAAGCGTGGGGATTATGGTAACTCCTCTCTTTATCTAAGGGGCAGCCTTTGTTCAACAGTGGATATATATGCCACCACAATTTTGTCCATAATATTGTCTATGCCAACTAATATTATAAAAAAAATCTACTTGTCATTCTGATGAACCATATTTTTTTAAATGAGTAACCTCTGGAGTTTCTTGCCGGTTCTTCTCCATTGGAATGACATTTTGGAACCGTGCAACTAGCATCCCAACGTTTCATAAGCGCATGTAATAGGTTTACGTGAAATAAAAACATTTTTAATTTGAATTTGATGTTCTTGTATACCGGCATTTCATTTCTAAACCAAACTTAATAAACCTTAAATTAGATCATTAATAAAGTAAATATTTGGAACAATTAAGAAGGCTTATAATAAATGTAGGAGTACTTAATAATGGTACCTCTGGTAGCAGTAGTAGTAGCTAAGAACTATCTTATAACGGTAATTGAAGTCCTATCTTATTCAATACATCACTATATAGTAATCGATTGCCTTGTCGGTCAAGTGTCCGCAATGTGCGTGGTTGTTTAACGTGTAGTCCAAGGTTCCTGGGTCGGACTAAGTCAGTTAGAGTTCCATTTGGATATTTTCAATTTCTTGTAATATTGTAGTTCGGTTCCGAAATTGTATTACATTATGTGTTACAGCAACACATAAAAAGTATTTTATTTATAGAAAAAATTTAGCGGGTAACACCGCGGGGCGCAACTAGTTATTGATATCAATATACTTTGATAGGTACTTACTTGTAAAAACAACATCGAGCTATTTCTGGAATCAAAGACGTAACTCATGACAGTATTTTACATAGCTAAATAATAATGAATGTGAAATCAAACTCAAAGAAAATTCTATTGATAATTATAATTTATAAGCACCTTAATTGGACAAACATTTATACATCAAAGGAATTAAATAGCTTTTTATTAATAAAATACGTTTTCCATTTGATACAAGTGTACCTACCAATTATCGATCCCGAGGGGCTCGTAGTTACATAGGTACCGCGCAGATCAGTCGGTCTTCGAGGTTAAGTCGTGCTCGCCGCGGCCAGTCTTGTGATGGGTGACCATTTTTCAATATCGAGACCGATTTTGATGAAATTTCATATGGAGATAGCTGATACCCTGAAATAACACAAAGGCTACTTTTTATCCCGAAAAAATGTAGCGGGTAACACCGCGAGGTGCAGCTGGTATAACTATAATTTATGTAAATAATGAATTATTAGACGACCTGATTAGCGCAGTGGCTAAGCGATTGGACTGTTGCGCTGAGGGTTGCGGGTTCGATTCCCGCACGGGGCAAAACTTTGTGCGAACCACAGATGTTTGTCCCGAGTCTGGGTGTTAGTGTATGTGATATTTCGTGTTTGTGAAACGCACCCACGACACAGGAGAAATTCCTAGTGTGGAGCGACGTTTTTTTAAAAAAAAATGAAGATATTTTTTTATCTCAAAAGTACATAATGTTAAGTAGGTTTATTAGAAATCTCATAGAGTAACTGCTTTATCTAGTAATCGCAAGGGTGATGATGGTAGACGCGGAAGGTAGTATATCAAAATGTAATCACAACAAAAATACATTCACAATATCCAAAACCCTTCTTTCAGAACTTCACCGGGTAATTCTATACAACTATAAAACTAAAGTTCGCAACAAAGCCTTTTGTTAAACTTACACCTTCACGATCGAATGACGTCAACCCTGCGTTGAAACTAGAAAACGAATGAAAAACCTCGCTGATTGGTCTCTGAGACCTGATAGCGAGTTTGAAGGGTTAACTAGCTTTTTTTGTTGGGAAGTTTATTAAGTGTTTACGGCCTGTTGCTTCTTTATAGTATGATAGATGACTATACGTTTTTAATCAACTGAGCATAGAGAATTACTTTTTTTGGTCTCGTCTGTTGTTTTTTTATTTATTTTATGTCAAATTTAGACTGCCTCGTTGGTCTAGTGGTTGCTAAGCTCGACTGCTAAGCACGAGGTCCTGGGTTTGAATTCCGGGTCGGGCAAAGTGTTACTGGGTTTTTCCATTAGGTAATTCTTAGTAGCAGCACGGAGTCTGGATTTGTGCCCGGTTCATGGCAATAGGCTCGCCCCCTATTACATTGGGACTTAAAAACATAACTGACGAAATGTGGGTGTGCTGCATGTGCACCTCTGCCTACCCCTTCGGGGAAAACAGGCGTGATGTTATGTCGTTATGTCAATATTTTTTGTGACAGTTCGAGGCAATATAAAATCGCCACTCTTTCATTAGGTGGATCTGTGTAGATTAGGTAATGGACTTAACCTGGTCTGGTCGAGTTTTAATATTGCATTTTTTTTATAAAAGCAATACTAACAATGTCGTGCTGATATTATACGGAACAAGAATACCGAGCAGTAATAAAACATGTAATTTATATTTCCTGATTGCTAAGTGAGTTATTAATATGGACTGGTATGCAGGACCTTACCATGGTTGCCCCGTTTTGTGTTTCTTTTTAAATTATGAACAGTTGTTAATTTTTTTATTATAAATAAATTTTAAACTAGCTTATACAATCCACATTCCATTAAAAGCGATTCATACGACTTTCATTTTAAACATAATAATTTAGTAGGGCCTTAATATGCTAACTTTGTCGTTATAATTTTAAAAGCAACATGTTCGACTTTTAAAATAACTTCTTCATTGCCAGTTATAATTTTATGTAACCTCTTTTAAAACTATGACGACATTGTCCAGTGGTTACAGAAATGACACTGGCATAAAAGAAACAAAAATGGATGTTTGAAATAAGAATACCTATCATTCTATAGGCCGAAACACCAAACATTGTTCTGGAATGATCCTGGCTAGTTTAGATCGCTATTGATTGCTGCACTCCTAACCTTATGGTTGAGGTACACTGCCATATAATGATACATCATGTTATTATGTAGACGTTAAAAACTAATGATTTAGAGGGATTGAATTCTCAGTGTCCCAGATTCAGTAAAAAATCATGGACATTTTCGGAAAAAGGATTTAATTAGTTTCTATTTTATGAGACATGTTAGTAAAATTAATTATAGATTAGTTTTATTTTGGTGTCAATTCTGTATTCTGAATGTGTTTTACGGTTATAAATTATCACTAAGAAATCAAACATCTATTCTGAAGGTGAACAATAATTTTCAGATCCCACAAACAAATGAATCTTACTCAAATCGAAGCTGTATTTTTTCTTTTTAAGCTTCCAGAGTTCTTCTTTGTGTTATTCTGATTGTTGTAATCTACAACTGTGTTCCATTGTTTCAGATTCCCAGATGACGACAAAGAAGTTTTCAGAAGAGCCAGAGTTTGAGCGTCCCATCGGCAATCACACGTTCTTCTTGGGCAGAGAAGCAGTTCTTGGGTGTGCCGTCACGAATCTTGGAAAACATAAAGTAAGTCCTATGTGTTTAGAGTTAAGATTCATTATTGAATGTAAAGTATTTTCTCGAATCGGGCAATGTAAGATACTTGTTTATGTCTCATAGAGACAAATCTCGAAATCCGAGTATAAGGTTGTGACAATTTATATAAATAGTCTTCTATTCATTAACTTCTAAAAAAAAAACAAAAACCTCAAACATACATATTATATTTGGCACGTGCGGGAATCGTACCAGCAACCTCTAGCGCAGTAGTCCAATCATTTACCTTCCAGCAGCCCTAATACCAAGACTTTAAAAGCAGGACAGTTCCCGATGTGGAAGCGAGACGTCGCTACATGCAGTATAATGTGGTGTCTCGCTTTAACAACCTAAACTGTCTTGCTTCAAGAGTTCATGGTATGGCTGTTGAGTTTAATTACTGGTAGGTTGTAAAAAATCGAGTATCCCTTGTAACCTATATTAGATCACAGGGGCCTTTCACTTTGTAAATCAGTAAAAGTAATTAAAACAGCTAAATTAGTAATGAAAATAGGTGTAAACGAAATAGGTATAAAAGTAGCTAAAAGCTCTTCCAATTAAACTAGAAAGGTACTTCAACAAGTTAATCATTTCGATAATTACAGTTTTGTTTCGGGCTGAACAACAAATTAATTGCCAGCCTTTATTGCTAGCTATTAATTTCTCCATACATTGGTCCTACACAGTAACGATTGGAGTTAGATAGTTTTCTAATATAATGCGTTAGTTGGGTGGCGCGGTATCGATCGCACAGTACGCGAATTACGTGCTGCCGTAAGTAGGAGTGGAAAGGAAAGATAAAATGTAACATAACATTACGCTGCCTCGTTGGTCTAGTGGTAGCTAAGCGCGACTGCTGAGCACGAGGTCCTGGGTTCGAATCCCGGGTCGGGCAAAGTGTTACTGGGTTTTTCCATTAGGTAATTCTCAGTAGCAGCACGGAGTCTGGATTTGTGCCCGGTTGATGGCAATAGGCTCGCCCCCTATTACATTGGGACCTAAAACATAACTGGCGAAATGTGGGTGTACTAAATGTGCACCTCTGCCTACCCCTTCGGGGAATACAGGCGTGATGTTATGTTATGTAACATTACGCTGAGGTGTTTAGTACACCCATATTTCGCCAGTTATGTTATAGGTCCCAATGTAATAGGCGAGCCTATTGCCATTAATCGGGTATAAATCCAAACTGAAAATTACCTAATGAACAAAACTTAATATCACTTTGCTCGACCCGAGATTTAAACCTAGAGCTTCATGCTCAGCAGTACAGCTTTGCGACTATTAGCAACAAGGCTGCAGCGAGTATTTCTTTCTATACTGCTTATCTCTAGCCTATGTATTCTTCTTATCGTATAGTTGATGAACAACCTGGTGTCAGAGTTTTAGCCGCCTATAGACCTCTGATATAGCTTTACACACCGTAGAAAAATCTTTCAGGAGTGCCAGTTTCCTCATGATGTTTTTTCTTTACGTACGTTTTTAGCAATTGGTTACATATAATACGCACATGAATTAGTAAAGACTTTGGTGCGTGCCGGGATTTGGACTTACGACCTTTGAACCGGCAGTCCAACGGTCATACCAATCGGTTGTCCCTGCTCTTTTGATGAATGACCTATTGGTACACACATGGTACATTTCTATTTTACATACATACATAAAGACACACCTGTTTACCAGAGACCACGGATTTCGATGCTACGATCCAGACATACTTCTTTCGCCTCATGCACACGCATCACATTCCTCATACACGCTCATCAATTAAGAGTACTCCTTACTTGCCCACTTTGCCATAAACCTCTGCAATACAAGCTTTATATTATACACATATATGTATAATATAAAGTTTGACAACATTAACCAAGTTCCATAACCATATTCGTTAATGATTAAAGTTGGATGCGGTTTTCAATAGGCACACGTTAGTTTAATAGAGGTACGTCACGACACCAGCCATTACGCCCGCCAGCTGTAATCAGCACCATATATAATGGAATTCCATTTTAAAATGATTGTCATGTTTGGTGTGTTGTGTTTATTATGCGTTCAGCTATTATGTTTAAATGTATGTTGGCAGTGATGATAATATACGTAATACCATAATTATATCGAAGTATTTGAATGACAACGTACTTTTCGCATATGATTAGGTATGTAAGTTTTGGAAAAAAGAAAGACCCGCAGGTCTCTCGTGTCGGAAAGTCTAGCTTCTTTCTATGTTATTAGTAATATCCTAGCTTTTTTTTCGTGTAAACAATTTAATACAATAGTGAATACTAGGCACTTAAAAAACATTAATGACATTTCCTTGGAGAAGAACCAGCAAGAAACTCCAAAGGTCATCACTCCAAAACCATTGATCACCACGCTAGCTCACTGCGGGCTGGCGATTTCAGATAATTAAATCCAGGTTTTTCGTCACCGTTAGTCAGTGGTGTCTTAGAATAACTAAGAAAGTATTTATAACATTGAAACAGTCACATTGATACTTGCCCGGGTTTGAACCTGCAACCTTGTGCATACAAATCCGGTATGTTAACCACTAGGCCACCACGACTTACTCTTCATATAATATGTGTGTAGGAAACCTCACGTGGTACCTAAACAATAGTCGTTCTGCCGCCTCTTGTAACCTTGACAGCGCTTTTGTCTTTTATCTCGGTCGAGGTTCCATATCGATGACATTGTGTTCAAGATTGTCGTGTCATGCTCTGTGCACTTAGAGTCTCAGGTTCAGTTACCTTCCTAGCCATATTTTTCACGTGTTGCCCCTCGCTAGGGACTTCTGCATCGTGTGTGATTTTTCAGGCATGAAGTATCAGGTTTTGAACGCCCAAATTTGCGATTAAAATTGGCGCATCACACCAAGTTGCCTTAAAAGGAATCCCGTAACTTTACCACTGCCACACTTGTTGACTGGGCATCTCTATACATAAATAATGTTACAACAAGCTCATGCTGAATCACAGAGAAAATCAAACAGCTTAGCTACTAAACAAATCTGGTCGTCCAAGTTCTAGAGGTACATTATGTTGATGTATTAAAAACTCTACCTGCAATCGCATCTACACCAATATTAGGCCAACATTGGCGTAAGAACTATAAATAGTTCGACCAGTTTACCTTATACTTACACATCGTTACACAAACTTGGACCTCACTTACCCAAATGAGGTCCGGAACACCCAACATTGCGACCAACTAGAACACCTACAAAACCGCCCAACACTTAAAGCCACTTGTAATCCAGTTGCTAACATGTTTCGAAACTTGCACACTTAGCTTGATATACGACCAATAACCAACGTACATGGCCCAACTCGTCCTACATACAGAATTAACATCAATCCCTATTTAGGCGGTTCATATTTAAATATGTTTCGCAAAGAAAACTTCGATGTATTTTTTCTTTTGTTTTTTGGGAAAGTTTGTGTCTATTGTTAGCATAAAATAAACCCTAGAAGACTTAAATGATTTTATTTTTGCAAATAGATTTTACAAAACACTTTTACACGTCGTTTTTTTTAAACTAGATGGCATCGGCATTATCGGCTTATATATTATCACCCGTTTAGTGCTTAGAGGAGAAGCTCTCCTTTTTCACAACATTTCGATGCTCATCATATCATAATAATTATCACACCTTGTTTTCCGGAAGGGGTAGGCAGAGGTGCACATACAGTACACCCACATTTCGCTAGTTATGTTATAAGTCCAATGTAACAGGAGGCGAGCCTTTTGCCATCAAGCGTATACAAATCCAGACTCCGAGCTGCTACTGAAAATTACCTTAAGGAAACATCCAGTAACACCGCCCGATTCGCTGCTCATCATGGGTCCAATTTACTAAGTGGCTAGCCTATTGCCATTACAGAACTTTCATCAAGATTATTCTCTCCTACGAAAGGTTTTCTCAGCGGCGTAACGGAATTGTATTCTTAGTCCATCCCCACATCCCTAAAACTATTATGTTATATTAGTACAGTAATATATATCTCAAGATATTTCATGCATAGCGGAAATTATGTTGTTAGTAAGAAATATTAGCCTGCGAAGAGTTAGAGTGAGACAACGTTATGAGCTACTAAACAAAGAGGAAGTAGGACAAAGTGTACCTACTTATCTGTAGTCTAGTCTGGTATAGTCTGTGTATATTGTTTGGTAAAACGACACAGTATTGTGTTAATAAAAACTAGGTAGAGTTATTAGTATAAACCTAACAGGTAAAAAAATATATCTAGGCTGGAATATGACCTGAAATTAATAGGTAAAAGGCTAGATTTAAATGACGATAAAATGAAATTCACACTTCACTATTTTTAACACCATTAACTTTAACATTTTCGCAGTGAAATAACAACACACTGTATAAGAACACCATAAAGAAAAAAACAAAAAGATTTCCACAAACACCCTAATAAGCATCACCTTCCCCAATCTTCTAAGAAAAAAAGAACACAAATGGCCGTGTCTTTTTACCAAAACCGGGCACTGGAAACAAAATCTTTCCGCCTTTGTCTGAAGCAATTAGAGCCGCAAAAAATTACCGATTATCCTTCATTAGAGTTGTTACACAGACTGGCTCGATGCCTAGCATAACAATGGCCGAAAATAGTGCTGCACCTTCCACGTTGTGAATTTTAATACCGGCACACGCCGTGGCTGAATGCTTGTATTCCTTGTTGTCCTTTGCCTGATTACTTTCTTTTGGGGAGATTTAGGTTATTTTATCGGTGTTCGAACTTCGAATGTAGTGATTTGGTGCTACGTTATAGAAATATTTGTGGAAGACAACATTTTACAATAATAATTAACATAAAATGCATTTGAACTTAGTTCTGACTAAATAATGTGATTTAAGGTTGTCATTAAAGTCATGACATAACGTCACGCCTATATTCCTCCAAGTGGTAGAAAGAGGGCAGATATAGTACACCCACATTTCGCCAGTTATGTTTATAGGTCCCAAGTAATAGGGGGCGAGCCTATTGCCATCAACCGTGCACAAAGTCATAATGGAAAAACCTAGTTACACTTTGCCCGACCCGGGATTCGAACCTAGGACCTCGTGCTCAGTAGTCGCGCTTAGCAGCCACCAGACCAACGAGGAGGTCAATTATGTTAGTGTCAAATGCCGATGCGAGACTGAAGAAAGATAAATAATTATTTGTATTTTTTTACTCATTTATTAAATTGAACATAATATTTTTAAATTGATAAAGGAAACTTGAAAAATGATGGACACGAG
The DNA here is from genome assembly GCA_946251915.1 of Abrostola triplasia. NCBI lineage: Eukaryota > Metazoa > Arthropoda > Insecta > Lepidoptera > Noctuidae > Abrostola > Abrostola triplasia. The sequence continues at coordinate 9,624,973 of OX276435.1, forward strand.
CGGGACTCGAACCCGCGACATTCGCCGTACCGTGGCGCCGCTCTGCCAACTGAGACATCGTGCAACTGCTCGCATCCATCAAATTTCAAGTTCCCTTTTAGTATTTACGTCCTAAGGGTGACTTATAGTAAATATTGAACATAATCAAAGAAATTATATTTATCTACCAAATTATGTTTGTAAGTCGCTATTTTAAGTGACCTACTTAACTGTATATACTTATTTCGGTACTCCCTAAAATAAACCAATATTTTTGGTAAGTTAATATTATCAAATTTATTATGCATCAAGATTACATAATAACAGCAACGTGTGACATAATGAGGCTCTGATAAAGCTATAATTTACACACCGATGTGTCACAATAATTATGGAGAAGGCATCATTAATAATAATCGTTTTGAAATTATTTTTATTGAGATTTAAACTGTCTGCGCTACGTAATTTGATAATAAGGAGTATATGCCAAATATGGTAATATTATTTTTGTTTTAAATAATATTTTGTGTTTGTGTATTAAAGCATTAATTAATAATTGTCAATCTCTCGTCCCCAAGCCGCTTGCCAAGCGTGGGGATTATGGCAACTCCCCCTTACCTAAGGGGAAGGCTGTTGTACAACAGTGGACGTCTTCTGGCTAACGATGAATCCATTATATCGGATTCTGTATAATTCATAAAAAATGTACAAAAAAATGCTTTATAAAATACATCTTTATCATTTATGTTAGGTACCATAAACTATTAAAATGTTATAATTATTACAAAGCCATAACAGTGATACAAATTTAGAAGTTACCAAGAAAAAAAATAAGGTTTGTTAGGCTGTTGGTCTCAAATGTGACTGCACAGTGTGAAAGTTTACTCCCGAGATAGACAAAAACACTTATTCATAAACTATACTATAATACCTACTTGTCAAAAACTCGTCTTGACTCTATAGATAATTTTATTCTCTGCTATGCAAACGACAGTGATAGGTATAAATTAATCCATGGATTAAAAATGTATTTTTTTGAAAAAGCTTTTGAAAAAATCTTGTTTTCGAAGTATGAAATTGTTAAAACATAGCATTAGCAATAAGGAACTTATTTTCTGTCTTGACGTGAAACGTGCGTGTATATGTACGTACAACAGCCCCTTCTCTTTCCATTCGCTATCCTTGAAAGAGAAGGGGCTGGTTAGTATGATGAAAAATACATAGGTACATTGCACTTGGTATAGAACTTGAACCATGGACTAATCATTTACCTCTTATTTTTGGCTCGTAACTCCGCCGCGTCAAACGCTCATGAATAAGGGCTCCGTTTGAGCCCAAAACTGATTAGGTGTTCCTGAATATTGACATGAGTAAAAAACCAGCATAATGTATAGTAAATATCATCAATTATCACGCAACTCAATCTCAATCTGCCCACAACTTAAGAAGACAACTACAATATTTATGACAGGCACACTGATCCTTTAGAAGCTTTTTGTTGGGCCTGAAAAGTATCGGAATGAAAGATAAGGGCTAAACACAAAGGGATCTAAAGGGTCGAAGACTTAACTGGGTCCCTGACCTAGAAACGGATCTTCATCACTGATATCGAATTTTGAACGGATTCCGAACTAGCGTCGTTCTAGTTCTCGTTCTTTTGTTTTGAAAATGTTTCCGATTGAACGTTGGATTGAGGTAATTTCAAGAAATTGTTGAAGCTTATTAGCTTAGTACATCTGGAGTTGATTTAGTTGAAACAATTGATTTTATTTGAAGCGTTCGTCCTTTTGTAACTGGCCACGAAATTTTAAATGTTTTTTTGTGAATTAAGTCTTATTATATGGCTTGAAGGAATAGTTCAGTATAACTGCTGCGCTAACAGTTTTGGGTTCAGAACAAATATTTGTGTGGATCGTAGATAAGCCTGAATCTGGGTGTTTGTGTCTTGGATAATTTTTGGTTCTTTGTAAATTCTATATTATAACACGTAGTGATGTAAAGGTAATTTGCCTTTGTGTACTCCATTACGGAATCCAAAATCATTTTACAAGTTGACCATTCTTTAGTTTTGAATCGGATCACTCTTTTGACGGATGATGTAAAACTTATTCTTCTATGTTCTTTCCTAGGTAGGCTGGCTAAGAGCAGAAGACCAAACAGTACTCACAATGCACGAGCGAGCAGTTCTCGGCGCGAGGTACTCTGTCCACATGGACGCTCCAAGAACCTGGCAGCTGAGGATCAGGCCTCTCCGCGCCGAAGACCGCGGCTGTTACATGTGCCAGATCAACACGCAGCCAAGCATGAAGTGGCAGATTGGGTGCATCGATGTTTATGGTGAGAGAATTTAATAGCTTATTTATATTATACTTCGCCTGCCTGTCATTATTACGTGTTGTGTATTTTCTGGGATTAAATGAAATCCTGGAGAGCGATATCTGATTAGCAAAAATAATTGAATTATAATTTATTGTCCACTTTGTTTATCAATACTAAAGTAAGGAAAAGTGTTACGTTTGCCTGTTAGGAAGTTTTCAATCATAACTCTTAGTTAGTTTAAGCTTGTAACAATATGCCAAGAATTTTATTGGCGAAATGAGGCTACGAATCTCTGCCCAGCCCAACATTATAACTAGATTGTTTGCTATTGTCTCCTAAAACGTGACGAAACACAAATTGGACGTTCAAGAACAACACTTCAAGCTACGTGATTTCACATAATCTTTATGACAATCGCTTCCATCACGATAATGATGTACGAGTCTCCTCAATTTACGTTTACCATGGAATTTTGCAGTAGTTCTCAGGCATAGTAATCCTTACCTTACTGTATTTGTTCTTCGTCCTATATATTACTATAATAAAGGGCTCGTAGTTAGATAACTGCCATGTAGATCAGACAATCTGCAAGGTTAAGCAGCGCTCGTTGCGGTCAGATTTCCGATGAGTGAGCATTTCCATGTTTTGCAGAACACGTCAAGCGTTGGGTTCTGTGCCTTATCTAGACCAGTCGGAACATTCTCATGAGCCATCGAAGAATGACTGTAAGGGAGCAGTGTGCCTGTGTTTACGCAGTTTTCACTATAATAAGTAATAGATAGTTAATCTCGAATAGAGATTAGCCGTCATGACTAAAATTCAGACAGGATATCACACTATCACAAATTATTAATGTTTTAAAGGCGAAAGTTTGTGAGTGTGTTTGTTACCTCTTCACGCTCAAACGGCTGGACCGATTTTAATGATATTTCATATGAAGGTAGCTGACACCTGGTTTAACACAACTTTTAATCCCGAAAAATGTAGCGAGTTAATGCCGCTGGGCGCAGCTAGTGAATAATAAAATAAAATTATTTATTATTTTCTGTACACAAACCAAGGATGAAACGATGACGTAAAGTCCGTGTGTCTGTATAACCTGGTTCTCTAGTTAGAAACAAAACTACCTATTGAAATTTTGAGGTATGAAAGTTCCGTATCTGCAAACACACACTGTTACAGTTGGTGTAATAATTCCTAATTTCAATTGAAACTTTAGAATGAATTTGCCTTTGAATGTCGTCCAGTTTAATTCGTAGATTCTACATTATAATTATTATTTCATACGTGGCTATAAAGCTAGCCTAGCTTAGACTTTCAGGAGTTTTATGTTACAGATAAATTGAAATTTAAATAATCAACATTTTTCAGAATATAAGAGTGCTGTAAGTTTTTCCAAGTCTTCGTTAGGCTCTAAACACATCAAAAATATTATACTTCAAGGATATATGCATATTGTAGAAGAAAGTACTACTTTATTTTAGTCCAACCATCAAATTTGTTCTATTCTAAAAAGTAAAAAATATCAGCAGAGACTAGACAAGAAAATATTTGAAGGCTGCCAACCCACACCACACTATTTTTGTTAAAAAAAATACAGCCAAAAACGAAGTCTTATTAGTATTGTCAGTGATCAAACCCTTAACCACGCCACCTAAATTACTTCCTAATACCTCCATAGCTCAACCAATTAGAGCGAGGTTAACAACTTAAACGTCTTTTTATCTATCCAAAGTGACAGATAGCCAGCTTATCCAGTACACAACCCCTATAGAGGGCGACCGTGACTAAGCTTACTTAATCCGCCTTCGAATAGATTAGGAACGTCTTGAAGATATGGGTCACTCAGTTTAAGTGATAGGTGTGGCTTCTTGAATCGCGTATGCTGTGCGGCTATACGGGACGGTTTTTGGAAGCTTCCTGTTCTGTGGGCCGGATTTTGGAAGGTTTCAATTCTTTGGGAACAATTTTAACAGGTGGAGGGTCACCCAGTTTAGGTGACAGGTGTGGCTTCCTGAATTGCGTATGCTGTGCTTCCATACGGGACGATTTTTGGAAGGTTCCACATCCGAAGGGACGCTTCTTGGAAGGTTCCACATCTGAAGGTTTTTGGAGGGTTCCACTTCTGAAGGGACGGTTTTTGGAGGCTTCCACTTCCGAAGGGAAGAGTGAATTGATGTACAGGCTGTTTTTCAACATTTAAAGTTCATTTATTTTTAATGTTAATTTTTTCTGTATGTACGGTATGAACAAACCATCAAGCACACATGGACCATTTGTTTGGTCAGACAAAAAAAAAACTCATATTTTTGTGTACCAGTCAGTCCAATTTACGAGTTTCTATTCAAACCTAAAATATTACATCCGACCTTTTTCGAAACGACAGTAGGTCAACATACAGGGTGGTACATTAAAATTATAATAGTGTCCGGAAATCGGAATCGACCAGTGTGGTGCGGTCGCCACCGATCGATCACCAAGTCTTACACGGCCGAGGAACTGGAATAGAATATAATGGGTGCGGCAATATGTTGGAAATATTATGACTACCTGTGTAATGTGTATACAGCCTGTATTTGTCATTCTCTGTTTTTTTTTTATAAATACCGTGATATTTCTGAAATTACGATTAAGGACACCATCTTCTTAAATAGTTTCGACAAGTACTTTATTGTAGTTGAAGCGTGGATTATAAAACAAATTGTGAGTAAACTTTATTATTATTATTCTGCTTTTGCTTCCCTAGATCACGTTTCTTAAAAAGTAACACCTTTGACTCTATTATGATAGACGACAATTAAATTTTCATTAGTTGCAAAAATGTTATATTCTTTGCAGGTAGGAACTTATTTTTCAGTATACATACTTTTAGAAGTTATATTAAATGGGTATTATACTAGTTTGTTACTAATTATAAATCGTTTATTTATACAAAAATAAATGTCATACAGATTGTGATTAAAGCGTGCGTAGTCTCCTATCACAGGCATCTAATACCAAAATATAACCGGTAACACACCCAAAAGGAAAAAAAAGTATTTAAATAAAAGAAAAGAAGGACAATACTTTACTAAGAATACATGTGTGTGTGTATATAATATATTTATATGCATGTGTGTGTGTCTGCTAGTTGTATTTCGTTACAATATATTTCTTGTATTAAAGTTGCTTTTTCTAGACTCTATTATCAAAATGCTACATAAAGACGATGGTAAACAAATTAAGAACGTTACACTCTAATTACGGAGCCTTGAATAATTCATAAGAGAGACAAATTAAAAACATGTGTTCCTTTTGATGGCTTATTTAAAATGTATTATGATTATTGTTAATAACTGACTGCCTCGTTGGTCTAGTGGTTGCTAAGCGCGACTGCTGAGCACGAGGTCCTGGGTTCAAATCCCGGGTCGGGCAAAGTGTTATTGGGTTTTTCCATTAGGTAATTCTCAGTGGCAGCACGGAGTTTGGATTTGTGCCCGGTTGATGGCAATAGGCTCGCCCCCTATTACATTGGGACCTAAAAACATAATTGGCGAAATGTGGGTGTACTGTATATGCACCTCTGCCCACCCCTTCGGGGAATACAGGCGTGATGTTATGTTATGTTATCTTACGTTTATTGTTAATAAAACTGTTCTGTACATCCGTAGGACAAATTACATAGTAATAAACCATACTTGTTTTAACTGCCATATTTTGATGCTTGTTAAATTAAAAAAATATATAAATATTCTTTTTTATTTTGTTACTAGCTGCGCCCCGCGGTGTTTCCCGCTACATTTTTTCCAGATAAAAAGCGTAGCCTATGTGTTAATCCAGGGTGTCAGCTACCTCCATATAAAATTTCATCAAAATCGGTTTAGCCGTTTGAGCGTGAAGATGTAACAAACATACAAACACACCTACCATCTTTAGCCTTTGTAATATTAAGTGTTTAGTAAAAGCCTTATCAACGACCAATTCTCGATATTAATTCCCTCAAACGTTGGTGTTAATAGTCACCATATGTGTGCCAGTGATACCTTTGATTTACGTTTAGGGATTTCCTCTTAATTCTAACCCCAATGGCTCAATTCTGATAAATGCACGCGCATATTTTTCCGAGTCTATTCTAGTCACAGTTACGTAAAGTCTCTGAATTATAATTGCCTAGAGTCTAAACTTTATGGGGTACAATTGCCACAATTTCAAAAACAATAAATTCTTCGCAAACACCTTATTGAAATCATATTTCATTACGCAAGTTCGCCTAATTTATGTCTGAATTCCCAAGTAGACCAGGGCGAGTTTAGCAATTTTGTGTTCCCCGATATTTGCATGGCTCGACCGGATTTCTTTTTCAATTTCGTTCTTGTTCAGAACTTTATTGGAGATCGGTGTCACTTGGGCCGACAAGGCGAGGTAACGAATGGTAAACGTTTGATTCCTGTTAGGGAAATCTGGCCGATTAAATTGGGGTATCGTAGGGGACTCCAAAAGGATTGGCAGAGGTGTATTATGTATATATTATACTATCTGCGCCCCGCGGTGTTACCCGCTACATTTTTTCGGGATAAAAAGTAGCCTATGTTAATTCAGGATGTCAGCTACCTTCATATGAAATTTCATTAAAATCCATTCAGTAGCTTTTACGTGAAAGAGTAACAAACATTCATCCATATATACAAACTTTCGCGTTTATAATATTGGTAGGGATGGTACACGAACATTTCATCAGTTATAAGTCCCAATGTAATAGGAGGCGAGCCTGTTGCCATCAACCGGGCACAAAGTCAGACTCCGAGCTGCTAATGAGAATAACCTAATGGGAAAAACTAATAAAAATCTGCCCGACCCAGGATTGAAACCAGGCCTCATGCTAAGGAGTCGCGCTAAGCGACCGCTAAACCAATGAGGCCTTCATCATCATCAGCCGGAAGACTTCCACTGTTGAACAAAGGCCTCCCCCCCCTCCCCATAAAAAAAATAAATGCTTCCCCTATAGAATGCCACAATTAACGATAGTTTGCCAATTGCCAATGAGGCCTTACCTGTTTATAATTAACCCTCTCATTGGCTATTCCAGTCTTAGCCGTGAAAGTTTACCGACAGATAATTTTGAAAGCAGCAATTAGCCAGAATAGGGTTAGTATTGTTAAATTAGTTTTAGTGTTTCAAGGTGATTGTAATCCAAGATTTACTAAGACAGGTTCTACAATTACAACTATAAATAGTTTATTATGATTTATTTACGTTCAAGATGTTGAATTTTAGAAGAAAAAGAATCGTTAATTGCTAGAAATAATGGTTTTTACAGATGGAAATAATGGTACAGTAGTCTCACATATTTCGCCCACTTTTTTTTGGCGTCCAAAAACAAAGTACACATTAAAACTATTACTATTACTTAATTAGGGAATGATTTTGGTAAATATACTCGGTAGGTAATGATTTTTTTTTTCATAGCATATTTAGTTTCCCACTGCTGGGCAAACGCCTCTCCTTTCTTCTTCTAAACCATTCTATCCTTTGCAATATCTGACCACGTGCATCCCGAATATGTGACCAGATCATCACACCACCTTCGCCGTTTATTAAATTTAAACAAATATAATTGTGGCCCGATAAGGTGTAAAAAATACGGTACAGAAGACTAAAATAACTTTTTTTGTTTGGCATAATTTTCGTATCATTTACACTCGTCTACGTAATCCAGTCCTAAGAGTTTACGAATAAAATTGTAGTATAAAATCAATACTTTAAGTTACATTATTATTATTATTTCAGCCATGATCGTCCCACTGCAGGGCAAAGGCCGCCCTTTCCTTCCTCCATTCCTCTCGGTTGTGAGCTGCAATAGACCAATTCTCTTTAAAGGAGTCCAGCTCGTCCCGCCATCTCCTACATTAACAAAATTAAAACTAAAGATATGATAAGACCACAATTCCTATAATACAATGTTACGATGTAAATATTGTGATGTATTTTTCTACAAACTTCAACAAGTTTATTGAAGGCAATGAATAAGTTTGAAACTTGTTAAAACTTGCACGAACGCAATATTTGAACTTAAAACGTCGCAATGCTGAAGAGTCAAAGAAAATATAAAATGGAAAAAGTCAAGGCAGGAAAGTAGTCCACTATTGCACAATGCGACACAATATTTCTCATAGATATTGAACAGAATATTGGTATTATTATAATCTTAGACACAGTATTTCACTATTAAACCTTTTCTCTTCTGAATGTTTCACGTTTCCTCATAAAATCTCTTATCGTACCATTGTATTGTAATTAAAGGAAGAAAATGTTTGTTATGTGACAACGGTTACCCATCACAAGACTGCCCGCGGCTAGAACGGCTAAACCCCGATCGACTGATCTGCTAGCTACGAACCCTGAAAATATGAAGCAAGAAATTATGAAAGTTTATGTAAATGTGCATGTAATTCCAGAAATTGAAGAGAATATGCTTAGGTTGTTTGGGTATGTAGAAAGGATGGATGAAAGAAGAGTGTCTAAACGAATGTATGAGAAAACCTCGACGAACATACCTAGACCAAATAAAAGATTTTCTGCAAAAGGGTCAAGTGAGGATAACCAACGAGCATATATGAGGACTAAGATGCGTGTGAATGAAGCGAAAGAAATGTATGCCAGCATCGTAGCATATGAAAATCCATGGTCACTGCCTAGGAAACGGGCATGACTTTATGTATACATATAATTAAGTAATTAACCGAGAATATTATCAACTGACCTTATGTTCTAATCTAATACGAGCGTAATTATAGTCACAAACCTTACTACATCTACAATTAGGTACCCACTACTACACAATTAAGTATTAAATGTCAATCATAATAACAAGCTCACAGAATTTGATTGAAAAGTGTAATTCAATTACTGAGATTGTCTTATATTTAATAATTAATTAACCAACTATTATACAATCAAGGTGAGATAACACTCAATTATGAAGAGACACGTGTATAGTTGAATGAGACACGTGTAACGTTGAAACAAAGTGTACAGTTTAAATCATAGATATTAAATATCATAGAGGCATATGTCCAGTTAGCATATTATCCTAAATCGGACAACAAACAAGCAATAGATATTGCATTCTACAATGAAAAAATCTTAAGAATAACGACGCACGATCTCAAAGGATGAAATAAAAATTCAACATTAAACATTTCCGAGAAACTTGAGTATAAATAAAGTTTGCACTGAACTCCATCTGCAAGGTCTCAAGTGGGGACACAGTCGTAACTGTGATATATAGAAACATAATAGTGTGAAAAGTTTAAGATTGCTTTCGTTCTGAATTCTTATACGATGAAAATCGAATGTTTTCTGCGTTTGATAGAGGGTAAACTTCGTCTGTATTAGATAAAGCGGAGTTTTGTAAAGCACTTCAATGGTGTTGTTCGGTTTCCTTAAGGTGGATACGTCCCAATTTTACACCCAATTTGTGTGGCTATTCATTGAGCAAGGGTTCGACTTAACCTTCGATACCCAGTCACTCATTCAAATGTAGGTAATCTATGATATCATATGGTAATACAATATTCTCCTTTTTACATACATATATACATTCCTGTATTCCCTGAAGGAGTAGGCAGAGGTGCACAAATAGTACACCCACATTTCGCCAGTTATGTTTTTCGGTCCCAATGTAATAGGGGGCGAGCCTATTGCCATCACACGGGCACAATTCCAGACTCCGTGCTGCTACTGAGAATTACCTAATGGAAAAACCCAGTAACACTTTGCCCGACCTGGAATTTGAGTCCAGGACCTGAGACCAGGATTCGACACCAGGCTCAGCAGTAGCGCTTGGACCCCACTTGACCAACGAGGAAGTCTACTTTTTATATATTTTGAATCTTACATTACCATTACCGTTCCATGAAAGTAATTGAAACTTATTGATTGTCTTTCCACGAACCAATCGAGTATCCTAACTAACGTTGAAAGATGTCTTTAAACGAAATAGCTGATAGAGGTAACTGAAGTGACTAGACTTCGCTAGAAAAATTTATTCAGTAGAAAAAGTAAGGTAGGTATACATCTGAAAGGCTTTTTCTTGCGGATGATTTTAGCTGTGATACATGGTAACAATAGTAACTTTAAGAGCATTCGAGAATAAAATAGAATGTTCTTTTTTGCACTCTATACAGATCTTAAGCAAGATAAATAAATTAGATTAATGAGAGTTTTATCACTGAAAGCTATATCTGTATTGTTTGATGTAAATAAAAGTAACAATGAAACAATTTATAAAGGTGAAATTATTAATGGTGGTTGCGGAATAAAATATTCTGAATAGTGCATTACATATTATCATGGAAAATCCTTTAGGAAATTTCGCAATACTCCCAGAAATAGCAACTGAAATGGAGTTCCAACGATCCAAGTTTCCTAAATTCCTATGTTCATGGCAATAATGCCAATGTTATTTCAATTCCTCGAAAATACGGATTACTCGTTTCTACGCAAAGATTTTTTTCTACTAGTATCTATGTTAAATGTTACCGAATTGGTGTTATGTGAATACTTTCCATTTTTCATATAAATAAGCTTACTAATTACTTTTTTTGGTAATTATTAGTAGGACGAACTGCAATATACTATCCTACTTTTCATTAGAAACCAATATGTATGTAGTAGAAAATGGAAATTAAATTTATAATCCAGGAATAGTAATAATCTAATGCGAACTCTATAAAATAGTAATCGAATTACTCGAAGTGCAAAAAAAATGAATTGAAATTTAGTTTAAATTGCTTCTCGACAAACAATATCGAATCGAGTCGAGTTCTTGAGCCGAGTCGCTCGGTCGTATTCCCAACACTAGTGGGCAGCGTTATATTTAAAGTTTAGCAATTTACTTTTATTCGCACCTCCATTTTGCATGACTCAAAAGGAAAGTCAGCAGCATTTCCAATTTCGAACTTGTTCCATACTGAGGCCACTTCGAGTCGTTCGATTAGTTTTTGCCTTTTTTTTATTTGTAATGTCCTCGGTTTTGTGGCGGCTAGTACAGTATCAGCATTCTTGTGTTTGAGTTATTTTTGTGGTGCTTTGTTTGGTACTGAGGTTTACTAAGTTTAACTATTATAACTTAAGTATGCCAACATTTTTAAAAGAAGTTTTAAGAATTTTGGAACATTTTGAAATAATATATATCTGATAGCCACATTACTGATCTTGAAATAATAGTTACATGTCGTAAAGAGATTGTTATAACAATTACAGTTATTAAAAACAAACACGTGGCCGTGACTGCCTCGTTGGTCTAGTGGTTGCTAAGCGCGACTGCTGAGCACGAGGTCCTGGGTTCGAATCCCGGGTCGGGCAAAGTGATACTGGGTTTTTTCATTAGGTAAATCTCAGTACCAGCACGGAGTCTGGATTTGTGTCCGGTTGATGGCAATAGGCTCGCCCCCTATTACATTGGGACCTAAAACATAACTGGCGAAATGTGGGTGTACTATGTGCACCTCTGCCTACCCTTTCGGGGAATTCAGGCGTGATGTTATGTTGTATGTATTGTACGTGACCGTAGTTTTTAAACCATACAAATCCATTCCAAGCATTAAATAAACTAACATAAATCTATTTAACGTCTCTTATTAACTATTTTAAAACAAATGCGACATCAATGAATAAGTAATTACCATCAAAAGTTCACAAAACAGAAATAGACGATTTTTTAAATAAATTATTGTGAAAAGATTGTCCTGTCCTGTGGGCTGTCAATGAAAGCTTAATTCCGTGCTCTATACAGTTAAATCCATAATGATTGATCGATTCGTTTTTGCAGGGACACTAAAATTTGAGGATAAAAGCATGCATAGTGATTCCATGCGTTTTTGTTGTCATAGGGAATTTGGTGTCCCAGAAAAGCCCGAAGCCAGATAACTAGTAACTTTGTTTTACTACTGTGCTGTGTTAGCGTTTGCTGCTACTGATATTCTTCCACTTAAATATATACCTTTTACTGTACGAGACTTCAAAATTTTGGAAATAGAATCAGACAATATTAACTGATAAGTAAAAAATACATTACTCAATTTTATAATTTACCCACAATTCGCGCGTAATTGATAAATTAATAATTTCCATAACATTTTTTTTATTATCTTTGACGAATCTTAATTTGCCGTTAGTTCAACATAACAATTGATCTAGAAGTTTCAAGACCTACGCATGGAATTTTTATACCTTGTACAGAAACACAAAATTCCTATTTCCCTTTTGAAAAAATTCTTGCCTTCTGACTATTAGATAAATTAATACTTATTTCCTTATCAACCTATTCCCCTGAATTAAATAACAAAACGTAAAACACAGGTACGCTAACAAGAGACTCCACGAGGTCGCTTTATCTCTTTTGCTCTCATGCAGAATTAGTTATAGCGAGCGAGACGACACAAGATGGTGAAGTCTCAAGTTATCGTAACGCTGTTGTACATCCTATAAATGGAATTAACACAGGGGTAGCTGAAACTGAATATTGTTTAACCCTTCTAAGATGTGTTCCAACGTGTAGTACATCAAAGACGTAATACGTGACCTCCCACACAGTATTCGGTAATAATATTGAATGGAAATTTTGAAAATATCTGTAGGGGTATTTGATGCGCATAAATATCCTTCAATTTTTTCATTTCAATACGTCAATAAAGATTTTTTGTTTGGCAATTTTCTGAATCAGACAAGGATCTGAAATTGCCTTTATATTATAGACTTACATAGACTGGTTACGTGGGTAAGCACGATATAAATCCCACTCGTCAAAATTGACGATTACTTGTTTTGAAATCTATCTAATCTATCCTGACTGCTTTTGGTAACATGGCATCAATACACAAAGACTGTAGACTCTGTTTCGTAATTTATAACATTGTTTATCATTATTGGCATATAACAATCCAATACTATCGGATAAAAATTAGACTCGGGCTTCAGGCATTTTCTGGGACATAAGGTTTCCTAATTGTGACAGTGTGTTTGTCTTTCGTTCATACAGCAAACAAACCAACGAAAAGAACATTTCTCTATTGATATTGATGTCGTATCATCATCATCATCATCATCAGCCGGAAGACGTCCACTGCTGAACAAAGGCCTCCCCCTTAGAACGCCATAAAGAACGACAGCTTGCCAATTCCATCCACCGGTTGCCCGCAATTCTGTCGATGTCGTATAGAGCATCATAAACTGTATATATCAAAGGTTATAACAGCGAAGCCGCAGGCACTTCTACGTTACGTCAATAAAAACAGGGATATCCTGCGTATGCTAAAAAAGTAGTCACTTCACTGAGTGCCTGACACAAAATAAAAGTTTAGATCACGGATCATTGATCAAACGTTGATCGTCCCTGTCGATTTTTGATTGGCGGTTGCAAACGCGTTCCATCCTCCAGCGGTGTAAATTTAGAACATGGCTTAAGTGGGATTTACTCTATTTTTGTTACTCCAATGTTTTGGCAAAGGTTTATTGTTGGTTCGATTTTTTTGGGCAGACCAAAGCAACCGTTGCTTTACTTGCAAATAATCTAATCTGTATAGTAGTTGTGTTTGTGTAAATAAGAGCTCCTCAAATGCATCCTAAACAATTTAAGAAAGTAAATAATTATAAATCAAAAACAAGTTTCCAAAGAGCCTACTATTAAAACCAAAACACTACCGTCCTGTATCATATCGAGCAGCACTCGCAGCTCGAAACCCTTTAAATATGTATGTGGTAGTTTAAATATAGTGCTGCATGTCAACCCAGATCGATATCGAACCGTTTCTACCGTGTCCGCTTGCGTGATCGATTCAGTCCTTATATAGAACGTATAACATTATATCGAAATGCACTCATTTAGACAGGAATCAAAATAAATGTGGCATTCGCTAGAAGGCTCAATTTGGATAAGTAAACAGATTTTTTTTTTGTTTGAACTTTTTGGTAGCAGTTTCGGCTGTTTTGTTAGTTTGTCCTTTTTTAAGCAGTAATAGATATCTGTGATTCAATGATACTTATAGCATGGTAAATTAGAAGAACAAAGAATAAGGGTTTTGTTCTTCTTTCCGCAAGTTGCGGTTTTGATAGTAAAGCAATTTGTGTTATGCAAAAAGTCAAATCAACATGGTCAATTTAACATGCATAATTAGTTATTAAACAACATAACATAACATCACGCCTGTATTCACCGAAGGGGTAGGCAGAGGTGCACATAATTATAGTAATTATATCCACATTTCGCCAGTTATGTTTTAGGTCCCAATGTAATAGGGGCGAGCCTTTTGCCATCACCCGGGCACAAACCCAGACTCCGTACTGCTACTGAGAATCACCTAATGGAAAAAAATCAGTAACAGTTTTCCCGACCTGGGATTCGAACCCAGGACCTTGTGCTCAGCAGTCGCGCTTAGTAACCACTAGAGGAGTCCAGTTAGTTATTAAATTATTTTACACAAAATAGGGAAGTCAGAAAAAAATCACGTCAGTATTTATTGAAAATGACAGTCGTATCTAAATCATAGTTTAACAAACATATATATAACAAAAATAGTCGTTTACAATAAAGTTTAACGTAACGAAGGATAAGAAACCCCAACCAATATATTTTACATTAATCAATCCGACCTAATTCCGGCTAGCGTGACTATATCTTGACATTTTGCACGTTTTAGTAATTTATATGCCAGTTACTAATTAACGCTATATATCAAAATTTTAAAAAGGCAGACAGCTCTTTGATAAATGCATCAGAAGAAATTCTGATTTACATTTAATGTTTTAATTTTAGTAAAACATTTTTAGTTTTTCTAGCGCCCCAGTTTTCCGACTATTTGTGTGGATTTAATGGGTTTATGCAGTACGCTTTAAATATGTGCCTTTAATGTAATGTATATCAATTTCGTACACTTTCTGAAGTGTATATTTTTGGTATGTAGGATTGAAACTTGAAAGCTTTAAAGTCCATCTGACAACATAACATAACATCACGCCTGCATTCCCCAAAGGGATTGGCAGAAAAAGAAGGAAAAACAGAAAAGAAATGAAAAACCCAGTAACACTTTTCCCGACCCAAGATTTAAACCCAGGATCTCGTGCTCAGCAGTCGCGCTTAGCAACCACTAGACCAACGAGGCAGTCAAAGTCCATCTGAGTTATGCAGTATTTGATTTCGAGGTACAAATGGGCCCTTCACTAAGATAATAGCTAAGTACCTACGTCCAAACCACCTTTAAACTTTCTACATGCCAAATTTCATCAATCCGTCCAGCGGTTTAGTCGTGAAGGCGTAGCAGACAGAGTTACTTTCACATTCATAATATTATGGATTTAACAAACTCATAAAACCGTAAACCATTTTAACATGTTCATACTTGGTATGTACTTGTACTTGGTAATATCGCCATACCTATGCTTTCAAATTTACGACTCTAAACATTGTTAATGTTTCTGTTTACACAAACAGCGTCATTTGGCCCCAAACTTGCAAAGTACAAACAATCAAGAGACGTACATCCATTCAAAAACCAAAAACAAACGCTAACAAACGAATTTACGACATTAACAAAGATTCTGGAACACAAATAAAGCAAAACTTAACAAAATTTAAGTCTCAGTTGAATGCAAATCGTTGGCGTCGAACGAGAACGGTTAAAGTACCAAAAAGTTTCTACAAAATGCGCGGTACGATAAATCACTACAATATTGTGAAAATTCACCTTTTTTAAACCCCACCGTCCCCCTCCCGACAGAAGTACAAAAAGTTTTCACGTTAAAAATTGGCAGCCCCTTGCGGTGTGTGTTCATTTTTATCGTCCGGTTTTTGTTTTTAGGTTATGTTGTACATTTTTTATGTCTCAGACTGTGAGGTGTTACGATGTTGTTTATGTAAATGCTTAACTTAGTTTTTATGCGGTTCTAGGGAATTCAGCACTTGAATACCTTTGGAACGGTAACGTTCTTAATGTTTCTTTAACATAAATAAGGGAAAAATTCGGCAACTGTCATTAACCCATGTCAAGCAAAGATAAGGTTTTATGGAAAACTTTTGTTTGCAGGTGTTGGTATTTTTCACAATTATTAATATGATTACTTGTCCACAGTGCCTCCTGACATAATGAGTGATGAGACATCAGGTGACGTGTCCGTCCAGGAGTTGGAGAATGCAACGTTGACCTGCAAGGCGACAGGCCATCCGCCTCCAAAGATCACTTGGAGGAGAGAAGACCACGAACCAGTGCTGCTAAAGAAGCCACAGTCTAGGGAGTTTGATAAAGGTATTTAACTCATATACAAAAAAAGAATGATCTATCATACATAATCTGTGTGAAAATTAAGGCACAATACAAACTTTCAAATTCGTAACGTATTCTAAGAGAAATTCAAAACAGAACAAGTCAACAAGCGTTAGCATTCGCATGACTTTGTTTACACATATCTTAAAGTTTAATCTCAAGATTATGCCCGACATGTATGGGATAACCAGGCACAGGTGCCGGAACAAATTGGTAGGTAAGGGGGAACGTGTTGCTCCTATTACCCGCTTCGTTGACTGGCTAAACTACTAGATACGGTAGGACCAAAATCTGGTCCTTCGAGTCTTTTTTGCTGTTTTTGTTAAGTATAGGGATTTTTGCGGTAATGTTCAGTTCGTTGTGCCGAGTAGGGATTTTTAAAATGAGATTTGGTATTATGTCAGGTGGACCAGAAAATGTAGGTTTGTTTTTTAGCATTTTCAGGCTTCATAGAATAAAATTTGTATCCCAAGGATTACTCGACTGTCATAGAATATGGTTTATGGACTATAAAATACAAAAGAGACTATTGACTTAATATGAAAAGAGCTTATACTGGCAAGCTCTATTAAACTTTCTACTAAGATAGTTTAATTATCTGAAACAACTATGCTACGTTCAGCTCTTTCAAACTTTATTTTAGTTTATAAAAATATATTTAATTTGCAAGTTGGTGAATGAAAATTTAATTAATCTAGTTATTTGCTTTATTTTAAAAGACAAAGTTTATTCGAACATTTGATAGGTAAACATTAATTGTAACAATAATTACTTAAATCCTTAACTTTCAACAGAGCTAAAAATATTCCATATTTTACTATCAGTGATTCAAAATTTGCATTTCGATGAGGCGAAAAGACCAAATAATGGATAGAAGAGTTTATATTATTCTTAGCTCTGTGTTATCTTTCCTTGTATTTAATTCCAAGCAGAAAATAAACGTATGCGGCGGCTAAACCGGACATATTTATAATCTTTTATATTTACAACGTACAAGTATGTTTCTTTAATAATATGGCTTCTTGCTTCTTGGATATCGTTGCGTCGGTAATTTTTTGGACATTTCAGGTAATTCTGTTTACTTAAAATTTTGCCGTGTGTTATCCGGCTTAGAATTGAC
Organism: Abrostola triplasia; assembly: GCA_946251915.1. Classification (NCBI taxonomy): domain Eukaryota; kingdom Metazoa; phylum Arthropoda; class Insecta; order Lepidoptera; family Noctuidae; genus Abrostola; species Abrostola triplasia. Next base: position 9,642,688 of record OX276435.1, read on the forward strand.
CACCCCCTTTCTTCCCGTGGGTGTCGTATGCGGCAACTAAGAGAAAACCCAGAATATCGGCAGCAGTGTCTTCTGTAACTTGACTACCAATATTCCTAAACCGCTTGCCAAGCGTGGCGATCATGGCAATCCCTAACCACTAAGGGGAGGCCTTTGTTTAACAGTTTACGTCTTCCGGCTGATGATGATGATGATGAATTCTCTTTACCCTCATCAGTTACTTCATAATTTAACAAGATACGTAGGTTAAGGTTGCAGTATGTTGCGAGTATAAAGATTTTTTGATTCCGTATTTTTATGTTGTAAGATTAACATATAATATTCATAAATAAATCCACTTATATAGCAAACAGTACACAATAGGTCATTTAAATTGTGCCACCGTATTATGCCGTGAATTGTACTAACTATTTTTATACCTACTACATATTAAACGTATTCTTCAAGATTATAACAGTTATAAAAGATCTTATAAAGCAAAACAATATCTAAAGTAAGCCAATACGAAAGCCGAAGTTGAAATTCACACTTCAATTCGTCGCAAATTCCAGAAAAGTTTTCAATAAATATGGGTTTTCATCATTCTTTCTTCCATATTTGAGTAAATTATTTCTTTTTTTATACGTAATAAGGTAGGAATTCTCCTACAGGTCAAGATATTTTTAGAATGTCTAAATGAAATTGCGTTAGAAGACGAGTTTTATGAAATCCGTTTTTAATCATGTCTGGTAGAAAAGGTAGGAAATTTCTTGAAGCAATCATGGGACAGAATTTTTGATAGACTTGCTGTGACTATTTATAGACCGATCGATTGAATTGATTAGACGAACTCACTGTGCTACAGACTAGCTGCACATGCACTTTTTATTACAAGCTTTTATTTAACTTGCAATGTTTGTATGTATGCAAGTTTGTTTAGCTCAAATCTTGCAATCTTAATTAGTACCACTTTTTGACATCCGATTGACATGAAATTTCGCATACTTATATGGATTTGGTGACAACTAATATTTTACAATACAAACTTTTGGTTTAAAAGCTTGTGTTAAAAATATTAATCGATCTATTTTTAATATTTACTTATTTTATTTAATACTGCTGCTATCTTTTAATGTTTCATTATAACTTGATAGGATTTTATTACTGCAAAACTATAAAATTGGCATTCAAATAATTATTATTATTTTAGATCATGTGTGTTGATATTTCTGTTAAAATGTTTATATTTTTTTTCTAAAATAAATATTAGAAATATTAAATAGATTTTTTTTAAGTCTCGCCCAACGCTAGGAATTTCTCCTGTATCGTGAGTGCGTTTCACGAACATGAAATATCATATACACAAACACCCAGACTCGGGATATAACAGTTATGCATGAATAAAAAAGACAAGGATATACTACCCACAGTACACACCTCTGCCGAACTCTTTCTTGTTAATGTTTTTTCTTGGTTTATATCTAATTATAAAGTCCAGGAATAGAATCTAAATCTCTTACCATCAGAAAATCCCATTAACCTAAACAATTCCTGGAAACGGGGAAATAAACAAACAATATACTTAATATTATTTCATTTATTTGAAGCTACCTTATTTCCTTATTTTAGTCTTTGTACATTATTAATTCAATTGTAACGATAATGCTTGAACTAATGGGTATATTTTTATACGGTAACGGTGTATTTTGGTAAATTATGTGCCACCGTCACGCGACCTGCCTACCATCATATAAACCCATTTCCTCAAGTCTACTTTGACTAAAGTGTTATAGTTTGTTCTGAAAATAAGGTGGGAAGTGACCTACTAAATATCAGTGAGCGATAACATTTCGTCGGTGAAAATTGTCTGATACACAAAAACACAGAAAGAGTTCAGCAAAAGAACTAAGAAGGGTGACAGAAATGTATGAGCTATAAGATTTCAGCGGAAGAAAAAGCTTACTCGTATTTCAACATACAATTTGATGATAAAAATCTAGATAATAATAATAATTCTATATAAGCTAAATTTTTAATTGATTGATTTGTAAGTGCTATTATAGAGTTCTAAACTTTATTTGTATTATAGATATTGTAGGTATTCCGTATTATAAGAAAATTGCTGCGCCCTTGCAGGGTTTCATGTAAGAACATTTATAATTTACTTTAACAAAACATCTTAATTTACACATGGCTCACTCTTATAGTCCGGTGGGACGGTAGACCAAAACGCCGGAGGTATAAGACGCAAGGCGCCTTCCGAAATACGGAGAGGTCTCGACATGTGAAAACGGTCACCCATCATAAGACCGAGCACGGCTTAACCTCACAAATCGACTGATCTGCACGGTAGCCAACGATGAGTCCCTCTAAAGTCCATAAAACATCTGGCTCTTCCATATCTTGTCATTATGGGATATGTAGGCCTCGAGTTACGTCAGTGGCTTTGTGTGAATTATTTATATATGTTTAGTAATAATATATTTAAAACTCCCACTAACTTCTCTAACTTAGTTGATTGCTTAGCACCCATCATCATAGATTTTAGGTCAGCCCAGTGGGTTATTGAAATCGTATACAGAATTTGATATGGCTTAATGATCGAACTACAGCGCTAGTAGCGCTCCACGTATTGTTATACTATGCTACCTTAATCCGCATACTCCATGTTCGTGAGAGGTTATAGCTATTGAATATTCAGGATACTCTAACTACTGTTATATTATCAGTAGTCTGTTTCTGTTAAATTTTACTAACAATAATATTTAACAAATACCAAATTAGTATTAACTTTTCGTGATATATATCAATAATATATAGTAATCGTCTGATTGCGAGGGTCGTAGCTTTGTGGTTTCGCAGATGAGTCGATGTGCGAGGTTAAGCCATGCTCGCCGCGGTCAGTCTTGTGATGGGTGACCGTTTTCACAGGTCAAGATCCGTTCGTGCTTTGGAAGGCATGTTAAGCCATTGGTCCTGTGTCGGTCATTGTGTGTCGGACTGTAGTCCCATTCGACTAAGAGAATGAGAATATAGGCAGTGCACCCGTGTTTACGCGCATACTTGTGCACTATTATATCTCCTGCGTATTTCAGATGGGATAGCCGCCGAAACCGGAATTCGGTAAAGAGAACATTATTAATCGTCTGATATACGACAACGCTTAATATTCTTTCTCAACGTTTTTATGTGAATTCAATAAAACTAATGACATACAACAAATATCTGAAGTTCAGTAATAATAAGAAAATTTTATGGTTTGCAATTTTGCATGATCTCAATAAAATTATCTACAAATTTAATCATGATTAAGACGTAAGATTGTACTTAACTTAATCATTTAAAATGTTAAATTTCATTCGTTAGCATCTAATTGATTTATAACAAGCCTTTGATTGCTTGAATCTAACCTATTTAATCTAAAAAAGCACCTTTATCGTATAAATAATTCTTAACATTTAAGTCTACACCCACCACTGCTACTACTTTTAGCGAACCGTTTTTCTATTTCGTATTTCTATTTAGCTTTACAATTACGAACTTTGAGAAGTGACGTTTTACGCTTGCGTGTAACCCACATTACTAATTAGTATAAATAACGCTACCGTGATGATAATTACTATAATAGTGCCCATTGACACCATGGCCTTAAGTGTTATTGTAGATTAAGTTTTATTTTTAATAAAAGAAAAATATATTAATTGCTAGCTTAATCGTAAATGAAAAACATGTATTAATTTATTTGAAATGTTTAAAATGTTCATAATTGATGTTTTTGATGATGATAAAATAAATTATGTGATGGCGTTCCTAAGGAAAGCATAGGACCAGAGCTATTTTATTATAGATCCATCTTTATTATTGCTATCGTTGGAGCATTTATGTGTAGTGGTCGTGTATTAATTATTTAATCCTAATTATATATTTTTTTGTTCAGTGGAAAGCTACACAGGCAGCTCCCTGCCACTGTGGCGCGTGGACCGCCGGCAGATGGGCGCGTTCCTGTGCATCGCGGCCAATGATGTGCCTCCCGCCGTCAGCAAGCGGATCATACTTAATGTTAACTGTGAGTATTGACACTATATATTCTACAACTTCACTAATGACTAATACCATTGGATAACTACAAACTATGAATTAAATCATCATCATCAGCCGGAAGACGTCTACTGTTGAACAAAGGCTGTTAATGAAATCATATATCTACTGAATTATGATGATAAATAATGGCAACAACACCAAGTTACTGAACCCGTTGGGGATAAACCTTTGATAATGTACACATTATACGTTAAGGGCCTTAACCAAACAGCCACAACTATCAACGCTCCTGAAAAAACAATATAAAATTCACCCTATCCGTTTGTTTGTCACTTTGAATAATATAATCCGTTCAGGGTTGGTGCCGTCACGAATTTGGATGCGATCCAAAATGATACAAGTTCATCTTTATGTAGGAGTAACCAAAGTTACGTGACTTTTCAACAAACAGTTGCTACGGATGCAAGATTTATCTTTTTGTTTGAGATTTTGTTTTGGTGCAATATCAGTTCTATGGTAGATCATATTGGAATACTGCAATCTGCGGAACTGAAGAATAAATAATTTACATTTCGACGATTACGATTGGGTTGATTACGAACACGATTCCCTTGTGTTGCAAAAACGAGACTTAAGAAGCGACGAACTTGTTTGGGTTCTATGAATACCTTACCCGTTTTAGCAACTGATAACTAATTTATAACAAGCACTCATGAATTCGAAAAGATACTGGTGCGTGCTTGGGTACTTACGACCTTTAAGTTGGCAGTCCCACGGTCATAATTATAACTCGGCTATCAGTGTATTTAACTCATAAAGCAAGATATTACTTTTGGCAAATCATTAACTGCATCAACACTGGTTTAAAAGACTTGTATTTACATTTCAAAGAAGTCTAAAACTACGGATTTAATCATATTCTATGAATTTTAATAAGTCGTATCAAAAAGCTAATTCTACAAAATATCTTTTAGTTGCAGACGTTAAAAGTTCTAGGTATTTTATGAGAGAGGGACAACCTGATTGGCGCAGTGACTAAGCGATTGAACTACTGCGCCAAGGGTCACGGGTTCTATTTCCGCACGAGGCAAAAATTTGTGCGACCAGATGTTTGTCTCGAGTGTTTGTGTATATGATTTTTCATGTTTTTGAAACGCACCCACGACACAGGAGAATTTCCAAAAGTGGGGCGACGTTTAAAAAAAGTAGGTACACGGTAAATTGGTGAATTATAATTCTTTAATAATTTGCCAAAATTTAATAGCTGGCAAAGAAAACCTAAAAATATCAATTTAATAATTTATTTGATGATATTATAGTAAAACATTTTAACGCGGCAAGCAATGTTAAGAAAAAATAAACGCTTAAGAAAACTTAAGTCCAAGCAATATTTCAATGAATATCAACTGAAAAGTCCGACCTAAATTCTAAGTAATAATTTACCTAGAAAACATCTAAAAGCCTCCTAATTTATGTCAATTGTCAGGTAAAACAGATGCTCTGTCGAGATACGAGAGACCAAGTATCAGTTATATAAACAGAACACTAAATTCAAGTCACTTTAGGACTATCTTGTTCTCGAATAAACTTTAGGCCCTTTGGACGAATGCCTCTATGTGGGAAACTGTTGTTTCTAATTTCTCAAATATTTAAAGAATGGAAATAAGTAAAACATGGGTATTATGTGTCTCAACCCTATTAATTATTTACGTAGGTACTAATATTTTTCTTCCTATTACCGTGTGCTGTTGCCAAGCGACGGGTCGATTTTACCAAACCAACTTCCTAATTAAATAAGTAATTGTTATCATTTATTTTAAACCGATTCTTTTTAATTGAAATGTAAAAGTTAAATAACTAAGCAACAGGTTACTATTACCAAACATTTTAACCCATTTATATGAAACTGTCCAGTGTATAGACACGAAGGACGACGAAGAATCACATAAATGGATATGAACGATTCATAATAATAATATTTGCCAACAGTTGCACCAACCGTGAAAGTGCCAAACCAATTGCTGGGCGCTCCGCTTGGCACGGACGTCAAGCTGAAATGCTACGTCGAAGCCCATCCCAACACCATCAACTACTGGATCAAGAACAGAGGGGAGATGCTGCTTGATGGGTAAGATACATCTACCTCTAAATCTACTCCAAAAAGTTTTGCGGTGTATTATTTACTGCCACTTTGCCCATCCTAACACCATCAACTGCTGTATCAAGAACAGAGGGGAGATGCTGCTAGATGGCTTAGACACCTAGAATTTCTCCAAATAGTTTTTTAGCACTGCTTTGGGTACTTTGCTAAGTCCAAGAATAAGTTATATATGTCCAAGTAAAAGGTACCGTTACAATTATAGCTCACAATGGTATTTATAAAAAGAGGTAAATAGAGTAAAATACATGTGATGATTTAAATTCAGCACACAATATTGTTATATCATAATTTATCGGAAGCAGAATTAAAAAATATAAATTGAGGTCAGATGAGCTACTGAGCCTACTTTTAACGTGTCGCTTTTGACTATGTATTGTTCCCAAGATGATGATATTGTTTCTTTAGAATTGGTTCCGTACGTTTCAACCGATACCATTTTTTTGTTTGACTTCGCAAATAAATGAAGTTAGTATACACATTCCTCTTCAGATAGAAACGTTTGTTCATTTCGTTCCTTGTTTTATTTCATAAATACTCTTTGGAGTATATTTACACGACCTACTCTTTTCTACTTCTCGTTTCGTGTGTTGGCATTTATCCATACACGTGTTTCAGATTACCTTTTAGAAATATTGATAAAGCAAGGCGTTGCTATGGTCGCATATTCATCGAATGCTGGGATAAATTCTATTATAATTTTGATTTGTAAAGAAAGAGTAGTCACACATCGTTTGAGCGTTCATTGTAGCGTGCCTGTTCATGGAATTTTGAGGTTTGTTTGGACTGTTTATTACCAGTATTAGGTATATTACTTTGCTGTGTAATAATAATTTTGGTATAAATATTTTACCTCTCATTAATTACTTGAAATTGCTAACTCGCAGTAAGCTAGCGTGGCGATCAATGCACAGTAGTTCTATATAAAAGAAGAGGCCCTTGCCTTGCAGTGGGATAGGCTGTTATAATCATTACTACACAACTTTTACCATGTTGTATTTTCTTATAGAAGAGCGGGGCAACACAGGTATTACTTTTATTTAACACATCCTAACACAGGTATTACTTTTATTTAAAAGGAGTTCCTATGTAAGATTTTTTAATAATTGTACAAGTTGCTGCAATAAACCTTTTTTTTTTATTAGGTTGACTTTAATTTCAAAATTGAGAATGTAGACCATAAAAGGCAAATTGTTGGAAACATTTTTTAATCTGTAAAAGGCATCAGTAACTAATTTTCCAGCGTGTCGCGGTGTTACCGTTGATGTTAATTATTCGGTAGATAACTATCAAATAATTCACATCGCGGCAAAATAATAACGACAGTATAAAATTATTGTATGCTTACCTGCAATCGTTTGGTGTATTTTGGACAATTTAAAGCTGGTTTGGAAGATTATAGTCGTGTTTTGGAGTCCACGTTAATGATTCATTATAATAGCCACTAGAAGTACTGAATTTAGGCAGAGGTATTCTTAAGTAAGCCTTTAGGTCAAATATATTTTGGTAGATATTTCACCCTAGTCCTTTTGGGTTAAGCATCTGGGATTCCATTTGAGTGGAGAAAGGTTTTGCTTATTCAGGTTCAAGAAATGGCAAACTCCTCTGTCGAAGAGAAAATCAAAAACCTCCAGAACATGAAGAGTATTCTACTAGCTGATAAATAATGCAAGTAATATCATGTAAGAAGAATGTTATGGTGATTAAGGCGAAAGGGGTCGGCCAAGATCAAATGGAAATGCGTAGTCTCATTCGGCAAACCAAAACACCACATCACGCCTATGTTCCCTGAAGAGGTAGGCAGAGGTGCACATATAGTACACCCACATTTCGCCAGTTATGTTCCATTCACCGGGCACAAATCCATCTAGAAAATACTTAAGCCATAAATATTTGAAAAATATCTTCTTGTTGCAGCCCTAAATACACGATAACGGAAGAAAAGGTGTCGTACATGGTGACGATGTGGCTTACCATCAGACAGTTCTCGAGGAGTGACATCGGCACCTACAACTGTGTCAGTACCAACTCGCTTGGCAAGAGTGAGGGTACACTCAGGCTTTATGGTAAGTTCATAATCAACGAGAAGAAATGTTTAAGCAGTAAATTCTCAAAGGAAAAAACACCTTCATATAGTAGGATACAAAAATTCAACAGCATGCTAATACACTAGACAGTAAGAAAGAAAAAAATCAATTTATTTGCTTAGAACACAGATAGACAGTAATCTCTTAATTACAACTGATGCTTAAATATCTCTTTACTTAAAACCCATCTTCAAGTCTTTGATTTGCCATGCACAAGTCTTTGACAGATATCAATTAATCAGTTGTTAATTTTTTTTTATGTAACAGGGTTGGTTGTATATTCCAAAAATATTACATAAGAAAATTACATTTTAGGCAGTCTACCAGTCGACAGCGATGAGGAGGAATTATTTTAATTAACTTTGATGCATAACTTTTAGGTTTATTTTTTCCTTTGTATATATTTATTTTATAACCCTCAATCGAAGAGCGTGTATGAATAATATGATGCATGTAAATTAAACAAAAGAAGTATGCCAGGATCGTAGCAAATAGAAATCCGTGGTCTCTGCCTACCACTTAGGGAAACAGGCGTTAATGTATGTACATATATATAACGTAGTGTGTAAATAAGTTTAAGTATGTTGTAAAATCATTAGAAATAGAATGTGTTTGCCTCAACTTTTATCCTTCACTGTTATTTAAGGTTTACGTGACTAACATCAAATAATTATAAACATTGTTCTCAGAAATAAAACTGAACTCGTATTCAGAGGATTTCGGGAATCAGATCAGCGTTGCTGGTGGTAAGTGATTTTATATTTAGTTGGTTTTCATTAGCATATTTAGTTGGTTTCCTTCCCGGGTCTTTGGTCATTGTAATGTAAAGAACATTTTTTACCAACCTATCCTACCAATTACGAGCTATGGCTTCTATTATTTTAAATCCAGGTTGACCATCCATGTTTGATAATTCAATTTCTCTTCAAATCTTCGAAAAAATCTTTTTTTTGTTTAATGATGTAGTTTTGCCCATTAATATTTATGTATTTATTTAACAGTTCACCAACAGTTTGTGCATATAAAATATTAAATCACATAGGGTAAGATCAGTTGTGGGCTTATACAGTTCATCATCATCATCGGCCTATCTCAGTTCACTGCAGTTGCCAATAACATTTTTTAAATAAAATGCTGTTTTCGTCGTACAGCGTAATGATTACAGATAGTTGTCCAAAATGACTGTAGATTGTTGTTGATAAATATTTGAAAGATAAATTTAAAAGATAAATGATTTTATTTCGGTAAATATGTTTTATAAAAACACTTTTGCATTTTTATTTAAAACTAAATGGCATCGGCATATCCTAATAAAAACTTCCTGGCAAAGATAACTCACGTTACTATAAAATCAGTTCCAAAGATTTCTATTAACCCTTGAGTCTCGATACACCCAGTTCTAGTACTTAGTACGAATTGCGAATAAAATCTCTTCTAGCTTCGCTTGTAGAGATAAAGACGTAGCAATTGCGACAGAACTGTCTGATCATAATTATCGTTTTATTCACACTTGAAGAGACGCGACGTTCTCGCCTCTTGGAGATCTTCACGACGGTTTATTTATACTATTTAACTCGAGTATAAATCTATTCGTAGATAGCTTGAATTGATATCGTTTTGTTTAATATAGATGAAGGTCAATTAGTCTCTACTAAATTAATAAATTCAATGTTAAAAGTAAATGAGAAGGTGCCTTTAATCGAATCTAATTTGTAAAAATATAACTGTAAGTGATTTATTCAAAATAAAAACTTTTTTCGCAAAAATATGGTGTACAATGGTGTTCCAGTTAGTTTCACATATTTTATCATTATTAAACGACATGCAAATATTCATGATAACCTAATGAATACTTAATTTATTATTGAAAGCCTAATCTAGTATCAAAGGCCTCGTGCGTAGAACAATAAACATAACATCACGCTTAGGGGTAGGTAGAGGTGAATAGTACCAGCAGTCACTCTTAACGACCACTAGACCAACGAGGCAGTAAATTTGAATCCCAAAAAACGTATTATAATGATTGTGCTTGGAATATAATGTGACCAATTAGCCGCATTTATATTTGTGACGTCATTTCAAAACGCCCTCCGCCGTAACTCACTTCATTCTGCACAAATAAAACGATCCTTCTATTATCCTCCAAAGATGTACCCATGTATCTACTCCATCTAACCAAATAACCTCGTTGCCCACAGGTCTGACCGAGGCGGCGAAGGGTGGCGCCCGGCGTCTCCTACGGGAGCGGACGTTGTTAAGTCTTATGTTATGTTACGTTACCTTTGTATACATGTTCACGTAGTTATTGTAATGTACATATTGTTAAGATTAGATTTGGGTGTGACGTAGGGTCAATATGTTTTGTCGTTGTATAAAAATCTGCTCATGACAGTTTGACACAGAATAGTGAGTGAATGGAGTGCTCTCATTTGTTACTGGTTTTCAATTACTCAAGATAAGTACTTTACGATAAAATGCCATTTCTATGTAAGTACTTAGTAGTTATTTGCGAAAACCGTGTTATTTGAGTATAGTTTATCACACCGTTCCAAATTGTATATTGGGCCTTCCATCTGTTGATTATTCTGTGGTTAATTAAAGTATGTTATACTTTAATTGATCTGCAATTTAGTAATGTGTTATCTTGAAACAGAAAACCGGTACATTAAAAAGTAATTTTACAACCAAATTAGAAGATTATGGTGGTGTTCTCTGTGCATATGTACCTGGTTGATCAGACAGACAATCCAATAACTCGGTTTGAGTTGTATGTATTCCAATCAGTGTCAAATATCACTGCTGTATATATTACACGCTTTATATTAGCTTCACTTGTATGTATGTATGTTTGTTTGTATGTTTGTAACCGACTTCTTTGGGCGCGATTTTGACCCACTTTAAACGGCTAGATTTCGTTCAAACTTTGTAGATTTATCGAGGACCGATGACAATACACTAATTTGATAAAATTATTTAATAATATAATTAATAAAAAGTATTAATTAATAAAAATAGCATAATTACAGCCCGCAACACAAACGCCCTCTGCTAAGCCGCTAGTCGCTACGGTAAAGTTCCGTGGTAGCTAAGCGTCGCGCGCGTGTCCCGACTCCAACGCCCTCTGCTAAGCCGCTAGTCGCTACGGTAAAGTTCCGTGGTAGCTAAGCGTCGCGCGCGTGTCCCGACTCCAACGCCCTCTGCTAAGCCGCTAGTCGCTACGGTAAAGTTCCGTGGTAGCTAAGCGTCGCGCGCGTGTCCCGACTCCAACGCCCTCTGCTAAGCCGCTAGTCGCTACGGTAAAGTTCCGTGGTAGCTAACCGTCGCGGGCGCCGAGACCGGCTCGCGTTAAGGTAAAGCTTCGTGGTAGCTAACCATCTTAATAAAAAATAGAAAATAAATAATAGTTTAAATATTAATTAATAAAAATAGCATAATTACAGCCCGCAACACAAACGCCCTCTGCTAAGCCGCTAGTCGCTACGGTAAAGTTCCGTGGTAGCTAAGAGTCGCGCGCGTGTCCCGACTCCAACGCCCTCTGCTAAGCCGCTAGTCGCTACGGTAAAGTTCCGTGGTAGCTAAGCGTCGCGCGCGTGTCCCGACTCCAACGCCCTCTGCTAAGCCGCTAGTCGCTACGGTAAAGTTCCGTGGTAGCTAAGCGTCGCGCGCGTGTCCCGACTCCAACGCCCTCTGCTAAGCCGCTAGTCGCTACGGTAAAGTTCCGTGGTAGCTAACCGTCGCGGGCGCCGAGACCGGCTCGCGTTAAGGTAAAGCTTCGTGGTAGCTAACCATCTTAATAAAAAATAGAAAATAAATAATAGTTTAAAAAAACTAAAAAACACGCTTTTTATCGAAAACCGAACTAAAAAATAGAAAATAAGTTTTAATCAATTTAAATTAAGAATAGTGTTAAAAATTTCAATAAATATAAATTAATAATAGTGTGAATAAAAACAAAAAATATTTTATTTAAAAAAGCGTGGGGTGCATGGTGTCAATAGTTATAAATATTTTATTGACAGATACGAGTAGAGTGATTATCACTTTGATAATATCTTAAAAAGCACCCCACGCTTTTTTTAAATAAAATATTTTTTGTTTTTATTCACACTATTATTAATTTATATTTATTGAAATTTTTAACACTATTCTTAATTTAAATTGATTAAAACTTATTTTCTATTTTTTAGTTCGGTTTTCGATAAAAAGCGTGTTTTTTAGTTTTTTTAATTGCAATGTCTGTGCACTGTGCTGTAAGCAGTCCCTATTAATAACAAGAGCCATATATAGAACGTGCTATAGATTATCTTACTACATAGAAGGACATGCTTTTGATACATGCTTGAAAACCAAATTGAAGAGTCACCTAGATTGTTTATTATCAAAAACAGCGTATCCAAAGTCTTCTGTTTTATTCAATAAACTGTCACACGTATAATTTTGTTCCTTGTATTAAGAAATACGTTGATAAAAGTGACGTCTCTGTGCAATTAAGTATCTAAGGCCTACTCCATATTGGGCGTGCGCGCTCCTCGAGCGTATGAACGACGCGAACGCCCAATGTAGGGTAGGCCTAATTATCGATTTGGCTAGCTTAATAATTTCAACAATATACACAAAAATAACTAAAATATCAGTTTCTTGCGTACCCGTTACTCCTACGTCACAACCAAGACATGCTTTGTATGAAAAAGGGGAAACGTAATTCAATTATTGTTTTCAATTCTTGTATATATAAAATAAGGTGTATCTTTAAATGTAAAGACAACGATACAATTATTGTGAGATTAGATCGTGTATTCGCTTAGAGAAACCAGCCAAATTGAAATATTGTTTACGTAAGTATAAAAAAAAATGTAAACTCATCGCTCGATTATAAGACTGTTTACAACAAATAAAAAAGATTTAAAAATCTATGTCTTTTCTTCCCTTTCCCTTTTTTTTTTTTGAAAAACGTCGCCCACATCCAGACTCGGGACAAACATCTGTGGTTCGCACAAAGTTTTGCCCCGTGCGGGAATCGAACCCGCAACCCTTAGCGTAGCAGTCCAATCGCTTAGCCACTGCGCTAATCAGGTCGTCAAACCTTTTAAAACTCTAATAAAAAAAAGAAAAAAAAAGGTCGCCTTCACACTGTACAGCAATGCGCGCCATTAACACACGAGACGCCAAACGCGACGAACACACGTTATATTATATTTCCGCACGAAACATTGGAATACTTTACAATTTCTGAACGTGACCGCGTTATGGAAATGCCGGAATATTTCTTTTGTTTCTTGCAGACAAGAGTTTTAAGGGTTTCTTTTTTATTTATAGAAAATATAAAGAAAAAAATCTCCTGTTCCATACATTTATGTACACATGTCTCCACAAAATGTATGGAATACATGATTTTTTTTAACTGGATTTTAAGGTTGGCCCCGTAGCGAAAGTTATTCAAGGTCGAATACTGAACATATTATCTACTATATATACCGGTTTTTATTCACGTCTATATTCGGGATCGCCCGACTAGTTTGGCTGGCGACTCCGCCGCGTCACATACTCATGAACAAGAGCTCCGTCAGAGTCCGAAACTAGTCGGGTATTCCCGAATATTGACGTGAGTTAAAACCGGCATATATAGTAGATAATATGGATAACGCTTACGAAAGTTATTGTATAGTACTAACACCTCCTTTTTGATCTAAAAGGGCTTTCCTAACACGTCATTTAATATAGAAACAAACAACTAAACACACTTCATTCAAATTTAATTTTTTAAAAACAAAACAAAAAATGAATAACAATTTCACAGCGCAGTCGCGGCCAGCGACGCCGGCGATGCAAAAGGAAGAAAATGCAATTTATTTGATAAAATATTCAGTTGCACAGTTTTGTTTCAAGCTCCTAGGTTGTAAAACTATGCAGCTGTGGCGGGTTTGTTCCGTTACCGCGTTTACTTTAGACGCCTTCGTATGCAGCAATTTCTTTTGTGTTGTAACCAGATTTACGCATTAGATGTTGAGTTAAAATTTATTTTCCATTTTGCTTTATGTCCGTGGAGGTTGTTGGTTTTGAGTACGTTTTCAAACGTGTTTACTACTAAGAAGGAAACACTAAAGAGTGTTAGTTAAGAAAAACATGTATAAAATAATTGTAGTTATCGAAGGAGCCAGTAAATCTGGTTTCAACACAAAAAGTGCTTCATCATCAGCTGGAACAAGTCCCCGGTTGAATAAAGGGCATAGGGATCGCAGTATTGGCGGTGGAGTTACAGAAGACGCTGCGGCCCATCTTCTGGATCTTCCCTTAGTCGCCTCTTACGATACCTACAGGAGGAAAGGGGGTGGTCAATTCTAGGCTCACTACTCGGCTATCAGTGATCATCATCACAATTCGTACGAATCGAACGCACCATCTTAACTTACTGCCCTATTCGAGAATTAATACATCACAATGAACACTCATACCAATAATGAACTAAACACCAATAAATAAATATAATAACAGTATCCAATACAACATCGTTAACGTAAATCAAGTTGACATACGTCGATTCCCCAGACATTCCCAGGGGCGACGAATGAAATATTACCGCGGTATTACTGCCGCATTACTGACGTATCCGAATGTAATTAACCTGCTGGTTACCGAGTGGTGAAGGGGTGGTGATTAGCTTGAGTGAGTTTTAGACTTGTATTCTAAACAACTAAAAAAATCAACGTAACATCATGTATGTATTCTCCGAAGGTGTCGCAGTGTAGGCATCTTCTTCTTAGCTAGTCCATGGTATAAATAAGTTTTAGAGGCCCAAAACTCTGCTGTATGAAAGGCGTTGTCAGCGGCCAGCATTAGCTCCTAAGGCGTGCAGGCCAGTGTGGATTATGTATGGTGTAGGTATACGACCACATTTCGCCAATGTGATATAAGCCCCAATGATATAGGGACCAAGCTGATTGTTATCAACCTGGAACAGTAACTCAACATACAAAATATATAGAGAACTGGTGACCTAAGAGTAAGCGTCGTACGGTTATGAGTGTTAAGGTGCATTTCCGTGCATCGTGGCCAATCGCAGCCGCGCCTGACTGATCGCGTGTATCAGACGCGTGCGGCTGATGCGATAATGGTCTGAAAAAGTATCGCGCTGTTTCCGTGGTATGTGGCAGACGCGTGCAGCTGCGACAGACGTCGGCCGCGATGCACGGAAATTCATCTTTAAAAGCCGCTAGTCGTACACTCTGTACTGCTACTAAGAGTCACCTAATGTTGCAACCTAATAACACTTTGCCCGACCCAGGATGTGAGCCCAAGACACTAGCCACTAGACCAACGAAGCAAGCAAAAATGTAAGTAATAAATCAGTGTACGACGTACCATCACTCAATTTCTTCATACATTTGTTACAGCGAGGAATTCACTAATCCAGGGAGCTCTAATTGTTTGGAACATCGGGACATGTTTGCTCGGGGCGTCCTCATCAATCTTATGCCTTAGGGGCATGACAGATGGCATTTGAGACGTTAGATATCATTACCGGGATGAGATGCCGATTATTCATGATTTTAGCTGGGTGTTTACAAGATTTGTGGCTGACTGGTAATTTTGTTATTCCAATAATACAACACTATTGAAAAAAAAAATTGTTGCATTTACGCATATTGCTTGAATTTCAAATATGTAAGTTAATTATCTTGCCTGACTGATAATAGCCACATAGGTGCATTATCGCGTACCCACATGTCACCAGCAAAAGTACACCTCATGTGACGAGCAAATTAGTGCAAAGTATTACTTACTTGCATTTATTGAGCACAGTTACTTGCCGGCAGTTATATACTTGCTGGTTAGCGGTTAAGTTGGATCCCATGGTTTTGGTACAAATATGGTTCGTAAGCCACAAGGCTAAAAACCACGACGTGTGACGTTATCATTTAGAAGTTAGAACATTTTTTTGTGTTTTTCATTTTTATGGCCAGTGACAATGTACCAAAATTATACAGGACGGCTAGATCATAACTATATTCCAAAAAGTTTTAGTAATGTCAAATTACTCTCTGTAATCTTTCTTTTTAAGTCTGCTAAAAATACTCTAGCGCAATAAGTTCATTTTGATAAAAATAGTGTTAAAAATCCTATCAATACAATTTCAGTTTTTTTGTAAATATTTACATCAAACCGTATCCCAGCAACCAGCGAATACAAGCCGCCCATTGAGCCAAAAAACCACTTTAACTCAACAAAAGTTTCCCAAACTCGTCCGTAGGACTTCAACTATTTTTATCTACGATTTTTTTTTAATGACTAGTGTAAACCAAGGAGACGCCAGCTGACAGACACTTATCTGCGAGATTTATAATATTGTCATGACAGTTAGAAATTCCCGTCTTCACTTACAAAGACAGGGGAAAAAATTCGCGAATAATGGTGGAGTTTTTTGTTTGGGACGGCGAAGGTCCTCTGTTTTGTAAAACTGTGGACTTGTTTACACAATGGCCCATGTCCATGTTGACGTCATTCATGGCGTCATAAATTCTTGTGTGTGGTTTGTCAAAGTTTCATATTTACTGGTATACAAATACGCGTGTAATCGAGAACTTAGGGATGTTTGCTTTGCTCTGGGTGCTTAAGGTTTGTATATGTGATATTTCATGTTTGTGGAACGCACCCACATAAGACAAAGAGTCTTATGTTACTTAGTTGTGGGTGCGTTTTATAAACACTAAATGTAACACAAAAGCATCTAGAATTGTCACATACGGGAATCGAAGTCGCAACTCTACAGTCCAATTAAAACACCAGGCCAAGCCAAAAAATCCGTACACACACCGCTCCAAGCCAAATTTAAACCACGGCAAACTCTCCCTTTCTGTAAACTTAATAAATCCAATTGCTTCAATAATAAACAGCCTTCCTAATTAATCTACGGATTCATTTATCCACAAACATGGAAATATATTATTCATAAAAATCAACGAAATTCAATTTATTCAGCTTTATTCAACTCTTTCATTCACACTTCGATACAAAAGTATGATTTTGTATGAACATGTAGTAGCTAAAAATCGATAGACGAAGCGAACTATTTGAATAAATGAAAAAATAAGGCTGCGTCCAGACGTATCCGTGAAGGACAAGGATCCAGGCCTCTTATCGTCTTCTTCGTTTTGGCATGAGCCAATAGCCACATGGAACAGGTCATGCCGTGGTGTAGAGATTGGTCAGCCAACAAGGATGGTAGTCAGGTTTCCCGTCTGGTGCGTGGAGTGCGCTTAAAAATCGTCACTTGGAGGCTCTCTACTTACACCCTATCGTTATCTTATCGAGGCTTCTCACAAGCCGATAATACATAATTATTGAACACCCCCATTTCGCCATTTATATTGTAGGTTCCAATGTAAAAGGGAGTTGCCACCAATTGGGCAAAAATCCAGACACCGTGTTCCTACTGGGTTATTTAAGTAGGTAATTCTCAAATTACCTTACGAAAAAATCCAGTTATATAAAAAAAAAATGCCCGACCCGGGATTCGAACCCAAGACCTTGTGTACTGCAGTCGCATTTAACTACCATGAGCCCAATGAGGCAAGTAATATACTTTGGATACACTTTTAAGCTTAAAGCATTGAAGTACAAAAAATCGTAAAAATGTACAAAACAATGAAAAATGTAATAATAATAACGGACTTTAACAAAACACCGATTCAGTAACTAAAAGGAAAAATGTGTCCACAGCCTTATGTTAGCGTAAACGCGTCACATCGAACTGAATACATGAAATAAACGATAAACATTGTGGTTCCAAAGAAATATTATTGAAATACGGAGGAATATTTCAATAGAGATTGTATACTTGACGGCCTCAAATGAATTCGTTAAGAAAATTTGTGTAGGTAAACATTATTTTGTTTGTTTGGCCTTCGACATTAAATAAATGGTAATAGGCATTATAAATGAAGCTTATGTGAAATTAGAGTCAATTAAAATAGCGTACCTATCTCACACATCAGCCTATTTCAGTCCACTGCTGGACGTAGGCCTCCTCCAGGGTATTCCACAAGGCCTGCTCTCCCGTTTTTTGCTCCTCAGTCGCTACCAGACCTGGAATAGTAGGGCAGCCGGGAACTGGGGGCCGTTTTTTTTGTTTTTCAACAACTTACCCCATGGGGTGTTGAAATATTATTTAATACTAGCTGTTGCCCGCGACTTCGTCCGCGTGAATTTCAGGTAAAAACACCAGTAGACTATAATCAGATTTTGTAAGTAAGTGGAAAACACTACAAATTACTTACCGAATGGAATATACATAGTATTTTAATGATAAAGGTATATTTCAAATTAAGATGGGGCTAGTTTACTTTTTATACCGATTTTGTATGATCGGTAAATATTGAGTGACTAACAGGAAAGTTATTGACACGATTTGTTGGCTTATAAGGAATTTCAATTTTAAATGTATCTTTATTTTACTGTATCTATGTACTACATTGACAGCATGCATTTCTCTGAACTACGGTTGTAGTTTTGTCTTCAGCAGACAACATTTACAGAGAGTGTGGACTGGTAACTCAGAAGCGACCGTCATACAGTAATCCGTGTAAAAATCTGCTGGTTTCTAGGCCTTAATTAAGTCTACCTCTGCGTGTGCTAATGGTGATAGTTTGTTTGCCAAAATGCGCCAAACGCTTGTATTGAAATTTATTGTAGCCGAAATTTAAACGAACTGCTCATGTCCGTCACCCATAGGTTGGGCCTGTGGGCGACGAACTTGGGCAGTTCGATGCTCAAACAGAAAAGGCGGTTTTAAGGGACATAAGGCAGTAGGCCGTACCTACGTGGTGAGCGCGACCAATCGCGAAGAGGCGAGTCATAATTTGTTTAAAGAGATGGTGTAGCATACGCGGATCGCGAGTCCCTCAACCTAAGGTTGTTAGGCGGATACCCTGAGGTTTTAGTTAGTATAAGAGACCGGCATAACCCTCCGTCCGCTCATGGTGGAGGAAGTCCATGAGGATTTCCCCAGCAACAAAAATACTTTGATAATTGTGTGGAACTTATTTGACTGCCTTATTGGTCTAGTGTTCGTAAAATGCGACTCCTGAGCGGGAATTCCGTGTGTTTGTTTACCAGATCGGAAAGAGTGATTGGTTTTTCCACTAATTCTCGGTGGCAGTACCGACTTTAAATTTGTGCCCGGCTAATGAAAATTTATGTCTATGATGATTATCTACAAAAGGATAACTTTGAGGTGGATCACAGACCTTTAACTTGACGATGGTTGCCTACAGTCCACTTTCTGCTAGAGAGTTAAAACATATAAACCAATAAAATTAAAAATATTATGTTGTTTGAATAAGCAAATATCTTGCCGAACGCGGGAATCACACTATTAAATCATATCTTTACCAACTTATCCAAGAACGTGAAATAATGAGCAGAATTCTATATACCCCGTCTAAATATTACTATTTATTGATATTTATGTATATCCAGTGTATAAAGTGAAATATATAATGAAAGTTTTTACAGAGCATTTAAGTCAGAAAATATTTCTCTAAAATCACCGACGAACAGGAATGTGCCGATCCATCACATGATTGTTGTTCCTGCTTAGTTCTGTCTAAAACTTTCACTATGTGGTATTGTACATTTTTACTATAATTATGACTACATTTCGGCAAATTTCTCTTAAAACTATTGTGTAACTCTCCAAGAACAAACGTTTTATTGCTTCGAATTGATGTGTATCTAGAGTATGGCGAGCGCTTATATTTTGTCATCTAAGGGAGAGAGAGGTAGTCATTCCGGAAGACAATTTTGCCACCGTTATTTGTTTCCTAACCTCTGCAAGAATGCCAGTGGTAATAAATGTTTTCCCTGTTCCACCAGGAGCATCCAAGAAAAACATTTTACCCTGGCCAAGCCCAACGCTTTCAAGGACAATATTGTAAATCTGTGCTTGCTCTGAGGTAAATTTAGTGACGTAGTCATTCACGATGGTGGTCATTGCGTCTTGGTCATAATTTGTTTCGGCGACATACTTCCTGTTTCCACGTTCTTGATTATTTAATGGTTGCGGAGCCGGTAAACCGTATTCCAACAGTGGATTGCCCCCGATGGCAATGACTACGTCTTGATGAGAACTGAGACAGTGGTTCAAAATGCGTTCATCAGTTTCTCCGATGTCTCCTTCAATAGTATGTCTTAAAGCCCATGAAATATCCTCAGAGAGATGACGCCAATATTTTTCCCGCAACAAAACCGGGTTTGCAATACCGCAGAATACCAACATGACGGCAAACAAATGTCATAGGCGACTTGGGCTATCACTAACGCTAGCCTCCAGGAGAGTGTTGTCCCAGTGTTGGTCACCGTCAAGAAGATTTCGTGCTACGCAGGCTGCACGAAATGTCGGATACTCCATACCATCCTTAAGAATGCAAATGACGTTGGCCCCTATACGATGTGAAGCAATAGCCGCAAATAATAGCACTCGGCATTATTTGTATGCACAGTGTAAATCCTTCCCAATGCAGTGTCCATAAAGATTCCCGGAAACCCTTCGACAATACGACCACGTCGATGTCGATTAAATACACCTCTTTGCTTGTAGTATGTATAGTACGACGGCACCTCATCATACGTAAGTGACTTTGCAAAAAAATCAACTTCACAGAGACGTAAAAATGCCAAGAGTCGTCTGTTGGAATCGTAGATAATACCTGACGTCACCCTTAAGACGTAAATACTAAAAGGGAACTTGAAATTTGATGGATGCGAGCAGTGACACGGTGGCTCAGTTGGCAGAGCGGCACCACGGTATGGCGACTGTCGCGGGTTCGAGTCCCGCTCGTGTCCATCATTTTTCAAGTTTCCCTTAATCAATTTAAAATTTAAGCCTAGCATGGCAACATGCATAAAAAATACCAAAAGTCATATAAATTTGGGTTGGTATTATCGGTTTAGTGGTTTGTAGCTGTAAAGGTACAACACTGAATTGGTAATCGTAGATTCCAACAGATAATACCTAACGTCACCCTCAAGACGTAAATACTAAAAGGGAACTTGAAATTTGATGGATGCGAGCAGTGACACGGTGGCTCAGTTGGCAGAGCGGCGCCACGGTACGGCGACTGTCGCGGGTTTGAGTCCCGCAGGTGTCCATCATTTTTCAAGTTTCCCTTAATCAATTTAAAAATGCCAAGAGTGTTGTTTGGCGGGGATTTTCCAATCGCTCTAATACATTGGCGGGGTCGAAAAAAAATACGCTGGCCATTCTCAAAATGGACGTCCATGAATTCATGACCTCTGGATGCCGATCTTGTATAGAGAACGGCAGCATTCGCCATACTGCCTCTGAAGTACTAATGTAGCGACCAGACTGGTACTTGGTCACTTCATCCCGATCAGTGCTTTGCAAAGCGAACGTTGCCTGGTCACTACCCTTGTTTACGTATTTGCAAATGTATTTAATTGACTCGACGCTGGAACACGATTCAACATTGATGTGTGTTTCAAACGTCCTAGAAAGCACAGGTGAGTATGGAACAACCTATCTGTTGTCAACGTGAAGCGACTGCTTTTGGCTTCAGAATTGTTTGGACATCACTTATTTGAAATGGTGAATTTACAAACTTACTAATGTAGAAAAAATATAAAAATTTAGAACTTTAATTTACTGGAAATTGTTGGTAATAATATTATGTTAAAATATATATTATAATTGTCTTTTTATTGATATTTAAGTCAAAAAACATGCAAAAAGAAATTAAAGCTAACGCAAAAAGAAAAACCTTCGGCAAGAATCGATCTCACTATGCATAACTCGTAGGGCGATCGTTAAACCGCCACGCTACGATGACACATAGCAATACGTTTAAAATAGACGTTTCTATACATGTCATGATTCACTGCTCAGTTCCTTGTGGATATAGCGTGATGATTTCTACTTCAGAAGTTCACCTGTAAGTAATCTGCATAATGCAACTATTGGTTTCGTCTTTTTATCATTCTATGGCAAACATTAGACAAAACTAAGACATAATGCAATATTGCTCAGCCCTCTTTGCAAATGCCGTGATGATATTAAGCATACCGACGCGCCGGCCCCTAAAGAATATATTTGCAAACTATCAGCGGATTCTATTCAGTAGTTTTTACGTTAATCTAACACATACATACAGACAAACAGACAAACAGACAAACAGACAAAAATTCTAAAAATTATATTTTTGGCTTCAGAAGCGTTCAGACATCCCATTGCACTTATTTTTTTTCAAATATCTTCAATGTACAGTTTTGACTTCGTTACGATTTTATTATATGTATAGAAAACATAAGAAACTTATTTTACTATAATTTTCGTTAGTGTTATCTATATTATTTACTATATATTCTGGTTATAGTCACGGGTGTATTCGGGAATGCCCGACTAGTTTCGGACTCGACTGGAGCCCTTATTCATGAGCTGGTTACGCGGCAGAGTCGCGAGCCGAACTAACTAATAAACTAGTCGGGCATTCCCAAATACACCCGTGAGTATAACCGGAATATATAGTAAATTATAAGGAACTTATGCCTAAATATAAAGCGTAAACTAACAATAAAATATTCCCATAAACTCAAATCGCATCTATTTCTCTCAAACTAAACTCCACAAACCCTACGATATTCGCACTAACACATGCTTACATTTTAAAACTTGCAATTTAATAGCATTCTATATGACAGATTGTATAGAAAATGTCAAACATTAGCCTTACATTCCGTAATTTCAAACGCCATATTGCTCGGAAACTGCATTTTATCATACTGTAGCTTTTTGAACGGATTTGTCGTCTAGTTTCACCGCGTGGCGTAAGTTTTAAGACATAGCTATGATTTTCGTACTATAATATGTGAATAACAAATTGTTTGTTTGTTTAACTAGCAGTTATTTGTACGACTTTGATGATTTGATTTTGTTTGACTGCCTCGTTGGTTAGTGGTTGCTAAGCGCGACTGTTGAGCATGAGGTCCTGGGTTCAAATCCCGGGTCGGGCAAAGTGCTACTGGGTTTTTCCATTAGGTGATTCTCAGTAGCAGCACGGAGTCTGGATTTGTGCCCAGTTGGTGGCAATAGGATTGCCCCCTATTACATTGGGACCAAAAAAAACTGGCGAAATATGGGTGCACTATATGCGCACCTCTACCTACCCCTTCGGAGAATACAGGCATGATATTGTTATGTATGTATTTATTCGGAATTATTTGTATAAACAAGTTAGATGTCTCATAACATCGGCAGGAATAATTCTCGCTTGGAAACCAGTTATGCCTTCAAAGATGTAAGCGAGGTGAACTGTTCAGGATGCGCCGGGACTTGAGAAAGCTTTCGTCAACGCAGATTGTTTTCTTTATAGCAACCGCCCAAGACCCCGTCTGCTAGGGCAAAATATTTTCCCAGATACAAGTTGACTTTGTAGAAAACTTCCTCAAAGTTGATTCAGTGTTTTTCCGCGAAAGAGATAGACTTAGTTACTTATGCATTTGAAATACTAGAATGATTTACTAAGCTATTCCTATTAAAGTAAAGGTGCGATGTGACGTCATAGCTTTTTCGTACCTACAAACGCTTATAACTTAAGTCGTGGCTAAACCCGTCAGCTCCAAGCGCCGGCTTAAATAATAACTTGCCTCTACTTCCCTCTTAGAGGAAATAGTGGCCCATACTTGTATGGGATTACCTAAATCGAGGCTTTGACCCTGTAAGATTATGAAGCCTGTGTCAGATAATTATGATTTCTTATTCCTGTAACACGTCATAACTGGTAGATTTTTTGTAAGATTGGTATGTAGTATGGGGCTAGTAAGGGCTAGCTACGCGGCTACTACATGCCAGTCGATCTGCGAGGTTATGCCGTGCCCGCCGCGGTCAATCTTGGGATGGGTGACCGTTTTCACATGTAACGAGACGAGACCCCTCCATGTTTCGGGAGGCACGTGAGGCTGTTGGTCCTGCACCTGATCGCTCTCCGGTCGTGTCGGTCTACCGTCCCATCGGACTATGAGAGTATGGGAATAGGGAGTGCACCTGTGTTTGCGCGTATACTTGTGTACGATAATATCGCTTCTGTAGTTGGCTAGTCTTAGATATGACAGGCTACGGTACCGTAATTCGGTCAGGAGCATAGTATTTGTATGTTATTGGGGAGACTGAGGCACAAATAATGATATACCTATGCCCAGCGATGGTTGAAGATCGGCTGTGCATATTATGATAGATAAATCTTTTATATTTAACAGATAACATTCAAGCAACAGTACCTATTACAAAAAATATCAAACTTTTTTCAATTTCAATATCAGCCAATTACAGTATTAAAGGTATCATAGCAAAGAAATCCAGTCATGTTGTATTAGTAAATTCGAACCTGCATACAAAAAGGCACGGACAACAACGTAACATGATCGATGGGTTTCGTTATGGGCTCCGTGCACGGTAACGTTACTGGTTAGACAAAGGAAACATGCAACTCAACTCCATTAGAGACAGCGCGGGAGCTGGGATGGAGATATTTTTTTAAACGTCACTCCACTATTGAAATTTCTCCTCGAGAGTACGTTTCACAAATTTGAAATATCACAAACACAAACACCCAGACTCGGGACAAAAAACTGCATACATTTTGTCTAAGATAAGGATTACCTTATCGTTTTAAAATGAGGCCTTTTCAGTGAACGCGTAAAGCCAGTTCATACACCTATAGTCCTTTATTGATTAGGTACCGTATACCAGATACCATATAATAGGTACTAATAGGTATTACTTATCCACTCGAACTCGCTTGCGCAAATTCAGTCGTCTATATTAAAATGGCAATCCGCCTAGATTGTTAACTAAATAAAATTTAACAATCTAAGTCCCTTTGGCTTAAGACTGTACGTAATTAAAAACTAAGTAATAAAGACATCAAACAATCCAGTTTAAACAAAGTTTTAAAAACTTGGTTAGATTTTTTTTTTATAATTAATGGACCTAATTTTTGTAGAAAATCTAGACTTAGCAAATTTCTAATTTGTTAGTACTTAAATAGAAGTATTTCAAAGAGCTTTTTATTAAATCTTCGTAGTTTGTAATTATGTACCAAAAATTCTAGCTAAGTACTTAATTTCATTAGTCTTAATCAAATTATCTGTGAGTGCTGAGCACGAGGTCGTGGGTTTGAATCCCGGGTCGGGCAAAGTGTTACTGGGATTTTCAATTCTAAGTAGCAGCACGGAGTCTGGATTTGTGCCCGGATGATGACAATAGGTTCGCCCCCTATTATACCTAATGGGACCTAAAACATAACTTGCGAAATGTGGGTGTTCTATAATTATGTGCACCTCTGCCTACCCCTTTGGGGAATACAGGCGTGATGTTATGAAGATGATTAATCAAATTATCATCATCCTCTTATGGTTGCTTTGGTCATAGCAGAGGAAAAGATTTTAATATTTATAAACATTGCCCCGCACCAGAAATTTCTCCTGTATCGGTGTGTTTTCAAACATGAAATATCACATACACCAACACCCAGACTCGGGACAAACACCTGCAGATCACACAATTTTTGTCCCGTGCCAAATTAAAGATACAACCCCTAGCGCAGCATTCCAATCGCTTAGCCACAGGACCAAACAGCTCGTCTTTTAGTTATTTCAGTTCTTCTTCTTCTTATCGTATGGTTGATATATCAGAGTTTAAACCGCCTGTAGGATTCTGACATGGCTTTACACACTTTTGAAAATTCTCTCAGGTGTGCCGTGGCAGTCCAACGATTATACCGCTCGGTATCAGTGCGTGCGTGTATACTAAGTTAGATAATTATGTATTTGAAATGAAATTTAAGAGCTAATAAATAAATTTGGACCCCATAATCTATAAAGTAGTAAATAAACTTGCACCCCATTACATGTAGGTATACTTACTGGGTTCATACTCCTGGTGTAACAATATTTTCGCATGCAACTTAGCTTTCTATACAGAACGGAAACAAAATAAGTTTGTAGACTATCACATTACATTAAATTATACTGAAAATGGTTAATTGAATTATATATTTCAGTTAAATTCTGTTATTTAAACATATTACCAATCTTCTGGTATTTGGTTTTTCTTGTTTTTTGACGAGGTTTTTGCTCTGCAGTAAAGCTAATACAGTAGATACAGTTATTCTAAATGATTACATTTAATAGTGTTAAATCTCTTATTCAATTTTATTTGTTGATTGGCCTTCTCATTTATCGATCGACAACAGTAATTTTCTCCCTATATAAGGAAAACTCTTTACTATCCTGTGGGAAAACTACACGCCGACTTGTAACTGTAGTACAATGTATATCGCCAATATGGAAGACAATGCTAACAAACAAAGACACAGTCTAACAAAGTACATTATAAGCATAAAACAAAGACTAGTTGACACGTAGGTGTGGCACTAAAACGGAGTAGGTGCGCCATCGTGAACAGTGTTACAGAAACAACAAAATGCTTGCATATTCGTATAACAAGGTACTCTTGCCTAGGCAAATTCTACTATAGCATTCAGAGAGGGTTCTTGCATGTAGGTACTAAATAGTTAACAAATGAATTTCAATTCTTGTTCTTCATTTCAAACGTGGAATGTTCCGGCTGCTTTCTTAAAAGTTCCGTTTAAAAATAAAGCGGCAAAGTGCGAGTCATACTCGCGCAGCGGGGGTTCCGTATAATCTTTAAAAATTTATGTTTATGATAGTAACATTGCTCTAACAAAAAGATAACTTAATTGAGGGACAAATTTAACTTTTCCGTTAGTTTGTTATCTAACGTGTCGTTCAATTACTCCTTGGGGAAAAAGTCATAATGTATGTTTAATATTTATTTTTTTTGCTAACTAATTAACAACCATAAAGCTCTACGTGTTTACGTAAAACCGTAAGCCGGTATACGACGATTTTTTATGCGTTATTATCTTCTTCACTGAGCTTACTCCTTAAGTCATGTAATATTAATTAATACCATCTTCGTATTAATTAATATTCATCTAATTTCTATAGCTAACAGCAGCTAAATGAAAGAGTTATCCAGTGCAAAAAAACCTACCAAACTTTCTGCCGAAAGCTCATTTAAAAACAGATGTAAATGGCCAACCAAAAGGGAACATTAAAAAACAGCTGACTAAAAGTTAGGCTACCTTTAAAAACTAAATAGAACTGGGTCATTTTGAATACACTGCAAATGAACTACGTGTTTGCAAATGTAAAAATGTCGACGTCACGCCGTGCACTGGGGTGCACAAAAAGTGTACACAAATTAAAACAATTATAGTATGGAAACTTTAGCTATAACTCATCTGTGAGTGGTGTTTTTAGAAATATTCTACGTAATTGTGTCCTGATTGTTTTCTTTTCCCGCTTTTTCTTTTATCTTTTAGTTTAGTTATTACCTATAAATTTTGCACTCTGAATTTTGTTATTATTATTATTGTGCGCGTCTTTCCATTCTATACAAAGCCAGAACGCAGCCGTAGGAAACTGCTCGCGTATACTTCGTATTGCTATTTTTAAATCTTCGATTACAATGTATCTAAGTACTCTAAGTATCAAAGAACACAAGACTCTGTAGTCTGAATGTATGCCTGATTGACGGCAATAAATTCACCCCCTATAACATTGGGACCTACAACATAATTGGCTAAATGTGAGTGTGCCTACTGCACAAGTACACACGCTGCCTACATGAAGCATTACAAAAAAATATATTAGAAAATGAATGAACATAACATAACTTCACACCTGTATTCCCGAAGGGATAGGCAGAGGTGCAAATATAGTACACCCACATTTCGATGCGGTGTGGGCTCTAGTTACCTGTGGTACAGGTATTCTTTACCTATCTTAGGCACCACTCTCTCACAAAAGAGCTATCTTTAGTTCTTCATGTTTTGGGATACTTTCGCGAAAAGAGCAATACATTAATTAAATACCTATATTTTCACCAACTACCAAGAATCTTCAACATCTTATGATTTCTAGCTGCCTTATATTGCACTAAAGTAAATTAATAATATTATATTAATTCAAACAAAGCACAATACATTTCTACACTCAGCTCCTTACTCATTGTATTGTGCGAATCCGTCTTGAAATTAAACATGACGTCTTGAAAGCTGCATGCCTCGGCGCTGATATGCGTACCATTTCATCTTAGTCGACTTGCAGAAAGTCGACTAGTCGTGCGATTAAAAGTCTAGTAGAAATTGCTAGTTTAGACTGATAGCCGAGTGGTATGACCTTTCAAACCCCGCACGCCTTTTCAAACTCATGTGCGTATTATAAATTAGTTATCAATTGCTAAAAACGTGAGGAAACCGCCACACCTAAGAGATTTTGCGACGGTGTGTAAAGCCATGTCAGAGGCCTACAGGCGGTTTGAATTCTGACTCCAGATTTTCTGAGCAGTAGTGTAGTGAGTGACAAAATGTAGTTACAAAGACTGTGGATAGTGAAGAATAACTCTGCCATTTAAGTGCATTCAGATCAGTTGACTGATATTACAGCGACAAAAATCATTGAAAGTATAAAAAACTAACTTTATAAATACGATCACGTATATGCGTGCACTGCCTTATAAACTCCGACTGTATCATAACATATTTTTAGAGCACCTTTGTGTAGAATGAGGCATTGTGTGAACCGTATAGGAAAACGTAATATTCAAATAGGAAGCTTGCAAAATATTGGTTGTATGACATTATGGGGCGGACTCGTAAGTCAAATGAATTGAAATGTATTGGATGCCAAGTAAACAGACTTAAAACACATTTAGAGTAAGAGTAGAAGGGAGTCATTTAATTTCCTTTCATCAATCCTTTAAAAAAAAAGAATATTGTAAATCTGTAGAGTCCTCAAGCTTTGATACTGAAAATACTGCAATAGGACCGTCAAACGAATGACGAAACAGGCCCGAATGTCTATAGTCCGATACATGTAGCAAAAGCAAAAAAAATTTGCCTGTATAAGTACATTGCTAAATCAAAAACTCTTTTGCAGTTGATGTTGAAGTGGCGTAACTATGGGGCCAATGCGCAGAGTACAAACCGGCGGTCTTTTTTGTATATAAATACGTATTACGTACTTCAGGATGGTATCTACCATGTATGGTAGGTATGGTATATTTCTCCATGATATCTTCTATCAGGATTCATGATCAAAATAGATAGTATTCCATTATATTTAAATGCTGAACAATAATTGTCAGTCTGATATAAATTGACCAATCACAGTCGCTCTTAATTTCCCTTAAAACGTGAAACTTAGAAAATACAATTTGAATCAGCAAAACACATTCTCATCAATACTTCATTATTCGCAAGCACAAAAATACTTTTAGGTTCTTTATTTAAAAACAGTGTATTTAAAGGGACTCTGACAAAAGAGCATCTACGACCGCCTGCGCCACACATATTACTTTAGTCCGTTGGTCAACTTCAAAACGAGGTAAGTGACACATATTTTTGGCTAAAATAAAAAATAATTTCTTTATCGTGTATCTCCTTTATCGCAACTATGTTTAAGCCAGCATCTAGTATAATCTTCATGCAGTTGGATACCAGAATTTTTTATGCAGTGATTTTTTTTTGCAAAAATACGCATTCGTCTACAAATATACCTTAAAATGTCTTCTGTAGTGTTATATTGCAGTCTTTGAGATCAAAGTTTATTCCGCTATTTTAAAAGTCCTACTATTAATTATCTTTAAATTTGTCTACCTAGTTTAAGTCAAGGAAAAAGGTTGTCCGATATTCGGAGATTTTTACAGGGATATGACTGACTAGAGTTGGTAAGTTGTCGTTCATAGTGGCGTTCTATGGGGAAGGCCTTTGTTCAATAGTGGACGTCTTCCGACTGATGATGATGACTGACTACGACATAAATGAATAAATATTACAAATACATATAATGCTATAATATCCTTGCCAAAGAGTTGATATAATTACTGTATTTGGTTACTTAGTCCCGTTATTTAGTATTTAGACTTTTAAGTACAGTTAACTTTAATAAGCGTACAAGCTTATCTTATTAAATAATCCCCGCTGTACAAGCAAGCATTACAAGTTTTGTTTGAGTTTAGCTTCAGCAAATCCCCCTTTACGTTACCGCATTATAAGTTGAATTTTAAATACGTACTGCATAATAATGTAGCTTCTATAAGCGTACCTTTCCAAACAAAATAAAAAAATATTTTTCTGATGTTTTTGGTCGTGGTGGCCTAGCGGTTAATATACCAGTATTGTATGCACAAGGTTGCAGGTTCAAACCCGGGCAAGTATCAATGTGAATTTTTTAATGTTATAAATACTTTCTTGGTTATTCTAAGACACCTACTAACGGTGACGAAAAACATCTCGAGTAAACCTGGATTTAATTATTTGAAATCGCAAACCCGCAGTTAGCTAACGTGGTGATGAACGCTCAATTCTTCTCTATACGAGAAGAGGCCTTTTCCCTGTAGTGGGATAGTCATAGTCTGTTATTATTGTAAAGTTCTGCTTGCAATCTACCTCATTTATATTATAACGCGAAAAATATCAAACTTATATGACTCTTTTAATATGAGAAACATAACTTGAGACACTTAAGTGTAGTAACGTTTTATAGTAGAAATATGATGATGAAATATTTAAGAACATCGCGAACGTGGTGGTATGAATTCACTGAAATTGTTTTGCTAGATAAATTAAATAGATAGTGAATAATATATGTGTACTATTACAGTGTTCGTACAAGGTAAATTAACTGTGAATATTTTGCTAGCCACTTCGTTTGCTGCCGGCAACGCTTCGGAGAATTCCAAGTATCAAGTCTTGTTATAGTACGTACAATACACCCTTTACTCGCAAAATATTTCAGTGGAAGAAGTTCTACAAGTCTCTGATATTAATTTGGTGTTACTAATTAAGTTCTTAGAATGAAAAAGAAAATACATTACCATCACCACGTTTGTACGAACGGACTGGGCATACTGGAATATGGTTAGTCATATCTGAGTCTGTAACAAATTATTTTTATCGCGTATTATTTTTAGTCAATGATGTTTAAAAAAATTTAACAAAACTACATTAGATTTTTTTCCTTACAGGCGTTTCTCTTTAAAATTAAACAAATGAAAAAAATGTACTGAATATTTTTCTCTTATTATATAAAAATATGATTGTCAAATAAAATAATAATATTAAAATGCAGTTTCCTGGTTTTGAAGTAGACTAGTGTCGGTGTGTTCAGTCGCCGGATATTGCAGCTTGTCTGTCCAGTTTGTAAGCGCGGCCACTTCACTACCGAAGATATTTTGGACTTGATCGAGTAGCTTTTCTAATAGCTCGAAGGTTTTTCTCTTTATTTTGTCAGAGAACATTATTACTGTTAGCTTGTTAAGGGAAAAATGAGCTCATTGTGCGTATTTTTCCTTAATTAAGACTATATAATTATGTTAAAGTTCATAGATCGCATCTTTTTTTTTCTCTTAATAATTTCTTTCTCTTTTTTTTATCTTAATCGTGGAGAAAATAATGATTTCGTCGTCGTTAAGCGATAGGAGTAACTGTACATAGACCTAAAAATTATACTAAGGTCGTAACATAAAATTATAATCTAAATGTAAATATCAAATTAGTAAACTTGGGAGTTAAGTACTGACGCCGTACCAAAAAATAACTCTATAATAGATAACTAGTGGCAAAAATGAGTAAATATAAATATAACATATTACATTGGGACCTAAAAACACAATTAGCGAAATTTAGGTGTACTATATGTGCACTTCTGCCTATCCCTTGGGGAATACAGGCGTGATGTTATGTAGTTAATTTCTTTTTTATATACATAAATCAATCGCTTCACAAGCCAAACTAAATTCCAAATCGATGTCATTTAAAAAGCAAATACGATGTGATTCAAAAAGAAAACTAATTTCAACAAGTTTAAAGTACCATTAACATATTTCCGTTGAAACCGTTCCATGGAACTTAGTTTTAACACAATCTGTTTCTTAACCCTCCGTTAAATCCACAACTTCTTGGTTCATTGTGAGTGAAGAGAACGTCGCTTTCTGCACGGTTGGATTGTTTTTGGAAAAATTGTGGGAGCGAAAATTATTTCGTGATTTTTCGTCGAAGATTTTCTTTTAAGAATTTTCTTTTGGTTTTTTTATTGACTACTAGTTGAAGTAAGATTACAATATTACATTCAAACATAAAAAAAACATAACATCACGCCTGTATTCCCCGAAGGGGTAGGCAGAGGTGCACATTTAGTACAACCACATTTCGCCAGTTATGTTTTTATGGTCCCAATGTTATAGGGGGCGAGTCTATTGCCATCAACCGGGCACAAATCCAGACTCCGTACTGCCACTGAGAATTACCTAGTGGAAAAACCCAGTAACACTTTGCCCGACCCGGGATTCGAACCCAGGACCTCGTGCTCAGCAGTCGCGCTTAGCAACCACTAGACCAACGAGCAGTAAAATATTATTGTGTGACTATCTTTTAATAAACAGAAATATGTTTCAACATATTATTTCCTCAAGGATTCTGCAAGCAGAGGCTGCTTTGCCTCTAGCAGGCAGCGCAACGTACTTATAGCATTTATTTAATGAGATTATTTTAAGGTTGTGTTTTCAAAATGTTTCAATATTACAATTCAGTTGATTATATTAATAAAAGATGAATTAAGACTATAAAAGCTGTATTAATTTCTCGAATACAGCTTTGATTGTTTATAAAGGAGTGAAAGGACCAGAAATTGACGACCAAACGTTGGGTAAAAGGACCAATATTTTCTAAACTTCTGAAGCTTGTGTCAGTGTAGAGAACTTTTATTATTCCCATTTTATTTATTTTGTTTAGCTCGCCCGTTCTCTTTCGCGGCCGACCGCGTCGCTGCTACAAAGTGTCAAAGCTTCAAACACAAATTTATCGTAGCCTCGAATAATAATCTAATGTATACGTTGGTTTTTTACATGAGCCATATTTGTTGACTAAATATATTTTTAATGACCTTTATTTATTTAAAGCATTGTGTATAGTATAAATATATAGGTATATTAAATGCATATGAAAATTTTCACATTGAAATAACCCCTTAAATAATGTAAAAAAACAATATGATTACAGTAATAAGAAAATTTCTTTACGAACACAAGTTTTTAATTTTGGCTTTACGTTTCGACCGAGTTGCACCGGCCGTGGTCGCAAGCAGACTAAGATTTCATATGAATAGTAGTCAATAATAAAGCTAACATTTACAAAAGTTGTGACGGAAAATATTTTACTATACTATATCAAAGTTTACTCCTTTATGAACAAAAATATCAAACATTTTATGCGGATAAACTCAAGATTCCCATTCACTAAAAGATAATCTTGGAACACTGTAAAAAACTCAACAAAACTTAACGCTTTGAAACAGCTCGGTCTAACTCTTCTTTGAACTCCAATACGGCCATACTTTACACAAAAAGACTGCAACCTCAAAAGTAATGCTAGACTAAAAGCTCGCTAGTCGTCCTGAACTAAGATTTATGTAGCGTAGTGAAACAAAATCCTCGCCCGTGACGGACAACCTGTGAAACGGAACGAACTGCTCGTTAAAAGTTCGAATAAAGTAGGGTTCCAATGAGGCTGTTGGTTGTTGAAGGCTGTGGTTTGTCTTTTGTGGGTTAGAGGAACAAACTACCTTTGTGGAGATGTTTGATGTGTGCTAAATTTATAGCTACGAGTGTACACACAAGGATGAGTAAAATTTTCAAGAATTGGTGACTGATTTTGTACGGATTCGATTAAAGTTGGTTGAACGCGATATTATGAGCTAAAAACTGATTTATATGGCGTTGTTCTTTACTTCACTGTTCAGTTTAGTATGTGCAAGAAATTAACCATGCTTCGATTGAGTTGCAAAATGTTCATTTCAGTAAAAGACCAGTAGATATTAAATCAAATTAAGCGCTTATAATAACAGTTGTGCTTATGCCACAAATCAACCAATCATGATATTGATTTAACCAATATTCACCGCAACATGCGTGGTTGCTACTAGAACCAATATAGCGGTTACATAAATAACATTCTACCCTGGATATTTCATTTATTTGGCAACAGACACGTCCTCACGCAAAATCAACACAACATACGAACAGTAACAAAAACATGGGTGATTCATGCAAATATTCTGGTTCATAGCAGAAAAATATTTCCAAGTTTTACGTACGAACAAAGGGAGAATGTTGAATATGAAGGTTGATAGCTCCCCTAATAGACAGGATGTCATCAAAGGAACCAAACATCAGCTAAACGAGGTAAAACATTCGAAAAATAGCTCCGCCAAAGATGATAAGTTGCCACATAAAATTGTACGAGAGCGTACTATGATTTTGTGTACTCGCTTTGTAGTCACATGAGGATAAGACTAGTCACAGAATAAGAATCCAAAAACTGAGTGTATTTATGCAAAATTTGATTTAAACATGGGTGTTAAAATGAAGGAAATAACTCGTCGCAAGTGCTTCTTTGAATTTTCATGTGAAGTAAGGGCCGTATTTGTTATTCCCAGTGAGAAAATGTATCCTATTTTATTCATGAGTCTATTACTCCGTAGAACATAATTTCACATCCTGTATATTCGTATTATATATTAAGTATTTTAAGGTCTGACTTATTTATAAATCATTGCAAAAAATAACGTTATTTTGCTTTATGAGCGGAGAAGGACAAACACATTCACATTTCACATGTTTAGCATTAATAAATGTTATTATTTTTATATGTATAATTAGTTTTATTTTATTGTTACCATGGCATGGTACGATAAAATTCCTTTTTGTGTAAGTGCAATTCTGCAAAACGGTCGAAGCTCTTCAGCGGTAGTTCTATTAAGTACTACCCACGATACTCTCTAGTTCCAAATCTTCTGCTAACTGAAGAAACTGTTTCAGAAACCTAAAATTGTCTTTGTGGCGAACATTTTTTGAGTACATGGTCAGTAGGTCACACGTGATGATTCTTTTGATACTACATCTATGATCAAGATCGCTGATGAATGGTATTTGAAGAGTAGTAACCAAAAATTTCAAATTAAATGAACTTTATTTGTTTAAATATAATCAGTACTTCGTTTGATTATTTTAAGACCCCATAGTCATGACGACAGTCAAACGACAAAACAAATAAAAGCTGATGTGACAAAAGACTGTTTGTCTATGTAAACAACAACATTACATTCGAAACAGAAGTAAAAACAATACTTAAAAATCCTACAAAATATAACTTTCATAGCATGAATCACGATATAATAGTCCCCAAACTTAAGCATAAGTAAACAAATTTTGTAGGAAAACCGTTCGGAAAATATGACGTTGTTATGCAATACAAGCATACTGCGGATAAAAGGACCACGGAAAAATCCCGACAGAATGATGCAAGTGAAAACAAAATGACACGCTACAAGATGATTCTCATAGTAAGAACCGCGTTACGCGAAAATGGTCCTTATGAATCAAGCAAGATCCGCGTCCATACATCAAGCGGTTGAGAGCACCACTTAATCCACTTCACGGGTAAGTGTATGTGTGAGATATGACGTCATTCGTCACACAACTCTGCCACATGTGATACTGGCTGTGACGATTCGTGTGTTACGTGTAATTTGGCACGAGCGCCATATTTTGTAGCCTGAGGTGTATGTGCATAATACTCGGAGAACATATAGGTACCTTATACATATAGTAAAAGAAAAAAGAAAATCTTTGAATGAATAACTTCCGTGAGTGTTATCCACATATTATTTGATGTTTATACTCCGGTGTGTTTGGTGACATGACTAGTTTCGGATTAAAATGGAGCCCGAACTGGTGACGCGCCGCCATATATTGTCATCAGCCGGAAGACGTCCACTGTTGTACAAAGGTCTTCCCCTTAGAACGCTACAATGGACGACAACTTGCCAATTGCATCCACCATATACACGGGTATCGAATTAATGCAGAAATTCTGTCAGCTTATAACACAGAAACGTTAAAATTGGAGTTACCTAATAAACGAACTTATATCCATTTTAATATATAATAACATCCTATAATTGTCCCACTGCTGGGCAAAGGACTTTTCTCGTCTATACGAGATGTTTCTATAGAGAAGGATTGAGCATTGACACCACGCTAGCTCACTGCGGGTTGGCGATTTCAGATAATAAAATCCAGGTTTCCTCACGATGTTTTCTATCACCGTTAGTTGGTGCTGTCTTAGAATGTAAATATAATAAAAAAAATTGTAACATTGAAAAAGTCACATTGATACTTACCCGGGTTTGAATTTGCAACCTTGCATACTAATCCGGTATGTTAACCATTAGGCCACCACGATTTTCTCACCTCACTTATATACCAAACTCTAAAATGACACATAAAAGATTATAGTTTTAAAAATGTGTGTGTTGTAGCTACTACTCTCATCTTCATTAAAACCGCTCTAAAAGTGCATTGTGTGCAGTGTAAAATTTTTATGATCGTCGCTTGTCACCGCGTGAACCGACAATTAAAGTTTATGACATAAAACTTATTTTAGTGGAAACAATAAAACTCTTTGTGTATTTTACGCCGTAAAAGCAACATGGCGTTATGTTGAAATACTTAAATTGCCACCTAACATTCATCATCAGCCTGTCTCAGTCCACTGCTGGACATAGACACATTGATGGTAACGATCATAATATAGGGTCAATATTTCTGTTGTCAGTGTTGTTTTATTTGGACAGTAAAACTAGTTAAAAATGGATTTTATTTGGAAACCTAATACCTGGTCTTTTGTACAATCTTTCTTCTATCCATTTTCCTGCACACTGTCGCCTTAATGTCAACATTGTCAGCCGCATTCGAAAATTCGAAGTACCTAATTCGTTTTTAAGTAAAAATTATTGCAAAATGTAAAAAACAATCTTCGTTTTCTTAAAAGTTACTGAATTCAGATAATTTAAGTAATACTTAGGAAAAATATCGGAATTACAACCTATTCCCTACTCCAAAAACTTGCTACAACTAAAATTACACTTAGAGACTCAGTTTACATACAAATCAAACACAGTATCCAAATAAAGTAAGAGCTACCTTAAATCTTTACCAAAACCTCTTCTAATCGCTTGAAACAAGCGGGCGAAGTTGTAATAGCTTTACCAAGACTTCACAAGTCCACTGGTCCTAAGGGACTGTTAATAATTACGGTCTACCGTCCCTTCAGGTTAGACCAATTTAGTGACATTAAAATTTATACTCCGTTATTATTTTTGATGAGCCTACCTTTCAATTTTATAGGCGATTATGGGTAGTTCTCGCGGTGTACTGAGAATATTTTATTGAGTGATGCAATTGTTGGTGTTAGTAAATAGGTTGAGTGTGACAAGAGAAGGAAAGTTTAACATGTTGGATATTATAGCTATTATACGAAATCTTGGACTTCGCTTTTCTGAGCGTA
This sequence comes from Abrostola triplasia, assembly GCA_946251915.1. Lineage (NCBI taxonomy): Eukaryota > Metazoa > Arthropoda > Insecta > Lepidoptera > Noctuidae > Abrostola > Abrostola triplasia. Next base: position 9,680,457 of record OX276435.1, read on the forward strand.
TATATACTATATTTACAATTAATTAAATCTTAAATGTTATTTATTATTATGATTTACATGCATACATAAAGTTACGCCTATTTCCCAGAGGAGTAGGCAGAGATCACGGATTTCCATTAGCTTCGATCCTGATATTTCTTTCGCCTCATTCACTCGCATTATTATGGTTTATTTAGTACTAAATACCCCACGGAGGATTAGTACGCAAAACTAATTTAAGCAAATTAAATATTATATAAATAATGAAAGAGCATTGTCATGCAAATATATTCGGGCCAGGCACCGATAATGCAATTTTGCGAAACACAATTCACTAGTAAGATAATAATGTTTCATAATGTCCACTAATTCACGGATTAAATGAAGGCTAATATCGGTGCTAATAGCCTATTAATAGACACAGCGATGGGCAAAGGCTAGCCAATAGAATGACAAACGAAATCATGGTTACCACTGGTGTAATGGATGATGGTTTGGTAATGTTTCCAATCTAACTGCGGTTCTGTTATATGAAATGAATTAAAAATTTGATTGAAACGCTTTGTCGACTCTAGAGAAAGATACACTTGCAGTTAATTCGACTGCCGAAATTGTGTTTATGACGTCACTAGACGATAATCGACAGCAAGATTAGATGGAAATAAGTTTGGTAATATTATTATTCTGGGTAAAGGCAAACAAGCAATTATGATAATGCGGGGCTTATTATATTCGTATGTATATGCTGCAGTAATGCATGAGAAAAGGAAATATAGCACTTGAGTCCTAACCTAGAAGTATCGATGAAGATCAGCTCCCTTATAATGTACTCAAATAGCAGATTTTTTTCCGCTGTGAAAACGAGACGCCGCACTACACAGTAAGTCTTAATCTTGAAAATAATAACGAATAATTGTTGAAAATACGTCCTAATCCACATCATATTACCAACATATTCAGTGACACAAAAATAAAAGATAAACATTAGCTTCAAGATATTGAAGAACATAACGATAAAGAAAAACAAGAACAGAGCTAAACCGAACCGTGGCCCAAAAAAGCCAATACAAAATTTCCGCAATATCCCAAACCAACAAGAAAAGTCCGAATACCCAAAAACCGAATCACATACAACATCCCTCTAGCCGCAACACCTGTACTAAAACTATGGGTGAGCCGCAAGCCTACAAGGGTCCGATTTGCCAGAACACCGAACTGCGCCAAAACAATCCATACATTAAGGAGTCAAGTGGCGTGTGTTTAAAGGAGCGGCCGTCATGGCGGGTCGCAGACTTATTGCCACGAGTTAGCTACGATTTCTGAACTAACAATTCACGCCAAGTTTGAGACGGTTGGCTTAGGGGACAATCTCATGTTGTTTTAGGTAGATGTTTTTGAATATGTCAACTCTCTTGCTGTTCACTGACTTGGATTTTATTTATAGTTCAAATTTTGGTAGCATATACGTATGTGTTTGGATCGAAGATTGACGCCCGATGCATGGCTAACGTCAATGTCATATTTTAGAAAAACACCAAAATACATTTTTTTTATGTTAGGAAGTCAAATTAAAAGCAAAGAAAAGAAAGTCACGTATTATTTTACAAATAAGGAGAACTTCGAAATAAAAATTGATAGAAAAACAGTTTGATTGCTCATTTTGTTTGATTTTAATATTATCATAATACTCAAATCTCTAAGCTCTCATACCTTGTGGCATCAGAGAAGGCGGTGAAATGTCGGAAATACGACGAACACTAGGTTTTATTTGGCGGCGCATATTGCTAGTCCTCACCTACGTGGCGTATACGAGCGCATATATTCTTGACACTTGAACTACCTAGGTACAGGTATGTATATAGAAGGTCCTTGGTCCTTGGTCCTTTGTGGTTTAGTGGAACTTATTTATCTTTATGCCTGTACCTTTCAGAATGTCTAGGAATTATGTCTCATTTCGTCAGACCGAGTTGTTCATAATAAGAAAGTATTACTGATTGTTCATTTCTTCAATAGGCTAAACATTTTTTCTTAGTAAACGTGGGTGGAATTTTTTCAAGAAATCGACTACTTTGACGGTTAATTTATGCTCGATACGAACTTGGTTAGTACGGCCAATTGTGTGATGATCAAGTTAAATAATGTTTTTAATTGAAAGTGGCATGTGTACTTAATGTCATAATAATTCCTAATTTATTAACCTTAGGCGTGGGCCCGATCGATGGCAATAGGCTCGCATGGGACTTATGATGAGCAGCGAAATGTAGGTCAATAGACTCAACAAAGGAGAACATTAGATACCTAAAAATTTTATGTTTCTGGGAAAGAATTATAACTATGGTAATCATCTAACCAGTAAACAAGCAACAAAGACGTTTGATGCCACAAATCTGGTTTAAGCACAAAATATGAAGGCGCAACAACAAAATTAACCACACGCCGCTAAGATAACAAGAGATGTAATTAATGTTGTAACCGTTAATTTTACACAACAATAATTTATCAAGGACTGCAGAGATAGAAGGAGATCTCACGTTTCGCTAATAAACTTTGGTAATGACTGTGATCAATGTTGGCCATTGTGGGTTAGTGGCTATATGTGCTTGAATTACAGCTGGCGCGCCTTATTGCGCTGATCTTAAAATATGAGTAAATCTTAGAAATATTTGATGATACCTATTTGGTAATGGTAGATAGTGTGGTAGAGCCAGATGAAGACGGCGTGATGAATTGGATGCCTTCATGGACGTCTTGTTTTTAGAAGTCCTTGGCAGAGAGAAGTAGAATGAGATTATAGGTACCTAAGAATGGAACATCACGAAAATAACCACTGATCGGCGAAAGTCGTAAGTTCGCGTCTCACACGTGTTTATCATTTTTCAAATTTCATTTAGTTATCTTTTTGTATTTTCATCATTGTGACGCAAAAGCAACGCATAGTTTTCCAATCTTGTGATCAAACGCTCGCAGCAACGCGTTTAAAATCCCCGCATAACGGGTCACACACTAGCCATAGGCTTGCATCCTATTACACGAGGCTTATTCTGTCTGACGAGGTATAGGTGTGCAAAACCTAACGCTGTACGGTATTATCTCAAAAAACTCAACGATATTTGTTTGAACAAATTTTTTTACCTACATAAGTAAATAAAACACGCAAAAAGATAACCCTCCTTCTGGCGCAGTCGGGTAAAAAACCCTACCTGTATCATCTATATCGTATTCGTAATAGAACTTTGACATTTTACGTCAATCACAATTCCTTTTTATAGCTAGACGGCAACAATACCGATCGAAGGTCGATAACAAAATTCACACATCAAATTTAGATACACCAATCCACCATATTGAATTTCAACGAAATATCTCCGTTCTGGTATAACAGGGGAAGCACAATTGTGGCAGCAACACTTTACGACACCCTTTATCTTCTGGAATATGGGATGAAGCGTGTTTATGAATGAATAAATTTATGTATTGTTACGAAGACAGGCCTTTCTTGAGAGATGAGAAACTATTTCGTTTCTAGAATGTTTTCGCTGCTGACGGTAAACTGAGAAGCGTTTCTGATCAGGCTACAAGAAGAATATTTTCTGAAACCTAGTGTACGAAATATTATTTACAACAGTCACCTAAAATGATTGTATAAACTATTTATTATACTTTAGTATCGGTGCCTAGTAATAAAATCATCAAATAAATTTAACACGTTCACTTACATCGAGTGCAAATTAATTAGGCGAGAAATACTTCACGTTTGCAAGAGTTAAACATTAGTTTCATTGTGACTTGAACAGTTGCTTTTTCATAATTATATTTGCTTACATAAGAAAAGCAATGCAAAATAAGCTCAAACAAAGGCGATAATGCTTGCTTTGTTTATTTATTTACGCATACAATACCATTATTTTCTCTCATTTTAAATTTAAACCTGGTCCTTTTATCCGCGGACTTAATAGCTACGATTATACGATGAACTTTGATATTCAAATAGTAACAAACATAAAGGTTAACACTGAGCTGTTTTAAAGCAATTTCTAGTAACAATACTATCGTAAAAGAGAATGACATGCCGATACATGTTTTCACATCATCCAATCTCAAACTTAATACCGCAGTAGTCCAATAAAAATATCGTAAGCGCAACAGCTTGGGTTCATAAAATGAAGCAAACATACCCGTGGCGGGCAGTCATCCAAGTTTAGTCAACTAACTGCGAGACATACTTATAGTAGCTTAGTTTAGTTTGTAGGATACACACACTGTTGTGTTGATGTTTGAAGATATTAGTTTTGCTATCAGAAATATTTGTGCTTTAGTTTAGCCTTAGGTTGTAGTAACAGTTATAGAAATGTTAATATTGAATAAGCGTATTGATTTGGATTATACTATAACTATTAATTATTATAAGCTATATGCGTCATGCTCTAAACTGATCTTGCCTTGTTATGATTTCGCCGAATTCTATTTCTGCAGTACCTACATTTTGTGATTTAAGAGAGCTTTTATGAGTGGTGTAGTAGTAAATAAATTTACGACAAACCCTGGGCAGTCAGCCTCCTCGGCATACTAGCTGGCCAGCCATTCTTTATTTTCTCTATTTGCACTGATAGTCAAATAGACACAGTCGCCTGTGTCATATCAGTCTATGCCAATGGAAAACAGAAGAAGAGAACAGTGACACTCTCACTCCAAGTTGTTTGATATCCTAAAAGCCAATGTCGAAGCAAAATATGAGAAAAATAACACTCACTCCAAGTTATGTGATATTCTAAAAAATGTAAGTAAGCCCTGTAAGTATTTTTTTGAGAAATAAATATCTTTAGCCTCGTGTTATTTTCCCCAAAGCTTTCATTACCTAAAGTAGCCAGCATCACCTCCAACATGTACCCCTATACTTTACAATTAAAAATTCTAAACAAATACAAATGGGAACACAAAAATCCCTGGAAGTTGTAACATGTACAAAGCTAATAACTTGTCGTGGGTCTGGCAACATTAAATAAAGGGTCCATAATTATGAATGCCAATCTACTTCACAATTAGCCAAAGGGTTTGAATACCTTTGTATTCCTTACCTTGAAAACGTTTGCAGTTTAATTAAATTTAATTCTGCTCAACTTTCCTCCCATTATTTGAGTTTCGGGGGCTAATTTTAGTTATTATATTATCCGTAATGCAAACAAAATGTAAATAACAAGCTGTGGTTTCTATTTATTTAACATGGACGGGTTGATTAGGTGCGTTGTATTGTGGCTCCATAGAGTTTCCATGTTAAGATGAAAGGAAGTAAATTACAAAATTATGCTCATTATATTTGTGGAAGTGTACAGTAGAATGTGTATTTTCCTTGATGTATATATATAGGAACCGAACCGGTGTAGAACCATATTATTATGAATGAAAGCTACCAAATCATTCATCAAGCTGTTCAATCATAGTCAACAGATTTGTGATCGAATTTTCAAAACGAAATAGCAAGTGAAATCTGCCATTTGAATAAATATACGGTGTCTAATAATAGACGCCAAATGATAAGCTTAACATCTTAAACACTTGAGAAATAGTAATTAAACTGTAGCATATGTAACTAACAAATTATAAACATATCGAAGAAGATGAGAATAGTCTTCAAAATAAAGAATTTATTAGAAGAAATTATACTTAGTTATCTTTCTTAAATATCCACGTATTATATACTCTTAATACTTAGCGTGATTTCTCTCTACACCTAGAGAGACACACCTCTTGGTCCTTTTTTCCGCACCTTCTGGAGCGAATAAATCAAATTAATACAGGTATAAATAACGAATAACATTTAAAAATAAACTAGGCTCACGTACTTTAAATCTATCCACACGGTATGGCGCAAAAAGTATTGTAATATTCACGTAATTTGGATGATTCATGAGCCATTACGTCGCGTTATTAAACTTTCTGAAAAAGGTAAGAAGGGACCTAAAAACTAAGGCTGGAGGACAAAGGACCAATAAAGTCGTTGCTAAGCAGGTTGGTCCTTTTGATTAAATCTAAGATATGCTTTAATTGTAGGTTTATAAATGTAAATATTAGCTCTCACCTTTTGTGGGAGTCGTCCGAATTTCAAACGGAATACAAAATTTTCTGGTAAAATATATTAATAATTATGTTAATGTTTCAATCAAATTCGCTTACTATAAATGGAATCAGTTGCGATTTATTTTATCCATTTGGTTTTGATACACAGCCATGTATTTTGTTTCTAAAAATAAATGCAATATGTAGTCTGAATGGCTCATATATTAACTCTTTTTGACTAAAACTACAATTACGCTCTATTGTATAGGTTTTCAAGCAATGTCACCGACAAATTCTGAATCAAATCAACATTCTCATTTTTACCTCCTACCTATTTCCCGCCTATTACACCTACATACGTAGGTAAGTTATGAAAATACAGATGGCCACCAATCTAGTGACGTCTTCAATCATTCCGGGATTTCGTCGCGACATTCCATTTCCGAATTCGTGACTTTCATATATTATCTGTACGTATATCTATGTGTTCTATATTAAGGTACGATTTTATTTAATGTTGGTAGTTATGTTACATGGGTTTTCGCTGTGAACGACTTAGTTGAAATGGCTACTTAGATGTTAACGGCTGTATGAGTATTTTTCACTAGTCGACTAGTCGAGCATTCTCCTAATATCGACGTGAGTAATACCGGTATATATAAGTAGATAAGTTTCAGTTCTGCGTAAATATCCTAAATCTGGTTTTTTATTCCAGTGCAGTGCTTGGACAAGGAAATAAATATATTTTCCAAGACGTTTAAGTGTAATATAGCTTTGTGTCTAGGGAGGCTCTTGAGAAGCACATAGCTACGTGGATACCGCGTTGATCAGTCATAGGGTGGAGTGAAGATATGCTGGCCGCGATCTATCTTGTGATGGGTGACCGTTATCTCATTTCGAAACTCCTCCGTATTACGGAAGGCTCGTTATCCTGTAGGTCCCGCGCCTGTACTCTCCTCGGTCGTGTCGGTCTACCGTCCGATCAGACTATGAGAATGAGGGAATAGGGAGTGCACCTGTGTTTGCGCGCCTAATTGTGCTCTATAATATCTACTGCGTAGTTGGCTCCTCTCAGCTGAGATAGGCCGCCGCAACTGAAATTCGGTCTGGAGAACAGTATTATGTCTCTAGGACTTTACAATTTAAGTGTAATGACCTAGATAAATAGCTATGCTACTACAGTACAGTACAGCTGATGCTTAACTGCCTAGACAGCATAAATCTTCTCGTCTAGTCGAAAATCTTTTGCTTTTTAATAAGTACAATAGCTGCGGCAATGTTCTGCTAGCCTGGTGATCAAATATCATGCATTGCCAATATTTCCATGTCCATGTAAGAAAAGGCAATTGGATAATAGGTTTATTTATTTATTTTCAACAAGTACACCAACAGCATCTATATCACACTTTGTAATTAAAAATATTTAACACATAGGGAACCAATATAAACCAATTACAGGTATACTCAACACGTGAAAAAAAAACAATAGGTTGCTATTATTCTGAATTAAATCATTGTTACACTATCAAATTGTCTATTACAGAACTTCCACTTCACAGGCTTGTTTGTTAACTTCAGTACTGCATAGTAATCCGCTAAATCGAAAGCGCTAGCTTAATTAGAAATATGATTAGGTCATGTTGAATCAACAATTCGATTCGCTTTCCACTTAAATACCTCATTTAACTAAAATTACTTACATTGCCAATGGCATAATTTGACTGCTTCATTACAATCGGACTGCTAGATCTCCTAATTATATAGTCATGCCTATTTCCTAGAGAGGTAGGCAGAGACCACGGATGTCCATTTGCTACGATCCTGACATACTTTTTTTGCCTCAATCACACGCATCACATTCCTCATACACGCTCGTCGGTTAAGGGTACTCCTCACATGATCCTTTTGTAGAACATCTCCGATCTGTCCAAGTAGTTCGCTGAGGTCTCCCCTTCCCGATATTCCAATTATTAATTAGTTCAAAATTCAACTAGTTTCAATCATTTAATGAAAATAATAAAGACTATTTTTATGTCTAATATGATCGAATGACATTTGGAACAACGAGATAAAAATTAAAATGATTAAATTACGATAATAAATTGTTCAGCAGCCTTTTATGCATGGATAAAAGTGATAAAAAGTAATTTTGAATATTAATGCCTAACAATTATGGCTTAAAATTGAACTAGAAGCAACTGAAGCATTATTAATGCACATTTTTAATTGCATGATTCCACTATGTTGGCGTTCATATTGACAATATTAAGTATTCCTTTGCACAATGGATGCACTATTTTTTGTTTAGTCTTTGCAACATTTTTTCGATGTTTGACGTTTTCACGACGTTTTGTCGATTTGACGATTATAAATTTAATTGTTAAAATATTTTAAAGCTATTTAATAATAAATATATCAAAGAATCAGCATTGCCATTCAACGTGGCAATGCTGCCAGTCTTTTGGGAACATAACCGGTTGAAATCGATGGGGATGAATTTTTTGATATTTTTTAACTTTTTATTTTTGTATCATCATCAGCCTATCCCAGTCCACTGCTGGACATATATTTTTGTATATAATGTTTTTATTTTGTATTAGAATTAAGTTGTTAATATTTGTAAAATAGTTATTTTAAAATGTTACATGCATATTAAATTAGGTGTCCCAATAGATTTAATTCTTCACCTTTTGTCTCCACAAACAAAACGGGTTATCACGAATCGTTCACCACATTATTATACACAGACTTCACTGAAATCGAATTGTTTATTACACGTAAAATTATAGTATGCAAATCTAGCTATATCGAACGTTTGCAGTATCGGAACCATGCAAACTCATAAATTACAATTTTATGACCGCACCCTCCTTTTGAAAAGGTGTAAAAGTTTTACGCTCCGTTAAATTTGAACATTTTATTGAAATTGTTGAATAGTTTTTTTATGATATAGTAGCACGTAATATATCATATAATATGTGTATCATTGTGAGCGATAAGTAGGATATAAAGTCTAATAAGATCACTTCTTATCGTATGGTTGATGAACAACCTGTGTCTGAGTTTAACCCGCATAGTCTAACATGGCTTTACACACCATTGAAAAATCTCTGAGGTGTGTTGGTTCCCTCATGATGTTTCACCGTTTTTAGCTGATAAATAATTTATAGTACGCACATGACTTCAAAAAGACATTGGTTTAGACTTGCGACCTTAGACTTGGCAGTCCAACGGTCATACCATTCGGCTATCACTGCATAGTGTTTTATGAGTATTTAAATCGGGCAAGTGAACTTCTAGGTCCCTAACTACACCACACATGTTTTTCAGGAATGCCTTTAAAACTGACATACTATTATTTTATTCTCTTTTTCACGGGTAAACTTAAACTCTTCACTATTTTTATTTTTTTTATCAAACCTCTTCAACACAAACAACATACCTAATATTTAAATATTCTCCCTGTGAACGCGAGGTCCAGATAGTATGAGGTACGATATTATCCTACCTATACCGGCTATCCCACGTAGCAGTTAGCATTTTTATTACAAACGAGAGAAATATTTTCAACAAATACCTAATACGTATTTCCTTCGTAACTTGTTTCAGCCGTTATTTTCTAGGATTTTATATTAGTGGCGTTATCATTATATTATATGGCTTTTATTAAATGGAAATAACTTGGACGTCTGTGCTAGTGCTACAAAAATGCTTATTTTTTGGTCAAAATTATGTGCCTAGCCGTATTTTTTTAGTTAAAAAGATAAAATAAATGAAAAATGATTTTATTTTTGCAAATAGGTTTTACAAAACACTTTTAAACGTCATTTTTTTTTAAACTAGATGGCATCGGCATTTCCTAGCTGACTACCTCTGAGAAGAAATACCGAAACAAACTCAGGGGTCAAGGTCTCTTTTAAAGGGCCAAAAAATCATAAAGTCGAAATATTGTACTTTATTAATAGTGGATTCACTTAAATTATTTATTTCCAATTTGTTTTTAAATATTTTTAAAGATTAACCAACATCATCGTTTTTGATAAATTGAATGCTTAAAGTTCACCTGTCAATCGATAACCTTCTACCTACAGATAAAATAACGAATTTGAAATAACATAAAGTTGCATCAAAAATAATTTTGCAAATATTGTATCATAACATATTATATTATAAAATCACGCCTGTATTCCCGGAATTTTCTAAACATTAAAACTCTACTTACTTTAACGCTTCTTCCATTTTTTTATATCCTTTTTAATGCATCTTTGATTGGGACTGCCTCGTTGGTCTAGTGGTTGCTAAGCGCGACTGCTGATCACGAGGTCCTGGGTTCGAATCCCGGGTCGGGCAAAGTGTTAATGGGTTTTTGCATTAGCTAATTCGCAGTAGCAGCACGGAGTCTGGATTTATGCCCGGTTGATGGCAATAGGCTCGCCCCCTATTACATTGGGACCTAAAACATAACTGGCGAAATGTGGGTGTACTATATGTGCACCTCTGCCTACCCCTTCGGGGAATACAGGCGTGATGTTATGTTATGTTGTCAAACGTAAATAACACCTCAAATCCGAACGTCGCAACTCCAAAAATCTTGCGTCCAGCCATCCAAAACTTACATAAGTAGGGGGACCATAATCTAAGCCATAATTCCTTCACGCTGGCATTCATGTCCTCAAGTTGAGCATAAGTCGCACATAATGAAATAAGTTTCCGTCTATGGTTAAACTCGAGATTTTTAATGCTTTAATATCTTGTCGCTCTGAAAGTTACTCCACTTAGTTTATACCGAGGATACTTCATGTTTCTTTCAGTGAAAAGCGTTCTGATTAAGCGGAATTGTTCTCTATTAGAATTGTAAGTTCTTTGTTTCACATAACATCACGCCTGTATTCCCCGAAGGGGTAGGCAGAGGTGCACATATAGTACACCCACATTTCGCCAGTAATGTTTTTTTGGTCCCAATGTAATAGGGGGCGAGTCTATTGCCATCAACCGGGCACAAATCCAGACTCCGTACTGCCACTGAGAATTACCTAGTGGAAAAACCCAGTAACACTTTGCCCGACCCGGGATTCGAACCCAGGACCCCGTGCTCAGCAGTCGCGCTTAGCGACCACTAGACCAACGAGGCAGTCATAAGTTCTTTGTTTCAGATGTTTTTCTTTTGTTAAACGTTTGGTTTGCATCATTGACGTCATGACTGGCGAGTTTACTCAAAACACATTTTCAAATCAAAATCATTTATTGGAACAAAAACAAGTTTACATTATTAATTGTGCGTTAATAGTTACATTACGTTACATTTATAAGCGTAATACAAAATAAAATTGAATTAAGTTATCCTTAAACAAATCTTTAACTATTTTTGTACCGGAAATTTTTACTAAATACTAGGCACATCTAAAAAAAATTGACGAGATAAAATTCCTGGCAAAACATTGACCTCAAGCACACTCAATCAAATGAATCTCTATGTGGACCGAAGGCTCTTATTAAAAAAACGGCTTGTCAAAACATACTGTCAATATTTCATGAGAATTCCCAACAGGAATTATTCGGAACAGAACAGATATCCTCTTACTGAAACAGGGTTTTGTACCACTCAGCGTAATGAAAATGTTATTTTCAATTGTCATGGGAGTATTACGTTTCAACGATGCTCTGAGATGTATCAATAACATGAAATTATTTTGTAAAAGTATCAGAGACATCTCGTTACGTTTCGGTGTCGACGTGTTTTGGTGGATACCAGTTGATTGTAATGTATTTCGGTTTATAGAAATGTATTTCTTGTAAAAACTTTACAGCCCATTTATAATGTTAATGTTAAAATGTTAATGTTATGTTATGTTAAACTCGGTCACCAGATTGTTCATCAACCATACGATAAGAAGAAAAACGTCCGTAAAGAAAAAAAAGGAATTAGATTGAACAGCTATTGTATCAATCTATCATTATTTGCAATGATAACATAACATAACATAACATCACGCCTGTATTCCCCGAAGGGGTAGGCAGAGGTGCACATATAGTACACCCACATTTCGCCAGTTATGTTTTAGGTCCCAATGTAACAGGGGGCGAGCCTATTGTCATCGACCGGGCACAAATCCAGCCTCCGTGCTGCTACAGAGAATTCCCTAATGGAAAAACCCAGTTACACTTTGCTCGACCCGGGATTCGAACCCAGGACCTCGTGCTCAGCAGTCGCGCTTAGCAACCACTAGACCAACGAGGCAGTCTATTTACAATGATACTGGTAATAATTGTTCTAAAAACACTCTAAAGCCCAAAATGTGTAAATCATATTCCAAATAAATTATATTCCTAGCTCAGCAACACATATTTGTTATCAGATAATTTACTAAACACGAATTCCTATTAAAACGTCGGACTATCAGTTTGCTAATTTGCCATGGCAATACCGCCGCAACAGACCATTTGTGTTGGTTCCTATGTTATTAATTATTTGATGGCAATAATCTGAACCAACCTATCTGCGTGCGCTGGATAATTTGGTATAAATAGAATCTTCGTAGTGTTAGATTGACTTAGTTATAATATTTGATCTCTTGGTGGAATTTTAGATAAGGTATTAGAAAATTAAGGACAAAAACAGACCCCATTGTTTCCTTTTTTTTAGATTATAGGACATTTATTTGCGTCTTTGGTCTAGTAGTCCTTAAGCGCAACTACTGAGCATGAGGTCCTTGGTTGAAATCCCAGGTTAGGCAAAGTGTTACTGGGTTTTTTCCATTAGTAATTCTCATTACCACTACGGTGTCAGGATGATGGCAATAGGCTCGCCCCTTTCATTGGGACTTAAAACGAAACTGGGGAAATTTGGGTGTACTACAAACACACCTCTGCATACCCTTTTGGGAAATATAAGCATCATGTTATATTTTATGTTTATATAAAAGTTATAAGTAGTAATTGCTCACACACCAACTTTAACTTACTTAGGTACTTTATTTCTTCTCCTAAGAGAACTTTTATTCCAACAGTATTGGTATATTATCAGGTTGGTACACCTTCATGCTTGAAACCATTCCACAAATAAATTCTAAACGGTACGACAACAATCCGACTAAAAATTCTTGCCAAAAACAAAAGAAAATTCCACCGATTTTAATCTCGCGCCCAAAGATATACTGGCAGACTCCTTTAAGTCACCCGACTTATTTACGTCCAAGACTTTAATAACAGTACTTCAAATGACCAAAATTCCGGTTTAACGATTAAAACGAGAAAGTTTCTCGACGGAAATTTATCGTGGGGACGCTCAGTTATTTTTCAATTTGGTAGATCGCGGGTTGGTAAAGCAAGCGACGATTACGATGGTAAAGCTGAAGTTTTGTTAAAATATTATAAGGGATGCTGATTGTGTTATTCTGAGTTGGGGTTGACTCGATTTGTTTGGTGTTTTAAAAGCTTGATTTTTTTTTTAATACGTCGCCCAGCACTAGTCATTGCTCCTCGCTCGTGCGTTTTACACATACACGAACACCCAGACTCGGAACAAACATCTGCAGATCACACAGTTTTTTGTCCCTTGCGGGAATCGCAAGCCCTCCCGCTGCAGTCCAATTGCTTAGCCACTGCGGAATCAGGTCGTCAGGTTTGATTGTACTTTCTTTTTGGGTGCTAGTTAACCTCCACAAGTAAGGTACCTACAGCTGACGCTCTCTGGGTGGTCAACCTTGCTACGATCCTTGTTGACTGGCCCATCTCTACTCCACAGGCAGTCTGTTTCACACACAATAAATTCACGCCAATATAAAGAAGAGGAGGCCTTTGTTCAACAATGGACGGCATCCAGCTGATGATGATGAATATAAAGAAAAAGGAACATACATTATATTATTTCAATACTGGCAAGACGTAGTAGCCCAAAGACTTCCGCACTCGCACTGAAAAAAGCTTTCGCAGTGTCTGATTCGCATTTGAGACTACAATTGGTTTGTCTGTGTCCTATAATGTTAAGCTTATTTTTACTGACAAATTATATTTCCGCAACAAAACACCTTTGCCTACCCTAAAAAGTAATAAAAGCGTGTTAAAATACAATAAAACTTTTGTAACGAGTCAAATTTTCAACTATAAAGACCCAAACCAAAATCCATCTCCTAAATAAATATTAAGCATTGAAACTTGTAAGAAACCAGAAAAGTAGGAGACATTTATCTAGAAATGAAAAGGAAAACTTTCTTTACAAAAAATATATTGTTGGTTTTTCGTATTTAAAAAACTGTTTCGATTCGTTGCAAGTGTTTTACAACTAGTTGTTTTATTCATAGCTTTTTATAGTTCGGAAACTGTAGTTAATTTTTATTACACGCCTGAATCGTTCCGTTTAAAAATGGTAATACTCTTTCTATGTAGTTCGTGTATTCGTTTTTGCTTTATACTATTGTTATTTAACTTATTTGATACTGTGATTTTGCAATTGCATATTAGAGAAAAAAAAAAATTTGAAATGCCTAGATGTGGCGCATAATATTATAATTATCAGCTAGCCTTACAAAGTAGATATCTTTTGCGTTGAGCATACTAAGCCACTACACTCATGAATATATTCCTAGTTCTGGTTAGGTAATAATGAAAAGGATGTTGAATATACACGTGTGACGTGTAGTATCCGGCCTAGAATAGACCCCCTCCTTTCCTCCCGTGGGTGTCGTAAGGGGCGACTAAGGGTAAATCCAGAACATGGGCAGCAGGGTCTTCTGTAACTTCACCACCAAAACTCGATCCCCCAGCCGCTTGCCAATCGTGGGGATTATGGCGACCCCTCTCTTTACTTAAGGGGGAGGCCTTTGTTCAGCAGTGCTGAACTATCTGCCGGCAGATGATGTTGAAGATACATGTCTCTAACAATTATTGTGATAGAAATCACAGTCAAGTAACTTTACCATTTTTTAATCACATTAATTGTAGACAAGTATTTAGCATTTTCAATTTTCGTAATTTGAGGTATCAAATATCTGGATCGTTCGATGGTAACTAACCACAACCCTTTATACTGACCGATGTTTTCGCACTTCCCAGAATATGAAATGTGTGCTATTCGATACCGAAAATTAAGATTCGTGGAACTCGCTTCACAATGCAGGCAACGGAGCACAATATTATGAACTGTATGGACTTAAAGGTTTATTCGCAGTTTGACGCCCTGATTGACACTGTGGCTACGGGATTGAACCACTGCGCTAGGAGTTGCGGGTTTGCCTCTCGCTTAAGACAGAAATTTCTGTGATCTGCAGATTTTTCTCTCGAGTCTGTATGTGAGTTTTCATGTTTGATAAACGCACCCACGATGCAGAAGAAATTCCTAGTGTGGGGAGACGTTTTTTTACAGACAGATAAGTACAGAAACTCGCCAATATGGCCTAGATCTTAGGTAGAAGTCAGATTTTATACACTGTTTACTCGAGATGGAGATATGTCCTATATTAAGACTGAGCTTAAATGATTAAACTACAAATGTTGTCGTACATATTTCTGAATCTGCAACGCTATGTTTAGTATTTCGTCGGTATAAAGTGGCTATGCGTCTACAAGTTAGCTTGATGTCACTGAACTACTTATTTTGTCGCGCATATTTCTGCCATTTGCAATGCGCTGCTAATTACTATTATGTTAGTTGAAGAGTGGCCAGGCATCAATGACAAAACAGAAAAATGAATACGCGGAAAGAGCTCCGTACTAATTTATTGCGTATATACCTGATATGAAATCTACAATACGCTGGTAAGTATTTTGTCAGTAAAAAAACTGTCCATGCGTCTGCAAATACGCCTTAATACGTCCCGCTGTTCCACGCAAAGCGCCTCAAGTCAACATTCAAATAAAACGCCAATATTACAATACGATATACGATACCGAAGATAAACTCCGTATAAATCTCAATACAAATGACAGAACTAAACAAATACGAGAACGGCAAGCCTCGGACATTTCGCGAACACATTCGTGATTTTATTTTTCCACATAAACTCGAGAATTTTCTTATAATATTTCACTTTGTACGAGTGCACCTGCACTCTTATGTCACGTCGGTAGGAATTGTAGAATAATGCTTTCCGAATGGGCTCTTCATCATGTGGGCTGCCCAATACGATAGGAATTAAAGAACAAGTTTTATTGTTATTGATATTTACGATTTTTTAAAAGTTACTTTGTTATTTTGAAAATGAGGTGAATATTTTAAATTGATAAAGGAACTTGAAAAATGATGGACACGAGCGGGACTTTGACATTCCCCGTACCGTGGCGCATTCATTTTTTAAGTTTCCTTTATCAATTTAGATCCTAACTTAGCATGGGTAACACGCTAAGATGACACCAAGAGGTCAATATTGTGTCTCATGACCAGTTTAAAATCTGTGTAAGTTAGAAATCATATACAATAGCCATATATTATTGTATAGTTAACAACGTCTTATTAAATTGTATAATCATAAAAAAAATGCAGACTAAGATTAATACAAAAAATATAGGCATTATGTAATTCACAAAAATCTTAGCTTTTTCACATTCCTTTAGAAGCTGTAAATAAAATCAGCGCCATTTTGAATAACGTTTTCTACCAAAAAAGCAACATTTTCTACTATTTACAGAATCTGATATGAAAACCACATATTATTTGAACATAGCCTGGATATTTGGTACGTACATCTGTGGCGGCATACGTTTTATTACATGTTTTTCGGCAAACCGCCGATGGCACACTCCTGCATAATATTGACGTACGTTTGGGTTCCGTAAACAAATGATGAAAAGAATTTATCCGTCAAGGCTGCCTGTCTAAACTGTCATCCTTATAACCTCAAATTGTTTCTTTAAGCTTCAAGATGAATGACATTGAGAAGCCATTTTTTGATGTTTGTGAACGAATCTTCAAAGCAAAGGACAACGTCATTCTGCCTGACAAATGTCTGTTAATATAATTCTGTTTTTCCATGGATATAATACCTAATAGAAAAAGATAAACATTTACCTACCGTGTGGTAAGTATTGTGTAATTGATGTGGTAATTATGACATTTATATCTGTGTTGTTTTAATTAATTTATTGTACCCCCCCTCCCCACTGTGACTGTTGATGATGTACTCTCCCTCCCCCAGGGGCTCGTAGCTACATGGCTACCGCCGCAGATCAGTCGATTTGCAGGGTTAAGCAGTGCTCGCCACGGACTGACTTGTGATGGGTGACCGTTTTCACATGTCGAGAGTCACCTCCCTTCGGAAGGCACGTTAAGCCGTTGGTCCTGCGCCTGCTCACTCTCCGATCGTGTCAGTCTACTGTCCCAGCGGACTATGAGAGTAAAAGAATAGGGAGTGCACCTGTGTTTGCGCACATACTTGTGCACTATAATATCTCCTGCATAGTTGGCCAGTCGCAGCTGAGACAGGCCGCCGCGACCGAAATTCGCTCAGAACATTACTATTTATTATGTACTGTAAAATAAATATTTGAATATCTAACAGTAAATAGCAATGTTTATCTAATCATAATTATATTAATGGTAAGTTATATATAGAAATTGTACACAAACGAAATATTTTTCATACAATTTATCTATATCTTGTCAGTAGTGACTTTACGTAAAAATATATTTTAAGTGTAGGTACGTAAATTTTGTTTGGATAGGAAAAGACGTTTCAAGCAACATCAAAGTATATGTTTTAGTTAGCTAAAACAGATACTTTGATGTCACTTAAAGCGTGAATGTTTTTCTAAGGCAGCTTTTACAGGCTGATCCTTATATTTAACTGTGAAAGGCGCCTTCTTAAAAACATTTAGCTCCCTGATTCCCAAACCAAGTTAAGTGGATAAAAATGTATTGTATTCTTTCGCGATTTCAGTGTTTATCTTAAAGTAACGTGACATTAAAATCAAATGTTAGATCAATGATTAATAAAATAAGACTTATTATTTTTGCTGCTAATCCTGAATGTGTTTGCGGATGAATGGAGCTGAACTATGCCTGTATATTTGGTGTTCTGATAGAGAGAGTTTGCAAGAGTGTACTCCTCCGTGTACGTTTTTAATCATCATCATCAGTCGGAAGACGTCCACTGATGAACAAAGGCCTTTACGTAAGGGGGTTTAGTTGGTTGTTTTGTTTCGGGTAAGGTTGCCATAATTCCCATGCTTGGCAAGCGGCTTGGGGATCACAGTATTGATGGTGAAGTTACATAAGAGGCTACTGCCCAACTTCTGGATTTTCCTTTACTCTAACGACACCCACGGGAGGAAAAGGTGTTGTCAATTCAGTTGTAGATTTAATGTACTAAGTGATTCTATGATAATTATTGTAATTGGTGTAAGCCGTTTTAATTAACCTTAAAAAATCCTCATCCTATATCAAGGCAGTAAAAGTCCAACTTGATTTTCAAAATGTTTAGCATGGCATTTACGTCTCTGTAAACTCAAACATGCAAGTAATAATGACACAAAACCATTCCCGTTTTTGCTGTCATTGCGAACAGCTCAAAGTTTTACTGGCAATTAGTAATTCCAGCTAGATTAGCATAATGTGGACGAAGTGTGAGCAAAAACACAAATATATGAGAGAACTCTCAGAGTTGTTTCAGAGAAAACAGTTTAACTGGCACGCTAAACTGCGGATGACAAAAATACAAAATGATTTAGGTGCTTGTTTCTAGAAAGTTCCTCTTGAGTGTGGGAATGGTGGGAGTAGCGTTTAGGGTTACCAAACTTTTGGCATTATGAAACATGCTTGGGAAGAAATTGTGATGATTAAAAATGGTACTTATTTACCGCCGCACTCAGAGGCATTAATACATACATGAAGTTACGCCTATTTCCCAGAGGGTTAGGCAGAGACCACGGATTTCCATTTGCTACGATCCTGGCATACATTTTACCTAGTCGATTAAGGATACTCCTCGTTCCCCTTTTGTAGAAAATCTCCGATCTGGTCTAAGTATGTTCGCCGGTCCTGCCTTCCCCTTCCCAATATTCCACTCACATTAACCTCATATAATATTATTCGCTTTGTCGTTCTTCTTTCTAAGATATTAAAAATTACTTAAACTAAAACTAAGAAAAGATTTCTAGAAGAAAACCTTTACCAAGTGTTCGTAAGACTATAAATAACTTGACAATATTGAACAATTGATTAAAATATATCTGTCACTGTTGTTTCAAAGAATAAAGATGTCAATAAACATAAGAAGTAGTTAACTTAATACACATTTCAGCGTCGTTTATAAGTAACAGGGTTAAAGTCTTTGAGTAGTGACGACTTTCATTTATTTTAGAGCATAATTTCGCTATCGTTGCTGTTCGGAGCAGTGGCTGCATGGACCACAGTGTGTGACTGTCATAGCGACGATAAGGCCCGTAGGCTTTGGGAATCTACAACGACGTGTTTTCCAATCGCATGCAACAAAAAAAGTAAATGATTCCTTAATCTAGGTACAATAACCGTAGACTTATAAATAAAAACTAACAGTAGCGAAACGGAATTCACTTCACAGCATTAAATTGTAACACTATGCTAAATACATAATATATAAGGTGGTTTAATATATTCACAAATATACTAAACCAATTCGAACATTCCGACTACAGCAATGCAAAACGTAGCAAATTGAAATCCATCTAAATCTCCCGCTAACATTGGTTAAAAAACTCCGAAAATCAGGAAAACAAAAAAGAGAAACAAAAGTGAAAGTCACTCATAATAAGGCCCGTTTATTCCCCGTTAAGGGTCAAGCCACACCTGGAGTAAATTGAATTCCATGAATAAATTTCCCCCTGCAACACTGAGGGGTAAGTTACGAGCTGACGACTCGCTTTGTTTTGGAAGAAATTGTTGAACACTTTGAACAGCCTACCATTAATGTACCTGAATTTAAATAAACGGAGGCTTCAGTGTACAGAGCTTTAGTTTTAGAAGAGGTTTACGGAAAGTTCTAGAGAGAACATGAGAAAGATTTACTAAACAGTTGAATCAGGTTTTGGTATCTTAATAATGAAATAATCGATTTTATTTTAAGGATTCTCTGATCTGATAACATAGGTATTTGAGACAATAATTAAGAAATCATATTTTAATAGTCACACTATACCATTAAACATAGGTTAACACCTGAAACTATGCACTAGGTCGTAAGGGAGTATTTTTGCTGTAAATCGATTCTATAGAATATTATTGCGTGTTCTCAAACAATAAACAAAAATAAAAATAGGAATAACGTTCGAATTTTAACTTCTAGATAATCACAATTAGTCTGACTATATATTGAGGAGTAGTCGATCTGCCCGGTTAAGCCGTGCTCACTGCGGTCCGTCTTGTGATGAGTGACCGTTTTCACAAGTCGTTTCCGTTAAGCCGTTTGTCCTGTTTCTGATCTCTCTGCTCGTGTCAGCCCACCGTCCCATCGGACGAGAGTGAGGGAACAGGGAGTACACCTGTGTTTTCAAGCAAACTTGTGCAATGTAATTTATATCTCCTGCGTAGTTGCCTAGTCTCAGCAAAGAAAGGCCGTCGAGACCGAAATTGGGTCAGGAGAACATTTTTAGTATGGTGGCTTATCAATACACAGAGAAAATAATACAAAAAAGTATCAAAATCATTCGCAACTTGCACCACGCCCAACTTCGGTCCTCAGGCAACATTTCATCGGAAACAAGAACTTATTGCCCCGTGGCCCGTAAATAACTTAATATTATTAGATTACAAATCAAATGTGAATCCTGTTACTGGTACTTTTTACGTTGTTTCAATGAAATATCGGATTTTTTGTTTTTGTATTGGTTTAATGAAAATTATTCGAGAAGCATTGTTGTGGCAAATAATTTTGGCAGAACTGCGAATCATTCTGGCATATTCGTTTTTGTGATTGAAGTGTTTGGCTTTTGTTCTTGGTTTTTGTGTTTTAGGTTTGTATATTTTTACAATAAAATGCTATAAATCTTAAGGTCTGTTTTAACAATATAAATGTACCTAATATTATTGTAAAACTACTATCAAGAGTAGTAAAAAAATTTTGTACAACTAAACTGATTAGCGCAGTGGCTAAGCGATTGGACTGCTGCGCTAGGGGTTGCGGGTTCGATTCCCGCACGGGGCAAAACTTTGTGCGAACCACAGATGTTTGTCCCGAGTCTGGGTGTTTGTGTATGTGAATATTTCATGTTTGTGAAACGCACCTGCGATACAGGAGAAATTCCAAGTGTGGGGCGACGTTTTAAAAAAAAAAAATTCTATAGGTACTTAACTGATTTGTTATCCCGAAAGTTTAAAAATGGATTTATACTTACATAAAGATAGTTAGGTTCTTTAAACAACTGAGTTTTTGGTTTCATAATATGTCTATTCTCAGACCAAATATACACTACTTGGTATACTAAATCTATGTCTGCTTTTAACAATCTGAAAATAGGCCTCTTACAGAAAACAGCTTCGGTAAAAACTTGATGCAATATTACCTTTTCAGGGTTAAAAAGCCTGATACATACAAAGTTTCTTACCTACTATATCACAGCAACGTGGGGACGTATGGAAGACGTTTGTGAATGATCAACATGCTGTATAAACGAATGTCCGCACTATACAAATGTAGAGGAGTAGTTCAGTGCAGACTTAGTGGGGGACATACGGGTGAATAAATGCGACGGGAATGTAGCTGCTTAAATAATAATATAATCAAGAAGAAAAGAGACTGTCTATCATCTGATGACGGATTCATATTTTTTGTCACCGGTAGGTTTTTTTTAAATTGGTAAAGAAAAAGTCACTTCACGAATACGTTACATGACGACTTTATTGGCGTAGTAGCATTTCGTTCCTCGTTTGTTCGTTCGTTCGCTCGTTTCGTCCTCCTTCCTTCGTTTAGCAGAAAATTTGTAATCCACAGATATTTGTCCCGAGTCTGGGTGTTTGTGTATGTGATATTACACATTTCGATGCTCGCGGAGCATCGACTTGCGACAAATCTCGCGACCCGTAGATGTCGCGGGCGTCGGGTGACATCGCGTGAGATACGTAAATTTCGTGTCAAACAAAGGAGTCGCGGGACAAATATCGCCAAGTAAAAGCGCGGCTTTGTATAAGATACTATATAAAATAATAATACTTCATAATATAGCAAAATAAAATTTACATAGATTATTAAAAATTAAAACGCTCGCATATAATATATTATTACCAGCCCGTGTTTTCCATCCATATATTTCCACACGTAAAGTTCGTACTACTGAGCGTTTATTCGGCAAGTGTGCTTTTAGTTTCTTACTGAAAATGGCAAAGTGGGCATAGCGACCGTCTAGAAAGTTATTATTTCATTTATAATAAACGAAATAAGTTTCATGTTGATCTTTGACTAAGCAAAAACGTATTAATAGTTTCTGTTTGCAGTTTGTTCGTTTTAATTAAGGAGCTTATTTGGCAAGTAAAAAGTCTACGCTACACGTGTTAGGTCGATAGACTATTTACTGTTGATACTACTCGTATTAAACATTTATGTATAGTTAAGCTTAATCTGTGTGTTGACTGCTTCGTTTAACTGATGGTCGCTAAATGCGACGACTGAGCATGAGATCCTGGATACGAATTCCGACTTGGGCAAAATGGTATTGGGTTTTACATTAGGTAATTCCTAGTAGCTACAGTTGCTACACGGAGTCTGGATTTATGCCTGGTTTATGGTGATAGATTGACCCCCTATTATATTTAGACCTATAAGGTATCTGACAAAGCATGTACTACAGTGCACCTATGTCTTCCTCTTCAGGGAATACAGGCGTGATGTTATGTTTATTTCGCCACACAAGATTGTTTCAACAACCTACTGTTTATTGATCATTGGCTTATTAAAAGAGTGCTATTACTACAGTTATGGGATTTATGATGAATGACAATTGTTAGTATAGTTAATTATAATCTACTGATTAGCACGTCTTTGCCTTACCCTCCAAAAACTCTCTTACAGGCTTGACTGAACAGCATTACCACACAAAACTATGTTACACAGTTACAAATAACAGTAAAAAATAGACTCGCAAATACAGAATAAACTTCTTTTAACAAGAAAACAAAATAGTTACAATATAAGCCTGAATTTAATTGCTTTTCAAGTTGTATCAGCGACTCGCTTTTATTCAAATGTAGGCACTTCGTTGCAGAGAAACCAGTTGCGATTCAAAAATATACGTTGCAAACTAAGGAGGTTTGTTAAATGTACGAGAGGAACAAATCGTTGTTGTATAAATGTGTGAATAGCTTCCGTATGTTAATCTCGCTTATCTAAGCTCATCATCACCAGCCGAAATGTCCATTACCTTCGACTAGTCTGTTGTATATTTTATCGTCTGTAATAGAGTCAAAGGTCAAAAATGCATAGGTATATGTAGATCGATAGGTTTATGTATTATATTTTAGGTTGTTTAGATAGTATGTATGGCACCATCATCAGCCGGAAGACGTCCACTGTTGAACAAAGCCTCTTGAAATGAGTGTGGAGGGGTGCCATCATCCACACGCTTGGCAAGCGGCTTGGGGATCGCATAATTGGTCGTAAAATTGCAGAAGACGCTGCTGCCTATCTTCTGGATTCTTCGGATACCACACGACCTATTTTTTTCTTCTTAACCATTTATGTTATGATTATGTTTAAAAGAAAATCCAAATATTTACTTTCATCATAAAACTTCACTGCATCAGTTTTATTGCAGAAATATCTATCGGAATTACTTTCTTGCATTCAATTCACTTCCAGGACTCAAGGTAATTAAATTCTCAAACTATTCCAAACTAAAAGTGCTTATTGACAAATATTCCGGCAAAAACTTGAAGAAACAAACTCTGAGCATCGCCCTGCACCAAAGTGCTAAAATCTGCTTATATTTGAATAATTCCGCGCTGAAAGTCATGGGAAGTTTGCCAGAAAATGCTTATTTATGAAAATTGTTTTATGCTTAATGCACGCTTTATTGAATTAAATCTGAACTATTCGACTTGAAAACATAGGTTTCGTGAAAATCTTGTGTGAGATTTTACGTCTAAGCTTTTGAACTGGAAATTTTTGATGTAGTGTGTAGTGTAGGAGAGTTGTGTGAGTGTAGTAGTTACTGAGTGTATAGGTAGATTTGAAGCCTCACTTCTTCTTATCGTATGATTGATCAACAACCTGGTGAAACAACCTGGTGACGTCACCCTTAAGATGTAAATACTAAAAGGGAACTTGAAATTTGATGGATGCGAGCGGTGACACGGTGGCTCAGTTGGCAGAGCGGCGCCACGGTACGGCGAAAATCGCGGGTTCGAGTCCCGCCCGTGTTCATAATTTTTTCAACTTTCCTTTATCAATTTAGATTTAAGCCTATCATGGCAACATGCAAAAAATATACAAAAAGTCAACCTGGTGTCAGAGATTAAACCGCTTTTAGTCCTCTGACATGACTTTACACACCGTTGAAAAATCTCTCAGGTGTGCCGGTTTTCTCACGATATTTTGACTCACCGTTTTAGGCAACTGATAACTAATTTATAGTAAGCACATGAATTTGAAAAGACTTTGGTGCGGGTTTGAACTTGCGAAAGGCTCACTAAGAGGACACGTTCTAACTCTAAGTATAAAGTGGGTTTTCATGCAAAGGATATTTAATTCAATTCACGCGCCCGTGGAGATTTGTACGTTTTAAAATCATCAGCAGTACAGCATCAATATTCGTCATTTTACTTTCTGTAACTTTCATTTAAGAATAACATAAAAAGAATTAAAAAAAAAACATAACATAACGCCTCTATACCCCGAAGGGTTAGGCAGAGGTGCACATATAGTACACCCACATTTCGTCAGTTATGTTTTAGGTGCAAATGTAATAGAGGGCGAGCCTATTGCCATCAACCGGGCACAAATCCAGACTCCGTGCTGCTACTGACAATTACCTAATGGAAAAACCCAGTAACACTTTGCTTGACCCGGGATTCGAACCCAAGAACTCGTGCTCAACAGTAGCGCTTAGCAACCACTAGAACAACGAGGCAGTCAAAAGATTTTAATGTATCACAAAAAATATTATTTTTATCCGTATCACATTCCAACAGTAGCATTGTAAAATACCGACGCTAAAATAGGCAAATCCTTTGTTCATGCCAGTTAGAAAAAAAGAAACAACAATCTAATTCTATATTTAAACGAGTTTCAAACACTATTCCATTAAAAGATCACTTTATAAACAAACACAGATTAAAAATTCATACCACTTAGGCTCTGAAGTGTAGAAAATAAAAGAAAAAACGCATTCAACTCTCTCTGATGTTATTAATTAAGTATAGGCACATTATTAATGTCGTAATAAGCAGTGCACCTAGTACCTTAGTTCTCAAAGCTTTTCCAACGCATTTTGTGTTAATACTTTATAAGCCTCTTACAAAGGAAAATAGCATAATCAATACCCATTGAAATTACCTTGCAATATGTAAGCGTTGTTCGATACATTTTTACTTAAGGACTCAGTATACTTGCACGGATACTTTGAATAGTCTGTAGATACTTGAGTTAATACTTCTCAACACATATGTAAGTACAGTCAGCACCATAAATAGCTTAACATGTTAAAAACCATATTTTAAATAATTGAATGAAACCAACATCAATTCAAGTTATTAAAGAAATGCCCAAATTATCTTAGAATATTTAAAACTTTTTACTGTATAAGAAGTTGTTCTTTCATTAATGGTTGTTGTAGTAAACAATAAATGTATAGCTACGTATGGTGCTGACTGTACAAGTGTCTATTTAAGTCAAGAACTAAGAATTTGTTAACATTATTTTTATTATATATTTGTGGTGTAATCGATAACAGTGTGTATAACCTTTAACTCAAGCACATGTCAAAGGGCGTCGACCTATTATATTGATTAATGTCATTGAAGGATTGTAGTAGACTTGGTATAATAAAGGTAACATTTTGCTGGCAATCAGGGATATTTTGCCAGTTATATTAGAGGTCCTAATATGAGGCGAGCCTATTGCCATCATTTAGGCACAAATCCAGGCTTTGTGGTGTTTCTAAGACTTCATCATCATCATCAGCTGGAAGACGTCCACTGTCGAACAAAGGCCTCCCCCTTAAAACGCCACATTAAACGACAACTTGCCAATTGCATCCACCGGTTGCCCGCAACTGTGACGATTGTCATGATTGATTGACCTGTAAACTTACCGTATGGAAAACTCAGTAACACTTTTCCCGACCCGGATTTGAACTCAGGAGCTTATGCTCAGCAGCGACCATTAGACCAGGGCATTATAATATAATATCCCATTACAAAACGCGTTTACATTTACGTAGTAAACAAACGCTCAGCTCATGTTATTTGTACCTGTTCCTGATGCGACGTACGTTGTTTTTCAACGTAACTCGCTACGTGGCGTATTACGTATCGATACTGTGGCTCGATTAGCTGAGTTGAAGGCAACTGTGGACTAACTAAATAGCAATCGAGTGAAGTTTAGAGTTTCTTTGTAACTGATTACATAAAAGGATGAGTTTCTATGTTTGTCTGAATGTTTTTAATTTTTTACTTTGTTTTGTATTTTGTTAGGTAAATGACAGATATACGACCTAATTGGACAGTGGCCTAGTGGCTGCTGCGCTAAGGGTTTCGGATTCGATTTGCGCACGGGACAAAAATATGTTATCCGCAGATGTTTTTCCGAGTCTGGGTGTTTGTTTATGCCTAGTGTGGGGCGAAGCTTTTAAATAGAACAAAAAAAACGTTTTTGGAACCTTTACAATCTTAGCAAAGAAATTCAAGACTAGTGTCTATCCAGTTTAAATAATTGTTAGATTTTAATTTTAGGCATGGAGTATTCGTATAGAACTATAATTAAGTTACCAATGCCCAATAGGTACATATCTATGCTCACCAACTATAATTATGGTGACTATTTATGATATGACTAGATACGCAAATAATTATAGGACAATCTCCCCCCGACCTAATTGAACACCAAGATTTTTTCCAACTAATATATTGCCTTCAAGTTACTTAATACCTCCGTTAAGGGAATAGAGGATACATGCTCTACCTACTGTATTCATTTAGCTGCGAAATGTTAGTTCGTCTGAGATCGATTGCACTGTCTCAAGAATAGAGTTGAAAATACAAGAACTGTGTCGATGTGATTGGAATCTCGTTCCTTAATTAAAATGACGGCTGAGAGGTATACAGTAACTAAACGTTCAGTATTGTAAAATATAAAAACATACAAACATAACATCACGCCTTTATTCCCCGAAGGGGTAGGCAGAGGTGCACATATAGTACACCCAAATTTCGCCAGTTATGTTTTAGGTCCCAATGTAATAAGGGGCGAGCCTATTGTCATCAACCGGGCACAAATCCAGACTCCGTGCTGCCACTGAGAATCACCTAATGGAAAAACCCAGTAACACTTTTCCCGACCCGGGATTCAAACCCAGGACCTCGTACTCAGCAGTCGCGCTTAGCGACCACTAGACCAACGAGGCAGGTAGTCGTGAAATATATTTAGCGAACAAAGTCGATATAAAGGTTCTGTTTAGTAAATAGAAGATGATATCAGTTTTAGTTTCTATAGCCAAATTGAATGGCGTTTGATGTCCACTTTAAATCTGATATCGAAATTCTGAAATTTATTTATTATTGTTCATAATAGCCGTGAATTAATGTTCAAGATTAGGCAGAATTAGGTAGTTAAGGGACACCCTAAATCGTCAAATACGTAGATATGAAAAATATAGCGACAGCGAGTGTGGTGAAAAGGGTATACCAAGTTCATAGCCTTTGGAAATTCGCAGTTTTCGATGAAGCTTTTAGAAAAAACCTGAGCCATTATGTATGTATGAGTAGGTATCTCATCTCACTAATATTATAAAAGCCAACGTTTGTGAGTGTATTTGTTATGTCCTCACGCCCAAACGACTGTACCAATTTTCATAAAATTAGGTATGTAGGTAGATGATACCCTGGATTAACACACAGGCTTTTTATACCAAAAAAAATGTAGCGGGTAACACCGAGAAGCGCAGCTAGTATAAACCGAAACTAGTGACCTTCCAGAAGTACATTGCCACTCGCACACAAAAGTTTGGCAATCAAACGCCTACCAGTTCGATGCCACAATTGATGTTAAATCGTTAACCACGGAACTAGCGGCCCGCAAATCAATACAAATTCCACTGTAATTATTTCTATAATTTGGCAACTTGTGCCAGTCACAACGAATCGCGAGACGTCAAGAAGATTAATGCCCTCCGCCTAATTAGAAAAGTTTTCCAACAGCTATTTAATGACCTCGGGCGGACTACAAACCAGAAATGGAACAGGACACACTGTAGCACTGTGTGCCGCTGTGTTTACTGAGAGAGCGGAGTTTGTTTGTTCTAAGCAGTTTATATTACCTCTGTGCTGCACTTTCCTTAATCGATCTATGTGTAGCTCGGCCGAGGGACTTGTAAGTGCGAGTATTCAAGACTTGTTTGCTACGTGCTAAATAAAAATACATTTTCGACTTATATAATGGTCTGTTTTATGGCTATCTCGACTGTTACGAGTGACCTTATAACTACTACGACTTATAACTACATACATTTGGTTAAGTTTTATCAAATTATGCTTTATTATCACACAAATTAATATTACTTATAATAAACACTATAACCTACGTAAAATAATATATACAAATGAAAAAAAAACTATGAATCGAAGTCTTCCAACTCATCGCTGATAGGGTGCCCAAAAGCCTAGCGGCATTGCCTTGTTGGATGGTACTGGCAATGCTAATAATTATACTTGTGTAAATTTAGATAAAATAACTTCAAAATGTAGTGTCCCCTTTTAAAATGTTAAAGTGTAACAAATCCTGGCTGAACTGATCCAAATGCAAATAAAATCGATGGAAAACACAATTCCATTACAAATATAATTACGTAGCCCAGTTTATTTATATAGCATTAAATGTAGCATTTAAGTAACAAACATAGAAACACTCACAAACTTTCGCCTTTATAATATTAGTGTGATAGTGTGATGTATGATATTCTAACAAAATCATAATACTACCGGAAAGAAGTGGCAACATGATAAAAACTATTATTAATGTCCTTTTCCCTTCAAGTCGAGAGATAAGTGATCATGACTTGATATAGAAACCAGTCAGCCAGTTCCAAAGCAGCTGACTGGCCTAGAGCGTGCATCTCCGGAAAGTTTTTCGTGTACGCTATTTGTCTATCTAATCATGGGTATTAATTCTTTGGCAGTCTCCGGTCTTTGGGGACTTCTGTTCTGGAAGACTTGCGAGTTCAAATCCAAGATTATAAGCCACGCTCCCTTTGCTAAAAAAACTGAACTTTTTAATAAGCGTCTAATTTCGTTTACTGTCTTTGATTACATGACTATGAATACTTTATTTTTATAATGCTAAGTACTTCAAAGAAAACAATGAAAAATATAAATGTGACTTACACGGCATGGCGTATGAAATATGGTTTTGCATCTTTTGCATACCTTTTTGGGACACAGGTATGAAAATAAATTGTTTGCACCCCACGAATTTCTATTTCAATCACAAACCTACATCTAACAGAAATTCCTTGAAGGAAACTAGCCCAGTTTTCAACTATAATAACAACCATTTATATAAAGGTTTCCTAGTCGGGAACACACGCCATCAAGCGTCCTGTCCAAATGGGTATCATTACACGTCGAGGTACTGAGATGAAATATAGAAGAGTGGTGTAACAATACGCGCTGATAAATTGCTTTCAGGATTACAAATGTTTGCTGATTCTTAGCCTTTTTGTTTGCGAAAGAAAGGGCCCGGATCTTTTTTTAGGATACGAACTTTTTAGACGTGCGAATAAAGGAGTGCTAAATAGGGTCCTTAGTTAGCCTCTTATCCTGATCTTCTTATTGTTATGCTCCAAGTTGTTTTTCTTCCGGTATTATTTATTCAGTGGGAGTTTAATCCCTGTTTGGGCGCCATTTAACTTCTCGAAGATTTGTGTCTTGAGTTCACGTAACATTGAGCTTTGAATCTACCTTTTGGATATACTGACATGTTGTATGAAACTGGGGATGTTGGTCCTACAGGCTCGTTCTTAAACTTTCAAAATAATATCTTAAAATTGCCGCTAAAGCCTTTTGATGTAAAAGTCACCTTCTAAGTCGAATCTATTCCTAATTTTTTCCACTCTGCTGGTGTTTGAAGAAGTCTGTCTAGACGTGGAAAATCGGGTGAATTATGTAATTGCTGAAGAAACAATCATAAATACTAAAGAAATACGTGCTAAGCAGTATTTACCCCGAACCAGTAGCCCAATACACCCAATAAAAAGAAATAGGAATCACCAAGGAAAAGCAATACTAACATCTAATAAAATTAAAATAGTGCCTAAATTATCATATATTTACGCTTCACGATTTGAAAAACAAACTACCGAAAAAGATATCTACGATTTCATACAGGAGTGCGGACACACAGTCGAAAAAGTAGAAAAACTAACTCAGTTTAACGATAGCGCGTTTTCGTCGTTTAAAATCACTATCCACCAAGAACAAGAAAATCTTTTCCTTAGTGCAGAATTCTGGCCTGCTGGTGTACAGTACAGAAGATATACGGCGAGACGTAACTTCACAGGTGGTCAACATCATCGTCCTGATTCTCATAATGAAAACCAGCCTAGTCTCATTTAATTGCAGATCTGTAAAAAAATCCCGTAATCATGTTACCGACTTATGCAAAGAATACGATGTGATTGCTCTGCAGGAACATTGGCTTTTACCTGACAACCTGGCATTTCTTGACCAAATTCATCCGGATTTCTCCTATCATGGTACATCAGCTGTTGATACTTCATCAGGAATTTTGAAGGGAAGACCTTACGGAGGTGTAGCTATACTATGGAAAAAATCTCTATTTACGAATGTAACACCTATCGACACCGGCTCGACGCGCGTTGCGGCCGTGTGTATCCAGCACACCGGCGGGCGATGCTTCTTGGTAATGTCGGTGTACATGCCTACGGAGGACGCGGACAATTTACCTTTGTTTACAGAATGCTTAGGAGTGATTAGTGCTATAATAGAAACTTGTAATGTAGAGAGTGTATTTATGCTCGGCGATTTCAATGCGGATGTTTCGCGAACTGCTAGTTTATTTGGAGATAAGCTGTTAGAATACTGTAGTGATCAGAGCTGGATATGTGCGGATCTAGACAAATTGGGCAGTAATTCAAACGTTTTTACATATTTAAGCGACGCTCATGGCTCAACAAGCTGGCTTGACCATTGTATAGTTACAACAGCGGGACTAAGTCTAATAAATAAAATTTACATCCTTAATGATGTATACAGCTCAGATCACCTCCCCCTAGTCATTGAATGCA
Source organism: Abrostola triplasia (assembly GCA_946251915.1). Lineage (NCBI taxonomy): Eukaryota > Metazoa > Arthropoda > Insecta > Lepidoptera > Noctuidae > Abrostola > Abrostola triplasia. The sequence goes on from OX276435.1 coordinate 9,711,906, forward strand.
ATATTGATATTATTATGCCAAAAATTGATATATCTTGTAGAAAAGTTAATAAAACAATTTGGGGTACTAGAAATAAAGAACAGATATGTAATTATGCAAATTTATGTAATAAGTTTTTAAAGACACACAAAAATTTTAAGTTTTCTTGTCAGGATATTTCATGTAAAAATAAAGATCATCACATCTTAATTGATAAGTATTATGAAGAAATTGTTAATAGTATTACAAAAGCATCTAAACTCTCATATAGTGGTAAAACCATAGATATAGGATCCAAGTAGTTCCTACTATAGATGGGGTGATTGAAACAGAAAGACCTGAGTACAATGTAGGTTAGAGCGAGAAAGGTAGTTGGACGTGTTACTGACTGAACTTTACACCAAATGACACATATTCAAATTAGTCATAAATAAATTGTGTTATTTAATTTGAAAAAATATATGCTTGGTGTGTAAATTATATTTATTTATTTGTCTTCGTCATGCCTTCGTGTGTAGTACCCGGATGTGACACTAATCATAGAAATAATATAAATAATTACAGTTTTCACTTGTAAGTACAATTGGTTATTTTGCTATTTACAATACGTTTACAAATGCCTTTACTAACGTTGAGTATATCAATCGGTACGCCAATGTATAGCGTTTAATCACATAGTGACCCTTAATGTTGTAGATCTTAATAAAAAGAAATAACACATACGTAAAGTTTGTGTATTTTTTACCCAAATATCATAGAATAGAGATTGACCACCTTGACAGATACTATCGATATTGTTCGATATTCTACTTGACGTATTATTTTGAGAAGTTGATTAATTAGTATAGGTACATAATATTATCATTGTAAAAATAAATGAATACATATATTATATTAAATAATCAATCAATGTCCAAAATAATTATTAGAAACATAATTTTTTTGAATAATGTAAAAAAATATTTTGAAGATTTCCTGTAAATGAAGAGTTTCGCCAAAAATGGCTAAAAATGTTAAATAGAGGTAACTGGATTCCCAAAAAATATTCATCAGTTTGCAGTAAGCACTTTGAACAAATTTGTTTTAGAAAATGCCCTAAATACATCAGTTTACGATTTGGATCTAGGTATACCTACATTGTTCATGCCGGTATGTTATTTTATGAATTTACCTTTTACCACAGAAGTACTTAATAAACTAGACAATACGACTATAAGTATTTAATATGTATTTTTTATGGTAATAAAAATTACCATTAGTAAATACTTAAATAGTAAATTAGTTAGTTTAGTAAAAACGAAAAATCTGCAATAATTGACTGTTATACGCTTACTTATTCAACAGAATAAGTAAGTGCACGGCTCGCCGCAGCTTCTATTTATATGGATATAAAATAGAAAATCAATAGTAGACTATTGATTTTGTAACATATTAATTGCCTTCGGGAATCCACGGTAGGGTCGATATGAAGTTGAAATCTTTATTAACAGTGTGATCACTGATCACTGGGCTTACTGCATTAATGACGTTAGAAACCAACGCCGACTTTTATTTTATTTCATGTTTTTGGCTATTTGTTAACTTTAAAAGGTTAATGTTTTTGTTAAGATTTAATAAACGACGATGATTTATGGATTCTTTTGTTTTACTATATTGATTTTAGATAATTTCGTTTAACTTCGTTGTTTTCATGATTGTGATTTTTATCGACATACGATAATATGAGAGTGCGTGTCACAGCACTATATGTCAAAAACGCACTCATTTCATTTTTGGTCTCGCCTTATTTACATGAGAACCGGTCTATCATATACTTCGTCTGAGGGTAAAACCTATATTAAAAGCAAGTCAGTAATAGGTTGGAATTATCATGTCAAAGACTGTCACAGAATTGCAAGACAGTACTATACTCTTTGGAATTATTATGGTCGCCCTACACAGGGTAAGATATACGATGATATGATTTCTAGTAAAAAAGCCTTTAAAAATAAAATGAAGTGGTGTCAGTTAAATGAAGATAAAATAAAGCTGGACATTATAGCCACACACAGATATAATAAAGATTTTGGTAACTTTTGGAAAGAAACAAATAAATTAAACTATAAATGTAGCCTACCTACTTCTGTAAACGGAGAACAAAATTCAACTAAGATTGCAAATATGTTTGTTACAAAATTTAATCCACCCTTAATATCACCACCACCATCTTTAACACGTCATGGGGCCCATGGTGACTCGGAGACTTCGTCGCATATCAAACATGAAGAGGTCAACGACCCGAGTGCATTACACATCACTCCTGAAGACGTATTCCTATGCGTCAGAGACATGAAGCGCGGCAAATCTCCGGGACATGATGGGCTCAGTGTCGAACACCTTTTATATGCACCTAGAATACTGTATGACAAAATATCAGAGTTATTTAATATGTGTATAGTACATAGTTACTTACCAAAAGACTTCATGCGAACTGTTGTAGTGCCTATCGTGAAGAACAGAACTGGCGACGTATCCAGCCTGTCTAACTATCGTCCTATATCACTGGCTACTATACTCTCCAAAGTATTTGAACGTCTAATTATGAAACATTTAAGTGAACAAAATATTCCACTAAATAACGCACAGTTCGGTTTCCGTCAAGGTTTATCCACAGATTTAGCTATATTTGCCTTAAAAAATACTGTGTATAATTATATTCAAAGAAACACATCCGTTTATGCATGTTTTTTAGATTTAAGTCGTGCTTTTGATTCTATTAATTACAATATTCTATGGAAGAAACTAAGAAAAACGAAAGTGCCGTCCAAAATTACAGATATATTAGAGTTCTGGTATGCAAATCAATCTAATCAGATAAAATGGAATAATGAACTGTCAGAGACCTATAAATTATCTAGTGGTGTGAGACAGGGTGGACTGACGTCTCCGGTACTGTTCAACCTGTATGTCAATGACCTGATCGAGGAACTGAGCAGCGCCAGAATCGGATGCAATATTGGTGGTGAGTGTCTGAACAACCTCAGCTATGCAGATGACATGGTGCTGCTCAGTCCATCGGCCACGGGACTAAGAAAACTAGTAGATATATGTGAAAACTATGCAGCTCAACATCAATTACAATACAATGTAAATAAAACTGAAGTTATGATATTCAGATACAGAAAAGGGCCCGATAAGTTACTTCCTATTAAGCTTTGTGGAACACAACTTAAATTTGTTACTCAATTTAAATATTTAGGTCACATACTGACAGAAAATCTGAATGATAACGAGGATCTAGAGAGACAAAGGCGCAGCATAGCCTGTAGAAGCAATATGTTAGCAAGACGTTTCCACCACTGTACAACGCAAGTTAAAATAACTCTGTTCCAGGCTTATTGTCAGTCGTTCTACACCGGTCAATTATGGTACAAGTACACGAAGGGTGCATATAACACTCTTCGTGTACAATACAATAACGCGTTCCGGGCTATGCACAACCTGCCGTGGCGGTGTAGTGCGTCTGGCATGTTTGCCGAAAACAGAGTTACCGATTTCCATGGGCTGATGAGGAAACTCATTGCTTCGTTCCATGAACGTTTAAGAGCGAGCAGTAATAATGTTGTGACTGCAGTGTATCGCTCGGTTTACTTGTTAAGGCAGAAATGATCTCACTAATATAAATTACTATTTACTTTGTTTTTATGTTGCAAGTTTAACTGTTGTTTTTGTTTTGTTCAATTTATTAATTTTTCAATTTATTAATTTTTCTAATTATTATTAATTAGAAAAATAATGATGTCCAAGTTTTAGATCTAAGATTTAGATTTAAGTTCAAGTTATTTTTTATTCAATTCTTTTGTAATATGGGTACCTACTTATGCCTGAAATAAAATATTATTATTATTATTATTATTAAAACTGTTTTCATTTTTATTCTTTTCATAGATTCAATTTATAAATTACACACATAATGTATGAAAGTCACTTTACTATTTCTTAGATTTTATTTCTCGAACTATACATTTAAGCCTTCTTTTCAAACAATGTATATTTAATAAATCTATATAAATAACTTATAAAAATATAAAACTTACGACAACAATATTCGTAGATGTCGAACTTTTAAAATCACGCCTGTTATCCCTGAAAGGTAGGCACATATTGTTTTTTTTATCACAAATCTCTACACTTCCATTTTGTCTGTCATCATACTATGAATGACTCTTTGTAATAATTGGCTTGCCTATTGCCACCTATCGGTCCCACACTGGGTTCGTCGCTTCATAACTGCTTTCCTGGAAACAGGAAAATTCTTAACTTTTTCCCCAACAAGACAGTAATTGTTTACAAACATACGGCATTTAAATTCGACGACAATCTCGTGTCATTCATTCACCATGTAAATAAAAATAAAAAGCGTGTAAAAATGTTTATTCATTTTATTCCACAAAAGTATTGAATGTAACCTGAGTTATCTCTTATACGTAATTGTATTCTTTGTTTTTTAAATGGACCGTTCCCTCGTCAAGTGTAAATTGTGTTTTTACATACACTTACGCCCATTGTGGTGTTTCTCTTTACTTTTTCATGTGTATGTGAATCTGACAGGTATAATAAAGCAACGCTAGGGCTCGTGGCTAGAGAATGATGTGTGTACTTAGTAAATTATTTGAAATGTTTGAGTGTTTTTAGTGGGTGGCAGACATTTTGTATGTGTGTGTGTTTATTTGTACGTTTCGGTGCTACAATTTTTGGAATCTATAAAAATCCGAGTGGAAAAAAAATTGGATCCCAATTAAGTTTTTTAATAGAAATTAGATGTGACGATTGTACATTGTAAGGATGAGAGGTATTTTTATTTATAAAAACTGGTGGAATCGGGGATCGTGACACTATTGAGCCAGAATTTCGGCTTAACCGGGATTAGGTATAATAAATGTATTGCAGTAAAGTTCTGTAACAATGCGACGCTCGGATTCGATGGAATTCTAAATGTATCTATTTTAGTAAGAATTGGAAATAATCACTAAGACTTTATTGTGGCTACGCATGGATGCTTTCTGGTAATTATAATAATCGACGTTTAATATTAAATAAGTTGACACAACAATTGTTTTTTCTATATGTCGGTAAATTTCTAGACAACATACGATTTTATTTATCCCGAAAATAGTCAATTCTCTTAAATTATAAAATTATTTATACGTATATTATTTAATACTCATCATATTCAACAAAATACCTGTTAAACTAACTTAAATACAGATCTAAAAAAAAGACAAAAATCAACCCTGAAGATTTACCGACAAGATCCCTATCTATAATATCTAAGTACCTATACACAAAACACTAGGTATAACTAAAAACAGAGCCCAAGCTTCAAAAACAAGTACAGAAAAGACACCAATCAACGCAGCAAGCCAAATGCTCAAACAAGTTTTTGTATTTTTACTCGAAGTTTAAAATGTAAATCGTTTTAATCACCAACAAACAGAATCAAAGCGCACGACGACAAATTTATTTATTTCCCTGAGTTCACTAGATTTATAATGCAAACTTGTGAGTTCACCTTCTTTGTCACACTGTATTCCTTAAATCTACTGAATAAGTCAAGAGCGGCCAGCGGGTTTATCTGTTCCATTTGTGTCTCTAAGAATGAGGGCTTCATCATCATCATCATCACCAGCCGGAAGACGTCCACTGTTGAACAAAGGCCTCCCTCTTAGAATGAGTACTTGATAATCAAGTTTTTATTAAGCTGCAAGAAGTTGTTTAAACTAACTTGTACCTGCCTCAAGGTCTTAATAAGAATAAATTATATTTCATTCGCTATTTTCTAAACGCAAATACCAAGGGAAAAAATACAATACTAACTTATGAATTGTTTTTATTCCATCTAAGTAGTTAGTAAATAACTATGATCATTAAACTTCTAATTCTAGTGTTGAAGTAGAATATAAATATAAGACCTAATGCGTACGTTCTTGTTAATATTATTCCATTTTAGTGTAACAGTATTCCATTTTACCAAGAGTAATCTCCCTCCATTTTTAGTGGAGATCCTTTTGCCGTCTTACCATGAACTCTAAAAGCAGGACTTTTTACCTTTTTGGAAGCGAAATGCCATACTACATTACACGTAGCGCCGTCTTGCTTAAACAACGGAAATTATTTCCAGGCAGTTCTATGCTCTCCACGCTCATCACTTGCACATACGTAGACTCAGCACCAGTTTAAATTGCTTTTTCAGGCACAGCGCTCCTATTCAGCAAGCAACAATACTAGCCTTAGACTTAAATTTCCTTTACCAATTCTCAAAAGATACTTCACAAATGAACTCAGATTAACAAGTTCGAAAATTACGAATTTAAGTAAGTTCCTATAAGTTCTGGACTTTATTTTAGTTAGGAATTCCATTTTTGATGAAGAAATGAAGAGGTTCTTCCATTTGGGCTAGAAGGCTTATTTATATTTAAGTAGAAAATCGTTTGGTGGCAAAGAAACGTTTTAGGAGCACCTGTAAATTAAACCACTTATTTAAAAAGTTTGGTTGTACTTTGGTTAAAGCTTTTAGAAGTAAAGTTATGTTTCGTAAAATGGGAGAAAGGATCGCAGTTAGGATTAATAATATCTCTGAAGTGGAAACAAATAGGCACAAAGAAATGCTGATGAAATTGACGACAGTCCAAACCATCAGTCAGTACTGAATCTGAACTACTCTGGCCATTCTAAGGTGGTCTGTAAGAGATTGCTTAGTGCGACCAGACCGCCTATTATACATTATCATAATACTAATGTTTATATTTGGTGTAAAGAGAAATCTATCAATCAACCTAAAATAAGAATGCTCAAGATTCTGTTAGATATTTCTTCATATAGGTACCCAAGTTTTTTTTGGCAATTTATCCGTTCTAGATATTGACTAACTACTGCATCTTGCTTTTTATTCTCCGAAGAGGTAGGCAGAGGCGTATTTTATAGCACAGTGTATCTCTTCATTAATACACCCACATTTCAAAGTGGTCATATTACAATAGAGGGCGAACGTGCTGCCATCATTCGGGCACAAATTTAGATTCCGTGCTACAAATGTAATAAAAACTAGACTATATTTAGTCTCAACAAAAGACAACTCTTTATTGTTTTTTGTTGTTGTGAAAAGTCCACAATAACACGCTTTATCTCACTTAACTCTATAGAAGAATGTAGGTTAACAATAAAACATAATCCACCTAACTCTTCTAAGAGAAGAACAACTGTTACGTTGAAATCTGATTATGTTTGTATGTCAACTCGCTTATATTTCCATTGGGAAATGCAGTACTTAATTGTGGCTGCATATTTTATTTCTGGTCATATACACTCCACAGTGGGAACCTAGAGCGTGATGCCATTTCTGAGGCACATTAACAAATCCAAAAATTCTTTTATGTCAAAAGTTTTTTTTAAGAGCCCAGCCTTTGTTGGAGGCAATAATTTCCACTGTCTTCTATGCTTTGCCTTCTTTTTGATCTCTTAATAACCAAGACCTCATTTCGTGACATCATTGATATTCGATCACAAGATAATAATTATATTATTATTATAAATTTGACGACCTGATTGGCGTAGTAGCTAAACGACTGCTACGCTCAGAGATGTGGGTTCGATTCCCGCACGGGGCAAAAATTTGTGCGACCGCAGATGTTTGTCCGGAGACGATGTATGTGATTTTTCATGTCTGTAGACCGCACCCACGCCACAGAAGAAATTTCTAGTGTGAAGCGATATTAAAAAAATATATATATCAAAATCCTACAAGCATTTCCAAAAACAAGTTTCATCACATTTATCCCCTACATTTATCAACGTACCACAGTCCACTACCCATTATGTTCCACAAGAGTCTTGCTCAGAACTTTGTAAAACTGCGACCCACCGGTGGAAGTTTAAAACGCTTCCTAAAACGGGGGTCAACGCCCGCCATTCGCAGGTGTGCGGTGGACAGGATTCATGGAAGGAATTTCTTTCGCGACACAGAAAGAAACCCGGCCCTACTATTTGCGGGGAACGTTTAATATTTTTCTACTTTTGCGTGGTGTGTTTTCTGTGAGATTGTGTTGGTGTTTGCTGAAAGGGATATAGATTATCTGCTTGGTGTGGTTGCTGTTTTTGTCGTATAAGATTTCTGTAGGTAAGATGAAATATACGGACTTGCTATAAGGTTAGTTAAGACCCAAGTGGTTTTCTTTAAAAGCTGACATATAATGAGTATTTCACAGAAGCATTGTTTTTAAATTGATAAAGGAAATTTGAAAAATGATGGACGCAAACCTTCTTTTTAAATACCTACATATTTTGAAAATACATCTGGCTTACATAAGAGTTACAATTCATAGAATATAATATAGTGTTTAATACATAACATACGATAGGCATAACTTCAAACTACACGTAGCTATTTCACGCGTTTACACAAAGCAACTTCTAAGCAGAACAAAAAGAAACCCAACTCAGAAATCTAACTCCACACGCCACAGATTAAGATAATTCTCTCAAAATTACAGACAGTCTACAGTAGTAGCTGCCAGCAACCGCGTGCACTTGAAACGTAATGTTTGTGAGCTCAAGAGATGTTTATTCTCTCTGAAAAGAACCTAGATGTACTGTTGGGTACACACTATAAAAATGTATTATTTTCTCTCTACTCTGACTTTTTACTTGAAGTTAACGCGTAGGTATTAGGATTCTGGGATTTGTTGTGAGCGTGGATATGTTCTCCATTGGAATATTGAAAATATAATCTAAGTGCAACGTCTGTTTCGTATTGCACTTATCGGAGTAGTGTTTGATATTGAACACCGTTAAGATGTTAGAGTAACGAGAAGAGAGTTTCTGAACTGGAAAAGCACGATGCACTCAAAGGTAGTCGGTTGGTTTTGGAAGGAATAGTGTACAAACAGAATGGTATTCTAGAAACAAGATGATCTCGAGAATTCTAGTTTTCATAGATTTTAGAAAAGCATTTGTAAAATAGAATTTAAAAAATATGATAATAAAGCACTCAGATAGGCAAGAGATATGACGTAATTTAAGTGCCTATCTAAAGAACTTTTTGTAAACGTTTGAATATAATTTTATTTTTCTACCGATTTTTACATTTACCTTGATGTAGACTTATTTACCCCAAAACAAAAAGCAACGCTACCGAAATTGGATAGTAACAAACTATGCATGAACTCAACACACAAACTTGGCGAATTACAAATCGATTAACCACCAATTAAGCGGGCAGACGGTAGCTCTTCACGGCACCGTGGTTGGATTGTGGTTAGAGTGAATGCGGTCCCTGCGGTTCAATTAAGAGTGTCTATATAACTGCAAATCGATTCATTTAAATCGAATTCTAGAGCTGTCACGCAGTAATTTGTCTTCGAGTATCTTGTTAAGTTTGTGGATTTCTTGTGTGTTCAGTCTATAGGGGAAAATGTTGTCTCAAAGACTTTCTAAGTGTTATACACAATTGATCGTGACAGCTACGATTTGAGGGAAGTCTTTCAGTCAGTATTCAAGAATACGTTTCACTACCTGTGTAATTATATTTTTGGACTACAATAAAACTTAGTCTATAGCCAGACCTACTTTTATTACTCTTTAGACGTCCACTAGGTTCAGTTTTTACTTTGGGTTTTCTGATTTTTAATGTAAAAGAAGTAATGATAATTTGCATCCTGTAATCACGTCCAATATAAGAATGAAATTTGAAAATATGATGTAGGTGTTTCATATTTTCATGCTATTATGTGAGCAGAAACATGGTTATATATGAACAGTCGCACTGGACTTTCGTCTACTAAAATTAAAGTAATGTTCCTTTAACTTTTAAAAAAAGAAAATTATATTCGAGCCTATTAACGGAAGAAGCAGAATATTTAAACGACCATACTTCGGGATCCTATATCCATCTCTGTATTCAATACAAAATTGCTGGACAATGTAATTATACACAGCTAACAGGGAATCACGGATATAAACGGCTTTGGTGAGGAATTTTAAATTTAAAAACTGGATTATATGGGTAAACGGATTATGTGTAGCCATGACGAACAGCTTTGCCATATATTGCTGGACGATACTTTGTTTGAGTTTCTTATCACCGATGTATAAGCCTGTTCCATGTATAACTTTTCAGTTAATAACCATTTTGTTGGTTGACAATCTATCATTTGTCTATCAGTATGTTCATTATGTAGTATTGGAATGGCTATATAAAATTTTGTTGGGTGAGAAAAAAGATCTACCTATTTTTAAAAGACTTCAAAAAAGAAGGAGGTTCGGAACTCAACTGCATGTTCGTTTTTTAAATGAAAGTGAAAAAAATAGATATTATTTTTTCACTTTTGAGTGCGTATTGTCATTCGACCTTTGCTACGAGCGGACGTGTTGTTGCTGGTGCGTTTGTTTTGTTAATTTATTAGACTTTTTGTTGGCGGTGAGTTTTTGAAGACCCTTGTGAAACTCGGACCCTCTCTTACTATCTTGTGGAGGTGCCCATATGCCGTGGCGGCCATCTTGAGTTTCGTGTCCCCGTCTCACACATCTGGGCCTGCCTGGAGTGCACCTTGTAGGTGTTTGGTGGTGGATTGACTTGAAGGAAACATTCTAAAAGTTTTGCGGTTGGTGAGGCTCGAACCGTCGACACTTCGTGCCGCACGGACTTGGAAGCGGGTGACTCAACCACTACGCCACGACCACTGAGCGCTGAGCGGCGAAATTCTTAACCGCTATTGGAATACAACCGAAAGGTTGATACTACGTCAAACTATAACAACACTAGCGAACAACATACTAATAAGATCGGCGAATTAAAACTATAAATAATTTCTAGGAACAAGAAATCATTATTATTATTAAAAAATCATGTTACGCTCTCCAAATAAACAAAGCTCATCTAACCCAGACATACCATCGGCAACTGATTTCCCCCAGAATGTCGCAACAAGGAAACGTAAAGCACCAGAAAATGAACTCATAGATATGTTTCATTCATTCAAATCCGAATTGCTGAAGTCTGTTAACGACGTGCGACAAGACATGAACACTAAATTGGACCAAATTAATCTAAACATTGCCAGCATAAAAAATGACTTCGAGCAATATAAATTGAAATTAAAGAGGATTTTGGTATATTATTGGCCGAACAATCGAAAATTGCTACACGATGCACGGAGCTGTCAGACGAAGTCTTAGACCTTAAAAGATCTACCCAATTCGTGAGTGACCAGTATGTAGACCTAAAAAACCGCATGGACGAGCTTCACACACAAACAAACTCGAAACATGAAAAAACATTGCTGGACCTAGAAGCCAAAATCGATTCATTGGAACAGCAAGCGAGACAGTGCAATATCGAAATTTCAAACATACCAGAGAGGCGCTTCATAATAAGTTACTTTTTCGTAAAGCGCGGGAAGCAGCCAACAAAAAGGGATACAAGTTTGTTTGGACTAAACATTCAACTATACTTGTCAGAGAAAACGAAAATTCTTCTGTACTGGCAATTCGGTCACACAAAGACATTGAGAAGATCAAAGCCAATACAAAAGACACCAGTAGTAATAATTTGCTTGTTTAGTTCTTTTCTTTACCTTATTTTTTTAAATAGTATAACCTTTAAATGTATCGCAAACTTTTTCTTGTTAGTATTTAAGTTATATTCTACTCATCTCTGCATAGATTTACCTGTTCAGCTGCTGTGTCAGTGTTTGTGGAAGCAGTCCTTAAACGCGTTGAATTGCATACAAAAATTAATATCTTTTTACAAGTTAACATCTCAAAACATTAAATTATTATTTTTTACTCCTAATATGATTACTCATGGCGAATGACGGTAATAACATAACAGTTTACTACCAAAACTGTCGTGGCACACGCACAAAGCTAAAAACTATATACTTTAACATACTTTCTAATTCTTACGATATAATTATTCTTACGGAAACCTGGTTAAACAATGACATATAATTATGATCGGGAGTTCATAGATCAGAGATATGACGTCTATAGATGTGACAGAGACCTTAAAGCTTCACAAAAATCAAGTGGTGGAGGGGTGCTAATAGCGGTAATGAAATATCTTAAATCGTACCAATTGCCTATATTGACTCAGGCACCTATACCAAAATATACAGAGTTAATATTTGTTAAACTTCCAGGTACTGAACTTCTCGAAGATTATTTATTTGGGGCAGTTTACATACCTAACCAGTCACCGGTAGCAGTGTATAGTTTATATTTCGAAGTGTTAATTGATATATTAAGACGAAATAACTCCCCTAACTTCCTACTATATGGAGACTATAACATACCCCACGCCAATTGGCAACTACACACACACACTACAACTAATTCCACCCTAGTTTGTACTGGAACATCATCGGTTTGTGATATGCTGCGTAACTTTATGGCTGCATACGAAGCAACCCAGTATAATGTATTTAAAAACTGTGATAACAGAATTCTTGACTTGTGTCTTTCTAATATTAATAATTGTTCCATAATTCAACCACAAGACTCGGTCTCAGTTCCGATAGATCCATACCATCCACCATTTTACATAATAGTCCCTTTTACATCTAACAATGTCAGTGCTATGAAGCGTCTTTCAATCAAAAAGCCTAACTTTCGTAGAGCTAACTATGAAATCTGAAATCAACATTTAACGGATATTCATTGGAATACAGAACTTGATATACTCCCTGCTGAAAAGGCAGTTAATACTTTCTACGAAAAAATATATGGTATCGTAAAGTCCCATGTGCCATTTAACAAAACTAAATCAACTCGATATCCCATATGGTTCAGCCCATCCGCTATACACATATATAAAAACAAACAAAAGGCCTGGATTAAGTGGAAAACCTATAAAAATGTGTCCGACTACGAAACTTTTTCACTATATAGAGCACGATTAAAACATGAAATTAAAAATTGCTATAATAAATACATGAAGTCAGTAGAGGACTCTATTCCTAAAAGTATGAAATATTTCTGGTCTTACATATCAAACAAAAAATCTAGGACTAGTATTCCGTCTAATATGTCCTACAATAATCAAACGTCACAGAATCCTGATACCATTTGCGATATGTTCTCTACATTTTTCCAATCCGTTTATGAGCCCACAACTTTAACTTCTGACTGGTCACCTCCCAATAATTACTCAGACCAGTGTGACCTATTAAGTGATTTATCTTTTGACATCAATGAAATTAAAAAGGAGTTAAAAAATCTAGACCCATCTAAAGGTCCTGGACCAGATGCAATACCAGCGTTTTTTCTAAAGCACACAGCTGAGGCTATAAGCAACCCTCTACATATTATATTTAATAAGTGTATCACTGAAGGTGTCTTTCCAGAAATATGGAAATGTGCTTATATTGTCCCAATCCATAAAAGCGGATCAAAGCATACCGTCTCGAATTATCGCCCAATATCCATACTCTGCGCAATATCGAAGCTCTTCGAAAAACTTGTGCATAATGCAATTTATCCTCTTATTCACAATTACATCATCCCGGAACAACATGGCTTTGTGAGACAAAAGTCTACTATTACAAATTTGGCAATATTCACAAATTTCTTATTTAGTAGCTTTGATAAACGTACCCAGGTAGATGCTGTATATACTGATTTTAAAAAGGCCTTTGACCGAGTAGACCACGAAATTCTTCTCAACAAAATAGCTTTTAACGGAATCAGAGGTAATCTTTTGCGATGGTTCAGTTCATACATATCTAATAGAAGTCAAATAGTTGTAGTCAATGGATATAAATCAAATAATGCTAGGATTTCGTCTGGCATCCCACAGGGCTCAATTCTAGGGCCCTTACTTTTTAACGTGTTTATAAATGATATAAATACATGTTTTAAACACACTAACTTTCTATTATACGCTGATGATTTAAAATTATACAAGACAGTTAAAAATATTGAAGACTGTCTGTGCGTGCAAGACGATCTTAACAGGCTTTCTGAATATTGCAAACGAAACAAATTAAGTTTAAGTCTGCCTAAATGTAACATCATCAGCTTCACTAAAAATAAAAATATAATAACTTTCGATTACACACTATTCAACAGCCCCCTGACGAAAGTAATGAACGTACGAGACCTAGGAATCTTTTTAGACTGCAAATTACATTTAGATTTACATATTAATAATATAATAAGCAGAGCTTTCAAAATGTATGGATTTGTGATGAGGGCCGCAGTCGACTTTACACGTCCTTACACGTACCTTCACTTATATATTTCGCTGATTCGCTCTCAGCTAGAATACGCCTGCCTGATATGGGATCCACTTTATAGTAAATATAAAATGGCCATAGAGAAAATCCAAAAAGTTTTTCTTCGCGCAATGCAATTCAAATGCCACCTCCCACGTTTACCCTATATACAGCTTTTAAAAAAATACGAACTACTCCCCCTAGAAAAAAGACGAGTGCTTCTACAAACAATGACGCTGCACGACTTGTTTCATAATAGAATTGATTGTATAGAACTTAATAAAGAACTTAAACTTGTAGTTCCTAGATCGAGTCATCGTCGTAAAGTGCGCGATTACCGTTTGTTTAATCAGACCACGTGCCTGACAAATGCAGGCAAGCGCGCTCCCCTTGAGCGTCTTATGGAAAACTATAATCAGTTTTTTGCAAATGTTGACATATTTTTATTAAGTAGAGGTGCGTTTAGAAAACAGGTACTAAATGTTCTTAAAAATTCAACTTCATAGATTTGTAATTTGATTGTGTTTTTCTTTACCTTTCTTATATTGTATACTTGCAACTTGTAAACTTGCAACTTGTGTATTTCTATTGTATAAGTAGCCTTTTTTTTTTTTTCCTACAAATGTATTTGCATTGCAACTTAAACATGTACTTAACGTAGCAAAACCATCAGTAATATGTGGAAAATGTTGTGGTTATTACATTAACTCATTCTTTTATGTGTCCATCTGTTAAATATATAATGTAATATCGTTTTTTTTCCTTAATAAAATAAAAATAAAAAAAAAAAGTAGTATTTTTGAAGGTATTTTTTTTTAGATACTCTGACAACGACATAGACAAAACATCTCCAGTGAAGTGAAGGCAGAATTAGAAAATAAACAAATTAAAAAGCCCAAATCAGTATTACAATTATCAGTAGGTACTGTTTTACCCATAAGGTTGTATAAACAAACTGAATCGCAATCCATAAACAAACATTATGAAATTTCGTCTACCTGTAGACAAAACAGAAAAAATTCTAAACAGTACAAAACTAAAACTACAGCTATGTACTATAATATTCTATTACAAAGACGGCCTAACATTGAAGTGAGAAAAAAACGATAAAAAGTAATGCGCACGCACCGTGGTTTGATAAGTAAGGGTAGGAAGTAGGAATGTCCAAAATGACCCCCTTACCACGAACTCTTAAAGCAGGGGTATTTACGATGTGGAAGTGAGAGGCTGCCACAGCGTAAACTGTCCTGCTTCAAGAGCTCATGGTAAAGGGGTATATCCTATCTTTGATGCTGAATATCACATACACATACACACACATAACATCACGCCTGTATTCCCCGAAGGGGTAGGCAGAGGTGCACATATAGTACACCCACATTTCGCCAGTTATGTTTTAGGTCCCAATGTAATAGGGGGCGAGCCTATTGCCATCAACCGGGCACAAATCCAGACTCCGTGCTGCTACTGAGAATTACCTAATGGAAAACCCAGTAACACTTTGCCCGACCCGGGATTCGAACCCAGGACCTCGTGCTCAGCAGTCGCGCTTAGCAACCACTAAACCATCGAGGCAGTCCGTGCTGAATATCGCTCGCATATTCTACCTTTTTCAGTCATATTAGGTTGAAGCTGTGTCAAATAGACTTTGAAACTGGAAGCTTCTATCTGATAAATTAGGATATATATAAAATTTGAATCTTTGTTGATTGGCCAATAACCGAATTGATATTAATCTAAAACATGGTCATAAAAGTGACTCATATTTAAAATTTAGTTTATTTGGTTTCAAAACTCAATACTGCTGTAATTCTCGTCAATTCTCCGGCTAGTTGCTTTAAAAGGCGTCCAAATCGTGTCGCCATCTTCACCTGGGTATTCCGCGTCTCCAGCGACCGTCTTGTGACAACTAATTCGTCAAAATTAATATATACATATATATATAATTTTATAAAATTGTCACCCCACACTAAGAATTTCTCCTTTATGGTGGGCGTGTTTCACGGACATGAAAGTTTACTACAAACACTCAGACTCGAGACTCACATCTGCGGATCGCACAAATTTTTGTTCCAAGCAGGAATCGAACCCGCAACCCAGGTTAGATCAAATCAGGTCGTCAATTTTATATGTTTTAAATTTAATAATACCTTTGTTGATACTTGGAACTTTTACCAAGTTAGATAAAACAAAAAAAGGAGCGTCAACGACGGAAAATCCAAAAAAATAAAATAGCGAGGAGAGGCTTACCTACAGTCCTACACCTACTATTAGATTCTCACGGACATTTTCCGCTTTTGGGGACGAAACCTTGTCCTGACCACGTTTTATTTCAGACTACTTACAAGTTTTGAAAGCGTTTTCACTGAGTGCTGCGGGATGGGTTTAGGGTGTCTTTTAATTCTGTGGCTTACAACGTCGTGTAAGAATATAATGGCGATTTTTGTACAGTATATTTTCGGATCTTTTATCACAAAGTATTTATTTTAGCTTGAAATGAAATGTAAGAAAGATAGCGCGCTACGTTTATGTTCGATATTGGTCTACGTTGTCTCTCGGACTAAAGTCGAGGAGAGTAGGGGTTTTCTAGATAATGTCGAGACCTATTCAAGGGTCCCTAACCAAGATTGTTATATCCAATTAGGGTGTTGAGCTAGGTGTTCAAAGCTATTGCTGTAGATAAACACAATGAACACAGACAACATTTTGTGCTGTACCTAAGAATTTGTTGTTTATCGGCTCTAGGAATCATTAAGTTTAATCAATTAGTTAATGAATAAACATGTAAATAAAACCTATAAAAAAAAGGTTTCATAGATTTAAAAAATAATGATACACATTGGTGTAACGGTAACCGTACTTAAGGATAAGCTAGGGTTGCCTCTTCGCAAAGTGTTTACTTGTGAAGTATCTAATAATTTAATAATAAAAATTTATGCCCAAGGCCAAGCCAGACAGAATCAAGATCTTATTATATTTTGTAAACTTCTAAATAAGTTTGTTAATAAATTGTTGGTTTCTATGATATACTTTTAAACCACATTAAGACGGAAATAAATAATTTTATTTCAGGTTCATTACATTTACGTACAGCAAGATAATTAATTTTATTTTTGCAAATAGGATGACACGGGACTCTTTTAAACGTCATTATTAAACAAGATGGCGTCCTTCACTTGTAAGACAAACGATTTAAAATATTCTTAAATCTTGCCGCTCAATAAATAACATATTTATATAATTATACATATTGTTCAATTATATGCAAGAGCATTTCTTTTAGATAAATATGGTTTATTCTAATCCATTCAAATTAAATATCATAATATAAAGTATCAAAACTTGTCAACCCTAGACGTAGGGTTGCGCCTTTTCGCACGCAACACCATCACTCTTCCCTCACAGCAAACTTTAATACAGTTTCTAAAACTATTTGATATATTCTACATAAAAACATATTATTTATTACACTAGAATAGATTCAGAATCTTTTGGAGTGTTTCTCAACTTTCTATTCAATTGTCCAAAGGTTCTTTTGTGTTATTGAATGCGATTGCAAATAAAAATAGAGATATGGACTTATAAGATGTTTGAATATATTTTTCACTTGTCTTCTTTTTGACCTACGAATGTCTTTTTTAGATTTTGGGATTGACTTTGGCTTAGATTAGAAAAGACTAGCTTTCGTCCGCGTTAAGTAGCCCATGTCCTTTCTAAGGTCTTAAACTTTATATATACATGCCACGATTTAGGAGCAGTGTACTAATGCACATTGCATATTGAATTCAACTTAAAATCGAATTCTGTTATGCCGAAATGCGCAATTCGAACAAGTGCAACAACATTTTGTTTGACATAAGTAATTAAGCACACAACTCCTATATTCGCTGATGACATTGATGTAATTAATCGCCTAACTTGTTTTCACAATTCGTATTTTGAATGCAAATTTGAATTTAATTTCAATTTGTTCTGCGTATCGAACACTATTTATGTTTTGTTTTAATTCATATTACTGTCAAATTTGTTGTGGACTAGCTTTGCCTTGCATTGTGGATGCATGCATACATTTTATTTCCGAGTGGTATCCGGGCTAGAATTGACCACCCGCTGTCCTCCCGTGGGTGTCGTAAAAGGCGACTAAGGGAAATTCCAGAAGATAGGCAGCAGCGTTTTTTGTAACTTCACCACCAAAACTGCAATCCCCAAGCCGCTTGCCAAACGTGGGGATTATGGCTACCCCTCTCTTACTTAAGGGGGCTTTTGTTCAACAGTGGACGGCTTCCGACTAATAATAATGATTAATACAATACTAATAAACACTAATGAAACGTATTTAACCTTAACGCGTCGTAAGTCTATTGATATCTCTTTTATATGACAGTGACAGGTATTTAGGCAATAGTTAAAAATTGCAGATAAGTAAGGGGCTAGTTTTTTATTGTATCATAATAGTGTTAAAGAAATCATATTATTATATAATCATACTTCAAGCAAAACCTTTAAATTCGTATAGAGATACAATTTTACTATCAATAAAACTAACAATTTAAAACAAAGACAGAAAAATA
This sequence comes from Abrostola triplasia, assembly GCA_946251915.1. NCBI lineage: Eukaryota > Metazoa > Arthropoda > Insecta > Lepidoptera > Noctuidae > Abrostola > Abrostola triplasia. Next base: position 9,730,705 of record OX276435.1, read on the forward strand.
TAAACGCCTTACGATATTTATTCTGTAAATAACAAGGCAAGGTCTCACAGCTCGCTAACTGTACCAGTACACCCGCTCCCTATGTTTTCAATCATAATATTGTAGACATTCCAATAAACTCGATAAGCAGCTTATAGGATTTAGTATGGAAAGAATAGCGATTGCTCTTATGGTAGATACAGCTACTTACTGGTAGAGAGAGTTCCATCAAGGAAAAAAACTGAAGAATTAATAATGATTTCCTGACCGAATTTCGGTCACAGCGGCCTGAATGAGCTAACCAAATCGCCAGTTGGCGTAGTTACGCAGGAGATATTATAGTGCACAAGTATACGAGTAAACACAGGTGCACTTTCTATTCTCACACTCTTATAGTCCGATGAGACGGTAGACCAATACGAAGAATAAGTACGATGTGACAATACTCTAATATACCTAAACTACTAACGTTCCACAATAAATGTAATTTCCTGTTTTCAGAAAAGTTTAGGCTTAGAATATTTTTTTATTTTATTTTCGGTTTTTACTATCTTCACTCCATTCTATTCTATTCTATTCTTTGGCGTGGGTACGTTTCAGAAACATGGAATATCAGATACACATGCTTCCAGATTTGGAACAAACATCAGCGGATCACACCATTTTTTGTCACATTCGGGAATCGAACCCGCGACCCCTAGAGCAGCAAAACCATCGCTTAGATTAGGTGAACATGAAGCCAGTGCATTCTTTTCCCGGGTGGGAAAAAGTTTTTGGGTTATTCCATTCCGTAATTTCAGTAGCAGCACTTTGACAAAATTTTATATGAAACAGTTAAAGGCTCGCTCCCTGAATTTGTGAAAATGTATAATTAGGGAATAGAGACGTGATCTATTTATTTATTAAAATACAAATGCACAACATTACAGTCACCAACCATGGCGTTACACAGGGTAAAAATAGGGTTAAAATACAAAAGTTCTTACAACTAAAACACAAATACTCAATCCAAAAAAAACAGTACAATTAAATAATTAAAAATAAAAGAAAACAGTTTTTTTTTATATTTCGATGTTATCTCACTCATTGTTATATTCATTCATGCCAATCATAAATTACAGTAACAGCTTTGAATTCTACCTACCCAGTGAAGACAGTCAATTAATAGTAAGAAGCTATCTAACGTACTGTAATTACTCTTGACCAAGGAGAATTAAGTAGGGCGCAATTATCCGTAACCCATACAGCGCTCCGGATAATTGCGTCCTGTCACAATGCATTCAATTTGCCATGTCCACTCCACCTATACAAAATTACTGGTGAGGGACATTGTTCACAAGATACTGGCAAGACGGTATTCAATGCCATATCGTTAAGCCGTAAGGGGTATATTATATTCAATATTATTATGATTTTGGGTCTTAAGGAGTAGACCATTAATATGGCTTCAGTTTAAAAAAAAAATACGTTACGATAAGTCTATAAATGCGGATTGGTGTTAGGCCTAGAATTGACCACCCCCTTTCCACCCGTGGGTGTCGCAAGAGGCGTCTTCAGTAACTTCACCACCAATACGGCGATCCTCAAGCCGTTTGCGTGGGGATTATGTCTTCCCCCTCCCGCTTTACCTAAGGGGGAGACCTTTGTTGAACATTGGACGTCTTCTAGATGATGATGATAAAATCAGTCATGGTTAAGAGATTGCTTTTATCAGTTGTTAAAAACGGTAATGGAAAACATCGTGAGGAAATAGGCACACCTGAGAGATGTTTCAATGGTGTGTAAAGCCACGTCAAAAACCTACTCGCAGTTTAAATTCCACCTGGTTGTTCATCAACCATCGAAAGAAGAAAATAATGACAATCGAAATTGGAATTCCCAAACTTCTTTTATTCTGTTTTGATGATCGAACCAAATCAGAAGCTGCTGGAAGTGAAAAACTAACGAGTACAGGTATTATACCTTCTAACGAATCTCGCTCATTCCTCACTCAGCCTGCTCTATTGCCCGAACCAAAAACGTTTACGACGTTGCCAAGCACATTCGACGAAATTGAAATATAAATTGGTTTGAGAAAATTTCAAGCGCAGAGTCTACTTGAATAAGTACGTTTATGATAATAAATTACCTGCCATTGTCAATGAAGATGCGTTGATGTGAGATCAGCATTGTTTGGCAGGAAAGCTGCAGAGAGTCTGGTTGGAACAAATGATAAAGCGAAGGCATGAATTAATATTGTATCTATGGAAACATCGGTAATTAAAGAACATGTTTGGTGTCATACATAAAGTTACGTAGGGTAGGCAGAGACCACGGATTTCCATTTGCCACGATCTTGAGATACTTCTTTGGCCTTGGACTTATTCCTGATACACGCTCGTGTTAAGGGTACTCCTCACTTGACGAGAGAATTGTTAAATATATTTGGTGTCAACGATGGTAAACTAATCTTTGGCTATTCGAAAGGTTCCATTATCATTAGAAGTGCACAGACAATGCAAAAAAAAGTAAAAATACTCCAATGTTTATTCCAAGCCTTCATTTTTTTAATCATCTATTTTCATGGAATTTAAAGTAACCATAATTATAAGTGAATATTTTTAAGGTCATGTCATCACCTTGACCTTTTGGGCATATCATGGCTTTGCACAACACATAAATATTTGTTTTGAAAGCGTTTGTGTTAGTGAAACTCATAACTGTAAATACTGATACACGAGAGTTGTTCGTACTTGTTTGTCTATTACTACACACTTGTGGTTATACGAAATTGTTTTGAATTCATCTGTACGTGTGTTTGTTACCTAACTCCTCCTAAACGTCTAGACCGATTTAGATGAAATTTTGTGTGTTTAATTCAATGGGTTCTTGGATTGTTTGAAAATAAAATTAGACCCGGTATGTGGCACTGGTTTTCGGGTGACGACTGCCGGGTCTGCTAGTAGTATATAAATTATTTAAGCCGATCAAAATAAAGGTGTCCATCAAATCAAGATTAAAATCCAAAACGTTCATTGAAATCAGACTCAAAATTAATCAGGCTAGTGACGGGATTGATGGTAAATCACGTACCAGTCCCGTACACGATCAAACAGTAATAGTAAATAGCGAATCTGTCCGGAGATTGTTTACAAATAGATGCAGCAAATAAGGTCTAACAGCCCTGTAACATAAAATAATGGTACAGTCAGCAACATAAGTAGCCTAACATGTTAAAAAACATTATATCAAATAATTGAAACAAACAAACATCGTTTTAAATTATTGTTTTAAATTATAGGAACAGCCAAATGATGATCTGAATATTTAGGACTTTTTACTATTTATAAACGTTGTTCTTTAATCAATAGTATGTTAAAAAAAATATTCAGCATATAAATAGTCCTAGAATAATTTATAAAAACAGATTATCTAGAATAACAATAGAGCTTTGGACTGAAATCAAAACTATTAACTTGATATTCTATCAAATCCGGCTATGTTATAAAATTTTCGAAACAAAACAAACAATATTCTCACCATGAAATAACAAAATAATCCTTCGCACTCAATAAATACAGCCTAAAAAACTAAAGCAGTTTGTGATACATGAAAATTCCCGAACGAAATAGTTTTGCTCAAAATACCCGCAAAATAATATTATTTACAATTTACACACACATTTTTGCGTCCATTTTTACTTAAAAAAAAGTTATAATAACACGGAGTATGCACCGCGCGCGTAATCTAATTTCCATCGTGCCTTTTTAGGGTACCGTGGAGAAATGGATAAAAAAACGAACATTTCGAATTTGGAATCAAACAAGAAGTTGACAGTGAGTGACGTTTGTCATCCCTCGTCAATTAGTAACCAGGTACACATTGATTTTTCCTCAAAAAGTATTTGCACAAAAAAGTATCCTACATAATAATGATCTTATACAGAATGAATAAAATATAGGTTCCGACAAACTACTCCCAGAAATACAATGTTATTAAAAGTTAATTAAAACAGTTAGCATCTAACGATACAAAGTTTGTCTTAATTGATGTTGTGAAGGAATAATTTGTTGCTTTAACTGCACTTGTGACGCGTCCGGTGATTACAAAACACAGAAATTAAAATGAATGGTGATCTTCCACGTCGGTGATCAAAGGACTAATGAGACGCCTTTGATCATTCGTGGAAAAACTCTAATTGCAGCCACAATATAGGAGAGGTTTGGAGGGGTGTGAATAAAAATACTTCCTTATATAAAGTAAAAAAAAATCTATTTTGGATGTAATAGATATTTAGATAAAGATTTAGTTTTAATATTAAAACTAAAACAAGAGTTACTGCATTATAGTGATTTTTCTTAAAAAAGGTGCCTGAATATTCAGCCGTAGACGTTGATTATTTTGATTTTTTTCTATAGGTACTAAAAAGAAGACGCAATTCAAAATAATGATAACGTTATTATCAGTACAATAAATATTATAAAGATGTTAATTTTATATTGAAATTAAGTAGAAGCAATATAGAATAACTTTTCAACAAAATAACCAGAAACAAAAAAGGGGTTTAAAAAAGAAAATTGAAACTGAGAACTTATTCTGAAAACTCGAATATACAATAACAATAACTTAAACAAAAATCACGATTCATCGAATCAACTCCATTGAGCCAGCAACGTGACCTTTTGAAATATGTTCTCAATAATATTTGTTTCTTTAAATTGAGAAAGTATTTACGTCAAAGTTTTAATTAGGTACCTACAGTTAATTTAATTAAAATATAAACGTTAAGAATGGGTGAAGTCTAATTGGTAATTGTATTTTTGAGTCGTTTGGGGTCAAAAAAATTGGGTCATGAGGTCCAAGCGTTTACACTTTTTTTAGTAATTTGATGTTTAGCAAAAGGATTAGTCGACTCTTCGCGTGATCAGAGAGTTGTTTTTTTTTGGGTCAAAGAACCATCATTGCCATTCAACGTGGCAATGCTACCAGACTTTTGGGCATGTTACCGATTAACATTGACGGGGAAGAAGTTTGTGATGCTTATTAACGGTTTATTTTTGAATACTATATTGATTTTAATTTGTTATAATTAAGTTGTAAATAGTTGTAATATATGTGTTTTTTCGATTGGCAATTAAACCTAGTACCTAGTTTAAAACTGATATTGAGTTTACTGAATAACATATTTATACCTACAATAATAATTTAGAAAAAAAATTATTTGAATGATTCTTAATTACATGCTTTAACTGTCACACTTAGTTTAACTTCACATAAAAGGTAGGCTTCTTAATTTCTTTGTCCAAATTATAGATAGCAGCTTATTGACATATGCTGCAAGAAAATATTTTATTTTATTGTAAGAGCAAGGATCTTACATTAAACACCATGCCAGTAAGGAATTTATGTTATTCAGTCTAGGTATGCTGAGTGGTATCCGGCCTAGAATTGACCACCGCGTTTCTTCCCATGGGCGTCGTAAGAGGCGACTAAGGGTAAATCCAGAAGATAGGCAGCAACGTCTTCTGTAAATTTACCACCAATACTGCGATCCCCAGGCCGTGTGCCAAGCGTAGGGATTGTGGCAGCCCCCCACCCCCTTACCGATGGGGGAAGCATTTGTTCAACAGTGGATGTCTTCCGGCTGACAATGATAAGTCTAGGTTTTATAACGACGTTTTCCTTTACAAATCGGTCCTTTTATGCAATGGAACGCTGATTATTCCATTAAATAGATTAAAAAGGCTTAAATGAATGCATGTAATTTAAACAAAGTGCATACACGGAACCTTTAATCCAAGTTAAAACATTTCGCTATATTTTTTTTATTTCACGCGACTCCAACGCCGGTCGCGAAAAGGTTTTTTACAATGCCATTGCGCGCTTGTCTGTTGTTCTGTACGAAGATTGCATTCACTGCAACGTTTATAAAAGCTTACGCGAAAAAGCGCCTTTTACGGTCGACATGAGCGGCTTTTTTATTGGGTATGTCCCTGTAATTCTTTTACTAGGTTAATTGTTGCCGATGTATGTGTTTATAAGTCGAGTATCTACGTAAAATATATCATGTTGTTTGAAAGTTTTCAAGGTTTTAAATTGACAACACGTTTAGAGCAGTGTTGGGATGAAATCGGCTCATCATCATCATCATCAGCTGGAAGACGTTCACTGTTGAATAAAGGCCTCCTCCTTAGAACGCCACAATGAAATCAGCTCAATCTCCGGATATTATTTAATAACTAAGTATCCCGGTTTTACTATTCTTCTCTTCTCTTTTCATCTTCTTTACCGAGTATGTCCTCGTCTTCATCATTATTGTAAGTGACTGTTTTGAGTTTCTCTTCATCATCTTCATAAGTTGGGATTGGTTTTTCAAGTCTTTCTTCTTCTTCTTAGTTAGGTTGGTTTACGTTGGAGACCACATTTATCCCTCCAGTCCGTCATAGTAGCTTTGTTTATTCATGTGCGTCTGTCGTGAATCACGGAGCGTTGGTACTCGTATAATTAAATTTATTCGGCGCTCATAACTGCCAGTTGGCGTTATTTATGGTGTTTCATTTCCGATTTGCTTTAGAGTTTTCTGTTGAGTGTTCGTTAATGTGGGTTTATGTTTTTATTTGATTGTTCACGGTTTACGCTGTTAAATTATAGTGTGAATTGGGTCGTTGTGACGAATTTTATTGGATTAGGGGATTTTATTGAGTAATTTGACGAGGATACATTAATTTGGTTTATTTGATATGATTGGCTTATATTCAAAGTAAAGACAAGTTTATGTTAAAATTTACTTTATGTAAAAACATAATATGGTCGAATCAAACAATATGAGTAGCTTTCAGACATATGTATAATTGTATATTTCTGAACGCTTGTTAGCTTTGAAGACTACAGCCCCCTTACCATGAACTTTTGAATCGGGACAGTTAACGATGTGGAAGCGAGACGCAAAATGTAAACTGTCCTGCTTTAAGAGTTCATGGTAAGGGGCAGTATTGTTAAATAATTTATAGCAGGAGGGATTCATAGTTGTAAGAGGTTAGGAAATATCAATTATACCATTGTTGAGGCCATTTACAGGAATCTAAGTACCTACGTCACGAATCAAGTCTTAATCTAGGTCCATTATCTAGCAGTTTGCCTTAGATACTCTTAATAACATTAACAAGATAATTTCAACAATATTTTTAACAATACACCCTTAATCCCATTACAAAATGTACAGTCAAGCAAAACGAAAACAAAAAAGCTCCCAACTTGTAATATTGGCGCAATCAGCACTTGCCCAGTTATTGCCATTTCGATAACTTCGATGGCTGTACGTAATACGATTTCATTAATGAATTTAACACCTACAGAAACGCTCGTAGTAATGATTCGACAATTTCTCCCCTACCAAACATAGGGATTCGTAAAGAGGGGAAAAGAAAAGAATTGAAAACAATTACGCAGGAGCGAGTCTCGCTTGATAACGATGCAAGACTTTTGTCAAGAGATCGTTTTTACACATTTTCTTGCCAAGAATTGTGTGGTTCGTGTTTGGACACGATTCTAAAGAGATGTAATCAGATTTTTTAGGGAGAAGTTCTTAAATATATTTCTGTGAATTTTCTTGTTTTGTTCCGTAAGCGTCAATTCCAGTTCGCCTAAATGCTTTGTGAACGCTGAATGCACGATATTCGGTGTCAATTTTGCAGTAGTTCTAGGAATAGTAATATCCGTGCGTTAGTTCAATATTTTTAGATCGACATACTGTTTTTTCCGTAAACATCGAAACCGTCCGTAATTCTGGAGAGATCCGTAAATAACCCAACACAATTTATTGGTTTTATACTACTACTTTGGTTTTTGACAGCACCTAATAGTAAAATTGCTAAATTTATATTTGTTTCTGATGACATAACATAAGGCAGGTAGACAGAGGCACATATAGTATACCTACCCACATGTCACCAGTTATGTTTTAGGTCCCAATGTAATAGGGGGCGAGCCCATTGCCATCAACCGGGCACTAATCCAGACTCCGTGCTGCCACTGAGAATTACCTAATGGAAAAACCCAGTAACACTTTGCCCGACCCGGGATTCGAACCTAGAACCTCCACTAAACCGACGAGGCAGTCAGTGCATGATGACAATTTCTCTCATATAAGCTGTGAAAGCTAAATACTACCCCTATCTATACTAGTACTAATGCTATAAGCTCTTCTCGACGTAGCTCCTGTGCGTCTGAGGTTATGGCGACATTGCTGTCAAGAAAGCTAATGCAAGTGAGTATGTAACACGCAGATACGTCACCCATGTCACGTTGTAAGCAAGGTATTAACTCCGCGTTGTAGATGTTGTTTTGTTGAGCCTGTGATGATTTGTAAAATTGATGATGCTGCTTGAAGATTGTTGGAATGGGACAAATATTTCTATAGAAATATACCTATATATAAATATTTCGATAAAGAAAAAAGACTTGAGTATAACAACGTGTTTATAAAAAATATTATATCTTCCTTTTTTATTCATTATGAATTAATTAATTATATGTTTGTGAAGGATGTAATAAATCAAATCACAGTCAATAAAGCCGATTACAAAATATAATGCACTTAATTTGAAAACGAAGTGGCTTGACAAAATTTTAAATATATTTGTGAACATGGCTTCCAACATAAAAATGTCTATTAAAGATGAATTCTGGGGTTAAGCGTCCGTAACAACAGGCATGTCAAAACTTGCTTCTATTTTCCATAAATCGACCTGTCTGTGTGATCGTATACATTGTTGTCTTTGGCGGGATAATGTATTTCCAAACTGTCCCCTAATACTATCAACACCTCCGGAGGCTTTCAACAGTATTAAATGACATCGACCGATAATCGCTTTTAAGCCGACGCATAATTTAGTTTCCTTCGTTACCGGTAAGCATTTGCATGGCCGGTGTGACATGTAAAATGTACGCAAAAGAATTGTTGATTTTATTTTTAACCTGTTTACAGTTTGCGCAGAAACGATAAAGTCAAGAGTGACAGGCTATAATAATATGTAGGCTGTGAGGCCGTGAACCTGTTAGAGGTTTGCTAGTCATCAGCTCCTTCCCATAAACTCTTAAAGTAGGACAGTTTTAGTGTAGTTTCAGTATTAAAATTAAACTATGATGTTTGCGATGTGCACAGTACCAAAAAAAAATTTTTTTTTTAAGTGTCGCCCCACACTAGTAATTTCTCCTGTGTAATGAGTCCGTTTTTCAAACACACAGACTCGGTACAAAGATTTGTGGTTCGCACAAATTTTTGCCCCGTGTGGGAATCGAACCCGCAACCCTTAGCGCAGCAGTCCGATTGCTTAGCCACTGTACCAATCAGGTCGTCGATTAAACTTATTATTATATTTAAGTTGCGTTTTCACAATTAAACCAAAGTGTTACTATCTAAAAATCGATATAATCCAAACATTTTTTTTTTTAATCTGCCATTTAGCAAAAATACTAGAATACATTATCACATAAAGTACAATTGACTTGTCTTTATTATATTTATTTTTTTAATTAAGTTTTTGGTTGACTACTCACTTTGAATGTACAATCATCTAAACTGAAAATCACAATTTCTATTTAAGCAGAAAATCTTCAGAATAATATTTTCTCTACGTAATTCTGCTAACCTTTTAGGCTAAAAGTAACACAAAATATAAACTTAAAATTCTTTGAGGGTTCAGCGTTTCCCAGTTACCTAGATTTTTGCTTATTTGTTATATTTTTGCGAGCGTAGAGGAAAATATGATTTTGTGCTTACATTTTCAAATCATTACACTTGATATTGTTATAATTAAGGTAAAGTGTACGCAGCGGTCTTTGTCCGCGGTTTTTAACCCCCGACGCAAAAAGAGGGGTGTCTTAAGTTTTACGTGTCGGTATGTGGCATTGTAGCTCCAAAACGAATGGACCGATTATGATGCGGTTTTTTGTTTGAGAGCTAACGTGATCGAGATGGTTCTTAGCTGTAATTTATGAAGATCTAGTCAGGCGTTCTGTCAGATGCCCCGCCCCCTATTACTTTGGCACATAACTGGCGAAATGTGTGTGTGTACCATACACCCACAATTCGCCGGAATACAGACGTTAACTTATGTAATGTCATGTCAAAGATGTTTAAAAAATACAGATATGTTACTAGCGCGCTCATTTTAAGGACTCGAAAAGGAAACAATGTAGTAAAATTGTTGTCCAATTTGACATAAGATTAGTGCAGTATGGGCTTAAGGTTCTGAAAATTTTTCTTGTTGATTTTATTAGCATATGACATATCTGGACTTTTTTATATATCATTGTGTAAAGTATAAAAAAATATTTCCGTGGCATTAAAACAACAAAATACTCTCATCTTAAACCATGTTAAAACGTGATAAAGGACTTTTTGGTAGCATTACGTAGGGTTGGTCGATAACGATCCAAGGGTAGGGGTGGCCAAGCATTGTTTTGTGCCCTTAAATCTTTTACCTTAACTTTTGGTGATATATTGCAGGTTAAAAGTGTTTTAGTAAGGTACAATTGAACAATTTATCACCAAATGGGGAGACAATAAAGTTATTTGAGCGTTTGTTATGGAATCTTGGTGTAGTGATGTGCATTTGTTATGGTATTGTTTTATCAATAACTGTTAACACGAAAATGGTGCTGAACGTCCGCCTCTATCTACCCAAAAGTTAGGTTAGGTTAGGCGTTTGGGTAAGCTTTCGGGTGGAAAGTGAGGAAGTGTCTAATATGCCAGGTTTATTGTCGTAATAGGCTGAACCTTTTGACACAAACATAACGTTCGCTATCGGACATATTCTCACTAGTCTAGTATCTCAGAATACCTAAGAAAGTACCATGTAAATGTAACATATTTTATATGGCTTTCTAAAATGAACAATAGGTTTGATATTTCAAAGATGTCAAGGTTTAGTCAAGTAGGTACTACAACTTGTATATAATGTATATTATCATCAACATCAGCCGAAAGACGGCCATTGTTGAACGAAGGCCTCCTCTTAGATAAGGGGGGAGGGTACCATAATAAATCAGGTGATATATTTCTAACAACCTTAATATAAATAAAAACATAGGTACAGTCAACTGCAAAAGTAGATGATCAAAATCAAAAATTCAATACTAATGAACGGAGTTCGCGTTAGAACTCTGTGGCGTCATAGTGATTCAAAAGTACGAGATTGTAAATTATACCAAACATTTACTACTAGTACAGCTGCCATATATTCGTGATCACCGTTCATTAGTATTGAATTTCAGATTTTGATCATCTACTTTTGCTGTTGACTGTACAACAACAGAATTAAGAGAAGAAATTTCTCATATAACTAAACACTATAGGTCGTCCCGTGCGAGGCAATTTCACCTAATATTTCTTCCGTGGACGATTTACTCAAGAGCTGCGCGCGGTGCAATATCCCGGGAACTTTTACTGTAATGCGCCAGCTTATGTTTTTAAACTGATAACATTTTAGTATATTTTCCTGTTGAAATGCTAGGCTCCCTGGACAAGCAGTAAAATGCTGGTCGAATAAAAATCGACTATAAATGTATGGAGTTGATCTTATAATTTTTAACTATATAATCAATGAAAATATCAATGTCAATTTCATATCTACTCGTCAAGAATAAGGAGATGAATAATTTCCTACAATATATTGCTTTGCAAGAATTTTGTCGACCTGATTGGCGCAGTGACTAGGCGATTGGACTGCTGGATTATCGCACTGGACAAAAATGTTTGCGATCCGCAGACGTTTATTCTGGAACTGGGTGCTTGTGAAACGCACCCATGATACAGGAAAAAATCCTGGGGTGAAGCGACGTATTTTTTTTTAATTACTATTCTAAAACTGTACCTAATTATTAGTAGATTAATGAATGTCACTTTTATAAACCTCAAAAGTACAAATTTAAGGCAAACAATCATAATACATATTATCTACTATATATACCGGTTGTACTCACGTTGATATTATAGTAAATCATAATACATTTCTATAGCCTATACCACATTGTATAGAAGTACAAATACCTAATAATCATCTTGTTCAGTCTCTTTTCGTATGTTTTATATCCGACAAACAAAAAACTAAACAGCCATTTATCTCCGTTGCATCTCACAGGTAGGAGTGCCGTAGTCTTCCACAAGCGCTTAATTATTCCTACATACTCGCAGGGGACCAATCCGATAGTGCAGCTCGCTTTAAAACTACCTTTTATAAAGATAAAACCACCATGAATCAAGCACTGTGTTTTCTTAAGAACAATTTGTGAGTTCTTGTTTATGTTTGACTGCCTCGTTGGTCTAGTGGTTGCTAAGCGCGACTGCTGAGCACGAGGTCCTGGGTTCGAATCCCGGGTCGGGCAAAGTGTTACTGGGTTTTTCCATTAGGTATTTCTCGGTAGCAGCACGGAGTCTGGATTTGTGCCCGGTTGATGGCAATAGGCTCGCCCCCTATTACATTGGGACCTAAAAACATAACTGGCGAAAAGTGGGTGTAATATATGTGCACCTCTGCCTACCCCTTCGGGGAATACAGGCGTGATGTTATGTTTTGTTTATATTTTTGTGTACTGCTAAGTATATTTAAGTATTTATCTGCCTACCCCTCAGGGAAACAGGCGTGACTTTATGTATGTATATTTAAGTATAAACGTTGTATTATACCATGCATGTATTATCCATGAAGTGCCGGGTCAGAATAGCATCACCCCATCTCGTCCCGTTGGGTGTTGTGGGACGTCCAAAGGGAATATCCAGAGTATGGGCAGCAGCGTCTTCTGTAACTTCACCAGCACAATTACTGCGATCTCAAAGCCGCTTGCGGGGGAATCATAACGTAGTTCCCCTCCCCCCCCCCCCTTAGAAGGAGGATGATGATGATGATTATACCATGCCTGTATTCCGTGAGGAAAGTACAGATGTAATTCCGTTGTTCTAATCTGGCTCAAAGTATATTGATTGACTCATTGGTCTAGTGGTTCTGTAACTGCTGAACATGAGGTCCTGGGTTCGAACCCAGGGTCAGGCAATGGTAATGGGATTTTCTATTAAGTGATTCTCAGTAGCAGCATGGAGTCTGGCTTTGAGCCCAGTTAGTGGCGATAGGTTCGTCCCCTATTACATTGGAACCTGTAATACGAGGGTCAAACTGAAAGTTCTTAGAACTGGCCACTTATAAACAATATAATAAAAAAATAATACTAAAATTTGAAAATATAACTCTTTGCCAATATTACTGAGTATATATTTCATTAATTTGTCATTTGTTTTACGATTTGGCGGCAAGTTGAAAATTGTCTGTGTCACGTCAACATGAATTTAACACGAGAAAATTTTCGTGCAATGATTTTTTATGACTTTCGATGTCATTTAAGTCAACAAGAAAGTTATGATAGACTACGATTGGCCTTTCACGATGAAGCCCCATCTCGTGCGACAGTTTACAACTGGTTTAATGAGTTTAAACGTGGTCGCACTAATCTCACTGATGATTTACGTGAGGGACGGCTTCTACGGCGACGACTGAAGATAACATCTGTGTTGTGCGGCGTATGATAGAGACTGACAAAAGAGTGACCTATCAGCAGATTCGGACAAGCTTAGGCATCGGTATGAGTCAAGTGCACAAAATCCTCCACGAACATTTAGCAGTCAGGAAGCTTTGCGCCCGGTGGATACCTCATAATTTGACTGAGGCTCAAAAACTCCATCGTGTGGATTGGTGCCGTAAAATGATTGAAAGATTTAACGGAGGTGACTCAAATGCTGTGTTCGACATACTAACAGGTGACGAAAGCTGGATTTACTGTTATGATCCTGAAACCAAAAGACAATCTGCTCAGTGGGTGTTTCCTTTCGAGAGGTTGCCAACTAAAGTGAAGAGAGATCGAAGTGCGGGAAAAAAAATGGTGGCCTCGTTCTTTGGAAGGATAGGTCATTTCGCAACAATTGTGTTAGAGGATCAAAAAACAGTTTCTGCAGAATGGTACACTACCAATTGTTTGCCACTTGTCTTGGAAAAAGTTCGAGAGAAACGACCTCGCAGTAGGATCCTCCTTCACCACGACAACGCCTCGTCGCACACCGCTAAGCGAACGATCGACTATTTGGCGATATCAAACGTTGAATTACTGGGTCACCCGCCGTATAGCCCCGACCTCGCCCCTTGTGATTTTTATTTATTTCCAAAAATTAAAGAAAAACTTAAAGGAAAGCGGTTTATGAATGCTGAAGAAGCGGTGGCTGCGTATCGCGATGCCATTGAAGAGAACCCTAAAGACGAGTGGGCAAAGTGCTTTTCCCAGTGGTTCCATCGCATGCTGCGGTGTATTGACGTGAATGGACAATATTTTGAAAAGATATAATAAAACTAATAACTGGCTAATGTAATCAGTTTTTGATTTTCTAAGAACTTTCAGTTTGACCCTCGTATAACCCGCGAAATATGTAAATTATTATTATCATTAAAATTTAACTAATTCGAAAAGTAGTATTAGTATTGCTTAGATTCGCAGTCTTTATACATAATATAAACCTCTGGCCTCTCCTCTCCCTTACATTTTGCAGTATAACACAAAATGCAAGTTTCTCATGAGAATATGAGCGCAATTTGACAACATACTAATATAACATACAATATAATCATGGCATATTTCATTTAGTAAAGCTCGCGTGGTTCGGACTTGAGTCTAGGATGTTATTAAGTTCTTGCAACTTTACTCCTAGTCTAAGAGCTAGGGAGGCTTATAATTATGGCATTTGTATAATATTTTTGTTCGATATTCGACAGTTTCAGGTGACGTGAGTGTCCGTAACAGTGTGTAGAAGTGAACAAATTGAGGGTAGATGAAAAACATCGACAGTATAAATACGGGGACATGACACACGCATCCTCAGTCTGCTTGTGACCACGGCCGGTGTAACTCGGTCGAAACGTCAAGCCAAAAAGAGAGACTTATAAAATAATAATAAATTTAACTTATGTTGACATAAAATTGGCCAGTTGGCGTTCATTGTGGCGTTCTAATTGGGAGGCTTTTGTTCAACAGTGGGCGTCT
The DNA here is from genome assembly GCA_946251915.1 of Abrostola triplasia. Classification (NCBI taxonomy): domain Eukaryota; kingdom Metazoa; phylum Arthropoda; class Insecta; order Lepidoptera; family Noctuidae; genus Abrostola; species Abrostola triplasia. Next base: position 9,745,744 of record OX276435.1, read on the forward strand.
TTCAGCTGATGATGATGATTACATGAAATGTGTGCATGACTTAAGTTTCCCATAACTTTATTGTGCTAAAGTAAGTTGTGGTACTGCTGCCTGTGGAGTACTGGGCCAGAATAGCACCTCCCCATTATGTTACGTGTTGCCAGGCGTGAGGAATATGGCAATATCATCCGCCAGAAGCCGTCCGTGTAACAAGGAGGGCGGAAGGGGGTTGGCATAATCTCCACGCTTGACAAGCCGGTTGGGGATCGAATGATAAATTTTTAATACACGATGTATATTTAAGTTAATTTTTGTTTCTAGCTCACTAGCTCCTAGCCTACACTGGCGTGCGTGAGTTTCCTGCGAATATTTACGGTCTCGCCATACTTCGCCCGCGAAAGTTTTAGGTATTAATGTAATGGTATCAGGTCACGTTTACTAAGAAAAAATAACTTAAGAGATACAAAGACCTAAGTTCTTAACTTAGTTACATTGATATTTATTCCGAAAGTTTATGCGTTATTATTATCGTTATATGAGAATGATCACAGATATAGATCTACATAGATAACGCAAGTATCACGATTTGTATTGAAACCAAGCGTGCCGACTTTTTAATACCTATTGTGACGTCACAGCCAAAATTTAGTGACGGGAAATCCAAACCGATTCAAAGGCACCGATGCCGCCGATGCCCATCCGCCCAGCACGATTCAAACGATTCAACTGGAGCCGTCCGCTATGATTTTCTAGCTCATACTCATACATTTAGCGGCGACCAACCTAGACGCTTGGTCGGGGTTCGGACACGCGAAGTACATGCATTTGCGTTATCTATGTAGATCTATATCTGTGAGAATGATGTATGAATTAATAAACGAAGCGTAAGAGATATATGAGCAGCCCCCTTACCATGAACTCTTAAAGCAGGATAGTTTACGATGTGAAAGCGAGACGCCGCTACGAGCAGTGTAATGCGGCGTCCCGCTTACGCAACGTTAGCTGTCCTGCTTTAAGAGTTCATGGTTAGGGGGCAGGTGCCAACTATCCACTAATAAAACATTGAAAAAGTCACGTATTGGTAAGCTGAGCTATTTCCAAAAGAAGAAGCAGCTAAAAATCTGGCTGTCCTCTTCTTACCCTGAGGAAAGCTGGTGTATCAATGTTTTGTCTTCCTTTTTAGTCTTGTTTCAGTATGCATGGTTGTGGAGCTTGCTTAATAGTACAATTTAAGTTGTAAGGCCGTCTCAGATTCTCAGAATCTGTCTGAGGTTTGAAGTGATGCTTGATGAATGTTATATCACTCATTAATTATACTAGCTAGCCTGTAGAAGTTCCTGTGCGGAGTTAAACTATACATACAATAAAAATGAAGTGTCTGTTTGTAACATTAAAATAAAAGCTTTTTACGATGAATTATAGTAAGAAAAATACAATTTGCCGGCCAATATCCGGAACCGATTTAAAAAATCGGTCCTGCCATAATTTTATATTTGTTAGAGATTTAAAATAATACATTTAAAACTATTTATATTTTGACGCATTTTGTAGATAAATAACTAAAATATGCAGGATTAATAACTTATCAAAAGTTGAAATCATAATCAAAGACCTGATTGGCGCAGTAGCCAAGTGATTGGACTACTGCGCTAAGGGTTCGATTCCCGCACGGAACAAAAATGTGAGCAACTGCGCTAAGGGTTCGATTCCCGCACGGGACAAAAATGTGAGCAATCTGCCGATGTTTGTCCCAAATCTGGGTGTTAGTGTATGTGTTATTTCATGTTCGTGAAACGCTATCTCAACACAGGAGATATTCCTAGTGTGGGGCAACAGCTTATAAAAAAAACATGGACGGTAAACGGTAAATACTATTGCTCAAACATCTGCCACAGACATAGAGATAAACGCACCTACAGTAAACTCACAAGCTACCAAAGGAACAACCAACACGGTAAATAAACAAGCAACATAAAGCAAAGCCAACACATCGCATCCCGAACAATACAACTAATAACAAATCGCACTCACCCATGCTCTCCCCAAACTAATTAAGATTTCATCCAGAAATGCACCACGAATTCCTAGCAAGTTCACGTAAACAATTAACTGAACGTCTAAGCTGAAAACAATTTCCTACTACAATATGTACGAACGTAATACATGAACTTAATCTAGTGGGTCCAGACAGGATATTGCACCAGACGATAAGACTATTTGGCAAGACAAAGTCGTAAAATCTTGATACAGGAATATTATGGACTTTCCCATTTTTATTAGCTACTGCAAATTGGGTAATGTAGGAATCCTCTTTTGTTTTTAAATGTAGTATTAAATTTATTTGTCTGACTGCCAGTGCCAAGTAATTTGTGAGAATTGTGTGAATCATGCAAGTTTTGTTTTCATTGGTTTTTATCATTATCGTTATTTGCTGCGTTTTCCAAAAATTATCATTACGATGTCGGGCAAAGTGTTGCTGGGTTTTTCCATTAGGTAATTCTCAGTGACAGCACGAGGTCTGGATTTGTGCCCGGTTGATGGCAATAGGCTCGCCGCCTATTACATTGGAACCTAAAAACATAACTGGCGAAATGTGGGTGTACTATATGTGCACCTCTGCATACCCCTTCGGGGAATACAGGCGTGATGTTATGTATATATGTATGTATCATTACGAATGTTTTATATAAAATAATTTTTGTCTTAGGTAGTTAAGGCCAAAGAACTCAGGGACGATATTTAGCACGTTGGGTTGATGACATATATAAAATTGTGAAGAACACCGGGGTAAGAAACGCTCAAAGTAGAGAAGAATAGCAGAGACAAAGGGAGGCCTTTACCCAGCAGTGGGTGAAAACAGGCTGACAAGATGATGATGATTCTTTGTCTGCTTATATGAACCGTTTTGCATTGGTTAGAGAAAAGACAAATTCTTCAAAATCCAAATTCATCCATCAATTGTGATTGACTACCAAAAAGCCAAATCTACAAACCATCCAATCTTTCTCATTATAAATGTGTCATTATCTATGCTAGGATTAATATTTTCCACACTGAAAATGCTGAGAATCTTTTATATTTTCTCGTTTGTGTTTCTGCTTGGTTAGTTAAGCCGCTTGTTGATTTTTTAACTGTACAATGTTTTCAAACCCTTTGCGTATAAAAGGTTTAGTCGTTGGATTATTCATAGCTTTAATTTATTGGATGAATAATTGTGTGCCGATGGCTTATGTTTTGTCTCAGGTATTTTTTTAGCATTGCTTTTCAAAGCGAAATCGACGAGAGTTTTAACTGCTTTATTATACTGTTAAACGTTGCAGGAGGTCTCTGGTTAAACAAGCCGGTTTTTCAATATTAGAGTGACGTTTGGACACCACATACTGGAATTTGACTTATAGAGTTGTTGTGGCAAGAGAACAACTCTGATTGTTTTAGCCAGTTTCCTAACTTATTAAGATTTCTACTCGACCAAAAAGTATATCTGAATCAAGTATTCGTTGTTTTAGGTGTACAGAATTATTTACACGGAAGAGGCCTATTTACATAATATGTCTCGTTAACGCTATTAAAAACGGCAAATTAGACGAATACAATCCATCGAACTAACTTTCTCAAAAAAGGAACAGTAGCCTTACACCGCTAAACAAAAAATAACAACAACGCATTAAAACTCAACCAATCACAACACCTAGCGAGCATAAATCTAATTTAATTTAAATTATATTTATGGCAAACCCCGAACTGTCCTCCAAAAACACGTCGGATCCGAAAAAATATGAAGAATATTGTTAGCAGAAAGGATCTCAGGCCAAAGTAACTCGCGTTTAGAAAGTTTATTTTTATCCGGGCCTCGCCGGACCCTCCAAAACAAATTTCATGAATAAATTTTTCCTTTGTAAACAAATCGAGCAGGCCATATTAAATTAAGGCTCTCTTGTGACTGAGAATGCAATAAAAGGCCCAAATTTCAGACACAGACATCTTTGCACGTTGCCGTTCGTTGCGCATGCGAAGTGGGCTGGTTTTGGGTTATCATGGCTTTATTGTTTTGGAAGTTGATTAGGATTTTATTGTGCGTATATTATTATTACGTCTGTAGTAATGAGGGGAGATCTATCCTGGTAGACACACACATGTGAAAGACAGTCCCTACCAATATGGTTTGTGAGACTGTGGTGTCTAAGAATATATCATTCTGATATATAAAAATATATATTATAATATTGACGACCTGATTGGCGCAGTAGCTAAGCAGAATTGCACGGGACAAAATTTTGTGTGATCCGCAGATGTTTGTCACGAGTCTGTGTATGTGATATTATTTTCATATTACTGAAAGGCACCCACGATACAGGAGTAATTTCTAGTGTGAAAAAAAATGTACATTTTGTAGTTAATTGCAATAACTATTATACACTTTTTTTATCGAGTTTTCTACATTACAGGCGTGGGTTTATAAGCTGGTAACCATTTAAAAAAAGTACCACAATATTTTATTTTACAATGGCAGAGCGTATACTTTCCAACTTACATAATTTAAAAACCTCTATATTACATTGAAGTTGTAACAAAATCGCATCCTATTTCGTCATTAAACTTTTCACAGCCAAAACGGGTTAAAATTTACACGCTCGTAAAGCCTGGATGGGTACTAAAGAATAATCTGGAAAGATAAAGGAGTTAGTAGCTTGCTTAGTCCAGTTTATTGTTGTTCCAACATAATACAGGAATGATTAGATTTAGTCTGTTGAATCGATTGTTAAATAAGATACAACAATATAAAGCCACGTTTTGACTTAGTGTCATAAATCCCGCGACTCTGTTGCTCGACACGAAGTCCTCGCATCCTGCGCGATGTCGCTCGACGTCGCTTGCGACATCTACGGGTCGCGGGACTTGTCGCAAGTCGACGCATTGCGAGCATCGACTTGCGCGACATTCGTGTCCTTCGACAGTCGCCTGACAAGTTGTTAATAGTAAGGACTCGAGTCGTTTATGTAAGTCACTCACAAACTTTCGCTTTTATAATATTAGTGTGATAATTATATAAAAGATAGATAGAATATACTTTATTGCATACCAGAAAATCAGTAATTCAGAAAAACCTTAAAACTAAAACAACAGTGCAAGTGGCGGTCTTATTGCTAATAGCAATTTCTTCCAGACAACCGTTAATGGAGATCTAGTTAGAAGAAATAACGGGCAGATGGCGGTGTACATAATACAATACACAAATAAAAATACATATATTCATTATACATAATATTCTCCGATGAATACAGAGTAGAAAAACCTAAAAAAAACTTTGCAAAATAGTTGTCAGAACTTTACATTGTACGTACGTTCGACTTTATACACCTCAGTCTAAATAGACTTGTTTGATTAGGCACTCGTCGGGACAGAGAACGCCAAAAAGGGTCTACTCCTAAACCATTATTTTTATAACGATACCTACCCTCATACCCTTAATAAATTATTGTTACAGTAATAATTATTATTATTTGGTTAGGGGCTACCGCGCAGGTCAGTCGATCTGTGTTTGCGCGCATACTTGTGCACTATAATATCGCGTAGTTATGTATACAATATTATGGTACTTTTAATTTAAAACAAATTTATTAATACAAACACACATAAATTCGATAAAACATTGGTGCGTGCCTGGGTTTAAACTTGCGACCTTTGGCTTAGCAGTCCAACAGTCATATCACTCGGCTATCAGTACAGATTTATGACATTTACTAGTAGAAAGAAAAAAAAACTCAACCAATAAAAGCCGACCAGTTCCAACCAATAACTAAACATGAAATTTAATTTCCTGTGTAACGTTCTCAATACGTTTACCAAGTTAAACCTCCATTATTGGATTTCATAAACACTAACAATTTACCGATGGGCCGGCCGGGGGTGTAACTCAGATAGTTTATTGTCTACAGAGGTCAGTACCGACCTGCATTGAACGGAGATTGTACTAATATTTTTGGTTCGACTGATTGTAAATTGAGCGGTATGAAAATGAACTGGGCATGTGAAAATTAATCTTAAGTCTTATCAAAATATTAAGATTTAAAACATCACCGGCAGTCATAATTTATTTAAACATCAAATTAAATAAAAAGAGCTAAAATACAGACATAAATAAGCTATTATTAAATTGATAAAAAAAACTTGAAAAATGATGGACACGAGCGGGACTCGAACCCGCGATTTTCGCCGTACCGCGTTTCTATAATCAATTTAAATTGAAACCTAGCATGGTAACATGCAAAAAAGATAAAAAAGTCATAATATGAGCTATTATGTTAAATTTGATTGTATCTTGCTTTTTTCCATGTTGATATTGTAAACTACAAATAGGTTGTTATATGATACCTTTTGCATGCCGCTGTGCCGACGAAACATGATGAACTCTATAAATGTAACAACAGTGTACCGTGTTTCATGCAAATAAAAATGTTATTATTATAAAATATCGCCAGAGAAGAATATATAAATCCTATAATTAAGCTTGATAAATAAGAGGCTTAAATCCAAAGTTAAGTGCCGTAATTTTATTAGTAACCTTTTTTCTCCTCGAAAATAGTTTGTCACCATATTTGTTAAAATCTATATAATAGCAAAGTATTAACTCAAAATCTTTAATTATCCTATTTCTGTACGGAACACTACTTTATTTTTAGCTACAATGTAATATAACACGGGAAAAGCGTCTCCTGCATTTGTAACTCAATTCCCTACACCTGAAGCCAAATTTACACGGAGATATAAAACTGTCAAGATGCCTGGGCATTTCATTAGTTGAGAGGACGAATGGCAAAATGAAGAGGAATATTTCTGGCACATATGACGTCACTATGGCGTAACAACGTTCGTAAGTTTTATTTTCTTCGAATTCCTTGATTGGTCTATGTTTTGAGAATCGATAGATGCTGTTTCTCGTTTGGCACAGTTTGAGTTTGACTTTCCTTTGAAGGTTTACATGCAATTAGTGGTTAATTGGCACCAAAATATTAAGCTCCTTCAATGCGTACAGAATTTCGCGACGTCTATTTGATGAAGAACCAATTCCACTTAGCCAAAGTTTTCATTTCAAATAAAAGTGATAGTACACCAGTTTTCTTATTTCAAAATAAGTGTCTGATTGGTAAATGATAAGGGCAATTGCTACTCATTCAGTATTTCTCGGTATTTAATAAATTTTGCTAACACATTTTGCTGCTTTGAAATGATGGAATTTATTGCGAACTTACTGAAATAAAATTTATTATTTTATGTTTATCTTTTCACTTAGGTATACCTGCCAGAGAAGACAGTGGCACAGTGGTCACGTGCCACTGTTTATAGTGTACAGCAATGTTTAGAGGAGGCCCTTTTACAGTTTCCTCAGGGAGGTACCTAATGGGTGTCGCATGGGGAGGTTACGAAGTTGGTCTTTTTAGAAGTCCCTGGACCTTTTTTGTTATTGCCGATGGTGACCACCGGAGCGGTTCTAGTGAGGTGGCAAACCTACACTCCCCGGTATCTACTCAAATTGTGGCTGGAGGTCTTTTGAAGATTTCCCCCCGATAAAAATGTACCTGAACCTAATAGCGTTCCAGTCAAAGGTTTAGGATGAACTTCAGTGGTTTCGGTGGACCTATGTAATTGATCGATACAAACCTTCACAGCTTCTTTCTGGAAGATACTGCATCCCATCCTATTGAACCGAATTATAGCTTTAACAGTAGACGTCTTCCGGCTGATGATGATGATAGCTACAGCATAGAACACCAACCTGTTATGTTTCTAGTACACACCCTGAAACTTCACGTCTTTGGCCAGATTTTAGGCTTATTCTGCTGTAGTTGGAATCAGAATTTATTTATTTTAAATTTTCCGACAAATAGAATACTGAAGCCTCTTAAAGGATAAACAAAATAATACAAAGATCTCTTCTAAAATGTTTAATTGGAGAATTGTTTACAATTATCGGGGATTGAATAACAATTCTTAATTGTAGGATACAAGGTTCTATGTTAACATCTAAATATTTCTGATACAAGCCGGTACAGTTGTCAACAAAAATTATTTTCTTTCTATAGGTAGAGTACATTCAATTGACACATTTTTAGGAATCTATTATTTTGTATTTCAAAATATAATAATTAATATTGTCTTGGTTTTGATAACATAATGCAGGAATTACTTATAGAAGAAGAGTGACTCAAATTGCTACTATGACATTTGGATATACATAATTATATTAATTATTTTAAGTTGTATGGCCTTTTTCTTGTCTGTTTCTCAACCAATGTCTTTAGATTACTAGTCTAATATTTTTGAAGATGGATTAATGTCTGAAGAATCGTTTGTTCGTATCAAAAAGAGATCCAACCCATTTCTTTAGTAAGTGATATTAAAGGACACTAAAATTATGTTCAATTTATTGGATTTTGGAAAAACAATTACAAAGGCTTACTCAAAGTTTTACACAATTTTTTCCACATTTCAATTGTTTCTGCAGTTCTTAAAATAGTTCCATATTTTTACACGTTACAAATGCATGCAAACAAAATGAAAGCCAGAAGTCACATCGCGAACAAAATCCTGACCACATTATTCTTACATAACTAATGAGATAATAATATTATGTACATATTTACACTGAACTGAATAATGAACACCTAGACAGTAATAACATGTAATGTTAACAACACTATTACAACAATCGTCCTGGATAACACTTGGTTTGACCTACTGAATGTTTTCTGCTTGACCGCCCCTTCGGTTAGACCTGTGAATAGTAAATTGTGTTAGAATCCTTTATTTTAACGCAAATATTCATAAAAGTACCAAGATTATACTACCAATTGAGTAGTCAATAACATTTACATTCCTTTTAGTAGAACTTTTCTAATTTCAATTTTTTTTTTATTTCGGGTTAAGTTCAAGCGATTATGAAACTTTTTTGTACGCCCTGCTAAATATTGTGCATTCGCAGGAAACCAGTGTGAGTATCAAAACTGTTTACCATCGCACAGATAGTGGTGAGAAATGGAAGTGAGTATTTCTGTTCCCAAGTGGGGGACAAGCGTAAAGGCTACTTCATATTCTAAGCAAGGTACAACATGTTGGCACTGCCTCAGTTTATTTTACAGCACGTAAGATCAGGTCTAAACACGTCCAAAATCCAAATGAATCAAAAGGCTCTTTTAGACTGAAATGAAATAATGTATAACAAAACGAATCTTCATAAGCATAAAATATTACGAGCCGGTAAAAATCAAAATTGATCCAGAATCATCCGAGATCCCTTAAAGCATTCCCTCGACAGGATCCGGTGTCTACGTGTTTCAATTTTCTTGACTAACATTACTCATACTATTTATTCATATCGGTACATACCCCAAGGAGTAAAACCTTATTTACTTACCGCCTATGTTAACTTCGGCTGCCGACTGGGAACTCGGGTATAGTTTTATTTCTGGAAAAAAATATGCGATATACGATTGGGCCCTTAGGGGACTTATTTAATGCAATCTAAAAATACTTGAAATCCGTGGTCTCTGCCTACCCCTCAGGGAAACAGGCGTGACTTTATGTATGTATGTATGTATGTAAAAATACTTGGTACAACATAATATCGAAACATTGCCATTATTTTCTTGGTACTAAATAAATAAGAGTACCTAAAAGGTCAACCCGTCGGGACTTCAATTTGTGACTGACCTTGTCTTTTGGAAAATTCAATTACTTGTATGTTTTAGTTTTGTTTGATATAATTGGAATGTTTTTGACGCTCATCAAATTGGAGGTAGACTGGCTATTTGCTGTGGCATTTAATGATTTAACTTTAAAAAACTACAAAAGACTTATAAATCTAATTTATAATATTTCGAGCAGTCGGTTTTGCCTAAGGAGACAGCCAGTTATTTGTAAAAAGAAATAGCAAACACAATAGGTACAATCTTCAAATTCATCTTTCGATGAACCAATATTGACTTCAATGAACATTATGTAGGAAGACAATGTTTTGACTCTTCACGTGACCAAAAGGCTGGCTTGTTTTTCGGCCAAAGAATTAGCATTGCCATTCAACGTGGCAATGCTGCCAGCCTTTTGGGCACCCTACCAGTCGACAGCGATGAGGTGGAATACTTTGATGCATAATTTTTAGTTTTTTTCTTTTGTATATATGTATTTATTTTTTTAGATGAAAAAGAATATTGTTGATGGCCAAATTTCTTTTAAACGTTAAGCAGAGTTCAACTTACCATACAGTCTGAGCGTACCCTCACTCTTGCCAAGCGAGTTGGTACTCACACAGTTGTAGGTACCGATGTCACTCCTCGAGAAATGTCTGATGATCAACTTCATCATCACCCTGTAGGATGATCGCTCTTCACTTATCACGTATTTAGGCCTGAGAACATACAATACCAGGTATCTTATATATAAAAATGAATTGCTGTTCATTAGTCTCGTTAAAACTCGAGAACGGCAGGACCGATTTGGTTAATTTTGGTCTCGAAATATTCGTAGAAGTCAAGGGAAGGTCTAAACGGTGAGAAGGCGGTACAAAGTTCGCGGGGTCAGCTAGTTTACTATAATATTGGTGAACATGCTAAATTTGAAATAGGTGGTGTAGGATTTTAGAACAAATGCTTATAAAAAAATGTGTAGGCAATTAAGTGATTGTAATCGAAAGTGATTTTTATTACCATACTAGATGCTAATTATATCTGGTGAATATCATTGTTGCTCAATATATGTATAAAAGTGGGATTCTTGGATAAGGAAACATAAGCTTATTTTTAATGGTACAGAATTCGGTATTTTTACAAATATTATTTTTGATGACACCAAATTTGAGCTTCGTAGCACACTTATAACAGAATTCGGCTTGTATGGACAACTTATATTGATATCAAAATCAGACATTCGGACACTGAAAAAAGAATTCAAATCGAAATGACATTCGAATCTAAAATTCTAGAAGTCCGCTAGTCATGATTAAGTATAGACGCAATAAAAATAACAATTGAATGTCAAAGACCGGTGATCTCAACCCTCCCTAATCGTCTTAATTAAAAAGCCTTTACAACCTCCATCGTTTTATTCCCATTTGACCATCAAGAGACTTTTATCTAACAATAGATCCAGTACATGGTGATCGCTTGTATTGTCAGCTTCAATAGCAAGGGCATTAATCATCTCCTATATGAACTCTTTATTACTGCGTTCAATACAATACGCATGGATATCTAATCCTTCATTTGGGGCTTCTAAAACTGAGATAAATTGGTTGAAAAAAATTAAATGCAGCTGGAATAAGTCTTGGCAAAAATGGCGTTATTTATTCTATATACAAAAGTTTACAAAGCGAAATTTAGGCTTTAAGAATTTCCTAGTAGTCGAACCTTTGAGTAGTAATAATAACGTTATGTTTTGAAAATTGAAATTTTGATTGAAATTGATTTTTAGGGCATGAAGGTTTATTTTAAATTAACTGATTAATTATCGAATCACCAGATGTGTGAGTATTTTTACCGCGACTTTCATGTTAAGTGAAGGTGCTAAAAATTGTATTTTAATTATTAGTTGAAAAATTAATAAAGTTACTGTCTGGTTTAAGGGATGTAAATAGACAATAGATGTGATTTTGATGTGACAATTTTGTTTCTATTACCAAAATATATTATAGGCCCTTTACTAAAACAATACAGTAAACATAACATAACATCACGCCTGTGTTCCCCGAGGGGGTAGGCAGAGGTGCACATATAGTACACCCACATTTCGCCAGTTATGTTTTAGGTCCCAATGTAATAGGGGGCGAGCCTATTGCTATCAACCGGGCACAAATCCAGACTCCGTGCTGCTACTAGAAATTACCTAATGGATAAACCCAGTAACACTTTGCCCGACCCAGGATTCGAACCCAGGACCTCGTGCTCGGCAGTCGCGCTTAGCCACCACTAGACCAACGAGGCAGTCACAATACAGTATGATGTAAGTAACTCAAAGTTGTGGACAACTCATAAGGTTAGTTAATATCGCTGTTCCTATGGCCTCTATAACCACTTATTGGTGCTTAAACTTTGCGATATGCAGTCTAGTGGCCCTCTCGTTAGCATAAGTACGCAGAGACCACAACTGTCTGAAAACGGGTTATTTGATGGACGATAAAACTCATAATGTTGCCTCGTAACCTAATATCGCCAGTTTCAGTATGAAATGCAAAATTTATTTATTTATTTATTTATTTGTTTCTTAAAAAGATACATAGTAAACTTATGAAATAAACAGTGTCTCACAAAACAGTACATACTGTTTGACTGTGAGATCAGATATATTTAAACCTATTTCGTGCTTATTTTCCAAAGACAGAAGGCCAAAAACTTCAGGCCCCCAAGTGGCAAAACACATGACGAATATCGATAGGTCGATTTGATTCGATCGAGAAATTGCATAGAATGAAAGATATATCGGTATGACATAATGTTTCGATTATGTTCTCGATAACATAATATATTATATCAAACCCAAATATTTTTCAGAACACAGAAATATAATGAGCCTCAGTTCAAATTCCTAGTAAAGAAAATACGTATTATTTTGGCCCAAATAATTATACTAAAATAATAAAAATGTATACTGTTCTAGATGTTTTGATAAAATCAAAGTAAGTCTTTCCTTCTTCGCAGTAAAGATGGTAATTGGTAAAGAAAATAAACCAATGTTTTTATTGAGAACTTTCTAGACACACTTGACTTAGGTACTAAAAAGTTGGTTTTATTGTCATCAACAGCTCCTCGCTCTTTGATCAATTTAATTCTTATAAAACTCCGAAGGTTTTTTTATAATATTTATACATTTATATATGGATTAGCTGCGCCCCGCGATGTTACCTGCTACATTCTTTCGGGATAAAAAGCCTATGTGTTATAATTATAGTGCCAGCTACTTCCATATGAAATTTCATCAAAATCGATCTAGCCGTTTGAGCGTGAAGAGGTAACAAACACACACACACTTTCGCCTTTATAATATTAGTGTGATTGCCAAGTTTTTACATACATCGAGTATATGATATACCTTACAAGCTAAATGCATAAACACTTACTTACCAATACCTGTTACTAGTCAAGAAGGGACTTGAAAAGTTACTAAAAATGTCTGATCACGAGATCATTTAATAATATATAGTCTTACGGTTAGCTCTTTTTATCAAGAATTACAGTCATTTTTGACGTCAAACTAGATCGCCATTTAATGTTAAACATACAGAAATCATTGGAAATCACAGCTACAGAACTTACCCATCTAGCAACATTTCACCTCGGTTCTTGAGCCAGTAATTGATGGTGTTAGGGTACGCTTCTACGGTGCACTCTAGTACCACATCGGTACCAAGCGGCGCGCCCAGCAGTTGATTTGGCACTATCACTGTTGGTGGAACTGCGGAAAAAAGATAACGTCATGACCTTTGTATACTGTTGAAATGTACCATTCAGAAAATACTAAGAAAAGATGCACTGGGTACAAGCAGTACCTTATAAAAGGCTCAAAATCAATCATCAGTTTTTGTAATATTGTATGAAATTGAAGTATTTTAACTGACACATTACTTTGTACCAGTAAAATAAAACGCGTAGTAAACTTATATTTGTCATAAGGACAAGATTTTTAAATAGATTATTTTTACTTAACAAACCGAAATTAAAGTAAGGTATTACCATAAAAACTTGTTCGATGAAACTAAAACGAAAATAATACAATTTTATCAATTTTTAATTTGACAATAGCTTTAGCAGACATAACAAACTCTTTTCTATAATTAAATAGTAAAATAATAAAACATGAAATCCTCAAACAAGATTACCAACACAGAACCAGGTCACTAAAATTAAACCAACACCGCATAATGAGATTATCTTGAAGCTCAGAACAGGTAGGCAGGAATCAATACCAAATAATCCTGGTGCCGGAGCAGATCCCTCAGAATATTCATAGCTCTGTTTGATAAGAGGTGATCGTATACAAAGCTGAACTGACGCTCTAAGATACACTGAGAGAGAGAGCAGCTTACTGCCTATTTAGTTGACATCAAATAATCTAGAATTACAGACAATGAGACAGGCAGTTCTGAAGATGGATACTCGAAACGTAAAATATATAATAAAATACCCGACTGCATCAAAAAAATGCCTTTGCCAAAGTTTAAAAATCTATCCACTTTCTTTTAATTGAAAGGCGTTATTATAGTGTGGATGACTTTATTAATGATAAGTTTATATAAATTAAGTGCAATGAAGTTTTTGTGATATTAAAAACATAAAACATAACATAACAACACGCCTGCATTCCCCGAAGGGGTTGGCAGAGGTGCACATATAGTACACCCATATTTCGCCAGTTATTTTTTAGGTGCCAATGTAATAGGGGGCGAGCCTATTGCCATCAACCGGGCACGAATCCAGACTCCGTGCTGGTACTGAGAATTAACTAATGGAAAAACCTAGTAACACTTTGCCCGACCCAGGATTCGAACCCAGGACCTCGTGCTCAGCAGTCGCGCTTAGCAACTACTAGACCAACGAGGCAATCCGTCGAGGGTTGTAATTGTTCTGATAACTATATCATAAAGATTGGTACAGTTTTTGGCGAAATGTGGTAACAAAAAAACATACTTTTGCTTATTCTTCTATTGACATTATTTCTATAGTAATAGTAATAATTGGTGTATAATAATTAATAATTGAATCATCATCTGCATATAGGACGGTAAGCGGATTTCAAGCCAGTCACAGGCTGATAGAATTATAATTATAGTACATTACACCTCTGAATGCAGTATATTCATGCCGTATTAGAGAATTATGTTATTCTACTCTACAACGTCCATTTCATTGTAAGTAGTACCTATAATATTTAACACTAAGTGTCGGCAGTCTATTATAATTGGCGCACATTTCATGTTAATTTGAATCTAAAATGATTAGAAAAGATTTTTTAAAGTTAAAAGTCCTTTATCAAGATTAAAATAATCTATCTCAGTAAATGTTTAGAAATGAGTCTTTGTTTTAAACCTTTCTTTTATAGGTTTTAAAATATAGTCTTAGTCATCTGGTAACACTTGAGGATCAGCCACATACTCAAAAACTAAAGACATAATTGTAAAAGCATGGTTACGAATAGAAATTGCAGCTATAACTGTAGATAAGTATAAGCTAACAAGCTAAAATAATCTGAAACGCTCCCATTGACTTTAGAATAAGCTATTAAGTGGAAACTCATACGATTGCCATGAAAACAGCCGTTCACGGGAAACGGTCTCGTGTTAACACGATATTAGCGACAATATTCATGCAAAGTGTCGGTAAACAAATAAATAGTGGTACCAACGTCTGCGAATAGTACCACCTACTGTGAATAGTACCAACTACTGTAACGTTTATGATCGTATCTTGGAATTTTACTGAGAACTCCTTATCTGAGGTTTAGTTGGAATAGATTTCCGTTGTATACGTAACATAACATAACGCCTGTGTGCTCCGAAGGGGTTAGCAGAGGTGCGCATATAGTACACCCACATTTCGCCAGTTATGTTCTAGGTCCCAATGTAATAGGGGGCGAGCCTATTGCCATCAACTGGGCTCCGTGCTGCTACTGAGACTGACTTAATGTAAGAACCCAGTAACCCTTTGCCTGACCTAGGATTCGAACCCAGGACCTCGTGAACCAGAGGTCGCGCTTAGCTACCACTAGACCAACGAGGCAGTCATATTAGAAATCCATACTTTTTAATCACCTTAACAACTACAAGTTAACTTTCTTAATTTATATTAAGTTTTTCTACTGTAATAGGGTTCACTGTTTTTTCGAGATTTTTTATAGTTATATTTGATTATGGCTGCCTCGTTGGTCTAGTGGTGGCTAAGCGCGACTTCCGAGCACGAGGTCCTGGGTTCGAATCCTGGGTCGGGCAAAGTGTTACTGGGTTTTTCCATTAGGTAATTCTTAGTATCAGCACGGAGTCTGGATTTGTGCCCGGTTGATGGCAATAAGCTCGCCCCCTATTACATTGGGACCTAAAACATAACTGGCGAAATGTGGGTGTACTATATGTGCACCTCTGCCTACCCCTTCGGGGAACACAAGCGTGATGTTATGTTATATTTATGTTTTATATTTGAGTTTATAAAAAGACAAAATCTATTTACAGCTCCTGGCCACGAAAAAGGCGAAGAAAACGAAGCATGCTTGGACGATCTAAAAACAATTGAACAGTGAACATCTACGTTCAACCAAGAGTGTAGAGTGAATTTCATGGACCATCGGATTCGATCCCAATCCCCAGCCAGAAGGTTGGATCAGTTCCCGTTTTATCTAACATTGCCTTCCATACAAGCCGGTGTAGAAATCCCTGCCACTCGACGTTGGCTTACCCCATTTTTAATAAAACATTTTCACTGGGATTCAATACAGATTTTTTTGATATTAAAACAGTTGTTTTGTTATTGTGTAAAAATATTTTCTGATGAGGTTTTAGGAGAGTATTTCTCTGATATTTTTGGAAACATAAATAGCTTTCCTCTTATTAATGTTGGACAATTATACTCTCTTCATAATTATTGCTGGTCTATCTACAGATATTTCATTTATGCATTTACTATATGGTATTTCAGCGGAAAACAATATGGAGATGGTTATATAACTAATATAATTGTCATTTTTTAACACGTCGCTCCACACTAGGAACTATTGTATCGTGAATGCGTTAAATTCGCGAATACATGTAGCGGGTAACACAGCGGGGCGCAGCTAGAAAAACAATAATTATAGCCTTTAAGTAACATAACTACATAACTAATGTCTATTCTACTCCACTTTATAAACAACTAGATGCGCCCCGCGGTGTTACCCGCTACATTTTTTCGGGATAAAAAGTAGCCTATGTTAATCCAGGGTATCAGCTACCTCCATATGAAATTTCATTAAAATCCATTCAGTAGTTTTTACGTGAAAGAGTAACAAACATCAATCCATACTCACAAACTTTCTCGTTTATAATATTAATAGGGATGAGGAACTCGTTATGCACAGATCTCCTATTTGATTCATATAAAAAGACAACATCACAAATCCCCTATTATTTCCACATATTTCCCCTTCTAAACAAACCGACTGCTTCCAAACAAAATGATCTGGCCAATTATATGGCAGAATACAGCCCCTTTAAACTTATATAACGACGTATCACAAAGAAAATGGTCCCATTAAAAATGTATCCCCAACTTAATAGGGGGGAGACTATAAAAACTCTTGTAAAGTGCAAGTTGTTTAGAAACAACGGCTATGTCGTAAACAAAGAGTTTTGTTCTATATTACCTGTACCCGAGATAACTACGGCAGACCCGACTATATGGCATATTAAATGAGGATTCAAACTAAATTATATTTAGTCGTTTATTCTAGTTTTTTTATTTGTTCGGGTGGGTTTTCAGTGCTTAAGGCCTACGCTTTACAGCCTATAATTGTGTGCGCTGTAGATAAATGCCTTGCTTTATATATCTGTGTTATAATAGGGTAGGTGACACCATTAAACTATCTTCTAAGCGATGCAATCTTGAATGGCAAAATTAAATTGTAGCCGCCCGAAAATCCACCGCGAACAGCGACCAATAATGCCGAGGCCCTACTTCTAAAAAAATGCCTTATTTTCCCCTAAAACCCTATATATTTTTAATGAACTGTAAAATTCAATTCTTATTTGCTAGTAAGCATTTTTAATAGTGAGTCATTGAGTTGGCAAATTAGTAACGTCACAGGTTCCTATTTCCATACAAAATCTATGTAGAATAGCGTTTTGACAGCTCATAAATAGTATTTCAATTGATTGGTAGTGTCAAACACCCAATTATGCTTTGTCGATGTCGTTACCCACATATAAAGTCAAAACTGGCCGGTAATAATAAAGTAGTTGACGGAAACACGCATGAAGACCATTTACCAAGACTTTTCAAATAAACAATTCATGAATCGAAGAACGAAGAAGTTCAGTGTACTAGGCTAGAACAGTAAATAATTTTATCTAAACCAACATAACGAAATTTTGAGTAATGCTTTAAGTCCCCGGTTGTAACAATATATCCAGAAATCATTTTCTTCGAGCAGTAAGACATCCAAAAGTAATCCATCCTGCGTTACATTTGGAAACCACTAAATATTCCAAGTATATGAACTCTATATCAGCTTAGAGTGGATCGGAGAGCCAATGACAGGGAAGAGTCAATTATACGCAAGAATGGCTTACAAGAGAGAGATCAATTCGGCTTTATCACGACTGTTTGAGTGGCGTAAGGTATAAGAAGATAGCGTGGTTTACACTTAGTGTCGTTTCTGTTCTAGGACCCTAGATGAATTGCAAACCCCTAGACGTACAGCCACCCTAGACATGTGGTAAAAGGCTGGATGAATAGAAATTGAATAGAATGACTGTCGGACTTAATTAGGCATTTTCTACCAGTCAACCGTAGAGTGATGCAGATTTTACCAGTAGTCAATGCACTGAGCATTGATTGGGAGCAAACGTTAACCATTTACTTATAACATTATATAAACGATGACCTGATTAGCGCCGTGGCTAAGCGATTGGACTGCTGCGCTTAGGGGTGGCGGGTTAGATTCCCGCACGAGGCAAAACTTTGTGCGAAACACAGATTTTTGTCTCGAGCCTAAGTGTTTGTTTATGAGATATTTTATGTTTGTGAAACGCAGCCACACACAGGAGAAATTCCTAGTGTGGGGCGACGAAAACATTAAATACCTATAAATAAACTACTTCCGATTTCCCAAACGAAAAATACCGTAAAAATGGTAAACAAAGCACTCACGTGTTAAAAATATTCGGATAATCCAGATACGTTGAGTGCTTGTTGTAGACTGATTGGTGTGGGGGCAATTTACGCATTTAACAGTTTAAGTGATATCATTATGATCCGTTTGCTTCAAATTAAATGGGCATAATGTGTCATGAGAATATTTGTAATAGTATATATATACTGTCTCTAGTATATAGACTGCCTTGTTTGTCTAGTGGTAGCTAAGCGCGACTGCTGAGCACGAGGTCCTGGGTTCGAATTCCGGGTCGGGCAAACTGTTACTGGGTTTTTCCATTAGATAATTCTCAGTAGAAGCACGGAGTCTGGATTTGTGCCCAGTTGATGGCAATAGGCTCGCCCCCTATTACATTGGGATCTAAAAAACATAACTGGCGAAATGTGGGTGTACTAAATGTGTACCTCTGCCTACCCCTTCGGGGAATACAGATTAGCGCTGTATGCCGAGATACAGGATATTTCTTAGTCCGGCTACAGATGCTCCCACTTTATGTAGTACTATAACAATTAACCTATAAGTTTTTGTAACTAAAGTATTGTACTAAATTTTGGAGAAATAAATTTATATTATTATTATTATTTATAGCAGAAACGTTACCGTCATTAAATAGAAACTACATAATACTATTCGCAGGTCTACTGGAAGATTTTATATAACATAACATCACGCCTGTATTCCCCGAAGGGGTAGGCAGAGGTGCACATATAGCACACTTTTATTTTGCCAGTTATGTAATAAGTCCTAATGTAGGGGGGCGGACCTATTGCCTATAATCAGGTACAAATCCAGACTCCGTGCACTGAGAATTGCCTGATGGAAAACCCCAGTGACACTTTGCACGACTACATTCGAACCCAGAACCTCAACAGACGCGCTTAGCTATCAAATAGCGGGAATCGAACCCGCAACCCTTAGCGCAGCAGTCCAATCGTTTAACCACTGCGCCAATCAGGCCATCAATAGCCTTCGATCCGCATCTGTAACTTATACCCCCAAAACAAAATCAAATCGCTTCAGCTTCTAAATCGCGCCAACAGCTTAGTTATACGGAGGTAGGCAAGAGGAATAATCGTCTAATTGTATTGAAAGCAGAGGTGAGAGCCGCTCAATTTGTTTCATTTCGACCTTTATTTACAGACCAGCGTCGGCCCTGTATTTTTATAAATAAACTAGCTGTTGCCCGCGACTTCGGCTGCGTGAATTTCGTGGTACGAAAAATAGATGTTGGCCGATTCTCAGACCTACTCAATACGCTCACAAAATTTCATGAGAATCGGTCTAGCCGTTTCGGAGGAGTATGGGAACGAAAACTGTGACACGAAAATTTTATATATATAGATAAAGTTTAAGCGTCTGTTTGTACTATCAAAATATCTCATGTAAAATATGTCGTGTAATATAAATTACAAAAATAAAAATTACAGATTTTTACTGAATGCATAGTAGTATATTACGATAGCTCTAACATAAAAAAACTTTGAAGTTTTTCTTTGTCTGTCTGTTTGTTCCGGGTAGTCTCCAAAACTGCTGGACCGATATTGACGGGACTTAAGGGCAAGTAGCTGAAGTTATAAAGAGTAACTTAGCCTACTTTAAATTTTGGAAATACAGGCTCTGCGAAAATAATGCGGGCAAAGTTGCGGGTTATAGCTAGTCTCAGTTATAATGGACTTTGTTACTCAATATTAAAGGAAATTATAAAAATACAATTTTTTGAGTCCCTCTTTGTGATTTAGAATATTATTTTTCTAATTAAGAATGACATTGAGTTGAGCTCGGAGAAATTAACTTGTAAAATGTTTAGTGGTATTCACTTTCTTTTTCTGAAAATATAAATAAAATTTGAAATCTTTTTCTGGATGGTTTCAAATGTCCATTTAATTCTGATATTTTTATTCTTATCATTGTGTAATTTATTGACATGATAATAATATTAAGCTGGTACTATTTTGAATTCTTTGACAAAAAATTGTTGATGGAATAAAAAATATATATAGATAGATAGAGTATGCTTTATTGTACACCAATAATATAATTGTTTGACTAGACATTATTAAAAAGATGGCTTACACTAAAGTCATAATGAACAAGAAGATGTGAATGGTAGAGCCCAGAGAATATAGTACCTATGTTCATCCTAATTCCTCTATTGTACTTAAGCATCGCGATAACCATCCGTCATGCATTGAATTTGAGTCTTGTTGCAAGGTAAATAAAGTTCAAACTATACTGACAAAGATGAGCGTAGCTAACGCGTAGTGCTTTACGAATCGCCTTGACAAACTGCAGCATAATTTTTTAAGGTCATGTAAACAGTAGTAGCAAATGGAAATCCGTGGTCTCTGCCTACCCCTCAGGGAAACAGGCGTGACTTTATGTGTGTGTGTGTGTGTGTGTAAATAGTAGATTTTCTATAGTTGTTGGTAGTTTTAGTGTCAATACTCACAGTTAACATTAAGTATGATCCGCTTGCTGACGGCGGGAGGCACGTCATTGGCCGCGATGCACAGGAACGCGCCCATCTGCCGGCGGTCCACGCGCCACAGCGGCAGGGAGCTGCCTGTGTAGCTCTCCACTAAATAGACAAATATATAATAAATTATAAACATATGAGTATCGGAAAGGCTATAAAGGCTATTCTGCAAAAAGGGCAAGTGAGGAGTACCCTCAACCGAAGAGCGTGTATGAGGAATGTGATGCGTGTGAATGAAGCAAAAGGAGTATGCCAGGATCGTAGCAAATGGAAATCCGTGGTCTCTGCCTACCCCTCAGGGAAACAGGCGTGACTTTATGTATGTATGTATTTATTATAAACATCCATGATGATAATAACTTTCATGAGTGTTACCTATATTATTTACTATATATTCCGGTTATACTCACGTTTGTATTCGGGATTGCCTGACTAGTTTGCGAACAGGAGTTCGGCTCGCGACTCTGCCGCGTAACCAGACTATAAATAAGGGCTCCGTTTGATTTTTGAGTTCGAAACTAGTAGGGCATTCCCGAATACACACGTGAGTATAACCGGAATATATAGTAATAATACACTTAATAATATTTCATTTAAAGAAATGGCACGTGTAAAATATTAAAAAAAATTAGCATTCCAATACGTAGTTGCTACGACGTAGGCGTTATGCTACGGACTGCTACGGCTGCGTAGCGTATAGCTATCTGCTACAGTGAAACCTAGACCGTGTGTTTAATTGTAAACAACATTATGACTATTTTCTTTTGTATAATAATTGTATCCACCCTCTATAAGAATAGTGGTCTTTGAATCTCAATACAAAAATAACTCCGAAATGAAAACGTCCGCATGTACAAAGCAGTTTTCGCTCCAAAAACTTTTCCAATAGTATCGTGACAAATGATTTCTTTTGTCTTCCGTTTCTGGTGACTTGAAGGCTCCTTAAGTATGCAGTGTTCCGGACCATTGACTCTTGAGATTTCCCTCTAACAATTGATGTGACGTATTTTTTTTAAATAGGCTTTTGTGGGTCTATCGAATTCCTATACATGAGGTGTATGTAATTTCCAAGAAAAATTGTTAAGATGAAAACGAGTACCTACAAGTTTCAAGAGGCTTCAAATGAAACGAACAATAATTTTGTGGTATTGATTGGTATTATATACCAAAATAGAACAAGTAACCTAATTTACGTGGCCTCTTTTAAAAGGAAACAATGGCTACTATTGTGTTGAGTGAAATAGATAATTCTGGAACATTTACAATTAACAAGCTGTGATGTAGTGAAGATCAATTGATTCTGGGTAATTAAGAATATTAATATGTTTTTGTTATAGGGGGTTACGAACAAGATTTTAAACTTGATACGAAAACCCGATTTTA
Organism: Abrostola triplasia; assembly: GCA_946251915.1. Classification (NCBI taxonomy): domain Eukaryota; kingdom Metazoa; phylum Arthropoda; class Insecta; order Lepidoptera; family Noctuidae; genus Abrostola; species Abrostola triplasia. The sequence continues at coordinate 9,768,464 of OX276435.1, forward strand.
AATTTTATTTTTTTAATTTTCATATGGCCATACAGATTGTACTGTGTGTGCGGGAGTGATCCGACATATTTGTTATGCATTTACCGACCCCCTAAAATTAACAAGAAAGATAAAACGAAACAATTTCTCGAAGAATTACGTATTATACTTGAAAATATACCGAGGAAAAATAACTTAATTATATGTGGAGATATAAATATAAATTTATTAAAAAGCCAAGATTGCCGCGTAATGGATTATGAAACTTTATTAGCTGAATTTGGATTAATTAAATGCATAAATAAAATAACACGCAAAGAAATAATGAAAGAAAATATAGTTGAATCATGTTTAGACCATATATACATTAGGGCAACTTCTGCAAATATTAATTCCGCGGTAATACAGCAAAAAATATCGGATCACTACCTAGTGTCGGCCGCAGTGCAGTGGAACCGCGCTTCTGAGAATTGCGAGCGAGCTGGCAACAGCGTCAGTGCATCGCGCGGGCGATCGGATGACCGGAGTGGGGGAACTATGCCTACCGCGAGTCGCCGCACGCGCCGTGTCCTTGACAATCGATTAGTTAGAGAACGATTATTGGATACCGATTTTAAAACATTATTGTCTATCGAATGCCCTCAAGTTTTGTATAATTCTCTGAAGCAAATATTTAACGACATCTATAATGACTGCTATAAAATTGTACCTATTAGTGTAAGTTCTAGAAACAATAAAGGTTGGATTACAGATTATTTAAAAAAATTAATAAAGGAGAGAGATAGACTTTTTAAGGTGTGGAGTAGAGATCCAAAGAATATGCTTAAAAGATTAGAATATACTAAATATAGAAACAAATGTTATAAAACCATAAATAAATGTAGCAATGAATATGATAGACAGAGTATAATTAAATGTAATAAAAATATTAAAAAGATATGGGATAGAATAAATATATTATTAGGAAAAAGTAAACAATCAGTAGATTCTACGATATTATCTAATATGAGCATGAAGGGAAACGCGAAAGATATAGCTGATGGGTTTGCGACTACTTTTGATGAGGAAATAAATATGTGACGATAAATGGTTAAGTAGATGTAATTACGTGCAAAAATCTGACAGAAATATGAGATGGCAGCCAGTGAGTGCTAACTACGTAAGTAAAATAATTAAAAATATGAACGCTAACAAATCTCCTGGGAGCGATCTCATACGTATGTCTGATTTAAAATTAATAACTAACAAAATAAGTCCTATCATCGCGAATTTGATTAATTTATCCGTCGAGAAACACAAGTTTCCTGATATACTGAAAGAAGCAATAATACGTCCCATATATAAAAAAGGCGACCATAAGTCTTACTCTAATTATAGACCAATAGCTATTTTATCAAGTATTGGCAAAATTATAGAAAAATGTATCGTAAATCAACTTGGGAACTATTTACGTACAAATAGTATTATAAACAAATCGCAGCACGGCTTCCAAAAAGGCAAAAGTACTTCTACATTATTGTCCAATTTTACTAATGAAATTAACAGCTCTTTACATGATAAAAAATTTGTAGTCGCAATATTTTTTGATTACAAAAAAGCCTTTGATACCTTAGAAACCAACACGCTAATGACATCTTTAGAAGAATGTGGAGTGGAGAAGCCTCTGAAAGAATGGTTCAGAGACTACCTCACTTCACGCTCTTACCGGGTCATGATAAACAACACGCTAAGCGATGAAAAAATGGTCCGATGTGGGGTGCCGCAGGGCTCGGGAAGTGGTCCGGTGTGTTATTTAATGCATGCTAATAGTCTGTGTAATGTGTTACAACATTGCTCAGCGCATATGTTCGCGGACGACCTGTGTGCCTTGCGAGCCGGTACGGACCTCGCTGAAACGTGCCGACTAGTTCAGCAAGACGTGGACGCAGTAATGAAATGGTCTCACGATAACGGAATAGTAATAAATCCGGAGAAAACACAATATATAATTATACATTCACCCTATTTGCCAATAAAGGAAAATCCGCTACCATTATTCACACACACTTATGATTGCATTCATGGTAACCGAGTCAATTGTAGTTGCAAACCTATTCAGAGAGTAAAATGTGTAACTTATCTGGGTGTTAAAGTTGATGAACATTTCTCATGGATAGAACATATCAATTTCTTGTGCAATAAACTTAGAACAATGTTAAGTAAATTTTATCACTTAAGTTATCGAGTACCTAATAGTACTCTAAAATTATTATACATATGTATGGTGGAATCAGTAATTGATTATGCACTTGATTGCTATGGACTTACATTTAAATCCCACATTGAAAAAATAGAAAATATACAAATGAGATTCCTAAAAATAATAGTGAACAAAAAAACTAAAACTAAAGTTAAACACGATTATTATAAACTATTTAAAATTTGTAAAGTATTACCAGTCAGTCTCAAACATAAATACATTCTCGCAACCAATAACCATGGCAATCCAGAGTATAATTCATTATTAATAAATGTGTGTAACAAATATAACACCCGAGCGATGTCGTCAGGTAAATACATAGTACCAAAAGTAAATAATGTCTATGGAGACAGAACATTAAAAAAGCGTATACCCTATATACTAAATAGCTTACCTCCCTATGTCAGGGACGAAAAAACGAAATGTAAATATAAGAATAAACTTAAAAACTATTTAGTCAACACACTACCATAAATACCTTAATGTGCAAGCATACTTCCTAATTAATATTATATAGTTTAATATATATACATAGTTCTTTATATATATATATTTATGTTTAAACTAGTAAGTAACAAGATCCAACAGACAAACTATGTCTATAGTTTTGTTGGACAATTAATGTATGTCATAAAAATATCATGTACCTTTATAAATAAATAAATAAATAAATAATAATAATAAATATTGTGTTTTTTTTTATTGACTTTTTCTCTATCTATGGGGATTTTGGCACTCTCCCCCCCACTTTCCTAGGGTAGGTCTTTGTTCAACAGTGGACGTCTTTTAGCTGGTGATGATGATAATGATGATGGGCTCTATTCCTTGTAACGAGCAGTTAAAGGCTTATATGCTGTGCTAGTGCTTGAAAACTTTGAACAGTCGGGAAAAAACTTACCTTTATAAAAATCTCTTCCACCGACTTTCTTCAACAACATCGGCTCATGGTCCTCCCGTCTCCACGTGATCTTAGGTGGGGGGTGGCCGGTAGCCCTGCAGAGAAGCGTCACGTTCTCCAACTCCTGCGCTGACACATCTGCTGATGTCTCCTCGTTGATGATGTCCGGAGGAACTGAGAGGAAAAGAGAATATTTGCATTGTGACAAAATATACTTCTAGCTGTGCCTTGCGGTTTCCTCTGCGTTCAATTTGCATTCATGCAGGAACCGCAAAGCATAGCCAGTTTATAAATCTTTTCATAGCTTACATGTTATGCTGCTATTGAACCTATATTATTTTAGGGTTTCATCAAAAACTCTCCACTAGTTTTTGTGTGAAGGAGTTACAAACATCAATCCATTTTTCCTCCACTTTCGCTTCATAATACTAGTTTATAGGGATGATTATTATATTGCAGACTAGATTATAATTATCAATTTGTATCAATCAATTTGTGAATATATCACAGACTTATATAATACATGTTATAAGAACCCAAAATGTCCCACACCGCAAACTCTTCAGTAATCCCCTACCACCACTCTCTTTCAATATATAACTATATTATTTACTTTCATAATATCGTACGCATTACATTTACAAACACGAAACTGCCATGCGCACGCCTACAACCCACAGAAAGGTTTCTATAGCGTCTATTCTATTTTGTTCCGTATCTGTAAAACGATAAAGGAAATTACAAACCAGATTAGGATTAGCGAAGGTCACTGTTACCTGATTTTCGACAAAGATCTGATAATTTTTACCTTTTCCACGTGAATCCAACGTGACAAAAAACCAAATTTTATCTAACAGAATTTTGACTCAAAATAAAACAAAATTACATAATTTCTGAATTTGTTTTTATAATATATTTGACAAATTATTTATTTTCTTATTTAATATATTATTATGTTTTATATTTAAAGACTGTCTGTTTTCTGTGAACTAAGTTTATTTTTATAGACCTTTAAGAACATCTTAAAAAACGCAATTTAAAAAAAAATACGCATTTGGCTTCATTTCTCACAATTTAATCGAATCTCATATTTCAACTTTAAAGTTCATGTACTTTTTCACTATTGTACCTTATACAATAGTCACAAAAGTAAGTCAAAATCAATACTTATCAAGTTGGTTGAACACTCCTTACGATGAAACTTGAGGCGTCTTTGGCAAACTTGTTCAACTCCTTTATAGATTAAATCAGTACAATTAACAGTTCAACTTGGGTGGACTAGGCTTTTACCTTTCTCCAGATGTCGGTGTGATGAGCATTTGTGGGTAATTGTGTTTTGTTGCCCACTTGTGATTTAATAGGTAATATTATAGTGATTATCAAACGATTTCTAAGTAACTTTTACTAAAATAATTAAAAATGGTTTATTTTTACCTTAAGTACTGAATAGATCGTGTACTTAGATGATCTACTTATTGTATCGGAAAATTATAATATAAATAATTATGTAACCGCTTGTAATTACTTATAAAGACAATTGACAATTAGTATGAATGTCAATATACAGAACTAAAAAATGAGAGACCAAATATAATAATTATAATAATACTTTGATCATTTTTAACTATTTATTTTTGTATATATTATTTTTATTTTTAGAATTAAGTTGTAAAATATTACATAGATTTTACTGATAATTAAATTAATATAATATGACAGTTGACAGAAATAACTGCCTAGCTTCATTTTTACCGTCATGACCCATATCAAATAAGTGGATGCCCAGTTATACAAATCTACATTAAGACCAAACCAACATTTTTATGGTCCTTATTTTAATAGTAATATATTACGGGTTTGTTGCTTTTCGCGGGATTAAGTCATTCCCTAAGAAAAATCCGGCATGGCTTACATTGGGATGTAGGTCAAGTACGCAGAGCTTCTAAAAGCTTTTTAATCTTATATGAAATGGCACACTTAGCCTTTTACTCAATAAAACATCCATCTCTACCGGCTTAAGCATAATGAACATACCCTCATTTAATTAAAATAAAATCAATTACGTCACGAAGTCTAACTTCCCCATATTTAATCAATCTTTTTTACAATTCGAAAGAAAATCTTCAGAGACTACCGGCGCGATATTACATATTAAATTCGTCTCCACAGAAAGTTACGCGTTGGGTACCTTAGAGACATAGTAAAAATTCAATATTGAAATCCATACTTCAAAACTTGAGAATTGAAAAAAAAGGAATAAACCCCCAGAACTAATTTGAGCTGCGAACGATAAAACTTGGCGCCCACCTTCAATGGCGCGGAGAAATAACGTTAACTTCTCTTAAGGTGATTTATTTTTCTGAAGAAAATACTTTTCCAACGTTCATTCGAGACGTTTCATTGATATTGAGTTTTGTTCTAAGTTCTACGTAAGTACTTTGAAATGTTTTGAAGCTTCGGATCCGTCCCCTATCCTTAATAAGCTTAGGACTTCCTCTTTTTATTTTTACCTATTACTCGTTTAAGAATCGTTCGTTCGAGGTTTTTATTAAAAAAATATATTCCCCTTTGTTTAAAAAGTTTCCCATTTTGTTTGTTGCTGTGTAATTTACTTAAGTTTTTTACACCTTTTGAATATCGCTGTGTGATGGGGGAGCAATTTCCCTTTTAATTTACGGTTTGGACCATACTAAATACTTAGTCGTATTTAATTAAAAATCCCGAGGGCGCTTACATTTTGATGGAAACTAAATGAGATTAAATTACAGGATTAATAATATAAACGGGGATGTAATTCAAATTTGCGTGTGTATTGGGTTTTCAGATATTGAAGCATGGATGTTACCATCATTATTACACAAGAAAATACCTAATATTTAAGAGAGGGATCAGGAACATGATTATTGTATAAAAGTAACGTTTTCAATAACCGTTGACTTGATCTACACATAAACTAGTACCTTATATAAACTCCGTCAATACTCTATACTAGTGTCATAGATAGGCGTAATTTATATGTTTGGATGTAAGGCGAAACCTTCTAAACTTTACGTTAAAAATTATATTTGTTTTAAATTACGTTTAGAGTATCCTTTCACGGTGGACAATGGACAAAGACTTCCTAGAAATCAACGCAGACGAGATTTTTAACTGATTCTAGTATGTTTTAATTTCAATGCGTATGCCAAAATAACAAACAAGTTTTTTTATACAAACAACATAAATTAAAATCGGAAACAGAAAAAAATTTCGAAACTGAAAATTCAAGTTCTCACCATAGACATCGATGCACCCAATCTGCCACTTCATGCTTGGCTGCGTGTTGATCTGGCACATGTAGCAGCCGCGGTCTTCGGCACGGAGAGGTCTGATCCTCAGCTGCCATGTACTGGGAGTGTCCAGGCTCACTGAGTAGCGAGGACTGAGGACTACTCGATCGTTGAGCGATAAAACCGTTTGGTCTTCTGCTCGTAGCCACCCCACCTAAAACAAAATGGATGGTACATAACATAACATCACGCCTGCATTCCCCGAAGGGGTAGGCAGAGGTGCACATATTATAGTACACCCACATTTCGCATTTACGTTTTTAAGTCCCAATGTAATAGGGGGCGAGCCTATTGCCACCAACCCGGCACAAATCCAGACTCCGTGCTGTTACTGAGAATTACCCAATGGAAAAACTCAGCAACACTTTGCCCGACCCGGGATTCGAACCCAAGACCTCGTGTTTAGCAGTCGCGCTTAGCAACCACTAGACCAACGAGGCGATCAGAATAACAATAGATGGTAAAAATTCTTAAATCACGTGAAACTGTTGGTGATTTGTCTATTTCCTTAAACGGGATTAAGGGATTTAGATGCAATAACCATGGTCTTTATTGGTTTGAAGATTTTGTCAAAAGTCTAAAGTAATTAATTTACTGTAAACCTCATGCCTTTTAATAATTTCCTTTTAAAATAAATGTATTGGTAGAAGAATACTGGGGCAACTTGATAACAAGACAACGTTGTACTTGGTAAAGCACAAAGAGAAGTGAGGCATACAATGTCGCACAATATTCTACACGGCGTAGCCAACTTTAATTTAAAACTTAAAATGTCGTCTCACGTTTCAAATTACATGAAGTATCTGCAAAATAAAACTACTCGTAAAAGCAGTTGCATTCAAATAAACGATTCCTCACCAATCCACGATTCGAAGCGAAGGCATTTTAAAATGCGCAAATTAGTTTTTGCTCTTCCATAGTTGCAACAGTACAGAATTTACATCTCATCCCGCCAAGTCACCGGGTCTTCTATTTAATTTACTCGAGACTGCAGTGAGGCCGCAGGCTCTTTGAATTTTAAACAGGGATTAACGTGAACGTACATTGACGAAATGTAACACTAAGAATACAAAGTTTTTGAAACATTTGTTTCTGAATTGGTTTTATTTTTGTTGTTTGAAGATATGAAAGTGCAGGATGCAGAAATGTAACATCTGTATTCCTCAAGGGATTTTGTGTAGAAATGCATTCACGTATGCACGTTATATAAGTGTGTGCTGTTCGGAAAGAAGCTGACACTAAAATCAGAATAATTTAAAAAAGTATTCAAACGATTTGGCCAAGTTTTGTTACAACAACAACATAACATCACGCCTGTATTCCCCGAAGAGGTAGGCAGAGGTGCACATTTAGGACACCCACATTTCGCCAGTTATGTTTTAGGTCCCAATGTAATAGGGGGCAGGCCTATTGCCATCAACCGAGCACAAATCCAGACTCCGCGCTGCTACTGAGAATGACCTAACAGAAAAACCCAGTAACACTTTGCCCGACCCGGGATTCGAACCCAGGACCTCGTTCTCAGCAGCCGCGCTTAACAACAACTAGACCAACGAGGCAGTCTTTCGTCGTCATCAATCGTAAGTTTTGTTACCTTTTTAGACTATTATTATTGTCTGTTCTTCCTCAATACCTATTTCATAAAGATAAGAATCCACAATTTTAATAAAGCACTACAATTTTTCAAGATAAACAGAACTGTAACCACAAAAAGCGGACCATAATTAATAATTTCACTCTCTTCACAATACGTAATAATGCTAACAACATCACATCTATTAAGAGGAAAGATAAGGGGCCAAAGCGAACATATAATAATGTGTACCATTACCCTCCATTTGTAGTTTCTCAGAAATTAATCTCAGAATAACATCATTATCTTTTACAATGTTTGCTCCGTAATGCATGATGCTTCCATTATCAAGTACAACATTCATTTCTAATGCTCCATCTATGTTATTCCTTCTTATGTGTGCGTTTGTATTGTGTCTCTGTTTACCCTTATTTCGTCTTGTGTGAGAGTAATTGTCTGTTGGAGTGTTTCGATTTTCGGTCTGTTTCATGTATCACTCAGCCTTTGTGTTATCTTTCAGGATATTTGTATCATTTGTCTGCTACTTAATTCACCGTCATTTCTGGTTGAATGGATATGAAAAGCTTAAAATATCCTTTTGGTAATTTCATCATCATCAGTCGGAACACGTCCACTGTTCAACAAAGGTTTCCTCCTTAGAGTGGGGGGGGGGTTCTTATAATTTCCACGCTTGGCAAGCGGCTTTGGTATTGCAGTATTGTTGGTGAAGTTACAAAAGACGCTGCTGCCCATCTTCTGGGTTTTCCCTTAGTCGCCTCTTATGACACCCACGGGAGGAAAGGGGGTGGTCAATTCTAGGCCAGATACCACTCGGCAAATTGGTTAACTTTCTACAAAGTTCAAAGGTTTCACACATTTGAGAAACCCATAGAAAAGATGAACCAATTTATTATACGTGCCCTTAGGATGTTTGGTGAATAAATCTCTATTCTCTAAGCCACTATATATTTCCTTTCAATAAGGCTATAAAATTAATAACCCTGTCCCTTTTATTTATCAAAATTGATATAACAATGTCTAGTAACAAATTTTCGGGTGAAATTGGTACTTTGTTTGTTAGAAAATTAATGGATACTCCAAATTAATTTTAGTTGAGTGCGAGCCTTTATCTGTTTCAAATAATATTTTAACTTATAATTAATCTTACGCTTAATGAATGTTATTCTGTGAAACCATTTTTATTTTGAGAAGATTTTAAAAATTGTTCTTAATTATTATTTTGTTAATTATTTTGAGAAAGTCTGCCAGTTTATTTGTTAGGCTATTGTTATTTTTGTTATGTTAGTGTATAATAAAGATAAATATTCTTTTATTTTAGTCAACAAGTTATCTACGCTGTCATGATGCAGAATATAATGTATTTTATTACAGAGTTAATAACGTTATGCCATGTGACTTTCTTTATAACGCGGCTATCGTAATTTTTACTTGTGTTCAACATTTGTGTGTAACATTTAATAAATGCTACACCCATTATTCGTAAAATAAAAGAAACGTTGTCTTTTTCAAATATGGATACTCCTAAAATTTTGATAGTTAGGTACAAAAATTAAGGTATTAAAATAATCTTAATTTTGTAAGTTTATAATAAATAAATAACAAAACAACAACATTTATTGAATATTTATGAGAAAATAAGTAAGTTATTTAATTTATTTAACACAAGCTTTTAAATCAAAAGTACCACAATATTATATTCAAAAATTTATTTCAATCGGATGTCAAAAAGTGGTTCTAATTTAGATTGCGAGATTTGACCTAAACAACTCATATACATACATACAAACATTGCAAGTTAAATGTAAGCTCGTAAAAAAAATTTATAGTAGACATATAACATTTCACGTAATTTATCGAACTTAAATATTAAAGGATCTTAAAATTGAAGTGTTGTGAAAAATAAAGTCGTTCCATTTTCTACTTTATTTTTATAACGTTAACGTCTATTATATCATTTTCCACCAAATAAAGATGTACTCAACAAAATGATACGTTTAAATTTCCTGTAGCTCTTATGTATTGCTACCGAATGCACCGCTCGCTTTGTGGTACACTTTCTATAAGGGGAGAGTCCCCTCCGAGTTCGGTAGAAATAAGATATTTCAAGAAATGAGTTGGGAACAAATACGATGCTCTCATAAATAATTTATGTTCTATAAATGAAATATGAAATCAAGACAGTAAAAGAAATTTAAAAATGCATGGGAATTTGTTTAGAATGTTACAGATATGATTTTTTTTATTACAATTACAGTACATACAGTATTTAGAAGAAAGTTTCCAACAAAACCGGTCAGAAGTGATTTAATGATTGGATGGGTAAAATTACCATGACATGAGCAAAAACGGATATTGCAAAACTAAGTTTCAGAGACAAGTACCTCAAGATCTTTATTAAGTTAAGGAAATCCCTACTAATATTATAAACACGAAAGTTTGTAAGTATGGATGGATAGTTATTACTCTTTCACGTAAAAACTACTGTATGGATTTTAATGAAATTTCATATGGATCACACACAGCTGTCACCCTGGATTAACACATAGGCTACTTTTTATCCCGAAAAAATGTAGTGGGCAACACCGCAGGGCGGAGCTAGTAAACAAAAATATATTTTGTTAACTATATATAAATAATGTATTAGAGCAAACAAAACTGAGGAATTATACGTTATTAATAGTACTCAACTTTTGTAAGGCACTACTGTCAAGCGAATTAAAACGAACAATACCAGACTTCAGTTAACACCCTCGTGATGTTATTCATCATGAATTCAAGAAGATATGAGAGTATTATAAACAAAAAGGCCAACAATCTTCACCAAATAAACGGCGTATATCAAAACAGTTATCAAACATCGCACATTTGCCGACTACACTACCCTATTCTTGTACATTTTATTAGCCCATTGTTGCTTCAAGAGCGATGGGCCTCTCTCCCTGCCTTTGTTCGTCTCGAGGAGCGTTTTCAACGAATTCTGACGGGCACCATTAATTTAATACGCAATAGTGATGGTCCAATTACTTAAAATGCTGCTGGAAAATCTTTAGGCTATTTTATAGTGATATTCGTGCCAAGTTCGGTAAATTTAAGACAACTAAGATCGGGATACAAATGGCCGATATAGCTGAATAAGCAGACTCTGCTGTCATGTTGGCGTTATCGGGATTAGTGCGCCACAAATTGTCGAGGGAATCTAAGCTGCAAGTATTACTCCAACCGATTTACAAACTGGTGTGAGTAATATTTGCCAAAGTTTAAGTAACCATTAAAAGGAAGCTCAAAATTGAGGAGCTGTATCTATTTAGAACTAGCTTTTGCCCATGGCTTCGCCTGCGTTATGTAGCCTTTCTCGAGTCTAAACTTTCTACATGTCAAATTTCATGAAAATCCGTCCATCAAACCGTAGATGTCAGCGGCCATTTGTAGGTTTTGGCAGCCGTTTCGTGTAGTCAAACGCCTTAAAGTCTGACAGCCTGCTTTTCTAAGGGTTATTACTAAACCCTGTAATTGAGTTGTAGAGATGAGATAGACGGTCACTTCATGTAAAATACTGGTAACCATGGTGACAACTGTATCTAGCAAGACAGAAAACTCAATACAGTTCAAAGAAAACTAGATAGAAAAATACTTAGGTGAAGATGTTCTGCAAGAATGATCTTTTCCCATATTTAAGTTTATCCTTGAAGGTTTGACGCTTCTAAATTGGACCAGCCGTCACGATGACTCCCGTTATTTGTTGCAACAGGATTTGCTCCTTCAGCGTCGGATTATCAAAGATATTTCAGTCTTTACAACATCTTATTAATTTATTATGGCGATTTGTTATCAGATCACAACCGTGATAAATTGATTTGACTGATTAATGAATTGGATTATTGTTATACTGTTTCAAATTGTTTTGAGTACGGAAATTCGTGGTCTGAGCCCATCTTCCAAAGAAACAGAGCCTTGAGTGTGCATTTCGTTGAAAGATAATGGACAAAAGAATAACACAAACGCGTTAGTTAACACAATGACTGTCAGCTTAGTAGACGCAGCAGTTAAACAATCAATGTGTACCATATGAGGTTCAGAAAAAGTTAAGTTTGCTATCGTTTATCTGATAGTAGAAGTTCCGGCGAGACTTTACATAAGAATTATTGTGGACTGAATCTTTAACTCATCTCCTGACCAAATTTTGGTCCCGGCGGCCTATCTCACCTGAGACCAGTCAACTACGCAGGATATATTATATGCACAAGTGTGCGCGCAAACACAGACGCACTCCCTATTCCCTCACTCTCATATTCAGATGGGACGGTAGACCGACACGAACGTAGAAAGATCAGGAGCAGGCCCAACGGCTTAAAGTGCTTTCTAAAGCACGGAGGAGTCGCGACATGTGTTAACGGTCACCCATCACAAGACTGACCGCGGCAGGCATGGCTTAACCCCGCAGATCCACTGATCTGCGCGGTAGCCACGTTGCTACTAGTCTCTTCAAAACTTAATAAACCTCCTTACTTATAAAAGTAATTTATCAGTTGCATGGTTACACATTTTGTCTTCTTTTTCCGAATCTAAAGTTACTGATGACAGAAAGAGAGCAATGAAAGTGTAACTATAGAAAAGTTACACTGTGTTTACTAATAACCTACACATGTTTTTATATTACGTGTATGACATACTATTATCCTCACTCATCATATTCTTCGTATTGTATGGTGCTTGTCGGCTTAAGTGTGTAAGTAAGTAGCACTTGACCTGGCCTTTTTCGAGAATATTTTACTTAAATTCCAAGTGGAATATACAGCAATTTATTGAAAATATTCGAATACTTTCGGGAATTGGAATCGGATTGGCTCAATGGCTGAGTGATGGGACTGACGGCAAAGTGATAACTTTGATACCTACACGAGATAATAATAATTTGCTTAATATAATTATTCGATCAGAGTTCTAATGTGTATTCCATGGATAGGTATAATTAATATACACACGATACAACAGAAATAAACACATAACATCACGCCTATATTTCCCGAAGAGGTAGGCAGAGGCGACTGTAAAGTACTCGCCAGTTATATTATAGGTCCCAAAGGCTCCGTGCTGCTACTAAGAATTACCGAAAAAACTCTGTAACACTTTGCCTGACCCGGAATTCGAGCCCAGGACTTCACACTCAGCATTCGCGCTTAGAGACCACTAGACTATAAATGCAGACAAAAGATACTGTGCATGTCTGTAAGTAATTTCTCTATGACCCTATGATAGCAAGCATATTAAATCGGAAACGGATCGTCACCCTGGCTTGGCTGCCTCGTTGGTCTAGTGGTTGCTAAGCGCGACTGCTGAGCACGAGGTCCTGGGTTCGAATCCCGGGTCGGGCAACGTGTTACTGGGTTTTTCTATTAGGTAATTCTCAGTAGCAGCACGGAGTCTGGATTTGCGCCCGGTTGATGGCAATAGGCTCGCCCCCTATTACATTGGGACCTAAAACATAACTGGCGAAATGTGGGTGTACTATATGTGCACCTCTGCCTACCCCTTCGGGGAATACAGGCGTCATGTTATGTTGTGGATCGTCACCGTATCGCCTTTCGCCTCGCCGTCAAACAGTCGTCAAACTTACCTAAGCACTTAACTAAACATTTATAAGGTATTTAAATAAGTATGTTCATTTAACCTCATTTACACACTAAATCTACGTTAAACAATAAATATAATATATATATAAAAGAAAATATTAAAACTAAAAATTATGCATCAAAGTATTCCTCCTCATCGCTGTCGACTGGTAGGGTGCAAAAGGCTGGCGGCATTACTACGTTGAATGGCAATTCTTTGGCCAAAAAACAAGCCAGCCTTTTCGTCACGTATGTTCATTGTACTCCAACAGATACAGTCCAGCGACCGAGAGTTGAATAATAGTAATATGTAACATATTAATTAGGTACTATATAAGCCGTTTACTTCACAGGATAAGCGCTTTTGACCCTATTGATATATATTTAACTCACAGATATTTATTCAAAGAATCATGGAAATAATTTTCAATAATTCAGGTGAAATCTCAATAAAACAGAAACGTTAATATTTTAACACACGCGAACCAGGTTTTATAGCTCTTGCGAATAACCATTGGATGGATAAAGAATTCCAGATAAAAATATAAAGGCAAAACGCTATTTTACAAGAATTTGTTATTCATTTGGATTAATGAAACTATTCTTATTAATAAAAGCATGTATAACGTGGGCACGATGAATAGCAGCTTTCTTCTTAACATTTAGTTACATGGGACTGTTATTAAAACAAGAGTGAAAGCAGAGAGCCTCCAAGAGAGATTTTTCTTATCGTGTGGTAACTAAACAACCTGGTGGCAGAGTTTAAACCGCCTGTAGGCCTCTGACATAGCTTTACTCACCATTGAAATATTTAAGGTGTGCTTGTTTTTTCACGATGTTTTCTACACCGTTTTTAGCAAGTCATAACTAATTTTATAAATTCAAACGCACATGAATTCGAAAAGACATTGGTGCGTGCCGGGATTTGCACTTGCGACCTTTGACTATCAGTACTGGTACTCGGCTTGGATAGTTAAACAAAAGTTCATCATCACCTCTCCTTTTAAGAGGAGGGGGGGTCCATAACCCTTACGGTTGGCAAGTGACTTGGGGATCGTAGTATTGGTGGTGTGGTCACAGAAGACGCTGCAGCCTATCTTCTGGATTTTCCTTTAGTCGCCTCCTACGACACCCACGGGACGAAATGACGAGGCTATATAAGGCTGATATCCTGACCCAGCACGGGACGGCACGACTAGTTGCCGTGTAACAATAAACTCATACCGATACAAAGAAAAAGTTATACCCCCTGTACCATTCTCCCATTCCGTTTAAACAATAACAAAACAGAATTAACTTTCAAGCTAGGTGTCTCGAAATTAATTTTGTCTCTTAATTCACTTGTGACATTAATGTTTCTAATTATATCTGCATTTAATAAAGAAAGCCCCTAGTAACGTACAGAATTAACGAGAATAGAGCTGTGCTGTGGTACTGGGATGATATTTAGTCGAGTTCAGCGTGGTTACTATTTATTTATGTATTTAGATAGGGACAACAAACTGCAGTATATTAAATATTATAACATGGTAAGCATCTTTACAGTAATATTAACAAATATACTACACACAATGTTATCCACAGATTACAATAGAGAAGAACTAGCTGTTAAAGAACAATCCTAAAAGTGCTTAACTATAAAACAATCCATTAAATTTAATTATCGGGTTTAGGCTTTTTAATGTTATAGTGATCTATTTTTTAAACATGGTTTTACTGAGAAACATAATGTCGGATGAACAGAACTGTTTATTATAGGTTTCTACCAATCTGTGTAGCGGTGATCGGACACCTGCATTTGTTCGGGGGCCTTTGTTACTATGGGGGCCTTTGTTCATGGTGGACGTGTTCCGGCTGATGATGATGATGACCATGCTTGCATTCCAGGATTTGCAGGCCAGTTTCTATGGAAGCGAGACGCCGCTCTACACTGCACGTTGTGGTATCTCGCTTCCACAACGGAAAATGACCTGCAATGCAAGCTTAGTAAGGTTAGTAAAACGTAGTGAGTAGTTTTAATTTTGTTGCTCATTTAATTAAATGAATGTGTAATTTAGTCGACTTTGCCATTTGATTTATTGTACCCACTCTTATACGCAGACATATTTTATTTGGTTATTATAAATAAAAAGTATTTTATTTCTTAGTTCAACGAATTGGAAAAGATCTGACGTTAACTAATGACTTACATTCACCCAAAATGCATTTATTTTATTACTGAGTAGACAAAAGAAATCAAAAACTACACTCTCAAAACATAACATAACATCACGCCTGTATTCCCCAAAGGGGTAGGCAGAGGTGCACATATAGTACACCCGCATTTCGCCAGTTATGTTTATAGGTCTCAATGTAATAGGGGGCGAGCCTATTGCCATCAACCGGGCACAAATCCAGACTCCGTGCTGCCACTTAGAATTACGTAATGGAAAAACCCAGTAACACTTTGCCCGACCCGGGATTCGAACCCCGGACCTCGTACTCAGTAGTCGCGCTTAGCGACCACTAGACCAACGAGGCAGTCTGCACTCTCAATTCAGTTTATTTATCATCATAATATAGGTAAACATCATAGTAACTATGTATTCACATTGTCACAACAGATAATTATAATAAGTAATAACCCACCACAAAGGTAGTTCTGATCCTCCTAACTAACAAAGATTAGCAAAATCTACTAAATTGACTTTCGGTTAACGTAATATGCAATCGGGACATCATAAGCACTCTACGAAATCGACTAACACCGAATAATTTGTCTAGAAAAGCAATCTCGTGTCCCATCACTAGCCCATATAGGGTCGCGTATAATAACACTGTTTGTATGAGATGATAATCATATTTCCGGCTGCATATTAAAGATTATATGAACTCATAAAGATATATTAGGTGGTGAAAATGGCGGTATATTTTATTAGGCAATATTTACTTTTCATTAAAAGATTTTATGTGGTGTTTATTATGGATAAAGGGGTATTCATTAGTGTCGAATGATAACCGCCGTAATATAGCTTTGGGTCCGGATTTGAGGTTAATTATGTTTGAAGTCGAAATGGCAAAGGTTACAGGTCCTTCTTTAGTTTACACGACCTTAACAGATATGCAAACATTTAGATGTTAGTGATTGCGTACAGTCATTGAACAGTTTTGAATGGTAGTTAAACATTTTTGTAGCACAACACATGAAGTATTTTTTAAATAGTCTTATGAGAAACAAAGTTTTTTAACCCTAGTATTTTACAATTACAGAAAGTTTTTTTGCAGGCTTCGCTTAACGCATTGGGTCTGATGGAAATACCTACTCGCACATCTCCAATTCTACATCTAATATACTGATATTTATTCAAAAAACATGGGGAATTAAACCATGATTTGGCCATAAGACATCATTATGTCAAAGCAATAAAACCATGCCTCAACTATGATACACATGGATCCCTAACAGAAAATCAACTACAAAACCGAGTTCCACAAAGCAGCTTATTCACAGATTCCGTACCCCCAGCCAAGTCGGGTAGCAATTTTCAAGAATTACATAACGGCCCGCCATGAGATTACTATTCGTGCCGGCCCATTGTAACTTTTGGCTCACAATAAAACAGTACGTGACGGAGGATTTAAATGCTGTGGTTGACGAGTACCAAATCAATTTGGAGGCGGTGCGTGATTCAAATTCTTCATTTAGCATTTGCGTAATAAATGTTCGTTGGAATTTATGATGTTTGTACCCGGGTAATATCGCTCGAGGGACCTGCGAATGTGTTTTATAGTTGGCTCATATATTTCTTATATTGTTAGTCGTATTTATTTATTCAATCGTTTGTGTGAGGATATTATGGAATTTTATTAGAAGATAATTGTTAATCGATTATCGGAAAGGGGAAGACCTAGGCGAACATACCTAGACTAAATCGGAGATGTTTTGCAAAAAGGGCTTGTGAGGCCCTCAACCGAAGAGCGTGTATGATGAATGTGATGCTTGTGAATGAAGTAAAAGAAGTATGCCAGGATCGTAGCAAATGGACATCCGTGGTCTCTGCCTACCCCTTAGGGAAACAGGCGTGACTTTATGTATGTATGTAATTGTTAATTGCTTGTTTTTGTACCTATTTCATCGTCATCGACACTTAAATGATCCATTTGTGGGCGTAAGCCTTCTCTACCAAACGGAACTATTACCTGCCTTGGGTCTATAGCATTTAGGCCTTACCGTTCATCTACAGCCTCAGTATCAGCAGTCCACCTGGCTGGATCTCTGCCAAAGGATTTACAAACTCCTCAAGATAAAATAGTACAATCGGAATCAACAGTTCTCCCTGGCAATCATGTCCCTTCAAGAAATACACGCGTAATATTATAAACGCGAAAGTTTGTCAGTATGGATGGATGTTTGGTATTCTTTAGCGTAAAAACTACTGAATGGATTTCAATGAAATTTCATATGGAGGTAGCTGATACCTTAAATTAACATATAGGCTTCTTTTTATCCCGAAAAACGTAGCGGGTAACACCGCGGGGCGCAGCTGGTAATATATACAAAATTATATGAATCGTTATTACCTGTTTCTTAGGCGTAATTGCCTTGAATACTACCGAATTCATCATTACCATTTATAAGTAATTGCTTTACACTTCAACTTGATTCAGTATCGTTTGAATGCTCAACAAAAAGGTTCTAATTAATTCATATAAAGTAAAAGGCGGCTCGTCGAGAATATCTTCAATGTATTCATAATAAGTTGCCTGAAATCGTTGCTCATTAGAATAAAGACATTAAATATTTAATTAATTTATTACGTTCAGAGCCTAGTTGGGCATACTGGTTGACGTACCGAAATTCTATGCACAAGGCTCAGGTTCGAACCCAGGCAAATATCAATGTGACTTTTTCAATGTCATAAATACTTTTTTAGATATTCTAAGACAACATCGTGTAATCTGGATTTAATTATCTAAAATCGGCCGCAGTGAGCTAGCGCGGTGATCAATGCTCAATCCTTCTCTATAGGAAAAGAGGCTTTTGTCCTACAGTGCGATAGTTATAGGCTCATATCATTATTATAGCCTAGTTGGTTGGTGGTTATAAAGCTGTGGATCAGAAGGTCCCAGCTTCAAATCCTGACAATCCTGTCTTGTGACTGACAACGTTTTCCAAATGGCCGTCTCATGAGACTTCGACTGTGAGGGTAAAGACAATGTACTTGTGGTCGCGCCCTATTATTATGCTCAATAATATTTTATTCTACGACGTGACCAAAACACCCTATAACTATCATTTGGTGGGGTGCAAATATAGAGTCTCCACGTGTGATAGTACCTAAGTACGTCTGGCGCACCCTAGACAGTCAACCTCGCTACCATGTTTGCTGACTGGCTAATCTCTACACTATGGCATGAACTTGACCAGTTTTCTTAGACATAGCTCATGTCGATACGAAGAAGAAAAATAAATAGTTATCTTTCAGTTGGTCAACCAAGTTTTTGACTCAAAAAAACAAAAATAAAAAAAACATTTGAGCCTATTTTATTTTGCAACACCACTGACTATTGGGCTAATAAATGGCTATAGCTTCACCCTTTAAATAAGGAATAACACTATATGGCGGCACGTGAAAGTGCTAGTACCACATACTACCTAACACTAAATGCAACATCGTTTGTACTAGATGTCCGTACAGAGTGCTAACATTAACCTCAGAGAGTTACCACCTTGCCTGTCCGGTCGCTGCGACGATACCCACGGGACGAAGGATTGATGTACACAAAGCCGATGCATATTTTAACACCCGCATCGGTGAATGATACTCAACGTACCTTACTCTATCTTTTCAGCACTATTTACTCTCAATTCTTTTATCGCTCATATTAGGAGTTAATAGCCTATTATGCTTCCTCGATAAATGGGCTATCCATCTCAAAAATATTTTTTCAATTTGAACCAGCAGTTCCTGAGATTAGCGCGTTCAACCGAACAAAAACTATTATTAAAGATATTTAATTATTTTTAAAGAAACGTTTGCGACCGTCATAGATAAGAAACTATTTGGCAGTTATTAAAATGATAGGCAGATGTCAGGGATAGACAAGGAAGTAAATATAATTTATAAAAAAATCATTTGATTAAAATTGCAGGGAGTAGAAAAATAAAATACCGAAACCCATTATGAAGGCAATCAAAACATCAAGTATCGAGATAATTAAAAGAGAATAGGTGGAACACAATCGAACGACGCCATTTTTCACAAGCGCAATAAAACGCGAAGTTCTAAACTGGTCATAACTAAAACGAAACTTTTCAATAAAACTAGTGTTTCCCATTAAAGCGAAGATAGGAGCGAATAAATAGTAAAGTCTTCCATTACAGGAACGTAATAAAAAAGCGGTAATTCTCGCATTTTAGAGTAATTACTGGAGTATACATTATTCACAGCTGACAACCTTTCTGTGATATGCACTTTGGGAGGATCTCATTTTAAGAGCTTGTGAATAATTGGAGTGAGTTGAACATGTAATGGACTGCCTCGTTGGTCTAGTGTTCGCTAAGCGCGACTTTAGACCATGAAATCCTGGGTTCGAACTTCGAATTGTAGTGTGAATAATTGAAGTGAGTTGAACATGTAATCGACTGCCTCGTTGGTCCAGTGCGACTTTTGAGCGTGACTTCCTAGGTCCAAACATCAAATCTCGGATCGGGTAAATTTTTTTTAGGTTTTTCCATTAGGTAATTCTCAGTAGCAGTAGAGGTCAGGATTTGTGCTTGGTTGGTAACAATAAATGCGAAAAATTGAGACAGCCTTTTGTCAAGATTTTTGGGGTTATTTCAGAACCCTAAACTGAACAACGATATTTTTGCCGGAAAGTTCCAAGCTTCTGTCCCGGGAAATGGAGCTAAGAGATAGTTAATATTATGTTCTTAAGAAAATGGTTTTTTTTCAGTTGTATGTTAGAGTAAAATAATAATGCTAAAAAAGACTTCAGACTAGAAGTGGGACTCTAAATCAAGGTCATAAATAGGAACTGTAAAATAATGATTACAGATAGACTAAATTACTACATTCACGCCTACTCTTCATATATCATACTTATTCGTAGCTACTGTCCCATCAATTGAACGACACGCACTCAAATATTCCATTACAAGATTCCCGGTAAAATTAGAAACACACATCAGGCCGAAATAAGACCAGAACGAAATTCATAATTAACTACCCACTTACTTCTACCTACCCCCATTTTATAAGGCGTGTGCATTTTGCCAAGCAATTGAGATTAACGCACGCCCTTTAATTACGTTAGTTCCTCACGCCACGAATAAATATAAATGGAAAAGGTTTTTTCTACTCTGACCGGGTATTTTTTAAGACAAACTACTCGTGAGTAATGAGGTGTAATGTGTTTACGTCGGCTTTGCTGGCATTATTAAGGGAATACATAATTATTTACCGAATCGGAGATGTTCTGCTAAAAGGGCAAGTAAGGAGTACCCTCAACCAAAGAGCGTGTATGAGAAATGTGATGCGTGTAAATGAAGCAAAAGAAGTATGCCAGGATCGTAGCAAATGGGAATCCGTGGTCTCTGTCTACCCATCAGGGAAACAGGCGTGACTTTATGTATGTATGTATGTGCATAATTATTTCAGCTGATCGCGTACAGCACTTATTTCAGGTCTATCAACATCATCAGCTTTTAAGTGACCCACAGCTGGGGATAAGCCTCCTCCCCTAAACGCCACTGCTTCCCTGGACAAAATCATCAGACCACCTTGCTGGAGGTCTGCCAGGGGCTCTTCAGAATCCTCTGGGCCACCACTCTGTAAGAGCTTTCCTCCACTTGCCATCACCAAAATCTTGCCAAATGGCTTGCCCGAGTCCACTTGTGTTTAGTTTTAGGTCTATAAATAATGATAATACTAGCATTGATAGCCGCATGGTATGACCGTGGAACTGCACAGTCAAAGGTCGCAAGCTCAAACGCGCACGCAACGATGTCTATTTGCTTTCATGTGCGTATTGTAAATTAGTTACTTGCTAACAGCGGTGAAGGAAAACATCGTGAGTTGACCCCTAACTCAAGTAAAACTTCGGTTCGAAGGTGTCTTTGTTCTGGATGCAAACTATATACCTAAGCATACCAATTTTAAATTCAGCAAGTTATAACTTATACATTTTTCTTTTCGAACCTTAAAAGCTCCCGTAAAACAGTCTCCAGCCGTGTTTTTCCCCCAGCAGTCACTTACGGAATGCAACTAAAATGCCGAGAAGGAATCTTAACAAAAAAGCGAGCATAAAACCTAAGAAAGAATTTTCTAGAAAAATGGAAAATCAAAATAAACGCAGTATGCATTTTTAATGCCATCCATTAATTAACTGAGAAAGTAATTATACTGCTTTCTTTTTTTAATAGAAGGCTGTCACGACCTTCACCGTACTGCTAGTTCTAGTTAAGACATGATAATTATAACGTTAAGGAAATAATACTTTGGGTTTGCTAAAAATATCTAAATTTTAGGGACGTTTACAAAAATAAAAACATTATTAAAAATAAAAACGGAAAACATATACGAGAAGAGGCATTTACATTGCAGTGGGACAATTATACGCTGTGATTATTATTATTAAAAATAAATCCTACTAATCCTACTTCCTACTAATCCTACTTCCTACTAATCCTACTAATATCCTACTATCCTACTAATATTATAAATGTGAAAGTTTGTGAGTATGGATGTGTGGATGTTTGTTACTCTTTCACGCATAAACGGCTGGACCGATTTGGTTGAAATTTGGTATGTAGATAGGTTATACCCTGGATTAACATATAGGCTACTTTTTATCCCGAAAAAATGTCGCGGGTAACACCGCGGGGCGCAGCTAGTATAACATAAAAAAACCACTCATTACTTCCGCGTCTACCAAATCAAAATTTATTAAATTATCAAACCGCTGTACTTACGTAATTAAGGGAAATAGCACTTTGTGTTCATTACTTTTATTGTAATTAAGGCAAGGAGACAGTGCGAAGTTTCCTCTTGGTATTTTCCTCAAGCAAAGTTTTGTGGGAAAGGTGTAGGTGGAAATAAACTTTTGTTTTTCAGTCGTGTTCGGAATCAAGGGGCTTAGGTTTAGGCGGAAATATGACAGTGAAGAGAAGTCCCATGTAATACATGTACACATGTCCCATGTAATAAACATACGTATATCATATATTGCGCCTTGCGATGTTCCCAGCTACATTTTTCGCAACACACATTAGAAAAAAGTTAATTGTAATTTATTATGAAGGAGCACTCTCCGAACATTTCCTATTACAGGCTTTAATAGCTTTAAAAAAGATTTTGTGCACTAGCAATGTAGCCAACTTGTTTGATTAATAAACTATTCTCTATATCATTTTCATATTACCTACTTTAACTTTAGACTATCCAAAAATTCAACCATCGAACTTCTGTTTTCGAATTCAGTTTACAGATGCTGGCCACATGAACGTAATCTTTAAATTAAGAATAAACTCGAGCGCCTTAACTGTCAAAGTGCCCCAGTGTACGTCAGTAGCTAATGGTTGCCATAATTCGAGCAACCTGGCCATAAACAATCAGTAATTACCAACATCCAGAGAATTAATGTCCGCCGTCGCAAGGGTCATTAAAGTTTTAGCGTTTAGATAGGGTTATGGAGAAGGGAAATTGCTAAGGATTTTTAATGGCGTATAGTTTTCGTTACAGATTTTATGTGAAGAATACAGGCGTTGAGGTTGATATCTTTTGTACAACTCTTCCTTTTTTTTCTGGGAAAATATCTCATTAACTATCTCACAATCCATGGCGGAGAAGCGGCGAGTGTGTGTGGAACTGCCATTTATGCGAGACGCTGTACTACACAGAACCTAGCGGTGTCTCGTTTCAAATAAAAAAACCTGCAATGCAAGCGCTTAGTAAGACACCAGCCCCATTACCATGAACTCTTAAATCAGGACAGTTTACGCTGTAGAAGCGAGACGCCGTATTGTACTGCTCGTAGCGGCGTTCGCTTCCACATCGTAAACTGTCGTGTTATAAGAATTCATGGTAAGGGGGCCGTTCTTACTAAATAACACTTGCCACACCCCTATTTGAGTAAGCAAATAAATCTGGCCTCAATCAGATATCTCAAATAACTAAATAATAATAAATTGGTGCTTTGTTGCTTATAACTTTGACGACCTGATTAGCGCAGTGGCTAAGCGATTGGACTGCTGCGCTAAGGGTTGCGGGTTCGATTCCCGCACGGGGCAAAACTTTGTGCGAACCACAGATGTTTGTCCCGAGTCTGGGTGTTTGTGTTTGTGATATTTCATGTTTGTGAAACGCACCCACGATACAGGAGAAATTCCTAGTGTGGGGCGACGTTTTTATAAAAAAAGAAAAAAAAATAACGAAGCAATATTCCGTTACTTACATAGGGAATTTTAGTCCTTTGATTTCCGAAACATAACCTCAAAGTGTACCGAGTTAGTTGTAACACAACCATTGAACCGTTAACTTAGTGATGCTGGTGGCTAGCTGTTTACCTAACGCGCAATGTAATCAATCCAGTGGTGCATCAAATCGGTATAGATAGGAAATGTTCATACTGAATTTACTAATATTTACCTTGAATTTAATGCGAACAGAATCGATGCTTATTTAGTTAATTTTAGACGGTGATTTGGCGTCATCATCATCAGCCGGAAGACATCCACAGTTTAGCAATGGCCTCCCCCATAAAACGCGTAATGGCGTATTTTAGGTTTGTCTCCTTTTACCTCATTTTTTGACATTAAAACGACAATGACAGCTAGTCTAGAGACAATGTTTGAAAAGAAAAATCCTAAACTATATAGAGTCGATCTCTTCTGCTGTCTTGTTAACCATAAAACAATATTTAAACATAACATAACATCACGCCTGTTTTCCCCGAAGGGGTAGGCAGAGGTGCACATAGGTCCCAATGTAGGGGGCGAGCTGATTGCCATCAACCGGGCACAAATCCAGACTCCGTGCTGCTACTGAGAATTACGTAAAGGAAAACCCCAGTAACACTTTTCCCGACCCAGGAATCGGACGCAGAACCTCGTGCTCGGCAGTCGCGCTTAGTAACCACTAGATGAATGAGGCAGTCAAACAATATCTTAGACTACTGTAAATATCTTATTGTCTAAGAACAAAAATAATAAAGTTAACTTGGTTCTTACCTTATGTTTCCCGAGGTTAATGACAGAACACCCAAGAACAGCCTCCTTCCCGATGTGGAACGTATGGTTACCGATAGGACGCTCAAACTGTGGCACATCCACCAACTTGCGGTTCACCACGTGCAAATCTGAAAATAAAAAACTATCGTGAGTTAATAGTTTGGTATGTGGTTATGTTGGGTACAATATCTAAATTACCAGTATAAACAAAACATCATGCCTATATAACCCAAGGGGGGGGGGATTCCCAAAGGGTAGACAGAGGTTTGCCAGTTATGTTATAGGTCGTAATATAATAATACCGGCACAAATGTAGATGTTTGTCCCGAGTCTAGGTGTTCTGTGATATTTCATGTTTGTGAAACGCACCCACGATACAAGAGACATTCCTAGTGTGGGGTGACGTTTAAAAAAAAAACAAAAACTCACAGAACAGAAACTAAAATCGATTGTACAAACTTTATATGGGTTGTCTAATTGGTCTACGTAAAAAAGACTATTTTCTGTTTCGTATTTTGTTGAACATAACATCACGCCTGTATTCCCCGAAGGGGTAGGCAGAGGTGCACGTACAGTACACCCTCATTTCGCCAGTTATGTTTTTTAGATCCCAATGTAATAGGGGGCGAGCCTATTGCCATCAACCGGGCACAAATCCAGACTCCGTGCTGCTACTAAGAATTACCTAATGGAAAAACTAAGTCAACAAAATACATAACATCATGTTATGTTATGATGTTATGTATTTTGTTGACTCAAGACAACACCAATTTGCCGTAGGTACCTACTAACACAATAAAACCTAATATTTGGCAGTTGGCCGCCTAGAAATTTCAGTAATAAAGCTAAAAGTAACTTTTATATGACACAATAGCGACCTATCTCATTCAGGGGCTAACAACCAAAAATAACTGAAGCCGTAGGGTTGGGTCCCAGTGCAAGATGAAAGAGGTTTGGATTAAAATAAATACAAGATAATTAAATGGTACGCGTAAAATCACGCAACACATTTGCTTGATTACTAATCGCATTCGTTATTAGTATTTGTATCGTTTAAAAAGTATTATAATATTATTAACAAATAATTCTCCTTCTCTTCCAAGTTAGTCATGCCACATGGTGTTATGGTCAGATTTCCTTACGTTCTTATTCCAGTTTGCTTTATTCTGGACGTCGTAATCAGCGACTTCGTAAAACCATAAATAATTCCGTTATTTTGTATTCAACGACAAATATTTTAGTTACTTTTATCACCTGCCATAGTTTTTTCATGTCCTAGGTCCGCTAACACACACGCCATTCCCCACGATTTCTAATCAAAACCGAAAACATGTTGGTCAAAATAAAAGCTAAAAAACCTATTTTGATTCAACCCAGCTTGCACTGGGCCCTTTCACCCTGACACTGCCACACTGAACGAAGTTTTAACAATCACATGACCAAATCACGACGGAACTTTGTCGCTTGGACCCGCAATGTGTCATTTTGGTACCAAATATGCCAACTATTTCGATGTTTCGAGTATATAGGAGCTCTGCAGCCGAACGTTAATAGAATTGTAGTTTTGTGTTTGCATTCGGGGGTTGAGATTCGAGTTTGAATTTGAAGTGGTTTGAATAGTGATTGGAATTGATGAATAGATTATTATTCTGGGCTATTTAAGTTTAGTTACCAAGGCACGAGAAGGTACTTGCTTAGTGTTATCGTTACCGATAGAGGTGAGGTTAAAATAGTGCTACGTATTGATTGGTTGAATAATATTAAAATGCAGATTGTCAGAAGCTCAGAAGATGGAAATCCGTGGTTTCTCCCATCTCTCCAGGAAATATTGATATCATTATTAATGATATTCTTATTACCTTAGCTTTTTACCCTTAAGTTTTGACATTGAAATAAACTATGTTTACGGATTTTAACACGGTTTTAATTGATTTTTTGGTCCCGACGACGTTTCGAATCCTTTACAGCATTAATTTGTTTAGTTTTGACCTGAAACCTAAGCCTAAAGGTCTATCAAACTATTTATCTTAGATGTAGCGTTTAAATTTTATATAAAAAAAGATTAAAGTCCATAAAATTATATTTTATGATGAGATGAGATAGATTGATTCGATTAAATTAGTGTCAGCTTACTAATCTTAACTGTCCTGATTTAAAATTGATATTTATAAGATTTTTGTATAGATGAGTTACGTTTTAATTGGTTTTTATAATACAAAGAATTAATCTTTTGAACCAGTCTAACCTTTTTTCTAATTTAAATTATAGCTATAAAAGAATATTCGTTTTTAGGCGCTCGTAGGCCGCTCCCCACGTCGCTGCCATTGACAACACTTGAACACAAGTTAACGCATTTGAACGTGCCGCTCCCCGCGCCGCTGTCGCCACCACCCCCTTGCCCGCTGTCATCTAGTTTATGGGCTAAAGACTACATCCGTATTCCACAAAAACATAAAACATTTGACAGATGTAAGTTTCTATTTTAAAATTATTCCAAGTTCTAATTTTAATTTGGGAGTATAACCAGTCTTAAGTTTTTATTTTAAAATGATTCCAACTTCCATTTTCGATTTGAATCATTTTGAAGTAAAACCAGTATTACCAACATAAATATATGGGCCAATGATGTTACTCTAAGCGACCTCGACGTAAAGCAGTCGATCGATAGAAGGAAGTAAGCGGTGCATTCTTAGTTTTTTAAATATTCATGTATAGACAGCTGTGAAGAGTCACTGCCATTAGCGTCGCGTTAAATATGTATAATCATTATTGAACGTTGAAGGGCTTTGTGTGAAGACTTAAGGTTATATTTTCTTAAAAAAATCTGTATCGATGTTGGGTGAAATGTCTTTTGAAGTGAAACTACATGTGTTGTAATTTTATTACTTTTAGTAATTGATAACTTTGGTTACCAAAGACACGATTAAGGCAACGTTCTAAAGGGGTAGGCAGTAAATGTATTCATGAACGACCACTTTTCCCTCAGTACACTATTCCTACAACATATTTTTTTTTCTTTGTTCGTCAATATTTATATATATAAAACTAATCAATGTCTTATAAAACACTGTATGTATAATATACGTCTCTATTAAAACATAAGATGAATTTTCAAACATTACCCAAAAAATATACGACAATAAATACCTTAAAAAGGCGACTGCAATTTATCAAATGCGAAACCAAACCTATTCTTTTATAAAACAGCATCGCCATAAAAAGAAATAACTTCAAGTAAGTGAAACTATCCCTACAACTTAATTAAAATCCCATTACCTGCTAATGTGAGTACCGGAGAAAATTACAGGAAAGGAGAATGTAACCTCATTTCTTTAATTGCGGCTTAGTATTGATCCTGTTTTAACGTATATTGCTATCTAAGCGAACGTTAAAACTGAAATGTAATTTTGCAAGACTGGATTTTTTAAACGTTTAATGATGAGTTATTTTCGTGAAGGATTTCAATTGAGCCAAAACTTCATATTTACTGGGTGATGTTGGCAAGAAAACCGGTCTGTGGTGGAAGGGTACATATACAAATATTCGTATACACATGTGGAGATGTACGAATATTTTTAATCGACCAAATAGAGATGGCCTGCCAGATAATAGGCCTCTTCAGATATCAAAATGATAATCTGTATTTTTAACCGACTTTTAGCAAAACAATAGCTTTTGATCGTCGAAGACATAACAATCGAAAAAAAACGAAGATTGCATAATAGATACCTACGTGATAAAATTATTGAAGCATTCCACTTTTAATTTGTTACCGAGTAAAGGTTTAATGAGAAAAAATTTAAAAACGTATTTCATAAAAAACACGGTCAGATTTATGTTAAATCCATAAGCAAATTAAAAATTAATCACATTAAAAGTTTCCTATGTAACATCGGTTTACAGGAGATTGCATTGTCGAAAGTCCAATTTACCCGGACCTTCTCTTCCCTGCACATGTCTGACAAAACCAGTTCTTGGCGGAGGCAATGTTTTTAGACACAGAGGTCTAATTACGCTGGTGATTGAAGTCGACCCGAGGGTAAACAATTAGCGAAAGTTAAACATAGATTGGACCCAAACTCGATGTATGGGGCAGTTCCTCATTTACAATAGGAGAGCTTGTAAATTATAGATGGGTAACTCGTTAGAAGGACTTATCTATACATTTTAAATTGAATTTGGACAGAGACATTTTTTTCCAACCATTTTTAAAATACGAACTCGGGCCTTGTAAAATCGAAAAAGAAATGTATGGATTACAGTCTAAAGAAATCAGAAACATTTACCAAGGAGCTTAAATTTTCCAAAATGTAATACCAGAATATTACGATATAGCACAAAGACAGGCAGAAAAAGAAATATACGAAATAACTAATGACCAAAATGAAGAATTCAATTATAGCCATCAGAAAGCTACATCAAACGGATTAGTCTGAATCACTGCTATTGGAAACTGCGCTAGATACTAAATACTAAATCACGATTCTGCTATCTTGACGCTGACAATTTCTGGCTGACCTACTGCATTGTCATAGCCCATAACTACTGCTAAACAAAGGCCTCCTAATAGGTCAGAACAATTGACAGTTGCTTGAGAATACTGCTTTAATAAGGACAAATGGGAAGCTGATTGTGGTATGGTTACGTATTGTAAGCACTGGCATCTTCGAGGAGTTTAGTTTATCAATGCCTACGATGTACAGTCATCATATATTTTCTTTTATAATTAATTTCTTTGCGGGTTCCAAGACAGTCGAGTCATTTCTCTGGGATGCCTATAGCTTCATTGCCTCAATAGTTTTCAATGGTTATAATTGTAAGTCCTGGCTTACAGAAGTCACAGTAAATGACATAAGTGTATTAGTCATAAGTAGCAGAACATTATTTATTCTTAACATACCATTAATTAAAGAACCACTTCTTAAATACTAAAAAAGTGTTGGATTTGGACGTTTCTATAGATTGAAACTATAACTTCGATTGATATTTGTTTCTTTCAATTATTTGACTTAAGGTTTCTTAACATGTTAAACTATTTATGATGCTGGCTGTACTTACTAAGTCAAAAGTTGTTTTTATGAGTTGTAGAGTGAGTAGCTTCATAATATTAGCATATGAGTTATTGGTGTTAAACTTACTACATACCTTTTTTTTTTATTTCGGTGGGAAACCTTCAAAAGGCACCCGGCCCCTATGGGGTAGGGATTGGGGAGTGTGGGATTTCTACCTCACTAAAACCACCCCGGTGGTCACCGTCTGTACGAACAAGGGAAGTTCCGGGACTTCTAAAAATACCAACTCCGGAAAGCTTACTACATACCTAATTACATATCATCTGTGGTTTAGCCGTGGAAGCGGAACAGATAAAATTATTTTGGCAGCATAATTGAATGAACGAATGATTGAATGAAGATATTTATTTCTCTCAAAAAGTACATTATAGTATGTATAAATTACAATTAAATAAGCTATTTAATTGTAATTTATACAAACTATTATGTTACTTAACTTAACTTTTTGAGAGCTGGAGTCCGCACTAGGTTCAAGACCTGTATGACAGATCTCCAGGCTCTCCTAATCCTTATAGTCACTAAGGTAAGCACAGCTAACGTGAAAAAAATATGATTAATAAGAAAGTAAGAATTATCCATCAATCTATAAAATACAACTATATTATTCTGTTTTTACGACTTGCCTCCTGGCGACGAAAAATTAAATTTGTTTCATTAATTAGTCCTTCCACTTCCAAAAAGACCAACACATAAAAGGCAAAAAGAAAAAAAATCTTAATCACAGCATTAAATCATTAAATCAGTTTTTAATCAATACTTCTAACTCAGTCAGTCCCCTGTCTCAACCATATTTGTTTTATGTTCTGACTAAGTCAGAACTCACAAGCTAATCATGTTAAAATAAAACGAAACATTTACAAAAAGCGGTACAAATTAAAATGGTAACATAATTAAGTCCTAGTTGCCTTCGCTTTGTATTGGTCTTCGCACAGTCACGCTACTACTATCTAGTGCGTTTCCATTGTCCGATTATGTTTTTTTTTACCTCTGCCCCTTACCATAAACTGTTAAAGCAGGACGGTTCACGCTGTGAAAGCGAGACGCTACTACGTGCAGTATCATGCTGTGTCTCGTTTTCACATGGTAAATTGTCCTGCTTTAAGTTTCAGTTCAGAATTGACTGCCTCGTCGGTATAGTGGTTGCTAAGTGCGACTGCTGAGGTCCTGGGTTCGAATCCTGGGTAAAGTGTTACTGGGTTTTTCCATTAGGTAATTCTTAGTAGCAGCACGGAGTCTGGATTTGTGCCTGGTTGATGGCAATAGATTCGTCTCCTATTACATTGGGACCTAAAAACTTAACTGGCGAACTGTGGGTGTACTATGTGTGCACCTCTGCCTATGCGGGGAATATAGGCGTGATGTTGTGCGATGCTTAAGTTTTCATGGTAAGGGTCCCTATTCTAAGGTACTTAATCCCCTGATTAAGGATCTCTGAGTAGACTTGTTAGCTGCTAGAAGTGCTCCATTTTAAAAGAGTAAACACCATTATTGTAGCGATCATTGTGCTTTCCTGCTCTTTATAAGAGCTTTTGCATTGAAGTTGCGTAGGAAAAGTTACATGTTAGTATTGCTATTATGAGAAAAAGGGGGGCCTATACCCAGTAGAGGGTGATACCGGGCAGAATTAATGGTGATGATTGCAATTATACGTGCTGACTAATGGTGGGCTTTAAATGAAGATTTCGTAATTGGAAATCAGTTAAGATAGTAATACCTAATAGTTGATAAAAGTAAAGAAATATAGTTGTCCAGACTCCAAGAGGTCAAAACTTCGTCGTTTTCCAGAAATTATAAGAGCATTAGCTGCGCCCCGTAGTTTTACTCGCTACATTTTTAAGGATAAAACGTATAAGTAGAAGCCTATGTGATAATCCAGGGTGTTAGCTACCTCCATACCAAATTTTATAAAAATCTGTTCAACCGTTTGAGCGTGAAGAGGTAACAAACACACTCACAAACTCTCGTCTTTAAATTTTAGTATGATAATGATGATATATATAAATAAATAAATATGAGTGTGATATAATTGTAAGTATTATGTTCAAAATATATTCAAATATCGTTATTAAGATATCACCCAACATTGAGGTAGATAAGTCTACCAAACTTACATTTGAAAAACGGAAACATGCTCGTTTGTACCGTGTCAGCCGCTGCCCGTCACCAAACCCAACCTGTATTAAAACCTCCGTAGTAATAATTGCTGTAAACGGCATAAACATTCAACTTTTACGTTATTCCGCAAATTAAAATTTAGTACGAATTCGTACGTACCTCGTTTCGTTTGGTATTTATCGGTACTTTTGTCTGCCTTGATTAATGTACTGGCTGGTTATTTTTTATTCTTTTGCTTTCGTTATTCTAGATCTAGATATACATACACTCTAAATTCTGGAATAGTCTGTCGATGATTTTTAATTATTAACACACATTTAAGTTTATTATTATTACAATATGTAGCCTGTTCAGTGTCCTACTGCTGAGCAAAGGCCTCCCCATTATTCCTCCACAAGAAAAAAATATTATATTATAATATGTCATTTCAAAATTAAATCCTATACTTTTGGAAAATAACTCTAGATCGTTTATGCCAACTACTTGCGGTTGGCATTAACTAAAACTTGCAAATTGATAATAATTAAGTCTATATAACTAACAACAAGTAAATACTATATGGTTACTTTATTGTGCCTATTAAGAAACACTATAGCAAAAAACTCACCCACAATAAAATGGGACTTAAAAATTTGTGTGAGATTTTCACACAATTGAATCGGCTCCATTAACAGAAAACCAAACAAAGATCAATAATAACGTTAAGATATTGTCCATTATCATTAACAATATTATTTCAACTAACAGTATTATGACTATTTGAAACTTTGCTTTTAATACTTTGCACAGTAATTTGTAAGAAGAGGCTGTTAGAATTAAGAAAGGATTTCAACAAATAAGTCATCAACCGCTTAAATCACCGTCTGATTTAGAAACGTAAAGATGTAGTCAGTAGTAAGATGGCCTTCGTAATATGGCAGTATAATTGAGCAAAATTGAAATATATCGTTGCGAGCGCTAGGTTTTGTCATTTGATTTGGCAGTCCCTATTTTCAACTTAATTACAGATTATGTATGGCTTTTTTCATTGTTTTACACATCCCTTTCTTAATTACTGATACACGACATAACAATACACAAAACTGATTGCATTAAACTATTTGCAATGCAATCTTAATAGACAGAACTGAAAGTATTCGAGCAAATATTATGAAAGAGCTCGCGTTCAAAAGCATAGCACAAGAACGGTAAACCCTACTTGACCTGGACAAGTGTCTTGGATGCAAACCTTATTACCGTGTTTAATCCTCTTATGAAGACTACCTCCCTCTCTCCTCTCTGCCCACAAACCCGCCCCCTCCTCAGAGACGCGGGATCTTGTATTTTTAATGTGAAAAGTGTTTTTGTTTATAATTTACACCAATTAGAGATGGTATATCGAGGTGTGGGTGTTAAGTAAATATGAGTTTGTTTTTTATACTATTAGGGTGAAAATGTCGAAGGATTTTTTTTGGTTGTGTCGAGAAATACGCCTCAAATGGACCTTTGCAGGTCACCTTGATAAATGTAAAGATTTTGATTTACCAACAATTGAAAACGAGTTCTTATATTTGATCACAGGCAACGATAACATGGCACTAAATATATTATAGGTAGTATTTTATATTATTTAAAGGCCTCCCCCTTAGAATTGTTGTATTATATTATAACCTAACATTATATTGCCTATAATTGTGTTATTTTCAAATTCATGGCGTATGTTACCAATTGTATTTAAACGAATATTCTATATTATTTTTTCTTAATGGGCCAATTTCAAACCGTGTTTAAACAATCCACAGAGTTTCAACCAATTTAATTCTGAGGGGTGAACTTGATAGTTATTTGTTTGTAAATAGGTATTACGTGACACATAACAGATAAGTTTTTAGGGTAGGTAAGTAGCCTATATCCATTCTCGGGTCTTAAACTTTGTACACGCCAAATTTCATTAAAATTCGTCCAGCAGCTTAATCGTGAAGGAGGATAAAAAGTAGCCTATGTATGAAAAATATGAAATTTCATCAAAATCGGTCTAGCAGTTTGAGCGTGAAGAGGTAACAAACATACAAAACCACAAACAAACTTTCGCCTTAATAATATCACATTACCTTACATCACACTATGCGATAGTGACACTATCACGTAGATAGTTTTTTATCAACATGTTTGATATTTAAGTTATAAATAGTTTTATAACAAGTAAAATTTAAATGTGTAATCAAATGACCTCAACTCCAATTACAAAACGACGAACAAAAAGTAAACACGCAAATTATCGAGAGACTACCCCTAATTGTTTAACCTACCACCCTTTCATTTGCCATGAGTGGAGGAAATGAGTGCTATAGAACTCTTCATGTTACGTGATCGGGATTCAAATGCGCCACTCTAGGGATCGAATCGTACGTAATTGAAAAATCGCTTTGGCTGTTTGAGAAAAAAACACTCGATTCTTACTTAGTGAGGGTTGGCTTCATATTTGTTTCCTATGGGTATATTCAGGTGTAAATAAAGTTCTTTGGGTTTAGATATGGTAATGCAGTTTTGAGTACCTTTATCTTTGTAAATTTCCTTTTTTATGCTTTCCGTTTTCGTGATAAAAACAGAACTGATTTGAACTCTAGTTGGATCAATTTAAAGTAGTATTTTCAATGCCTCCTTACCATGAGGTAAAGGGGCATTCTAGTAGTAGTAGAAGTAGCAGTAGTACAGTATATGGCTTAATTTAAGTGGTTAAATAGTAAAGATTATCTCAATCCCTACTATTGCGTTAGAAATCGTGTGGCCCTGATAAAAACTAAACTAGCAAACAGTAAAGAAATATACAAGTTACTTACTAATACATAAAATAAGATAACATCACGCCTGTATTTACCGAAGGGGTAGGCAAAGGTTTGTAGTACCTACACCCACATTTCGCCAGTTATGTTATCCTGCCATCAACCGGGCACAAATTCAGACACTGTGCTGCTACTGAGAATGACCTGATGGAAAAACTCAATATCAATTTTCCCAACCAGGGATTCGAAACCAGGACCTTATACTCAGTGACCACTAAACCAACGAGGCAGTCAACTAACAATGACTAATACACAGCGTGAATAATGATGATTAATACCTGCATGACCTATCAAATGTAAAACAATTATTCTGCGACTGTATAATTATGTTGGTAGAATTAATTAGATGCAATTTGTATCATATTACCATGATGATTATAATAATATTGATTACAATAACAGTGTTGTTAGCTTTCATTTAGAGTTACAACAAGCATTTGGGTGTTAGTTATCCAGTTACGACAGATACCATCATCATCAGCTTTTAAATGACCCACTGCTGGGCATAAGCTTCCTCCCCTAAACGCCACTGATTTCTGTTTTGGGCCTTTTGCATCCAGGTCTTTCCCTGTACAGCAACAACATTAACATTATGGCAGATAAATAGGGTTCAATAAAAAAAATATGAATTTCAATAAAACTACAATAATAAGACAGTGATAATGGGAAACAGGCGTGACTTTATGTACGTATGATAAGACTGTAGGTCATCAACGGGGGTCACTTCAGATTTCAAATTTAAATATATTTTCAGTTATTTAAGACCTTGACGACTTGATCGGCGCAATGGTTAAGCGGTTAGACTTCAGTGCTAGGGGTTAGGGTTCAATGCCTCTACGGAAAAAAAATTGTGATCCGCAGAAGTTTCTCCCGTGTCTGAGTATTTGAGTACCTATGTGATATTTCATGTTTGTGAAACAAACCCACGATACAGGAGAAATTCCTAGTGCGGAGTGACGTTTTTTATTTAAAAAAAGAAGCACCTACAAGAACAAAACTTAGGATTCCAATAACAAGATTGAAAAACTAACAACAATTTAGGTTTCTTTTCTCAGTGACACTCCTATAGCTACGTTTGAGCCAGAAACAATACTGGCCAGCAAAAAAACACATTTTATCAACTTTCTTTGAAATACAGTACAATTTTTCGACACCTATTTATTTTAGTTATTTTAATACTTTTTATTTTTTGTTATTGCAATTCTAAAAGTGTGGTATTTAATTTTGCAGGCTAGTGTTGTTTCAATAGGCATCCCAAACGTCCGTCCGTCCTACAAACAAAACAGCCTAACACATCCAGTAATTTATAAAACATTACATCACGTTTGTATTCCCCGAAGGGGTAGGCAGAGGCGCACATACAGTACACCCACATTTCGCTAGTTATGTTTTTTTTAGATCCTAATGTAATAGGGGGCGAGCCTATTGCCATCAACCAGGCACAAATCTAGACTCCGTGCTGCTACTAAGAATTACCTAATGGAAAAACCCAGTAACACTTTGCCCGACCCGGGATTCGAACCCAGGACCTCGTCGACCACTAAACCAACGAGGCAGCCATATCCAGTAATTTATACATCTGTTTTTTAGGCTGCTCATTCAATAGATATTATTGTGTGCTGTCCGAGAGTACAATTTATGTGGCGTGTTGAACACGCGTTATTGGCTTTGTCTCGGAGCCCGCTTCTCTCTGATTGCGCTCCACTGTTCTGATAACCAACTTACAGTCAGTTGGTTATTAATATGTTGGTGATTATGCTTGTGTAGATTGTATTTTTCGAAAATTTATGTAGTAATTTCTCCGATTTGATAAAGAATTTAACTATGTTATTAGACACTCTCTGGAGGCTAGTGATTTCATACAACTATTATACTCAGGGCTCTTCAGAATTAAAAAAATACATTGTTGTATATTAATACTTAGGATTTTGTGCTATAGTCAAGTAATAATAATAAGGATTATGTGTATTCAGTCCATGTAAGTAAGTATGTCCACCTGTTCCGTCGTAACTCAAAAATAACTTATCCCAAATCGGTGAATGAGGTATCATTGGATTTGTCTTTACAGTTCGTATGTCATAGGCTATAATTGATGTTACTGTAATTTTTTTTTAATGTCATTCGGGATACTCTAGTCCCCTACTTTTGAGTCTTAACCTAAGCCTATTAAAACGACTGACATCTCTTTTCATTTATATGAAGAGTGTAGATTTAATTAATCAATAAAAGTTACCAAAAATTACAAAAGAGTAGGTCATAAAAAAACTCTTTTTTAACATCCTTAACTTTTCTAATTCCTAAGATTATTTTATACAAAAACCAAGAGACCTGTAATAAATTCCAAACGTGTGTAAAGCCGCTGATAGGTAGCAGCGACTGGGCTTGAAGCATCGCCGCCACGTGGCCCGAATACCGAGTTCAATGACATATTTCAGATCAAATATTAGAGCTGGCTACATTTGTGCGTAATGGTAGACCTTCCATCAATATCTTTTATCATATAAATCAAAAAACGTTTGGCGAACCAATTGGCGTAGACGCGTAGACAAGGGATGTGAATTTCATCTTGGATGGTATAACAATTTGTATGAGATTGGATGCAGTGGACAAAGCGTATATTTTTTATATTCAGTGATATCATACCTCTATACGCCTGTATTCGCCAAAGGGATGAATAGAAGCGTGCTCATTCACACTCACATTTTTATCATAATCATTAGCCTACCTCAGTCCACTGCTGGACATAGGGCTCTCCTATAGCACGCCACTGAGCTCATATTATTTTACCAGCCAGTAATTATAACCATAAGTTATGGTGGACCAGTCCTCAGGCCGCATCAGGCACAAAACGATTATACTGTCGATGATGTAGTACATACAAATAGATACAAATAGTACCTATATTAAATTACTTTTTCGTGTTTTTTGAGTGTGAGGGTGGTCTGCAGATTAACGTATATCTAAGTATCTATTATACATATTTTATTACCTACATAAAAAGTACGACTACCTCGTTGGTCAGCGACCACTAGGTCGTGAAGAGGGACTGTTTCTAGGTTCATATCCCGGTTTAAGCAAAGTTCTTCCATTGGGTAATTCTCAGTAGCAGCACGGGGTCTAGATCGCTGCCCGGTTGATGACAATAGACCTATAATATAACTGGCTAAATGTGGGTATACTGTACCTACTTCTCTGCCTACACTTTCAGGAAATACAGGCGTGATGTTATAAAAAAGGACCATTAATACTTCCTAGAGTTAAACAGGCAACCCTTAAGCATAATAAAACTTTAAACTACCACTCCACCTAAAATATCAACCTAATCTGCCTAATTCTCTGAAAACTATCATATACTACAGAACGTGGGACTTCCACACAACCTTTTAACACGACTGGGTCGAAACTTTAAAAACTTAAGTCAAGTTAACCGCACTACCGACTCCCAAAGGTTTAAGATAACGAAGACAAAAGGGACCCACTTTCAAGGGATAATGGAGCCTTTGCTAGGGTCCTAGGGCCTAGGATTTGGCCTATTTAAGTTATCCAGGTGTGTAACTAGATTACTAAGGGTACTCGCCCATGTAACGACACGCAGTTTTGACTAAGGCAAAATTAATTTGTTAACAAAATTCGTTTGGATCTCTTCCCCACGCACACATGTACACTTTCTCCTACACGTGTATTTAAAGCACTCATGTTTCTCAAATATTGTATCTTTGTTTTGAATAAATTGTATCTCTAACGACATTAGAAGGATTGAGCATTTTTAAAAGGGCAGTATTTATTTTCTTGAATCAAATAATAGGTATTTGATTCAAGAAAATACAAAACACAACTAATAATGCTGTACCGAATTTTGGTCACGGTGCGCAGGGGCCTGTCTTAGCTGAGACCAGCCAATTACGCAGGAGGTACTATAGTGCACAAGTATGCGCGCAAACACAGATGCTCCCTCCCTCACTCTCATAATTCGATAGGACGGTAGACACGGCACGAGAGGATACAGGCTCAGGAGCAACGGTAAAACTAGCCTTCAAAAGTACGGAGTGGTCTCGACATGTGAAAGCGTTCAATCAGACCGCGGCGAGCACGGCTAAACCCTGCAGAACATGTTATGCCCCTTATGAACATGCTACAAGCCCCTCAATAATGCACAACTGGAAAATGAAATACACAACTATTTATTTAATAAATGTAACAATTAAACAAAAAACTTATAAATACATCGAAAAGTAATAGGGTATAAGAAAGCTTAGATAGTATCCGTAGCGTTGACTCAAGACAAGAAATGGAATTGTATACCATTTCTAACGTTCACAACGTAAGTGGCTTCTAAGTAGCTTATATATTTCGTTACCAAGTCGGTATTCAGGCAATCTTTCGTAAGGTTAACTTGTTAGTTTTGACACACTGACTGACAACTATTTTGACCGACAGCACCAAAATAAAGTCTGGATTTATGCTTGGTTTAGCATTAG
Source organism: Abrostola triplasia (assembly GCA_946251915.1). NCBI lineage: Eukaryota > Metazoa > Arthropoda > Insecta > Lepidoptera > Noctuidae > Abrostola > Abrostola triplasia. The sequence goes on from OX276435.1 coordinate 9,807,808, forward strand.
ACCTATTATATTGGGACGTATACCTAACTGGCGAAATGTGGGTGTACTATAATTACCCCTCCGGGGATTTATTAAAATACATCTTTCATCGTTCTTAATCAATTTCTATACCACCCAATCCGTTACAGACCCTATGAGCTACCCAAAAAAATGGATGGCGCCATTTACAAATGGACACAAGGATTCAGTGTGACACGGACAGATTAATGACCATGACTGTACGTTTAAAAGAGAATTTAAATAACATTTTACACTGTGAATTATTTATTGAGGTATGAACGATACCAGTCGAATAAATATTTCAAAGTTTATTATGCAAGAGACTTGTGGAATGGCCGAGGATTTTTCTCGGAAAACCATAATGAAAAAATAACACTGTCTCAGATTTTTACATTATAGAGGTACATTGAAACTGCTTCGTATAACAGTATTTAGTTTTTAAACCATGATAAATTAGCATACTACCACAAGACTTACAGACAAAATAGGCGCATTGTGTGGAAGAACAGTAAAAAAAGTTAATGTTTTACCCTGCTATCCTTCTTCTTTAATTATCTAGAACACACAGAAAATATTTATACATCATTTGGACTGCCCCCTTACTATAATCTCTGTAAGCTGCTGTACATCGTTGAAAAATGTCTCAGATGAGCTGGTTTCTTCACGATGTATTCCTTCATCGTTTTTAGCAACCGATAACTAATTTATAATACGCACATGAATTCAAAAATGCATTGGTGCGTGCCGATGTTTGAACTTGCGATCTTTGACTTGGCAATTGAATTGCCGATCATACCACTCGGCTATCAGTGCTTTTTTTGGACAACCGTCCTTACTGCTCCAATTACCATATGATTCCAGACAGCATGTCAATTAAGACCAACGTTTAAAGTTTCAAATTTACAAGCGAATTTCGTCCGGCTCCGTACTCTTGGACTAAGTAATTACTGGTCACAAGCAAATTACTGAGGGAGTCCTAAGTTGTTTAACTTTAGTAATTACCCCTTTTGCTGTCCACATTGGGATGTTTATAGTGTATTTGGATGTTACTCTGATTTTTCTAGTTTTGGTTTAACTTGCATGTTAATTTAAGTCTCTTACTGAGTCTTAAATTAAAAAGAAGAAAGAGTTTCATCTAGTTTATGAATTGATGAATTATGAATGAATGAAAAAATTGAGAAGAAATATAAAAATTGAAGTTCGACGCATTGTTAAACGACGACTTCGGCAGATGATGATGAAATAGACTAGGGTTAAGTTAAAACCACTCGAAAAGTGACAGAATTGTTTGCTGAAGCAGATTTTGAACCTAACTCAATATTAAGCACAGCTAAAACCACAGTAGTGCAAAAATCACACGATATATTTTAAGGAAACTTAAAAAAGTTATATATTATAAAAAAATTACATTAATTATTAAAGAAACCATTTTTTATTCAAATAAATTCACCTAAAATAACAATTCATCTATCAAAAACATGTTTTGACAAGGAAGAGGAGCGTCATTTATTTTGCGGTTTCAAATTCGCTGAACCGCCTCGGAGGAGTCCGTTCTTGAGGAAAAACTAAAATTAGGTGAAAATATTTGTCCAAACGTTGGGCCCAAAGTGGGAATTTTAGTAAAACAATCTGCGGGTCAAATTAGTCCCAGAGCTAGTTTGGGCCCTTTTATTGTTTAACTTGGATAATTATTTTCCAGGGACATTTATATGTCAGGTTTTAGGGGCTGGCTTTTATTAAACTTATTTTGGGTATTGCTTGATAAACACACGTGGATTTTAATGAGTTAAGTGGTTTGGGTAATAAATTTAAAGCTGGGTTGTAATGTAAACAGTACTGGGATGGGATGGGATTTAAAAAAGGATTTTTAGACTCATCCTTGAATATTCAAAGGACTTGTTTACCTAGTTGGCTGTAGACTGTTATAATTAGTTTAGTTATTTAGCAAAGCCCTTTGATATAATGTAGTTTTATCATTTGTGGTTGATGTATCAAATTATATTAGCTGATTAAAATTTTACATTTACGACAAACGGCGGGAGCTTAAAGCTTTATTGTCGCACTGTTTAAATAATTATATACTGGCTGTTGCCTGCGGTTTCACTCGCGTAGGTACCATAAAACGTACGTAAGGTTATAAATATTATCGTCCAAATACCTATGCTTTTAGGTAGCGATTTCATTACAAAAATGCAAACCGTTAAGCGTTTTATTTTTACAACAAAATTAGTTAATATAAATGTAATTTTATTTTTCTTTTGTTTTAGAATACGTTGTCTAACACTAGGAATGCTTCTATACCGTAGGTGCGTTTCACAAATTTAACATACCATATACACTACCTGGTGACCTGATTAGCGCAATGGCTAAGCGATTGGACTGCTGCGCTAAGGGTTGCGGGCTCAATACCCGCACGGGGCACTTTGTGCGAACCACAGATGTTTGTCTCGAGTCTGGGTGTTTGTGTATGTGATATTTCATGTTTGTGAAACGCAACCACGATACAGGGGAAATTACTAGTGTGGGGCGACGTTTTAAAAAAAAATTACTAACACCCAGACTCGTAACAAACATCTATGAATCATACTTTATGTCCCGTGCACCAAACCTGCAGCCCCCAGCGCGGCAGTCCAATCGCTTAGCCACTTCACCAATCAGGTTTTTCTAAGAATCCAATCGAAGATCATAATATAACTTACGATGGATTTTTCCATAAATATGTTTCATAAATCACAATAGGTTTTTTACACATAAAACATATAACATAACATCACGCCTGTATTCCCCGAAGGGGTAGGCAGAGGTGCACATATAGTACACCCACATTTCGCCAGTTATGTTTTTTAGGTCCCAATGTAATAGGGGGCGAGCCTATTGCCATCAACCGGGCACAAATCCAGACTCCGTGCTGCCACTGAGAATTACCTAATGGAAAAACCCAGTAACACTTTTGCCCGACCCGGGATTCGAACCCAGGACCTCGTGCTCAGCAGTCGCGCTTAACGACCACTGGACCAGCGAGGCAGTCCAATAGGTTTTTTAATGTAAGTAAAACCTCAGCCACACATTTCCTATTTACTAAAATTGGCTGAGACCCAGAACGTGAATAAAACTGTCTCGTTCTAAAGTAATTATCGTGCCTTAACTAAAATACCTAGACTCTTAGAATGGTATATTATACTGTGCTGTAATTGGGTCAGTGTTACAGTCTGTTGGTTAAGATGTCACTGGAGTATGGGAGTACGTCTTAATAGAGGTATAGGTTCATTAAAAACAAAATTGAAGAAGTGTGTTCTGGACAGTTAAGTAGCTACCACTATAGTCAATGGCAACAGGAAACATAATAATAATATTTTTGATAGTTATACACAAGTAAAGGCGTTATGTTATTAGATTAAGTTATACTTTGTTATCTAACTATGTGCAATGTGGTAAAGTGTTTTTGAAACGAGCGCGTCTCGCCATCAAACGTCAAAGTTTGGCGAGGATATCTAGCATGTAAGACCACTGTAATTATGTTTTTGAAATAAATGATTTAAAAAAAAAAAAAAAAGAACCACTCATCATCCTTTTGGTGGTTTTGGAAAACAAAAGCGTTGACTGAGAAGCTGATAGTAATAAAAGCCCCCTTACCATGACCTCTTAAAACAGGACAGTTTACGATGTGAAAGCGAGACTTCATTATACTGCACGTAGCGGCGTCTCGCTTTCACATCGTAAGCTGACCTGTGCTGACCTGTTTTAAGAGTTTATGGTAAGGGGGCAGGACTATATCTGATGCACTTAGATACAACTGTGACGCAGACAAAATGTTGTGAGAAATAAATTTGGATTGAAATTTTCTTTCTGTGTAACATATCTATACTATTACTAGCGGACAGACGTTGTCCTGCTCGGGAAAGCAGCGCCAGCTACCGGGTTCAATTGTATTTATAAACCACCCAGGCACCCTTTGAACTATATACACAAAATGTTATCTGAATCGGTCTAGCCGTTTACGAGGAGTCAGGTGACATACGTACAGAAAAATTATCTATACATATAATAAAATCGTAACGAAGTCAAAACTGTACATTGAAGATATTTGAAAAAAAATAAGTGCAATGGGATGTCTGAACGATTCTGAAGCCAAAAATATAATTTTTAGAATTTTTGTCTGTTTGTCTGTTTGTCTGTTTGTCTGTATGTATGTGTTAGATTAACGTAAAAACTACTGAATAGAATCTGCTGAAAGTTTGCAAATATATTCTTTAGGGGCCGGCGCGTCGGTATGCATAATATCATCACGGCATTTGCAAAGAGGGCTGAGCAATATTGCATTATGTCTTTGTTTTGTCTAATGTTTGCCGTAGAATGATAAAAAGACGAAACCAATAGTTGCATTATGCAGATTACTTACAGATGAACTTCTGAAGTAGAAATCATCACGCTATATCCACAAGGAACTGAGCAGTGAATCATGACATGTATAGAAACGTCTATTTTAAACATATTGCTATGTGTCATCGTAGCGTGGCGGTTTAACGATCGCCCTACGAGTTATGCATAGTGAGATGAGATCGATTCTTGACGAAGGTTTTTCTTTTTGCGTTAGCTTTAATTTCTTTTTGCATGTTTTTTGACTTAAATATCAATAAAAAGACAATTATAACATATATTTTAACATAATATTATTACGAACAATTTCCAGTAAATTATAGTTCTAAATTTTTATTTTTTTTCTACATTAGTAAGTTTGTAAATTCACCATTTCAAATAAGTGATGTCCAAACAATTCTGAAGCCAAAAGCAGTCGCTTCACGTTGACAACAGATAGGTTGTTCCATACTCACCTGTGCTTTCTAGGACGTTTGAAACACACATCAATGTTGAATCGTGTTCCAGCGTCGAGTCAATTAAATACATTTGCAAATACGTAAACAAGGGTAGTGACCAGGCAACGTTCGCTTTGCAAAGCACTGATCGGGATGAAGTGACCAAGTACCAGTCTGGTCGTTACATTAGTACCTCAGAAGCAGTATGGCGAATGCTGGCGTTCTCTATACAAGATCGTCATCCAGAGGTCATGAATTCATGGACGTCCATTTTGTGAATGGCCAGCGCATTTTTTTTCGACCCCGCCAATGTATTAGAGCGATTCGAAAATCCCCGCCAAACAACACTCTTGGCATTTTTAAATTGATTAAGGGAAACTTGAAAAATGATGGACACCAGCGGGACTCAAACCCGCGACAGTCGCCGTACCGTGGCGCCGCTCTGCCAACTGAGCCACCGTGTCACTGCTCGCATCCATCAAATTTCAAGTTCCCTTTTAGTATTTACGTCTTGAGGGTGACGTTAGGTATTATCTGTTGGAATCTACGATTACCAATTCAGTGTTGTACCTTTACAGCTACAAACCACTAAACCGATAATACCAACCCAAATTTATATGACTTTTGGTATTTTTTATGCATGTTGCCATGCTAGGCTTAAATTTTAAATTGATTAAGGGAAACTTGAAAAATGATGGACACGAGCGGGACTCGAACCCACGACAGTCGCCATACCGTGGTGCCGCTCTGCCAACTGAGCCACCGTGTCACTGCTCGCATCCATCAAATTTCAAGTTCCCTTTTAGTATTTACGTCTTAAGGGTGACGTCAGGTATTATCTACGATTCCAACAGACGACTCTTGGCATTTTTACGTCTCTGTGAAGTTGATTTTTTTGCAAAGTCACTTACGTATGATGAGGTGCCGTCGTACTATACATACTACAAGCAAAGAGGTGTATTTAATCGACATCGACGTGGTCGTATTGTCGAAGGGTTTCCGGGAATCTTTATGGACACTGCATTGGGAAGGATTTACACTGTGCATCCAAATAATGCCGAGTGCTATTATTTGCGGCTATTGCTCCACATCGTATAGGGGCCAACGTCATTTGCATTCTTAAGGACAGTTGATGGTATGGAGTATCCGACATTTCGTGCAGCCTGCGTAGCACGAAATCTTTTTGACGGTGACCAACACTGGGACAACACTCTCCTGGAGGCTAGCGTTAGTGATAGCCCAAGTCGCCTATGACATTTGTTTGCCGTCATGTTGGTATTCTGCGGTATTGCAAACCCGGTTTTGTTGCGGGAAAAATATTGGCGTCATCTCTCTGAGGATATTTCATGGGCTTTAAGACATACTATTGAAGGAGACATTGGAGAAACTGATGAACGCATTTTGAACCACTGTCTCAGTTCTCATCAAGACGTAGTCATTGCCATCGGGGGCCATCCACTGTTGGAATACGGTTTACCGGCTCCGCAACCATTAAATAATCAAGAACGTGGAAACGGTGAGTATGTCGCCGAAACAAATTATGACCAAGACGCAATGACCACCATCGTGAATGACTACGTCACTAAATTTACCTCAGAGCAAGCACAGATTTACAATATTGTCCTTGAAAGGGTTCGGCTCGGCCAGGGTAAAATGTTTTTCTTGGATGCTCCTGGTGGAACAGGGAAAACATTTATTACCACTAACTTCTTGCAGAGGTTAGGAAACAAATAACGGTGGCAAAATTGTCTTCCGGAATTACTACCTCTCTCTCCCTTAGATGACAAAATATAAGCGCTCGCCATACTCTAGATACACATCAATTCGAAGCAATAAAACGTCTGTTCTTGGAGAGTTACGCAATAGTTTTAAGAGAAATTTGCCGAAATGTAGTCATAATTATAGTAAAAATGTACAATACCACATAGTGAAAGTTTTAGACAGAACTAAGCAGGAACAACAATCATGTGATGGATCGGCACATTCCTGTTCGTCGGTGATTTTAGAGAAATATTTTCTGACTTAAATGCTCTGTAAAAACTTTCATTATATATTTCACTTTATACACTGGATATACATAAATATCAATAAATAGTAATATTTAGACAGGGTATATAGAATTCTGCTCATTATTTCACGTTCTTGGATAAGTTGGTAAAGATATGATTTAATAGTGTGATTCCCGCGTTCGGCAAGATATTTGCTTATTCAAACAACATAATATTTTTAATTTTATTGGTTTATATGTTTTAACTCTCTAGCAGAAAGTGGACTGTAGGCAACCATCGTCAAGTTAAAGGTCTGTGATCCACCTCAAAGTTATCCTTTTGTAGATAATCATCATAGACATAAATTTTCATTAGCCGGGCACAAATTTAAAGTCGGTACTGCCACCGAGAATTAGTGGAAAAACCAATCACTCTTTCCGATCTGGTAAACAAACACACGGAACTCCCGCTCAGCAGTCGCATTTTACGAACACTAGACCAATAAGGCAGTCAAATTCTAAGTTCCACACAATTATCAAAGTATTTTTGTTGCTGGGGAAATCCTCATGGACTTCCTCCACCATGAGCGGACGGAGGGTTATGCCGGTCTCTTATACTAACTAAAACCTCAGGGTATCCGCCTAACAACCTTAGGTTGAGGGACTCGCGATCCGCGTATGCTACACCATCTCTTTAAACAAATTCTGACTCGCCTCTTCGCGATTGGTCGCGCTCACCACGTAGGTACGGCCTACGTGCCTTATGTCCCTTAAAACCGCCTTGTCTGTTTGAGCATCGAACTGCCCAAGTTCGTCGCCCACAGGCCCAACCTATGGGTGACGAACATGAGCAGTACGTTTAAATTTCGGCTACAATAAATTTCAATACAAGCGCTTGGCGCATTTTGGCATACAAACTATCACCATTAGCACACGCAGAGGTAGACTTAATTAAGGCCTAGAAACCAGCTGATTTTTACACGGATTACTGTATGACGGTCGCTTCTGAGTTACCAGTCCACACTCTCTGTAAATGTTGTCTGCTGAAGACAAAACTACAACCGTAGTTCAGAGAAATGCATGCTGTCAATGTAGTACATAAATACAGTAAAATAAAGATACATTTAAAATTGAAATTCCTTATAAGCCAACAAATCGTGTCAATAACTTTCCTGTTAGTCACTCAATATTTACCGATCATACAAAATCGGTATAAAAAGTAAACTAGCCCCATCTTAATTTGAAATATACCTTTATCATTAAAATACTATGTATATTCCATTCGGTAAGTAATTTGTAGTGTTTTCCACTTACTTACAAAATCTGATTATAGTCTACTGGTGTTTTTACCTGAAATTCACGCGGACGAAGTCGCGGGCAACAGCTAGTATTCATATATTAAGATTATAAATACTTAGATAGTTATATTATAAAGAATCTTTGTTTATATGTAGGGGGTGCTCCGTGCTCTCCGAAATAATTTATCTGATTTCCGAAATTATTACGTCTGTATAAATAGTAAAAACGACCTCTCATAGTGAACTCCTTCGTTGATTGTGGAATGTACACTCGAGATTGAAAGATTTTCAAAAGCTTCTCCACGCTGCCGAAGGCGCGGGAGGCTACTCTACGTAAATAGGTAGCTACTACTATAAGTACAGGGCCTCAAAGACGCGGTAACGAGTTGACCGCTCGCCAAACCGCAGGGAAGCACTCACTCTTGTTGAATCACCTTGTTGTGCGTTACATATGTGGGGAGTTTCATTACAAGGTTCTACTATATACTTATAGAACAGATCTGACTATTTTGAAGTTGAACAGCTCTTTCAAAGGTCAGTCGTAAGATGGGTTTCGTTTCACAATCCCTTAGTGCTTTTATGAGCAGATCAGATGGATAAATGGCAAAACACGACATGTTCTGCAAAAAAGGCAAATGAGGAGTAACCTAACCTAACCGAAGAGCGTGTATGAATAAAGCAAAAGAAGTATTCTAGGATCGTGGCAAATGGAAATCCGTGGTCTCTGCCTACCCCTCAGAGAAACAGGCGTGATTTTATACCTATATAATAATGTATTTTTCGTTAAGGCTTTCTCCATTTAAATATTCAGTCCTCACTGCAATGCACCTGTGTTTGCGTACATACTTCTGACGTGTACCTGTGTAGGCTATTCTTGGTTGAGACTGGACTCTGACCGAAATTCGGTCAGGAGGACAGTCTATTATGTGGGTCTGTACGTTCCTTTTAGAGTTAGAATATTAAACTTAGTAACTTAGTTGCGAGCTCTTTGCTAAGTGATACCGCTCTGTACTAAGGCTGCGGTGACCGAGTTGGTTCACTGACCGTTCGCTTTATGGAACCTTGATTATTCTCAAAGCCTGTAGGTATAGTCAATTTTTTTTAATAGATAGATAGAAGATAGAATATACTTTATTGCACACCAGCAAATCAATAATATAGAAAAACCTTAAAAATAAAACAACAGTGCAAGTGGCGGTTTTATTGTTAATAGCAATTAGCTGTTTGTTAATTTCATAATATATTTTTGTAGCGTACAGGATGAAAATTTTCATGTATATTGTTTGAATTTAATTAAAAAAATGATAGAAATTGACTTTCTTTCTTGATTTTGGGTTTAACGTCATTCAGTTTTAAGTTTGAATTTAATTGTTAACGAACAAGTATAAAACATACAAACTTCTAAACTTCTTTTGTCATAAATGATCGATAACTTTATTTTCAAATGCGTTTCGTTATTCCTTGTTGCTTTAACTTTCATTCAATTCATTCATCTCAATACTCATTTGTTCAAGTCTTAAAACCAACTGCACAAGAAAATAGTTGAGCGTCTCATCGTTATTAAGGTGAGTAGTGACTACAGCAAGGCGACATCGTTACTCAGCATTCAACTCTCCGGAGACGTAGCAGGTGACCGCCCGTCAAATGACAGCGATTTGGACACTGAATACTCCATTAGGAATTGCGTGGATCTTAGAATCGCTCCTCACATAAATGTGTAGCCGTGTCCTCTTGGGTGTAAGGCACTTCAAAGTCGAACGTTTACCGTCTGAAGTCACGTGGTAAATGAGACGGTATAGCTTTGTTACTTTAGATAGTATGGATGATGCGTCATTGATCTTCTAATGCCTCTTTACGCCTATTTCTTCAAATTAAAGTGTTATTATAATTATGTGTGTGTCCATAAATATTTGTGTGGGTTTTCGCTGGTTTCTTTTGTTACGTCCCCACGTAAGATTTTTTGGAGAAATTGGCAAATATGTATATTGTATTGGTAGCTAGTTCTATCGGTTGAAAGTAAAAAGAAACGTTTTTCAACGGTACAGAAAAGAATATAGCAGTTTACGCTGCGGGTTTAAAAACAAAAGAGTTCGCAAAAAGTTTTTAAAACGAACTTTGAATTACACAAATGAGCATTCTTCAAACACCCAAAACCTTTTAAACCGGTCAAAACCCACAAAAAAGGCTCACACAAAACAGTGCAAAGCAAAATTACATTTTCTATTTTATCAAAATAATTTATACCGTGATTGTGATGAGGACAATTGAATGAGAGGAATCGAATTGTTTCATTGGCTTTAGGGCGACTGGATTGTTATATCTCGGGATATTCAGCTGATAATAAAACAAAGCTGCATCAGAAGCAATCGTAATGCATTTACATTGAGTAGTCACTGACAACTGTGTGGCAGTGGGCGATAATAATATAGTGGGGAAACTGGAAATACCAGGCATTGGTACTTGCAGTTTTAATCTATCAGAAGCCTTTGCGCTGCAATGGGATAATTAAACCTTGGTTTATTCCCAGATAATAAGTAATTATGTTATTATAAATAATGTACTATACAAATATCTAACTACTTTTTACTGTTTCGTTGGTCACAATCAATCAGATTAATGGGATCAAAATTGGTCCGCATAATGGGACTTATTGACCGACTATAACAATAAGGTGTGCAAAAGTATTCCTTTGCCAATATAAACAGACACTGGCCTGCACAACTAAGTATCACACTTTTAAAATTCGAGTAACTTTTTTAAGAAAACATACAAAAAAAAGGATATGGACGCATTGAGAACCTCCTCCTTGTTAAGGATGGTTAAAAATAAAAAGAACTAAAATAAAAAGTAAAGAAAGTTTAAGGAAAGCTGATAAAATTTGCTCTAAAACGTTTCTTATTTTAAATCTCTTATATTCTAAAGTTTAGAAAAAAAAAAATTAAACAAGCAGTAGTAGAATTGCAGGCCAGTGTACCAGTCTACCACCACTGAACTCTTTTGTATAACACCTAGAAGAACCTAGGAGAACATACGAAAAAATCTCTGCCATAATCATACAACATATTCACATAATAACAGTTATAACCGGTCCGACTGTAATATCACGCTCATGGGGCTGATAACGATTTGAGTCGGAGCCAAACCGATGTCAATGCGGCCAATCGCTAAGTGAATACGGTTAAAATCGAATGAAAAATCGAAAGGTTAAGTATTATAAGAGAGGTTTACACAGTTGAACGAATGAAATATGGCTTCAAACAATGAACTGCTACCAAGACTTATTCTTTATTTAAGTTGAGATCAAATGAGTTTCATAAATTTAAGATTGTGGAGTAGCTCTGATATTGGCAATTATTGAAACTTTGATATATGAACCTGTATATTGTCCAATGAAGAGGTCAGATGGAGAGCAGAAGATATTGCTTTTAAGCAAAAAATAACATGCAATAAGTAAACTTGAACATTAATTTACTGTGATCCAACAGACACTATGTTATAATTTTATTGGACAAAATCAAAGATACAAGGTAAGTAGAATCAAAAATATTATCTTGTACATTTTATTTAAATAAACAAAAGAATAACTTGCAGGAATTCAGCCATATCGTGGCAGCGTTTACAGAAAAGAACATAAAATGCACAGATGCACTGACTTAAAATAGACAACTGAAGATTATACAGATGGAAGATTCCAAAACCAAAACGACGAAAAAATAAATTAAAGAAAACCATAATAATCGAAATAAAAATAATACCATCTGTAGCCACCAACACTAACTAATATTGTCTGCCCGTGACCATGAATGCTGTAAAGGATTCGAGTCGGGACGAAAAATCAATTAAAAAACCGCGATAAAATCCGTAAACCTAGTTTTATTTCAATGACTAACTAATATTGTTAGAAAACACTCCTACAAATATTAATTTGCTCCATGGCACAGGACACAAAATATTTTTTACAAAATTTAATAATATTATTGTGGCATTCAATGTATTGAAATCGTCGGTCCGTTTCCAATTAGTGATGCAAATTTAAGCTGTTCATTGTTAAGGAAACAGGAAACTGTGTGCTGCGTCTGAACAAAATAATTTGATTAAAATTTAAAGCTTGTTCTACTTAAATCCGTTTTAAATCACGATACAAACGAGGTTAAAAAGAAAAAGTAGTCACTCCTGTTCGTAAGAGAAATTATTTGCCTAGTATCTACCTACATAACCTTTCGCTTGTCATGTTTTGACACTATAGTAAAACAATAGCCACACGCATTTAGAAGGCGTCTTCACACACTAAGGAATAAGGCTGAGGACGTACTATAGTAAAATCGCGTAACAAAGAATCAACTGCTACAAGCCGCGCGGAAAAAATCCGCAAGTGCGGCTGTTTGTATTAGTTTCATTGAGCCACAAAATCGTGCGGTTAAAAACCGCGGCGGATTAACCGTGCGGCCTCGGCCTAATGAAGAAGTCATGTATCCTCTGTTTTACAATAAATTATGCCTGTATTGTTATTTGTTAAAAGCCTTTATAATATAGCAGAAAAAAAAAATAACATAAGGCTAGACTGATCCTTTCCATATATAATTCATCAAGTTTGATAGTTGGTGTATTGTTGATTGTTTGATTGTATATTTAACCAACATAATTATTACCGACATGGGAAATATACTATCTGACCAAAATGTGAATTTACCTGTATTTTATAGGTACAGTCGGCAAAGAAAATGGTACATCAGTTTTGACTAAAGTTACTGTGAGATCTAATAATCGAGAACAATTATAAACACTTTGAAACCCACTGTAATTTTAGCCGATTTCGAATCGGTCAATTCAATTGAAATAATGCTTAGACAAGAAGATGAGTTGTTGTTAGCTGTGACAATTTAAACTTGACACATGACAATATGACGTCATAATGTTATTGCAAGGGAAAATCGAACTTGTTCTTTCATGACGTTCAAATGAACCTCAACCGTAGGGTGGTAGACCATATTTTTAATCGACTGTACCTTTGTATACATTTAGGGGTACCAAGCGTGTGAATACACATCCCTACTAATTTTATAAACGCGAAAGTTTGTAAGTATGGATGGATGTTTATTATTCCTTCACGTAAAAAATTACTGAATGGATTTTAATGAAATTTCATATGGAGGTAGCTGACAACCTGGATTAACACATAGGCTGCTTTTTATCCTGAAAAAATGTACGGGTAACCCTGCGGGGCATAGCTAGTGAACAATAAACCACATAGCCTATCAATCAAAATTTCACCAATTTAGAATTGTATGGAAACAAAAAAGCAGCAATAACACATTTTATTCATTTGGAAACAGACTTATTCACAATTGATGCAGCAGCCGAATATTGTTCGCACAGTAAACAAGTTGAAACAGCTAAAACAAACGGCCGGCGTTGCATTAAAAACAAAGCGAGTTTAGCATCCCAACGGATACGATTAAAAATTGGACTGATGGGATTGTTTATGGTCTGTATTTCCGAATTTACCATGGACAAAAGAGTTACTGCTGGTACTCTGTTAGTATTAAAATGGTTACGCTATTTTGGATTTGACTGCTTTTACTTCTTCAACGAAAATAGATAAAAGTCTACCTTTAGGAGAAACAGTAGATATTGTTTTAAGTTTTTGTCATCAAGTTAAATTAAAAGCAGCAATAGCCGAGGTTTGGACCGTTGAACTGCCAAGTCAAAATTCACAAGTTTGATCCCAGTAAGTACCATAAATTAGTTATCAGTTGCAAAAACTGTGAAGGAGAATATCCTAAGGAAACCGGCACACCTGAGAGATTTTTCAACGGTGTGTGTCGCCATGTCAGAGGCCTACAGGCGGTTTAAACTCTGATACCAGGTTGTTCATCAACCATACGATAAGAAGAAGGTCCGTAGATATTAAAATCCCTGGATTATTAACAAGAAATTACCCACACGTGATTAAAACAGACAGCTACCAGAATAATAATCACTAAGTACGCACAAATAACGTCAAAAAGCCATAACAGTTTATATGTTATAACGTTTAACGACAACGAATCAGCTAATAGCAATAGCAGTTAATTAAGCATCGCCGATGAAGTTCAGTGTGAATGGGCCCATTAGCTGGAGTGTCATTCAGGCTCGAGGGAGTCTCATATTGCTTGGGTAACGTGACGTCATTACTTAAAGATCGACATAGAGATGATGTGCCTGTATTTTGATAGCAGGTGTTTTCGATAATATGTTTGAAACCTGAGTCTAGTGGATGTTTAGCATGACCTCTGATCATAAAGTCCTAGGTTCGAATCCTAGCCCCCTTAGATAAGATTTTTTAATAGTTGTTTACATGTTTCTGCAATAAACCTATTTATTTTATTTATAACAATAAGCTCGCCCTCTATTACATTGGGACATTACGACTGGCGAAACTTGGATATACTATAGGTACATCTCTGTCTACCCCTTCGAGGAATACCTATATAGGCGTGATGACAAGTATAATTATTAATTATTGTGGCCATGATTAAAGCTATACACGAGCTTTCCCCTAATCAGAATATAGCAACAATTAATATCTTCCTTTGATAAACATAATAGGTAATTTACTATATAATCCAAGCTAAATTATCTACATATATATCAATAGGCATTGGGTGTTCTAAAGGATAGAATTGTGCCGGTTACTCTATAGTAACCGTGAACCTTTTCATTTACCTATGTAATAGTGAAAAATAATTACGTTTTCAGGCAAAAATGAGAGGCAAAAAGCGCTACTCTACCTACCCCTCATAAAGTTAAGGCGTGATGATATTAATGCGCATATATTTTTTTAATTATGCAATAATGGCCCGGTACAGTGGCTAGGCGATTGGACTGCTGCGCTTAGGGTTGTGGGTGCGATTTCTGCACGAGACAAAAATTTGTGCGATCCGCAGTTGTTTGTCCCGTTTCTGGGTGTTTATGTATACTATTTGATAATTCATGTTTATAAACGCAGAGGAGAAATTCCGAGTGAGTGGCGCATTTAAAAACAATAACAATAGGCACACCTGTTTTTTTTTTTTCATCTACCAAGGTCTTATTTCTACACCGTCCTAAGATAGACTGGGAGAGAATGCCGTTGGTATTATGTACAAAATTAAATAAAAAAAAATTGAACCTAAGAAAATGTGGTTAAGTTAAACTTAAAGTATATCTGCCTATCTCTTCTGAAAACAAGCGTGAAAGTATAACCCGGGAAATGTGTTTTCCCTTATACTTTCCCACCTCACCAGCCTAATGAGGTCAACGCCCGAAAACCGTATTCCAGGAACGAAATAAAAAAAACATTACCCATTAAAAATCCTGATACAGAAATATTAACCCAAAATAAAGGTAGGGTTCTACCGTCGTAAAGTAAATCTTGAACGTACTCACAAAGATTGCATCTCGGCACCTATCATATTTCAGGATAGGCAGTAAACGCGCGCGGAACTCCTCCTAAAACGTTCATGGGCTATATTCATCTGAGGCTTTTATCTAGATTGCTACTGGACTGTTCCAATTACTCCTAATTTTATAGTGAATAATTGAGTCGCGCTTGGAGATGCGCTGTTTCCTCGTGTAGAAATGGAAGACGTGCTGTAAGTGTCTCTTATAAATTATACGGTTACTACATAACATCACGCCTGTATTCCCCGAAGGTGTAGGCAGAGGTGCACATACAATACACCCACATTTCGCCAGTTATTTCCCAATGTAAAGGGGGGGCGAGCCTATCGCCATCAACCGGGTACAAATCCAGACCACGTGCTGCCACTGAGAATTACCTAATGGAAAAACCCAGTAACACTTTGCCCGGCCCGGGATTCGAACCCAGGACCTCGTGCTCAGCAGTCGCGCTTAGCAACCACTAGAACAACGAGGCAGTCAACGGTTACTAATTCTGATAAAATGTTGTATGTTTATGTTTATACATAGTCGAAACATTATTTAACATCCCCATACATTCATCATTCTATTCGATATTTATTAAAAAGCCGCTTTAATATTAAAACATTTTCATTCTTCACATGTCGATAGCCAAAAACATTAACAATACAACCATGTTAAAAATAAGTTCGATCTACAAAAATCCGCGTTTAAAATCACTGCACTCATTTTATATCTACCAAAGCCTGACAATATTTATCCAGTGACTTGTGAGCGATTTCAGGCGATATTTATATTTTAATGTCAACAAGGTCTTTAATCGGTTAACAAGCTTGTTAGCGAGTTAATGCCAGAGTCTGTTTGCAAAGAATATAAAACGAGAGGTTTTATAAGTTTGTTGTGACAGTATTTTAAAGATTTTCTTTTTGCTGGGTATTTTTTGGGTTTTGATCACAATTTGGCGATAGCATCATTTTGTTTTGCATGTTACAAGTAACAGAAGACAAACAAACAAACTAACTAAACAAAATACCTAAAGGTTTCTTGAAACCTATAGGTATTTTGTTTAGTTAGTAACAGAACTACAGATTTTTATCGCTCAAACGACTTTATTCTTTCCTCAGATTTAAATGAAGTAGATACTTTTACAAGATACAAACCAATACACTCGTTTCTATTTCATCTCAGATTTTTATAAAATATCATCCAATAGCTTGAGGAGTTTCCTATAAAACTAGCGGTAAACTGGTGACCTATTTTTAGTTCATCACTACCCGCCACACCTGTCAAACGTTCCATTTGACATTTCTTTTGCAGCGACCGCGACGCGACGATCGGTCATTCTAGGCACACTTTACAGGTGTTTTGTGCTACCCGCTTTCTTGGTTAATAAGAGTTGTAGGTACATAGTTTTTATAACATTAATAAGCACTGATAGCCGAGCGGTATGGTCACTGAACTGCAAAGTTAAAGGCACGTGGAACTCCCGGCACGCACCAATGTCTTTTCGAATTCATGTGAGTATTCTAAATTAGTTATCTGCTAAAAACGGTGACAGAAAACATTGTGAGGAAACCGGCACACATGAGAGCCATTTTTCAACGGTGTGGAAAGCCATGTCTGCCTACAGGCGGTTTAAGCTCTGATACCAGGTTGTTTATCAACCATACGATTGGAGGAAGATTAAGGCCCAAGATAAATGTTTAACCTTCTGCCAACCTTAAATATACTATAGGTAACTTGGTCACGTGGTACCAGACCTAAACCAACCAGACAGTAAATGATTCCAAAAATACCGCATATATTTTTAGATGTTCAGACTTCAGATATTTCTATCACAAAGAATATTCAGCGACAAAATATAGACGTTTAAAGGCAATCAAATACCTATTCATCAAAACCCGCATATCCCCTACCATCGTTGCGTATTTAAATAATATAGAGAAACGAAACACGTACCTTATACCGCTGGGACAGATCAATCTTCTCACAAGCATTAGTCGACGACGCGTCAACCGAACATCAATCACTGAATCTCGAAAATATTTCGCGAAAACATAAGGTGAGAAAAGAATATTGGTGGGACAAACCTTGGTAGGGTTCTGTAGGTGTTTGATGTGTATTTTTATCAAAACTTACGTCATTTTAATAGTAACCAATTTTACAAATTTAAAATTAACAAGTGAACTAGAAGCGCGGATGATAACGATTTATTTTCACACGCTTGCGTTGTTAGAAAATTTCTTGAGTCGATTATTTTGTGTTCAGCTACGTAGATATTTTGAACTGCAGCGCATCTAGAATACTCGTATACTATCCAAATAGGTGCTATGTAGGTATTTCGTCGTCTGGACTTTAAAAGAGCTTAACCTCTGAGTTTGTGTCGGTATTCCTTCTCAGAGGTAGTCAGTTAGGAAATGCCGATGCCATCTAGGTTTAAAAAAGTGATGTGTAAAAGCGTTTTTGTAAAACCAATTTGCAAAAATAAAATCATTTATTTATTTTTGGAATATGAGAAAGATGGCCGATGACCGATCGAACTCGGTCGAAACGTCAAGCCAAAAATTAATAAAGTTGTGTTCGCGTTAATTCCCGTGTTGTTATTTTCTATTATAATCATGCAACGCGATAGTTTAAAAGTTAGTATGAGAAAGATGCCAAAAATACGAATGAAAAATACCTGGGTGTTTTTATACCTGCGCTGTTAGCCGTTAAGGTTCGACGCAATGTGTATGCTTTTAACATTGCAGGCAGGAAGGGCGTTACATTAAGTAAGACACATCTCTTATTAGGCCTTTCACTGCACTGGCGTATTTATCATGCTTTTCGTAAGACTCATATTCCTCCTCATAATATATGTACATACGTATTATGATGTTGGTATTCATATATTATGTTTGTTTTTGCAGTAGTGTTAGGTATGTGTTATCATAGGAAACTGATGATATAATTGAGCACGACAAACGGCAGTAGGTTTCATTTAATTTACTAATACTTAATGTATATTTTCGTGCCACGGTGGACTTAATGCCATTAGTCATTTTCCACCAGTCAACCTTTGGGTAATGCAGAGTAAAACTAAAATAGGTTCGCATAAGACTAATACTATTGACAATAATAATGTGGTAGGTATCTAAGAACCAAGCATAACTGCCTACCTTTGTAACTTGGGTCTGGAACACAATATTTTTACTTACAATACAAAAGCTAAAATCAGTACAGCCCCCTTACTATGAATTCTTAAAGCAGGACAGTTTCCTTTGTAGCATGAAGCCGCAACGTGCAATGCAGTACGGGCGACGTCTCGCTTTTACAACGCAAAAAGTCCTTTAAGAGTTCATGGTAAGGGGGAAGTAAACACAGTACACCAGCTAAAACAAACTGTATAATATATATAGTAAACAGACGACCTGATTGGCGCAACGGCTAAGCAATTAGACTGCTGCGCTTATGGTTGCGAGTTCGATTCCCGTACGGGAACAAAAAAATTGTTGACAAAGATGTTTCTCCCGAGTCTGTGTATTTGTGTATGTGATATTTCATGTTTGTGAAACGCACCCACGATACAGGAGAATTTTTTAGCGTGGGGCGACGTTTTTTTAAATAAAGAAAGGAGGAAGAATGTCGAAATATGGCTGCAAATATTGAAGCAGAAAACGTCCGACCAACATGATTACGGAACCCTAAAACGCTGTACCCCAGCAATTCGTTGTAGAATGACAGATAGAATAGGTAATTTGTCGCCCGCAGATGATGACGGGGATTCCATTTGCAGAGCGATATCGAAGCAAACAAACATGGGATTCTCAAACGATATGAATTTGAATGATGACTTACTTATCTCGAGATACAACATCTTTAGATGTTTCTAAATGAGTCGTGGACTTATATAGATTGAGAAAAGATTAAGCTGAGTAAAGATAGGAATTATTACTTTGTATTGATAATGTGACTTAACCCTGAAAAGCGATAGATTAAAATGAGAATTATAACATTGATTTGTGTCAATGTAAAATGTAATTCGACTTGATGTAGAGGAAAATATTTTCGTAAATGTTTAACTCCAATTTGTATTTATGTGTGTTTTAAGTAATAATTGAAGACATTGCCGAGCAGTATGATCGTTGGACTGCCAAGTCAATAGTCGGAAGTTCTAACCCCGGCACACACCAACGTCTTTTTAAAATCATGTGCATATTATAAATAAGTTATCAGTTGCTAAAAACGGTGAGAATACGGAATACATCGTGAGGAAACTGGCATACCTGACAGATTTTACAACGGTGTGTCATATCGATATGTCATACCAGGTCGATCATCAACCATATGATACGAAGAAGTAATAGTTGCCTTTAGAATGTTCGCTAATACAAAGCTTGCCCTTTTGTATAATGGAGACTAAACAGCATAAATATCTATTGGTTTGGATGTTGTCCCTTTAAGAGATGTTTAAGTTAAAGACGTTTTAATGTTTTTATGTAAAGGAGTCTGTATAACACGTCTGTCTTCGATTTTATCCAATAAAAGCGTGGTGAAAAGCATAGATACAAAATTAATTGGTCGATTTAATAGTGTCTAAGTTATAACAAATAATTTATAATTAACCTAGAGACTTCAACTCTTTGTATGCAATAATTATTCTTGCTGTAGTGACTTTGTGTTGCAACACAGTCTAAATAAATGCATTACAATTAATTTCGTCCACAATTCATCTGGCGACCGCGGCGACATCAGTTAAATGAATCAACGGAGCCATATTGTATGCGAAATACGATGCTCTCCTGTTTCTAATGGTAATTCTATTCCTAATTTAAATTTGAATTAAATTGTTTTTTTGTTTTTAGGCGTTTAACCCATATTTAAATGCGGATTTTTCAATGGCTAGATATTTTTTATTATTAAATAAATTTTACTTTTTGACATATTTTCCATACATAATTAGGTATACTGTCAAAATGACAATTTTATCCTTTGAATAAAATATATCTGACAAGTGACAAGTCGTCCCTTTGTCGTATATTTTTTAATTATACCTAGTTACTCGAACTTCAATCATGTTTCTTTCTTTAATTAGTTTTAAAGGTAAGTTTATAAAATCCATTTCCTTTTTCGCCATTTTTTTTCATACCATCGACAATAACTTAAAATTACTATCAACAAGATAAGCCCACGCCTTTTGGGGATTTCAATGTGATATTTTTAGAGTAAAAGTAGCCTACATCCGTTACAAATGTTCAACCTATCTCCTTAACTATATACTAATTTCATCTAAATCAGTTCAGTGGTTTAGTAGAACGCATTAGAAATATAACTTAAGGAAGTATTACAGTCTAATCTGCGAGTCCAAAGCTTTAGGCATGTCACAACACCTGCCAATATATTTTAAATTATGTTTCCAAAACCACAATCCGTTTCAATCCAACAAGCTTTCGCAACAATCTGTAATAACATACCCACTAATCTAGCTCCTATATTATTTTACAATCAACCAGCAAGATATAAATGTACGTTAATCCGGTCGCTATTATTCAGATAATTATGTAAAGTAGGCTTATGTTAATACACAAACATAATAACCGAAACATTAATTCGGTAACATACGACTTAATACTGAAATTATTTCATAGCGATTTTGATTTGATAGATTTTTGTTGGTTGTTGCTTTTTCACGTGTATTTTGATAAGGTTGTGATATTTTTTGGAATTAATTTTGTACAGAATAAAATAATATGATTGTATAGAGTTGGTAAGTTGACTAAAATCAAATTTGAAGTTATAGCAATTGTAGGTAATCGATATTAAACAATATTGCTCTTATAATAACTTTCGTGTGTGTTATCCATAAATTATTTACTGTATATTCCGGTTATACTCACGGGTGTATTCGGGAATGCCCGACTAGTTAGACCTAGACTCTGCTGCGTAACCAGCTCACGAATAAGTGTTCCGTTCGAGTTCGAAACCGAAAAAAAAAATAAAACAAATCTCATATTAACACAGCTACCAGAATCAGACTCGACCGAGCCACTAAATAATGGCTTACGCGCAAAAATGGCTACCAATACTCGTTTGTTTTCCCCCTAAGCCAAGAATATAAAACATACATCACATAATCATGTATTTACCCATAAAATCCCAATTCTAATTCACGAAGAGAACTCACAATTTCATGGTTTACCGAACTACCATTAGCGAGGCCTGTTCCAATCTTAGTAATGGGATTGCAACGCCATTGAATCTTACATATTGCTTTCAAGTTATTTACTTAATCTAAGTTACAGTGTTCTTGAATAGTTGTAATTATTGACTCTAGATATTGGGGATATTTCGATGTTAAAATACGGTTTACTCTGTTATTATTGACTATGTGGAGTAAGGGATGTGGAGTTCCTCCAACGAAAAGGGAAGATCTTACAAACCAGGCGGTGGTGTGCCTGGTGGGCCGCGGCGCCCCACTTCTCAACTCGGGGCATTTAGTATGGAATACATAGCACTGATAGCCGAGTGGTATGACCGTTGGACTGCCAAGTCAGAGGTCGCAAGTTCAAACCACGACACGCACCTCGTCTTTTCGAATTAATATGCAAACTATAAAGTAGTCATTATTTGCTAAAAACGATGAAGAAAAACATATATAAATGAGGAAACTGGTAAACCTGAGAGGCAGGAACCTAAAGGGCAGTTTAAACTCTAAAACCAGGTTGTTAATTAACTATACGATAGGAAGAAGAAGAAAAATTATGGAATAGAAAAAAATACCTGTATGGAGTACTGAAATTGACACTCTGAACGATTAAAAGTAGCCGTTAAAGATTTTCTTTTAGTCCTAGTTTAGTTTTAGTTCAGGCGCAACTGGAAATCAGCGCTGCTGCCTTAGGCTGAGCTGGGATCGATTTTTGCTGGTACCTTAATTGCTTTATATTGTTTCATTTTATTCTTTTCTTTTTTTTTTTTTTTCTTTTTTTTTTAAAAACGTCGCCCCACACTAGGAATTTCTCCTGTATCGTAGGTGCGTTTCACAAACATGAAATATTCACATACACAAACACCCAGACTCGGGACAAACATCTGTGGTTCGCACAAAGTTTTGCCCCGTGCGGGAATCGAACCCGCAACCCTTAGCGCAGCAGTCCAATCGCTTAGCCACTGCGCCAATCAGGTCGTCGTTATTATTTCTGTTGATGCAAAAATAAAAGATTTTCTTTCTCTCTTTCTAAAACTAAAGACATGAAAGTTATAGCCGGAACACGTCCACTGTTAAACAAAGGCCTCTCCCTTGGAGGGAAGGGGGGGCTGCTAAAATCCCAAGTGGCTTGGAGTTTGCAGTATTGGTAGTGGCCAGATTGCAGTTATATTTATTGATAAAAATAATATGTCTAGTAATATAGTCTCGCTTGCATATACATATACTCCATTGAGATAAGCAATGATATTTTATCGATCATTCAAAGTTATCCGTCCACATTGTAATTATAAGCATAGTATACTATAAAGAGTTTAGTACCACATCTTCGACGAAATAACCACGAAAGTACTTACATGGCAAAGTCACATTTGAACCCAGATACGGCAAGACGAAGCCAAACTTCAGTACCTACCTATCTAATAATAAAGCAAGTGACAATTAAAAGCAATTCCAAATTACGTTTGAAGATCGAAGTTAACACCATCCATACAACGTCAATGTCGAGTAAATTACAAGTAGCTGGGAACTCGGTCTAAATTAGACAATACCGAGGAATAATCACTGAAGCTTACCCTTTCATCGGTTTTAACTAAACACCGCTTAATCTAATTCTAGAGCAATATTCGTAGGTACAGAGAGTTCTCTAGGTTATGGCCCAAATTGTGAAATACGGCGGGATATCAATATTTGTATGACAGTACTTATATGGGGTACGTTATCATTATTATCAGCCGGAAGACGTCTACTGTAGAATAAAGGCCTCCCCCTTAGAATGCCACAATGACAACTTGTATACAAATCTTTTTTTCGTTTGCTTAATTAGGTGTCCTAGTAAGTCTGAGCTTATCAGTTCTGTCACATGTAGCCTGAGAAGTGAGCCAATCTGTTAACAAGACGGACACCACAAAGGTGGGTAACTTAGATGGCGATAGCATGACGTTTTGGATGCCTTCCAAAATGTCTGACCAAAGATAGGGAGACTTGAAAATTCAGAGAAGCGGACTGTTCACAACAGTAAAAACACCCAAAACCCAAGAAGACATTCACAACAGAACAAAGGCCTCCCCTTTAGGGAAGGCACGCTTGGAAAGTGGCTTAGGGGTTCCCAGTGGTGGGGAAGTTACAGAAGACGCTGCTGCCCATCTTCTGGATTTTCCTGTAGTTGCCTCTTACGACACTTAATGGGACGAGATGGGTGCAGGTCCTTTACCCTACGGGCAATTAACCAATCCAAACTCTCTCTCTATCTATAGTTAGACTTTTGCAAAACCCGCTCGCCGCTTCTAACTTAAACATGTACTTACAAATTATTTACATTCTCTTAATCAAGTGGTTGTTGGTAACTTAATGAAAGGACTCCATTAATTGGATCTGCATTCACAACATCCCACTATTG
The DNA here is from genome assembly GCA_946251915.1 of Abrostola triplasia. Lineage (NCBI taxonomy): Eukaryota > Metazoa > Arthropoda > Insecta > Lepidoptera > Noctuidae > Abrostola > Abrostola triplasia. The sequence continues at coordinate 9,831,890 of OX276435.1, forward strand.
TGGCAAGATACATATTTAAACAGCTGAAGCAAGATTTGTAGGATTGGGGAAAAAGGAATCGAACGAAGTAGATAAATGTTTGCCTAACTTTTTCACTACTATTTGAGCGTTCCTGCCTATTGGCTGGGAAATTTTCTTTCTTTAGCGATAAAAGATTTCCCAGCCAGGTTAGCCGCAGCACAATTATTTTGTGCAACATAAAATTTCGCCTGTCTTGCCCGAAGGGGTAGCCAGTGGAGTGTAGTACACCCACATTTCGCCAGTTATGTTTTAGGTCCTAGAGTAATAGGGGGCGAGCCTCTTGCCATCAACCGGGCACAAATCCAGACTTTATGCTGGTACTGAGTACTATCTCAAGGCAAAACCCAATGACACTTTGCCCGACCCGGGATTTGAATCCAGGACCTCATGCTCAGCAGTCACGCTTAGCTTAGGTTTGTAACCTGAAATAAATTATTAATATTAGCGACCACTAGATGATACAGGTCATAATAATTAGGTTAACTCTCTTCCTCTCTCCGCTTTTTGCTGTGCCCGACATGGTCCATAAAGATCTGTATTATTATAAGTCCATCTACCTATTATGGAATGCAATGAAGTATTGAGTACTCTTTCACGCAAGATTATAAAATATACTAGCAAAAAACCTAACATCGATGTAGTAAAATCACCTTTTTTATTTAGATAAATTATAATAAACACACATAAACGTATACACTGACTAAGATAAATTACATTACAAGCAAAAATGTCTAAATCTTAGGTATGTTGATCCCGGGCACGGCAATTAATTCAAATAAGTGATGGCTTGGCTCTGCCCGGGTCGGGATAATGCCTGATGACAAATAGTCCTGGAAATAGCCAGGAAGGGTTACAGGCCATCTTAAGATGCTGGGTTTTAATTTTAAGAAAACAGTTTGTATTAAGAACAAGTTTTAGTTGCCAGTGTTTTGTTTATCTGAGTTGATGGTTCATTATGTGGGTTGTGGTCATATGAAATAAATTTGACTCACAAGCTTTCAACTCAAAAGTACCATAATATTGTATTGTCACCAAACCTATTTAAGTATGCAAAATTTCATTTTAATCGGATGTCGAAAGGTGGTTTTAATTATAGTAATTAATATAATATCAATTTTAAGACGACGCTATAAAATAAAACTGCATTACAACAAAAACTGTAACACGGAAGATAAAAAGTTATCTTGTTTAATAAATAGGTGTAACTTGAAGGATATAAAAAAAAGTATTTCCATAAAATACAGTTAACCGTTGAATGCTTTAACGTTATTTTTATTTGTCGCACTTTTTCATTTCCAACGTCGAGTTTCTAAAAAGTAAGCAACTTCTCAAAACTACTCACATCCCAATCTAAAATTCGAAGCCCAACCCTTTAGCCACAATAAAAATAAAAATGCATATCCAACCCTCTCACTGCGACTGCCAACCAATAAGTACAATCAATACGCAACTGTTACAAAACATAACCGCGGAACTGAAAAACAAAAAGGAGAACACTCGAAACCGGTAGAACTGTACAAACACGGCCGGTGCCGTACCGGAATCCGGATCGGAACTTATGCGATCACGTAACGGAAATGGAATTTTAAATCCACATATTGTACTTAGCGGCCGGAGGGTTGCGGTTAGGAGGGGATGCTTTGATTTTTAAACGAAGCATGGAGAAATGACGTCAGCTAATTTTTAAATTAAGTACTTAATAACTTACAAACTTTTTAATTATATTATGGCATTATTGGCATAAATTGAGACGCTGGTCTTAGTGTGTGTCTCATGATTGGCAATAGGCTCGCCACCTATTGGATACTTATGATAAGGGACTAAACATAGGTGTATGGAGTATGAAGAACAAAACCTCCGACTACATCTTTAAGGATTACAGGCTGTAACCAGCATTAATAAAATCTGCAGTAGCAGCAGCCGAAAAGAAAAAGAATATATGAGGCAAATGTTAGTGGAGTATCAGGAAGGGGAAGACCTCGGCGAACATACCTAGACCAAATCGGAGATGATCTGCAAATGGGTCAACCGCCTTCTCTCAAAAATTTAACTCATAACATCACGCCTGTATTCCTCGAAGGGGTAGGCAGAGGAGCACATGTAATAAACCCACATTTTTCCAGTTATGTTTTTAGATCCCAATGTAATAAAGGCGAGCCTACTCCGTTCTGCTACTAAGATTTTTTTTTTTTTTTTTAAAAACGTCGCCCCACACTAGGATTTTCTCCTGTGTCGTGGGTGCGTTTCACAAACATGAAATATCACATACACTAACACCCAGACTCGGGACAAACATCTGTGGTTCGCACAAAGTTTTGCCCCGTGCGGGAATCGAACCCGCGACCCTTAGCGTAGCAGTCCAATCGCTTAGCCACTGCGCTAATCAGGTCGTCAATTACCTAATGCAAAAGCCCAGTAACACTTTGCTCGACCCTGCATTCGAACCCAGGACTTCGCGCTTAGCCACCACTAGACAAACGACTATTTGACTGAAATATTTAATTACGCAAATAAAAAAGCAAAACAAGAAACAACACCTTCAAATAAATGCTTACACAATAAAATGGCCGAAAACCGTAACTACGTATGAGAACTAATTACAAGAGTTTTTATTATTCCCCACACCGAAACTTACTTAGAGCACAAACCATAAACATATTTAAGACTAATCGCAACCACTAAGGTTATGGTACACTCACACAGAATTTATGCTTCGTATCCGAAGGCGCGGCAGGTGCGCCTCGCAAGCTCTCAGCGTTTCACGGGTAGATACTGAGTGAGAGTACAGAAGGTTAACTCTCAACTCAACTTATTGCAACTGTCTCTCAACTTATTGCAACTGTCTCTCAACATAACTTATTGCAACTGTCTCTCAACTCAACTCATTAAAACTGTCTCTCGACTCAACTTAATGCAACTGCCTCTCAACTCTAATATTGACACACAAATCAAATCAATCTTTATTGTGGACTAGCTGTTGCCCGCGACTTCGTCCGCGTGAATTTCAGGTAAAAACACCAGTAGACTATAATCAGATTTTGTAAGTAAGTGGAAAACACTACAAATTACTTACCGAATGGAATATACATAGTATTTTAATGATAAAGGTATATTTCAAATTAAGATGGGGCTAGTTTACTTTTTATACCGATTTTGTATGATCGGTAAATATTGAGTGACTAACAGGAAAGTTATTGACACGATTTGTTGGCTTATAAGGAATTTCAATTTTAAATGTACATATCTTTATTTTACTGTATCTATGTACTACATTGACAGCATGCATTTCTCTGAACTACGGTTGTAGTTTTGTCTTCAGCAGATAACATTTACAGAGAGTGTGGACTGGTAACTCAGAAGCGACCGTCATACAGTAATCCGTGTAAAAATCAGCTGGTTTCTAGGCCCTAATTAAGTCTACCTCTGCGTGTGCTAATGGTGATAGTTTGTATGCCAAAATGCGCCAAGCGCTTGTTTTGAAATTTATTGTAGCCAAAATTTAAACGAACTGCTCATGTCCGTCACCCATAGGTTGGGCCTGTGGGCGATGAACTTGGGCAGTTCGATGCTCAAACAGAAAAGGCGGTTTTAAGGGACATAAGGCACGTAGGCCGTACCTACGTGGTGAGCGCGACCAATCGCGAAGAGGCGAGTCAGAATTTGTTTAAAGAGATGGTGTAGCATACGCGGATCGCGAGTCCCTCAACCTAAGGTTGTTAGGCGGATACCCTGAGGTTTTAGTTAGTATAAGAGACCGGCATAACCCTCCGTCCGCTCATGGTGGAGGAAGTCCATGAGGATTTCCCCAGCAACAAAAATACTTAGATAATTGTGTGGAACTTAGAATTTGACTGCCTTATTGGTCTAGTGTTCGTAAAATGCGAATGCTGAGCGGGAGTTCCGTGTGTTTGTTTACCAGATCGGAAAGAGTGATTGGTTTTTCCACTAATTCTCGGTGGCAGTACCGACTTTAAATTTGTGCCCGGTTAATGAAAATTTATGCCTATGATGATTATCTACAAAAGGATAACTTTGAGGTGGATCACAGACCTTTAACTTGACGATGGTTGCCTACAGTCCACTTCCTGCTAGAGAGTTAAAACATATAAACCAATAAAATTAAAAATATTATGTTGTTTGAATAAGCAAATATCTTGCCGAACGCGGGAATCACACTATTAAATCATATCTTTACCAACTTATCCAAGAACGTGAAATAATGAGCAGAATTCTATATACCCCGTCTAAATATTACTATTTATTGATATTTATGTATATCCAGTGTATAAAGTGAAATATATAAAGAAAGTTTTTACAGAGCATTTAAGTCAGAAAATATTTCTCTAAAATCACCGACGAACAGGAATGTGCCGATCCATCACATGATTGTTGTTCCTGCTTAGTTCTGTCTAAAATTTTCACTATTGGTATTGTACATTTTTACTATAATTATGACTACATTTCAGCAAATGTCTCTTAAAACTATTGCGTAACTCTCCAAGAACAGACGTTGTATTGCTTGGAATTGATGTGTATCTAGAGTATGGCGAGCGCTTATATTTTGTCATCTAAGGGAGAGAGAGTTAGTAATTCCGGAAGACAATTTTGCCACCGTTATTTGTTTCCTAACCTCTGCAAGAATGCCAGTGGTAATAAATGTTTTCCCTGTTCCACCAGGAGCATCCAAGAAAAACATTTTACCCTGGCCGAGCCGAACCCTTTCAAGGACAATATTGTAAATCTGTGCTTGCTCTGAGGTAAATTTAGTGACGTAGTCATTCACGATGGTGGTCATTGCGTCTTGGTCATAATTTGTTTCGGCGACATACTTCCTGTTTCCACGTTCTTGATTATTTAATGGTTGCGGAGCCGGTAAACCGTATTTCAACAGTGGATTGCCCCCGATTGCCCCCGATGGCAATGACTACGTCTTGATGAGGACTGAGACAGTGGTTCAAAATGCGTTCATCAGTTTCTCCGATGTCTCCTTCAATAGTATGTCTTAAAGCCCATGAAATATCCTCAGAGAGATGACGCCAATATTTTTCCCGCAACAAAACCGGGTTTGCAATACCGCAGAATACCAACATGACGGCAAACAAATGTCATAGGCGACTTGGGCTATCACTAACGCTAGCCTCCAGGAGAGTGTTGTCCCAGTGTTGGTCACCGTCAAGAAGATTTCGTGCTACGCAGGCTGCACGAAATGTCGGATACTCCATACCATCAACTGTCCTTAAGAATGCAAATGACGTTGGCCCCTATACGATGTGAAGCAGTAGCCGCAAATAATAGCACTCGGCATTATTTGGATGCACAGTGTAAATCCTTCCCAATGCAGTGTCCATAAAGATTCCCGGAAACCCTTCGACAATACGACCACGTCGATGTCGATTAAATACACCTCTTTGCTTGTCGTATGTATAGTACGACGGCACCTCATCATACGTAAGTGACTTTGCAAAAAATCAACTTCACAGAGACGTAAAAATGCCAAGAGTCGTGTTGGAATCGTAGATAATACCTGACGTCACCCTTAAGACGTAAATACTAAAAGGGAACTTGAAATTTGATGGATGCGAGCAGTGACACGGTGGCTCAGTTGGCAGAGCGGCACCACGGTATGGCGACTGTCGCGGGTTCGAGTCCCGCTCGTGTCCATCATTTTTCAAGTTTCCCTTAATCAATTTAAAATTTAAGCCTAGCATGGCAACATGCATAAAAAATACCAAAAGTCATATAAATTTTGGTTGGTATTATCGGTTTAGTGGTTTGTAGCTGTAAAGGTACAACACTGAATTGGTAATCGTAGATTCCAACAGATAATACCTAACGTCACCCTCAAGACGTAAATACTAAAAGGGAACTTGAAATTTGATGGATGCGAGCAGTGACACGGTGGCTCAGTTGGCAGAGCGGCGCCACGGTACGGCGACTGTCGCGGGTTTGAGTCCCGCTGGTGTCCATCATTTTTCAAGTTTCCCTTAATCAATTTAAAAATGCCAAGAGTGTTGTTTGGCGGGTATTTTCCAATCGCTCTAATACATTCGCGGGGTCGAAAAAAAATGCGCTGGCCATTCTCAAAATGGACGTCCATGAATTCATGACCTCTGGATGCCGATCTTGTATAGAGAACGCCAGCATTCGCCATACTGCTTCTGAAGTACTAATGTAGCGACCAGACTGGTACTTGGTCACTTCATCCCGATCAGTGCTTTGCAAAGCGAACGTTGCCTGGTCACTACCCTTGTTTACGTATTTGCAAATGTATTTAATTGACTCGACGCTGGAACACGATTCAACATTGATGTGTGTTTCAAACGTCCTAGAAAGCACAGGTGAGTATGGAACAACCTATCTGTTGTCAACGTGAAGCGACTGCTTTTGGCTTCAGAATTGTTTGGACATCACTTATTTGAAATGGTGAATTTACAAACTTACTAATGTAGAAAAAAAATAAAAATTTAGAACTATAATTTACTGGAAATTGTTGGTAATAATGTTATGTTAAAATATATATTATAATTGTCTTTTTATTGATATTTAAGTCAAAAACATGCAAAAAGAAATTAAAGCTAACGCAAAAAGAAAAACCTTCGGCAAGAATCGATCTCACTATGCATAACTCGTAGGGCGATCGTTAAACCGCCACGCTACGATGACACATAGCAATATGTTTAAAATAGACGTTTCTATACATGTCATGATTCACTGCTCAGTTCCTTGTAGATATAGCGTGATGATTTCTACTTCAGAAGTTCATCTGTAAGTAATCTGCATAATGCAACTATTGGTTTCGTCTTTTTATCATTCTACGGCAAACATTAGACAAAACAAAGACATAATGCAATATTGCTCAGCCCTCTTTGCAAATGCCGTGATGATATTAAGCATACCGACGCGCCGGCCCCTAAAGAATATATTTGCAAACTTTCAGCGGATTCTATTCAGTAGTTTTTACGTTAATCTAACACATACATACAGACAAACAGACAAACAGACAAACAGACAAAAATTCTAAAAATTATATTTTTGGCTTCAGAAGCGTTCAGACATCCCATTGCACTTATTTTTTTTCAAATATCTTCAATGTACAGTTTTGACTTCGTTACGATTTTATTATATGTATAGATCATAGGTAGGTACATCATACTCTTTTGCATCCTTGTGAAAATATTTTGCCTACAGCCTATTTTTAGAACATATTATCTCTCTTCGATCGTGTTGCATTGACGTCCCATAATAGGACATCGAATTCATGGAAATAGTGAGTATAACTGCTGTTTTTGGACACAAATTGTGCACTATAAAGGTTTCTTAGTAGCTAAATAGCCTGTGTTCAAATAAGCAGCCATGACTAGCAATAGTTTTACATTGATCACCTTACCGATATCTAACACAACAGTCTTCAGTCTTCATATTCTCTGTCTCATTTTCCTTCAGTTATTTTGCGAAAGTTTGATAGAATTAAACTTCTGTTCTACATTTTTGTTAGCTCTAAGTTAAAGTGGAGTACGTAGAAGGGCGTCACAATCGATTACGCGTGACTTAAGAACTAACTACATTAGGTATATTGGGTGCTTAAAGTATTTAACATTTGGAGCGAATTACAGCAAGCTATTATTACCTGTTGAAACTTTACCATTTAGCTTCACTATCTACTTATATAGGTGTATTTTAATGACTGAAAATGATGAATGTAAGCGACACGATAGCTCAGTTGGCAGAGCTGCGTCGAGGGTTCGAATTCCGATTGTGTCCATCATTTTTCGTTCCTTTATCCATAATTAATAATAACTTAACGAATATTGGTTCGACGAGGCAATGAACGCGCGACGCAGCGTCGGCAGGCCTTCCACCAGGTGCCCAACGACATCTTCAGAGCGAGCAACCGGTGGATGCATATGGTAAGTTGCCGTTCTAAGGCGGAGATTGTTTAACAGTGGACGTCTTCCGACTTATAATGAGGCAATCGAAATCAAGACCTATTGCACATAGTAGTACACGTAGCCAATGCTCCAGTCTGTTTTTTACTTCTAATTGAATAAATACTTAAAATAAGAATCTCCTTGATATGGGTTATTGAGGAGAGCTAATTGTAGCATGGAAGCAGGTCACGCCGGCTAAAGATTTGCCAATCAATAAAGATGATACCTTTCACCGCCCAGAGACTACGTACAGGGGAATTATAAACTTGCAGGGGTGCAAGTAGAGTGCTACTTGCACCCCTGCAAGTTTATAATATAGTATAAGTAATTTTAAAGTAAAATATTATGCATTATATTATACACTTTATACAACCATTGCCGAAACAATATAATACACTTAGCGCGCGAAAACTGAATGCAAAATGAATATACCGCCCGTTCATCTTAACACACCAAAATATTTATAAGCCCCGCATTACTGAATGAGAGAAAATTTAACATAAATGTATGCGCAGTGATGATGGGAATACAAAGTATTTTGCGTCTTTATCGATCTGGAATTTTATGGGTTCTATATTGCCATGACCGTGACTTTGGTGTATTTCTATATGAAGGAGTTGTTTATTATTATGAATAAGTAGATTAGTGTTTATTATATTTCATCAAGTGCGAGTAGTGTAGATTTTTTTATCAAAACGCTTCGTCGGTTTAGTGGTTGCTAAACTCGAAAAATGAGCATGAGGTTTTGGGTTCGAATCCCGCGTCAGCCAAAGCCTTATTGGGTTTTTCCATTAGTTAATTTTCAGTAGCAGCACGGAGCCTGAAACTGTGCCTGGTTGATAGCAATAGACTCACCCCCTATTACATTAGGCCCCATAACATAACCAGCGAAATGCCGATGTAACACACACCACTGCCTACCCCTTCGTAGAATACAGGCGAGATGTTGATTATGTTTTTTTTATTTACATAATTTACACAAGACATAAATATACAGAAGCGGACGTGCTTTAGCCATTTTCTACCAACCTTTGCCTTTGTTCAACAGTGGACGTCGTCCAGCTGATGATAATGAACCTTTGGATGCAGCAGAACTGTGGTAAAATGGTAGGGTCAGTAAAATATATTATGGATAAAACGCACCCCCCTTTCGAACAACTCACATACACATAGGTACCTAATATACATCTACCTACCTTACAAGTTACAGTAGGCACGAGGTCACACAATGAAACGTCACAAATAATTTGAACGGGCGTCTTCATTTAGCCCGACTCGTAATTAAGGAATAACCCAGAGGCCTGTCAAATTAATTACATCTATTCAAGATAATCACAGTGGAAACTTTAAAGGGGTGATTTTTTACCCTTTTTATTTATTTCTGACTGCCTCGTTGGTCTAGTGGTTGCTAAGCGCGACTGCTGAGCACGAGGTCCTGGGTCGGGCAAAGTGTCACTGGGTTTTTCCATTAGGTAATTCTTAGTAGCAGCACGGAGTCTGGATTTGTGTCCGGTTGATGGCGAATAGACCAACGAGGCAGTCTTTAACACTTTTTTTATTTTATTAGGGAATAATTATGCTGCCTCATACTCTCTCACTAGAACAGTAAAATAATTACTTCCATCCATATTAAATAAGAAAAGAAATTTAGGTTTAATTGCTTCGTACAATTTGAGATGCTCTATACAATAAATTTGGCTTGTATGCTTAAGAAGGAAATAATATTACGTACTCATCATCATCAGCCGGAAGACGTCTACTGTTGAACACAGGCCTCCCCCTTAAAAGGGGTGGGTTGCCATAAACCCCACGCTTGGCAGGCAGCTTGGGGATCGCAGTATTGGAGGTAAAGTTACAGAAGACGCTGCTGCCCATCTTCTAGATTTTCCCTTAGTCGCCTCTCTACCCACGGGAGGAGAAGCGGTGGTCAATTCTAAGCCCGATACCACTCGGCATTATATTACGTACTAAAGATATGCAATTACATGTCTCTCGTAAACGCTCTTTTGATATACGCCAAATAAATGAATACTATACAATTTTTTATCACACATTTAAGCACGCAACAGACATCTCATTCAACAATAACAGCCAACAAACCCATAAAACGCAAAACAAAATCTCATCACGCGTGCAATAAAAATCTAAAATTCATAATAATTTCGACAAACAGTACACAAAAGAACATCGTACGTTGAATTTAACACCATTTAGTTACGACACGGGAACGTAACGACATACGGAAATATACCGTTTTATCCTTATAAAGGGCCGTTGTTATGAAAACAGGACTTTTCGTCGAGTTTCCGTAGCCATACAACGCTTAGAAGGAAATATCGGAAAGATTTATTAAATTCAACTCGGACTCTGGGGACTGCGTTATTGTTAGGCGTGTGAATGTACCCTTATTTTGTCCCGCTCGTGGTCAGTAAGAGACACGGATTCATGGTGTCATTGTTATGTCTGAACGATAATTATTTTATTAAAACAGTTAACATTTAAATTTTGGGTTTAGTTACCTATAGGACCACGTCATGATCTCGGAATCAGAAAGTTTAAATGTGGTGTAGATAGATGCGGTTTTATGTCTAAACAAATTTTGGCAGACACTATTATAACAACCAATTAATAATTTAATTATGAATTGTAGGGCTCGTAGTTACGAGGCTACAGCGCAGATCAGTCGATCTGCGAGGTTAAGCCGTGCTCGCCGCGGTCAGTCTTGTGATGGGTGACCGTTATCACATGTCGAGACCCATCCGTGCTGATCTCTCTTCGACCGTGTTGTCTACCGTCCCATCGGACTATGAGAGTGAGGGAAAACGGAGTGCACCTGTGTTTGCGCGCATACTTGTGCACTATAATATCTCCTGCATAGTTGGCTAGTATCCACTAGTAGGCCGCCGTAACCGAAATTTGGTCAGGAGACTATTTTCGTTAAGCATGAAGGTCGAACCTATTACTACGAATGTTTATTGGCCACAATTGTAATTATATAGTAAAAAGAGTCTTAACAATTAATTTATAGTAACAATGAATATTGTAACAATTAAGTTATGGTAATAGTTTTAATGTGTACTTTGTTTTTACACGCCGAAAACAGTAGGTGAAATATGTGAGACTACTGTTACATTATTTCCATCTGTAAATACCATAATTTTTAATAATAACTTTCGTGAGTGTTAACCATATTATCTACTATACGAGTATATACCGGTTCGGCTCGCGACCCCACCGCGTCACCTGCTCATGAATAAGGGCTCCGTTAGAGTCCGAAACTAGTCGGGCATTCCCGAATATCGACGTGAGTATAACCGGTATCTATAATAGATACCATTATTTCGAGCAAATAAAAGATTCTTATTCTTAAAAAATCTAAGTTAACAGGTAATATTTGTGTAATATGTGTTGAGGTCCACGGAAAGCCATCCGAGGCGTATTTTGCAATCCATCAGTCTAATTGATCTAATACTACTACTAATCCCTCCATCTTAATGACAAGCTGACTACCTACCATCTAGCGCAGTAATATACCTAATGAAGTATAACGTATGTTTGTATTATCGCACCTGTATTCCCCGAAGTGGAAGTTAGTGTAAACTTCGCCTTTACTTTTCGCTAACACAATATTATCGATACTATATCAAATAAAATAACTTAGTGTAAATCTCCCCAAAATTAGTACGAATACTGCCCATTCGTACTAATTTTGGGGAAATTTACACTAAGTTATTTTTTTTTATTGATTCCATGTATTATTATAACTATTTTACCACTTAAATCTAATACAGAATAAAAACAATATATACAAAAATAAAAAGCTAAAAAAATTTCATCACTATCGATGTCAACCGGTAACGTGCCCAAAAGACTGGCAGCATGGTACACTAAGCCAATTACAATAACGTGAAATACTCATAGGGTTGTTGAACTGATAGGTAATTGTTGATTGCTGTACCCTGTAAATCCAAAACACTGATCAGCAGTTACAGTGTTTTGAATTTACAGCGTCCATTCGATTCCTCTTTGCCTATTACATGATTCTGCATTAATATATTTTGGTCCTTATTATAATGTCCTTATTATATACATTGGGACCTAAAACATAACTGGCGAAATGTATGTGGACAATATGTGCAGTTGTGCACCTCTGCTCACCCCTTCGGGGAATACAGGCGTGATGTTATGTTATGTTATATATATGAAAAATGAAGATATCGTAATCCAAAGTACACTGTGTGTAACTTAAACTGAAGAAGAAAATCAACCTTTCGTAGTTACAGTGTATTGAATTCAAGGGTTCAGCTTATCTCACTAAATTCACATTATGTATGTACGAACTTATCACCAGTATTTAAAACATTGTTTCAGCCCTTGGACCACCCAAAAAGCCAGGTTCTGTATGACCATCTGTCTGTTCGTGTGTTACGCTTTCACGGGTGAACTTAGGAATAGGCTAGAATCCCGAGATAGGCCATAGACTATTGTTTATACCAAATAAGCGCGCAGTCGAAGTCGAGGGTGAGAGCTAGAATAAAAACTCAGACTACAACGTAACTTAGTTCCCCTAACGCTAACCCCATGGTATCATTACAGTTGATCAAGACAAAGAAATTATTCACAAACAAGCTCTATAGAAACCGGACTCATGTAAATCAGACTCGAATTCAGTAAAAAAATTCAACTCATTTAACAATAACCAAATTTGGACATTAAATCTGTCAGCGTCACAATTTATGAGGACACCACACATAATGACAGAGGTTTTGTCCATTAACCCGTCGTTAATGGGGGCCTGGCAGAGCACTGTTACAAAGTTCAACTGTGTTTTACTGCTAATCAAAATTCAAGTATGCTAATTTCAGAACACTATTAAGCTGAACGATGAATGCCTGACGCCATTTCGCGAATTTCGCGCTATTTAATTATACAGCCGTCTGTTGGTAACGTTTTGTGTTTACGTTTTGGCCTATTTTTGAATGGATTTGAACAGCTTGCTTCCTGTGTTATTATAATGCGGTCGCCTATTGATCACGTGAGGCAAGCCTTACGAAAGGGGAGGGAGATGGTTTCGGAAAAAAATACGAAATATCACAAGGAGAGAGGGGGTGTATTTACTTTAACTTTGTACAAAAAAAAACGTGATATTGGATAGGGGAGCTGGGGTTAGCCTAAGACCTCACCAAGATATCACCAGAAGAAAAGGAGGGAAGAAGATTAATTAGAGATCCCAATAATATGCTATGACCCTATGATTATAAAACATTGATATACAATTTTTTTAGCACTACAATTACCCCGCCCGTCGCCGCTTCCTTGTGCTATAGCTGGGTAGAAGAAGCGGCGAAACAAACAAACCAGCAGCACAATCTTTGTCAAAATTAGGAGAAAATTAGGACAGTGTGTCAAACAACGCGCTTGCCAACTATGATTATGTCATTGTCCCTAGATCATTAACTGCATCAATATAGTATGGTTCATTACCAGCAATTGACGTTACGTTCTGATACTAATTGAGGACGCGGTCGACGTGGCAGTATAACAGACTCTTATCATTAACTGTTCTAGGCATTTCTCAGTAGCAGCACGGAGGCCGAATTCGTGCCCGGTCGATGGCAATAAACTCGCTCCTATAACACTGGGACCTCTAAAGGCGATTTTTTTTTTAAATGTCGCCCCACACTAGGAATTTCTCCTGTGTCGTGGGTGCGTTTCACAAACATGAAATATCACATACACTAACACCCAGACTCGGGACAAATATCTGTGGTTTGCTCAAAGTTTTGCCCCGTGCGGGAATCGAACCCGCAACCCTTAGCGCAGCAGTCCAATCACTTAGCCACTGCGCTAATCAGGTCGTCATATATATAAGGTCGAAATATGAGTGTACTAAACACCTAACATATAGTCGTGATGAATTCAAAAATACATTGGTGCGTCCAGTTCGGCTCACGACTCTGCCGCGTACCCAGCTCATGAATAAGGGCTCCGTTCGAGTTCGAAACTAGTCGGGCATTCCCGAATACACATACATACATACATACATAAAGTCACGCCTGTTTCCCTGAGGGGTAGGCAGAGACCACGGATTTCCATTTGCTACGATCCTGGCATACTTCTTTTGCTTCATTCACACGCATCACATTCCTCATACACGCTCTTCGGTTGAGGGTACTCCTCACTTGCCCTTTTTGCAGAACATCTCCGATTTGGTCTAGGTATGTTCGCCTAGGTCTTACCCTTTCCGATACTCCACTAACACTCGCCTCATATATTCGTTTTGTCATTCTTCTTTCATCCATCCTTTCCCGAATACACCCGTGAGTATAAACGGAATATACAGTAAATAATATGGATAACACTCACAAAAGTTATTATAGTAAAAGAAGACCTTTAACTTGGCAGACCAACAGTAATACCACTCGGTCATCACTGCTCATGATGATAGGTACAATAAACAATGATTTCACAAACATAACATCACGCCTGTATTCTCCGAAGTGGTAGGCTGAGGTGCACACATTTCGCCAGTTATGTTTATAGGTACCAATGTAATAGGAGGCGAACCTGTGGAGGAAGGGATGTGGGGCTCCTCCAACGAAAAGGCAAGATCTTCCAACCAGGCGGTGGTGTGCCTGGTGGGCCGCGGCGCCCCACTTGTCAACTCGGGGCGGCTCTGTATATGCTAGCGAATGCGATTACTTCGCTAGCGCGATGCAGGATTAGCTACGTCACTCGTCCTTTGACGTGTAGAATTTGCTACAAACCTATTGCCATCAACTGGGCACAAATCCAGACTCCGTGCTGCCACTGAGAATTATCTAATGGAAAAACCCAGTAACACTTTGCCCGACCCGGGATTCGAACCCAGGACCTCGTGCTCAATAGTCGCAATGATTTCGAATAAAAAAAGTTTATTAAATGATCATTATTGCTCTTAAGAGCAGTAATGATCATTTAATAAACTTTTTTTTTTTAAATAAAGACGTTGTTTTTTATCTCGAAGATGTTTTAGTTCAAAGTAAGCAATAGTTGGCTAAAACAATTTCACTTAGGTGCTTCATTAAATATTTAAGTACTTAACTTCAGTTTCGATTAACATAAATTTTAATTACAACTTAGTACAGGTTTAAAGCTAAAAGTTTTTGAAATAGTTCTTAAAAACTTTTTGGTTTGAGTTTTATATAGAACTTTATTTCAATATCAAACAACTATAATACAACTATAACGAAATAAAAACTTTCATTTATGCAATCCGATAAGAATTATAAAGCCTTATCGCTACCAAACTCTTAAGATGGACATAATATAATGGTACCTATTTACATAGAATCCACGTGTACATTTCTTGGTTTTTGCATGAATTATATGTAGGTATACCTCTTGCTAAATCACGACTTTTATTTTCGAAGTGGCCAACAGAAGTCTGCATAACTGACGCACAATTTTAATATCGCTAATATTAATATCTTAGAATAACCAACGAACGTTTATCAAAGTTTTTATATTATTATGTTTTACGTTCTACAATCAGCATATTAATAGCCCCTAAAGTAGAGGTCAGGCATCCTCCCAACAATGCTGAAATCATAAAAACTCAAAAAAAAAAATGTTTCCCGACCAAAAAGTTTTGAATGAAATCGGTTAACAAAGGTACCCGGGCCAAGTTCCCCGGATTGTTTCAGAAGTGGGTGGCGGACTGTCAGTTCATTTAGCCAAATGAGCTGCCACTACATTAAACAAACAAGTGTCGCAATTTCAACCTTAAATTAGTAGCGATAAGAATCATTTGAGCGAGAAGCCTTGCAGGTGAGTTTTGGGATGCCTAAAGGTGCTGTCGACAGAACTATGGCTGAAGTAAAAAGAAACCAAGTTGATTTTTTCGAAGTGTTGCTCTTATGTATATCGTCTGCGCGGGAACGCTGCGCAGACGATATGTTGTACATATTATTCCGTCATAGTCCCACAAGTATACACTCAAGCAAAATTACAAGTAGGTTAAGTGTTGGCGAGCATACAACATACAAACATACAAACGATTACAGAATCTAAAATATTGTTTACGTTAGCTAACAATCTTAATGCTTATATAGCATTGTACGTTTAATACACGTGTGTCGCTTTGGTTTATATAATTAAACTATCAAAACGCCACTCAATACGATTGCAAAAAGGTCGCTCCCACAATAAATTTCAAAATTAATTCAACAAAAATAACACGACACAATTTTATCGCGACATTTTGAGCTCCCAGTTTAATACACAAAAAAACGCTTAACATTTCAAAAGTGCATTGTTTTCGTACCATTTAATTTTTATTTACAGTATCCAGACGCATTTACATAAGTTAATTGGCATATTTCGTGTCGAGTCTTCCCATAATGGATTTTATTATCGACGAACAAAACGATGGATGCACCCAAATGATCTGGCGATTAACGTTTTCATTCGTATGAAATCCGAAATGGTACATGCTTTTGTTTTTGGGTTGCCCGCTTAAAAAAACTCTTCTCATTATGTTGAGTATCCGAAGTTATTTCATAATTTTCATGAACTGTTTACTGAAAATCAACTCGAATGAATTTATATTTAAAATATATTTTGAACACAAGCTTTTAAACCAGCTAGGCTCAAAGTGCTAGTAAAAATGGATTAAACCCAACACGGTGGGATTGCCTCATTTCGCCACAGAGTTCCTATGACCATCTTCTGACTCCATCATCAGATCAACTCAAAAGTACCATAATATTGTTCACGAAACCCATTTATGTATGCAAAATTTAATTTCAAATGGATGTCATTTTTTGGCCAAAGAATTAGCATTGCCATTCAACGTGGCAATGCTGCCAGTCTTTTGGGCACGTTACCGGTTGACATCGATGGGGATGAATTCTTTGATGCTTTTTAACTTTTTATTTTTGTATATATTGTTTTTATTTTGTATTAGAATTAAGTTGTATATATTTGTAAAATAGTAATATTAATTCTAAATGTCAAAAAGTAGTTGTAATTTAGATTGCAAGTTTTCACCTAAACAAACTCACATACATACAAACACTGCAAGTTAAATAAAAGCTTGAAAAATAAACAGTTGTGTCAGACGAACATAAAACCACAGTGAGAGGACCTTTACACTAGCTTAAATATTTTATTTAAGCACTAAAAATATTGGTAAAGGAAACTAGATCACTACACCAACTGAAGTGGTATTCATGTCATGCAAATGCACAATATTGCACATTTACATCACAGTTTATGGTCATTGAACCCGTGCGTTTAGCGATGAGACTGGAAATATAGAGTTTTCAATTGCAAGAAATGGAGTCTAGTCTAGAAGAAGTTGGAGAGAAAATACCACTTATGGCAGACTAAAGAGGCTAAGTGCGGAAAATGCCCAGCAATACCATACCATGACTGAATGTGTATTAATATTTAAGTAAATGAGTCAAATTAGCATAACAGAACAAAACATCACGCCTGTATTCCCCGAAGGGGTAGGCAGAGGGTCACATATAGTATACCCACATTTCGCCAGTTATGCTTTTTGGTCCCAATGGAATAGGGGGCGAGCCTATTGCTATCAACCGGTCACAAATCCAGACTCCGTGCTGCTGTGAATTACCTAATGGAAACACCCAGTAACACTTTACCTGACCCGGGATTCGAACCCAGGACCTCAAGCTCAGCAGTCGCGCTTAGCAACCACTAGGCCAACGAGGCAGTCAAAGTGTAGTCTTCCATTAGAATTTAAGAAGATCCTAAAATAAGATTTCATCGATGTCATCTAAAAATTTTAAGAAATGTGGACAAAAATTTCAAACGAACCAAGAAAAACTCCATCTCGACCATACTGAACAACCGATAAATATTAAAAGCATCATAACAAATCTCCTCAATATTTATTCGATTCAATTTCTGAGAACCGTCGCAGCAACATTATATCGAAAACATGAGCTTCACCGCGATACAAGCTAGTGGCAAT
This sequence comes from Abrostola triplasia, assembly GCA_946251915.1. Lineage (NCBI taxonomy): Eukaryota > Metazoa > Arthropoda > Insecta > Lepidoptera > Noctuidae > Abrostola > Abrostola triplasia. Next base: position 9,849,821 of record OX276435.1, read on the forward strand.
GGGCCAAAGGTTTCTCACAGCTGGTTCCCAGTACACTTTATATTTATTATATCTATTATTAATAATGTAATGGTATATTTTGAGACGGGTTTGCTTGTAAATAACGTGCAAGTGCACTTTGAGTTTTAGTATCTAGTTATTCTGTTAGTGATTTGCGGATGAAGATTGGATTTTGTTAGTTTTTCTTGCTTTATTATAACTATATTTCAAGTTTTAGAATAATTTGATTAGACATCATCATTGTAAGGTTGCCGGCCGAGTAGTTCCAGAGTAGAATTGACCACCCTTTCCCCTCCTGTGGGTGTCGTATGAGACGACTAAGGGAAAATCCAGAAAATGGGCAGCAGCTTCTGTAACTTCACCACCAATACTGCATCTCCTAGCCGCTTGCCAAGTGTGGCGATTATGGCAACCCCCCCCCCCTAACTTACCTATAAGGGAGGCCTTCGTTCAACGGTGGACGTCTACCGGCGGATGATGATGATTATAAGGTTAGAAAACAAAAACTATAAGCAAAAGCAATATACTATAGATTATTTATAGATGCCAGATCTATGGAAAACCATTTTTTACTGTATTCCATTGCTAAATCTGCCGTGATCCGTTGTATAACAACCACACAACAAGGACTTATGGCAATCCAAATTTTAATATAAATGTAAAACCAGATTTTTTGTATACCATGTATTTTGGCTACGTGAATTTAATTATTCTGTTGCTCATCAGCCCTGTTTTCATTAGTATAAATTGAACGATAAAAGTAAAATTTGATTGATTACGTTAATTAATTAAATTCATTCATCGTTTTCGCATCACTTTTTATTACGGGTTCCTCGTGTTTTATACGCAAATTTGTTGGGTTTTGCCTTATTTTAATGTAGCATATCCCTAATTATGATAATGATACTGTGGAGGTAGCAAAGGATTTTTTGAATGTCGCCCTTTACTAGGAATTTCTTGTATGTCGTGCGTGCGTTTCACAAACATGAAATATCACAATCACAAACACTAATACTCAGGATAAACATCAGCGGTGCGCACAAATCTTAGCCCCGTGCGGGAATCGAACCTTTAACCCACAGCAGTCTGCTCGCTTAGCCACTGCGCCCATCAGGTCGTCAAATTTATCATTTATGCAATATTCTTCCAATCTTTTTTCTGATTACTTCAGCTTCAAAATAGTCTGTAAGATTTCCTACACATTCTTAACCCTTTTCACGCCTCTATTTATTTATTTATTTAAACTTTATGTAACAAAAGTTGTGTACATAGGCGGACTCAATGCGTGGGGCATTCTCTACCAGTCAACCTTAGGGTGGTGCAAAGATTACACTTTTACACTCTTTCAGAAACATCTTTTTATTTAATGTTTGTCATATCATGGTCTACCACTTTTTAAACCCTAATACTAATGTTTTGGCTACAATAGCTGTCTATTCGATACACCTAATTTTGAGGTCAGAGCTCTTGCCCAGTCGGGGAGCTAGTGAGGCGATCAACGGACAGCCTGGCCATGTTACTAGTTCATTGGAAATGCTGCCTGTATTTTGAAACTTGACTACTGGCCAATGGAAATTGGTTCGTCGAAGCATTTACTGATTTTGTAATGAGTAGTTTATATACATTATTCACATACATAATTACCATTTATATGCAGTTCACATAGATCGTATTCACTTGACATTTATTTGCATTTTCCGATAAAATTAGAAATTATTGTTATAATAAAGCCCGCAATTCTGACGATATCGTCGGTCCACCTGGTGGGAGGCCTGCCAACACTGCGTCTTCCGGTTCATGGTCGCCACCCGAGAATCTTTCTTCCCCAGCGGTTATCGGTTCTTCGAGCGATATAGCCTGCCCATTGCCACCTCAACTTGCAATTTGTCATCCAACCCCCAAATCCTACTTAATTTGCAAACCCGTAAAACTCGATCCTCACATTTCTAATCTTAAAAAAATCCGCTCGAAATAAATACACGTGGACACGAACTGAAAAAGTTTGTTTTTAATTTCCTTCACAGAATAAAGACTTACGTCTTTAATTAATTAAGGAGGGCCTTTTTAAACGCAATCAAGTGTCTAATGAGTGTTTTTGTTTTTGTCTTTCTTCGTTTACAGCGAGTGCCCCTTGGACGCGACGGAATTCTAATTGGAACGAATCTGTTGATTTTGTTGTAGATTTATTTATTTACAGTTTTAGATAGAATGGGCTTTCAATTTTGGACCTTCAAGGGAATAAATACTTTTTTGTTATATACAAACTAGATGGCGCTGATGTGTATTGAAGTTTATTGTTCTGCTCCCGATAGAAAAAAAGACGCATCTAAAATTGTTTCCAGATTGTATACATTGCTGGATTCAGAAAAAAAAGGCGCATCTGCCTGTATTTTTAATAGTTTTCTAACTTCCTCCAGTACTGTGTTATAGCTGCACAATAATGTATGGTTTTGAAGATAATTTTATGTTTCAAATTATAAATCCTTCTTTTGGAAAACTGTTTGTATTTTATACGTACCAGCAAACACTAAAGTCTTCTTTTTAGACGCCGTTGAGGACATTGAGACCTTTAAGGAAAAAAATCAAATCCCGCACTCACAGCTTCATAATAATATTTATAAAAATAAATTAAGTTTCAGCTGTTTCTGACTTATATAAGCACTAAAATAGATGTGACTATAATATTCAGAAAACAGCAAAAATTCTTGCTCTCATAATTGTAACGCCATAAAATAGCGGGGTTTTATATACAAGTAAAAAGCTTCGGTTTCAGAACACCTTCCGTTGAGGGTCTCAACCCGATGCAGAGAGCAGTATACCATAAAAAATATGAATAGCAAAATATCCTGTTTACTGAGAAAATATTTACGTAGAAAATGAGCTTCCGATACTTGTTGCAGTGTAGCTGGAAACAAGTTTATAAACATAACATAACATAACATCACGCCTGTATTCCCCGAAGGGGTAGGCAGAGGTGCACATTTAGTACACCCACATTTCGCTAGTTATGTTTTAGGGTCCCAATGTAATAGGGGGCGAGCCTATTGCCATCAACCGGGCACAAATCCAGACTCCGTGCTGCTACTGAGAATTAACTAATGATAAAACCCAATAACACTTTGCCCGACCCGGGATTCGAACCCAGGACCTCGTGCTCAGCAGTCGCGCTTAGCAACCACTAGACCAACGAGGCAGTCAAACAAGTTTATATCAAAACAAAACATATTCGATCATAAACATGATCCTTAATCAAGATTGATTTCTCGGTTGCCTAAGCTTCTAATATACATTTTGATCTTCCTTATGTACAACAAAGGTAAATGGTAATAGGTGGCGTAGTTACCTACTCATAATAATGCCTTTGCTATACATACATACATACATAAAGTCACGCCTGCTATAACTCATAAAAATGAAACAAATGAATGAATTGAACGTTATATACGACATGATGACTCAACATGCTTGGTTATAATATGAACATATTTTTTTATTACAGAAAGAATATAACATATTCAATCATCTATTAGCCGTCTGTAAAATAAACATTTAATTGAAAAAACTAGATAACACAACTCAATAAATAGCTACTTTTAGTTGAATGATAATGATAAGAAATTGACCGTCAACCAAAGTATTCAAGATTAGGTCCAAGCTATTCAGTCCTAAACTGATACCTAAGTCAGAAGGACCAAATAATGGTCCTTTGTCTCCCAACGACGATAAACCTAACAGCTAAATAAATAACAAACATAACACGGCTTGACCAAGCCCAAAACCCCGATAGCCAAAAAGTCAGTCACAATAGCTTTAATCTCCATCGATTAGCGAGCCATTAGGCTACTCCTTCGACTGAAGTCGGCTCTTTATAGCGTTATTTATAAACGTTTGGTCACGAATACTAGATCGATAGATTTCGCAAATGGACGTAACACATTCACATGGCTTTACGAGGTAGAAAATATGGTACCTACTGTTTGATGGTATTTCTTTTGAACGTGTACTATAATACTTTCTAAAAAACATATTTTTTTATTATATAATATTATAATATAATATAATATTATAAAGTTGAAGAGTTTGTTTGTTTGTTTGCTTGAACGCGCTAATCTCAGTAACTACTGGTCCGATTCTAAAAAATATTTTAGTGTTAGATAGCTCATTTATCGAGGGAGGCTATAGGCTATAAAATATTCGAAATTCACGCGGACGGAGTCGCGGGCGGAAGCTAGTAGGTTATAAAAATTTAGTTTTAGTTCTATTGTAAATACTGATTGCCTATTGTAATTTCAAGTGCCTTGATAATACCTACTCGCGTGATCGCATTATAGTTACCTTTCCATGCCCAATTAGCGGTGTTATAAACAGCAACAATAAAGTGTTATAAAGCTTTCGAAAATACATGCTAAATTAAAATCACAGAAGAAGCCTTATCCGTGGAAAGAAGAATTAAGAATACGATTCACATTCATTGACAAAAAACCGTAAAGTACAAAAAACGGATTGATAAACTTGATGTCAACAGTGACATGTTTTCTCAAAAAAGATGTAGAAACTTTAGTTAAGTATAGAATTCAGAATAAAACAAGAAAACCTTGTTATAATTACAAAAAACGTTACTGGTATCGTCAAGAAAAGTTAAATTGCTGTCCGGATTATTTCTAATATTCTTATTTCTGTCATTTTAATGAGCCCGGGTTTTAAAGAGATCGGCATTGTATTTTTGTTTCGCTTGAACAAAAATAAGGGACGGTAAGATTGTAGGTACTATAGTAGTAGGTGCTTAGGGAGAAGGTTATGCAAACTAGGACCAAACACATGCATTGAGTAAATAAACGTAATTATTATTTAGCGACTGCCTCGTTGGTCTAGTGGTCGCCAAGCGCGACTGCTGAGCACGAGGTCCTGGGTTCGAATCCCGCGTCGGGCAAAGTGTTACTGGGTTTTTCCATTAGGTTATTCTCAGTGGCAGCACGGAGCCTGGATTTGATGGCAATTGGCTCGCCCCCTATTACATTGGGACCTAAAAACATAACTGGCGAAATGTGGGTGTATAGTATGTGCACCTCTGCATAATCATAATCAGCCTACCCCTTCGGGGAATACAGGCGTGATGTTATGTTTTTTTATGTTATTTAGCGAAATCAAGACTCGTGTCTGTGCTAGAAACTAATATAGCATGCGTTCTATGTACACTATAATACTACCAAAAAGTCGCTAGTATACATTCCCTGATATCCATAAGCTATGTGTTGATGGTAAAAGTATTTCAACGTGGGTATAATCAATCCTTTAAACTTTTGATTCATAATTAAAAGCACTAAATTGATGAAAAAACCTGGTCCTTTTTTCGCAAAATACCACAGCTAATCGCTTTTAAGTAATACCTTAATTACACCCAGACACATTATTCATGCCGTACAAATTATACTAACGAAATACTTTCAGCCTGACAAACTACTTACAAACTATAAAAATAATCGGAAAACCGATCTTTAGCATTTCATCACCCTTATTCATAAGCACATAAGGTTAAATTTCGAGGTATTAGGATGTTGGAAAGATGCAAATATTTATTGGTAGCTAGCTACAATTTTCCGAAGTGTCAGTAGCAATTTTCTCCAACAGTATACCGTAATGTAAAGGGGAGGATTGACGTTAAAATACCGGCTTACACCAGCTAAGTGTGCTGGTTAAAAGTTCAATTATGTAATACTGTTAAGGCATGGTACGTGTGTGTAACGTGTGTTTATGGTTTTATTATCGCGTTCCTGGAACGCTTTGACAACTCGATTGACACGGTCGCTGAGTGTTTCGCGTTCCACGATGTGTATAGCATTTTTATTTCCAATTTTATAACAATTTTTTTTGTTTGTCTACATTTTAAACCCACACAGACGCAAAGCAACCCTTGTAAATTCTGTCAAGTTTAAAATAAGTCGTTACCTACTGTAACTCGTATAGCAATTTCAAGGCTGACGCGGCAACACCATGTCTACGAATCTTACAAAATCACGAACTTATCAGAGTACTGCAGGCACCCATCGAAGAACGTTCTGGAAGTGCGTTTTGGCTGCTCGAGAAGTCTGACTAATTACTAATGAGCCCTAAACCTACATATGAAATACCGCTGATCGCTTCATCTAACCGTAGCCATCATAGTCGATTTACTGAAATCTTACAGCTAAGTGATACCGACTGACACTAACTTGTCACTAACGCACCAGCACGATGTACGACCCTGGCACTCAGCCAAAATTAGGCTTCGACGGATTTACATAATCGGAGTGTACATAATGTATCGGAGACTAGCTGTGCCCGCGTGTCGGATCACTTGAAACCTCTTAGCTTTCAAAGTAAGGATTTTTTACCAGTAGAGCTTTCTTTTTTTCTCCTGGTAGCCAAATAATTGCATTAAATACAAATCGGTACCACTCTCTTTCGGCGACAGAAAAAGAATTGCCAACCAGGGTAGGATCCCTAAGCTGAAAATTCTCTTTCCACACGCAAAATCTGATTAAATCCTGAAAATAATTTTATTTAGCTGATACTCTGTGATTCAGTATCAAACCAACAAACATTTTAAATTTCGCATTCATATAGGCGGAGTATAGTGGGGTTCCCAAAGGGTTGGGCACTGGCAGTCGCCGATAATTGTATTACCAGCTTATACCATCATCGGCGAGTTGTTGAATGAGGTTAACTCCTCATGGCTGAGTCAACGAATCGTTAATGCCTATCGAAAAAGTATTATAAGACGTTTGGGGCCTACGACTAAAATATTGTATTGATTTTTAATACTAATACATTTCGTATCTCAAGTGTATTGACAGTTGAATTAGATCAAATTTTATATTTGACATCAGTCACTTACCAATGCATTAAAAAAATAATATTTACTAAAACTTGACATTTATTTGTAAGGCTGTAAAAGATTAGAAAACAAAAAATTGGTTTCTTAATGTTTCGGTAAGCTATTCAATCTCGTAGTATGTTCATATAATATTTATAATATTATGTATACTTTCGGCTTTGCAAGTTCCATTTTTATATAACTAAACCATCCGCATAAACTGTGATCCACCATCTTCTTTACTAATTAATAAATAGATCGGTCCTTTGATACGGAGATTTAGTATTCAAATTATTTGATACGAAAATTTGGTCCTTTGAGGCGCACGTTAATATTGATCAAGTTCGAGTTATTGGGGTTACTAAAATATGAATGAAGTCTCTTGTATCAAGATATTATGTCTTTACTTGTGTACTCTAACAGTATATTAGGCTCGTTTTGACATCGGTTACTAACGGTTTTATTCCCAAAAGGGAGTCGTCTGTATAAATGTATTTTATGGCAATTGGTAGACATAAACCAAAATATTTCTGAATTGCGGTGCAGTTTCTCTTTGAAAGACCACTATTTAACAAAATAGTCATTTATACTGTACTCAGGCAGATTTTTTTCATTACTACTACAACTTACCCCTCACAGCAATTGAAGGTAGCATAGCAAAGCCATGAATGAGGGTCCAGAACAATTGTCTGTACATCTTCATAATTATTGTATTATGGCACTATCCCATTTTCACTTTCTCCTAATGTTTTTACGTCACCCTCATATGTTTTGCCAGCATCTGAAACAAAAAAAAATATAAATTGATTAAGTGAGAGAGCGAGCAGTTTACACAATTATTTATTTACATTATTAAATTTTCTAGGCATTGTATGGAATACCGATTTAAAGAGATTGCCGGTAACATTATATATGCAATATAAATACTAGATTTAGAATAATTCTCAGTAGCAATTTAGGTTTTGATAATATACCTCATACACGTCTACACTCATTTCCAATTACTACGACTATCTACAAACTGTGTGGTTACGTCATCTCACCACCGCCTACAACTGATATAGAGTACATACATATACCACAGCTATAAATATACCTACCAACCTCTATCGGTGCCATTAACTTGCCTTTGAAATGCACCCATGACTTACGCTATAGAATCACTGAATTATAAACACCTACCCCCTATAATTGATTAAATGTTAACGTAACGTATCGTGCCACGCACTGTCGTGGTTCACTCACGCCACGAACAACGTAACAGTAAAGTCAAACAGTTGTTCACGCAACATGATTATTTTATGTTCACCAAGCTTTTGTGCAAACATGTAGATATTGTATTATATTCTACGCTTGTAACACGTTTGGCTGCGAATGTGTATGATTATAAACTTATCCATTATAATATATAATCAGTATATCCATGCTATCGAATATACAGGTATCCTTATGGCTTTTCGGTTATAATAATATGCAAATGAAACATATGCATCAAAATGGCTTAATAGATAGGGGTCGGAGAAAGTAAATATATAATTATTGTCTAATTAACAATTATGTTCACCAATGTATTTAAAAAGGCTTTACTAGCTGTGTATGTTTATTCCCCAATGGACCGAGTGTTGTCGGATTATGAGGGGAACGTTTGCCGCTGAATACCTATCCATATTGAACAAAATGTCTCTCCGGCGTCATGGACAAATTCCTAACAGTGAAATCTATTCAATGCTTTGCCTAGTTTAAAAATCGAATAACAATCGATAACCATGTTAGCAATCGAGAAATATTGACCTATAAATTAACAATCCGTGCTAGCCAAGTCCCATATTGATTTTGTGGTCCTTCGAGCCGCATCGTTGCATCGAGTTACCAGTTGATAATGTTATAAGAAGTCGCTATTCTCATTCTGATATAGCCTTTACTTGCCTGCAACGACTTGCAAGGTATAAAATAAATAGTTTTCATAGCAGAAACAACATGCAACTCGGCAGTAAAAGTCAAATAAAGTTACATCCCAGCTATGTTCGCAATTCTGTTCGCGCTAACTGCGAGGTTTACCGCGTTCAGGACATACATAGATATCTAACGGCTGGTAAAGTAATAACGAGTATACAAAAATCCGGATGGGAGAGTTCTTTTTGTTCCAAGCGAATTTTATGAACACATGCATACGTTTTTTCATTATATTTTCGTAACGTGTTAATTGCTAGAGCAGTTCCTAGGTTCCGCCATTCAATTGTTTTTGTCGTCCTTTATCCACAATATGTTCCAACGTATCAAAATGTTTTGTTTATTAAACTTGTTATTAATATAGTTTTTAAAGTCTTTATTAGGTACTGAATAATAAGTAATTTACAACTTAATTCTAATACAAAATAAAAACGATAATACAAAATTCTTCTTTCATATTTCCTTTTCTGTTTTTTATTATTGAAGAAAGAAAGAAAATGTAACATGGGGTAATAGCATATAGCAACATATTTTTATTTCTACCGTCATCATCATTTTAACCCGATATCACCCACTGGGTATAGGTAAATATATACATATATATATCCATTTTTCGCTGCCAAATCTCTCTATCTTGATTATTACTACTACCATCAAACACAGTCAAACCTAATTTATAGGCAAAACGTGAAAGATACCTGCAGTAGTATACCTTAAGATATAATTAAGACCTCAAACAATGCTACTCACTAACTAGGTGCAAACTAATTGCTGGTTTAAACACTAATTGCAAGGAAAGCATTTTCGAGAAATTAATCTTACTTCAAACCGCATACCTTCATGATGTGAAGCTTTGACACGAATGTTTTATGGTTGCGCCTAATTGATATAATTATACTAAAACTGTCATGTTATAATGGATGTTGATTGATGAAACACACTAACAATATACCATAGAAATGCATAAAATATGTAAATGTATGAATGCACTCTTGTGACTGCCTCGTTGGTCTAGTGGTTGCTAAGCGTGACTGCTGAGCACGAGGTCCTGGGTTCGAATCCCGGGTCAGGCAAAGTGTTACTGGGTGTTTCATTAGGCAATTGTCAGTAGCAGCACGGAGTCTCGATTTGTGCCCGGTTGATGGCAATTGGCTCGCCCCCTATTACATTGGGACCTAAAAACATAACTGGCGAAATGTGGGTGTACTGTATGTGCACCTCTGCCTACCTTGTCGGGGAATACAGGCGTGATGTTATGTTATGTGCACTCTTGTATCTCCCTAAAGGAAAAGTTAGAGGAGTACTGTCACACATTACATTTTACCAGGAAGTTTTAGTCCTACGTGACGCCAGTAAAATACTCAGTGGAGATACCACTTACTCTATATAACTCTATATACCAGCCAAAATTGTCGTTGGTATCTTAGACCAACGGAGCAAATGAAAAGCCACAATATACAGCCCCTTACCATGAACTTTTAAAGCAGGACATTTTCCATTGTGAAAGCGAGATGCCACAATACAGTGTGCAGCGGCACTCACTTCCACGACGAAAAGTATTCTGCTATAAGAGTTTGTGGTAAGAGGGCTGGTCTGGAATCAAAACCGCAACCGCATATTGGACAGTTATTATTCAGTACTTACTTATTTTAACAACAAACACCAAATGCCTGGCTGGAGGCCTTTTATTAGGTCTCGCCAAACGACCGGTTAAGCAGTAAGAGCTCCCTCAGAGCTAACTGCGAGAGACAAGTTCGAAAAAAAAAAAAAAAAAACACCAAACTATTTAGATACCGATTGAGAAGATGTCCAAGAATAAAAGAAGAAAAAATTACAAGTGACAGAACTATATCCATAAAAAATAAATGGAGTGACTTGATTGGACAGAATGAACATAACAAAATCTAAGGAAAATTGTAAGACGACAAAGAAAAGATGTACATCAGAACTAATGGTGTAGATATAGGTATTCGGGCTGACACGTAACTAATATACCTCGTAACACCTATAAAATGCTTCCTTGTTGAGGAAAAATCTCTGGCGATATATAAAAGTCGAGCTCCGTTTTTACCCCAGAACAGCCACAGACCACGGTATTCTCACATACGAGGCTAACATTGATCCGAGCATTTGTATGCCAAGATTTTTTTATAAACTATTTATCCGTTATCTCGTTCCATATTACACATATTTTGAACGGAGCTAGTTACCGAATTCATGGATTTGGATTTTCTGGAATTTCTTTATGGATAGCGATAGCGCGACTTCTAGTGATTGGTGCTCGCATATTGAGATGCTTAAACCTAAATGTTTTCGTAAAGACTCAAGTCAAAAGAAGAAGTATAAGTATAAACATGCCCCCGATCCTAAAACCTTAGAAAGGTCTAATAAATTCTTTGCAATGCTATTAATCGATAGTCAAATAATCTACCAATCAGCCGCAAAGCAGCCAACATGAGCCAGCACTGACAGTAAAACCAAGCATCGAATCAAACTCGTGGCTAAAATTCTTTTCGCCAAAAACTAATATGATCGAACAGTGTCGGCGCTACATTCCAAAAGTCCAACGTACATTGACTACGATTCCGTTGTTGCCTGTGAGTGTTGCCCACACCACAGGCTCGCCACACGCAATTCGCACAAACGCGGGTTAACCGCGTTCACGGCCTATGATTAATCTCTTTATCCCGAAGCTTTGCGGCAACACCCTCTATGTTGTGTGCATGTTATACATTGTTTATGAAGTTGTTTGAATAGTGATGTAAAGTGGAATAAGGATTTAAATTTATTGAAAAGTAAATGCCGCTCGCTATTTTGTTATAGAAATGTAACATCCTTGCACCTTGTGGAGGATGTTAGTTTTATGACATTTCCGAGTTCGTCTGGCGCAATATTTGTTGTCAATCTTGCTGCAACGTTGCTATTTGTTGTTTTATTTGCTAGGCCTTAAAAGTGTGTAGGCTGCCATTATTCATTTGACCTGAAAGTGTTTATCTAGGATAGAACTCTAATTCCAAAAATCATTATGAAACTCTTATTAACTAAAATAACTTTCTTAAGTATTATCCATATTATTTACTTTATATGCCAGTTTTATTCACGTGTAATATTTAGAAATGCCCGACTAGTTTTGGAACTAAACAGAGCCCTATTGGGTAGGTGATGCGGCAGAGTCGCGAGCCGAACTGGTCGGCCATACTTGTTTGGCATTCCCGAATATGCACGCAAGTAATTGTGAGTATATAGTAAACAATATTAACAAAGTCCCCGATGAATTGTACACTAATTATGGATTTAATCATTTAACTACAGAAAAAAAAGACTGCCCATTAACTAGGACATAACTAGACACATGTTTAGGAAAGGAAAACCACACTCATTATGTAGCTTACACCGTGGTAGCAACGCAAACGGCCAAATGGTCTACATAGAAACTGTGCTCCCGTGAAATGTTGTTTACACATACAAATGCACTATTCATACTGCGCTGAACGCCTGGCACTCAATCTAAGTTACCCCGACAGTTCTTGCCCATTGCGACTAGTTCTTAGCACTGTACATTCTACTGAATTCTTCGTGTTTTCTCAAAACGTTTTCGTCCATTTTCCATCATGAACCTTTTAAGAATTGAATTCGCTAAAGCACGACTTTGCTTTTCTATACGGGAAGGTACAAAGTAAACAGAATTGCACTTCTTGAAATACAGTTAAGTTTTCTAAATGGGGATCCGAAGACACGTGTTTTGAGCTGGCGTGTTTGCTGGACGGACGGAGGTTGAAATGAGAAAGACGGATAGTAAAAATAATAATATATTTGTTATGTTTTGTGGTTACACAGCTTTTGATAAGAGCCTCCTTGAAAGAAAGTTATGCCTGTAATAGGAGACTCCGCTTTTCCATAAACCTGATAAGAATTCAGAAGAGATAATAAAATTGAATTTTGACGTTATATTGGGTCAAAGTTGCAATTAATCACGACCACAACTTTTATCACAGGTTGTAATAGCATAAACATAACATCACGTATTTCTCAAAGACAGAGGTGCATTAAATACACCCACATTTCGACAGTTATGTTTTAGGTTCCAATGTAACAGGGGCGAGCCTATTTCTATTAACCGGGCACAACTCCGTACTGCTATTGAGACCACTAGACAAAAAAGGCAGTTCTATCAGCTTAAAACCTATTTAAAACTTGCTGCGCCCGCGGTGTTACCCGCTACATTTTTTCAGGATAAAAAGTAGCCTTTGTATTAATCCAGGATACCAGCTACCTCCATATGAAATTTCATTAAAATCGGTCTTGCCGTTTGAGCGCGAAGAGGTAACAATCATACAAACACAATCACAAACATTCGCCTTTATAATATTAGTGTGATAGTGTGTGTGTGATAACAATAATATCCAGTGAAGATATTATCAGGACACTTTCACAATAACTCTACGATACATTGGATACAGATACGAGTATCTCTCATCTTTACAGTAATTGTCTGAACTGTTTGCAGTCACAACAAACAGACAACAGTTCACATGGATAAGGCTTTGAAATGCGCATTGAGGGGCTTAGAAGGAAAATAAAAGTGCTAAGGTGAATTCCAAGACCGTTTTATTCTAGGGAAGTCGGTCATAAATACTTTCTTCTTTAGGAATGCCTTAGGGTTAGCACTTCCAACCACTTTAACCTGGCTTACATATATGCAGCTCATATTTGGAATAGTAAAACTATATTTTTTCCACTCCCTGAATTTTTGGATGACCTAGTTCTGGATTCCAGCTGATCAGTCTATTTCATAGAACTCACTGCGTTTTGTTGCCATGATTTTGGTCTTCATTGTGGATATTGGTTTAAGAGCTGTAAAGAATGGTGGGCTTTTAGTAAAATCGTTGCTAACCAAGTAATAAACATTTGTTATTCTACGACTGCCTCGTGACGAAGCGACTGCTGAGCATAAAGTTCTGTGTTCGAATCTCGGGTCGAACAGTTTGGGCAAAGTGTTACTGGGTTTTTACATTAGGTTATTCTTAGAAGCAGCATTGAGTCTGCATTAATTGTGCCCGATTGATGGCAATAGGCTCGCCGCCTATTACATTGGGACCTTTAATATAACTGGTGAAATAAAAGTGTACAATATATACACCTCTGCCCACCCCTCCGAATACAGGCGTAATTTTACGTTTTTTCTATGAAGAAGTGATATTGTTCTGGATTTTACCATATTCTTATTTCCCATCTGCAGTCAAAGACTATTAAAACGTTACTTAACCTCGTGAAGAAATAATAACAATTGCATTTTTATCAAAAGCTAAAACCAACCCACGTCTATTCCAAAATTATTCAGTGTTTTAGGCAACTTCGCCCATTATACAAAACCAGTGCGCCAGCGAGCAGACAAATTTATTCTTCAGACCGCTTGAGGCTTGACGCAACAAATCACGCCCCGGAAAGGACTTGCGTGAGGTTAACAATCTTATTAATGATTTAACAAACGATTTTAAGCTTTATCTCTGAAGGGTGAAGCTTGAATTTCGTTAATGGATGTTTCTCCTCGGTTACGATTCGTATCAAGGTAGGTTTTGTTTCGAAATCAGGATGTTTACTAACGATTACACGTAGGCACGGGTGGGTACTGACAATATAATTTATACGGTGGAGATGTACTTGATTAACCTTCATGGGAATAGGGAATCTTGTTATACACCTGAAATGGAGAATAGATGGGTTCCATTGTAGAGCTTGTTCATTTGAGGGTTGAATTAGTTCATATACTTGCAGCTGATAGAATGGAAACCGAATGTAATGAATTCTATAACAGTTCGCTTTTACACTTGGTCTATTTTTTTGCGTGGTAAGAAATTCATTTATTATAACAATGACAGGCCTCCGAGGCTCCGACCAGGTGGACCGACGATATCGCCGGATTTGCGGGTAATCGGTGGGTGCAAATGGCAAGTTGTCGTTCATTGTGGCATGGTAAGGGGGAGGCCTTTGTTCAACAGTGGACGTCCGACTAATGATGATGTGGAACAATGACAATACCACAAATTATGATTGTAAGTCCAAAAAATATCTTATACGACAGGATTAAAAATAAACTATACAAGTACCTACATATTAATTTTGTGGAAAATACCTATTCCAGTAATAGCATACTTACCCAACCCTAAACATTGCGCTTATAACTGAACCAATCGTTTGGTTAATAAAACATACTTTACTCAAAACTCTTCAATTACCAAGATCATTAACAGTTAATTCGCTCGTTCTCCAAGCAATATTAATATTAAATCTACCATCAAAATCTGAAATACTCTTAATTTATCAATTAAAGGCGAAATGGGTTCTTTGCTGTAATTCCGCAGAGCGACAATTTAGATTTGAAATTCTATCTCCGAAATAAACGAAGAAAATAATCTTGTTAATTTAACACCAAAAAAGTCTGGCAGAAAAAGAAAACGCCTTGGTTCCGTTAAAGAACTAATTAATGACACTATTTCGTTAGGGTCACTTTTAATTATACAGCTAATATTTCTCTTTTATAAATAATTGTTGTTTTTGTATCTTTTTGTTGCAATAAAATAAATAAGGTACATTCTTTTCTCTGTTTTCTTAAGTTGGAGTTTTTATTTAGTAAGTTTAGTAGTAATTTTGAAACGTATTTTTCGTCTGGTGTTAAAGCTGAACTTTTCTTTGGAAAATTAAGTGCTAGACTTATATACGGGGTATAATTTAAATATACCCTCAGGCAAGGAGCCAGTAGCTTTAATTTTAATAGGTATTTAAAATTTGATCGTAAGTATCATATTTTTCTGTTTTATAATTTCATTGAAGATCGATTGCCAGTGAGGCGTGAAAACTAGCACAAATAAGTTAATATTAAAAATATATTTTTAACACAACTTTTAAATTAAAAGTACCATAAAATTATATTGTCTATATACAGGCGAAATTTTGTGAATGTGTGTTTGTATGGTTGTTACTTCTTCACGCTCTACCGCTGGAACAATTTTAATAAAAATTGGTATGGAAGTAGCTGACCCCTGGTTTAAAAGTTAAGCTACTTTTTATCCCCAAAAAAATTGCGGGTAGCATCGCGAAACGCAGCTAGTAACTTATATAAACAATATACAAACACTTTCAGCTAAAACAAGAAACAAAATCAAGTGCACTTAAATACTGAAACCAGAACCCAGTATCTGAAGGTACGCGAAGAAAAATGTAGATTGCGAACGTGGCGTCAAAGTAACCTGATCTGTCACCCTTTGGTACAGTATACCGCTACAAAGATAAAGTATGTTTACTGTAAAATCTCTTTGAGCTTTAGTTTCTGTAAAGCATATTGCAGAAACAACTCTTAGTATTTTTCAAATAGTTGTGGTTCTTAGCAGTGGGTCGCAGTGCACTTGTTTCTCGCAAAAGAGTACTGTAGACTGCCTCGTTGGTCTAATGGTTGCCAAGCGCGATTGCTGAGCACGAGGTCCTTCGAATCCCGGGTCGGGCAAAGTGTTACTGGGTTTTTCCATTAGGTAATCCTTAGTAGCAGCACGGAGTCTGGATTTGTTGCCGGTAGATGGCAATAGGCTCGCCCCCTATTACATTGGGACCTAAAAACATAGCTGGCGAAATGTGGGTGTATTGTATGTGCACCTCTGCCTACCCCTTCGGGGAATACAGGTGTGATGGTATGTTATGTGAATACTGTAGAGATTTGTTTCGATTTTAGATGTGTTTGAAAGAAGTGAAAAAACATTAAATGCCTTTGATTAGTCCCTTGATTATTAGGGCTTATGATACCACTTAAATCAAGGTTCTAATTCCTGGCAAGGCATTTCTTAGTTCGCCAAGGCCCTTAATAATTTGTGAAACTTTAAACACATATTATGTACCCAAGGTTAGTAGATTAAACTACTGATTAGCTATTGAAGCCATAATAATGTACGCTTTACAAGGTAACTGGTAACCTTGTCTTACATGAACACAGTACATCTTAGAACTACGTATTAGCACTCATCGTATTACATTTCCAGCGACGGTACTGTTTACCTCATAACAGATATTATAGACACACTTATAATATTCTAAGTGTGTCTGTTTGTGTTACCTCTTCACCGGCTAGACCGATTATGATGAAATTTCATTTGAAGGTAGCTGACACCCTGGATTAACACAGGTTCTTTCTATCCCGAAAAAATGCAGCGGGCAACACCGCGGGGCGTAGCTAGTATTCCGTCACATTCACAGATATTCCGTCGCAAACAAAACACAGTTAATGACGTCACATTACACCAAAAAAGGCATTCAATAAACATGTCGGTAATTAAAACGCAACAGGCGTCGGAAAAATAAAATGAAAAATACCGATAACATTATATGAATTTAGAAGGACAGCGTCGTGAAACATTTCACCATTACCATCTGCAAAAAGGTAGGTTAATCACACGAATTAACGCAAATGGGGAGTCGCGTGCCTGTAATTGGCTTTAGGCTGAACACAGTTTGGACACAGTATAGAGAATACAGATAACCAATAAATGGATTGGTGCCGTGATAAGCGCTTTAATTTTTGTGCTATGGTCATTGCATGCGGCGTTTTGTTGTATGGCGCATAAATAGATACTGCGAAAGTAATTCTCAATATCCAACACGTTTGTTTGGAATTTGGACCGATAAATGACAATAGGCAACAAAAACGGGCAAACAAAAAAAGGGGCCTATGCCCAGTAGTGGGAGAAACACGGCTGCGGATAATACTCATCATCATCCGCCGAAAGACGTCCAATGTTGAACCAGTCTCTTAAAACGCCACATCATCAGTCCACCTGGTGGAAGGCCTGCCAACGCTGCGTCATATACTGTCTTTGGGAAAATAGAAATGGATGAGAACAGTCAACTAGACTCGAACTGCCTTCCAATTCGTTTACATATGACAGATAGTCATAGTCACGCTCAGTCGTGACAGGATTTTGCATGAGAAGATCTTTTAGGTTCTGTTAATCAGCTACCTCCTATATACTTCATAAATACAGCTATCAAAAACCAATGTAGGAAAACTAATAAATGAATAATCATTTATGGGACATACATGACAAAGAAACAACTCATTTTCTTGCAGTTCACCCAAATAAGAAAAAGCGACCTTATTATATTGATATACTCTTATAATCCGCTCATACCTCATTCCTATCAAGGACATTACGTCTTCAATATAATTGCGGGCTTAGTGAGGGCCTATCGTATATTTCATTTTGCCTTGTAAGAAGGAAATTACGTATTATGTCTGAATAGTTTTTACGTATTTTTTTGGAAAAGCTTTTTTTAAGGGCAAGGAATTTATACATACAGCCCTGCTTATAGTTCTGGAAGGCCTTATTGTTATCAGGAGTGACACACATTTCGCTGCTCACTTTAAGTCCCACGAAATGGTTTTTCAAGCCTATTGCTAGATATAAATAATAGTTTCAATACGAGGCTTGTACCTATTTAGATACATTTTTCTGCCGACAGTAAAGAATTTCATTCTTATTGCCTTATAGCAGTTACAGTACAGGATCAGGAATAATTGGATTGGGACTAATTGCTTCAAAATCTGCATGGTTATTAATGCACCGTTCGTCACTTTATGAGCCAGGATTTTGAAGATTTAGCCGGCAATCGAACAGTTGCAAGCTGGTATTTTGGATTATTAATATTCTTAGTGAATCAAATTCATATGCACAAGGATCAAATCCGTACCCAGCAATTGTCCAAAACCATTGTTGCCAAAACGTGTTGTTTCGATGACCTGATTAGCGCAGTGGCTAAGCGATTGGACTGCTGCGCTAACGGTTGCGGGTTCGATTCCCGCACGGGGCAAAACTTTGTGCGAACCACAGATGTTTGTCCCGAGTCTGGGTGTTTGTGTTTGTGAATATTTCATATTTGTGAAACGCACCTACAATACAGGAGACATTCCTAGTGTGGGGCGACGTTTTTTTTTTTTAAAAAAACATGAACGTTCCGTTTTTTGTCCCATGTTTTCGACTACTAGTAAATTCAGTTATGTTATTGATAGCATGTGGACATAAATGGGACTTAACAGTTAATCGATTCGGCTTTTAGAGGTCCGTCGGAAATGGGATTAATACCGTGTGGTACACATAAACACAAATGAAGGCTGAATTTGTCAATTTTGATTTACAATTTGTAAGTAACAACTGTTTTTGGAGGTGCCCAAAAAGGATGCTTATTATGTTCAGTACTTAGGTAATATAAATTATTTCTTTTTGAAATAAGTTTTTTAGTTAATTCAATTTAATGCATGACCCTAAACCACAACTTTCTAAAGAAACTTGTTTCAATTTACCGTAGGCTGGGAATCAAATTAGACCTAAATATAAATTAATGAAAACTAACTCTCTCTTGACTGCCTTGTTGCTGTAGTGGTTGCAAAGCGCGACTGCTGAGCTCGAGGTCCTGGGTTTGAATCCCGGGTCGGGCAAAATGTTACTAGGTTTTTCCATTAGATAATTCTTAGTAGCAACACAGAGTCTGGATTTGGCCCGGTGATGGCAATAGGCCCCCTATTACATTGGGACCTAAAAACGTAACCGGCGAAATGTGGGTGTACTGTACGTGCACCTCTACCTAACCCTTTGGCGAATACAGGCGTGATGTTATGTGTTAAGTTTTATGAAAACTAACGCCAACATAAACAATAATTATACGCTTTGCTGATCCCAAACTAAAACTTCATAACGATGATAAATTAATAAAATACAAGTTAATGAAAAAACGATATCTTACCAGGGCTGCAGAAAAAGTACAAAGTTTCAAAGTGCTGACGCGTAACTGCAGGGAACGCTCGATTAAACTTTCACTGTGATGTTATCAACATTACCGTTCTTCAAAATACTGCAAAGTACACGTTGAATGTAAATTCATCGTATAATTAATTAATTGTAGTAGTTACAAACACAATTTTTGAACCAGGCCTTTGGTATTTTGTTAAATATTGAAAAAATGCGCTAAATTAGCCGTACCGGATTTGTATGTACAAGATTGCAGGCTCTCTCTATCTCTCTCAGTCCTCAGATCAAGGTATCAATGTGACTTTTTCAATGTTAAAAATAATTTCTTAGATATACCTTACCTGACTGACGGTGATGGAAAACATCGTGAGGAAACCTGGATTTAATAATCTGAAATCGCCAACCCGCAGTGAACTAGCGTGGTGATCACTGCTCAAACCTTCTCTATAAGAGAATTGGCCTTTGCCCTGCAGTGGGACAATTATGGGCTGTTATTACATACATATAGTCAAAGTTTTCTTACATATTTAACACTTTAGGAAGAAAAAAATAATTTAAATGTAGGATTTTAAGTTTTGGTTGTATACAAATGAGCACACTAAGGCAACCATTTTTTTACCATAATTATGATTGGTTTGCATACTCTTCACTAAAGACCGAGGTATCTTGTACGGTTCGCAAACAAGCGTGGAGTTTGTAAGTGCTGACGTAACTGAAACAGCTCGATTAAACTTTAACTTCAACATTATTAACAGTTGGATACTCTGAAATATTCTTGTTGGTTCTACTTTTAAAGGTGAAGCATTTTGTTTATCAAAACATACTTACGTTGTTATTTTTTACATTTATTTTGAACCCTAATATCATTGTAACTGCAAACTTATTTTGACAAACTGATTGGCGTAGTGGCTAGGCAATTGGACTGCTGCGCTAAGGGTTCCGGGCTCGATTTCCGCACGGGGCAAAAAATTTCGCAAACCGCAGATGTTTGTCCCGAGTCTGGGTACATACACAAAGATGTGATATTTCATGTTTGTGAAACGCACCCACGATACAGGAGAAATTACTAGTGAGGGCGACGATTTGTTTAAAAAAAAATATTGATTATTTTATATCCGTTTTAAGGCAATATATTATTTACTTATACTATTTCATATCTATAATGAACAAGAACGATACTACAGAAAATCCTAGAGCTCACAATTAATTGAAAACACTCGAGACTGAAACTATACGGGCATACCAGAAGTATGGGAGTGAGTACACGTGCGATAACATTAAATATGCTGGTAATAGTTGTGAACTCTGACGGTATAGCCTATAGGTATACTAGTACCACATATACATTGAACTCTGACGGTACAGGTTTCACATATATATTCCTTCCCATAAAGATGTCCAAATCGTTCCTTCATCGTATACATTACGTTTTACTTTCGATTTTTTTTCTTATAGAAACGTTGCCCCACGTCCTTAATAAGTCATATGTAACAGAGGGCGAGATTATTTCCAAGTTTCAGATAATTTTTTCTGTCAGTAATGTAGTAGAAAAATTACAAACACCACAATTTTCGTTTAAAAGTACGTCGTCCCACTAGAAATTTCTCCTGTATCGTGGTCGCATTTCACAAATATGAAACATCACATATACAAACACACAGACTCGGGACAAACATCTGCGGTTCGCACAATTTTTTTCCTCTCTACCCTTAACTGTGAAATCTCAACCCTTAGTGCAGCCGGCCAAACGCTTAGCCACTGCGCTAATTAGGTCATCAAATGTAATCTTTTTAAGCAATTACAAATTACGTTTACGTAGTTACAACTACCAGTAGGTCACTTCGCCAATGAGGTCGTCAAATGTAATCATTTTTAATACATCACAAATTACTTTACGCTATTAGAACTTCAGAATCGAAGCTAATAAACGTGTGATTACCCAAACCATCAATGGCCGGTCACCTGCAATACACAACTCACATTGCAACCCTTCAAAACCCACATATATACGTCATATTCAGATACCATCCGTTGAACATCAGACATCAAGTGGATATGTTCAAACGGGTGGCAAAACGACGAAATTGGCTGTCCTATCTGCGAAAATAGAGTTGTACTCTTACAAAACGTCACATGCACTCAATTTACACTTTATACCCAGTGAGTAACGTCCAAATTCGGTTGTGCAACTGTAAACGTAAATTGGGTAATCTATTTGCATAATCGTTTGCAGTGCTGTATATTTGAAATAGTATTGATTTGGAAGTCAGTTCAATCTGTTTGGACTTTGATTGATTTATATAATTAAATGCGAACTTAGCAGTAGGCGTAGTGCGAAACGTAAATAATTAAAAACAATTATTACAGGAAATAATAACTGAAGTAATTAAGGCGGTTGGCCCACGTCACCAATATCAATATCGAAACTTAATCTATCGAAACAAAACAGCAAATATGTAATTAGTGACGTCTTATGAATGACACAAAATTATTATATTAATGCAGATTCAATTCAAACTGTAATTATTATCCAAAAGGCTTTTAACTACTTTAGGTTTAATAAAAGCAATGATCATCATCAGCCGGAAGACGTCCACTGTTAAACAAGGTCCCATAGAACGCCACAAATTGTGAACAAAGAACGCCATAATGAACGACAACTAAAAGCAATACTATATACGGAACTCACACTTAAAAATAATCGTTGTAAATCAAAACATTTAAATCCCACCGCAAAACGAGGTCGCGAGTATAAAGACTGAAACAAACCAGGAAAAAAACTATATCGATATCTATTCACCGGGACCAATTATTTCCCCGGGCTCATCTCTTATTTCCCTGGTAAAAAGTCAGACATCGGGAACAGTGAGTTTGAGACGAAGTCTGATAATTGGACTGTCAAACCACTGGAAGTACTGTTAGATTGTTTTAGCTCAACGTCAAAACTAAGGCTTTTAGCTTTTTTGTTTCTCCGCTATCTGTCCCGTTTTTTGTTTGGTTCAAGAGCGTGATTTGTGAGAATGTTGTCGCTAGTTTTGGGTACAACTCTACATGATACACTAGGCAAGGTAGAATTAGTAGAATTGCTGGTATCGCAAGAAATGAGTAAGATGAAATTTTATGACAAAATTTAAATAAGATGACCTGATTGACGCGGTGGCTAAGCAATTGGACGGCTGCGCTAAGGGTCGCGAGTTCGATTCCCACACGGGACAAAAAATTGTGTGATCCGCAGATGTGTGTTTGATATTTCATGTTTGTGAAACGCACCCACGATAGAGGAGACAATCCTAGTGTGGGGCCGACATTTACTTTTTTATTGTAATAATAATTAACATTGCTATTTGTATTTTTATGATCATTATAACTTGTAATTTATTTCGAAAATATACCATCAAATCATTAAAAAACCGCTATTGTGTTATTATGTGCTAAGATATTTTTTTAACAAGGCCACATTGTAACTAGCCACATTATAAAAAGTATTCAAATATCGCATCCAAAAAACTACGTACAGATGAACCTCTTCTTTTTTGAAGTCGGTTAAAAAAAGATTTTCCTTCTTTTTAAACGTCAGTGTATTTTGACGCAACTATTCAATCTTATACAACATTTAAAAAAGGAACATAATAACCACGTTTACGTCCGCGTTACGTCACATGTAAAGCCAGCACCAAAAAACATTCTTTATGAATAAATTCAACAGAAAATCCTCCGTGGAGGCTAGGCGTCATATCATAGAAAATATCTTTATTTTTTTCCGCGGCATGAGCCATTTGGTACATTCCTACGTTCGTTGAACTGATAAATCATTCATCGTGAAGGGGTATGCTGGTGATACGAATCAAAATGTAAGTGCGAATATTGCCGTACGTTAAACTAAATTTAGCATGGAGAGTTAGGTTTTATTATATAATCGTTCCACAAGTGTGACATTGTAAGCCTGGCTATTTACACATTTGACATTTTGAACACTAAGGAAATAAGTTACTTTTTAAATCCCTGTCGCAAGAGAAAGGCTCTTGCGACAGGGATAATGGACTCTTGTAATAGGCTCGCCCCCTATTACATTGGGACCTAAAAACATAACTGGCAAAATGTGGGTGTACTGTACGTGCACCTCTGACTACCCTTTCGGGGAATACAGGCGTGATGTTATGTTTTGTGTTATGCAAGAGGAGGGGTTATAATTTTGACAGCTATGTGTCTGTCTGTCTGTGGCACTGTAGCTCTTAAACAAGTGAACCGATTTGGATGCGTTTTTTTTATTTGAAAGCATAAAGGGCTAAATAATGTATTTTCGCAGAAGTTAATGTTAAAGTATTCATCATCATCTTCATCAGCCAGAAGACGTCCACTGTTGAACAAAGCCATCCCCCTTGTCTAAAGGGTGGGAGGGTGCCATAATCCCCACTCTTAAAAAGTGGCTTGGGGATCGCAGTATTGGTAGTGAAGTAACAGAAGCCGCTGCTGCCCATCTTCTGGATTTTCCATTAGTCGCCGCTTACAACACCCACGGGAAGAAAGGGGGTGGTCAATTCTAGGCCGAATACCACTCGGTTAAAGTATTACCGGTATGCAACGTTGGGAGTCAATTGAAAAACAAATTTAAAGAACATTTTACACAATTTATGGTATGGAAGTTAATCGAGAATCTACTGGATGCACACGATTTATGTTTTCGGCGTAATCGATGAATGACTGTCAATGACCTTTTGTGTCCATTTTATAATTACTTCCTTCGTTGCTGGTAATCGTAAAGTCTGTCTGCTGGACGTGGTCTCCTGAGTTGGATTCCCAAGTGGGAAAATTTATGTTGAAGGAATTTTTCAATAGGTAATTATTTTATTTACCCCTTACGCCGGGATCCAATCGCTTAGCTACTGCGCCAATCAACCCCCTTACCGTAAACTCTTAAAGTATGACAGTTTAAGGTGTGGGAGGGAGATGTAAAGTGTTCCGCTTTAAGAGTCCATGGTAAGGGGGCTGGTAGCCAATATGTCACTTAATAAGTGTTTGTTTTACAAAATAAAGTACACATAACATAACATAACATCACAATTGTATTCTCCAAAGGTAGGCAGAGGTGCATATATAGTACACCCACATTTAGCCAGTTATGTTTTTAGGTCCCAATGTAATAGGGGGCGAGGCTATTGCCATCAACAGGGCACAAATCCAGACTCCGTGCTGCTACTGAGAATTACCTAATAAAAAACCCAGTAGGGGAGGCCGGGGTTCAAAGTGCCGGGGGTAGGTTGTTCCGATGCGAATAGCTTCGCGAAGAAAACAGATATCAATTGGTGTGAAATGCCTTTCAAAACGTCATACCATCGCGCTATTGCTTCAGTGATTTTATTGACGCTTTGTCGGCGTGTAAGAGTGTAAATCGATCAGTGGCACAAAAACATCACGTAAGTAATTTTTTTCATCCTTAAACTTTTTGGTCCATATCAACCAATTTTCTAGCTATTTATGAGTTACTTGCTATTATCAATTGGGCAAAGTATAGTGATTATCATTTTAATATCACTGTGGGCTTTTCATAACCCATTCTATTATAATTGAGGGATACTTTGAAAATGAGATTTGGGGTATATAGTTCCTCAGGTGTGGGGCTAGTTGTTCCGCGGAACAACGTGCCCCATAATGAAACACGTAAATAATAAAGTTAATACTTTGTTTTAGAATGAGAAACTATGAACGAAAATCTAAACGGGCAAGGTTTCGATTGGCCTTTTGCAATGGGCAGCTGATGCTGTATTAAAGACGGTCATAAGCTCGAGAACTAGAGATATGGCATATGACATTATTTCGCTACGTCAAAAAGTGGAAGGCCGGTATAACACCAACTATGGGTTGAACCACGACCAGGAGAAGGCATTGGCGAATTATTTATTTAAATTCACATCAATTTACTTTGGTCTATTGCCAAAAGAAAGAAGAAAGTCAGAATATACTTGTGCTATTAAAATTGATATCTTTTGTTACACAAGCTTCACAGCTCCAAGAAATAGCAGACCCTGAAGAGCCTCAGCAGGATCATAATATTAAAGCTGGCCCAGGTAGCGAACCACTTCCAACAATAACAGGATCAGCGACTAATAAACCTCAACCGGGACCCTCGAACATTGCTAATTTGCCTTTTATTATTCAAGCCACAACTAGCACATTTTCCCCTGAAGCAGTGAACCCTTACCTAAAGCACCACCAAGATCATCCATACCAACTTAGTGAAGAATAAGAAAATAAAAAAAGACTGATGACTGAATAAAGAAATTATAGTTCAAAATGTTAAAATTGGTTGATTTATCTTTTTGTTTTATTTAAAACTAGCTGACCCGACAGACGTAGTTCTGTGTTACATAAGCATCATTATTTAATTTGAACTGAAATAACTCGTTAACAAATATATCAGAAACATAATAGATATTGATTATTGTAATGCTTTTTAATAAACAACATTGTTAGTTCTATTTTTTGGTGCCTAAATAAATAATGGTTTTCCGACATTGCAATAGGCGACATACAATGGACCATGTAAAAATATGGATTTCCAAGATTGATACCACATAGGTACTTAATGACTGCCCTTGCGATTTATCTATCGGCATTGCAAATGCAAGCCGCACTGGAAATACCCGTTAAACTCGACTGGCATGTCATTCAGATTCATAGAAATTCGTGGAATCAAATGTCTACATTTGATTTTTGTACTTTCCTTTCAAAATTACGTTTTTCATTAAAGTCCAACCGCAAGCCAGCTTACGATGGTGTGACCAAGGGAAACTTAGATACATTTTTATAGCTGCGCTCCTCGTTTTATTTTCACCCGCGTCTAATTTGCATTTCAGTAAACTCCATTAGACTTCTGTTTTCCTAGTACCCTAACATTACAAAACACGGTCGCTGCGGGCATTTTTTTAACCAAGCCATACATACGTCTTAATAGATTGATCTCCATTATACTTCTGTTATCCTAGTACCTATTACGTGAGCTGTATTGGCGGAGCTCCAAGCGAATTTGTTCAAAAAATAATTTTCTGATCATTTGTTTTTTGCCCACGGGAACGGGATAAAAAGTATCCTATGTCCTTCTCCTGGCTCTAAACTACCTCCCTGCCAATTTTCAGCTAAATCGGTTCAGCCGTTCTTGAGTTATAAGTGGAGTAACTAACACGACTTTCTTTTATATATATAGATAAATAGTTTTTTTTAACAAATAAACGTTTGTCAAAGTTGATTTATAATATAGATGCTTATTAGTCTTAACCCCTAATTAATAGGTCGTGTTACATTATTAGTAGTAATGCTTGATACTATTTTTTGAATAGTTTTGTTTTTACTAAAGCCTGTTTGTTGAAAATATGCTAAAAACATTAAGATTTTGTACTTTTACTCTATTTATATCATAAATGAAACTTTATAAATACTCAGTAAATGCACCTTTTTATTTTATACATACCTTTCCAACTAATATTACCTTATTAATTATTGGAATTGACAGCGGAACAACTTACCTCAACTGAGGAACAACCAGCCCCTTTATGGGGCAAGTTGTTCCTTGTCGACTTGCTACAGAAAAATTATCCTGAGCCAAAATATATTATAATTTCAATGAATTTGACTATACAATTTGAAACTCACATAAAATCCGCATCTATTCATATAGGAATCATAGATTATAAATCTTTCTATAGCATTCATTTTTCGTCCTACTCCAAAATCGGAACGTCGAACCCCGGCCTCCCCTAACGTTTTGCCCGACCCGGATTTCCAACCCAGGACCTCGAGCGCAGCTGTCGCACTTAGCAACCACTAGACCAACGAGACAGTTTAAAACTCAAACATCATCCTAAACATGATCAATTATGACTTACACGTTTCACATGAAGAGTAACAATGTGAAAAGATCCAGTAAGTGCCTGACAACCCTAGCGTTCAGGGCTGGCACTCGACAAATATGAATATTTTACAAAGTCTTTTGTAAACGTTCACGCGACTCACCCACTTAAGCTTCGCTGTCTCGGTATTTCTCCTCGAAACATTGCTTTTCATACAATACACAGTTTATGAGAAAAACAAGGATGCATAGTCGAGCATAACACTATCTAACTTTAATACTACGCCTGATATAGTGCTCGTATGCTTTAAAGTAAGATCACTATTACTCCGAGGATAACAGGCACTTATTTTAGCCGTAATTCTAACATGACTGCCTCGTTGGTCTAGTGGTTGCTAAGCGCGAATGCTGAGCACGAGGTCTTGGTTTCGAATCCCGGGTCGGGCAAAGTGTTACTGGGTTTTTCCATTAGGTAATTCTTAGTAGCACGGAGTCTGGATTTGTGCCTGGTTGATGGCAATAGGTTCGCCTCCCATTACATTGGAACCTATAACTGTAGAAATGTAGGTGTACAATGTGTACATAGATGTACATAAGTATATAATCACAGCACCTGTCCCAATGTGCCCTTAATATTTACAACCGTAATATAAATCAGTAACTAAACAAACCGCTTTGTGACCCGTAGTTACCTACACGCCTCAGTAATATAATCAAAACTAGATCCAGCTCCCTGTACGTAGTTAGATACCTACATAACTTTATAACACCCTGAAACCACACAATTCAGGGTACCCTTATGTACTATAAAGTTGACTGTACATAGTTTAATTTATGAGTACATACATACATACCATCACGCCTGTATTCCCCGAAGGGGTAGGCAGAGGTGCACGTATAGTACACCCACATTTCGCCAGTTATGTTTTAGGTCCCAAAGTAATAGGGGGTGAGCCTATTGCTATCAACCGTGCACAAATCCAGACTCCGTGCTGCTAATGAGAATTACCTAATCGAAAAACCTAATAACACTTTGCCCGACCCGCGATTAGAACCCTAGACCTCGTGCTCAGCAGTCGCGCTTAGCGACCACTAGACCAACGAGGCAGTCAGTAATTTATGAGTATTAGTATTAAACCGAGTCAATTTCAATTCAAGTCTCAGCCGTTCTCTTCGACAAAACATATACAGACGTTACTGAAAGGTCAAACTACAGAGCGAGATAATAGCTAAGTAAACTCGAGCTGCACAGTTCTATAATATCGTGTTGTACTGCGAAATGCAAGCCAGGACTTCGACTAACTTGTTTTATTAAGACACAATGTATACACAGAGTAAAAGTGGCTTTGAACACCCACGCCCAATTACCAAGAAAATTCTCGTCATAGATTTGATATAAGTATATATAAGTTAATCTTTTAAAAACCCTGCTTTTTGTTTCATCTGAGAATTTTATAAAAAAACATGTTGCTCAGTAAATAAATAATCAAATCTAAAAATAACTGTAATCAGATTTACGGAGGGTTACAATATTGAAGCGAAGCGTAATTATTTAACATTCATAATGAGGAATATTTCAATATTTAAATAAGAGCGACCTTTGACCGACCTTAAGCAAATTATGATGGGGTCGCTTAAGACTATTCGCTTTTAAGATACCGTGAATTAGTAATGGTGTCTAAGTTGGAGCGGTTTGGACCGTGGTCTGCGTAACAGAAGGGTTGAAATAACAGTTTGGATCAAACGTAGATTGTATTATCAATGGGCATGAAACATGACCTTTGTTTTCAAGTTGTATCCCTCACGGAATGCTAGTATGCCTTCGTTATGTATCTAAACCTCTACAAGTCTTCACTTTCAGGAAATGTAAGCTGATGAATTGCGTGGTATTCTGAACTTTCTCTCAAATAACAAATCCAGATATCATGAAACCAATTAATTGCTACAATTTCAAGCTCCAAAGAGGATGTCTGAGTTCTTGGAAAACGTGAGACCTACAACGCGATAGTCGTCCAATGAAATAATTTGGTTTTGCATTGCTTCATTCCCAATAAAACGAGTCTACTTTATACGAACTAGTCACCATTAGCTTTAAGTTCGATAGAGTCTGTAAATGTGATCATAACGGTAACATCAGCATACAAGACAAAACTTGGCGATTGGCCACAGAATTTGCCCAAATCCAAAACTAAACGGTCCTACTAAAGCCCAATAAATAGTGGATCAGACTTTTAAATATTCACAAGGCGAAAATTTTGACGCTTATCCGCGGGAGGTATCAAAGTATTTTCATTAGTCTAAAGTGAAATTCATTTCTCCGAAGCCAATAGCCGAGTTCAAACTTTGGATATTCAACGTCGACTAAGAATATTAAAGGAATTTTCATAATCCATCAATTTACTAGTACAAAGTCCGTTTTAGCTGGTTCACGTTCAATCGAGCCGATTATTTCTCGAATGAATGTATTCATGGCTCTATAAGTTTCTTCATAGTGAAGATCTTTCAGGAAATTCTAAAATACCTACCGTTCGTTGACGTCGTAGAAGTTTATTTAAACACCTTTAGCTTATACTGTAAGATTATTCTCGTCAACTTTTTTTAGGTCTAAAAAACTTATAAACCAAATTCTTGGAAAAGTAAAATAACTTATGTTGAGGAAGTGAATATGACCTGCGTCGGTTGATGGCGAAGACACTGCTTCACAGATCACTCGATCTGCGAGATCAAGCCGTTCTCGCCGCAGTCAGACTTGTGATGAGTGACTGTTTTCACATGTCGAGACTCCCTCATGCCTATCTACGTAGTAGGTTAGTTTCAGTTGGGACAGGCCGCCGTGACCGACATGTGGTCAGGAAAACAGCAGAGAAAGAAAAACGGCTAAAAATATTAGTCGAAAACTATTCGAACGACGAGGAAACTAAGAATACGCGAGTAGGCTTCGACCTGAATCCAAACAGTTAAATAATAAAAATAAATCATAACCTAAAACAGCCCGAAAATATCCAACAACCGCGTTTCCAGAAACAGTTCGATACATAGCATTTGAATCAATTTGTTTGGCCGATACCGCCCGATTCGCATAAATCACACACTGCCTCTATATATTACTGTTATGTCCCTCTGTGTGCGTACACATGACAGTTGGAATCGTTGCGGACCGACGACAGTAATTTGTTGAATTTTATGCATTGCGTGGACTATTGTATGACGTGATTCGGAATATGTTGCTCGTACGATTTCAGTGTTGTTTATCAGCGAATGCATTACCTGCGAGTGCGAGTGGTAGGACTTATTGTATAGAATAGGTTTTCATTGTGGTTCCAATGGATTTTTGTATACTGTCGGATTTAACGTGAGATTATTCCATTGTTGTGTTTTTAAGCTCGTTTGTTGAATTTTAGTCCTACTATTTGACTCATCGTCAGCCGGAAGACGTCCACTGTTGAACAAAAGCCTCCTCCTTAAGTAAAAGGAGGGGTTGCCATAATCCCCACGCTTGGCAAGCGGCTTGGGGATCGCAGTATTGGTGGTGAAATTACAGAAGACGCTGCTACCCATCTTCTGGATTTTCCCTTAGTCGCCTCTTACGACACCCACGGGAGGAAAAGGGGTGGTCAATTCTAGGCCGGATACCACAAGGCATTATGTGACTATTGGATGCAAACAAAGTTTTTACAAGTTAGGGGATCACATTTCTATCATAAGTACTACTATTTGTTTCAGCATCTATTATACTCTGTATTTCATCTTCATCAGCAGCCCGTTGCAGTCTACTCCTGGACATAGGCCTCTCCCAAGGCACTCCTCAGCTCCCGGTCAGCTGCTTTATACATCCAGTCATCCTGTTATTGTTTTCATCAAGATTGGTTTTCAAAACAAAAAGAACTTTTTTCTACAGAAATTGCTACATAAGTTTGAAAAAACGAAGACCTAATATTACTGATTACTCCCGACCCTTGTCCGGATCGGCACGTACTAAGCCCAGCTTTTTGCAATATAGGATAACTTTAAGTAATGAAAACAGATCTGAGCTCCCTAGATCCTCAGAAATGCCCTAAGCCAAGCCTTTTGCCACTGTCAGCTTTGCTTCGAACATTCCACTTAAGGAATGGTAAGCATGTCATGAACAATAGTATGGTATATATAACTTATAACCTAGACCTATAACTTGATTTGTTTTTATTTACTGTATTGCCAATTTTACTCATGGGAATATTCGGAAATGCCTGACAAACGGAGCCCCCCCCCCCTATCATGTGCTAGCGACGCGGCGGAGTCGCGAGTTAAAATGCAGATCTTTTTCAATATACATAACAGCTTTTGAATAATGTACTAATTCTGCAGTAAGTACTAAATGTATCCTACCATTTTAATGTATAACATGGGGCGTATGCCTATTTAATCGGAAACATAATTCCGAATTTCTAAACAGTTCTCTAACAGACCGCAAAACTATTCAACTTACGAGTATCCCACCAAAACAGGTTGCCAGTTGCCGTAGGTACTAAAGCATAACCTACAATATCATATTTTATTCTCGTTGACCAATATCGTATCATGACACAACATGTCATAAAAGAACCAGCATCGAACGTAATGAAGCCTGAAGTCAGCACAATCAATTGGATCCTCATTAAATTCTTAAGTTTACCGTATTCAGGCAGATATTAATCATATTTACTCCATAGATTCTTTATGAAAAACCTCATATAAAATGGATAGGCCCCAGTTGCTTATGAATCCCAATGAATTGATTTCTAAAGAACGAGGGATAGCTCAATGATACTCGTAACCGATGACCTAGCCATCATTACTGTCCTATTGAGAACATTGAATACGTTGAAACGCGTTCATACGTATAAATATAAACATGTGCACAGCCCCACGTATTACATTCTGTAAATAATTATATGTTGCTGAATATTAATTTCATAATTATCTACTTTAGCACTGATAGCCGAGTGGTACGACCGTTGGACAGCCAAATCAAAGGTTGCAAGTTCAAAACACAGCACGCACCAATGTCTTTTAGAATTCATGTGCGTATTATAAATTAGTTATCAGTTAAAAACAGTGAAGGAAAACATCGTGAGGAAACCGGCACACTTGAGAGATTTTTTACCGATGTACAGATTTTTCAACGGTGGCAAAACCATATCAGAGGCATACAGGCGGTTTAAACTCTGACACTAGGTAGTTCACCAGCCATACGATATGAAGAAGTCATTAGAACCGCACTTAAAAAATACTATTGCTGTAAGAGCCTATTAAATATTGTTAAATAAAAAGAAAAGTAGCCATTCTTATCATGCCACACAATAATTACCTATCTAAATTCAAAAAAGTTTTATTATTTTTCTGCTCGTTGCCATAGAAATAATCAAAGTTTCCGTTCATCATCATCACCAGCCGAAAAACGTCCACTGACACATAGGCCTCCCCATTTTCGATAGTAAGTGTAAAACTAATGAAAACGCAACAACTCATGGTACATACACTGAAGAGTCGACTAACGGTGAAGGTAAGTTCAATTCAGTTAAGAATGATACCAAAACTAACAGCTATCACGCGACGTACTGTGGGCAGGGATCATGACACGCGAACTCCTGTACTCCGTGCTGTGCTCATCAATCCTGCTGCTAAGCGCGGATTACGGCGCAGCTACACCATTCGTTCCAACGATGTTCCTGATACCTTCATGATTGATGTACTGTCTACATACTGCCGCGTTGGTTCAGTGGACTGCTGTACATCAGCCCCTCTCGACAGGTGGCAAAACGGTAGACGACTAGAATGAAAAATGTAATATATGGGTTTGACATATTAATATGTCATCGATAACATAGTCGAAACATAGGATCCCTTTTTTTGCCAAATTTTTTTCGTCCTATTTTAATTTGGCATAACGAGTTAGGCATATTGGTATTTGGCATAACAATATTTTGACATTTATAATTATTGTTTGGCATACTATTTCAGTAAGCATATGTATAGTTTAGGCTATTGTTTTTTGCCCTAATTTCGATTTGCATATAGATGTTATGTTAGGTTAGGTTAGAGGCTTTAGAATATTATGCTTAACAATTGTTATGCTTAAAGTAAGTATGCCTTAAAAATTATGCCAAAGTGATATTGTGCGTAACTATTATTAGGATAAATCAAATTATGCCATGTTAAATTATGACATAAAATTGTATGCTTAAAAATAGGGAACCTCGAAACATTACGTCATCCCCATGCATTTTCCTTCTATTCGATTTTTATTCTTCAAGCGTTTTGCTACTTGATTAGGGGAGCAGGTCTGGCTCTGATTCCATGGACGGGCAGTTATTAGGTTTTTCCATTTCCATCTTCAATAGTACGGAGCCTGGATTTGTGCCCAGTAAGGGCTGTAGGCTCGTCCGTGGGACCTATAACATAACTAACGAAATTTGGGTGGCATCCACTTGCGAGAGTCCAGGCATGATATCATGACGGTATGATGTACGGTCTACCATCTGCATCAGCGACATTATCTCCAGCGTAGCCACCCAACAAACACAACATACAAATCTGAAACGTTGTTCCATTCAATCGGGAGTGGCAAATGTATGCGCATACATTCAACCTCGTTAGAGTCCCACTTTCAATGGGCCACGGATATGGATGTTCTAGATGAGATATTGTTCTGTATCGGCGTAGAGTGATGGCTCTCGTGAATTTTGATCTGAATAAAAATCATGTGTTCGGAATAGGATGGCTTATTTCGAATTTGTATGCACGTGTTGGGGTTAGTTGGACGTCTGTGGTCTGTATTGTTGCAACCTATGTACTATACTCAAATGACGATGAATTTGTATTTAGAGGGGTAGTTACTAGCGTAATGTTTTAACATAAATCTTAAGTTTTTGAACCAACGTTTGATAAACATAATATCACGCCTGTATTCCCCGATGGGGTAGGCAGAGGTGCACATATAGTACACCCACATTTCGCCAGTTATGTTTTAGGACCTAATGTAATAGGGTGCGAGTCTATTGCCATCAACCGGGCACAAATCCAGACTCCGTGTTGCTACTGAGAATTACCTAATGGAAAAAGCCAGTAACACTTTGCCCGACCCGGGATTCAAACCCAGGACCTTGTGCTCAGCAGTCGCGCTTAGCAACCACTAGACCAACGAGGCAGTCACAGGTAATATGATTTCTTTGAAAATAATGTCCCATCCAGCGCCTACGTTTCTTTCGCGCAGATTATTCTAAAGAATATCGGGAATTTATATTCTAACGATGGCCAGTAATTGGAATTTTATATTGGATCGTGTTCGTTCGCGTCAAGCCCCATCTCATCTGTATAATTAGGGAAAATAAAATTTTGACTACATCATCGTATGCTATGTTTACTACTGAAGCGAAAATCATTGGCACCATAAATATTAATTGTTTTTATATGAAGGTTGAACGAGCCATGAACAGAGACGTTTGATTTTTTTAAAGATTTTTTTACAAGCTTTTAATGACTTGCAATGTTTGTATGTATGTGAGTTTGTTTAGGTGGTCTTGCAATCTAAATTAGAACCGCTTTTTGACATCTGATTGAAATGAAATTTTGCATACTTAAACAGGTTTGGTGACAATACAATATAATGGTACTTTTGAGCTGATCTGATGATGGAGTCAGAAGATGGTCATAGGAACTCTGTGACGAAATGAGCCAATCCCACCGTGTTAGGCTTGTTTAGTCTATCTTCAATAGTACTTTGAGCCTAGCTGGCTTAAAAGCTTGTGTTAAAAGTATATTTTTAATATTAACTTGTAATTATTTGTGTGTTCCATTTTTATAACGAGTGGCGTAAGTGTAGGTGACCAGTAAGATAGATACAGCATACATAAAATTCAATGATTACTTTTCACTTTTTCTTATCGTGTGGTTGATGAACAACCTAGTGTCAGAGTTTAAACTGCCTGTAGGCCTCTGACATGGCATTATACACCGTTAAAATATCTCAGGCGTGCGGTCTTTCTCACGAATTACTCTTTTCACTGAACCAAAAAAGTAAAGTTAAGCTACCTCTTTCCTAACTTATTTTCAAGAACCCAAAGCTGATAAAAACTTATTTTACGAACGTACCAGAGAATAAAATTACTTCACCATTAATAAAATCTAAAAAATACGTACCGCACCGCGGCTACCGATTCGGCGAACTTTCACGCAAAAATAAACAGCCGACTCACTCCATTTTCCTTTACACAGCAATGAATCCCCAAATCATCAACTTTATAAAATATAGGCCCTAAAATATATATCCATCGTATTGATAAGTAAAACGTGGTTACATGTTACGGTTAGCAGAACCCATACGTTTCATGAAACTTTTATCAAGGGATTCAAGAGAAAACGGTTTGAACCATAAATTATTTATTACCAAAACGTTTTAATACCTACATTTTTACTGGTGTACTCTTTTTATATTCGAGTTTCGGGGTTTTTTATTTGGATTGGAATCGTTCTATCAAATGATCGTTATGCGGAAGGGCATTCTGATAGGGAAGTCTTTAAATCGTGTGCGTTGTAACTTTTCGTTTTATGCGCAAAAAATTATATGAGAAATATTTTGGGATCTTTGAATTTTTATGGCGTAAATATTGATACGTATTTATAGAGCAACGTAGATACAGAAAATAGGGTTCACAGAAATACAGGACCCGTGTACTCCCGAAATCTAGCTTGATGAAACGCAAAAGCATTTAGCACAACATTATAACCATCACAATCTTGAGTCAGCTTACTAAACCTATTGCCAATTATTTTCTAATTGTTCGGAACATTGACATTCACTTTTATATATACCTTCTCCGAACTACACTAGTAACAAATATTGCTGTGCATACATTTGCCCCAATTTTACGCTTTGATCGTCAGCAGAACCAACAGCGTTACCTTCAAAACAAACTTCATCTATTACTTCCTTATCAACTTCTTCCTTACCTTTGTCTTATTCACAGCTGATATCGACACCATACATCATAATACCTGCCCAACCCAGACATTGAGTTAGAACTTTTTTTAATATAACATCGTCTAAACGGGAAACAGATGAAGCACTTTTTCGACAATTTCCACGACTGAATATTTGGTACGAGATAAATTGTTCGCACGTGATACTGCGGAACTAAGCGGTGACATATGAAAAATTGTTACGTAATAAATTGAAATTATTTTGTTGAGATATTCTGAGTTATGGCGGCCGTGTGTATTCTAGATAGAGGGTTTTCTTGCTCCGTATTTTCTCATGTGTCGTCCTATGATTGGCTGGTAGGTAATTGATATTTACCATATCATCATTATCATCAGCCGGAAGACGTCCACTGTTGAACAAAAGCCTTCCTCCTAGAACGCCACAATGAACGACAACTTGCCAATTGCATACAACGGTTGCCCGCAACTCTAAAGACATCGGTAGTCCACCTGGTGGGAGGCCTGCTAACGCTGCGTCTTCTGTTCACCATCTACAATTCTCATCTATTAATGATCTGATTGGATTTGTCTGTCATCATTTCATTATCATCAACGTTTGTGATGTTGATGTTTATCCGTTTGAGGCCATTGCCGCAATTATATGTACGGGTGCCGTAATTACTCGATTCTGTTTTATGATACTTAAGTGTTTTGTCTTAAAAAAAGGTTGCAGCTTTCATCTCCATAAAAATACTGGACGGATTCATGTCAAGCCGACTTTTTTAGTCATCATTGTATTTTGTTTTGGGCCAAACTTTTTTAACTCTCGACCCCTCTGGTCGCCTAGAGCTAGTTTACCTGCCATCACAGTATTTGTGTGGTAGATCTGTCTATTATTAAGCTAAAGTTTTAATGCGACAAATTAAGTATTAGTACTACAGTATTAATGAATAGAAGACAAAATTACCTTTAACAGTGATAAGCACTCAGAATCTGAAAGCTTCGATATATTATATAGCCAATTACAAATATACACCAATCAGTTATTTCAGCCAGTAACCAATTATTATCAGTAAACATAGTTTTATTGTACCATTATAACCTGAAGCTTGGTTAAAAAATTAAAAAACCAGCAACGTTTTACTTTAAATGTCAATTGTAACATCAAAAGAAGTTTCGTGAGGTTATTGACGGAATATCATGTTCGACATTTCTTGTGGCCCACCGCAGCTGTAGTATCTTAACGACACAAATTTAACTGATTATTATCGTCCCACGTTCGCCGTAAAGGTCAGATTAGTAGACAAATTATATCAAATTACTAACAATGATCTAATCTTAATAAATAACTTAGTAGATTATAATAATAGTTACAATATTTTTTAAATCTGAAATAATATATAGTGGCGTTCTAAGGGAGGCCTTTGTTTAACAGTGGACGTCTTCCAGCTGATGATGATGAATATGTAGTAGTAACGGTTATTCATATATCAAGTTATATGGACTATAATTTTTTTTTAAAAACTAATGTAAATGCTCTCAGTACTAATAGCCGGGTGGTATGATCATTGGACTGCCAAGTCATAGTCGTAAGTTCAAGCCCCGACACGCACCAATGTCTTTTCAAATTCATGTGCATAATTATTATAAATTAGTTATCAGTTGCTGAAACCGGTGAAGGAAAACATCGAGAGGAAACCGGCACACCTGAGTGATTTTTCAACGGTATGTTAAACCAGGTCATAGGCCAAAAGGCGGTTTAAACTCTGACACCAGGTTGTTCATCAACCATACGATAAGAAAAAAGGATTTTTGTATGAAAATTTTGGTGTTATGCATTTATAATGTTGTCTGCTTTCAAGAGTATGCAATTTAGTCAGTAGCGTCTACACATAACACATAACATTACGCCTGTATTCCCCGATGGGGTAGGCAGAGGTGTACATATAGTACACCCACATTTCGCTAGTTATGTTTTTAGGTCCCAATGTAATAGGGGGCGAGCCTATTGCCATCAGCCGGGCGCAAATCCAGACTCTGTGCTGCTACTGAAAATTACCTAATGAGAAATCCCAATAACACTTTGCCTGACCCGGGATTCGAACCCAGGACCTCGTGCTTAGCAGTCACGCTTAGCAACCACTAGACCAACGAGGCAGTCAATAATCGATCAGTAACGTCTATAATCGTAATAATGTAAGAAGTAGAACATTAAAAAACCCATTGGTATTAACCCGAGTTTGATCACGGGATTACATGTGAAGCCAGAAAAATACAGCCATCAACTTTTTTTTAATACGAACCTTTCAACTTGGGTAGGTTACATAATAATATATTCTGTATCGACCGGTATTGTGCTTATTTATTCTAGGATACTACTCAGTGCCTAAGCCCAGACTTTTTAGTCTCTGTGCTATTCTCTTTTTGGAAAAAGAAATAATTGTGTGAATTTAGAACAGTCCCACTGTAAGTCAAAGGCCTGGCTAAGGATGCTAATGTCCACTCCTTCATAATGGAGTCCAGTTTATCTCGCCATCTCCGTTTGGGTCAGTACTGCTTTATATTGATTGATACACAATCTTTGTGTAAAAAAGTAAGAAATAATGAATCCTGTATTGCCTATTATAATTTGTCAAAAGACGGCAAAAAAGAAGGGCTTGCAAATTTGGCGTGTGCATTTGATAACTTTAGTTTTATTTGTATATATGTAGTGCCATTCCTTAAAAAACGACAATTTATTTACTAGAATTGGTTATTTTTTCGAGGAAATTTAAAAAAAATCTTTCAATAAATACCCTTATTCAGACAGTTACAAAATTTTCAAACGAAAAATAGCCAAATTGATCCCAACTTTCCTAGTGCGCTTACCACAGAACACCATTTCATTTATATTAACAAAGATTTTTAGTAAGTGATTATGTGAAGCCCACAATTATTTTTAAGCGACAAAAAGTCTTTGAATTTAAATATCAAAGGACCGGTTTTAAATATTTAAATCCCATTTATCATTGGACTATAAACTAGTCCTTGTGTCCAGTATAATCCTCCATTGTACCAGCACTGAAAGAGAAAAACATATCCATAACTAATATTACTCAAAAGAGGATTTAGCAAGCTCACATGGTGATCGAAGAGTAACTTTTGTAAGCCAACAAATTTTAACAAAGCTTTACATGCGGATTATATCAAGTACACTGGGAAATTGTCCGTAAATTCTGTTTCATGTTATTTTGTTTGTGTATAGAATACTAGCTTTTGCCCGCGGCTTCGACCGCGTTAAGTAGCCTACGCCTTTTCTCGGTTCTTAAACTTTCTACAAGCCAAATTTCATTAAAATCTGTCCAGTGGTTTAGTCGTGAAAGCGTAACAGACAGACAGACTGACAGAGTTACTTTCACATTTATGATATTAATTATGGACATTTTGTTAGACACACACAGGCACAGAGATAAGATTTTGTGTCGGTTGGCCTGTCTGTGAAGGGAAAGATCTGTCTGGATGAAATATCTACTAGACTTGAGACAAGATTTCCAAAAGAAACCATCAGTAATTATTCGTGATACTTGGAAAAATTTGTACCTACTCACCTAATAGTAGGTACATTTGTTTTACATATATTTATGCTAAAGTATAAACCCAACCTTTTATTTTTGAATGACCAAAAACCAAACATATTAAGATCAGCCTAATAAAATACGATTTCATTCGTATCTTGGCTTACCTGCGAGAACCCACTCCTTAAACATTATTAGACCCATACAGGGCAACTCAATGCATCTCAACATATTCTACACACGTCACAATATACAACTCCATGGGCCTTTCAAAAACGCAACCTAAGGGCCTAAAAGGGAGCCCTTTCACGCAGCCAAATAGAGTAATTACATCTGAAGGGTGGCCCGTGAAAAACCCTAATTTCGACCGATGAAAAATACTGAGCAAAAGACCCTACCATCCATTTGTTGCTCCTAAATAAACATTTTTAATCAAATCGCTGTATTTTTTTCTACCTTAAATATTTGGACGGAAAAGAGGGGGTACCTCCTCGAATCGCGACGTGCCCAAATATTAGGTAACACAAATGTTTTTCTTTTAAATACGGGTCTTGTGCTGTGAACTATATTTAGCTTTTTCATTCTATGAAAATCTTCGCAGTTGTTGTCTTTAGATACATAATTTATAATTTTTAAGTTTATTGGTACACAAAAAGAACAACAACACAGTACATAGCATATGGACAGCAGTGGGTTCTACTACCAAGTCAAAATTCTTGTCTGCTTTCCGGGCTCCTAAACTAGGTACGCAGACCTACAGATGTAATGGATAAATTAACTTAGAAGGAACTAAACTTTAAAGATTCCTCACTTTCCTTTTTTTTAATACGACCGCAGTCTTTAGCGTCGATTCCTATTAAGAAGTTCTCAAATAACTCTTGAGGAATTATTTGAAACAAATTCAATTTCATCACGCCTGTATTTCCCTAAGGGCTAGACGGGTAGGCCGAGTGGTATCCGGCCTAGTATTGACCAGCCCCTTTTCTTCCCCTTACTTAAAGGGGAGGCTTTTGTTCAACAGTGGACGACTCCGATGATGATGATGATAGGTGGGTAGATTCCATATTATAGCACCTATTACTTTGACTCTCACCACCCAATGGTTGACTGTACATTACTTGTGCATGAAGAATAAATGAAAACAATATACATGCTTTAAATTAAGAGGTTCTGCAGTGGGACATGATTGACTGGCAGTATTTTGTAATTATCATAATCTAAAAATCCTGGAAATAGATTACCTATTATAACCTATTATAAAAATTGGGAAAATTATAACTGTAATAGTTTGTTTGTTAATCAATTATGCAATAACGGCTGAACACATTTGCATGACGACTGCCTCATTGGTCTAGTGGTTGCTAAGCGCGACTGCTGAGCACGAGGTCCTGGGTTTGAATCCCGGGTCGGGCAAAGTTTTACTGGGGTTTTCCATTAGGTAATTCTTAGTAGCAGCACGGAATCTGGATTTGTGCCCAGTTGATAGCAATAGGCTCGCCCCCTATTACATTGGGACCAAAAACAT
Organism: Abrostola triplasia; assembly: GCA_946251915.1. Taxonomy (NCBI): domain Eukaryota; kingdom Metazoa; phylum Arthropoda; class Insecta; order Lepidoptera; family Noctuidae; genus Abrostola; species Abrostola triplasia. The sequence continues at coordinate 9,891,270 of OX276435.1, forward strand.
AACTGGCGAAATGTAAGTGTACTGTATGTGCACCTCTGCCTACCCCTTCGGGGAATACAGGCGTGATGTTATGTATGTATATGTACATTTCTATGTCATTCGGCATACGAATAGCTCCTGTTCTTTATCCAGCTGCAATAAGCTTTTCGTATGCAAGCGCAACTATTGTATAATGATGATCACAATATGCGTGTCTATTTTTGCTGACATTATCCGTCACACCCACGGCCCGAAGCATCAGCAAACAGCAATACGACCACGATTCCTCGCCTTGCTAGTCAAAGCATGCAATTAATGACATTTATTAAACCGAGCCTGTATACCCTGATGGAGTAGGCAGAGGTGTAACAGTAGGTACCCCCACGTTCCGCCAGATATGTCAAAGGTCCCATGTTATGGGGGCGAGCGCGTATTGTTATATATCGAGACACCATTTCGCAACTGAAAATAGCCTAAAGCACATAAATAAATTATAGTCAGGGATCCACGTACCATTCTAAAGTTGATTACTAAACATAAGTTCACGCCCGTATTCCCAGAAGGGGTAGACAGAGGTGCATATAGTACACCCACATTTCGCCAGTTATGTTTTAGGTCCCAATGTGGTCCCAAAGGGACGAGCCTATTGCCATTAACCGGACACAAATCCAGACTCCGTGCTACTACTGAGAATTACTTAATGGAAAAATCCAGTAACATTTTGCCCGACCCGGGATTCGAACCCGAAACCTTGTGCTCAGCAGTCGCGCTTAGCAACCACTATACCAACGAAGCAGTCGAAAAATTGATTACTATGAAGCTAATTTTCCGTGATAACCTTCATTTTGATGAGACGTCCAACTTTTTATCTTAGAAAAATTCTCGATTGTGGCACGGGGATAGCACATCACACTACAACTTTTGAGCGCAGAACCGGGTACTATGCAATTTGTAGGACAGTGTGCCTGTTAAATTATACAAATATTAACGAAGCAACAATCATCTAGTTAGAAATCATTTTTGACCTCGTTATCGATACATGTTGGAAGGATAATGAGGCGACCCCTGTTAGCTACAACTACAACTACAACCATGAATTTTCTCAAGAGAAAAAGTTGGACGTCAAAATGAAGCTACTCACGGAAAATGAGCTTGATAGTTTAATTTCATAGTTTATTTGGTTTCCCAGTGCTGGGCAAAGGCCTCTCATTTCTTCTTCCAAACTATCCTTTGCAGTATCTGACAACGTGCGTTCCGCATATGTGACCAGATCATCACACCACCTTCGCCATGATCGACCTCGACTTCATCATCATCATCAGCTGGAAGACGTCCACTGTTGAGCAAAGGCCTCCCCCTTAGAACGCAACAATGAATGACCTCAGCTTGACAATAATCAGTTTTAAAATTAGTCCGTGTATCCCTGACTATAACACTTTGCTCAACCTGGGAATCGAAGCCCACGCGCCGTCTCGCCTTGCGATTAGTACACAAACGAGGCGGTGAATTATGTGCAATTAAACCTCATTTCTTCAAAGCTCAAGTATAATGGGTTATTTTATGGCCAATTAGGCGTAATTCTTATAGTACTTGCTTTCCAACGTGATACATTATGACTTTATTAAGGCGAGCCTACACTAACGTAAGGTAAAATTGGTGCCAATTATGTGGGAACTAACATTAACTGGTGTAAGCACCGTTTACTTTTATAATGATGGAAATTGTTGATGAACTTTGTGGTTTTATGTTTGGGGTTGCTGTTCAAGAACAATTTTGTTTTGACCGATTTTGGAATTGAGGAGTAGTGTATTTTGGACGTATCTTTTTTGTGGATGTAAACTAATATAGTGTGAATGAAAAAAAAATAACATCACGCATGACTGTATTCCTCGAAGTGGTAGGCAGAGTTGCCCGTATAGTGCACCCACATTTCGCCTATTATATAATAGAGGGCGAGCCTAATTCCATCAACCGGGCACAAATATAGACTCCATGCTGCTACTGAAAATTACCTAAAGAAAAACCCGCAACACTATGCCCGACCTAAGGCTCGAACCCGGGACCTTACACTCAGCAGTCGCCCTCAGCAACCACTAGACCTACCACGCTTTGTTACTCCTAATATAATAATCTTCAACCAACCTCCGTTTACCAACACACGTAACATGAAACAGGGAATTTAATTAATTTTTCACAATTAAACGCTTTGTGTTGCAATTCACGCATGAAGGGGTGATCACAAAAGCGAAGCAAATATTCCAAACGCGGGATAATGAATCGAGCCGAACATTCGCAGACATTATTATTATGTTATGGATTTAAATATTCGCTATATGTCCTTTGTCTATACCAACATCTATATAATATCTATGTTTTAGGTATTTAATTTTTTAGGAGTGTATTTTATAGTGTGTAGTAGCTTGTTTAGAAGAATGTTGGTTAGGCTAATTGGCTAGTGCGTAAGCCTTAAGATACCTAAGTATGTTTAAATATAGAAAATATGAATAATCTGTGGGAAGATAATAAATATTATTTAAAAAAATAATTGCTGATTCCCTTAGTCACACCTTAAGGCATAACTTGAAAACGGCTGGAATGATTTGGCTAATTTTGAATTTGGAATATTTTTGGAAGTCTAGGGAAGGTTTAAATAGTATTTTTTTTTCTACTTATCTGGCTTTATCGTATAGTTGATGTTTGGGACAGATGAAAGGCCATCAGTTTGCCACCGCACAAACGGTGTGATGCAAACTTCTAGTACAGTCAACAGCAAAAGTAGATGATCAAAATCTGAAATTCAATACTAATGAACGGTGATCACGAATATATGGCAGCTGTACTAGTAGTAAATGTTTGGTATAATTGACAATCCCATACTTTTGAATCACTACGACGCCACAGAGTTCTGACGCGAACTCCGTTCATTAGTATTGAATTTCTGATTTTGATCATCTACTTTTGCTGTTGACTGTACCTATCACTTCGGCCACTAGGCACTTCGGTCTTAACTATCTAAATTTATTTTAAATCATATTGCTTGCAAATAAGTACGATTGCAGTTCCCTTACTCACTTAAATACGACTTGAGAGAAGCCTGCTTATGATGTACCCAAGCTAAGACTCTTATATCAAATTACGATAAGACCAATCAACGTTATCGCCCCTCTCCTGCCCTTTATTTCATTATACTTAAGATCTGAGGAAGAACGCTCAAACAGAAGGACTTTTTTGATCATATTTTTGGCTTTCAACTGATGTCGTGTGGCCTAACATACCGGATTTGTATGCACAAGGTTGTAGGTTCAAAACCCAGGTAGGTATCAATGTGACTTTTTCAATGTCATAAATACTTTCTTAGATATTCTAGGACACATCTGAGTAACGGTGACGGAAAATTGTGAGGAAACCTGGATATAATTATCTGAAATCGCCAACTCGCAGTAAGCTAGCGTGGTGATTAACGCTAAATCCTTCTCTATATGAGAAGAGGCTTTTGCCCAGTAATAGGACCTTATTTATCTTTATTAATCTGATTATCTTAAAGAGTCACATTGTGGACCATCTAGAGAGGAATCGGTGTATAAACTATCTATTAGTATGCCTGTTAAACATACTATATCTCCTAACTTCATAATATTTTTTTAACAAAGATAAAGCAGGTAACGAGGTGTCATCTACGAGTATCTAAGCATTTTTTATTCATATACCTATAATATTTTACAATATACTTAAGCTTATTAACCTACGTTAAAAATCAATACATACAAAAGAAAAAATTAAACCTAAAAATTATCCACCAAAGTAGGTACACGTTGAATGGCAATGCTAATCCTTTGGCCGAAATACAAGCCAGCCTTTGGTCATGTGTAGTCACGAGTATCTTAATTATTAAATACTCTTAATATACACAATTTATTGAATTAATTTTAATCACATATTACACTCTTTAGATCCAAAACATTGTTATACGATAGACGCTTGTATCTAATAAGGTATGAAGGATAAAAAGCACTCTAGAAAATCATAATATTGAAGAAACGTAATATTAATTATAATAAATAATAAGTACCTATGAATACTTCTTAACATATTTTAAAATTCTATCCATACAACATCAAATGAAATTGAAGGGAACCAAAGTAAATGAATAACTAAATAAAATCAGCGAGAAAATTATGCTTGACGGGCAACCTTAATTTACATCTAATATAAAAAAATGTTAAATATTCTATTTAAGCTTAGTGATACTCCGAAAATCTTTTAAACGATACAGCGAAGCCTTACCTTGTTTCCGATTAAAATATAGACGCGAAGATTTCAGTCAAAAACTAACAACATATCCACAATTTATCACTGATTACACAACCTATGAATCACTTAGAACTTCAGTATACGAAGGTTTTTTCAAAGACACGTTATTCACACATTATTTCCTATTTACCGGCATTGTCACATTGCTCCAAGTTTATATAATAGCAGCGTAGAGCCGCCGCGAACTCGTATCAACGCTACGACGGCCCGTAGCAGACTGAGGGCTACGACTGAGAGGCTGTATATATATAATAAAGTACATAGTACAGTGATGTGTATATAAATGTTAAACTTTTTGTGTATTTATAAGTAGTTCAACGAAATCGTGAATGCGTTTTCCTAGTATAAGTCTTGCTTTTGTACAGCCAGCGCCATCTATTAGCTGGCAAAGTAATTACATGTGCAGCTGAAAGTAGGTTTGTAAAGGTGGGGGTTTTATAAATACCGGAGCAGGCCAGTTTGTTATGCCTTTAAGTACCTAAAATAAGTCAATTTGTACAGCTGTTTATAAATAACGGTTTCATAATTGTGTTGCAGCGTGGCACTAACTGGCTGGTCCTTACATCCGAAAAGGACCATTTCTTAAAGCTTGGTGTTATACTTATAAAGCTTAATATTAAATGGGCAGGGAATGCCAATAATTAACTTTGATTAACTCAATTAATTGAATCGAGGTTGATAATAATTTGAAATATCCAATTTATCGCCCGGGTTTACCTTAACCCATTGCTTATTATAAGGGTTACCTTTTAAAGTAATCAGAAACTGAAGCATTTTGAGTCAAAGAAAAATACCTTTATTCTGTTATTTACTCAGCCGCAAAAAAGGGAAACAGTAAAATACCGTTAGCCTCGAAGCGGGCGGGTAAAATCAAATTTATAAGAAGTCATAAAAGTTTAAGATTTTCTTTGGAAACGAAATAAAAAGATAAAGTTATCAGCAGTTGAGGGGAGACTGACCGCAGTTTACAGACTGTTTTAAGTGATAAATATCGCAAGGAATGGCGTAGACGAACCTCGAAAAGAAGTACTTATCTATCAATAAATAGAAAATAACAAACATAACATCATGCTTATATTCCCTGAAGGGGTACGGAGAGGTGCGCATATAATATGTTGTACACCCACAGTTCGCCAGTTATAGGTCCCAATGTAAAAGGGGTGAGCCTATTGCCATCAACCGGGCACAATTCTAGATTACGTGTTGCTACTGAGAATTACCTCATTGAAAAACCTAATGACACTGCCCACCCCGGAATTCAAACAAGGGACCAGTCGCGTTTGCCGATCACTAAACCAACGAGGTAGTGTGGCAGTCGAGTATTTAAAAGAAACATATTAAAATAAAGTCTAATGACTAAAAATAACCAGGTTACTTTAGGTCCGAGGTCAAACTACCTTATTTTGTAGTCGTAGGGCCTTCACACTATGGAACTGTTGCTATTTCGGTTCAACTACGATTGCTATAAGCAGTTAAAAAGCTTAAGTCTTCTTAAAGATATCTGGTCCTTAATTAAATTAGTTGCCGAGTGGTAACCGGCCTAGAATTGACCACCCCCTTTCCTTTCCTAAGAGGCGACTAAGGGAAAATCCAGAAGATGGGCAGCAGCATATTATGTAACTTCACCACTAATACTGCGATCCCCAAGCGTGGGGATTATGCCCCCCCTCCCCCGCACTCCAAGAGGGAGGCCTTTGTTCAACAGTGTACGTGTGTTCCGGCTGATGATGATTAATTTAGTTACAGAGCTTAAATTCCAAAAAAAAGGTAGCTTCTTATACAGCTAAAATGTACCTACATCTGGTTCGAATGTAAAGCTACTCGGACATGGTAAATTACCTGTGAACCTTTTTAATATGAATGTCCAATTTATTAGCACATAAATTGGACATACATAATTAAAACGGTCAAAAGGTCGGGTAAGGAAAAGAACAAGTATGTACAAAGCGAGATCTGTATGGAATTCTGTAAAACAATTGTAATATAACATATGACACTGCTGCTGCTGTGTGCTTGCTGTTCTTAAAAGACCACTCCAATTAGCAGCTAGTAATGCAAATTTATGAATAATAACATTACAACACGCCTGTATTCCCCGAAGGGTTAGGCAGAGGTGCACATATAATACACCCACATTTCGCCAGTTATGTTTTACGTCCCAATGTAATAGGGGGCGAGCCTATTGCCATCAAGCGGGCACAAATCCAGACTCCGTGCTGCTACTGAGGATTACCCAATGGAAAAACCCAGTAAAACTTTGCCTGACCCGGGATTCGAACCCAGGATCTTGTGCACAGCAGTCGCGCTTAGAAACCACTAGACCAACGAGGCAGGCAGATGAAAAATAATTAACAGGAGGTAAACCAATCAAAGAGTTAGTGGATAAAAATACGGTGTTGATTATTCCAACATAACCTTCGAGTCTTTTTCCTACACCAAAGAGACCAAAATTTAATCCAAAGCTCCCGCGCCCATATTTAATTCAAAAACACAGTCGCTCTTTCATTTATATAAATAAGGGCAGATCCGTCTATAAATACATCGATTTAGACTACATATCGACGTATCCCCAAGTGACCCACCTTATCCCAAACTTGGGACATTATATCTATCTGGTCCAACCATCTGCTAACTTTTAAACTTTCAAAGGGGGAATTCCATATCAGTTCGTAGATTCGGGAGTCGAGTATCTTGGTTATATTCGTTTTTGGATCGAGGATAAGTAATCGGGTGGCAATAGGTGTATCAAGTTGGTCGGGTTCCCATATAATTTCGATTCGTGTTAACAGGAAAGTTTTCGATGTGAATAATCTTTTGGTAATCATGTTGTGGTGTAGAGTGGCTATTCAGCAGTGTGCCAGACGTGCTAAGTTTATCATCGCTCGTAGAGGCTCTATACTCGGGACACCTGACTAACACATAGTTTTTGTGAACATACATAAAATCACGACTGTTACCCTGAGGGGTAGGCAGAGACCATGGATTTCCATTTGCTACGATCCTAGCATACTTCTTTTGCTTCATTCACACGCATTACATTCCTCATACACGCTCTTCGGTTGAGGGTACTCCTCACTTGCCCTTTTTGCAGAACATCTCTGATTTGGTCTATGTATGTTCGCCTAGGTCTTCCTCTTTCCGATACTCCACTAACACTCGCCTCATATATTCGTGAACGACTTACTTTAACTTTCGTAGGGTATCTAAAATAGCTTGGGTATCGAAAAAGAAAACCGGTCAGAACTATCACATAGTTTATTTGCGCATAGAGTATTTTTTAATTCGAAGAACATTTTAGTTGTTGCCAAGGTTTATCTAAATCTATTATTGTGATTGAGTTACCAAAATGATGGTGATGAAATTATTAAGTCAACAGAAACACCTCATTCATCCTTCTGATTGCTATGGATTTCAATGCTTACGTGGGTACGCAAGAAATTATATATTTCGCCGAAATAATCCGTCTATTGACTGACGTGTATTAAATATGTTAGACGTCGACGATGTACTTATATTAAAACGAAGTCTTGTAAAATATTTGCTATTGAAAATTTTGGGGCAAGTGACAAACGAAAGACTTTAGAAACACGTTGTACTGAAACGAATGTAATACACTTGGTAATTTTTTACTCCCGTTTTTAAATTAAAAAGTGAAATCGTCTTGAGTTATTTAACGTACTATTGTAAGAACGATTTAAAATGTAAGTATTCATTGAATAGGCTATTGAAGAACTATGAGGCTGTACATAAATATAATAATTCTATTACAAGCAACGTTAAGGACTCAAATGGGTTACACAGCATAATGCCAGCATTATAAAACATCAAAGCAATATTTTTTTAATGTTCGTTCTTGAAAGTTATGTTCCTTTATCGCGTCTACTTTAGGTTAGACTAAAGTTAGTTCCCAGAGGAATGGTAATCGAGTTAAGACTGAACATGTCTTTTGTATACCTACTATTTCCCATATTTTTATAATCATCAATAAATCCTATGGTAGCTGCACAAAGCTTAATCCTCAACCGTGCGAGTACCCAAATGAAATCCAAGAGAAAATCTTCTAACTTGCACCACACCACACAAGTAAAATAACGATGTTGAATACGAATCAAAATGATGACAGAATCGTTAAAATCGACTTTGCAACGTGTGTTGGTTGGTGCTTTATTAAAATTCTACTTTGATGATAAGTAATACATTATATTATGACTGACGTGTTTCATTTAGAGGGTGTCTGATGACGTAGAAGTAATTGTCTAGGTTGGTTTAATTGTCCCGTTTCTTTATTCAGTGGAACTGAAAAGGCTATAGATGATGATGATAATGATGGTGTTATGGTAATACCTACCTATAATCGACACACAACAAGGCAATTACTATCACTTTATTTATTTATTTTCAACAGGTCCATCAACAGCATCCATATCACACTTTGTAACTTATAAATATTTAAGTATATACAACACTTAATAAAAAAAAAACTTAGCAACCATCTTAAACTTAGCTAAATATTACCTATTACGAATTAGTTATACATAGCAAATACTTCTACCAAAACACAAAAACACAACAGATAACTACCTAATTAACCCATCAGGTCTAAATTGCAACAAATTGACTTATTAGCTGTAATGTAACTACATCTTAGACATCGTTTAAAAGTTGTATCTTACCTTCTACAGCTAGTGTTTCTCTTATTTTATCATCAACAGCAGTTTCTCCAACGAGTGTACCACTTAAACCAATCGGGCAAAAACTAGGCTTGTAAAGTATTTCACCGCGGTTTTCCCGCGGACCTTTTTTATAAATCTCTGCAGGTAACGCTGGCGAATGGTCAGCAAAGCCTAAAATAATGGTCTCGTTCGGATTCCCAGGTTTTTAGTCCCTGATATACAAAAATGTGTGGAGTAGTCGAAATAGTTGGTAATGTGGTTTTTGGAACTGGCATTAAATAGGACGACGCAGCGTTAGCTGGCCTTCCACTAGGACCGACGACATGGTCAGAGTTGCGGGCAACTGATGGATGCAAATAGAAAGTGGTCGTTCATTGTAAGAGGGAGGTCTTTCTTCAATAATGGACGTCTTCTGGCTGATGATGACGATTGAAGTGGGTTTAAATATTCATTTTTTTTTGCGTTAGTATTTTGCTTTGCACAAAGATTTATTCATATTAGTATGCCATAGATCACTAATTCAGTTTTAAATATGAATGACACCCAACGAACTCTAATTGCTATTTCGAAACCCTTGATAACTTCCTTGATTTCAAAATATAATTAAAGCTAGTACAATAATTTACACCAGGGAGTACGCACCAACTGCTAATAATGTTATTGAAGATTCCAATAGCTACCTTTTTCCCCAATGCATTTTATGGCAAAGATTCTTGAATCCCGTTTTTATTGAAATTTCTTTAATCTACAGCAACTCCTTACTTGAAACAAAATGTTCATGCCTCCTCTTAATCGTAGCTTTCCCTTCTGAAAAGCATACCGTCCCTCTCAAAGGCCCTTTATACACGTATAATAAACTTCTTCCCCTATCCACTCCCTTGGAACTCCGTATCTTGATTAAATGATCCATAAAAGTCAAACTATCGCTCACTTACAGAATGTCGCTCCCTTTCTATATTCACGGTCCAACAGGTGTAACAAAGAGGTTCGTTAGGTCGGGGCTCGCCGCCATTTGGACGCCAGTGTGAATGGCGCGGCTCGAGTTTTGTCAACTATGAGCTTTTTTTGGAAAATCAATGGTGTCATTGATTTGTTTTATCGTAATAGATATTTAATTGCAGTTTTTTTGTTTGATTGTGTTGTAATTTTATTTATAACCAAATAAAAGTCTGTTTCGTTTACAGATTGGGTAAACACTAAAGTAACTATTTACCTAAATTCATAATAACTTGGTAATAATAAGTGACTGAAAAGGCATAAATTAGCCTAGATCAAGTTACCAAGTAGCTTAAGATTCTCAGACATACTTTCATAAATTAGTACGCTTGAGAATGAATATGGAAGAATCAACAAAATTTGGGCAACATTACCACCATCAGCTGACTTCACCCGCACCTGGTAGCCATGAACTGGAGTCGGTAACACGTAATCGAGATCTTAAACACTTAAACGCGTCACGTACCCTTCGAGGATCGCGACTTGCCGTCGACTTCCCTGTAGATTGACGGAACCACTACCATTGTACCAGTGACTTCATCGAAAAGTCGAATGTGGTTCTGATCTCGATTTGAACCAAAATTTGGATTTGATTTAGGTTCCCGTTTCCTGAAGTCATATTCGAGGAGCGCATATAATTCACCCTTAATTTTATTTGTATATTACTAATGAAATCTAATTGCTAAATTACTTATAGATACAATTTATTAGTATACTAAGCAAGGGTTTGGTAATGTTTTAAAACTTACGCATCATAGAATAGAATAGTTTAGAATAGAAGGTTGTAGTTTGTATTTTTATTATCACATGCGTGCAATCGGATCCCTCTTGTATTTTGGATCTTGTTTAGATGTAACATTATACTATTTAATTAATTTTAAAAACATTAATTACATTACTTGTTATAGAACGATAGCCGCATAAGTCTTTGCAAACTCGAAAACATCTCATCCCAATAACCAAACCACGAGTAGGGGCCGCTGATAAACTTCCAAACTCGTTCCGAAACTAACTTAGCCGAATAAATGTACCAGAAACCTTTGAAGCTTTAATCGAAATTCGCGGATCCCGGCTTTCGAGATAACACAAAATTTTACAACAGCCGACTGAATGTGATTGTGTTCAAGCATTTTGAGTGTACTGATTATAATGTTGAACCTTTATGGGGAGTTAACTTGTTTTCTCTTGCTGGTAATTTTATTTAATGGCCGGCTGGAAATTACCGTTGATATACCAATTTTCGGCGTATTCGGCTTCTCCGAGTAAGGAAAGTGTAAGAATGATTCTTGGACCAAGTTTTCCTTAAAATAAGTGTCAAAGGAGTACTGTTAATAATTCCACAAAGTGTCTGGTTGGTCTTAGAGCTTCGAGTTTCAAAGTTTAAAGGAATTAAGCTTCTACGGTAATTTGACTGAAACTACCGACCTGAGTTTTTTTTTCGTGTGAGGGAGGTAATTTTGGACTTTGACACGGTTTTTCTTCATTTGTTTTAGAAAAAATTTAAACAAACTATTTCTATTCATCATCATTATCATCATCATCAGCTGGAAGACGTCCACTGTTGAACAAAGACCTCCCCCTTAGAACGCAACAATGAACGACAGCTTGCCAATAACTATTTCTATTAGTGATAAATATTTATTTAAATGGTTAAAAATGAAAAGTTGGTGTATGATGAAATGCAAGAAGTATGTCAGGATCGTAAGAATTGGAAATCCGTGATCTCTGCCTACCCCTCTGGGAATCACGCAGGACCGTATGTAATATCCCTATGTATATCAAAATAATAGACTAAAAGCTACGCAGATGACACTTTACACCTAAAGAAATCTAATTAACGAAATATAGCCTTATAAGCTCATAGCATCACAAATCTTGATACAAATGAAATATACCGTAATATACCATCATTACTCGGCTCATCTCTCTCTGAGCCCATACTTCACCGGTGCCAGGTTAATTTTACACGCTATTTACTTTATTACGTCGTCCGAATTCTTTTGTCTTTAATGGTGAATCCGTTTTTAGTCAGAATTATAGTTTTGTCACTGGTTGGTGATAAATTTATTTGTTCTTTTGATTATAGTTATATGTCTATGCGCGTTAGTTTAAGGTCCAAAATGGTATTAACAAAAACTAAATTATAATTTAACTGTAAAATGTATGTTTCATTATTTAAGAAGATGGACTTGATTGAAGAAAGCATATAAGTTTTTATTTGAGATTATAAGTATTTAATAAGTAAATCTTTAATTTGGTACTGTACAAACCAATCATCAGTGTTAGAATTAAAAATTTGTAACATTTGTGTTTTTGTGATTGGGTAATAAACAATTATATTTTCTAAACGTCACCCAACACTGGTAATTTCTCCAGTATCGTGTATACTATTCACAAACATAAATTATCACATACACAAAGCCCCAGACTTGAGACAAACATCAGCGAATCAAAAAAAAATCTGTCCCATACGGAAATCCGTAGCAGTCCAATTGTTAGGCCACTGCGCCAATTATGATATAACTAAAAGGACCCAAGGAATACTCTACAATCTGAGACCAAATCTCTTCATAATTATAGGCCGGGTATGTTCGAACATGGGAATGCATAGCTGAGACAATAGGTGTCCGGTTCAATGATCGTGGTCTTCGATTGTACTTGAGACGATGGAGCGTGTTCTTACTACATCGACTATGAACTTCGGCGATAATTTCAGATCAGGCATTTTACCTTAAGCTGTAGTAGTACTAGTAGTACTATTCGTTTATCAGATAGGTTCAAGAAGATAGAGACCAAAAGGAAGTATAGGGAGAGATGAACCCTGAAATAAAGACGAGTAACTAAGTCATTGACAATATGTATGACGACGAAATGGCAAGTTACCGCTCATTATGGCGTTCTAAGGCGATGGTCACACAGAAAAGACGTAAGACGAAGACGCGTCGCGGACAATGCTCAGACAGATATGCGTTTTGATTTATATTCATATAAACGTAGCAACGCAAGACAGAAAAGACGGAGCGCAGACACGACGCACGTTCGACGTATTACGGCTGATGATGATGAAGACTTAGTAGTTATAACACAGCAATATATATTTTAGTCAAATTTTGTACACTGCCTCGTTGGTCTAGCGGTCGCTAAGCGCGACTGCTGAGCACGAGGTCCTGGGTTCGAATCCCGGGTCAGGCAAAAAATGTTATTGGGTTTATTAATTAGGTAATTCTCAGTAGCAGCACGGAGTCTGGATTTGTGTCCGGTTGTTGGCAATAGGCTCGCCCCCTATTAGGACCAAAAAAACATAACTGGCGAAATGTGGGTGTACTATATGTGCACCTCTGCCTACCCCTTCGGGAATACAGGAGTGATGTTATGAATTTTGTACACGAAATCAAGGTTTTCTCTCGATTGGAAACCTTAAAAAAATTTGACCTCTCAATTCTCATGAAATCGAGGCTATAAGTGAATTTTGCCCAACTCTAAACTTCCAGTAGTTGCCCATAACACAATACAGTCGAATTCAACAGGCGTAAATCCAGAACTAACGGTATCTCTATCCTATTATTCAGATAAGCCGGTCCCTCACATTATTTCGTTTCTCATCATACATTTAATCTAGCTGCAGTGAGTTGTGAAGATCCATACGTAAAATATTGCGAGCAATAGAGTAATATATAGCTGATTGCCAGATTTATTGTAATCGAATTTGTTTGAAGCTTCGTCTATTTTGAGTCATCGTGATTTGTTTTAGTAGTTTTTGGAGGCAATGCTTTCAAAGTTCGTTGGGAAAAAAATATTTCTTCAATTCAAGGAGTATCTATATTCTTGTATGTTTATATTCTGATTGTAGATACATTAATTCAAATCATATGAAGATGACTATATTGTTGGTATAGTTGTCGGGTAAACGCGACTGCTAATGTAGTCCTGAATTCGAATCCTAGGTCGGGTAGAGTGTTGTTGGGTGTTTTGCATTAGGTCGTTCTCAGTAACAGCACGGAGTCTAGATCTATGCCCGGTTGATGGCAATTAACTCCCTATTACATTGGGACCTATAACATAAGTGGCGAAAACTGAGTGTACTAAATGTGCACCTCTGCTTACCCCTTTGGGGAATACAGGCGTAATGCTCATGTCATTGTAATTTCTGACTCTTCTCGTTATTATTACGCCAAATATACAGAGCCAATATATAACTTTATCTGTAGGCTGTTCAAACTCATTTTATAATCATTACAATATAATAGGTATACTTATATACACCGAAGCAATCAGAGCCACTCTTTGAACATACCACAACAAAAGCTGAAATTATTTAAAAGGAAAACAATCGATAGTGTTTAGCTTGTCGGTTGTCGTGATTACCAGTAGTCGGCCGCCAGTCAGACATGATTGCTGCTGGCTCTACAGGGTAGCGTGTTCAGGAAATACACATCAAAATAAAAGCATTTACGTCCTTCATTCAACGATGAATTTAACTTTCTACAGTAATAAAATTAAAATACTTTATTTATAGGTAGGTAAATTATGTTTTGTAAAGATATCTACGTGATAATGCACTGTTGCGTAGATATTAAAAAAATCAGGTAACTATATTGTGTTTTAATATTGTATTATTATAATAAATAAGTTAATATTAAAAATGTATTTTAACACACTGCTGTGTGGTATCCGGCCTAGAATTGACCACCCCCTCTCCTCCCGTGGGTGTCGTAAGAGGCGACTAAGGGAAAAAAAAATCCAGTAGATGGGCAGCAGCGTCTTCTGTAACTTAACCACCAATACTGCGATCCCCAAGCCGCTCGCCAAGCGTGGGGATTATGGCAACCCCCCCCCCAAATGACAGACAGAACGGCGCGACGGCCCCCAGTACCCGGCAGCTCCTCTATCCCTGGCTATGGTAGCGGGCCAGGTAACGGAGGAGCAGGGGGTGCTAAGAATCCCCGGTGGATTTCTCGCTACCACCCCCACCGGACCTTGGCCCTGGCAACACACAACGTCCGCACGCTCCGGACTGACGAGAAGATTGTCGAGCTGGAGGAAGAATTGAGCAGGTTACGTTGGGACATCATAGGATTATCTGAAATCCGACGAGAGGGGCAGGATACGATAATCCTTGATTCCGGCAACATGCTCTTCTTCCGGGAAGGAGACCGAAAGTCCCAGGGTGGTGTTGGGTTTCTCGTCCGTAAGTCTCTCATTAACAACGTGGTAAAAGTCGATAGTGTGTCAAGCAGAGTAGCATACCTGATACTCAGAATTACCGACCGGTATTCGTTGAAGGTCATCCAGGTATATGCGCCGACCTCGACACACCCTGACGATGAAGTAGAGGCTATGTATGAGGAGATCTCTGAAGCCATACATACCTCCGAATCCTACTTCACCGTTGTTATGGGAGACTTCAACGCTAAGGTGGGCACTAAGAATGGCGATGAGTTGAGAGTAGGGTCGTTCGGATATGGGCAGCGGAACCAGAGGGGCCAGCGGCTGGTCGACTTTATGGAGAAGCAGGAACTCTATTTGATGAACTCCTTCTTCCAGAAGCGACCATCCAGGAAGTGGACGTGGATAAGCCCCGATGGTTCAACCAAAAATGAGATCGACTTCATCATGACAACCAAGAAGCGTATATTCAGTGATGTCTCTGTGATCGGGAAGGTCAAAACCGGTAGCGATCATCGCATTGTCAGAGGCACACTGAATATCAATGTTAAGCTAGAACGGTCTCGTCTGATGAAGTCCACGCTCCGTCCTGCTCCTGCCCAAATCCAGAACCCCGAAACCTTTCAACTCGAACTGCGTAATCGTTTCCAGTGCCTAGCCGAATGCGAAACAGCGGACGAGATAAACAACGGGTTTGTGGAAGCTGTCCAAGCAGTGGGGTCCCAGTTCTTTAAGACCCCACGCCGAAGAAAACCTCAAAAGCTCTCCAATAAAACCATTAGACTAATGGAAGCCCGGAATGAGATGAGATTGCAATCTTCAGCTGATATGTCGGAATACGGCCATCTCAATAGGCGGATTTCAAACTCCACGCGACACGATCTGCGCTCCTTTAATACTAACCGTATAAAGGACGCAATAGAGCGGAACCAAGGCTCCAAAGTGTTCGCGAGGAATTCCTCTATTGGGAAAAGCCAAATGACGAAGCTGAAGATCGACGATGGCAGTATCATCTCATCAAAACCGGAGATATTGAGAGAGCTGGAGAGGTTTTACGGACAGTTGTACACTTCGACACGGAAACCCGTTGTCGGTTTGGCTCAGGACTCTAGGGCTAAACTGACCCGACACTACACCGAGGACATCCCAGACATCAGCCTGTACGAGATTAGAGTGGCTCTGAAACAGCTTAAAAACAACAAGGCGCCGGGTGATGACGGAATTACAACAGAGCTTCTGAGAGCGGGTGGAAAACCGGTACTTTTAGTCCTCCAGAAGCTATTCAATTCCGTCATACTCGAGGGTACTACGCCAGAAGCATGGCACAGGAGTGTGGTGGTGCTCTTCTTCAAAAAAGGTGACAACACCTTATTGAAGAATTATAGACCCATCTCGCTCCTGAGCCATGTGTATAAGCTGTTTTCGAGAGTCATTACGAACCGTCTCGAACGCAGGCTTGATGACTTCCAGCCTCCCGAACAAGCCGGCTTCCGAAAAGGCTTTAGCACCATAGACCACATCCATACGCTCCGCCAGATTATACAGAAGACCGAGGAGTATAATCGGCCACTGTGTCTAGCGTTTGTGGACTATGAAAAAGCCTTCGATTCTATCGAAACCTGGGCTGTATTGCAGTCCCTCCAGCGATGTCATATCGACTATAGGTATATCGAGGTGTTGAAGTGTTTGTATAGTAACGCCACCATGTCAATTCGGCTACAGGACGAGAGTACGAAACCAATCCAACTGCAGCGTGGTGTGAGACAGGGAGACGTTATCTCTCCGAAACTGTTCACAAATGCGTTGGACGTTTTCAAGCTCTTGGACTGGAACGAGTTCGGCATCAACATCAATGGCGAATACATCACTCACCTTCGTTTTGCCGATGATATAGTTATCATGGCGGAGTCGCTGGAGGAGCTCAATACTATGCTCAGCGACCTCAGTATCGTCTCCCAACAGGTGGGTCTTAAAATGAACATGGACAAGACAAAGATCATGTCCAATGTCCATGTCGCACCTGTACCGGTTGTCGTTGGGAACGATACCCTCGAAGTTGTCGACCACTACGTCTACTTAGGACAAATTGTTCAGTTAGGCCGGTCCAACTTCGACAAAGAGGTCGCCCGAAGAATCCAACTCGGATGGGCAGCGTTCGGGAAACTACGCGACATCTTCTCGTCCAAAATTCCGCAGTGTCTGAAGACGCAGGTCTATGACCAGTGTGTGTTGCCAGTGATTACGTATGGCTCAGAGACGTGGTCGTTAACGGTTGGCCTTTTGGAGAGGCTCAGAGTCACTCAACGAGCTATGGAGAGAGCTATGCTCGGGGTTTCTTTGCGCGACAGGATCCGGAATACGGAAATTCGCCAAAGAACTAGAGTTACCGACATAGCTCGAAGAATATGCAAGTTGAAGTGGCAATGGGCAGGCCATATCGCTCGAAGAACCGATAACCGCTGGGGAAGAAAGGTTCTCGAGTGGCGACCACGAACCGGAAGACGCAGCGTTGGCAGGCCTCCCACCAGATGGACCGACGATATCGTCAGAATTGCGGGCAACCGGTGGATGGAATTGGCAAGCTGTCGTTCTTTATGGCGTTCTAAGGGGGAGGCCTTTGTTCAGCAGTGGACGTCTTCCGGCTGATGATGATTTTAACACAAGCTTTTAAATCAAATGTACCATAATATTGTATCACCAAACCTATTTAAGTATTAAATAAAAAGTAGTTCTAATTTAGATTGCAAGATTTGACTCAAACAAACTCACATACATACATTGCAAGTTAAATAAAAGCTTGTATAAAACGTCACCCCTCAATTTCTTCTGTATCGTAAGTTTTACAAACATAAAATAACACATACCCAAACACCCAGAGTCAGGACAAAAATCTGCGGATCACACATTTTTTGTACGTGAATCAAACCCGTAACTCTTAGAACAACAGTCCAACTGCCTAGCCACTGCGCCAATCAAGTCGTTGATCGGTTACGGGGAACACACGAATTATGTTCAATGTTAATGATTAATTAAGAACATAATCCTCCCTAAACAGATTTACAAGGAAATACGATATTTAATTAGCCCGTAATGCTTGGATAACGCTTAACCTTTGAGTAACTGAATTAATTACCGCCAATAGCTGAGATACGATAATTAATATCTCACTACAATAAGCTCTGTATTCTATGGCGGGTGTGCATCCACGCGCACGTGTGGATCATTGATCGTATGTGATGAGTTCAGTGCTATTTAGTAAATACGGAACTATTTGAAAGTGAACTTAAGAATACATCATTATTGATCTAATATTTTGGATAGATAAGCACTTAAACTATACGAAACTGTCTGCTTGTCTTTATAGTTTTAACGCTTAAATTGCTGAACAAATTTGTATGGGCTTTGATGTTAAATAAGTTTAGAACCTGAGAACGGACACAATATTTTACAACTGTATAAAAAAAATTAAAAGTACATTATCGAGCTACAAATCCGCTACATTTTCTGAACAAAAAGTAGGCAATACTATACCAAATTTCATTAAAATCGATCCAGCTGTTCGAGCGTGAAGAAGTAACAAACACACTCACAAACTTTCGCCCTTATAATATTAGTGTGATGTAGGGAATTGTAATTTTTTCTGGAATCGTTAATCCATCAATACACAATAAAATCCACATAACTTTGAAATATAAAAATACACTAAATTAATATTATTAAACAAATACTTATAACAAACTAATCACACTTCTGCCCTTAGAAAACTCGAGGCTAATGACAATTCAAACTATAACAAACTTGCCACAAACTTGTACAACCCCTCAAAACTCCAGACAACTGCTCAGCTCCTATTAATCAAAGTCGTGAGCATGTACATAACTAATATCGTACGTTATCGACGCGCAGCGCGTGTGTCCCGGCCAGATAACGGCGTCTATAATTTACTATTATACCGTTATAACCTGTTATATTATAACAATTGACGACCTGATTAGCGCAGTGGCTAAGCGATTGGACTGCTGCGCTAAGGGTTGCGGGTTCGATTCCCGCATGGGGCAAAACTTTGTGCGTACCACAGATATTTGTCCCGAGTCTGGGTGTTAGTGTATGTGAATATTTCATGTTTTTGAAACGCACCTACGATACAGGAGAAATTCCTAGTGTGGAGCGACGTTTTTAAAAAAAAAAAAAAAATCAGTTCCCATAATATTTAAAGTATGGGATTTAAAGGCTTCTCTATCCAATTAAAAAATCAAAAAAAGATTATGCTAGTCCTCTCTTGAAATGTTAAAAGCTCTATTTTTTTTTTTTTAAACGTCTTTTTTAATGTACGAGTTACCCTGTTCGTTAGCTTATTATTTATTCATATTTGAAATCCTAAGGTCTATGTATACCGAAATCACAATGATGACGATGCGTTTTCAATTCAAACAAGTACTAATGTAGTCTTAAATTCATCTTTAAATTAATAAAAGCTTATAAGGTGGTGGTTTATACTTTCGTAGACGAACTTAAAATAGTATTCATGGAGAACGACTCTAGATAATAGCGATTTCAAAAATCACACTAATATTATAAAGGCGAAAGTTCGTCTGATTGTATGTTTTATACTAAATAGACATATGTTGATACAATTTGGTAGGGGGGTGCTAACACCCTGGATTCACAGATGGGCTACCTACTTTTTATCCCGAAAAAATGTAGCGGGTACCACTGCGGGGCATTGCTAGCTGGTTATATATTGATTGCTTGCGGAAGAAATGTGCTATATAGTAATTTATGTACATAGGAAAGCATGGTAACATAGATTCTCCAAAAATATCCCATAAACTCAGAGTAGATCTGCCATCAGAATTGTTTGCTTTTGAGGGTGATATCGTAAAATGTGCGCTTTGTGCCGCGATAAAATATAGATCGCTCATTATCATGGCAGCGGGTAACAAGCCAGTGATGTGACGTTGTTATCGATATGTTTCTTACTATAATAACTTTCGTGAGTGTTATCCATATTTACAGTATATTCCGGTTATACTCACGGGTGTATTCGGAAGCCAAAAAGTTCGGCTCGCGACTCTGCCGCGTAACCAGCTCATGAATAAGGGCTCCGGTCGAGTTCGAAACTAGTCGGGCATTCCCGAATACACCCGTGAGTATAACCGGAATATGCAGTAAATGTTATGTTTCGTGTTGCTATATTTAAAACATGATGAATTCTTCAAGTTTGCTAGGGTCATCGCCCAGTCTATTCAAATGTAAATGAATACTAGTATTCTACAGAAAGCGTCTTACTATCTAAACTGCACTATATTATGCCTGACATTTTTTCAACTTTGTCAAAATAAAGAAACTCAACTATGGTTATTATTTTGCTTGTTATGTCAGATATAAAACATTGCTAACATATAATATCAACAAGTTCATCCAGTTATATAGTTTATTTTTCCGAAAAGCGATAATTTGACCCAATATTCCATTTCATATTTACCAAGTATTGTTCGTCATATCGTAAATAACATACCTTAAAATTTCACACTTACAGTTTTTGGAGACTGACTTATCAGACGATATGTGTATCGACTAATAAGTCAGTCTCCATCTCGATCGATCTCCATATCGATAAAAAAACTATCGATAACCGTCCCTCACTATTCAACGTTAACAAGCAACACACTACCATGCGGACTCAAACCGTTCATAAAATCCTGTCGTTTATTAGTTTTACCATGAGAAATTCCGCCATATTCCCGTCCTTATAAGACGTTGGTTCATTATTTTTTATTTGTATTAACCGTGGTACTGTTAGGTGCAGCTGATGGTTGGTTCTTCGCAAGTCATCATTATCCTTCGCTTTATAGAGAATCCATAGTAGCAATCTATGTTCATGAAGTAACCTGAGACACTAGTCGTGCTATTCTATAGACATCACATCATGCTTTTTAACTTTATTTTTGTATATATTGTTTTTATTTTGTATTAGCATTAAGTTGTAAATAGTTTTTAAATATTTCATAGATTAAATTGATTAAATAATTATTTGTGAATAAATGTAAATATAAAAAAAAGACATAAATCTGCGGTGAGATTCAACACTCGCATAGCAAGGTGACGTGCGAGATGACTTTCGAGATGATGTTAGTGTTTCAGAATAGTATACCAGTTTGTATACTGACAATCTAATAAATTTAGTATGACGCAAAAATGTATTAAACGCAAACATGTTTTTTTGTCTCCTATAAAGTTAGAGACCTGCACGCTATCTTGTGGGACTAATTCTGACATTTCCGTCTGGCGAAAAATTTGTGCAAAATACCGACTCCTACCTACCCGTCTAAGAGAGGAAGCGTCATTATACACATGACATAATTATCTTGTCAATAGAAATATCAATATTGTAGCTAATTGGTTTCTTGTCGAGATCGAACCTACAGCACTTGAGCAAAAAGGCCATTATAACACCGTTACGCCCAAACAGTATTAACACCCGAAAACCAAAGAGATCATTACTCAAAACTAAGTTCATATCTCCGTAGAGCGCACCCAACTAACATATAAACAAAGGTATTTAAGGGGAATACATTATGGCTGTGACAGTCGGCCAAGAAAATGGTCTACTAGTTTTGACAAATGTTTCTGTGAGATCTAATTATCGAGAACAATCAAAATCACTTTGAAACCCATAGTAACTTTAGCCGTTTTAGAATTGGTCAATTCAATTGAAATAATGCTTAGACAAGGAGGTGAGTTGTTGTTAGCTGTGACAATTTAAACTTGACATATGACATGACGTCGTAATATTATTGAAAGGGAAAATCGACTTTGTTGTCTCATGACGTTCAAATGAACCTTAAGCATAGGGTGGTAGACCATATTTTTGGTCGACTGTATATGAAATGCCGAGTGGTATCAGGCTTAAAATTTACCACCTCCTTTCCTCTCGTGGGTGTCATAAGACGCGACTAAGGGAAAATCCAGAAGATGGGCAGCAGCGTCTTATGTAACTACAACACTAATACTGGGATCCCCAAGCCGTATAATATGGACCACCCCTCCCCCTCTTTTTAAAGAGAAGGCCTTTGTTCAACAATGGACGTCTCCCTGCTGATGAAGATGAGATGAAATATACTAAACATTAGTGAACTGTGGAAATATCATTTCTATATATGACTGAATTGGAAGCATTCCAAATATTGTAGCCCTCAAACGATCTCATTCCAAAATATCACAATACACGGAGGCACATCACCTTAACATAAGAAACTATAGAACAGTTATCTGTTCCACGTGGCAGACCGCTATTGTGCTGTGAGATAATCTTGGTGGCAGCCCCTTCATTGTTGGCTGAAGATTGCACGTCAGATAGACACTGTTTTAGTTTACTAGAGCGTCACTTTGTTCCTGATTCCAGGAGAGGGAAGACCATTGATTTTTGTTTTAACGCTTCTGGTTTTGTTAACTATGAAGTTGATGGCGATCGGTGTGGATCAAGATTGGATGAAAACAAAAAAATATATTATACTGTAACGTGAACTGGGCTGTAAAACTAAGTACAGTAAAACGGGGTGAATAGAAACAACACTTTGAAACTGATTTTAACATTAAATAGGTTTAAAGAAACTTTATTCTCAATAAAAACATTACATAATGTCGCTTACTTGAGAACAATAACAATTAAGATTAGTTTTAAATTAAGATTAGTTTCGACAACATTTGGTACAGACAAAATAAAAATAAAAAACAAAATAAAGCTATAAACAAGTCCCATCCAACGCACTCATTGCTCAGATATCTGTCTTGTAATTAGGTAATGACTGAGCTGAGTTTTGAATGCATTAAACGATTGCAGTTTTCTTATGTGTGATGGTATGTTATTATAAAGCTGTGCTCCTAAATTATTACTAAGTTGTCAGAAAGGATTCTAGATTTGTCTATAATACAATTTAAATTATAGGCTCCTTCATGGTAACAATCAATTATCTATACAATTTGCCATAAAATCTGTTTCAAAGTTTTGTTTCTCTTAACCCTTAAGTTTCCATTCACCCCGTTTTACGGTAATACACTTTTAAAAATTCAATTTTCTTTTAACTATAGAAGTTAGAGATTTAGAATAACAAAACATTTTATAGCATTTCATCAGCTTTTAGAGTCATTTCAGTCATCGTGATAATCAGAGTCCTTTTATTTCCAACTTTTTATTTACTTAAAAAGCTATTGCAATTTTAAAAGTGTAATACTAAGTTTTACAGACCAGTGTAATATAATATAATGGTGACAATAAAAAACACATTTCGCAATTGGACATACAACTTTGCCTCAAAGCCCATCATTTAGTTGTTCGGCAACATGGATAAAAAAACTGATTATAAAATTAAAGAAACATTGCGTCAAAAGTACTTTAGGTACTGTTGCAGCAAAATTGGATTTTATAGTTCCTTCCCAAATCACCATAGAATTTCCGTAATTTAATATAGAACGACATAGTTTTACACATAAAGTGAGCAAATTGAATGATTACTTCTTCCTCCATTGTATAACAAAGTGCTTAAGTAATTAAGGACAACAAAGGCCAGTTGTTCCATTCATCCTTTGGGCCGTAATAATCCTAGACTGTCGCCAATTATGTTTGTCCTTCACTCATATCGCTACTAATAATATCTACCCCTATTCACTAGCAATGAAGATGATGTAAAATTCTGTCTGCCTACCTCTTTAAGGATTGTAGGCGTGAACGAAGTTACGTACTGTTTTAAGTACCATGAACTAAAGCAAGGCAGTTTACGTTGTGGAAGCGAGACATCGCATTACACTGGACGTAGCGGCGCGGGCGTCTCGCTTCCACAACGTAAACTGCCCTGCTTTAAGAGTTTATGGTAAGGGGGCAGGTGCCTTACTATGAACTTATATTGCAGGTCATTTTGCGTTGTGATCTACTTGCAGTGTAGTGCGGTTTCTCAATTCGACGACACAACTTGCACTGCAAGTTAAGTTACCCCGCTGGTTATCGCAACATTACCACTACTGAAACACATGTGAATTGAAACCTCTTCATACGATAAATGACTTATGGTTGTCTACAAGCGTAAAAATACCAAAACATTAATATATTCAGCAGTAATAGTAGGCCGAACAGTTCAAACTATGTGCACAATTCAAGACGTAAGTTCAAACTATAATCTTTACATTATGAACTGACTTCTTCGGAGTTAGACTTCAAGCTACAATATATGGAAATGTGTTTTAGTAAACTCAACCTTAGTGTACACTAAACGAAGGCTAATTTAGATTCAAAGCGACAAATCAAAGCAATACACGAACTGTAAGATATTTGTCTGTCTTAACAGGATCTGACATGCGCAAACAGCACACACCAAATCTTAATATAATGCTGTTTGTTAAGTATCATGTCTATAACAATACATTTTAGTGATTATGTTACCAAAACATCACGTCACGTCTGACGAGGTATACGTAGGTGTTTGGTACACCCACATTTCGCCAGTTATATCATAGGTCCCAATATAATAGGGGGCGAGTGTATAGCATATCAGTACAGTGCGATGCGCGGTCAAGTACGGTCGCGCTTGCGCTGCACAGTACGAATATTATATTCGCGAACTGCGCGGCTATAGCCGCTGCCCGTTTTCCGCTATGAGTTCCCAACCTCTCATAGCCAATGAAGTATTGGCATTCATTAAACATGCCATCGACTACATGGACGAAGTAAGCATCATGCAGATCTGCAAGTCCTCGTACAAGGAGGACGAGATTAGCAGTGCCAAGTTGCTGCTGTTCACAACGCTCGGCAAAGTCAGCCAGATGCCGTCTCGTCGAAGGGACGGTACAGAGAAGAGTCTCCAAGACATCATAACACTGATGAAGGAGACCGACCCTGACGATGTGCCTGAATTCGTGGCGAAGGACCTGCATAAGCTGCCTCCCGTCACTTTCGATCACGTCGACGTCACTAGGCTGCTGAAGGACATTACATTCCTGAAGCAAAGCCAGGCCGAGATGCAGCTAAAGTTGGAGGTGTCGAATAACACCATAAGTGATCTGCGCGCTGAAGTAGTGTTGTTGCGCAATGCAATTTCTGCAAGTAGGTCACCGACCGGCGCCGCTAACGTGAACACGCGTCGCGGCGCACAAAACGCCTCCATATGCAGTTTTGAGTCAGCGAGCTCAACTGCGTCACCGACTGCCGAAAATGCAAGCGTTGCACTTGCAACGCATGCCGCCGCCGTCCCTGCCTCGACAGCGGTAGAGACAACGCCGTGTGTAGGTGCATCGACCCCCAAGCGAGCCTACGCAGCGATATTAGCCGCTAACAAGCCTGCTGAGTTACAATACTCGCAGGCAAAGCAAGCGCTGACTACAAAAGGGGGTCAACAGAGCCGGTCGAAACCTAACAAGGTTTTGAAAAGGCGGGGTCCAGAGAAGGACACGTGCGACAAGGATGGCTTCATAAAGGTAGAGAAGAAGAAGAAGAAGAAGCCTCCTTGTCGGAACCAGTGCGGTACCGCGCTGGTAGGACCCAACATGCTGCTTCGTCCAGCAATCCCTACGACGCAGCTGTACGTGTCCAGACTACACCACTCCACGAAGGTTGAAGAGGTCGTGGAGTACCTGCGTGTGAAGACCAACTCGATTTTGAGGGTCGAGAAGTTGGAGCCGCGTCACAACACTAACTTCAATTCGTTCGTGGTGCGTGTTCCGACTCAACATCTTGAAAAGTTCCTCAAAGAAGAGTTATGGCCGAAGGGTGTTGTTTATCGCCGGTTTCGTGGCTGACTAAATGACACCAGTCAGCGAAACACGACGCCGCCACTTCGTGTGTAGTATAGTTATATAATTGTATGTGTTTATAGTATTTTTAAGTTATATTAATATAGTATTGTATTTATAGTTATGGGCCTTTGATGCCTGAAATAAATGGATATTATTATTATTATTATTATTATAGCCATCAACCGGGCACAAATCCAGACTCCGTGCTGCTACTGAGAATTACATAACGGAAGAACCGGGAATTTACTCGACCCGGAATTCAAACCCAGGAAGGGCGCGCTTAGCAACTACTACTCCGTGCTGCTACTAAGAATTACCTAATGGAAAAACCCGGTAATTTACTCGAACCCAGGACTAAGGGCGCGCTTAGCAATCACTACTAGACCAACGAGGCAATCTATTGAAATTTACTAACAGACAAACACATCAATGATAGTTTCTATAAAAACTGTGAGTACCATGTTTTGCTTGTTAACCCTTCACTGTCTTGTGTACCACATATGTGTACCATATTATACATAGCGATTGTTTTTGACTGCCTCGTTGGTCTAGTGGTTGCTAAGCGTGACTGCTGAGCACGAGGTCCTGGGTTCGAATCCCAGGTCGGGCAGTGTTACTGGGTTTTTCCATTAGGTCATTCTCAGCAGCAGCACGGAGTCTTGATCTATGCCCGGTTGATGGCAATAGGCTCGCCCCCTTTTACATTAGGACTTAAAACATAACTGGCGAAATGAGGGTGTACTATATTATGTACATCTCTGCCTATCCCTTCGGGGAATACAGGCGTGATGTTATGTTATGTTGTTGTCGATTGTTTAACTATTGTATCTACATGGCGGACCGTCAACGTGTTATTTTATCGTAAAGCTACATAAATTAAATCTGTATAATTTAGACACAATTTAACTTTAAAATTAACCTCACAATTAGAATATTAATAAGCAAACATCAACATTATAACAATAGTGAATTTTACTTTACTATATAACTGTATTTGAATTATCGACGTAACTAAATAAGTATACCTAAACAAAAAGTTTGATATTATTTTTTAGCATTGGTTACATCGCGACATATTAAAATACTTTCGCGCCTAATATTCGGAACACCGAAATAAATTGACCTAGAGCGTAACAGTACAGTTTAATTCACGCTATCATTAAAATAACTAAACATCTATTAATACTTTTTGTTCTGTTACCAGAATTAAAAGACCACGTAATGACAGTGACGCAGCTAACAAACTACATCTATCTCTTACACTCCCAAAAAAACATAGCATCGAATCCGTTCTATCTCTTTCACACAATCACGACAATATATCTCCGTGCCTAACATACTTTAGCCGGTTTTCTTGTTTATTTTTATTCAAACGCACACAAGTTATAACATCTGCCGGCACCGCTCGTGTCTTAGAAAAAAAACATTTTGCACTCACAATGACCGCGTAAAGCGTTTGTACGCATGCGTGCAGCGTGAGTGCAACTGTCAAACAGTCCTGTCAAATCAAAGGAATACGGCGGCCGGTGTGTTAAAATTGTAAATTGTATTTTTATAAATTAAAATATTAATTACACAATTAGTGGTGATACCCAAAGTGTTTTTAACGAGGCTGGTGATAATATTGCTGTGAAAATGTCTAAAGATCAAACGTTAGTTGGGCTAGATGCAATCCTAAAGGAACTGGGGCCTTTTGGAAAGTACAATATTTTGAACTTCGCTTTATATTTATTCCCGTGTTTTTTGGCGGGAATGTATGGATCTGTTTTTATATTCGAAGCTTCTGACATCAACTACAGGTAAGTAATACTCTTGTGATCATTTTGTTAATTTTATGACTAAAACTTGACACGATTTTTAAAAACTGGTTTCTGTGGAGGCTTCTAATGAGTCAGGCTTTCCAAATACAACTTTTGGATTATTTTTATCGTATTGACGTGTTTTAGTTTTGAGGTTATATTGCCTAAAATGTTGCTGTTCACGCCACCCTCAGTGAAACTCGCGCATGCGTCATACCGTTGTTAACCCGAGGGTTCTTCAAGGGACTTATTCGGGTCCCGTTGACCTTGACCAAAATGTATTTTAATTTTTTTTAAATCTTTTTAATTATTACTGTTGTTTATTCCAATATTAATAAAACTTGGTTTTTACCTTATTTAACCATGCAAGTGCGTTTAAACAGGAAAGTCACGTAACATAACCATAATTCTGATGTTCGTCTGAATAAAATAAAAATTCATACTAATATCATAAATGTGACTCTGTCTGTCTGTTACACCTTCGCGACTAAACCGCTGGACGGATTATTATGAAATTCGGAATATGGAAAGTTTAAGACCCGAGAAAGGATATAGGGAACTTAACGCGGGTGAAGCCGCGGGCAAAAGTTAGTCTAATAGAAACAATGTAAAACAACTGTGTATATTTATTCCAAAAATGTTAACAAGTGTTTCTATGAAGAGATACTAACCTTCATTACCGAAAAACAGACCGCAATTCTAAAAATAACAATATTTTTTTTTTTATTATC
Organism: Abrostola triplasia; assembly: GCA_946251915.1. Classification (NCBI taxonomy): domain Eukaryota; kingdom Metazoa; phylum Arthropoda; class Insecta; order Lepidoptera; family Noctuidae; genus Abrostola; species Abrostola triplasia. The sequence continues at coordinate 9,919,710 of OX276435.1, forward strand.
GCAATCATTCGCTGAATGCGTGATTTTACTAACAACATTTTTACACACGTATTTATTATTCCTAAAGACACAATTAGCTTGTTTTGGCCGCTCAACGATGACCGAAGCCCTGTGCCTAAAACATTCAGACATTCATTTAAAAAAAATTGTGGGCAGTAGCTCCTTTGACATCCACTTACTTACATCGTCTTGAGGAAGACATGACGTCATAATGCTAATAATAATAACAGCCTATAACTGTACCTCTGCACGGCAAAGGCATCTTCTCATATAGAGAAGGATTGAGCATTGATCACCACGCTAGCTCACTGCGGGTTGGCGATTTCAGATAATTTAATTAAATCCAAAACTAATGCTATCGAAACGAAATTAACGGTTAATTTTATTGCTATATGCTATATTGTGTCCTATAGCAACAGGAGCTATTATTGCCAATCTGTTATAGCATTGGAGGACTGCCTCGTTGGTCTTGTGGTTGTAAAGCGCGACTGCTGAGCACGAGGACCTGGGTTCGAATCCCGGGTTGCGTAGTGTTACTGGGTTTTCCCATTAGGTAATTCTCAGTAGCAGCACGGAGTCTGGAATTGTGCCCGTTTGATAGCAATAGGCTCGCCCCCTATTACATTGGGACCTAAAACATAACTGGCGAAATGTGGGTGTACTATATGTGCACCTCTGCCTACCCCTTCGGGGAATACAGGCGTGATGTTATGTTATGTAATTTTATTGCTATATGCTATATTGTGTCCTATAGCAACAGGAGCTATATATAGCCATTCTGTTATAGCATTTACACAATTGATCGCGTCATTAATAATTTAACGTTATAAAATTTTCCTATTGCCTACGAGATGAATTTAGAGGCGTATCAATTGTTGGAATCGAATCTATTGTTGCCAATTACTCCTTTCAATTTGAATAGTGATTAGACAAGTTTCTATTATTTGCCTTAATATTGATTTATTACAACATCTAGGTAAAAGACCTAAACATTATTTTAACGTGAATTAAACAATATTAGGCAACATAACATCACACCTGTATACCCCGAAGGAGTAGGCAGAGGTGCACATTTAGTACACCCATATTTCGCCAGTTATGTTTTAGGTCCCAATGTAATAGGGGGCGAGCCTATTGCCATCAACCGAGCACAAATCCAGACTCCGTGATGCTACTGAAAATTACCTAATGGAAAAACCCAGTAACACTTTGCCCGACCCGGGATTTGGACCCAGGACCTCGTGCTCAGCTGTCGCGCTTAGCTACCACTAGACCAACGAGGCAGTCGTATATAGTCAATAAAACAATATTTTAATTCAATTAACATACCTATAAATAGAACACACTTTTCAAATTAACAAGTCTTCATTTTCTATATACAGCCTCCTTACCATGAACTCTTAAAACACGACAGATAAAGTTGTGGAAGCGAGACGCCGCTACGTGTAATATAATGCGACCCACGATCTGATTAGCGCAGTGGCTAAGCGATTGGACTGCTACGGTGAGGGTTGCGGGTTCGATTCCCGCACGGGGCAAAACTTTGTGCGAACCACAGATGTTTGTCCCGAGTCTGGGTGTTGGTGTATGTGAAATTTCATGTTTATGAAACGCACCCACGACACAGGAGAAATTCCTAGTGTGGGGCGACGTTTTTTTAAAAAAAATTGCGGCATCTCGCTTCCACGACGTAAACTATCAGCTTGTGTTACTTTATTAACTAGCTGCGCCCCACGGTGCTACCTGCTACATTTTTTCGAGATAAAAAGTAGCCTAAGTGTTAATCCAGGATGTCAGCTACATCCATATGAAATTTCATTAAAATCCATTCAGTACTTTTTACGTGGAAGAGTAACAAAAATCCATCCATATTTACAAACCTTTGCGTTTATAATCAGTAGGGATTGGTTCATTGTGGTCTTTTGTGCGAAGAATGAGTAGTGTAGATTAGTCTTATCTGTCTATCAGTCATCTTTACAATTCGTCTTTAACAACATTATCATCTTTGGGAGTTGACCTGTACCCAACAAACAGGACCTTTTCACAGAATTTACTTTCTTAACAATTAAAGAGAACATTATATGATTAACATTATTTCTAAGAATTGTCGAGAAGAACTTGAAATTGTCTATCGCTTCACGGAATACAGTTGTTATGTATTCAAAGTTGTAAGTAATCTTAACTATCTGATAAAACTTCTTAATGAATTACTTCAAACGATTCGGGAAGCTAGCTAAAACTACAACGGTTGACATTAAGACTAATGGAATATATCCATTCATACAAAAAAAAATTACAAATGTGAAAGTAATTCAAACTCTGTCTGTCTGTCTGTCTATTACGCCTCCACGACTAAACCGCTGGACGGATTTAGATAATAACTAGCTGTTGCCCGCGACTTCGTCCGCGTGAATTTCAGGTAAAAACACCAGTAGACTATAATCAGATTTTGTAAGTAAGTGGAAAACACTACAAATTACTTACCGAATGGAATATACATAGTAATTTAATGATAAAGGTATATTTCAAATTAAGATGGGGCTAGTTTACTTTTTATACCGATTTTGTATGATCGGTAAATATTGAGTGACTAACAGGAAAGTTATTGACACGATTTGTTGGCTTATAAGGAATTTCAATTTTAAATGTATCTTTATTTTACTGTATCTATGTACTACATTGACAGCATGCATTTCTCTGAACTACGGTTGTAGTTTTGTCTTCAGCAGACAACATTTACAGAGAGTGTGGACTGGTAACTCAGAAGCGACCGTCATACAGTAATCCGTGTAAAAATCAGCTGTTTTCTGGGCCTTAATTAAGTCTACCTCTGCGTGTGCTAATGGTGATAGTTTGTTTGCCAAAATGCGCCAAACGCTTGTATTGAAATTTATTGTAGCCGAAATTTAAACGAACTGCTCATGTCCGTCACCCATAGGTTGGGCCTGTGGGCGACGAACTTGGGCAGTTCGATGCTCAAACAGAAAAGGCGGTTTTAAGGGACATAAGGCAAGTAGCGGCACCTACGTGGTGAGCGCGACCAATCGCGAAGAGGCGAGTCATAATTTGTTTAAAGAGATGGTGTAGCATACGCGGATCGCGAGTCCCTCAACCTAAGGTTGTTAGGCGGATACCCTGAGGTTTTAGTTAGTATAAGAGACCGGCATAACCCTCCGTCCGCTCATGGTGGAGGAAGTCCATGAGGATTTCCCCAGCAACAAAAATACTTTGATAATTGTGTGGAACTTATTTGACTGCCTTATTGGTCTAGTGTTCGTAAAATGCGACTCCTGAGCGGGAATTCCGTGTGTTTGTTTACCAGATCGGAAAGAGTGATTGGTTTTTCCACTAATTCTCGGTGGCAGTACCGACTTTAAATTTGTGCCCGGCTAATGAAAATTTATGTCTATGATGATTATCTACAAAAGGATAACTTTGAGGTGGATCACAGACCTTTAACTTGACGATGGTTGCCTACAGTCCACTTTCTGCTAGAGAGTTAAAACATATAAACCAATAAAATTAAAAATATTATGTTGTTTGAATAAGCAAATATCTTGCCGAACGCGGGAATCACACTATTAAATCATATCTTTACCAACTTATCCAAGAACGTGAAATAATGAGCAGAATTCTATATACCCCGTCTAAATATTACTATTTATTGATATTTATGTATATCCAGTGTATAAAGTGAAATATATAATGAAAGTTTTTACAGAGCATTTAAGTCAGAAAATATTTCTCTAAAATCACCGACGAACAGGAATGTGCCGATCCATCACATGATTGTTGTTCCTGCTTAGTACTGTCTAAAACTTTCACTATGTGGTATTGTACATTTTTACTATAATTATTATGACTACATTTCGGCAAATTTCTCTTAAAACTATTGCGTAACTCTCCAAGAACAAACGTTTTATTGCTTCGAATTGATGTGTATCTAGAGTATGGCGAGCGCTTATATTTTGTCATCTAAGGGAGAGAGAGGTAGTAATTCCGGAAGACAATTTTGCCACCGTTATTTGTTTCCTAACCTCTGCAAGAATGCCAGTGGTAATAAATGTTTTCCCTGTTCCACCAGGAGCATCCAAGAAAAACATTTTACCCTGGCCAAGCCCAACGCTTTCAAGGACAATATTGTAAATCTGTGCTTGCTCTGAGGTAAATTTAGTGACGTAGTCATTCACGATGGTGGTCATTGCGTCTTGGTCATAATTTGTTTCGGCGACATACTTCCTGTTTCCACGTTCTTGATTATTTAATGGTTGCGGAGCCGGTAAACCGTATTCTAACAGTGGATTGCCCCCGATGGCAATGACTACGTCTTGATGAGAACTGAGACAGTGGTTCAAAATGCGTTCATCAGTTTCTCCGATGTCTCCTTCAATAGTATGTCTTAAAGCCCATGAAATATCCTCAGAGAGATGACGCCAATATTTTTCCCGCAACAAAACCGGGTTTGCAATACCGCAGAATACCAACATGACGGCAAACAAATGTCATAGGCGACTTGGGCTATCACTAACGCTAGCCTCCAGGAGAGTGTTGTCCCAGTGTTGGTCACCGTCAAGAAGATTTCGTGCTACGCAGGCTGCACGAAATGTCGGATACTCCATACCATCAACTGTCCTTAAGAATGCAAATGACGTTGGCCCCTATACGATGTGAAGCAATAGCCGCAAATAATAGCACTCGGCATTATTTGTATGCACAGTGTAAATCCTTCCCAATGCAGTGTCCATAAAGATTCCCGGAAACCCTTCGACAATACGACCACGTCGATGTCGATTAAATACACCTCTTTGCTTGTAGTATGTATAGTACGACGGCACCTCATCATACGTAAGTGACTTTGCAAAAAAATCAACTTCACAGAGACGTAAAAATGCCAAGAGTCGTCTGTTGGAATCGTAGATAATACCTGACGTCACCCTTAAGACGTAAATACTAAAAGGGAACTTGAAATTTGATGGATGCGAGCAGTGACACGGTGGCTCAGTTGGCAGAGCGGCACCACGGTATGGCGACTGTCGCGGGTTCGAGTCCCGCTCGTGTCCATCATTTTTCAAGTTTCCCTTAATCAATTTAAAATTTAAGCCTAGCATGGCAACATGCATAAAAAATACCAAAAGTCATATAAATTTGGGTTGGTATTATCGGTTTAGTGGTTTGTAGCTGTAAAGGTACAACACTGAATTGGTAATCGTAGATTCCAACAGATAATACCTAACGTCACCCTCAAGACGTAAATACTAAAAGGGAACTTGAAATTTGATGGATGCGAGCAGTGACACGGTGGCTCAGTTGGCAGAGCGGCGCCACGGTACGGCGACTGTCGCGGGTTTGAGTCCCGCTGGTGTCCATCATTTTTCAAGTTTCCCTTAATCAATTTAAAAATGCCAAGAGTGTTGTTTGGCGGGGATTTTCCAATCGCTCTAATACATTGGCGGGGTCGAAATAAAATACGCTGGCCATTCTCAAAATGGACGTCCATGAATTCATGACCTCTGGATGCCGATCTTGTATAGAGAACGCCAGCATTCGCCATACTGCCTCTGAAGTACTAATGTAGCGACCAGACTGGTACTTGGTCACTTCATCCCGATCAGTGCTTTGCAAAGCGAACGTTGCCTGGTCACTACCCTTGTTTACGTATTTGCAAATGTATTTAATTGACTCGACGCTGGAACACGATTCAACATTGATGTGTGTTTCAAACGTCCTAGAAAGCACAGGTGAGTATGGAACAACCTATCTGTTGTCAACGTGAAGCGACTGCTTTTGGCTTCAGAATTGTTTGGACATCACTTATTTGAAATGGTGAATTTACAAACTTACTAATGTAGAAAAAATATAAAAATTTAGAACTATAATTTACTGGAAATTGTTGGTAATAATATTATGTTAAAATATATATTATAATTGTCTTTTTATTGATATTTAAGTCAAAAAACATGCAAAAAGAAATTAAAGCTAACGCAAAAAGAAAAACCTTCGGCAAGAATCGATCTCACTATGCATAACTCGTAGGGCGATCGTTAAACCGCCACGCTACGATGACACATAGCAATATGTTTAAAATAGACGTTTCTATACATGTCATGATTCACTGCTCAGTTCCTTGTGGATATAGCGTGATGATTCCTACTTCAGAAGTTCACCTGTAAGTAATCTGCATAATGCAACTATTGGTTTCGTCTTTTTATCATTCTACGGCAAACATTAGACAAAACAAAGACATAATGCAATATTGCTCAGCCCTCTTTGCAAATGCCGTGATGATATTAAGCATACCGACGCGCCGGCCCCTAAAGAATATATTTGCAAACTTTCAGCGGATTCTATTCAGTAGTTTTTACGTTAATCTAACACATACATACAGACAAACAGACAAACAGACAATAATTCTAAAAAATATATTTTTGGCTTCAGAAGCGTTCAGACATCCCATTGCACTTATTTTTTTTCAAATATCTTCAATGTACAGTTTTGACTTCGTTACGATTTTATTATATGTATAGATTTACATGTAGAATGCTTAAGACCCGAGAAAAGGAAAAGAAAGCCACTTAACCCCGTCGAAGCAGAGGGCAAAAGTTAGTTTCATATAAAAAGCACCATGACTTTATAACATTGACAATGTTCCTGACCTCAAGTGAAGGATAATTTCATATAAATATAGATTGCAAATGATATTACATTGCATCATGATAAGGAAATAAATAAGACCCGATCCTCACGAACGATGCATCGATGCAACGCGCGAAATAAACTCGTGACCTTCCGACAAGGCTTGTCGTCAAAGTTAAATACGGGTTTTTGGGTGTCAGTAGAGAGCCTCCAAGAATGTTGATGATTTGGCTAATCTTGGTCTTGAAATATACGTGGAAGTCCAAAGAAGGTTTAAACGGTTGGAAGGCGATACGAAGATCGCCGGGTCAGCTAGTGTTTAATAAATCACAATAGGTTAGTTCCACTTTCTAAGTACATTTTTTTTTTATTCCTACTCCTCCTATATATTCTTTATGATTATTTTCGTTGCGGGTTCCAAGACAGTCGAGTCATTTTTCTGGGACGCCTCGAGCTTCATTGCCTCGGTGGTTCTCAACGGTTATCATTGTAGATCCTGGCTTACAGGAGTCGCAATGATGGGCACGAGTGGTGGGCTTGTCCAAAAAAAAGTGCATTTGAAATTGCCAAATTCGCGGCAAAACTTTGAAACGTAGAGCATTCTGTTTTTTATCTTCTATGTTACGTTGAAAGGTCTACTGTATATTGTGTGTAGAGGTCTTTAGATAAACATTGATGTTATATTATTTACTCAACTTGGTAATATCAGTGGCGTAATATTAGGAAACAAACAACGATCATATCAGTAAACACATCTACTCCGATATCAAACAAATAATATAAGTCAATATTATATGTTATAATATTGTTGCAGTGCTATTGTGTGTTTAATAAAGTTATGTTAAACGGTAACATATTTCCGATAACTGGTTACCGGGTCAAATTGGAGTTAAAACATACAAATCGGTCAAGCCATTTAGGAGGAGAGTAGTAGATTAGCTAATTATTGTTTACTATTATTGTGGTATCGAATCCGTCGATTTTTTTACGCCTCTAAATTATTACTAGAACACTAGTATATACATATAATACTTTATATATTTAAATATTATAGTTTTTAGTAGTAGTGTAAGTAGAAGCAAAAAATGTCTATTAATAGGTATTTAATAAACTAATTAAAACTGTTATATTCATACAAAACAGAAAAATCATTTTTATTATTCACTAGCTGCGTCCCGCGGTGTTACCCGCTACATTTTTTTGGGATTAAAAGTAGACTATGTGTTAATCCAGGGTGTCAGCTACCGCCACATGAAATTTCATCAAAATCGGTATAGCCGTTTGAGTGTGAAGAGGTAACAAACACACTCACAAACTTCTGCGTTTATAATATTAGTAGGGATTATATTATACGTGATTATATGCCTACTCCTTAATATCAAGTTGCAAATATTTGAAGTCGAGCATACAAACTCGAAATCTAGCTTCTCCATCTATCTAGCTGTCAAATCTATACTAATATAGATGAAGAAGCTGAAGAGTTTGTTTGTTTGTTTGTTTGTTTACTTGAACGCGCTAATCTCAGGAACTACTGGTCCGATTTGAAAATTTCTTTCAGTGTTAGATAGCCTGTTTATCGAGGAAGGCTATAGGCTATATATCATTACGCTACGGCCAATAGGAGCGGAGCACCAATGAAGAATGTTTCAAAATCGGGTTGATTTTTTTCCATTCGACAGCTTCCCCTGCGTGCGCTGCGTAAACGGTTTAAGATTCGCCAAAATCATGTAGGACAGAATTGTTCTTCCGTAAAAGTTCTAAAAAAAAGTCCACGACAGCATATGTCTATCTTTTAAGGTTGGCTCACTATAACCATTTTTATGCTTACCAAATTTGTTCAAAAATAATGCGTTATTTGCAAAGGTGTTTTTATAAACATGAATATAAATCCATATCCAAATAAATAAATACGTTATTCATCACAAGTGTTTTATTAAAAACAAAATTGCCCTTTATCTATACTAATATTATAAAGCTGAAGAGTTTGTTTGTTTGTTTGTTTACTTGAACGCGCTAATCTCAGGAACTACTGGTCCGATTTGAAAATTTCTTTCGGTGTTAGATAGCCCGTTTATCGAGGAAGGCTATAGGCTATATATCATCACGCTACGGTCAATAGGAGCGGAGCACCAATGAAGAATGTTTCAAAATCGGGTTTGAATTTTTACCATTCGACAGCTTCTCCTGCGTGCGCTGCGTAAACGGTTTAGGATTCGCCAAAATCATGTACGACAGAATTGTTCTAATTTGCATTATCTCCTTCCAATTTTTGCGTTTGTGTTAAAAAATACTATATTATTATAGTCAATGTCATATTATAGTTAAGACATACATATATTGTGTCACTTAGTCCGGGTGAGAAAACAATCATAGAATACTATTGCTGTTTCCGAATATCCACGCGGACGGAGTCGCGGGCACAGCTAGTAATACCTATAAATCCCAGAGCAGCTTCACCTAATCTTGAACACGAATCGTCAAAGCATCAAAAGGCGCTCAAATCCAGACTTCCAATGCAGAACATTTGCATAGTACATACATTTGCATCAAATAATTTCAGCTCCGTCTGTGACGTACCATTTCGTGTCAGTTTCGAAACAGAATCGAGAAATATGTATGTTGCGAAATATAGATGGCAGTCCCAAATATACCAAGCTAAAATTCCGAATAAAAGGTAACCTTGCCTTAGTATTCCACTGTTTGCTGATCTAGATGATAAAGTTATTAAAGGTGATACGATTGGTACTATAAATAAGATGAAAAATAATTGGATATTTAGATAAACATACACAAAACGTTAGCAGCCAGAATCAGCTTCTCAATATGCTGGCTGCTGGCAACGCCGTTCGCGCAGTGGTTTTTTGGGCAGCTATAATTGAATTTTGCCATTAACTCGCTAAGTAAGAGAACATAACAACACGCCTGTATTCCGAAAGGTTAGACATTCCACTAATTATGTTATAGGTCCCAATTTTATAAGGAAGCGAGCTTATTGCCACCAACCGGGCTCAAATCCAGAGTCATTGCTGCTACTGAGAATGATCTAGTGGGAAAACACAATAACACTTTACCCGACCCGGGATTTAAACCCAGAACCTCGTACTCAGCAGTCACGCTAAACGACCACTATACCAACGAGGCAGTCGTAGCATATTTAGAAGAAGAAAAAATAAAATAAAAAATTTACTTCAAGATCCTCTCCCTTTTCAAATTAAATTCACATTTTGTAATCTTTTAAATTATGGTAACCATATTATTTATCCGACATTATTGAAATGAATAATGTTTAGTCCTAGAAACTGAAACGAGGAGACATGCCGATGCTTAATAGTCTCTTCAGCGACATCGATGCCAGTGAGCCTTAAGATATTACACTGTTCATTACATAACAAAATATCTATGAACCCTCCATTGTACCAAACAGCACGTCTTGATTGTCTCTACTAACAATATGTATATCCTTAGTATCAAGCTGACGAAAACTCTTACATCAAAGTATCTACATCCTTAACTAGAAGCTGACTGATACACGAATATCAAATTCGGATGATTTGACGACTTTCACCGTATTTTATTTCATGGGAATTAGATTACGGTAAACTCATAACAGGTGATCGTTTGTCAGTTAAGATATACGCGCATTTGTTGTCGTCTGCCATACTCGACCGGTTAAGCAGTAAGAGCTCCTTCAGAGCTAACTGCGAGAGATAAGTCAGAACAAAAATGCAATATTAAAATTCGTACTATTTTTCCATAACATATGAACAATATTTCAATCTGAGTGGACATATTTTATCAGACACGAATGTCTACCTAAAGCAGGCTTAGAGGCATGAAATAGCATGAATTTGCAAGTCATTGGTGGAATTATACTTCATGCCTCCATATGCAAATGCTCATAAAAACATTAGCAAGAGATTAGGCCGCACTAGTCCCGGCTCATGTGGATTTGTCCCAGTTTTGAAGGCCCCCATAAGTTGTCTGTAAAGTTCTGAAGTCATATAATATAACCTTCCAGCAAAAAGACAATATGCTTTTGGAGCGCCATGTTCAAAAGTTTCTGAATAAAGTTTTGTTTTTTTAGAAGAATATCTGTATTGCATTATGCTGACTAGTAGAAAATTATTTTGTGGCTAGTTAGTGGCAATGGGTCCTATTAAATAAGACTTATACTGGCAAAAGGTGTGTACTAGGTCCACCTCTGCCTAACCCTTTGGAGAACTCAGGCTAAGTTTTGGTTCTCGTCAAGTTATACCTTTCAAATACCTATTATATTCTTCACAATGTCATATTTTTTTCAAGTATATTCTGTATCGTTATTGGAGAGCCATTCGCAAAGTAAAAAGTCACTGAGCCAATCAAATAGCAAATCTAATTTTAGTATTCAACACGCGCAATTCATATTCAATACGCCGGGAATTGTTCACAAACTTATATCGTATCGTCCTCACGGTGAGGTCATCGAAAGCCAATATTGTGTGGCGTTCCGTTATCATTGCGTTTCTCTTTCTTTTGTTTAAACATGTTTCTTTTACGTAATCTTTGTAATGGATAAGACTGTCTATTAAAAAATTGTATGCAATATTCCTACCTATTTTGTGAAAATCTCTGTTTGAAAAAAGGCTTACAGGCTGTTTATTTATTTAGAATGACAAAGAGAAAATAAAAGGAAATTAATGTACCTATGGTTGCCAAAACGTGGCCAAGTGTGTATGGTACCATACATTTCAATATAAACTGTTTGGATATGGTAACCGGCGACGTCACCATAGCGTTCTATTGAAGTAGGACTCAAGGAACAATAAATTCGTAAAATGTTGTGGTCATCACAAATCGCGCGTTCGGACTTAAGTGTCAAAAAGCCAAAATCATTGGCTAATTTTAAGTTACGTTAAGTTTGTTCGTTTTATCGTCATAACTTTGTCCACGTGTTATAAACACATCTACAAACTGCACACGTGAACTCATTGAAGGTCATTCCATTAAACTTTAATATTATAATTCAATTATTAACAGGTATCAAAGCATTTACAATACATTAGTAATATTAGTTTTATTAATATGTGATTTAACCGTGAGTCCACGTGAGAGTATTCGTGACATTTCGGATAAGGAACACTTTTCAATGCCATATATACATTATACATACTTCCTTAGAATTTAACAGTTACCATTACATGGGACCAATTTAAAGTACTCGAGCAAAATGTCAATTTTCAACTGCACACCTCTATTGTATATACAATAGATTAATGAGGTCAAACAATTGAATTATCACACAAACAATATTTGCATTACCTACAAATATTTCGTCTGTATTTAAGCAAGTGCGATAAGTGTCTGCAAACTGAAGTGAAATTGTAGTGTCTCTAGGGAGACTTAAAAATAACCAGAATAAGATACAGAGCTGACAAGTCCGTGTCAAAGAAGGTTTAAATCGTACGACCTGGTGTGATCTCCTCGTGGTAGATAACAGAACGTTGGCCTATATGCCATGATAACGTATCAATTCGTTGTTATTGAAATAGATTGCGGGCTTCTTTAGTCAAGGACTTTGTCTTGCATAACGCAAAGTACTTTTCTTATGTACCTATCATCATTTGTCAAAAATTTCGAGTAATTACTTTTATTATGAACATTTTTTTGACACCTAACAATAAAAGAACCTAAGAAGACTAAAAATTCATTTATTTCCAAGTACACGGTACAAAAAATTCTTAAATATAACACAGTAACTATCATGATTATGTTTATCGTCTATCTATCGTCTTTGTTTTTTGTTAAACCACCCGTCACAGCATTCAGATCCAAAACGAAACGCGATCTCAGCAAACGTCCAAAAAATCTAAACGACCCCATCTATTTCCTTTCCCCATCCTCATGCCGCCCATAGCTTCCACCAGGTCCTAAATCTTGCGCCATCCTGAGATGCCATAAGCAGCTGGCCAACCAAACGATCAATCACGAACGCGACTGATATTAATTATCATTACGACGCGGTATCGACAGATTTTTGATCTTGACGAAGGCGAATGAAAAGTTTGGAGTTTGATTGTAGGACGAAATGTTGTGACAGTCTATCTTTTTGGAATAGGTGTTTCGGTAAAATTAACCTTAAGCTCTTTTCCTATGGATTATTTTACAAAGACAAAAGTTTTTGGTAGACTGAAGCGAAAACACTGTTGAGGACCTAGTTCTTTGAAATTATCTTTAGCGGATCATTTTGGTGAAGTAATAGTTTTGGTTTCATATCTTGTTGCCTTGTCAGCAATCTTGCGTCAGCAGACACTGCTGATTAGCATAAGATTTTGGATTCTAAATCTAGAGTGGTAAAAACGGGTTCCTCTCTTTTGAAAATACTATTAGCACATTCGTTAAAATGTGTGTAAATTTTTAAGAATCTTAACAGTATATACAGCGTAACCCAGAATTAAAAATAAGCATTTTTTAATTACCATGGTGATAGCTCAATAATGTCAATTTGTTTTGTGTTATATCTAACTTAAACCGTTATCTTCAAAGCGTATTGTTTCATTAACCACTTCTGTTAATTGACATTCGATTAAGTCCATCACGATACATCCTCTTACAATGAGGCAACTTCGTCTTACCAAGAAATAGCTTCGATAACCCTCAGATAGCCGAAGCGAGCGCGTGAATTTGTATGATTTACTATTTGAAGTACAATATTTGGTTTGATTCAAGATATTTAAATCAATAGAACACGACATTCTTTGACGAAATTTTACTCAGCTTCATTTGGCCAGACGTATTTTATAGTAATTTTAAGTGGACTCAAACTAAATCTACCAGCTTGATATAAAAATCTCACTCTGCCTTTCTTTGTTCCAGGTGCCAAGTAAATGAATGCGAAAGTATACAAAACAATAGTATATGGCTAGAACATGTTATTCCAAAGGAAAAGGGTGGATATTCTAAATGTAATAGATACGCTCTGTTAGAAAATGCCACTATTAGCAATAGTTCCTGTATGGCAAACGCATTTAATACCACGTTATTAGAGAAATGTTCTTCTTATGTGTATAGTGATGAAGATTCGGCGGTTAAAGATGTAAGTATTAACTTTTAATAATACGATAAAAAATATGAATGAAAAATCGAAAATAAAACTGTGGTACTGATATAAACGAAAATGTAGATTACAGGGATGTAAAAATATATTTAAAAACTGTAAATACAAAATAAAAATCTTTAAAAAAAATGTACCAAAAACAATTTATAAAAGAGTCACAGCTTAAAATGTGACCAAACTACTCTCGCTCATAATAAATCATTTGTTACATCATCCTATATCATATATGGTGTTGAAAGAAAAATGGATAATAAATTGAACGAGATACCAACAAAATAACCATCACAAATGAAATTAATTCACCCACAATATACGATTACTCAGCAAATATTGTCACGCAAGCTATCAAGACTCGAGCCGACAGTCAGTTATCGTGTCAATTGACCGATAATGTCACAACACTGGTGGTCGTTTATCATAATTTTATTTACATTGAACATGCACGAGCTCCCTGAATGGATTTAATGCATTGACTTCAACGAGAGTGCTCGTGGCATTATTCGGTGTAGAGGATAGTTGACTAAGAGTAGCTTTTACAATAACCGTTTTTTTATCAGTAGCATCAATTTAATGTTTTGACATATTTACCATACATTAACCGTCAAAACCTAAAGGGGAGGCCTATGTTCAACAGCGGACGTCTTCCAGCTAATGATGAACTGTCAAAATGAAAATTTTAACCTCCAAATGTAATTTATCTGACGATGAAAAAATCGGCCCTAAATGTAGAAAGTAAAATGACATCTCTTTTAACTGTTTTATCGAAATCATATCGCAATTATTTGTTAACTACAGTTGAAGAGTCTGGTGAGATTTCCTCAACTGACAAATCAATCATTTCTGTATTGGCTAAAACTATGTTAGCTTGTCTGAAACAGAGATTACCGCCTTGAAATGAAACTGTTGGAGCCTAATTGGCATACTTAAAATTCGAAACTTCACTAAAATACTTGTTTCAGTTCGATCTCGGCTGTCAAAATTGGAAGCGGACGCTAATAGGGACCTTCCATAACTCTGGGCTATTTCTCTCTTTACCGCTAACTGGTATTGTCTCAGATAGGTTTGGAAGAAAAGTAGCATTGTCTATTGCAGCCCTTATGAATTGCATATTTGGTTTCCTAAGATCGTTTTCTACTAGTTACATAATGATGGTCTCATTAGAATTTATGGAAGCAGGGTTCGGAGCTGGTGCTTACACTACTGCATTTGTTTTAGGTAAGTAATGATATTTACCAATACATACAAAAATACTAATGAACTATTATATATACGACTAATTAAATATCATTATTATTAGCCCTCTTAAGGTCGTTAGGGAACACAAACTAAGATGTTCTGTGTTCTCAAAAAAATATCCTAAACATTTCACTGTAGTTTAACAGATTTAATTCTTCATTTTCTTTTAGCTATGGAGCTTGTAGGGCCCAAAGGAAGAGTGTTTGGAAACACACTCATAAATGTAGTATTCGTGTTTGGACTGATGACTCTTGCTGGACTGTCTTGGTTGCTGCAAGACTGGAGGACACTCCTCAGGGTGATATATGCCCCATCCTGCCTAATATTCTCTTACCTATGGATACTGAACGAAAGCATTCGATGGCTACTAAGCAAAGGCAGACATGAAGAAGCTGTAGCCATATTAGAGAAAGCAGCTAAAATGAACAACGTACAATTAACTGACCAAGTCTTAGCCCCTCTTCAAGAAGTAGAGAAGAAACCTATAGAAGATAAGGAGGAAAACAAAGACGATAAACCGAAGACCTCAATTTTCCTACAAGTGGTCAGATCAAGTATTATTAGAAAGCGATTGGTTACATGTTCCTTTCTTTGGATAACGTGTACGTTTGTTTACTATGGATTGTCGATAAATTCGGTTTCGTTGGCTGGGAATAAGTACATTAACTTTATGCTGGTGGCTTTTATAGAGATTCCTGCGAATTTCTGCTGTTTGTTCGTCTTGGACAGATATGGAAGGAAGAGGGTTATGATTATTACCTATATTTTAAGTGCAATCTTATGCATCAGTTTATCATTCCTGCCTAAAGGTAAGACTTTGTTTATTAACATCGATTTTATAATGTGATAATAGATTAATTCAAAATTGTCCAGAAGACAGTCTGCCATGGCTGGGTAGTGCTGTTTACTTACTTTACGGTTTATAGCTTTTCATATTCATAAAAATTATTTGCACGTAGGTACCGTGGTAAATGTTGACTTAATATAAAAATAATTCAAGTTATCTCTTGTTCTGTGTTTGCCAAAACACGATACATTACACTCTTCTACTATTGTACATCGATATAGTCGATAAAACAAAATACTAATCCGGATTTACGATGTTTTAGTTTTATCACGAACTAGTAATGTTCTTTATTTTATTTAACACATATAGGACTAGCCTTGTTAGATAATTATTATAAACCAGGAACTTGCCATATCAAGATTCGAGAATGAAGTAAGTGGTTGTACTTGTCTAGAGTAAAGTTGAACGATGAGGAAAATAGATGTTAGTAGGTCGATAAAAGATGATGATAAAATAATAGTAGCTTGTAATAAACACATGACTGATATAAAAAAAAAGAATAGCCTGCAAATCTAAGATTCACAATCTTTGTATTTCTCATATAAAAATAGTTCAGCAAACAAGAAATCCAAATAGAAAAAGAGAAGAAAACGCACATTAAACGTCTAGTAATGAGAACAAACTCTAACACAAATTAAGAGAAAACTTCACTCCAGTAGGTACTGTTTGTTTAGTAATCACTGCTTGTATAACAGCCTGAATTAATGGAATATTCTAGTTAAAGCGATTTCAAAGCCGCGCAAACGGCGATAGTAAAACATAAATAATACCTAATTCACGCGGTTTCAAGCAACTTTGCAAAATCGTTTGTTTTGTAAACATTCGAATGAATAAATGAATCGGGAATTCCGATTTTAGGAATCGAAAAGTAATTATCATGATCTTCGATTCGCTTTGAGTTTGAAGTTTGATTATCTCGTGTTGATTTTAGGATTTAGTTGAAAGGCTGCTGTGAGCTGTAACAGTTGTAATTACTTTAAAATTCAAATTATGTTGACACAGTACTGTCAACAGTAGTTAAATCGTTCGCTTTATGATTGATGTGACTTCCAGTTCTTAGATATTCCGCAGAGGATTAAGGAATTAACGTCTCTTTATGAGATAAATCCTGGTTTGTTTTTTATAATCTAATGGCATCTTCTTTGTTTTAAATCATGAAGCTTCAGAATGTGTTTTCAATAAAATAACATTTAGATTTTAGTTTTATTTTGTGAAACAGGGACCTTTTTTTCCACTGGATAACTTTTATACACCTGACTTTCAAGAAGTTTAAAAAGCTTTTATCTATGTCAAATTAAAGTCAGTGTAGCCTTTTCAGATATCATAAGAAGATATTTAAACAACACATATGTTCTAAACAATCAACTAATCCCAACAGATCAAAGCTGGTGGTCTCTGGTCTTCTACCTATCAGGCAAGTTCTCCATCACGGTCGCCTACAGTTCCGTCTACATCTACGTGTCCGAAGTCTTCCCCACCAACGTTAGACAGTCCTTGCTGGCTGTCTGTTCCTCAACTGGCAGAGTTGGATCTACTTTAGCACCTTTAACACCGTTACTAGTAAGTTGTTATACTAAATTTTAACTTTATTTATATGGAAAAATGTATGATACCATAGTTTATTAGTGTTTTGATGTTCACCAATAATCTGACTGGAACTTTAACAGTTCTATCTCTGGCAGTTATAACAAGTGCTTGATTGCGATCTCTCCTTACTTCCCGTAGTAAGCGGTGATGCATTCGAGAATAGTTAAACGCACTACACCACCTCACTGTGATACTATTTTTATCACTAATTCAAGCATGATCGGGATTAGCTACTAAAAATAATGTGACCCAAAACAAACCTCAATAATCTAACCTTATTTCTCAGGCTTTGTACTACGACAACCTTCCATCAATATTTTTCGGCACCCTGGCCGTCATAGCTGGTCTCCTGGTCTTCACACTCCCTGAAACCATCAACGTGCCTCTACCGGACTCAATAGAAGAAGCCGAACGGTTATCTAAAGAGAAAAACCGGAGTAATGTTGCTTAACAAATGGATTTGATAGTGTTTGGAAATCCCGAATTGAAGATACAGGGAATAGCGCCCAAATGCTCTGAATATTGGTTACGAATAGTCTATTTTGAAATCTTATTAGTACATACTACATTAATTACAGCACATCATTACGCATTTTGGCGATATTCCTCGAATTTGATGGCGTTTCTAAGATGACCACTTGTCTTGTTTAGAAGAAATAATACGTGTTCTCTTTTTTGGTTTAAACTGTTTACATATCCAATAATATGTATTAATTTTGAATTTTATTTTCATTTGATACTCAATCTCTTTATTTCTGCTTATAGTTTCCATGATATAAAATGTCGCAGTTACTTTGTTGGACATTCATTTGTCAGTTGCTTATTAGTAAATGGTAACTCATATCTGAACGTTAGATACAATGCTTATCATTGAATTAAACTTACATGGATAACTAATGTAATTAACTTTTATGAAATAAGTTGTTAAAACAATTTGCACATGTATTGTTGGGTTGCCTCAATAAATATGCTTTTGAAATTGGTATATTTAAGCAACACTAGTACTTAAGAAACTGGTATAAAAATTTTATCAGCCCTTTACTATTGGTGAGAAGGTTGTATAATTTCTACATTATAAAAAAAATCTTGAGTAGCGTTTGTCAAACTTACGTTTGAGTTTTAGAATTATTACAAAAAACTTATTTCCCTATCTGAATTTCAAATATTATCTAAAAACCTAAAAGTAACTGCGACATGACGTTTTTGATTATACAAAGCCTATATGATAGAAAACTATTCAACTGGACTTATTCGTGAAATATAACGCGAAAAGTATTATTTTTATCTAATTCTCTTGTCAAGATAAATAGGAGTACAAAAACGCAATATTAAACTCTATTATTATTGCCTTAAGTAGCAAATTTAGTATGTAATATCGCACAATATCCTTGCTCACTTTGTTACTAGTTTTAGAGAAGTTGCCAAGAAGAGTTTTGTAATGATACAATTATTATTGGGCTTAAGCCTTTTGTTTCATATCTGGATGTTTGTGTATGTGAATGTGAGTCGTGTATGGAATGACATCCACTAAGAAATGGTGTATGAGTGTGGTGCATTTACTTTAGGAGTTGTGAAACTTTTTTATTTTTAGTGATTTTTTTCTTGTATACTTTTTAAACTTAAATATTTATAGATACTGTGAAATAATAGCAATAACAGAGAGAATTATATTTTTACAACTAGTATTGTACAATAAAATTCCTGTTAATGTAAGAATCCTAGCGATTTATAATGAAAAAAAAACTATTTGGAATTGTTGTTACGTGTAACATTTTTGGTAGTTTTTGTTAGTACAAAACACATAGATACCTACTATTTTTCAGGATTTTTACTACTATATATGTTAATTTGGCATCTACATATTGTATGGATAATATCTTAAAATTACCGTTGAGTATTTATAACAAAGGTGCCATATAAACATGTGACATAAAAAAAACAATGTTAATGAGTATAAGAGTGTTATAAAGGGGGCTATTCATTTATTATGTTAGTCAATTTAGGGGGGAGGGGGGCGACCATGTCTTTCTTACAAGGGGTGGGAGAATCTTGATAGTTCTTACGTAAGATCACAAAAATGCGAAATCAAATGAAAACCAAAGTTAATTACTACCAAAATGCAATAAACTAAACGTGTATTAATTTTTTCCTTTAGATTCTTACGTAATAGATATTAAACAGGGGGAGGGGGGCGGCCTAATTTTTTTTTTTTAATAGGTTGGGGGACAGGATTAAAAACTAGCATAAATAGGCTAATGTAATAAATGAATAGCCCCAAATGCTTATAGAATCATGGTCCTCTCCTGTTTAAATACATATAAATAGTATAGCATTTGCAATACAATAAACAAAATAAGCAATACAAAGCCTTAATGCAAAGTAACTTTAAGTTCGTTTGCAAAAAAAAATGTTGTGAATACAAATCCAAATAAAGAATTACCTCTGCCAGTTTTAAACTTAGTGTATTTATTTCATATTGTGGGTAATTTTATGGCTTCCTGCCAGCCCCGTTAACATTAAAAAGGTTGAACGTTCAAAGTTCAAAAGCGGGACTAGACTATCTCTTGTTCTATTTCATCATCATCATCAGCCTGTTCCTGTCCACTGCTGGACATACACCCCTCCAAATCTGCGCCACAAAAACATTGGGACAGCTATTCTGTCCTATTTGAATATTTTTTTCCAAGTCCGATAAAACACTTTTGATAACCATTATACCTACAATCATAATACCCAAAATTGTTGAAGCATTTTGTTTGTCATTGTACCTAAAAGGAATTAGTATTTGTTTCTTTGTTTGTTACTTTAATCGTCTTTAACACTTTTTTGTATTTCTCCAAATCGCCTACAATTTACTTTGTAGCAACGTGTTACGGTTTAGCGTGAATCAATGGTTTAGTGAGACACAATCGAAATAGCAATTTGTTGCCTTTCGATGTTTTCTTTAACTTTTATTTTCTCTTAAACCTTTTAAATAACGAGATTTTATCGTTACCAATATTTAGCTCTTAGCTTAGTATACGGGAAACATTAATTTGTTTATAAATTAATGTTTTAGTATAGCTGCTAATTACGATTTTTTTCTTGATTACCATTTTTTCACTCACTATTATACTAATAATTATGCTATAGCTCAAATTGTAGTAAACCCTTTATTGTTATGATTATAGATATAAGTACATAATAATAAAGGCGGAGATATTGTTAGCCCTTGACGTAAAAACCTTAAAGCAAATCTAAAAACGTAGTGATTGCTATTTAAAACTTCCTAGGCGCTAGACGAAAGTGCTACTTTCTTTCATACATTATGTTATTCATTTTAGTAAGTGCAGTTTACAAGCTTTCTATACTAACTTGGAAAGTAGTTATCAAAGGGATATAGCAACAAAGTGTCTTTATTTATAACTAGCTGCGCCCTGCGGTGTTACCCGCTACATTTTTTCGGGATAAAAAGTAGCCTATGTGTTAATCCAGAGTGTCAGCTACCTCCATATGAAATTTTATTAAAATCCATTCAGTAGTTTTTACGTGAAAGAGTAACAAACATCCATTCATTCATACAAACTTTCGCGTTTATAATATTAGTAGGGATTCGGTCGGAGACAAACGTCGACCGAAAACCGTATTCTACTAGGAATTAATTAACTTGGAGTAAACACCACAATAGGTATAAGTAGGTAAAACATGTACTTTCCATGACCTAGATACCACTCATTCATAATTACCCGCTTAATAGGACTTATTTATAATCGAAGGTCACTCTTACTTAAAACAATTTTTATTTCGTTGTGCGTTTCAACAAGACACCAGTTTAGTCGGTTGGTAACAAACCGGCCATGGTTATCTACATATATGTACATCGTTAATTAACACCTTGGATATTAATGAATGGCAATGAATTGGTAGGCGGTGTTTAAAATCGTTCTTTCTTAAGTATTCTTGTTGCTATGTGCTCTATTCTTCAATTTTCATGTTTTCTATAGCTTTACGAAGAGTTGTCATAACTCTAGCTGTACCATTTGGAAAGACCTAACAAAAGACCAGACTACAAATTCCTCCAGCCCCCTTACCACGAACTCTTAAAGCAGGACTGCCTCGTTGGTCTAGTGGTTGCTAAGCACGACTGCTGAGCACGAGGTCCTGGGTTCGAATCCCGGGTCGGGCAAAGTGTTACTGGGTTTTTCATTAGGTAATTCTCGGTAGCAGCACAGAGTCTGGATTTGTGCCCGGTTGATGGCAATAGGCTCGCCCCCTATTACGTTGGGACCGAAAAACATAACTGGCGAAATGTGGGTGTACTATATGTGCACCTCTGCCTACCTCTTTGGGAATACAGGCGTGATGTTATGTCTTAAAGCAGGACAGTTTACGATGTTGAAGCGAGACGCCACTACGCGCAGTGTAATGCGGCGTCTCCCTTCCACAGCGTAAACTGTCCTGCTTTAAGAATTCATGGTAAGGGGGCTGATCGTCAAATAACTACGTTAGTAACCACTTATCACAACTGACGGAATAATATTTCGTATTATTCTGAATGAGTCAACACATTGAACTACGTATCTAATTTTAATAGGCATTTAGATGGCATCCGTTTAACGGATGATTTGTTAGCGTCGAATTACAACACAATATAGTAAGAAAATAATTATCAACCATGTTTACTTACAATGTATATAACTACGAGCTGTGCCCCGCGGTGTTGTCCGCTACATTTTTTTGGGATAAAATGTAGCCTATGTCCTATCCAGGGTGTCAGCTAAATCTTAGTAAAATCAGTCCCGGCGTTTGAGCGTGAAAAGGTAACAAACACACAAATTCACTCACGAACTTTCGCCTTTATATTAATAGTGAGATGTACCTATATACTATTGTATCTGGGTACATGTTAGACTCAACCGACAATACAGATATTCCCATATTTGGCCAAATACCGTCAAAAGTTCAATTTAATATGGAGCGAAGCCCAAAAATTTTGTGAATATTAATTTCTACATGAAACCCGATCTTTTTTACCCTATAGGCCTATACCATACCTAATCATGTTCCTACACTATACAAAGCTTCAAGTTGATCAATAGTCTAAGAGCTGCATCAATCAATTTTTTTCGTCTGTCTATATCTCTACTTATTCTTATTCAAAACACGCAACTCTTATACGTACATTTTTCCTTCAGTTTTTAGGGCAAGGGAAGAAGCAAGGATTAATTTTAAGAGACAAAATAATAAAGAATGTGATATCGCCTTGTGAGAAGGAAAAAAGAACGACTATCTACAAGGGCCCTTTTTTCGCACAATGGCCCACTAAAGAGGCTAAGTGCGGAAAATGCCCAGCAATACCAAGGGCCCTTTAAAATGTAAATTGAATTAAAATCCAATGTAATAATCACATCACATCACACTAATATTATAAAGTCGAAAGTTTGTGAGTGTGTTTGTATGTTTGTTACCTCTTCACGCTCAAACGGCTACACCGATTTTGATGAAATTTCATTTGGAGGTAGCTGACACCCTGGATGCACACATACACTTTTTATTCGGGAAAAATGTGGCAAATAACACCGCGGGGCGCAGCTAGTTGTATATAAAGATGTGTAATGAAGAAAAATAAATTGTAATGTTTGTAAATATGCTGGTGCTGTACACCGAATCACATAATATTGTATGCAATTTACGCCAAAACTAGATACTAAATTTAACACCATATACTTGTACATTTAATCAAGTCTTACACAATAAAAATCTTAATCAATATCCATACTATAAGAAGAAGAAAATAACAATCATATTTAAAAATCATCACATACTTAACAGCTCTTATTTTAGAGTAAGCAATAAAAAAAATGACTGAAAATTGCAAATACTGGTTCGAAAAATAAAAATAAATACCTTCTGTAATGAATTCCAATTTTAAATTGAACGTTATCGTAGGGAATTAAGGGTTTTATTAGGATCTATCCAGTAGCAACTGGTTGGCCCGACAGGAATAAAAAAGAATATCAGACACATGTGGCCGGCCGCCATAATGTAGAAACTTTTTTTTATAACGGCACAAGGAATTATGGATTCAATATAGTAACATACCAAATGTTATCAGGCCTCGTGTTGTTCGTAATATGAATTCTATTTATACTTTTTTTTCTGTACTTTCGCATATAGACAATATTTCGAACGTCACACCACGTTTCAATGGTGTTCGCTTCTCTGACTCATTACCAGCTGTTTTATTAACACACGGCATTATAAACTTTAAGTTAACGCAATACAACTCATAATTGCTTGAGTTGTTCTGCATGGTTTTTGTATACGAGATCACGTGATAATCACGCTATCGTCTCGCCCAAAAAATATCGAATGGGGTCATCGTCAGTTATTCATTTAGATATGGAATCGATGCTAATGATTCTGTAGTAACTAGAATTAAGCATGTTTTAAAGCAATACAAATGCTAAATGAGATTAAATGCACAACGTAAAGTGCAAATTGCATACTTCGCATCAACAATCTGAAACGAACAATCGTGTTTCTAGAAATTCGCTATCCGATGCCGCTCGCACAAGGGAATACGTAAATATGCCGTTAAAATAAACAGGCATGTAGCACGTGCAAGCGATACAAACCATTAGGAGAGCGGCGCCGCACTGGGTGCGAAACTGTTTGGACGTTCGGTCAAAATTTTGGGAGTAAAATTTGTTACTATAGTTTTGAATAGCTGTTACTATTGATACAGTCATAATGAAGTTAAGTATTCGAATCAGGTTCAAAGAAGATATTTGTTTTATTTAATAAATAAGTTGTAAAATCTTAGTACCTTATACTCAAAATCAAATTGAATACGACAATAAATAATTATAAAGCGATTTTGCTATTCGTCGTTCTTTATTACAAATTCTCTTGATAACTCTTTATTAGGTATATCAAGCAAGTAATTTTCTTATTATTACTAAAATTTATTTTTTTTGCCATTCGAATTCACTATGCTAGAGATACATTTTATTTCTTTTTTATTAAAAATGCCCTTCATTTTGTCCAAGCGTCCTACAATCTGAGCACTGTGCGCCGGCGTAAGCGCGTCGCGCGATAAAATGACGTTTGTGTGACGAGCCAACTCGCTCGGACGGAACCAATGCAGTGTCGAGCCCGCTAGACGATACGCCTCAGTCCGACGCGCACGCTTCGCCGGCCGGCCATTCTTTCCAAATATCGTACAAAAATCCGTGTCAATTTAAGACCAAGTACTACAAAAACTTTATTCCACATTCTCGTGTATAACAGGTGCATTCTCGAGTGTCCCCGTGATTGTTTAAAGGTTATAAACTGAACATTCCAACGTGGTGTTCTGTGAATTGGGTCATAGTGTACAATTTATTCGTTTCTCTGTAAGTATTTCTTTTTAAATTTTTCGAAAATCGAATGTTACTTCGATTTTGTGGTGGCGGTGTAACAGTACCCACTTTGATTCAGTAAGACTAAATATAATCGATTATTTTTAGTCGATACCTGAGTTGTATAGGCTCGTGACTATTATTATAATTGTTCGTGTTTATATGGTAGTGTACTTAAAGTTACAAGTTATAAATAAATTGGATTACGCACAGTACGTAACATAAGGATTGTGACGACTTGTGTAACATACGGCTGTTTTATAACCGTACTATTTTATGGTTCAAATAAATTTTATTTAACCTGTTTAGAAAGTGCCAATATTTTCTATTGTGTCTATTTTTAAAGGGAAATATTTCAAATTGTCTGCGTCCTAAATATTTCTAACATACAACCGGTAGCGAGTGTGAGTTATAAAATCTATCTCGTAAACTTGAAATCGGTTAGCAACAAATTGAATATGTATCAAAGATTAACCTTGTCACAGTATTTTAATATTCCTGTTTAGAGATACGTAATTTTTTGCGTGTACACTTCATTGTCTTCGAGCCCCAGTGGCGTGTTCGTCGTATTGTTAAAAATTACCTGACACGTCTCACAACACAAACAACCTGTGGGAGTTATGTTTCTTTGTAAGCGATTACGACCTTGGTTGGAACGTAGAACAATTACCCTAAAAAGCATGAAAAATACGAATTGTATCTTATAATTACTAAATAAAATATAAATAAATAAAAGTCTAATTCATAGCCTAAAAGTTATAATAATATTACAACTGTCTGAGTATCTACCGTGATCTGTCTCTGCACTACCCAAAGATTTGACTGGTAGAAAATACCCAAAAACACCAATACTTACATTAAATTTAAAAAATATTCCGCCTTGTACACTTGTATAAAGAATAAATTTGGAATGAACCGTATTAATGACGGTTTGAATATAACGGGAACATTTCGAATTTCAAATAATTTATATTAGTGACAGATAAGTAACATTTTCAAACGTAACCGAAATTCTTAGTCGATTTGTTGAACATCTCTGGTCCAGATATAGTCTTATTGTAACACTGAGGAAAGTTAATTAAAGAAATTTTTTATATTACGTAGAAATGACTATTTTTTTTTCTGTGACATCTGATCACCATAAGTTCAACTGAAAGAAAATTAGTAAAGCCGATTAAATACATTATCGAGTGCATGAAATATGGATTAAGTTCTACTACACATTGCTACAAAATTCTTTTTTATTTTTCCTACTTGAAACAAATCATATTTCAGTTCGCAACTCATTAATAACAGCTTAATAATCTAATACTTACTGAATAACTTCACTGTTCGTTACATATTATGACCGTTGAAAGAAAGTATTGTATTTTCTACACATACACAGTTACCCAAACCACTTAACGATTCGCGCAAGCGCTGGCTAAACGAAATTAGACGCGT
The DNA here is from genome assembly GCA_946251915.1 of Abrostola triplasia. Taxonomy (NCBI): domain Eukaryota; kingdom Metazoa; phylum Arthropoda; class Insecta; order Lepidoptera; family Noctuidae; genus Abrostola; species Abrostola triplasia. Next base: position 9,945,931 of record OX276435.1, read on the forward strand.
GCGCAAATGGATACACACTCGTCTGTTTTAGTAAGAGTTTTCTTACAATGTTAATTTAATATAATCAGAATTCAAAGGCAAACATACGAACTATCAAATTTAACTTCGGTTTAAGTATCTATACAGATTAATTTTATAGAATATTGCGCGCACGAAGCAGTGTGAGATTTGCCATAAACAAACTATATATGAAGAAGAAAACAATCTAACACAAATTAAAATCAATATACATTAAAAAAAATTATAAGCATCATAAAATTCATCCCCATCGTTGTCTACTAGTAACGTGCTCAAAAGACTGACAGGATTATCACGTTGAATGGCAATGTTGATTCTTTGGCCAAAAAATGAACCAGCCCTTTAATCACGTGTGGAATCGACTAAACATTTCGATATTATTCGATAATAGCGCGCATACGTTCGGACCCCATGGCCCATATGATGTAAAATTTCTACAACTCGACCATTCGGCTTTAGTAACATTATTATTGTTCATCCATCGACCACAGACTCGTCATAGTGTGGGAACCTCAGCGATATTATGATTGTCTTTGTTTCCTCAGCTATTTAAAAAAAACAATTATACTTACAAGCAACATAGGCTTTAATAATATTTAACTTTAGATGGAGGTTGCATAAGATCTAAACTCTTTGTTTTTGGTGAAACAAAATATTATTTTACTTGGGCCGAATGTATAAACAACTTGAATTTGTAGAACAAGAAGTGAAGGGACAGTATAACACGCGCACACCAACAAAAAAACTCTCGTGGTCTTCATTAAGGTAAAGTTTTGAGACTGTTAAAAACAAACGCCAGTATCTGTTTAGTCTTAGCATAGCAGTAGAACAAAAACCGTCCCTAAATAATCTCTTTAGATCCAGCCGTGACTTTTGTCACAATTGTCAGCGATTTGCAAAGTCGAGGTTCGAGTCCCGCAGAGGGACGCCCTTTGACACACTCGCTTAATTATTTAGTAGTTTTAACCTTGGCTGGAGGCTCTCAGGTCTCGCCATAAAGTCCGGTAAATCAGTTAAAGCCCCTCCTCGAGCTGACTGCGGCAGACCACTTCTAAAAAAAAACACTATTTAGTCCTTCATTCGAAAACAACAGACCAATATCTATACTGCAACACAGTAACCAAAATCTACATAATATTCATTATTCACATCGATCCGAAAAATCTTCAAAATAAAAGGGTCATGCTATTTATATAAATGAAAGGTGTTTACAATCTCCTAGACGAGACAAGGGATGTTATGACTAGCGTCTATCTTCTAATATACTACAATATAACATTTGAGAGCATAGTAGCGTCTATTGTTGATGTAGTATATATATTGAGTTGGGGACCTGTTTTTAATTCGTTATTTTCTTTATTTTTATCATTATTTTAGTTTTGTTTTTATATATACATAAAAACATAAAGTCACGCTTGTTTCCCAGAGGAGCAGGCAGAGGTCACGGATTTCCATTTGCTACGATCCTGGCATACTTCTTTCGCCTCATTCACACGCATCACATTCCTTATTATAGGGTACTCCTTACTCGCCTTTTTGCAGAATATCTGTTTATATTTTATTGTTATAATTAGTTACTGTTTGGGTCAACAATTAATTATCTTCTTTCTTTCTATTTGCACACCTATATTCCCTTAAGAGGTAGGCAGACGAACGAGTGTACTCCATACCCATATATCACAAAAAACTTCCGTCATTCAGCTTTGCACTTCCATCGATGCACAAGTCCTGACCACAAAAGCAACAACGTAAATAATCATATATACCTGTATAATTAAAAATACATACGACGTATAGCACCAAGGTTATAAACAGCCAAGTCCCAACAGACTGCGATTACCTTTCGTAGGTATAAATATGTAAAACAATTATTTCGATGCGTTAATCTCTACTGGTGAATGAATCGCTATATTTGGTTTCGATAAGCTGTATGTTATTGCAGTCAATGAGGGCAAATTGTGTTAAAAAGGTTCAATGTAATCTCATTCTAGTAAACAAGACAGTTTGTTAGTGGGAATAAAATCTTTGTCTTACTCTACTTTTCAATCTACTTAATCATCTTCATCTTCTTCAGCCGGAAGACGTCCACTATTGACCAAAGACCTTCCCTTTAGGTAAAGGAAGGGGTTGCCGTAATTCCCACGCTTGGCAAGTGGCTAGGCCGACTGGCAATTAGTAGGTAGTATTCTGACTATAGTATCATACTTTAGATACAACTGCTACCTGATTTAAGATAAAATCAATCTACCACCTACCTAAAGCGATACTTTAAAAATCCCGCCTACCAAAACACCCAAATTTCGAAACACGAAGATTAAGTCTCAATTGCAAGTGTTAATAAAAACACAGATTAAACATTTATAAATGGTGCAGTTGTAAATACTGCCCCCTTACTATGAACTCCTAAAGCAGGACCGTTTACGATGTGGGAGCAAGACACCGCTACGTACAGTATAATGCGGTGTCTCATGGTAAGGGGGCTGAACATTCTAGAAACCCTGCAGTTGTCGCAGTATGCGCGCTTGAGCAATGCACTTGGATCGCTTTGAGTCAATGTTCGCGTGAGCATGTAATCGGTTATTCAGTGTACCTTTTGTATATTTTTATCTCTTGGATCGCGTAATCGCTGTAGGGTTTAGTGGCGATACCACTTTTATTACCATCGCTATCTATATTATATACAACAGTAACGTGTATGAAAGTGAAAATGACTGTCAGACAACGCACAGCATAAACTAGTTGGCCTAGAGAGTGGAAAAGACATTCTTTGAGTCTCAGAGAGGTGTATTAAGAAAGGATTCAAATTCTTTCCGTTTAGGGGTAAAAATAGCATCAACGGAGTTCAGTATTAGCAAGTCATACAATGTTGTATGTACATTGTACAAGTGTTTTATAAAATGTTACTTGAAACACGACAGTTCTTGACTGCATACCATACCATCATCAGCCGGAAGACGTCCACTGTTGAACAAAAGCCTCCCCCTTGACTGCATGCGATATTAAAAATTCTGGGATCTAATTGATCCGCAACTAAAATCCAAGACATAAATAAAACTAATATTATTTTTACAAAAGTAACATTACCTCAAAACACTAATTATATATTTTAATAATAACTTATGAAAGTCAAAAAGGTTGTATTAAATTATTGTAAATTAGAAACTACGAAACAGTTCACATCTATTTCTTATTAAATGACGATGTAAAATAATCTAAGTCAAATATTCAAATCAGATTTACCTTTTTTAATCCTTGATAATATTTCATAGCTGGCTGGTTCTGGTCGCATACTTGACCAAGGCAACCCTATTGTACTTAAAATGTGCGTTAAGATTATATAAGACCCTCTACCTGCTACGCATTCCGCAAGGGATTATCATCGGCCCCCGTGTGACGTCATTGTCCTAGTACCATCTAGAAAGATGAAGGACGTTGAATAGGTTACTCTTACAGTACTTTTATGCTGTGGCTTTCGAACGACGAACGATTATCTTTTGTTTGGTAATTTGAGGGGTTTGGCGCTGTACGCCGAGATACAGGATCCCTAGTTCGGCTACAATTGATCCCATATACTATTCCAATACTAGCCTATATTTTTTTGTAACTTAAGTATTGTAAAATTTTTGAAGATTATAATACCTACTATATTATATGTATAAGAGTATGATACAAAAAAAAACTTAATTCGTTAAAGTTGGCCAACCCTGCCCAGGATGGTAACTATGCCAAACCCCCCGTGAAGAGTTGCCAAAGAAAACAGTCCCCAGTTTCCATCCACCATCATCATACTATTCCAGATTCCTTGACTATTCATGCCTTGCGGCGTAGCTTGGGAGAGGCCTAAGTCCAGCATTGGACTGCAATAGACTAATGTGGCTTTAATAGACTAATGTGACTTGTTAATAATAATTATAATATGCTTTGTTAAATTAATATATTTGCGAAGGTTAGTAACAATACCAATATTTACACTTTCAAATGCTCTATCGCGAGGAGTATTACTTATTTTTATATTATCGTCAATGTTATTATTAATTTATAGTCATGTTGTTGCTATCAGTCAAGCCAATGTGTTTGATGAAAGGAACAACTGTGTATGTACTTGATTTGTGTCGCTGCGATAAGGATCGCGGTTTTTACGGTTGTAGGTAGGTAAGAAGCACAAATAATTATTTTTTAAAAGACTAATATCGCACTTCACACTAACATTATAAAGGCGAAAGTTTGTCAGTGTGTTTGTGCGTTTGTATTTTTGTAACCTCCTCACGCTCAAAGGCTAGAGCGATTTTGATGAAATTTCATATGGAGGTACCTGATACCCTGGATTAACACATAGGCTACTTTTTATCCCGAAAAAATTTTGCTGATAACACCGCGGGGCGCAGTTAACTATAAAAATAATATAACTAATCTTCAGTTAATGGTATATTAATATAAAAATCATCACACAAGTCATGCCAAAAATGTCCATTATTAAAAAAAAGTACCAAAGGCTTTCACGTAAAACTAATTGATAAGCTTAAATCAGAAGAAGCATTATATCGTTACGATTTGATAGAATATATATTAGGCCAAAGATCGAGCAGTAGCGTGCAATAGGAGAGGCCTATGTCCAGCTGTGGACTGGGATCTGCTAATAATGATATTAGGATCAAGAGTAGTATGATGAAATCTAGCAAATAGTTTACAAACTAATAGCTGTCTACTTAACTAATGTAACTGTGCCAGAGAGTGAAAGAAACTGCGGAATGTTGCGTGCAAGACATAAAAACAGAGATACGTTAATTGCAAAGACAAATACCACAGTAAACGATATGTCTCTAGATAAACACACACCACGATTACCACTTGTGTAGTCTGCAGCTTTGATAGAGAACACTTTATTACACTACCGTTCATCGCACCGGGTGCACTCGCTCGGTAATACGACAATTTCCGACTAGTTTCGGACTCAAACATAGCCTTTATTGTTCTGTTTATCCATCCATATAATAAACATAACATCACGCCTTTATTCCCCGAAGGGATAGGCACAGGTGAACAGTACACCCACATTTCGCCAGTTATGTTTTTAGGTCCGAATGTAATAGGAGGCGAGCCTATTGCCATCAACCGGGCTCAAATCCAGAATCTGTGCTGCTACTGAGAATTATCTAATGAAAAAACCCAGTAACACTTTGTCCGACCCGGGATTCGAACCCAGGACCTCGTGCTCAGCAGTCGCGCTTAGCAACCACTACGAGGCACTCATGTCATCCGTATAATATCCCTCCTAACACTTAATCCAACTCACTCGGATAGCAGACACAAGATTGTATGTATTTCGTAGGCCCTCTAGTCCGAATTCTGAAAACAGGGTTCAAAGAACTGCTAAATATAAAATTTTATCCTCCTTTATACGCAGAAAGTTTCTCCAGAATTGTTCCTCAGAATCATAAACATGAATGAACCTTATCAATTTGAGATTAGCCCTTACCATAAAGATACTGTCTAGCTCCAAGTTGTATGTTATCATAAATAAATACAAGAGCCGATCTGTTTGTGAGGCGAATTAATCTGTTGATGTCTGTCTTAAGTTTATCATTGTGTATAATCTGTGTATTTAAATCATGTGGCCTCTGAGATAAACCATGGTAAATATTTTCGGTTTGTTCGTCTGGAAATACTAATTTATTAGTTGTGAATATCCGTGGCTTTAAAACATAAGTCAGTATGGCTTAAAGTGAAGCTTGATTGATTAAACTTCGCTTTGTCTACGAATTATCTTCATCAAAACAATTGGAAACACCTTGTTCTTTTTTTTAACATGTTTTTTAAACAAATTTATCTACCCTAACAAACAAAGAAACAAAGAAATGTCACCTAAAACTGATACAGAAACCACAGCCAATGACGATCGTTAACCCTTGGAGTGTACACACAGAACTCAGTAGATTGTTTTAAAACCAGGTGCGAAGATAGCCTAGAAAGGCCGTAATCTGAAGGTTCCGTCTGTCCAAACAATACAGATCTGATTTACTATAATAACTTTCGTGAGTGTTATCTATATTATCTACTCGGCTATCGGCTCGCGACCCCGCCGCGTCACCTGCTCATGAATGAGGGCTCCGTTAGAGTCCGAAACTAGTCGGGCATTCCCGAATATCGACGTGAGTACAACCGGTATATATAGTAGATAATACAGATCTGCGCCTTAATCTGGACTGCATTAAGCTGAATAGATTGGATCCGTATGTTTATGCCATCATCATTGGATCTATCTATCAATAGCCGATAATCACGTCAACAACTAGGTCAGCCATCTCACCCGTTTGACGGTTTGTACGTCAGCACAAACCATAGTCATTTCATGGATTAGGAAACTGCAAGATAAAAGGCGTCTGAAGATAACTGAATCACGAATAATCTTGGCTGCAATTGTATTTGTTTACAGAAAGGTTTCTGTTTAGCAGTGCACGATAATAAGCTGATATTTTTATCTCCCTTTCATATTGTTAGATATAGTAATTTCGCAAGTCATATGTATCATAGAAGCTCTTTCTTCTTCCGTTGTCCTGAATTATGAGTCGTTTCACCCGCATTTAAAATAAGTTCCATATTATAACAATGACGAGCCTGGAGCTATACATTGATCTCACACTAAGTTCATCGCCTCTTATTAGTCGCTTTTGAAGTCATACGAGAGTTTTATGGGAATTTTCTTACAAACGACTTTGTGTCGTTTCAGTTTGAAGGTACATAATATGTTTTGCCTTGTAATCAGAAGTTGTCGTTTATTGTGGGGTTCTAAGGGGAGGCCTTTGTTTAACAGTGGCCGTCTTCGAGCTTATGATAAATCAGAAGTTGCGGGCGGCCGGTGGATGCAAGTGGCAAGTTTTCGTTCATTGTGGCTTTCTAAGGGGAAGGTCTTTCTTCAACAGAACGTCTTCTGGCTGATGATGATCAATCTCCAATATATTTAAATGCTCATAGAGCTCTATCATGTATTTGTTATCATTACAACTATCAATAGTACTGATTGGATGGCACTTACAACATTCTTACATATTTTATCTATCAATGATATTGAGATTTATGATAACGATGACAAATTGGTAAGACTATTCTTGTAAGGAACTTGTTAACACTTGACTTGATTCATGTAGTGTCTGAATTGGTCACGTTTTTGTTATCAAAGCCCATAATACTCTGCTTTTTAACTTACCAATGTTTTTTGAAGTTAAGGCTTCGTTGTCGTGATGGCGCAAATCAGTCGGAGCTGGGTAGTTAAGCATTGCTCGCCACAGTCAGATATTTTGGAAAGTTCGGAACGCATGTTGAGCCGTTTGTCTTGTGCCTGATCACTATGATCACTAAACTGTCATAAATGGGACCGTGCAACAAGCATCCTCACGTTTCATAAGCACATGTAATAGGTTTATATGAAATAAAAACATTTTTAATTTGAATTTTATGTAGTCGGAAGGACAAAATATTTGATACTTATAATGTCAAAGTAATATAATTCTCACCAAGCAATCATTACTATAAAAACTATTTTTATTACATCATCAGCCATACCGCTCTAATTCCTCTTTTAACAAACAACCCGGGCATAGCCGGGTAAGCTGTAATACACAATTTAAGCCCAAACAACATAGATCAACAAACAGTAATACATTTTGAAGAGATTTATGCAAACAGAAGTGGGAACTTTATCCCGGAACTCTGAGAAAGCAAATAAAACATTAATAAGACCTGTAAATTGATAACCACGTAAACATCGAATCGATTAGCTCTCTTAAACATAACATCACGCCTGTATTCCCCGAAGGGGTTGACAGAGGTGGACATATAGTACACCCACATTTCGCCAGTTATGTTTTAGGTCCCAATGTAATAGGGGGCGAGCCTATTGCCATCAACCGGGCACAAATCCAGACTCCGTGCTGCTACTGAGAATTACCTAATGGAAAAACCCAGTAACACTTTGCCCGACCCGGGATTCGAACCCAGGACCACGTGCTCAGCAGTCGCGCTTAGCAACCACTAGACCAGCGAGGCAGCATCGGTTCTCTTAATTATATGTTGGAGAGTGTTTATTTACTTAATCATTTACGTTTTAGTTACATCCCGCTATTTATTGTTTTGAGTCGATGCAATATTAGGCCGACATAAAAATTGAACAGAGTTTGAATAGAGAACCTAGGTGACCGGCATAGCTCTGAAAGTTAGTAGGTTGAAGTGGCAATGGGTTGGCCACATGGTTGGCCACGTCGCAAAACCGATAACCGCTAGAGTAAGCGTGTTGAGACTAGCGTTAAAAATGCCAAAATAACAATTTGTTTCTTCCACGAAAAAATCATTTTTTTTTTTATATAATATATTCTTCGGTTTTTTTCGGATTTATTGGAAAAAAACATGTAACATATACTAGCAAATTTTCTTGAAACTTTCGAATGAAACATTGAAAATTACAACTGCTTTTTTCAACGCTAGTTGAGACCACGTCTTGGCAAAAGCAGCGTGGGACGCCCTCTGGCCAGATGGCGGGTCGACTTGCATAAGAGGGCAGGCAGCGACTGGATGCACATGGCTGCAGACTGGGCTTCGTGGCGTACATTGGGAGAGGCATGTGTGCAGCAATGGACTACACCGAGCTGATGATGATGATGAATTTGAATAGTTCATAATCGTAGTGCAAGCCAATGCATCTAAGTACGTCAATATAGTGTATTATAGAATCACCCTCAAAAAAAATTGTTATTCGTTGTTTTTCATTTCGACGTAACAGTATTGATCCTAGCAAACCTAACTCCTGATAATTTTGATTGGAAAATAACATCTCAATGTTCTTATCGAGAGCTAAGGAATGTTGACTCGAGCCTAATCATTAGTCGAGTGACGAGACGCCAATTAACCATCCCTCTCGCTAGTGGAGTCATTGACCAGATAATCACCTGTTTTTGCGCTAGAATTGCAATTCTAATCTTTGAAATTAACTCGTTTTATGCCGTTTGCAAGTAGGAATTACTTGTCAATTTGAGATGTCAAAAGACGTCTTGTATCCTGTATAGTAGTATAATTTCGGAATACTATTAAAAACATTGGTTATAGGAATATCTCCTGTCCCGTGGATACCTTTTACTTGATTCGAAAATAATGTCTTATAAAAATACTAGCTACACCCCGTAGCTAAAACTAGCCTATATGTCAATCCAGGTTGTCAGTTACCTCCATACCAAATTTTATGAAAATTGGTTGAGCCGTTTAAGCGTGAAGCAGGAACAAACATACATACACACTCGTAAATTTTTTCCTTATAACATTAGTGTGATTTGTCTCGTATTAAGATCGATCCCGCTACCTTTTAGCACAGCAATCTAATCACGTAGTCATTATTTCAACCAGGTTCTGTTAACTCTTTTATTAAATAGATAAGCGATAAAAACATTTCGTAAATACAAAGTCAATAAGATTATCAAGGGTTATAAATTACGAAAAGTAAACATATAATGATATATGTACCGTGATGAAACTATTATCATTACTCTTGAGCAAAAATAACTAGGTACCATATTATCATCAATGTATCCTCATCATTCGTACTAACAGATTAGATATGTTATTTCCTGTCTATGGAGTAAGTAAAGACGAGGAATCCGATGTCATCATCATCATCAGCCTAAAGACGTCCACTGTTGAACAAAGGCAGTCCTCCCCTAGAAGGGGGGGGGGGTAGAATCCGATGTAATGCTGATGAAAGCTACGCACCAAACTACGACCTGATTGGCTGGCTTGGACTGCTGCGCTTGGAGTTGCGGTTTCGATTCCCGAACGGGATGAAACTTTGTGTGATCCGCAGATGTTTGTCCCAAGTCTGGGTGTTTGTGTATGTGACGTTTGTGAAATGCTTCTGCGATATAGAAGAAATTAAGGCGACATTTAGTCTTGCCAGATTTACATAATGAGTAAAGACTTCTTATGAAGAAAGAATAAAAAAAGTCTAACCACTATAGGCATTTTTGTAGTAAAAGCTGATTTGATAATAATGGGTAAATGCCATATATTAAGTGAATTTAAAAAACATCTACACGCATTGAAGGCATGCTCACAGAACTTGACCTCGCCGATTCGAAGCTCCGACCCTTCACTTCGACTACAGATCCCCTTATTAACTTCAATATTACACTAATGTATGTCAAAGTATTTAAAAACGAATATACCAATAAAAGTAAACTATAATTGCGCAGTATAAATAAAGTAATGCTTATTGATCCGGATAAATTCCTGACTTCGATCAAGTCTAAATTAATATCTTATATTATGATGTCATGTCTCGAAACCGCAATGCACTGTTTTAAGTTTATTGTAAACAGAATATAAATTGTTGTCGGAAATCTCTGAACATAGGCTCAGGTGTTTTTCTTCATCAACAGTTTGGAAACCCACAATTGCAGCTCGTCCATCCCAACATCTGCAATGATCCCATATTTACTATACTACTAATATACTATTTGCTTTTAACGTGTCGAAATAAAATAAACATTAACCTTCCTACTTATAAACCATGATAAAACCCCTCAACTCAATTCTGAAGTCTATTGACATCTCTATTCTTTGACATGCAAACGACAGTGACAGGTATACACTTCACGATGTTATAAAGACGAAAGTTTGTGAGTGTGTTTGTTACCTCTTCACGCTCAAACGGCTTGATCACTTTTGCTAAAACTTAGTATGGAGGCAGCTGACACCCTGGATCAAGACATCAGCTACTTTTTCCTGATAAGGGCGCAGCTAGTGGTTAAATAAATTGTTCAACAGTCTCAATTTTTACAAGTCAGAAGGTAGATTGACATGCTATGGTAAAATAATTAACCGGTCAGCATGTTGGTGGGGCCTGGGCTGGGTTGCTCCGGATAATCAATAGAGTATCACCACTCACTTAATTCTCCGAACGCTAAACGCATGGAAGTCCAAACACGTGTAAATCATACCGTGCTGCAACAAAATCTTTGTTATCTCCACAAAGCTATCGTACTCACACAATATCAGTAGTATCTATTTTTATCTCACACTTATCAGTATTCAAGTTATTGAACTTGTAATTTATGAAATCAACTCGTTAAATACAAAGAACTGTCTGATTCAAGTTATCGGCAACTTGCTGATTATGACATGACCGCTGGCCAGTCGCTCTGATTGGACAAAAGAGACTTTAATCAAAACGTGTGCTGAATCAAATGAGACGGATCTTCTATCTATAAAGCTATTGTCTTCGTTTATCATAAACATGATTCGAAAGTTATGATTAAAAATGAATAAATTATTGTTATCTTATCTCGCGTGTTTCTTAATGTTGTCATAGTAAAAATAATGTATTCTAATTTATCTTTAGATAGTGTTTTTGTCTGAATGCAGCCTTGTCCTCAATGTCCTATATAAATGGTTTATAATGGTAATTAACTACTGGTAGTGTCACTACCGTCCGTTTGCATTTCTTCTGATCTGACAATTATGTATTTATTCGAGGTTTTTGTTCCACTTTCAGGTTCGATAAAGTGTCTGATTTCTTCTCTGAGCTTGATAGCATTCGATTCGTATTTTGAACATATTTACAATACTATACCTCTGTTTACCACAGAAAGAATTAAGTACGGTAATAAGCCACATACATTTTTATTTCAAATGAGATTTTGGCTGGTTAAACTCCACCTACTAAAACACTGTTTGTGAGAATAGAGTAGTTCTTAATCATCACCAACACCAGATTTCAGGTGACCCAATTATAGGTTCCCGACGCTTCTACACCATTGTGTTCTATTCTGTCTTGCCTTGCTTTGCCTTTTGCATCCACGTGCATTCGCCTGTATACCTCCTAGTTCTCAATAAAACACTATAATGAATCACAAAACACAATCAAACATCTGAAATCATTGGCATTTACTCTTAATTACAGTTTCCTCTCGTGTTGGTTTTACGAGACAAGGTGATAAGCGATTACTTACGGCAATATTAATTGTACTGCATTTATAAATTAGAACTTCTATTTAAGATAGAAAAAATAGCCAATGGGCTGTTTACTTCAATAAAACAAAGATGAAGGGTGCATTTTTTTGTGTAACTTTAGATTGGCATAAGACGCGGTCAGTCCAGTACCTATGTATATCATAATTTATAACCAACTAGCCAAATTTTGGTGTAATAATACTCGTTCACTCAGGGAAATACACCTTTATTAACCCTATATTCACTATAATGCAGGTCCTATCTATTTCTAGAATTCTCCACATAATAGTGTCAAGCTGAAATTCATTATGTATATTTCAAATATTCGATTTGAGATCGAATGACGCAAGACTTTAACATAGACTTGTTCGGCATACTAAGGTACTAAATATTAATGTTTCTGGATACTAGGTTAGTTACGTCCTTCGAGAGTCATATTAAGTAGGTACCGACGCTATAAAACTAGTTTAATTTATACCATCAGCGAGATTTAGGTATCGAATCAAATAATCTTTTTACCACCTTAAAATTCTTTGACAGCCAGTACTGTCAAAGAGCCACTCTGCTATCAGTATAGTGGTATGACCACTGCCAAGTCAAAGGTCGAAAGTAAAATCCCGGCACGCACCAATGTCTTTTCGAATTCATGTGCGTATTATAAATTAGTTATCAGTTGCTAAAAAAGGTGAAGGGTCACATCGTGAGGGGACCGGGACACCTGAGAGATTTTTCAACTGTGTGTAAAGCCATGTCAGAGGCCTACAGTGGCAGTATAAACTCTGTAACCAGGTTGTTCACCAACCATACGATAATCGATAGATCAGACTGGACACGGAAAATTTAAAGGAAGAATTCAAGCAAATAATTAATACGAGCCATTACTGATAAAATCCTTGAGAGACACAAAATATAGTCTAGTATACAGATGGAATACTTACCCAAGTATCCAACAAAAGATAATTCCGCTCCAATGTAGAATAGAACTATTAAATAGTCAATGAGACTTGAACAATAGAATCTAAATGGACCAAATGATTCGTCGCGAGTCGCTCGATTGACAACGATAAGTAGTTTGTGATAGCTGATATAGGAGTGCTTTGATTGTAAGAAGTTACTCCATACCTTGCTGTTTTTTTTTTTGTAGCCTATTTTATTTCCCACTGCTGGGCAAAGGCCTCCCTTTTCTTCTTCCAAACCACTCTATCCTTTGTGATATCTGACCACGTGCGTCCCGCACATGTGACCAGATCATCACACCGCCTTCTGTCATGGTTTGGAAGTTTATAAAAGGGGAAGTTTGAACTATAGTCCACCACACTAGTCCAATTCTGGTTGGTGGACGGTTTCGCCAGAGCCTCGTTTCTTGGATAACAGGGCGCATCGCGGGCAGGTGAGATTGGCTTCCTTTCTGAGATGGTTTAATAGGACCCCTTACACCCCGGTATTAGTTAAACAACTTAATTAATGATATTCTCATTCTTCACTCATTCACACGTATGACATTCTTCCTACATGCTCGTCGGTTAATGGTACTCCTCACTGGTCCTATACTTAAATATAACTTAGATACTTAAATATTATTACAAAAATTGACTGATTGATATTAATGTTATCATTCTGTTGGCCGAGGTCATGATTAGCCTCCTCAACAACCGTTATCAAAATCGGTCTAGACTGAAGATATGGCTACAATTCATAAGCTAACTTACATTATCACCACTCCAGTTACAGAAGCACGCTTTCATTTCGTGACTTAATCTGAGTTATTCTATAAGAGGCTCTTTTTATCGATAACCTAATTTAGCTGTAGTTATTTATGATATACTTTCTTAACTACTATTCTTCTTATCCTAGAGTTGATGAACAACCTGGTGTCAGAGGCTAAACTGCTTGTTTGCTTCTGACTTCACACACCGTTAAAAAATCTCTCAGGTCTGTCGGTTAACTACTAATTAACACTATATTGAAACTTAAATTTTAGGGTACTTTAGGGTATTACAGGCAATGCATGTAGTACCAACCTATAAATACACAAAACATTCCTCTTACACAGCAATGTATTACCAGGCATTTGTCGTCCTGTGATGTGTCAATAAATTACTATCTACTTTTAATTCCTCCATTGCAATTCGTGTCGAATTCCGCCAACGGATCCGTTTCATTTGTCCTCTCGACTTTACCGTTAAGTTGGCGGGAAGCCAGGAGACTGCTTTCTGCTTAAGCTTTATTTTAATTAGCGTTACAATGTTATAAACTTGATACAATTTACTTTTATGTTTTTTTTTAAGAATTTTCGTTTGATTGTTGCTCTTTATTAGAACTTAAAACGTATTGAGAATGATCCATTAACTTTTACCAGCGTGATTGCAAAGTTTCGAAATGATTAAAAAAGTCACATCTTGTACTAAGGGGTATATATTTAGTTATTTCTCACTGCCTCGATGATCTAGTGGTTGCTAAGCGCGACTGCTGAGCACGAGGTCCTGGGTTCGAATCTCGGGTCGGGGAAAGTATTACTGGGTTTTTCCATTAGGTAATTCTCAGTAGCAGCTCGGAGTCTGGATTTGTGCCCGGTTGATGGCAATAGGCACGCCCCCTATTACATTGGGACCTAAAACATAACTGGCGAAATGTCGGTGTACTAAATGTGCGCCTCTGCCTACTCCTTCGGGGAATACAGGCGTGATGTTATTATAAATATTTCTGCAGCAAAATCTATAGATACAAATATTCAGTCAGTTTTACTTTACCTTAAACTGCATACGTAATAATTAAGGATAGGTAGAGATAACCCCCTTCTCGCGAGCCTGTCGCCATTCTTCTGACTATCTACATTAACCCATTCTCTCACTCCCAGATTTACAGAACTGGAATTAACAATAATTCCCATTAATGCATATTCCATTGTTCAAAAACAACCAACGACCGGTTTGGGGATAATTGCGCGATTGCGATTATGTAACTTTATGATTGTTACAAGTTAACCAAGTTGCAATTACGGGGTACGACAAGTAAATTATTATAATCGCAAGTTGCGTCATATGGGTTGAATTCAAAAATTGTTATTATCGTGCATTCTCATTATCATTATTGTATTCTCTGAATATGCACAGATGTGCAACATCCACATTCGCGGTATTATTCTGTACACTATTGTTATAATATTAGCTAGTAGTGTGTACTTCTATATCAAAAGTGTATAGTTCCATTCTGAAGCTTTAAAGTCCCATTATAATAGACTGCAGTTTGCCATTTATCAGGCACATTGAGCTTATTGCCTATTACGAGTTGGAATTCTGTCGGTAAAAGAAAAATGTTGACGACCTAATTAGAGCAGTGGCTAAGCGAATTGGACTGCTGCGCTAAGGGATGCGGGTTCGATTCCCGCACGGGGCAAAACTTTGTGCGAACCACAGATATCCCCAGTCTACGTGTTTATGTGTGTGACATTCCATGTTTGTGAACCACACCCACGACACAGGAGAAATTCCTAGTGTGGGGTGACGTTTTTATAAAACAAATTGAATTCTCACACTTGTCTTAAAATTAGACATAAGGAAAGAAAATCACATTATGTTCTTATGAAGTCAAATTGATATAAATTGTGTATAAATCTATTCTTTATTTTTGTAACAATAAAATAGTATTTTTGTAGCATCTTGATCGATAGCTCTACCTACGCCTTCGGGGAAAACAACCTTGTGATACCGAATACGTACATTTCAAAACGACCTCTACGCATCCTTATTATTACAAACAGAATATATTGTAATAAATACATGTTGATCATCCCACATTCAAGTGCAGTAAGGGCGTTATCACACTGCGATTTGAACGTGTTCCGAATGAGATAATCGAGAACGCGCGTTTGCATTGGGAAATTGTCACGAGTGCACAACCTTCTAGCCGCGAGTGCAAAACGTTCGAGCCATGAGTGCACAACTTTCGAGCCACGAGAGCACAACATTCTAAATCTAATCCAAAAGGAATCGTCACCGCCGTCAAACAGGCGTTTACCTAACCTAAGCACGTAACCAAAGTGGATCAGCTGCTCCGATACATCGACTAGGCTACGGCTAGGCGAAGCCGTGCTTTCAGCTCTCCGACCGCTGGTTGAAGAGACGTGTGCTCGGGTACGGAGCGAGATGAGCGCGGGGAAAAACGCTCGCACGTCGCCAGTGTGATAACAGCCTAACGCTGTCAACTGACACCGACCAGTGGCCTTGGGTGGCGGTGAGTTTACAAGGAATTGCGCTCCAGTGCGCATAACACTGTCATTCATGAATAATGGCCGACAAATACAGAAATGTTCAACAACTGATTTAAACGAAAGTCCTCTCAGACTTGTTTAGTAAGCTTCCGTCTGATCGTCAAATGCGTTAAAAATACAGGGATTAAATAGATAAATAGAATAGAATAACAAAATATTTAGAGAAGAGTAGACCATTTAATCTGTAAGATTAAACAACGTTCGCTGCTATCAATATTTTGTTAATTCTTTATTGTACTCATAAAACATAAGTTTTTAAAATACAATGTCAAATCTAAAAAACATAACCGGCGAAATGTGGGTAACTATGCCTACCCTTTCGGGGAATACAGGCGTGATGTTATGTAAAATCTGAGGCGAGTTTAACTCAAAATTGAGAATCGTAGAAAATTATGGTTTAGGAAAACTGAAAAAGTGAACAAATTAAATAAATAACAACCGTGCGAAATATCGATATCCCGTTCTATCGTACTGAGGGAGTAGAGTGCACGAGTGCACACAAACAGCACTATAATTCCAAAAATAAACAATAAATAGATATTTATTCCTTTTCAATAATTAAAATTAGCTTTAAAGAGTACAGCATCTGTGATGCAAAAGCTAGACAATCCAACAGGCTAATTGCAACTGACGTTAGCCGCAAATTAAATTATGTGATCCTTATACGACCTTATACGGTTGCCTGATTGATTAATTTGACTTGATTGCACGAGTATACAGTGCTTAAGTTATTACTGTATAGATAAAAACACATTCGCATCGAAATTAAAAAGCAATTAGTTTGCAAAATAAATTATATTGACGAACATTGACTGCCTCGTGTTCATGTGGATGCAAAGCGCGACGACTGAACATGGGTTCGACATCTCGATAAGGCAAAATGTTTGGTTTTACCATTAATCCTTAATATCAGAATGGAGACTGGTATATATGGAACGGTCATGGAATACACTATAACTGGTGTTTGTATGTACTACCACGACTTACCTCTATTAGGAACAATGAGTATACCTCGGACTTCCTTCCAGAAGATGGGCAGCAGCGTCTTTTGTAACTCCACCACCAATACTGCAATCCTCAAGCCGCTTGCCAAGCGTGAGGATTATGGCAACCCTCAACCCCTTACCTAAGGGCGAGGCCTTTGTATAACAGTTCACATCTTTCAACTGGGGAAGATAATTAACATATTTTTTACGCCTTTGAATATGAAAAACTAAAAATTTTATACCAAGCGATAAAATATAGAATAGTTATTTCTAATAACACAAATTATACCTCGTCTTTGATCCATCCGTCTGTATCTAAATTGTATAAATTAATCGTCCAATTGGTAATTGAGGCGATTAGCCGGCGCTCGATACACTAATTGACCTTTTAATTTATGAATGGGATTGTCTTTAATAACTAGGTGACTCATTACGGACGTACAGCTTAGGATTTAGATCTCTGTTACCATGGTAACCTGTTCATAACTCTTTATACTGGTCAGAAGAATACAAAAATCTTTTTTATACATTTATTGAGTGGCTATTATAGGGATAGAATAATATAGGAATTACATCATTATCAATATCAGCCGGAAGACGTCCACTGTTAAACAAAAGCTTTTCCCTTATAGGGGGGAGGGGGTCATAATCCCCATTCTTGACAAGCAGCTTGGGGACCGCAGTATTGATGGTAAAGTTGCAAAAGACGCTGCTGCCCATCGTATGGATTTTCCCTTAGTCGCCTCTTACGACACCCAGGAGAGAAAACGGGGTGGTCAACTCTAAGCCGGATACCACTTGGCTACTTCGAAAATCTTACATGCTGCGTTGCAAATATTTAAAACTCAGCTACTACCCAAGACGGGCCAGGTGTACTCAAGTTTTCTCATTTAAAGGTCCGCTCTAGCTTGATCTTAGATTAAGACATGTTGATAGCCCAAAACAAGATTACACATGCACATTATCTACTGCAATAATGAAACCCCTCAAATGGTAGACGCTAGCGAGGCAGACCCAAATGGAGCTGGCAAAATGAACTGGGCTCCTTTATGGAGGACTAGAGATTGACAGCCCTTGACAGAGACATATGGAAAGAGAGTAGGGAGGCCTATGCCCTGCAGTGGAACATTATAGGCTCATAATAATAATAAGGAAATAAAGAACAATAGTAATCCGAGACATAATCCTCGTTGAATAATAAGGGCCTGCCCATTATGCAGAGTGTGTGAATCATTGGGACATTAGTATTCCTTCATCATAAACAGTTGTGGGACTATAATTACTAGGAACCTACTGATATAACATAGACAAAACAAACAAGAAAATATATAACTTTCATGAATACATACATAACACCACGCCTGTATTCCCCGAAGGGGTAGGCAGAGGTGCGCATATAGTACACCCACATTCAGAATTACCTAATGGAAAAACCCAGTAACACTTTGCCCAACACGGGATTCGAACCCAGGACCTCGTGCTCAGCAGTCGCGCTTAGCGACCACTAGACCAACGAGGCAGTCCACTTTCATGAATATACGTGTAGCGACGTCTACACGACGAAGGACGAGTGACGTAACCAATCCTGCATCGCGCTAGCGAAGTAATCACATTCGCTAGTATATACACAGCCGCCCCGAGTTGACAAATGGGGCGCCGTGGCCCACCAGGCACACCACCGCCTGGTTGGAAGATCTTCCCTTTTCGTTGGAGGAACTCCACATCCCTTCCTCCACATACGTTTAATTAGCAATTTATTCCTGTTTCATAGATATTTATTTAATAGAAATTCATGGTACTAACAGTTGTTCTACGACACTATTGACTAACGATGTCGGAAAACATCGTGAGGAAACCTGGATTTAATTTTCTAAAATCGCCCGCAGCGAGCTAGCGTGGTGATCAATGCTCAATCCGTCTCTATACGAGAAGAGGTCTTTGCCCTACAGCGGGACAGTTATAGGCTGTTATTATAATTATCATTTCCTCCCGCAGCACTAGCGTGTTTTCTTGGGAATATAGGACTAGTTTTGGACTAAAACAGAGACCAAACGAGTATTCCTAAGCGCTAGTTCGCTCGCAAAAGCTGCGAAAACATAAATTCGCACTAACGCAAGTTCAGATGCGCCGGTATTTGAGCAAATATATACCGCGGGAAGCGTGCGTTCGTTTCTATGCGTATGGAAGTATTCAGTATGACCGTTGTAACACATGTTGAACCAAAACGGTCCACGCGGCGTCCGCGTGATTCTGTTGCTAGTGTTACCGCGACGTGACTTGACGCCGAAGTACGATCGAGGCAACGCGTAGATTGTGAACTGTTATCATATTTCTTTCTTTCCTAATCTATTTAATTAATATTACGTTTGCTTTCCACTGCCTCGTTGGTCTAGTGGTCGCTGAGCGTGACTGCTGAGCATGAGGTCCTGGGTTCGAATCCAGGATCGGGCAGTTTTCTATTAGAGAATGAGTATCGCGCGAAGTCTAGATTTGTGCCTGTTTGATGGTAAAAGGCTGGCTTCCTATAATTTTAGGGACCTATAGGTATAACAACATAACTGGCGAAATATGGATGTACTATATGTGCACCTCTGCCCTACTGGGAATGTTGGTGTGATGTTATGTTTGTTGGATTTGCATCAGTGTGAGATTAAAACTCCCTTTTAATATGCGCGCGGAGCTAATTGAAAACAAATATAATATGTAAGTAGGTACGTAGGTACTTGCTACGACAATATGCGAAAACCATCACATAGTTATAACCATCTATAAAATACCAATAACTGACTGCAATTTGAATGAAACTGCACCGTATAAATAACCGTAATATTACCCGTCTAAACCAGGGATCCTATTGAAAATCTAAATATTATAATACTTAGAACAAACCACAAGTAATCAGAACGATAATAAAGAAGAACCAATAATAATCAATACACAAAGTACCACAGCGTGCATTTTATTACATGCACAATAGCTCATTTACATTATCATAGGCTTGCGTGTGGGTGACTAAAAACTTGAATAATTTTGAATAATAATTTAATATGACCCAAATACTGGTATAATTAATGAAGTTAATATTGTAATTTTGATATAAAACTCAATCGTGTTCACAGCTTCATCAACGTGGACTGTGTAGACAAGTTGACAATTAATACATTATAGCAATCATCACCATCAGCCGAAAGACGTCCACTGTTCAACAAAGGCCTGCCCCTTGAAAGGGGGGTCTAATCCACATGCTTGGCAAGCGGCTTTGGGATCGCCGCAGCAGCGTCTTCTGTAAATTCGCCACCAATACTACGATCCCCAAGCTGCTCGCCAAGTGATAGGATTATGACTCCCCCACACTCCACTCTTTGTTCTACAGTAGACATGTTCCGGCTGATGATGAATTGCATTTAATTAACATTTAAATTAAATTAGTCCCGCACTTGACCGCAACGGTCAACTTAGTTCATCTGGGCGTTGCGGTTACTGGTCCTGGTTGCGGCCGCCTAGTGCGCGAGGTCTCTTATAGTTATGAACCATAGACGCATTACCCAATATTCATAAAATAATCAGCAATGTTTCTCTATCAAAATTCAAGTAAAAATCACCGAGATTTTGTTGCTAAACGTAAAATATAAATCGTAGAAACTTATTGAAGTAAATCAATTATCTATGGTTCTCTGGGCTGAGATAAGGAACCTAATCATGAAGTGTTTAGAGCCTTGTTTACGTTTCAGACCAAAGCTATAAAATAAATAAAGCAAGACTAATCGTTTTGATTTACGCTTAATATTTGCATTCCAATGCGAGGTGAGAATATAGTTTTATCTGCTGAAGAATGCGTAACTAACTTTTTAATATATTTTTTTATATAAGTATCCCAAATGAATAACATGTGATTTTTCGTTTTCCCATTAATAGACAAGATTATTTGTCTAAAATATTGATTATTTCAATGGAATAAAAATATAATTATTATTTTACTATTACCTTTTTTATAACGTGAGGGAAATGTGTTACGCGTCCTTCACCGTTGAAAGAAGAGGGGGTATGTGGGTCTCTCCCCATGAACAAATCCACAAGGACCCACCCACTAAAAACCCCACAATGCCTGCTCTGCGCTTATGATGACGGAACTCTAACCTAACCTAACCTAACCATTTCATTTTATTTGCAGGTAGTCCAACAAACCGTTGAATCATGGAAGAGATTAAGAAGGAGATCAACCTGGACTCGATCCTTGAAAGCTTGGGCCCTTACGGCAGATACAACCTCTTGAACTTTGTATTACTGCTGTACCCCATCCTATTGAGCAGCTTCTTTGAGTGCGGGTTCATATTTGAGGCTCAAGAACAAGCCTACAGGTAAGATTATCAGATAACTTCATCATCGGTTTTTAGACGATTCACAGCTGGTTGTGGCCTCCGTTGAACACCACTCCGTCCTGTTTTGGTTTTTTTCCATCCGGGTCTTTTTCCTACTGACTGCCTCGTTGGTCTAGTGGTTGCTAAGCGCGACTGCTGAGCACGAGGTCCTGGGTTCGAATCCCGGGTCGGGCAAAGTGTTACTGGGTTTTTCCATAAGATAATTCTCAGTAGCAGCACGGAGTCTGGATTTGTGCCCGGTTGATGGCAATAGGCTCGCCCCCTATTACATTGGGACCTAAAAACATAACTGGCGAAATGTGGGTGTACTATATTATGTGCACCTTTGCCTACCCCTTCGGGGAATACAGGCGTGATGTTATGTCTTTTCCCTATACGTACAGCAATTTATCACACTTATCATAAAGGCAAAAGTGTGTATGTACGTTTGTTACGTCTTCACGCTTAAACGGCGTGATACTCGATCGGCAGTGTTTCCAATTTATTTCAAACTTGAATTATTTTGACGAATCACTATTCGGTTTAAGAATGATACGCAAAAAAATAATTAAATTGAATACAAAGTATAAACATTATCGATTTTAAATGAGTTTGTCCTGGAGGCAAGGTTAAGAGAAGTTGGGATCATTTTAATAAAAGTAAATGATTAAAATAGATTCTGACGTGGTCTCAATTAGCTCCGGTTATTGCTCCCTTTGGGTATAAAAATAATTGCAGAGCATTTTCCTTATTCATTTGTAATCTAACTTGGTATTATAGTATGATACTATTTTATTTTATTAGTTTGTTTTAAATTGATACGTTGAGAAAAACAGAAATCACAACATGGAGAACTTTGGTTAAAACCAGTCAAATAACATTAACATCAATACCAGTACTTCCAAAAACCTACTACTATTCGCATCCTAGAAGTAAAAAAAATGCAATTCGATGAGCTGACTCTTCTATGCGAAGTTTCGATACAACTTCAAGAAGACTTCGCAAGACTGTTAAAACTATGCTAACTACTTCTATTTCTTTTTCGTATCGGCATGGCTAAACACATGGGAACAGGTCATTTCGTAGCAGAGATTGGTCGATCAACAAGGATAACGAGGTTGAACATCCAATGTGCGCTGGACTTAGTAGGGGTCGCAAACTGAGATCCCAAAAACCGGATTTTCCGATCAAAATTACCAAAATACCGGTATTTGGGCATCCTGGATCCCGTACTCCTAGTGCTTAGGTATCGTCACCCGTGGAGGCTTTCTGCACCCCAAAAACTGCTTAAATATAGCTTTTATCAACAGATGCGACGTAAATGGCTGCGAGCAACGCTTCAACGACACCTCATGGCTCAAATATGCCATCCCGACCGACCACGTGAGGAATAGACCAGTATCCTGCAGAATGTACATACCAATCAATAGTACTGAGTTCCAGTGCCTCCCTCAAGACTTTGATCTTAACAAAACTATGGCCTGCGAGAGTTTTGTCTATGAAGACAATCATTCACTCGTCAGAGAGGTAAATTGCGTCAAGGTTTTTCCAAAAGTAGACACAAGTTTTTGAGTATTCTGAAATGTTTGCATTACATTCTCATAACTAGGCAGGTTATGTTGTTTTTAACACGACAGACATTAGATCTTTCTCAATGCGAAATAGAAATTATTTTTTAATATAATCCAGAAATGAATGTGCCATTTTGTTTGCATAAATCTGAAGACGATTCAAGTGTTATACAATAAAGGGAAAAGACAACGGTGTTTTATTGTATGCTTGTTCGACTATTAACTGTGATCATCATTATTTTCTAAATGAGTCAATTTATCTTCCAAAAATACAGAAACAGAATCACTTTTATGGTAATGATTTACATGGTATAAAAACTCACATGTACCTAATTGAACAGCAGAAGCTAAAAATTAATCATCTTGAACAGTCTTTTTAAGATGCTAATTGAGCTCTTTCCAAGAACATAAATAAATGATCACAGTATGGTTGATTCGATACACGTGGAAACCATTAACTTCTAATCTCATTAATCATCATATCACTCAGATAATTCTTGAGTCCTCTTTTATGGCACCGATGGGATTAAGGTTCATTATGACTTGAGACTATAATACAACGGTTTAAACAAACATAAAAGATATTGAGTTCAGGATTTGTTTCATGTTATGCGAAACTGTGCCTGTTTGTATTCCAAACAGCTTTTTAATTTTGGTCCAATAATAACATAAACAAACAGTCGCATTTCCGCAAAAGAATTCAAAACTTTTCAACGAACAAATCAGTGTTTGTTCAGAACTGCCAATGCCTTACATAATAATATTATATTTGTCCGCAGTAATCGAACTCGCGACCCTAAGTACAGGAGGTGGACACCACTGCGCTATATATGTAAACTAAACGCTCAGATGCTTCCAAATTTTAAAACTTTCGACCAAAAAACATAGTCTTACGATTCTCCTCTTTCAGTTCAACCTCGGCTGCCAGGAATGGAAGAGGGCTTTGGTTGGTACGATCCACAACTGCGGAATGTTCGTCGCCATGTTGTTTACTGGGGCCATATCGGACCGCTTCGGGAGGAAAGTGGCGGTCGGCTTCGCGGCCACCACCAGCTTTATATTCGGCTTCTCCAGATCTTTTGCGCCAAATTACTTGACGTATGTGTCTTTGCATTTTCTGGAAGCGGCCTTTGGAGGAGGATTGTACCCGTCGGCCTACGTTTTTGGTAAGATTTGACTAATTCATGTAATCCAATAAGCCTTAGAGAGGATATTAAAAGGTATTAAATTGTATTTTATGCAAGTAATTTGAAAATACATACATTAATGATGGCGTTTCTAAAATTATTTTCAGAAGTTATTTTGATACGTTTCTGTATACATTTACAATTCACATTCAGTTAATTGTTACATTTAACTTTTGGCGTCTCCAGAAAATCTGATTATTCAAAGAAGCCAAGTCGCCGACTCTCTAAGGAAGGCATTCTGACTTAGTTTCTAACTTAGCGACTCGACAAGTTAGCAATGCGCCAACTTGGTTCAATATGTTGAGGCTGTTGTAAGAGTTGAACAGAATTCGCTTAGATTCCTATTTCTTAACCCTATATCTTGATTTAATTCTAAAAGTTATACTACTAAATTGAATGATCGTTACACTATCGATCCTATAGAGTCGTAAAAAATATCAGTGATTCTCCCCTTTAGAGTGATGATAACCACAATGCATCGCACCTTCAATATCCTTGCCCATATAAAGAAATTCTTAGAACGATGCCCATATAAACTCAAATTTATTCTTTACAGTTATCGAGCTGGTCGGCCTCAAGCAGCGAGTCATAGTATCCGCCATGTGCAACATGACCTTCGTGATAGGCGTCGTCCTCATCGCCCTCCTCGCTTGGTGCATCGACAGCTGGCGTACATACATCCTTATTCTATACTGCCCGGCCTTAATCGTCACCATCTACGTATGGTTCATGAATGAAAGCGCCCGATGGCTCTTGAGTAAAGGCAAAAGGGACAGAGCCATATCAGTACTGAAAAAAGCAGCGAAAATCAACAACTTGGACCCTAGAAAACTTGAACTCGATTGCTTGGGCGACCCTCTATTGAAGGTTGAAAGCCAAACTGTTGATAAACAGTCTCAATTGTCGAAAGCAATACGTTCCAGTATCATTTGGAAGAGACTGATGATTTGCTCGTTTTTGTGGATGACTTGTTCCTTGGTGTACTATGGGCTGTCGATAAATTCTGTGTCGCTGAGCAGTAATAGATACGTGAGCTTCATGCTGGTGACGTTGGTGGAGATCCCGGCGTATATAGTGGTTGTGATCGTCTTGGACAAGTATGGAAGGAAGCAGACATTAGTGGCCACGTACCTGACTTGCTCCCTCATGAGTATGCTGTTCGCATTTTTGCCGAGATGTAAGTATTAATTAATGATTCATAAAAAAAAACAAATTTTGCAAAAAAAGAAAATTTTAAAGAATAAAATACTGTCATGTATTTTTTTTTTTATGATGAGTTTGAAATATAATTCTTATAGTGCATTACAATATGCATGAAGGTAACTATCTCAACACGTGTGGTCTCATTCAAAACACAAATCCTTATTACTTCACCGATCGTTTCGTAATAATTTAATCTGTCCGTCTATTTATAAAACATTGCCACATTGGAATTTATAAACAAGGTTATCAAACTATACTACAAACAAACGATTAGAAAAACATTAACATATAAAGGGCCGATAGTAAACTTAGGTTTACAAACAAGTTGTGTTTACTACGGAAACAAATGCGGATATAATTAATTTAGTTTACAAGTGTTGTAAGGCCGGTTGCACTTTAGCGGTTTAGATGCGACTTTTAGTCGGCAACTGACGCTGTTTCTAAATTTCGTTTTACTTTAACTAGAGTTTAGTTCCTGCATGAATTAAGATTTTATGCACATTTATTTTACCAGGGTGTTTAAGATTGTAATATTTGACACCTGTAAAATAAACAACAATTAAAGTTAGAAACATTGAATATAGTAGTCTCCACCGCACTCAGAGACAAAATAAAGATTTCTTAAGTAAAGGTGTTTTTCTTAAAATCTTCATTCAGAGTTAGCATAAATATAAATGCCCCTGTTTGTTAGTTTTTTTTTACTTCGTCGTTCGTCCAATATTATGCTATTTTACTCAAATGCGAACGCAAAGAAGGGTAATGTTTTTACGTGTAATATATACCAGATAACAAATTATATTCTTAAATCACGGTCGAATTTCCCTCAACGCTACATATAAGTACACAATATTAAATACATCTGAGTATTTGTATCTCAACAAAATATCCGTGCAATAAACACAGATTTCATCTCTAAACGGCCAAACGAATAGTTTCCAATCGCGACGGAATCGCCGATGTGAAAGCGGTATAACAGCCGACACCGGTCCATCAACCTTGCTAATGTTGCGAAACATATTACACGTGCGAGTTTTGCTCTGTAAACAAACTGTTCACGTATGTATTTTTTATTTCATCATACAAAGTCCCTGGTAAGATAAAGGTGTATTTTGGACGGTAAGACAGTGGGTGAGGCAGAATTGCGTTTGTCTGAGGGCAAGGTTGTACCCGTTAATCGAGCAAAATTAGTTTAATCAGTCTTATTCTTAGCGTATGGTTGATTAACAACCTGGTGTCAGAGTTTAAACCGTCTATAGGCCTCTGACATGGCTTTACACACCGTTGAAAAATCACTTAGGTGTGCCGGTTTCCTCGCGATGTTTTCCTTCACCGTTTTTAGCAACTGATAACTAATTGATAGTCGCACATGAGCTCAAAAAGACATAGATGCGTACCGGGGTTTGAATGCACATTTTGACTTGGCTGTCCAACGATTATACCGCTCGGCTATCAGTGCTGCCAAAGCAGTCGTTAACTGCCACGCAGTAGACACAATAAAAAATCTATTGTTTGCGGCTCACTGGTGTGGGCCGAGTGGCATACAACGTATTAATTGTATCAGAATAACTTAGATTTAAAGGGGAAAGGCAGATCCTTCAGTGATATGCTAGTAAGCCTATGCGCTAGAATTTCTTTCAACAGATGAAAGTTATTTTTGTGATATATTAAACCTCCAGCTATCACAACTTGTAAAAGGCATTTGCACTAAGCATTATATAGAGTATGTAATTGACCTACGAATAGGAGAAAACAAGGCCAAAATTACTTTAGTGTGTCACATGAAAATAAAATCTTTTAGCGCGATTCGCACATTTTTACTGACTGATGTACTTGCCAATCACAAAAATAAATACGATTACATCAATACAAATAAAATTTGTAAATTGCGTGATTTGATGTCACGCTAAATTACAATACCATGTTTTTGAGATAGTCATGGTCTTACCCAAATCCTTATCAATTTAATGTTAACGAAAGATTGTGCCACCAATGCACTTTACCGAGGCCCGTGAAAAGATTAGGTTTTTTACATCAGCAATTTCTCTTATTGGTAGCGTCATGCTAATCTCCCTCAGAAGAATGTATAACAAATAAACAAATTAAATGTATAACAAATATTTGAAGGCTGAAAAAAAAATTCAGCGTGGAAACAAACATGAAACTAAAAATCGATCAGGTTGACTCAAACTTAAACGGGCGATTAGTGGTTAACGTCTAATTGTGCAACACGACCAAAGGATTATAGAATCGTCACCTGCGGTTTTGTTTACGCGTTGACAATAATAAAGGAAATGAAATTTGCGATACTTTGAAAATATTTTCGTAATTTATTTCCCGGATAATGTCAGTTTGTGATCGATGTTTTTCTGTTATGTTGTACTGTCTTGTGAAATGTCGGTAACTTATAAATAGACGTTTTTTTCCATACGAGTATACTGGGATGGGATGATGTACCCAGATAGTTACAGCAAATAACATTTGTTTTATTTAAATTTAAAAGTTGATAAATAATTGGGTAAAATAATTTTTAATGGAAATTCGAATCTGTTAAAGTAAATAATACTTCTTCACGTGTAGGCCTGCAGTAATTTTAATTATTTGATATCGTATGAAGATATGTAGTTTGAATTCTTATGTCAAATAGGTAGCAGTGTTCATTGCTTTCTTTTTATAATTTCGGAGTAGTATATCAAACAGACAATGCGTAACAGAACGAAATAACCGTCGAGCCTGTGACTAAATACACGCCGCTTCCCGAAGCATAAACGTGTTTTTTTTTATAAAAACGACGCTCCACACTAGGAATTTCTCCTATATCGTCGGTGCGTTTCACAAACATGAAACACCACATGCACAAATATCCAGACGTGAGACAAACATGTGCGGATCACACAATTTTTGTCCCGTTCGGTAAGCGAACCCGCGACCTTTAGCACAGCAGTCCAATTGCTACTGCACCAATCAGGTCGTCACATCGTAATATTCGAGTTTAACCCCTAAAATGCAAGCCAATTTCCAAACTACCTGCTTTTATAGACAATGTTAACCCCCATTTCTTCTTCCAGCGGACTACTGGTCGATCCCCCTGTACCTTATCGGCAAGTGGAGTGTAACCCTCGCGTACAGCTCCGTCTACATCTACGTGTCAGAAGTGTTCCCTACCAACATGAGGCAGACCCTCATCAGCATGTGCTCCATGGCCGGCAGGATTGGATCACTCATAGCTCCCATGACGCCGTTATTGGTGAGTATTTCAAGGGTTATGCTTTGAATAAAATAATGCTGTATTTGTAACTCAGCGAGTGGTATCGGGCCTAGAATTGACCACCCTTTTTCCTCCCGTGGGTGTCGTAAGAGGCGATTAAGGAAATATCCAGAAAATGGGCAGCAGCGTCTTCTGTAACTTCACCACTAATACTACGTTTTCCGGCTAATGATGATGTATTTGTAACACGCCAGTACTATTTTTTTGTATCGGCATAATCTAATGTGGAAATGGCAGTAAATTTGACTGTCCAGGATGCACTAGACGAGAAAAAATACTTAGGTGTTATCGTGGAGATTCTCTTTTGACACAAATACACAAAGCTTCAGATAAAAGGTCTATCAAGTCATAATTAGATTGGTATGTTAGTAAGTTAGTGTTAGTTGGATGTCTAATTCTTCATTGTATATTTGACCGGCTAAATTCTGCCACTCAGAAAGACTTTTCTCCTCTATTTCAAGAACTAACATGTATTTTTCCGTTGCAGTCCTTATACCACACTTCAATGCCGACGGTAATCTTCGCAGTGATGTGTTTGATATCCAGCGTGTTGGTCTTGATGCTGCCAGAGACACGAAACATGAGACTGCCAGACACGATCGAGGAAGCCGAGGCTCTCTCAAAAAGGCGAACCAAGCATTAAGGCTGTATAATTTGATTTAAGTAGGTAGAGTATAGTCCAAAAGACATCAGCAGCTTGCAGCTGGTAGGAACGATTTTGAAAATAGTGTTAAATTAAATGATGAAGATGGATTTACGGTTGATCCGGTTTTTATCCTTGTATAGATATGAATCCAAATACGTCATTGTTATATTTATGTGTAGTTATTTTTACAATGCACTTATATATCCTAATTAGTAGGACTAACTTAACACAGTACTTACACAAAATACTTAAAGACTTAACGTCATAGCACACATATCAAATCGGAAACGGATCGTCATCGTATATCGCCTTTCGCCTCGCCGTCAAACAGGCGTCAACCATACGTAAGCACGTAACTAACGCGGATCAGCTGCTCCGATACGTCGACTCGGCTACGGCTCGGCGCCGCCTCGCTTACGGCTCTCCGGTTAGAGCTTGTTTGAGGCAAGGCGTTTACGTTACGATTCCGATTAGTGTGCTTTGCAATAGGGAGTTTTATACAAATAATTCCGGGTTGATATTTGTGCTACGACCTTCACAATTTACTCTACTCGTACGACTTTGACTGACAACGATAAATTTTTACTCGTGTAGAATTTGTCTTGCAAAACGTTTACAATTTACGATGTCAAGATTGTAGTATAGAGAAAAATGTCGGATCCGACAAATTCGGGATTGGCTAAACATAAAAGTCGTGTCAGTTATATGAAAGTCGATAAAGCTGAACAGTACAATGACTTTGAATCCTCGTTTACAACTTCGCAGTTCTACGAACACTTTGCGAAGTCATTATCATTACTTACATACAATTTACTCCTGAAAAACTTAAGTGTCCTTACAAAATCACTCGATTCGTCGACTCCCAAGTTTCGCTCTCAATAGACAACATGAACAGGAAACTTTGGTATTTAGAACGGTTATTAACCTTTTGAGCGCCCGTCTTGTATAAAAGACAAGCGTTTTCGTGATGTCTTTATTAGAAGACAATATTTAGTGGTAAGATTTATTACGATTACACCAATATTACGATTTGATATTGTCTTCTGGTAGGGTTATAGCATGGACGGCGCAAAACCGTTGTCTTCTATACAAGACCGTGGCTCTTAAAGGGTTAAAAATCTTTAATGGTAAAATTATTTTGCAACATTAATTTGTATTGTGTATTAAGACAATACAGCTGTGAATTATGCTTTAACACGCTGACAATAAGGTAAACTTTTGTGGCTTTTCCAATTTCAGTAATGAAGCCTTGCGCCCGAATACATGATCGGATTTAGCAGCCGTTTGAAGTTAATTCTGTCTGTCGTGATCTAATTACCTTTTTGTTTAACAATATTTCATTAAATATCGAATGCCTTTTATTAGGAACCTATATTTTAAAAACAGTAGAACAAAATTCTTCATTTTCTTTTTGCTACATATTTGGCTTATGACAGCTACTCTTTAGCATCAATTACTATAATAACGATTAGGAAAACCACATATTATTGGATTTGCAGTCTTGATACGTTTGAAACAAAACACTTTTTCGTTTGACATCTCACTATATTCCTGTGTCAGCGTATTTTATTTAATTCCTTATAAAGTGCTATTTTTAAAATGATACCAATGTATTTCATCTCTAACCGTCATGGGTTGCTAACTTTAACTTGTGTATTCGGGCACTTAATTTATTTGTCTTCATGCAAAATAATTAAATCGATTGGTTAATTAACTCGAATATATTACATAAATCACTTAATTCTACTTAATGTATATTGTAATGTTACGTGAAGCGGAGCTTTGTTGGTTTTATTAGCACATATTTCGGCCATACGTTACTTGTATATTTATAATGTATATGTCAACTGGGAAATATATCAAAATGAGAAAGAAAAACTACTTCGCCTTTATCAGAAATGTACCAAGTGTACACATATATTTTTTTATTTAAATTAATAAAACAATTATCGGCAATGTTATTCTGAAACACTAATATCATCTCGCAACATGGCACGTTAATTTGCTATATGTAAGTTCGAAGTGTCTTTAGAATAACACGGCAGGTGAAAATGAAAATGTTTTATTTGTCTCAAAACAGTTACATGAGACAAATAAAACATTTTCATTTTCATTTTCACCTGCCTGGCAGGTAACAGTTTAAATTACATTGAGTGCACTTATCTACAATTATCCAGTTAAAAGATTCCAGAAAAAAATACAATAATTTTTTTGGTTAATTTTTGCTATATGCATTAGACTTTACATTCTGATTTTTAACCCTGTAGAATCCTCATTCCATATTCACTTTTTTCTTATTTTTGAATTGGTGAATACGATTAAGACTGGCCAAAAACCTGGATTTAAAAGACAATGAAATGTGCTAAGAAATTCAACGGTGTACATCAATTAATTTATTTAATATTACGTTAATATTTAACAGTATTTTTGTATTAAGTGTCCACATTTTTAATTTGTAGTTTTAAGAATAGTGTGGGACCAATATTATGAACCATCATCCATAAACTACGTCGATTTTTTTTAGCATTCAGTCAGATGATTAATTTGAAAAAAGTAAAAAAATAAAATATGGTATTTAGTGTTAAATAAAGTTACTTCTTCATTTACTTTGTATCTAATGAGTAGATAAAAAATGTAATTTGTTTTTAACTATCTTTGATTTTGCTATAACATTGTTATTTTTTATGTAGGAATGTGTTAACCTATCAAACGTTTACAGGTCTGAATCTCACATGCACAAAACGTCAGTTTGGAACAAATATTCGTAGGGCAATTTTTTTTTGCTGTTGCTAAGCAAAATTTAAATGCTTGCATTCTAAGGAAAATATATCATCGAAGCATTTAATGATTTGATTTTTCTTATCTTTTTAATTACTTTAAACCGTAGAATTAATTTTAATCACAGATTAAAAACTTCCCGCTGCATTATTCATCACACAATCTTTTAAATACGTAAATATCTTACGTAAAAAAGTGCAGTATTTTTTACCAGTATATGCTGTAATATTTTTCGTGTTTTTGTTCAGTTCTGTGGTTTTAACATACACCTGTTAAAATCCAACAACCGTAAATGTGTAATAACACAAATACTGCAATTACATAAACATTAGATAAGAATTCCACCTAAACCTAAGTTTTCCAATAAGCATGCGTGACACGCATGACAAATGCAATGATGAATGAATGAATGACTTAATTCATTCGTAATGACTTTAGCATCACTTAATGATTGTAATGTCACCTTGATTGCTTCCATATTAATATTAATCATCACCATTATCGCGATTTAGACACGCTTAATTATTACTTCACAACGGTATGACATTTGAATATTTATCACACACAATTTACATGTAAACAGAGTACTAGGAAACTAAAAAGCAAATGGATATATAATTACATTATGGATGTAATAATCACTTGTTATTGTGTAGTGATTAATTATTTTTAACACGAACTTAAACAATATGTGTTATATAATAACAGGTAAATCCTTGATTACGTAGTTGTTGTAAATTTATTATGTATTTCAGCAATTATAATATATTAATCTACCTCTATGAACGTCCATCACATTATATTTAAACTTATAGTCACTTCGATGTTAATTATCATTATATAAACCCTAATAGTAGACAAACAGACCTATAAATATACATGCACGTGAGTCCTGAGGATGGCATTCAAAAGCAAACCTTATTGGCAATACCAACACAAAAACTGTTATCAGCTTTTCGCGCGTATTTGCCTCTAATTGTAATTTGACATACATATATTTATACAAACACAAATTAATAATCCTGTCAAAATAGAATAAAATATTTTTTTTATCAAAATATTTTTTTGTTAAAAATGAGTAAAAATATTTACGAGAGTAAAAATTCTGACAGAAAAATGACATTTTTAAGACGTAGTTTATGGATATACCTTTTGTAGTGATGTACAAAATTACTACAGCACCCAGCATTTTTAGTGTTACTAAAATACATTTTTGGTATTTTATTAATTTAGTTATCTTACTATAATAATAATATTACGTAGTTAGATCATCAGTGATTGTCATTATTGTGTTTTTATGATACCTATTATTTATTACATGATTTGTATTTTGATACAAATACATTTGTTGAATACACAATTTGTATAATAAACTTTTTCGAAAATATTTTTCTGTTTTTTTTTTATATTACCCTGTACCTTATCCCGTACCACAGCAAGACACCGTTATTTACAAATGAGTCATAAGTAATAGAGGGCGAGATTATGTCCAAATTCTAGGTCAATTTTTCAGTCAGATGATGATGATGAAAAGGATAAATTGGTCATCGTCTGGACTTAAACCTGTAACCTTGTGAGTCCTATGTCAATGGAGTCAAGCTATTAGGATATATACATATATAATGGCTAAACAACTAAGCTCTAACTGAATCAAACTGAAGCATGAACTAGTAGGAAAAAAATCAGTCGAAGAACCCAAAAACCGAACTATCACACTTCTATCCATGGGCGCCGGCAGGGGGGTGCAAGGGGGTGCACTTGCACCCCTAGCATGCAGGAAAATACCTACATATATTTTTTTATTCTCTATTAATTTTGTTTGAAATGCACCTTAAGTCCCCTTCTATCCACGATCTATTCAAATGTGTTTAACGAAGCCAATGCGTCTAGTCAATTTATTCTACACTAGCTGTTGCCCGCGACTTCGTCCGCGTGAATTTCAGGTAAAAACACCAGTAGACTATAATCAGATTTTGTAAGTAAGTGGAAAACACTACAAATTACTTACCGAATGGAATATACATAGTATTTTAATGATAAAGGTATATTTCAAATTAAGATGGGGCTAGTTTACTTTTTATACCGATTTTGTATGATCGGTAAATATTGAGTGACTAACAGGAAAGTTATTGACACGATTTGTTGGCTTATAAGGAATTTCAATTTTAAATGTATCTTTATTTTACTGTATCTATGTACTACATTGACAGCATGCATTTCTCTGAACTACGGTTGTAGTTTTGTCTTCAGCAGACAACATTTACAGAGAGTGTGGACTGGTAACTCAGAAGCGACCGTCATACAGTAATCCGTGTAAAAATCAGCTGGTTTCTAGGCCTTAATTAAGTCTACCTCTGCGTGTGCTAATGGTGATAGTTTGTTTGCCAAAATGCGCCAAACGCTTGTATTGAAATTTATTGTAGCCGAAATTTAAACGAACTGCTCATGTCCGTCACCCATAGGTTGGGCCTGTGGGCGACGAACTTGGGCAGTTCGATGCTCAAACAGAAAAGGCGGTTTTAAGGGACATAAGGCACGTAGGCCGTACCTACGTGGTGAGCGCGACCAATCGCGAAGAGGCGAGTCATAATTTGTTTAAAGAGATGGTGTAGCATACGCGGATCGCGAGTCCCTCAACCTAAGGTTGTTAGGCGGATACCCTGAGGTTTTAGTTAGTATAAGAGACCGGCATAACCCTCCGTCCGCTCATGGTGGAGGAAGTCCATGAGGATTTCCCCAGCAACAAAAATACTTTGATAATTGTGTGGAACTTATTTGACTGCCTTATTGGTCTAGTGTTCGTAAAATGCGACTCCTGAGCGGGAATTCCGTGTGTTTGTTTACCAGATCGGAAAGAGTGATTGGTTTTTCCACTAATTCTCGGTGGCAGTACCGACTTTAAATTTGTGCCCGGCTAATGAAAATGTATGTCTATGATGATTATCTACAAAAGGATAACTTTGAGGTGGATCACAGACCTTTAACTTGACGATGGTTGCCTACAGTCCACTTTCTGCTAGAGAGTTAAAACATATAAACCAATAAAATTAAAAATATTATGTTGTTTGAATAAGCAAATATCTTGCCGAACGCGGGAATCACACTATTAAATCATATCTTTACCAACTTATCCAAGAACGTGAAATAATGAGCAGAATTCTATATACCCCGTCTAAATATTACTATTTATTGATATTTATGTATATCCAGTGTATAAAGTGAAATATATAATGAAAGTTTTTACAGAGCATTTAAGTCAGAAAATATTTCTCTAAAATCACCGACGAACAGGAATGTGCCGATCCATCACATGATTGTTGTTCCTGCTTAGTTCTGTCTAAAACTTTCACTATGTGGTATTGTACATTTTTACTATAATTATGACTACATTTCGGCAAATTTATCTTAAAACTATTGCGTAACTCTCCAAGAACAGACGTTTTATTGCTTCGAATTGATGTGTATCTAGAGTATGGCGAGCGCTTATATTTTGTCATCTAAGGGAGAGAGAGGTAGTAATTCCGGAAGACAATCTTGCCACCGTTATTTGTTTCCTAACCTCTGCAAGAATGCCAGTGGTAATAAATGTTTTCCCTGTTCCACCAGGAGCATCCAAGAAAAACATTTTACCCTGGCCAAGCCCAACGCTTTCAAGGACAATATTGTAAATCTGTGCTTGCTCTGAGGTAAATTTAGTGACGTAGTCATTCACGATGGTGGTCATTGCGTCTTGGTCATAATTTGTTTCGGCGACATACTTCCTGTTTCCACGTTCTTGATTATTTAATGGTTGCGGAGCCGGTAAACCGTATTCCAACAGTGGATTGCCCCCGATGGCAATGACTACGTCTTGATGAGAACTGAGACAGTGGTTCAAAATGCGTTCATCAGTTTCTCCGATGTCTCCTTCAATAGTATGTCTTAAAGCCCATGAAATATCCTCAGAGAGATGACGCCAATATTTTTCCCGCAACAAAACCGGGTTTGCAATACCGCAGAATACCAACATGACGGCAAACAAATGTCATAGGCGACTTGGGCTATCACTAACGCTAGCCTCCAGGAGAGTGTTGTCCCAGTGTTGGTCACCGTCAAGAAGATTTCGTGCTACGCAGGCTGCACGAAATGTCGGATACTCCATACCATCAACTGCCCTTAAGAATGCAAATGACGTTGGCCCCTATACGATGTGAAGCAATAGCCGCAAATAATAGCACTCGGCATTATTTGTATGCACAGTGTAAATCCTTCCCAATGCAGTGTCCATAAAGATTCCCGGAAACCCTTCGACAATACGACCACGTCGATGTCGATTAAATACACCTCTTTGCTTGTAGTATGTATAGTACGACGGCACCTCATCATACGTAAGTGACTTTGCAAAAAAATCAACTTCACAGAGACGTAAAAATGCCAAGAGTCGTCTGTTGGAATCGTAGATAATACCTGACGTCACCCTTAAGACGTAAATACTAAAAGGGAACTTGAAATTTGATGGATGCGAGCAGTGACACGGTGGCTCAGTTGGCAGAGCGGCACCACGGTATGGCGACTGTCGCGGGTTCGAGTCCCGCTCGTGTCCATCATTTTTCAAGTTTCCCTTAATCAATTTAAAATTTAAGCCTAGCATGGCAACATGCATAAAAAATACCAAAAGTCATATAAATTTGGGTTGGTATTATCGGTTTAGTGGTTTGTAGCTGTAAAGGTACAACACTGAATTGGTAATCGTAGATTCCAACAGATAATACCTAATGTCACCCTCAAGACGTAAATACTAAAAGGGAACTTGAAATTTGATGGATGCGAGCAGTGACACGGTGGCTCAGTTGGCAGAGCGGCGCCACGGTACGGCGACTGTCGCGGGTTTGAGTCCCGCTGGTGTCCATCATTTTTCAAGTTTCCCTTAATCAATTTAAAAATGCCAAGAGTGTTGTTTGGCGGGGATTTTCCAATCGCTCTAATACATTGGCGGGGTCGAAAAAAAATACGCTGGCCATTCTCAAAATGGACTCCATGAATTCATGACCTCTGGATGCCGATCTTGTATAGAGAACGCCAGCATTCGCCATACTGCCTCTGAAGTACTAATGTAGCGACCAGACTGGTACTTGGTCACTTCATCCCGATCAGTGCTTTGCAAAGCGAACGTTGCCTGGTCACTACCCTTGTTTACGTATTTGCAAATGTATTTAATTGACTCGACGCTGGAACACGATTCAACATTGATGTGTGTTTCAAACGTCCTAGAAAGCACAGGTGAGTATGGAACAACCTATCTGTTGTCAACGTGAAGCGACTGCTTTTGGCTTCAGAATTGTTTGGACATCACTTATTTGAAATGGTGAATTTACAAACTTACTAATGTAGAAAAAATATAAAAATTTAGAACTATAATTTACTGGAAATTGTTGGTAATAATATTATGTTAAAATATATATTATAATTGTCTTTTTATTGATATTTAAGTCAAAAAACATGCAAAAAGAAATTAAAGCTAACGCAAAAAGAAAAACCTTCGGCAAGAATCGATCTCACTATGCATAACTCGTAGGGCGATCGTTAAACCGCCACGCTACGATGACACATAGCAATATGTTTAAAATAGACGTTTCTATACATGTCATTCACTGCTCAGTTCCTTGTGGATATAGCGTGATGATTTCTACTTCAGAAGTTCACCTGTAAGTAATCTGCATAATGCAACTATTGGTTTCGTCTTTTTATCATTCTATGGCAAACATTAGACAAAACAAAGACATAATGCAATATTGCTCAGCCCTCTTTGCAAATGCCGTGATGATATTAAGCATACCGACGCGCCGGCCCCTAAAGAATATATTTGCAAACTTTCAGCGGATTCTATTCAGTAGTTTTTACGTTAATCTAACACATACATACAGACAAACAGACAAACAGACAAAAATTCTAAAAATTATATTTTTGGCTTCAGAAGCGTTCAGACATCCCATTGCACTTATTTTTTTTCAAATATCTTCAATGTACAGTTTTGACTTCGTTACGATTTTATTATATGTATAGATTTTATACCTATTAGTAGTGCAGCAGTGTGTATGTAGTTACTAATGCAAATGCACTTTATGCACCCCCTTGAAAGAAATCCCGGCGGCGCCCATGCTTCTATCAATCCCGTTTGAGTTTAGACCCATTACGATACACATATCCCAACATTTAAATGTAACATTACCCTGTTTAAGAATCATTAGCATATTAATAGTTTGACTGTACATAGCCAGCTCGTTAAAGTACCAGTGACGCCCGCTCTGAACTTACTTTAAATATTTAACTAAGCTTAAGTAATTACTTAGGTATTCACGGTGGGTTGTTAAGCGGTGACGTTGATGTGGTCTATGATTAATAACCCCCAGCAAAATGTGGTCGCGGTTACAGGTTAATGGTTGTTGATGTATCATTCGCGTTTGACGGGTTAAGGGTGCAATGTGTGTATGCAAAAGTGTGGTGACGCGGATTAAATCTGAGTTATATCTATACTTCTATACTAATATTATAAAGCTGAAGAGTTTGTTTGTTTGTTTACTTGAACGCGCTAATCTCAGGAACTACTGGTCCGATTTGAAAATTTCTTTCAGTGTTAGATAGCCCGTTTATCGAGAAAGGCTATAAGCTATATATCATCACGCTGCGGTCAATAGGAGCGGAGCACCAATGAAGAATGTTTCAAAATTGGGTTGTATTTTCCATTTGACAAGTTCCCCTGCGTGCGCTGCGTAAACGGTTTAAGATTCGCCAAAATCATGTACGACTGAATTGTTCTAATTTGCATTATCACCGTCCAATTTTTGCTGTAGTGTTAAAAAATACTATATTATTATATTCAATGTCATATTATAGTTAAGACATACATATATTGTGTCACTTAGTCCGGGTGAGAAAACAATCATAGAATACCTACTATTGCTGTTTCCGAATATCCACGCGGACGGAGTCGCGGGCACAGCTAGTATTCACATATACTGAAACAGGGTATAGTTATTAAAAAAGCAGTAATAGCCGTGTGGTGTGTCTGTTGGACTGCCAAGTCAAAGGTCGCTACTTTAAGCCCCGGCACGCACCAATGTCTTTTCTAATTCATAACTATTTATAGTGCGTACTATAAATATAAATAGTTATCAGTTGAAAACGGTGGAGGATAACATCGTGAGGAAACCGGCGCACCTGGGAGATTTTTCAACGGTGTGTAAAGCTATGTCATCGCCAGTACTTTCTTATATATTCTTTAACACCACTAATGAATGGTGAAGTGAAACATCGTAATGTAAACCGGTTTAATGTGTGTTTGAACAAAAATGGTATTTTGGTTTCAAAAATAAAAAACATAGCCCCACACTAGGAAT
This sequence comes from Abrostola triplasia, assembly GCA_946251915.1. Lineage (NCBI taxonomy): Eukaryota > Metazoa > Arthropoda > Insecta > Lepidoptera > Noctuidae > Abrostola > Abrostola triplasia. Next base: position 9,985,580 of record OX276435.1, read on the forward strand.
TTCCCCTGTAACGTGAGCGCGTTTCAAAAACATGAAATATCACATACACAAACACCCAGACTGGAGACAAATATCTGCGGATCACAAAATTTTTTGTCCCGTGCGGGGATCGAACCCAACTGCCCCTTAGCGCGGCAGTCCAACTGCTTAGCCACTGCGCTAATCAGATGACTCACCATACCGATGAGCAAGACCGGTGAATGAGATGAATATAAAGAGAAAAATAGTTTCCAGGATCGTAAAAAGTAGATAGCGGCCTCTTCCTAGTTTTGCAAGCTAGCAACACTATACAAATGTAACCCATGTTATTTTAATCACACATTACTCAAAAGCAACCAAAACATCACTGTACGCCACAAAGCATTTTTAATTTCGCCTTAGCTTAGGAAGAGAGAACTCTCCTTTTGTTTTCATTTAGAAATGTACACTTGAAGCTTTTGGGTATTAAAGATAAATGAAAAATGTTTTGCTCTAGCTCATACGTCTAGAACTAAAAATCTGCTGGTAGTTTGTTGCGCCGTCTCTTCTATCCTCTTCATCCTTGTAACCCTAGTTCCACAAGACAAACAATAAAAACCATTTTAAAACAACCAAACTGAGCAACATACATTACAATTCAGGCTCTACACGCTCCTTGGCGTTTTTAATTTCACAAAAGTAGCCTCCTAAGAGAAAGACGCACTGTTTTTTCTTGTTTCTCATTTAAAACTAGACACACGCCCGCAAACTGTGTTTTTTGGGGTGTGAAAACGGCCTGCAGCAAAGTTAGCGCTCTACATAACAATGCAGATAGAAGGATGAATCAAGAATTATTAAAAAGCTGGAGAAGGCAATGTTTGTTAGTTTTGTTTTTGTTGAAATGTTAGATCAATTTCATCTAAGGCCCTTGGCAAGTAGCAAAACACATGAATAGAAATTGATGAGAATTATAAATGTATGGTAATGATTTCATGTTTTGACTATGTAACATTATACTATCAATCCCCTATTACTTAATTGTAATCGTAATTTTGGAACAATATTCTTTTCACGACACCTTTTCTACACAAGCAATAAAATCCTAAAATAAGAATCATAATAACCTACAAATAAAAGCAACCTCATCATCATTATCAGCTATTAGCATCCACCGGTTGCCCGCAACTGTGAGGATATCGTCAGTCCACCTGGTTGGAGGCCTGCCAACGCTAAGTCTTCTAAAAACTACCTAGCGATTGGAAAACTTTCTTCTATAAAAACAAACAAAACTGTACAAGATAGTATTGTTATTTCAACAAATATATTTCATACGTTATTAGTAAATGCAAAAGTTCTTGTACATTAAAATTACATAATGCCGCATCTCCGTTATCAGTATATTATCAAGTCCGCTTTTCATGAGTGAGCCGAGTCGCGGTATCACTAGATGCAACAAAGGCGCGGGCCCATGCCTTTTGTGTGCACTAGTGTCGCGACACCGCCCAAAATATTGCACTTCTCTAAATCGCCACACAGTGATGTGACTCATATCGATAAAAACTTATTTTGTTGATAATAAAAACTATAGTCATCTTAGAAACCCGTGGAAATCGTTTTGTATTGAAATTACTGTATTTATATTAAAAAAAATAAAAACTAAACATAAATCTCCATAAGGACAGATTATTTTTTAATGAATACGAGAAATCTTCGACTTCAAATAAGCCCGACTGGCTTACCTTGTTTAATAAAATACCAGCTGTATCTACTCTTCACACAAGACTTTTTATGTAAAGTAACCGTTATTATCAATGCAAATGATTTTAAAAGAAAATACTCTACCTGTTTCTAATCTAATTAGATTTCTATCGCAATGAATTAAGCCATACGACGTTAGTAAAAGACCTGACAGCCCTAGGTAAAGGTAAGTACACTGGACGATCAAGAATGAATTCATCATTCGTGGATAGTCTTAAAATGAAACTTCATCATAACCATATCTCATAGAGTCATAACAATTTGAAAAGGATAATGTGAAACGGGTATTCTTCTGTGACGACTAGCACCTACAGGATAGTAAACTAGGCTAAGTATAAAGCTAAAATAAGCACATCAGTGTATATACTCAATGAAATTACTGGACGCAATAACATTATTATGTACCGGCACACATCATTACTTATTTGTTATGGTCAAGAGGTTTGTTATTTTCCCCATACTGACCTTTAAATACGCACTGTTTTGTAGTAGGTACAAATAATTATGAATTGCGTCTTGGTTTCTGTCAAAGAGTACGCTATAGTTTTTTTTAACTTAAATTAAAAAGGTAAGCAACGCAGTAACGTAGTTTTATGCCTACCCTTTTCTATATTTTTATTTAAAAAAAGCCACACCACACTAGGAATTTATCGTGGGCGCGTTTTACAAACATGAAATATCACACACACGCACACCTCGAGGCAAACATCAGCCATCACACAATGTTTTGTCCCGTGCGAGAATTGAACCCGCAACCCCTAGCGCAGCAGTCAAATCGCTTAACCACTGCGTTAATCAGGTCATCAACTCTACCAACCTTATGAGTTAAAGGGCCATTCATTTTTAATTTTAACTTAACTGCATTAATATAATAATTGGAGCAACAAACCTTGTCTGTATTTTCTGCAAAAAAACACAAACTGTGAAAAACATACAAACATCGATATCGATAAACACCACTCGTTCCCATCACTAAACGTTGACACCGGTATAAAGGCTCTTTGTGTGATTGAAGCGAGGTCGGGCCTATCTGATACCACCTCACTATGCTGATCATGATTACAAGAAGGTACACGTTTGCTATTACAATAATATGCTTTTAAAGTCGCAGTAGCTCTGAGATCTACACCGGATTGCGGGTAGGAGTTCAAGCAGACTGCTATGTGATTTACCTACACCACCGAGACAGTAGTTTTTGGCTTAGACGAAAACTACTGCCTCGTTGATGTTGTGGTCGCTAAGTGCGACTGCTGGGAATGAGGTTTTGGGTTTCAATCCTGGGTCGGGCAAAGCTCTACTGGGTTTTTGTTTTAGGTGATTCTCAGTAGCACGGAGTTTGGATTTGTGCCCCGTTGATGGTAATCGGCTCGTCCCCTATTACATAATGATAAACCGACGATCTGATTGGCGCAGTGGCTAAGCGATTAGACCGCGGCGCAAAGGGACTGTGAGTTCTATCCCCGCACGGAACAAACTTGCGATCCGTAGATGTTTGTCCCGAGTCTAGATATTTATGTATGAGATATTTGTGAAACCGACCATGATACAGGAGAAAGGCCGTGTCGGACGAGGTTTAAAAAATTTTGTTAAATAACCCATTCTATCTCCTTTTATCTCTCCTACTTGTAAACAAGGGATAAAGACACAACCTAAGTCTACATTTTTCCAAGACGGTTAAACTCCGCAGTGCAAGTATTGTTAATAAGTACTAGTTTCCAGCAAACTGCAATATACGGAGCGTATAAGTTTCTTGCAAGGCGCCCGCGGTAAACTACTATCTGATGACATTAGATAGAGATTTACTTGATACGAGTTTTATAAGGACATCCATTTTTGTTATATTACACACTGGAGACGATTTAGGCTTCGTCATAATTAAAATGGGATCTGGTGTAGTATATAATGTAGTTTATAACTTTATACTGCTTCGTTGGTCTAGTGGTTGCTAAGCTCGACTGCTGAGCACGAGGTCCTGGGTTCGAATCCCGAGCCGGGCAAAGTGTTACTGGATTCTTCCATTAGATAATTCTTAGTGGCAGCACGGAGTCTGGATTTGTGCCCGGTTGATGGCAATAGGCTCGCCCCCTATTACATTGGGACCTAAAAAAACAAAACTGGCGAAATGTGGGTGTACTGTAAGTGCACCTCTGCCTACCCCTTCGGGGAATACAGGCGTGATGTTATGTATGTATATATATATTAGAACCCAGGATCTCGTGCTCAGCAGTCGCGCTTAGCAACCACTAGACCAACGAGGCAGCCTAATTTAAAGGTTAAATTAACAAAAAATATCCTACATTTATATAACAAAACATATTTTGTAGAAAACCAGTTATCAAAAATGTCATGCATGACACATGACAATAGAAATGTGTCGTCCTCATCATTCGCAGGGATTTGAGTCTCAGGCTAACTTTGGAATCCGTTGACATCGCTGACGGAAACTATTACCTAGTAATTTTACATGACATGATTCTGTTATTCAATTTCTTTTAGAGATTCTTTATTTACGGATTAACCTCTTGAGCGCCGGTCCTGTATCGAAGATAAGTATTAGATTACACACATGTTACGATTAGATGTCTTAGTAGAGTTATGGCGTGGAGGGCGCGAAGGGTTGTCTTCTAAACAAGACCGTGGCGCTTAAAGGGTTAAGAATAGTGGCCCTTTTACATGAATATCTATATTTTTAAATATAATAGATACCTTCCTATTGTATTAACCCGCACTATTGTATGGTAAATAGATCGTAGTTTTCTTGCACAACACCTACGAGTACTGTATTAGCGTAGATACCGGTTTAACGTTATTATTGTGCGTAGGTTAGTAATTATAAGTTGTCTTGTATTAGCATGAGAAGACTATGCATTTAATTAGCTAAGTACAAGCGTAAACTTAATTATAATATTGATTACCGCTAACATTGTGTTGCGGAAGCTATAAGCTCTGCCTCCGTAAGAGAAACTATTAGTTATTATTATTTAGGTGGTCCATAGACCAAAGTTAATGAGACTAGGCCACTACGCTGCTATTAAGTAAGTATTATTGGCAGCATGACAGCATAGTTGCCTAGTGGACTGCGTTGGTTTAGTGGTTGCTAACGCGACTGCAAAGCACGAGGTCCTGGGTTCGAGTTCCGGCTCGGGCAAAGTGTTACTGGATTTTTCCATTAAGTTATTTCCCGTAGCAGCACGGCGTCTGGATTCGTGCCCAGTTGATGGCAATAGGCTCGCCCCCAATTACATCGGGACCTCAAAAACATAACTGACTATATCTGCAGTGTGCACCTCTGCCTGCCACTTCGGGGAATACAGGCGTGATATTATGTTTATGTTTTTATGTGTTTAAGCAAGTATTTTACCTACTGCACAAGTTCACACTCTTTTTTCCCTACTCTTATTGTCTGATAGGACGGAAGACCGTCACGACAGGGCCGATCAGGCGCAGGAACAACAGCTTAACGTGCCTTCCAAAGCACGGACGAGTCTCAACATGTGTAACTGGTCACCAATCACAAGACTGACCACAGCTAGCACTTCTCAACCTCTCAAATCGATAGATCTACGAGCATTGATCTCCATACCATATAACCTACCCTAAACCTAAACTATGAACCCGTTCTCGACACAATAACCGCAGTTATACCACTGTGCGGTAGGAATGTTCAATTACTGTCCAACTGTCCACCACGCAACCAACATGCGTATGTAGATACTCGTAGCTAGATAGTTGCGTTTTCAGCCTTTACTATCTATACTAATATTATAAAGCAGAAGAGTTTGTTTGCTTGAACGCGCTAATCTCAGGAACTACTGGTCCGATTTGAAAAAATATTTTAGTGTTAGATAGCCCATTTATCTATACTAATATTATAAAGCAGAAGAGTTTGTTTGCTTGAACGCGCTAATCTCAGGAACTACTGGTCCGATTTGAAAAATTATTTTAGTGTTAGATAGCCCATTTATCTATACTAATATTATAAAGCAGAAGAGTTTGTTTGCTTGAACGCGCTAATCTCAGGAACTACTGGTCCGATTTGAAAAATTATTTTAGTGTTAGATAGCCTATTTATTGAGGAAGGCTATAGGCTATAAAACATTCGAAATCCATGCGGACGGAGTCGCGGGCGTGAGCTAGTGAATTCATAAAGCAGGACGGTTTACGATGTGGGAGCGAGACGCCGCATTTAACAGCACGTAGTGGCGTCTCGCTTCCACATCGTAAACTGTCCTGCTTTAAGAGTTCATGGTATGGGGGCAGAACTTAATATTTCACACACTGTAATGTCAAGAATTCACTGAATAGAAAGAATGTAATATGTATTTGTTTGAATACAAAACTACAAGTTTAGCGCGGGATGGAGGTTATGTTGTGGTAGTTTCGTTGACTGGAGGAACACTAACGCTTAACTAAGAATCACCACGCCTGTTAAAGTGTTAGGTAATGAGGTAAACAGGCCCCTTACCATGAACTCTTAAAGATGGACAGTTTACGTTGTGGAAACGAGACGTCGCATTATCCTGCATGTAGCGACGCGCGGCGTCTCAGTTCATCATTCATTCTGCTATAAGAGTTCATGGTAGAGGGCTGAAGTGTGCTTTTTAATAGCTACTTTAGACAGCGACTGCCTCGTTGGTCTAGTGGTCGCTAAGCGCGACTGCTGAGCACGAGGTCCTGGGTTCGAATCCCAGGTATGGCAAAGTGTTACTGGGTTTTTCCATTAGGTAATTCTCGGTAGCAGCACGGAGTCTGGATTTGTGCCCAGTTGATGGCTATAGGCTCGCCCCCTATTACATTGGGACCTAAAACATAACTGGCGAAATGTGGGTGTACTATATGTGCACCTCTGCCTACCCCTTCGGGGAGTACAGGCGTGATGTTATGTTACTTTAGACATGTCAAAATATGAACCGGTTTATAGAGGCAAATAAAGATTTGATTATAATTAAAGCACAATATGACGACCAGCAACCGACAGTTACAGCAGGTCCGGTGGATGCAAATGGCAAGTTGTCGTTTCTTGTGGCGTTGTAAGGGAGAGGCCTTTGTTCAACAGTGGACGTCTTCCCGCTGATGATAATAGCAAAACGTGTGAAGGTAAAATTACGTTTATCACAAATAGGAGAAGGTGGACATGTACCTTCAAATGAAGCGGTATTCGCCTATAAGAATATTTTTTTATACAAGGAGGCGAATAAAGAGGTGATTATATTTATTTATATAACACAATTCGAAATAGTTTCTCTTTTGGCTCGAAACTTCATAATTATTCAGTTTCAAAGTCAAAATAGCAATTACGAAATATACTCAAATAGACCGTCATAATGCAAACAAATCGTCATCATCTTTAAAAACAGCTTTCCAAATATTGAAAATTCACAGAAACATCAATAGGGTTATTTAATTTATAATTATAGGCTATCTTCTGACGTAATTCTTTTTGTGATTTCCCAAAATACATCTACTTCATGGAAAATGTATTACATAAATACGAACTATGTACTTTGTAGTTACCTCATCATAGTAGGTATAATATTAAACAAATATGCTCTTTTATAAAAACACTAGCTTTTAACTCTCAAAAATTGCCAAATTTCATCGAAATCCGTCCAGTGGTTTAGTCGTGAATGCGTATTAGACAGAGTTACTTATAATTTTAGTATTGATTTTTTCACGCTTGTATTTCTCGAAACAGCTCAAACAGTCAGCTACCTCCTTACCAAATTCTATCAAATCGGTCCAGTCGTTTGAGCGTGAAGTAACAAACACACTACAAAGTTTTACCTTAATACTTAGTTTAGGTACTATTTATTTATTGCGACCATTAAATAAAGATTAAATCGATCTTTGTGATATGTCAAGATTTCACTGACTACACAAGAACTCTCTAGTTTGACCTTACGAACTCATGATCAAATATGGTCGATGAGTCGAATAGTAAGGTACTTATTATGTTCCGAATAAAACCTACTTTTAGTAACCAAAATCAAGTAAAACAGCCCTCAATTTAAAGGCTCTTTTAAAGGCCTTAGCACACACAAACCTCGACGCTTATCCACTTACTTTACAGAGCACTACAGCACGTTATTTACATATAAAGTTCCACAATTTTCTCATGTAAACCGGCCCCGTAAAAACGGTTGTTTTGTACCAAATTAGGGGCTCATTTGAGACCAATTAGGGGGTCGTATGTACCAAAATAACACAGGTACGTGTAATATTCTCAACACGACGACGCACTTACTCCCAGGGAATTATGCTACTTTTGGGAGCGCGCAGATGTTTGCGAGTAAATTGAAGCATCAATCTTAGAGCGAAATTATAATGCATTATGTGTGTGAAATGGTTTAGGTAGGTACAAATATATTAAGAATATATGAATGTAAGTAATTAGTTATAAGGTACCAGCTTGCTCATTAAGTTTCTAATTGTTTTAAAAGCATCTTTTGTTTACTAAGAATTTTTGCTCCGCCATAATATCACGCTTGTATTCTTCGATGGGGTATTTAGAAGTGCACATATAATACACCTACATTTCGCCAGTTATGTTTGAGGAGTACCTAATAGACACACCCAGTAACACTTGCCCGACCCGGGATTCGAACACCTGCTCGGGGACGTACGCAGGACCTCATGCTCTGCAGTCGCGCTTGGCAACCACTAGACCAACGAGGCAGTCACACTTTTGCAATTAAACCCTTTTATAGTATTTTATGCATGGTAATCATAAGTCCGCGGTAGACCGACGACATCGTCAGAGTTGCGGGCAACCGGTGGATGCAGTTAGCAAGTTGTCGTTCTTTGTGGGGTTATAAGGGGGAGGCCTTTGTTCAACAGAGGACGTCTTCCGACTGATGATGAATCATAAATCTCATAGATGGCAAGCGTATAAAATTCATCTGGGTTTTCATTCCGACTTGATTTTTAAAACTCACTTAACCAACAACAGAACGAAATTGTTCTCTCACCCGTCGCCCCACAGACAAAAAAAATATTCACTCAACATTTTCGAATAACGTTATCATACAAATGACTATAAATCATTACATTTTCCATTCGGAGGCGCCACAAATAAGGCGGGTAATCTGTTTACCCTCGGAAAGTACTTACAATTCCTACAAACTTTCACAACACTCCCGGGTCAGATTTTCAGTATTCATAATTCAGAACTTATTTAAGAAAATTACCATTCGTCGTTAGACCTTTGGGTGGATGTAGGGGGTCTCGGAAAAGGTTTAGTACTGAGACATAATATAATATCAGGGCACAGAAACTAAAATGTAAATTATAGGTATTTTGTTTTTGAAATTTTGTGTTTTGTATAGTTTATATAATATTAGAGTTTAATGTACTTAAGGAGTTATTTTATAACATCGCATTAGAGTGTCTGTAATGGTGTTATAATAAATAAATAAAAATAAATAAATCATTCTTGCATACCCCGAATGTGGAAAAAAAACACTGATAGCCGAGTGGTATCTTGTTCTTATCGTAGGTTCGTTAGTTAGCTCCAGGTTGTTTATCGGTTGATAAACAACCTGGAGTGAGAGGTCAAACCGAATGTAGACCTCTGACCTGGCTGTATACACCGTTGAAAAATCTTTCACGTGTGCCGGTTTCCTTACGATGTTCTCCTTTGCCGTTTTTAGCAACTGATGACTAATTTGTAGTCGGCAGCTACCTGAAAAGATTGCTAGCCTTTTGGGATAGGCTGGAGTAAAAGAAGAACAACAAAATGACTTACAATAACCCAATCAAGTGGCTAAGTGCAGAAAATGTCTAATAAAACTAACTACCCCTCCCTTTTCTGGCAACAAAACGGAATAATATTCTTGTTTTATGTCCCTACGAATATAAACTTTTTTTTTATAAACGTTTCCCCACACTAGCAAATTCTTCTGTATCTTGGGTGCGTTTCACATACATGAAATACATACATACATAAAGTCACGCCTCTGGGAAACAGGCGTGACTTTATGTTTTTAAACATGAAATATTATCACATACATAAACACCCAGACAAGGGACAAACATCTGCGGATCGGTCAATTTTGTTTCCCGTGCAGGAATCGACCCGCAACCCGCAGCAGTCCAATAGCTTAGCCACTGCGCCTATCAAAAATTACAAAAGTATCCTTAAAATATAACAAAATGGCCACCCTATAGCGGCAGGCAACCGTCAAGTTACAAGTTCTCATTTCATAATTACAAAGTTGCCTTTTTCTTACGAAAACGACGTTTTGTTTTTAACAATAATAGCACTTAACTTAGATTAGTTCGAAAAAGTTTCGCTAAGTATTTTTTGAATTGGTATTTAAGTCAATATTTTTTATTGTTGCTGAATCTTTTATTAAAATTGTATTGGCTGCTTATTTTAGATAAATTAAAATGTATCTAAATTGATGTCTTTTTAAAGTCACCCCACATTAAGAATGTATTTTATATCGTGTGTCTCTCTCCGACATAAAGGTATCTATTATGTTTCGATGGCAATTATTGAACCTGTTACCAACAGCACAAGAATCTAATCACTTAACCAAACCGCCAATCATATCGAAGAAGTATTATACTTCTAAGCAAACGTCAATAATTATATATGTAAAAAAAATATGAATCCATTTCACACAGCCTTTTGCAACAAGCACGCAAGCAAATAGAAAGGAGATATTATCGGAAACGAATCCCCAAGAGCATGCCCTAATTTATAATTATATTCAGGGCAACAATACAGAATTCATATTTAAATAAAGTCTATTAATAAATTATAAGTCACCAGGGTCACGTCCCAGTATGGCCGAAACGCCTATAAATCAAAGATGGCGGGTGTCACGTGACTCGCCAACTATCAGTGTTACAGTCGAATTACTTTGAGTCAACCCTATTTTGGCGCGGTAACGTCACCGCGCGGAAGGGTACAGCGGAGACTGAAGGGTTAATCAACTTGAAGGTTTTCATTTAACATTGCATTTTTTGTTAACAAATAGCTTATTATACTTTGGTTCCGATTGATTCATTTTAAAGCATGACTATTTTCTTGAAATTGTTATAACATGAGTCGCAGTGTCAACTAACCGAGTGGTATCCGGCCTAAAATTGACCACCCCCTTTCCTCCCGTGGGTGTCTTACGAGGCGACTTATATAAAATCCAGAAGATGGGCGTAGCGTCTTCTGTCACTTCACCACCAATAGTGCGATCCCCAAGCCGCTTGCCAAGCGTGGGGTTTACGACCCCCCCCCCCCCCCTCCTTCCTAACCTAAGGGGAAAGCTTTTGTTCAACAGCGGACGTCTTCCGGCTGATATTAATAATAATAAAATAACATTCATCATTATTATGAATGTAAAGAATTCAACATGCATAAGTCGCCCCCAACATCAATAAAGAACTACGTACCTCATGAATAATTACAGTTATCTTCGTTTTATATAATCACAATATAAATTATGATTAGTTTGTTCTTACATTTCATTGTAAGAAACAAAACGACACCTTAATCACGGTTCGTGACAAATAAATTAATGATGCCCAATTAATGGCAATTAAATATTACAGGTACCAAGTTTTTGTGAAGAAAATTTAAAATCTATATCAACACAAGCCATTGTTTTAATACTAATTAAACGTCATCATCCAATGATTTTTTGACATAAAACGGATGTTAACAGTCACAAAAGGTCGTAGTACAATTTACACCAATTTAGAATACCTAAGTATATTTAATTGCCGAGTGATATCACCACTCCACCACCCCTCCCGTGAGTGTCGTAAGAGATGACTAAGCGAAAATCCAGAAGATACTGCCATCCCCTATCCCCCGCGATGTGTTTGTATGTTTGTTACCTGTTTCGCTCAAACAGATGACACCCTGGAATAACATATAGGCTTTTATCCCCAAATAATGTAGCGGGTAACACCGCGATGCGCAGCTCGATAAGAATAATGCCGAAAATCTATATCTTGAAAAGGGGAAAGTTGCCAAATAAAGTCATAGTGAAATCTATAGAAATCTTATTGCGTGGAAGGTAGAGTCTAGCATACATTCGAAGCTACTTAGCTACTTGTCGGATAACAATCCCTCTGAGTCAAAAAGTTTCAATCCCACAAAGAGCTTGTGTTGAGAATAGAGTCTTTTAGTGATGGGACATGACTAACATATCGATACTTTTTTAGAAATACATTTTATTTATCCAACGATAAAATATCGCCAGTGTCTAGCTATTTATTTATTATAAGGCGCACCAACAACTAACACTGAGTTGGTAATCTTAGATTCCAACAGATAATACGTGACGTTACCCTTAAGACTTAAATACTAAAAGAGTACGAGCAGCAATACAATAGCTCAGTTGGCAGAACTACGCCACAATGGCGAAGGTCGCGGGTTTAGGTCCCGCTCGTGTCCATCAATTTTCGTTTATCAATTTAAACTTAAACTTATTTACAAATTAGGTTCTATTTCACTATGCACACTAATATAATAAAGGCGAAAGTTTGTGAGTGTGTTTGTTACCTCTTCACGCTCAAACGGCTAGACCGATTTTGATGGAATTTTATAAAGAGGTAGCTGACACCCTGGATTAACACAGGCTACTTTTTGCCCCGAAAAATGTAGTGGGTAACACCGCGGGGCGCAGTTAGTTATTCATAATTTATTCTGTGCAAATAAGTTACTTACAGGTATGCATGGCATTTATAGAATACAAGTGTTCGCAGTATTACTGTGTAAGGAACAAAATAATCATCAAGCCTGGATCACAGAAGGGGTAAGTAGAGGGTTATGAATAATATATATAGTAAATGTTTCCGGCCAAATGGATTGCGAGCTAATATCAATTAACAAGGACAATTCCGAACGCCAGATTATATTATTTGATACATATTTGATGTCTTACTGTTAGGCAAGCCTAGTTAGTCATTAATGTAGAAATTAAGAAACATCAATATCGACTTGGATTTGGTCTGTAAGGATATTATTGGGAATAATAATGTTAAAGGAATAAAACAATGCCTTCACACACGTCAGTGGATTTTGTAACCACAACATTAACGATTAGTTATGTGGTAATTTCTTCAACTACCGCAGAAAGAATAAACAACATATAGTTATAAAAACAACCTTATACAGCCTTAGACTTTGACTGCAACATTGAATTATCGATATACTTCGTAAAAAAATAATGCGTAGGTTTTATTAATATGTTTACTATCAGAACTACTGTTTAGTTTTTGTTTGACTCGATAATCAAAAGGTAAATATTGTGTAAATTAATATTGAACTAATGTAATTAAATGAATTTATAAGCCACGACTGCTGAGCACGAGGTCCTGGGTTCGAATCCCGGGTCGGGCAAAGTGTTACTGGGTTTTTCCCCTAGGTAATTTTCAGTAGCAGCACGGAGTCTGGATTTGTGCCCGGTGGATGGCAATAGGCTCGCCCCCTATGACATTGGGACCTAAAACATAACTGGCAAAATGTGGGTGTATTATATGTGCAACTCTGCCTACCCCTTTGGGGAAAACAGGAGTGATGTTATGTTTTCATAAGCAATACCTGTCGTTCATTGTAGCGTTCTAAGTGGGAGGTCTTTGTTCAACAGTGGACCTCTTTCAGCTGATGATGATGATGATAAGCAATACCAGCCACAAATAATGTTCTTTATTATAAAATTATACTTTTTAACCCAAGGCTGTACTGACCACATTTATACAATACAGTAAAAAATACCTTTTTATATATAAGAAATACACACGCATAAACATCAAGAATTGGATTACGCATGCGCAAATTACACAGATAGATCTATATTATGATTCTAATTAGCAAGGCAATCAAAACCTATACTGTTCTCACAAAAAATATTGAGCTTGTCTGGACTTTAAAAGAGACCTTGAACCCTGAGTTTGTTTCGGCATTTCTTCTCAGAGGTAGTCAGTTAGGAAATGCCGATGCCATCTAGTTTTTAAAAAAATGACGTGTAAAAGTGTTTTTTTGAAACCTACTTGCAAAATAAAAATCATTTATAATTTTAATTAAACCATCGAGTATTTTTCCTTATCTCTAATATTTGTAATAAACACTTCAAGACCATTATAAGTGCGATTACATTTTAAATAATTCAGCAGACAACTTATTAGGACCAGTAAGTAACATTATCCTGTCACCGTGCGAACAAGAATTAATTGACAGGCTTGCTTGTACTGATTGTTTTATAAATTGTGGTTCTGGTACACGTAATAGCATTACCGTTCGAGTTGGTTACTGATTCAGAGTGAAAATGAGAACGTGCGTCATTTTAGTAATTTTTTGGTTTTTTATTAAAAAATAGGGTGAATTTTGGAGAGAAGTTTTGGTATTTCATGTTTGAGCAAACTTTTTTTTCGGTTTTATTATTTAAAAATTTTTAGTGTATAAAAAACTGGGATCAGTATTGTTTTCAACTTGCATTACATAAAGTTAGCGCTGCGAAAAACGAAGTTATAAAAATCTTAAATTATTTTAGATCAATATAATTATATTGATATCAGCCTTACTCTTTCATCCTTCTTAATTATTACGAAGTAGGTTTTACAAATATGTCAATAAAGAATATAACTGTCCCACTGCAGGGCAAAGGCCTCTTCTCGTATAGAAAACGATTGAACATTAATCACCACGCTAGCTCACTGGGGGTTGGTGATTGCAGTTAATTAAATGCTGGTTTTCTTACGTTTTATATGGTATACAAGAAACGAAATGCTAGATAAGAATTTGGTAACTCAGTAAAAAATATTACCAAACACAAAAAGTCCTTATTTAACAACAAAAATACTACCAATATTTTTATCGATAATCACCAAGCACATCCCTAAACTTTAGGAAGCGCAATATCGAATACTAGTTCACGTCAACGGTATAAAACACGGAAATCTCTTGCAATACAAGTCGTGTGCGACCACGAATGTAAATTGTTTGCGCTATTGCATTATACGCTTATCTTGGGCAAAGACGGGGAATTTCGTATTGAATTGGAGCACTGAGAATGTTGGAGCACAATGGAGAAGAAGTAATTCGGTATAATGGAGAAGTAATAAAGTCGTTGGTCGTAATTAGTTTGTTTACTCTATCTGAATTTTGACTTGTTATTCCCGGATTTTGTTTAATCTCGGGCTGGGTATGACTACCTCGTTGGTCTAGTGGTCGTTAGCTTGATTGCTGAGCATGAGGTCCCGAGTTCAAATCCTGGGTCGGGCAACGTGCTACCGGGTTTTCCCCGGGTAATTCTCAACGGCAGCACGGAGTCAGGATTGTGCCCGGTCGATGGCATAGGCTCACCTCTGTTACATTTTAAACTCCTCTGCCTGCTTTTATGTATCATCATTAGCCGGAAGACAGTCCACTGTAGAACAAAGGCCTCCCCTTATAAGTGGTTGCCATGTGCCCCACGCTGGCGAGCGGATTTTCGCTCGCATTATTACCGGTGAAGTTACAGAAGACGTTGCTGCCCATCTGGATTTTCCTTTAGCCGCTTCCTACGACTCTCTTCACAACCCAACGTATGTATGTATTATATGTGTAATATTGACAAGAACAATACTCAAGTTGAGATGGGTGGCCTTTACAACAGAACTTAGCGATGTTAAAATGATGGACCACGACCACGCTATTGCGGCCACATTTCAGTTAATTCAACTACCGAGTTTATTCACGACAAACGTATCCAATAAACCTTTGCGGTATTGTTAGGTAATAAAACCAATTATATTATTGTGGTTTATTCTTATTAGTGTTGGCGAAGACGACTCGGTCGTGCCAACATCCTTAACTGGTGTTCTCAAACCCGACTCAATACTTCAGACATTTTATCGAGCAGACACTAGCACAGGCACTTTGTTTTATAAAAAAAAATCTTGGCCAAGGTTTGTAGTGATCATTGGCTAGTGGATCTCATTATAAAGAGTGTTTTGGACTTGTTTGTACATCTTAGTGCAGTGAATACATCTTAGTAAACGGTTATCGTTTTTTTGAGAGATTGGAGAGAGGTAGATTTTATGTGAACAGACCGAGGCACCTACCATCGTGACATGCTAAATGACATACATTTTCAGTTATTTTTAGACACCATTAACTCAATTGTTCTAATTATTTTAGTTATAAAATAGTAGTCATATTGTGGTAATAAAAATAAATAAGTCATTATTTTAAATAGTGCTCAGTATTAATCACACCCCTCAATTATGCAGATACATAATACTGTATTGTAAATTTTGTTTATAGCACCTCTGCCTACCCTTTAATCGGGAAATACTATCGTGAAATAAACCCATATCTTTATATTTCCTTTTCAGGCATGATTCCGCAAAACATTTCTCAATATGCAAAATAGGACGAACATTTCCGAATACTGTCGACTCTTGCAACGAAAAATAGAATCGGAAAATTCCAGAATGTGAGACCAGGGTATAAGAATCGGGTGATTGGATGAAGCCTGGAGTTGGTTACTCAATATTTTTATTACCATAAGTACTCAGTATAAATAGGTACCCTATACTAGGACGACCTCCAGCTAGGTGGGGAGACGATATATGTACGCAATATGGCTGGCAGCGGTTGGAGGCGGAGGGCCGAAGATCAAACTCAGGGGCATGCCATCGCTAGTGCAACTGAATGTTGGTGTTGGTGTATGTGATATTTCATGTCTTTGAAACGCACCCACGGTACAGGAGAAGTCCTAGCGTAGGGCGTCGTTCTTATCAAAAAACAAGTGAAATAAACACCTATGCAGCAATAAGACGAACAAAATATTAACTATGGCAGAAGAAACATTTCCAGGAATGCAGATATGTCATTACCTGTCACCAAATAGCGGAATTCTACAACTAATCAGCGATCTAGAGACAAAACTTATAAACTATACGTTGTATGATTACTGTGTTATTATGATTGGTCATGCGGACTTTTTAAAAACTAATAATTATTTCGACATTATTATTAAAATACGAGACATACTATTGCCGCTTAAACCATAGATATAGGATCCAAGTAGTTCCTACTATAGATGGGGTGATTGAAACAGAAAGACCTGAGTACAATGTAGGTTAGAGTGAGAAAGGTAGTTGGACGTGTTACTGACTGAACTTTACACCAAATGACACATTTCAAATTAGTCAAAAATAAATTGTGTTATTTAATTTGAAAAAATATATGCTTGGTGTGTAAATTATATTTATTTATTTGTCTTCGTCATGCCTTCGTGTGTAGTACCCGGATGTGATACTAATCATAGAAATAATATAAATAATTACAGTTTTCACTTGTAAGTACAATTGGTTATTTTGCTATTTACAATACGTTTACAAATGCCTTTACTAACGTTGCGTATATCAATCGGTACGCCAATGTATCGCGTTTAATCACATAGTGACCCTTAATATTGTAGATCTTTATAAAAAGAAATAACACGTACGTAAATTTTGTGTATTTTTTACCCAAATATCATAGAATAGAGATTGACCACCTTGACAGAGACTTTATCGATATTGTTCGATATTCTACTTGACGTTTTATTTTGAGAAGTTGATTAATTAGTATAGGTACATAATATTATTATTGTAAAAACAAATTAATACACATATTATATTATAATCAATCAATGTCCAAAATAATTATTTAGAAACATGTAATTCTTTAGAATAATGTAAAAAAATATTTTGAAGATTTCCTGTAAATGAAGAGTTTCGCCAAAAATGGCTAAACCTGTTAAATAGAGGTAACTGGATTCCCAAAAAATATTCATCAGTTTGCAGTAAGCACTTTGAACAAATTTGTTTTAGAAAATGCCCTAAATACAATCAGATTACGATTTTCATTACTTTATTTATTTTATGAATATGGTATGTTATTTTATGAATTTACCTTTTACCACAGAACTACTTAATAAATTAGACAATACGACTATAAGTATTTAATATGTACTTTTTTATGGTAATAAAAATTACCCTTAGTAAATAGTAAATTAGTTTAGTAAAAACGGAAAATCTGCAATATTTGACTATTATACACTTACTTATTCAACAGAATAAGTGATTTATGTATTGATTCTGTAATATGTTAATTGCCTTCGGGAATCCGCGGTAGGGTCGATATGAAGTTGAAATCTTTATTAACAGTGTGATCACTGATCACTGGGCTTACTGCATTAATGACGTTAGAAACCAACGCCGACTTTTATTTTATTTCATGTTTTTGACTATTTGTTAACTTTAAAAGGTTTATGTTTTTGTTAAGATTTAATAAACGACGATGATTTATGGATTCTTTTGTTTTACTATATTGATTTTAGATAATTTCGTTTAACTTCGTTGTTTTCATGATTGTGATTTTTATCGACATACGATAATATGAGAGTGCGTGTCACAGCACTATATGTCAAACACGCACTCATTTCATTTTTGGTCTCGCCTTATTTACATGAGAACCGGTCTATCATATACTTCGTCTGAGGCTTAAACACACTAACGTTATTCTCTGCGCACCTACATATAAATGTTTTGATTATGGAATTATGTTTAATTGGAGAATAGAACATTTCTGTAACTTACTTAATCTAGACGTACACACACATAATCATGTATTTTTGTTTGATTCTAATTACGACTTGTCTTATGATTCTTTAATGTTCTCCAAATATAATGGTATCTATACATATAATAAAATCGTAACGAAGTCAAAACTGTACATTGAAGATATTTGAAAAAAAAAAAGTGCAATGGGATGTCTGAACGCTTCTGAAGCCAAAAATATAATTTTTAGAATTTTTGTCTGTTTGTCTGTTTGTCTGTTTGTCTGTATGTATGTGTTAGATTAACGTAAAAACTACTGAATAGAATCCGCTGAAAGTTTGCAAATATATTCTTTAGGGGCTGGCGCGTCGGTATGCTTAATATCATCACGGCATTTGCAAAGAGGGCTGAGCAATATTGCATTATGTCTTTGTTTTGTCTAATGTTTGCCGTAGAATGATAAAAAGACGATACCAATAGTTGCATTATGCAGATTACTTACAGATGAACTTCTGAAGTAGAAATCATCACGCTATATCCACAAGGAACTGAGCAGTGAATCATGACATGTATAGAAACGTCTATTTTAAACATATTGCTATGTGTCATCGTAGCGTGGCGGTTTAACGATCGCCCTACGAGTTATGCATAGTGAGATCGATTCTTGCCGAAGGTTTTTCTTTTTGCGTTAGCTTTAATTTCTTTTTGCATGTTTTTTGACTTAAATATCAATAAAAAGACTATTATAATATATATTTTAACATAATATTATTACCAACAATTTCCAGTAAATTATAGTTCTAATTTTTTTTTTTTTCTACATTAGTAAGTTTGTAAATTCACCATTTCAAATAAGTGATGTCCAAACAATTCTGAAGCCAAAAGCAGTCGCTTCACGTTGACAACAGATAGGTTGTTCCATACGCACCTGTGCTTTCTAGGACGTTTGAAACACACATCAATGTTGAATCGTGTTCCAGCGTCGAGTCAATTAAATACATTTGCAAATACGTAAACAAGGGTAGTGACCAGGCAACGTTCGCTTTGCAAAGCACTGATCGGGATGAAGTGACCAAGTACCAGTCTGGTCGCTACATTAGTACTTCAGAAGCAGTATGGCGAATGCTGGCGTTCTCTATACAAGATCGGCATCCAGAGGTCATGAATTCATGGACGTCCATTTTGAGAATGGCCAGCGCATTTTTTTTCGACCCCGCCAATGTATTAGAGCGATTGGAAAATCCCCGCCAAACAACACTCTTGGCATTTTTAAATTGATTAAGGGAAATTTGAAAAATGATGGACACCAGCGGGACTCAAACCCGCGACAGTCACCGTACCGTGGCGCCGCTCTGCCAACTGAGCCACCGTGACACTGCTCGCATCTATCAAATTTCAAGTTCCCTTTTAGTATTTACGTCTTGAGGGTGACGTTAGGTATTATCTGTTGGAATCTACGATTACCAATTCAGTGTTGTACCTTTACAGCTACAAACCACTAAACCGATAATACCAACCCAAATTTATATGACTTTTGGTATTTTTTATGCATGTTGCCATGCTAGGCTTAAATTTTAAATTGATTAAGGGAAACTTGAAAAATGATGGACACGAGCGGGACTCGAACCCGCGACAGTCGCCATACCGTGGTGCCGCTCTGCCAACTGAGCCACCGTGTCACTGCTCGCATCCATCAAATTTCAAGTTCCCTTTTAGTATTTACGTCTTAAGGGTGACGCGTCAGGTATTATCTACGATTCCAACAGACGACTCTTGGCATTTTTACGTCTCTGTGAAGTTGATTTTTTTGCAAAGTCACTTACGTATGATGAGGTGCCGTCGTACTATACATACGACAAGCAAAGAGGTGTATTTAATCGACATCGACGTGGTCGTATTGTCGAAGGGTTTCCGGGAATCTTTATGGACACTGCATTGGGAAGGATTTACACTGTGCATACAAATAATGCCGAGTGCTATTATTTGCGGCTATTGCTTCACATCGTATAGGGGCCAACGTCATTTGCATTCTTAAGGACAGTTGATGGTATGGAGTATCCGACATTTCGTGCAGTCTGCGTAGCACGAAATCTTCTTGACGGTGACCAACACTGGGACAACACTCTCCTGGAGGCTAGCGTTAGTGATAGCCCAAGTCGCCTATGACATTTGTTTGCCGTCATGTTGGTATTCTGCGGTATTGCAAACTCGGTTTTGTTGCGGGAAAAATATTGGCGTCATCTCTCTGAGGATATTTCATGGGCTTTAAGACATACTATTGAAGAAGACATCGGAGAAACTGATGAACGCATTTTGAACCACTGTCTCAGTTCTCATCAAGACGTAGTCATTGCCATCGGGGGCAATCCACTGTTGGAATACGGTTTACCGGCTCCGCAACCATTAAATAATCAAGAACGTGGAAACAGGAAGTATGTCACCGAAACAAATTATGACCAAGACGCAATGACCACCATCGTGAATGACTACGTCACTAAATTTACCTCAGAGCAAGCACAGATTTACAATATTGTCCTTGAAAGCGTTGGGCTTGGCCAGGGTAAAATGTTTTTCTTGGATGCTCCTGGTGGAACAGGGAAAACATTTATTACCACTGGCATTCTTGCAGAGGTTAGGAAACAAATAACGGTGGCAAAATTGTCTTCCGGAATTACTAGCTCTCTCTCCCTTAGATGACAAAATATAAGCGCTCGCCATACTCTAGATACACATCAATTCGAAGCAATAAAACGTCTGTTCTTGGAGAGTTACGCAATAGTTTTAAGAGAAATTTGCCGAAATGTAGTCATAATTATAGTAAAAATGTACAATACTACATAGTGAAAGTTTTAGACAGAACTAAGCAGGAACAACAATCATGTGATGGATCGGCACATTCCTGTTCGTCGGTGATTTTAGAGAAATATTTTCTGACTTAAATGCTCTGTAAAAACTTTCTTTATATATTTCACTTTATACACTGGATATACATAAATAGTAATATTTAGACAGGGTATATAGAATTCTGCTTATTATTTCACGTTCTTGGATAAGTTGGTAAAGATATGATTTAATAGTGTGATTCCCGCGTTCGGCAAGATATTTGCTTATTCAAACAACATAGTATTTTTAATTTTATTGGTTTATATGTTTTAACTCTCTAGCAGAAAGTGGACTGTAGGCAACCATCGTCAAGTTAAAGGTCTGTGATCCACCTCAAAGTTATCCTTTTGTAGATAATCATCATAGACATAAATTTTCATTAGCCGGGCACAAATTTAAAGTCGGTACTGCCACCGAGAATTAGTGGAAAAACCAATCACTCTTTCCGATCTGGTAAACAAACACACGGAACTCCCGCTCAGCAGTCGCATTTTACGAACACTAGACCAATAAGGCAGTCAAATTCTAAGTTCCACACAATTATCAAAGTATTTTTGTTGCTGGGGATATCCTCATGGACTTCCTCCACCATGAGCGGACGGAGGGTTATGCCGGTCTCTTATACTAACTAAAACCTCAGGGTATCCGCCTAACAACCTTAGGTTGAGGGACTCGCGATCCGCGTATGCTACACCATCTCTTTAAACAAATTCTGACTCGCCTCTTCGCGATTGGTCGCGCTCACCACGTAGGTACGGCCTACGTGCCTTAGTATGTCCCTTA